>CATIUR010000004.1:100955088-102357341 GCA_949592205.1 Helichrysum umbraculigerum | reverse complement strand
CAATTTAGACTGAGAGTCATTGATCCACGTACCGTTACCTCAGTCGCCAGCTCAGAATTCTTATATTACTGAGTCTTCGGTTGATCTGATAACAAACAGAACAATGAGTTAGTGACTTACTAATTATTAATTAAATTACAATATGTCATACAAATAAATAATACATATTTTTCCATACAACTTAAACCATTACATATTAAATCTTTAACAAATAAAATATACTCTGGTTCCACATACTTAAATATCAGTGACTTAAAACACAGATACCCAAAATCAAATATCATCAAACATACCCGATCGGGTCATAGGTCATACCCGGTCGGGTCAGTAGCCATACCCGGTCGGGTGACTAGTCATACCCGGTCGGGTGACTAAGGAAAAATCCAAGATTTTAATTTAAGTCTCGTGCTGAAGTCATTTTGTTCTAATTCACGCGATCGTCTAAATTTACGCGATCGGGTATCGCTACATACCCGTTCGGGTAGCATAGCTTACCCGTCCGGGTGAGGTTAGAAACCCAGAAACCAGATGACTTTCTGCAATTTACAGCTTCGAACCAAAACTCCAATTTCACACAATTCAAATGAAATACACGTTTTCACTCTGTAAATGACATAAAATATCAACCATAAACATACTACAACAACAATTAACATCATTAAGCCTCAAATTCAACACATGCATCATGGATTCAACCTAATTCAAACTTAAATAGGTAAATACGGCAAAAATACACTTACAAGGCAAGATGAGAACAAGAAGATGAAGAACAAGGTCAGGTGTTGAATCAAAATTACATATCCAATATGATTACAAGTTGATTTCTCTTTAATTTCCCTTTGAATTCTAAGTGTAGGTGGGAGTATTTTGGTTAGATGAAATTTTGTAAGTGTGGGGAAATAAGTGTCGGCCTCACCATCTAACTCAAGTATTAGGTGGTGTAATATTATACCCCTTCTCAACCTATTGTCTGAAACGTAAAAAACCATCTTACGAATCAATATCTTTTATTTTACCAACAATTATAACAATTTAAAGGAAATAATATTTTAATAACCACAATTAGTCATTTAACTAATTGACCTATTAATTTCAACAATCAAATAATGTAAAATTATTTATAACATATTTAAATAATACAATAAAATAAGAAACTACCGTATTATTTCTAGGCCCATAAAGAGGATGTTACACAATTATGATAAGAGAGGTTTCTAATCCAGTTCATTATTATTTTTATTATAAAAAAATTGTCAAAAACATGTATTAAGATATATGTATATTTATTTTATCAAACAATCTTAATTATTCTACATTCAGATATCATCATTTGTAATCAGAAAAAACAAGAAACCCCCAAGTCATGGGCCT
The DNA here is from genome assembly GCA_949592205.1 of Helichrysum umbraculigerum. NCBI lineage: Eukaryota > Viridiplantae > Streptophyta > Magnoliopsida > Asterales > Asteraceae > Helichrysum > Helichrysum umbraculigerum. Next base: position 102,355,970 of record CATIUR010000004.1, on the reverse strand, counting down.
CAGGGCTGAAATGATGACGCCAAAACAACAATCTAATGCACTTTTGATGGGCCGAATGAAGTGGAATGTAATTATTTGGTTTGTTAAACACGTGGTAGGGTAGTAGAGTGTTAATAAAAATGTGTTAAAAGAAACCCAATAAACAAACATAAAACATACATCATCTTAACGTATGCATTAAACAATACACTAAATTTGGTGTAATAAAGAAATTTTTCTTGAATATACTTGCATCAATGATGTGTTTGGAAAACTAGCTTATATTAGCTTATAGCATTGTTTGGTACACACAAATTTGAGATCTTATTAAAAAAAATGGGTTTTGATACATGGTGCCCTTAGGGCATTGGTTTAGCTTTCCTTATATAAATTTAAACTCAAAGTATTAAATAAACACAAACTTTCCATGTATATAACAATTTTTCAATTAATATTATCATGATTATCAATATATATGGAATCTATACATTATAAACAAGGAATATTAGCTTGTATTTATTAGTTCAAATTTATTTAAGGAAAGCTAAATCAATGCCCCAAGGGCACCATGTATCAAAACACTCAAAAAATAAGCTCTAGAAAAAAAAGTTAATTAAGTAGCTTATAAAAATAAACTCCTAGCTTATTAAATTAGAAATTACATAAATGCCCCTTATATACTCATTTATTATTTATTTTTTGTCCATTTATTTAAATTCATATATTTAAGCTCATATTACTTTTACCAAACACTTATAAGAAAATAAGTTCCAGGTTCCAACTTGAAATATAAGCTCCAGCTATAAGATTCCAGCTCCAGCTACAAGCTAATTTTGTCAAACACATCCCAAATGAGTTTCATTTCCAACGTATACACTAAAATTCTGCACTAAAACCACTTTCAGGATTTACACAGTGCCCCCTAAATTATTTTTGCATTAATTTTACTTCAATTCATTATATTTATAATCAATTAACCTTCCAAATTATTAACTTAAATGTAAATTTTATCTATTTACTTTCGTAAAGTTTCAATTACATAAGTTCTTTGCACAATCAATTTTTAATTATCATAATTTGTTTGAAAATTATATTTTATTTTTTCATTAATCATATTATCAATTTTTAATTATCATAATTTTATTTAAAAATTATGGTATTCTTAATGGGTCGATTTAGATTATGACACTTACAAAAATTAGAATAAAGAAATATTTAAATTAATCATTTTAATTGTCAAAAATAAAATAACCGTTACTAAAAAAGAAAATTAACTAAATACTGTTACTTGATACTATATGCTACGTAGTTATTGCAATTTAATATTTTACAATTTTTTCTTCAATTAACTCAAAAACAAATGTTACATGTTGATAATGTGCAATTTGAGTACGTTCATAATATACAAAACTATTAGCAATATATATGTAGGCATGTAGAATCGTCTATACGGAATCATGAAATCGACGATGATATGCAAAATTAAGAGTATAAACTATTTAAAAAACTGTTATATTTTTAAACTATTATATTTTTAGTGGGTTTATATAGATCGGGACGCTTAAAAAAATAGAATAAATTTACTGTCACTAAAAAAGTTGATTAAAATAATTAAATTAAATTGATTAGATTATTCAAAAAATAAATTAGCTAAGTACAATTAAAAATAATATTAAATTTAAATAAACTTAAAAATTTGAAAAAAAATTACACGGATGGTCCTTTAATGAAGAAACCTAACGGCCGTTAGTGACAAGGACTACGAGTGCAACAACTAGCAACCACATGGACGACAGTGCAAAAAAAAAAAAACTTACAAGGACGACCAGTGAAATTTTGGACAAACCACAGGGACGATCAGTGTAATTAACTCAAACTTTAAACATATATTAACAAAAGTACAACACTATTACTGAAGGAAACGAAGTTCAATAGAACAAAATGCCTCGAGATTGAAGAGTATCCTTAGTTGGAAGACGATTGAGAGCAGCCTGCCATGAGAGAATATTAACTTTTATGGGAATCCATGAGTTGCAAACTTGCACCCGATCAGAATGACCACCAATCAACAAACGGTCTTGAACTTAAGAGGAGAGCTCTTTCACTATGAATTCTTTTTATTCCTATGATGTCCACATATGTGACAACACTTGAACTTCATCAGAAACTTTTTATAATGTTTATACTCTTCTGTATGTAACGAAGCCGTGTTCCATTTGTTTAAAAAAAAGAAGAAGGTGTGTTCCTTCATTGCTATTAATTACCCGATCACAACATGGACACAAAATATTGAGTTTAAATCCTTACCTAGTTAATGTAGTCGTGTAAAATCTAGAAGTCTTCCTTGCTCGAGTCCCCATATGTGTTGGGATCGATTATCTCAACAAAAGATCACACAAGTAATATAGCCAATAAATAAACGAAACGGAAAAACAAAAAACACAATGATTTAGGTGGTTCACCTCCTCAAGGTTAATCCACAACACAAACTTCCCTAAAACTTTACGATTACAAGAATTTGAGACGCTCAACTCTCAACAATCTTGTATACTCTCACAAGTTTTCTCTCAAAAATTTTTCTCACCTCACAAATTATGTAACCCTAACATCTCTAAGTAAATTGGAAATACATAACCCTAATACTCCTATAAAATAGGCAACAGAATTTGAGTCAAAATACTAATAAATCCTCCCTTGACTCGAATTCCCTAACACTTCATCTTTCTCCGAGAAATGCACTCTCTTCTCGGTCTTCTTCTCTTTACTGCTTTGGCAATAACTCCTTCCTTGCAAAGATTCCCCATCCAAATAACACAAGTTCTTCTAATTTTTCCTCCCTCGAAGAACCAGTCTATCTCCTTTGTAAACCTTGCAAATATCTCTTCTTCCAACATAACGTTATCCACGAGACGTCAAAACTCCAAGTGAAAGTATATTCGTTGTCGCACCCGGAACATACTTCACATTCAAAGCGGTTCTCACACTACCATCATGAATCTTGAAGCGTATACGCCAAACACCTTCAACCTTCATCTTCTCTTTGTTACCAACTTTTATCTCACCGAATTGTCCCTTCCCATTTAATGTCTCAAACATAGCTCGATCATTGCAAATGTATACTGAAGCCACATAGTCTAACACCCACATTGGTTTTTCTTCTTTCAAGATTCCACCGCTTGAAGTTTCTGCCAACATAAACTCATCATCAACATTTGTCACAACATTTGTTTCCTCGTCGCCCTTCTTCTTTCCCTTCAAATCTTGTAAGCTTCTCAAATCTTTACGAAATTGAGGACAACGAAGCTGCATATGACCTTTCTCCCTGCAATAGTAACAATCTACATCACTCATGTCTCGATCTCTTCTCACTTGAGATTTTGAACACTCTACTGAACTTCCACGACTGAAACCTCTTCCTCTACCGCGATCCTCTACGACTATTATTTTCTCCCTACTCAAGAAACTACCATTTCCAGTCATTCTCTCATTATCCCGCAATGCTGTAAGCACATCTTCAAGTGTCAAAGTAGTCCTCCATGTCGACATAGTTTGCACAAACGGTTTGTATGACCTAGGTAATGATGACATCAACAATAATGCTTGTTCTTCATCCTTCATAACCTCATCCACATTAGACAACCTACACACCAACTGATTAAAAGAATTAATATGATCATGTAGATTACCCCCTTCTTCGAGTTTCAACGAATACAAATCCATCTTCATATATAGTCGATTCGTCAATGACTTGGATGCATAAATACTCGTGAGCTTATCACATATATATTTTGGCGTGTTCTCCTTCAAAACACTATATTTGATTTCGGGAGCAAGTGCCAACCTAATTGTACTCGAAGCCTTCTTCTGCATTGTCTTCCAAACATCTTCTTTTATCGCTTCCGACCGTGTCTCTAATAAAGCTTCATCAATACCTTGTTGAACCAATACATCTTCGATTGTCATCTTCCAAACCGTAAAATCCATCTTCCCATCGAATATGGGGATCGAGAACTTTGACGTATCGCTAGCCATCTTTTCACAACAAAAAAAAATCAACAAAACAATTGCTCTGAATAAACTCACAAAAAAATATCAGATTCTGTCCAGACTAGCCGACAACGTATAACTCTTTGTAGAAGTTTCTGATTGAAAAATTCTCTGGTCGATATGTGGGTATATGTGTCCTGAACCCACTATCCAAATATCACGATGATGCAACGGTTAACGAACCTGCAGCGTTCGTTTTCCCAAAGCTGCGCTAACACTGACAAAAAAACCTACTGCTAACCTCGAAAATCGATGCTCCCAAACGGTAATTCCAATCGCAAATCCCAACGGTCAAACTGTAGATCTATGTGTTATAAACCTACAAATAAAATTTCACAAAGATCCAACCGTTAACGAACTCAGATCGTCAATTTTTCTAACGCTGCGCAGAAAGTGACGAATCAGAAAAAATGAATCGAGTAAATTACACTGCCAGTCCCTGTAGTTGTCCCTATATTACAAACCCAGTCCCTGGGTCGGGTATTATGCGGGTTCAGTCCCTTGACCAGGTTTTTTGTTTCATTGCCAGTCCCCCATCCATATGAGTTCAATTGAAATGACTAAAATACCCTTAAACTTTAAACTTTTTTATTTTTTAATATATTATCTATTTTTATATTCTACGTGTCAAACCTTGATTAGTCCACTTTGTAAATGTGTTTTATTTAAATAATAAAACTATTAGGCAAAGCCACAAAATGACAAAATCAATCCATCTTCAACCTTTCACCTGTGCAAGGCTACACCCTTTCCTAAATTTTCATGTTTCTCTATACGCACAACAAATCAAAGCAGCACAACAATTTACATGTTTCTTCACCTACAAGTCTACAACGATTTTCCTTTTCTTCCCCATCAAACCATGCACCTCCGACGACTACCATTTTCGCCGGCAGCAAAGCAACCACACCTTCACCTCAACACTGCTAGAGATCCACAATTGCACCTTCAACTCTCTCTATCGGTGTTTAATTTCATGATCAAGGTAGCCACGGTTGTATTTTCCGGTAACGACTCCGGTGGTGGAATGAAGTGACCTATTGAGGTTGAGGTGTGCGCTGGAGAGATAGCTGGCACCCGTTTGCTAGCCGCTGAAAACCCGCCGCCACCTTACACTATGCCAAAAAAGGGCTTTGGTCCCACATGCTTGAAATCCAATTCGTCACACATTAGAATATTTATGTGACTAAAGATACAAAAATAGAATTCACGTCATTAGTTGGTCACACATGCACTCCAATCATGTGACCATTCTGAAATGTATTCGCCACACCTTCATACATTTATGTGGCTAAAGGGAACTGATGTTTTTTTAATGATTATTTAGTCACACATGATTTGGAACGCGTGACCAATGAAGAGTAAGTTTGAAGCATTAGTCACGTTAGACACATTAAGTGTGACAAAAACCGCGCCACACACTTGAACAGTGTGACCAAATGCCACTATATGGTCACATGAAGTAATTGTTTATGTGACTAAATCATGAAGTCGAGTTTGTCACACATAATTTAAGTGTAGCCAAAAACAGGTACATATGGTCACTATATGGTCACACACTTGAACACTGTGACCAAATGCCACTATATGGTCACACACTTGATCACTGTGACCAAATGCCACTATATGGTCACATGAAGTTATTGTTTATGTGACTAAATCATGAAGTCGAGTTTGTCACACATAATTTCAGTGTAGCCAAAAACAGGTACATATGGTCACACACTTGAACAATGTGACCAAATGCCACTATATGGTCACATGAAGTAATTGTTTATGTGACTTAGTCATGGAGTTGAGTTTGTCACACATAGTTTAAGTGTAGCCAAAAACAGGTAGATATGGTAACTATATGGTCACACATTTGAACACTGTGACCAAATGCCACTATATGGTCACACACTTGAACAATGTGACCAAATGCCACTATATGGTCACATGAATGAATTGTTTATGTGATTAAGTCATGGAGTTGAGTTTGTCACACATAGTTTCAGTGTAGCCAAAAACAGGTAGATATGGTAACTCTATGGTCACACATTTGAACACTGTGACCAAATGCCACTATATGGTCACACACTTGAACACTGTGACCAAATGCCCGTATATGGTCACATGAAGTAATTGTTGATGTGACTAAATCATGAAGTCGAGTTTTTTCACACATAATTTCAATGTAGCCAAAAATAGGTACATATTGTCACTATATGGTCACACACTTGAACACTGTGACCAAATGCCCGTATATGGTCACATGAAGTAATTGTTGATGTGACTAAATCATGAAGTTGAGTTTGTCACACATAGTTTCAATGTAGCCAAAAAGAGGTAGATATGGTAACTATATGGTCACACATTTGAACACTGTGACCAAATGCCACTATAAGGTCACACACTTGAACACTGTGACCAAATGCCACTATATGGTCACATAAAGTAATTGTTTATGTGACTAAGTCATGAAGTTGAGTTTGTCACACATAATTTCAGCGTAGCCTAAAATAGGTAGATATGGTAACTATATGGTCACACATTTGAACACTGTGACCAAATGCCTCTATATGGTCACACACTTGAACACTGTGACCAAATGCCAGTATATGGTCACATGAAGTAATTGTTGATGTGACTAAATCATGAAGTCGAGTTTTTCACACATAATTTCAATGTAGCCAAAAACAGGTACATATTGTCACTATATGGTCACACACTTGAAGAATGTAATAAGTTGAGTCACGTTTCCTAGCAGAACTAACATTCAATGTAGCCAAAGCTAGCATTCATAGATATGTAATAAGTTGTTGGTTTCCTAGCAGAAGTAACATTTAGCTCACTTGGTTAATAGGTTTCTTTGTACCTGTAGTGGTTGGTATCCAAGTTCGAATCCCATGCTCAGCTTGTTTTTTCATATTTAATTCATTAATGTATAACTGTTGTCATATATGACAATTATTTATATATGCTAACTATTTATGTTCTAATTTACAAGGTTAATGTACTACAATAAATGGCACTGCACTATAAAATAAAATGTGGAAGTCATATAAATTAAGATACAAATAATAATTCCATAAAATAATTAAAAGGTAAGTTACAAGGCTAATTTACAAGGCTAATTAATGTATTACAACAGTGTTCCAGCATGACCCGATCACTTGGATTTTGGTATAACAATACCTCCACAGTTGGTTCGATAGTAATCATCTCTTGATTCATTACCCAAGTCACGTGGATCGACACGTGGCAAAATGTTATCATTGTGCGGGTGAATGACAGTACTAAATTCCTCATCGATGTCATCATAGGTATCTCTGTAATTCTTGGGAGGTGTGTTGAAGACAATAGACAACTTTATATTTAGCTGGTCTTCCACATAAAACACTTGTCGTGCTTGTGAGGCTAATATGAACGGATCATCCTTATGGCCTAAACTATTCTGGTCAACCAGTTTATAACCAAGCGTAGTATCGCGTCTGACCACACCATTCTGATGGTTAACCCAATCACATTTGAAAAGAGGGAGTTGCCTGAAACGGTAATCTAGTACCCATATCTCTTGCAAAACCCCATAATACACCTTACGTCTTGTGGTTGCTACTCCTTTTACTATGTGCATATCTTCTGTCACAACACTAACACCACCGTTTTGGTAAACGCTGCCTTCACTACATTTAGTACGAAATGTATACCCATTGATGTTATATGCACTGCATTTGACTATGGTGGCGCGTGGTCCAAATGAAATCCACCTTACGGTTTCTGATACACTTTCTATGGAGATTGCTAATTCTCTCTCAACCTGAATCTCATTACAAGTATATATATGAGCTTCAAATTGAAGGAACAACAAACAAACAGTTACAAAAAATAAGTAATTACCTCTTCGCGTAACCAGGTAACAAAAGATATACTGTGCTCATTCTCCAGCCATGCTTTTCGCTTGCCCGGGTTTTGTGTTTCCAAAACCTGCTTGTGTTTCCTGAAATAAGCTGTTTGGTTATTATGTTTGTTGCATCAGTTTAAGTAACAAAATATACATGTGTTAGTAATACTTACTCGATATACGGTACAATTTCATCTGTATTTTATATTACATTTAAATGTGCTTTCCGAAGGAGTTCTGCTGAAACGTCACTTGATTTGCCGGCCGACAGTGGCTTGCCGTCCTCATTTTTTTCATCAGTTTCATGTTTATCTCGTGGGATACCAATAGTTTTCATTGACATTTTATATTCGCCGAAAAACTCTATTGTTTCTTCTGCAATAGTCTCCTCAGCAATGCATCCCTCTGGTTTACTTCTGTTTCGCACATGTCCTTTAATAACCTTCATACAGCGTTCGAAGGGATACATCCAACGAAAGCATACCGGACCACATAATTTTACCTCCCTAGTTAGGTGCACAGTCAAATGGACCATAATATCAAAAAACGAGGGAGGAAAGAACTTTTCGAGTAGGCAGAGCGTGACACAAAGTTCTTCTTGCATCTTATCTACTTCATCTAATACAACTTCCTTGCTACATATTGATTTAAAAAAAAAGCAAAACCTGATGATAGCATATCGTGTGGGTTGGTGCATGATTGACCGTATTGCAATGGGCAAAAACTCTTGCATTAGCATGTGATAGTCATGTGATTTAAGCCCGATGAGCTTCCTATCTTTTAGGCTGACTAAAGACGAGAAATTTGAACAGTATCCTTGAGGTACCCTGATGTTGTATAACGTTTGACAAAAGATGTCTTTTTCGGCATTCGTTAATGTGTAACCTGCTGGAGGTAGTACTGTTTTGTCTCCGTCTTTCCTAGAAAACAACTCTGGTTTATCTATCCCCAATTCTACCAGATCCAATCGCGCATTCTCCCCATCTTTCGTCTTTCCCGGAACATTTAGCAAAGTTCCGACTAGACTCTCACCAACATTCTTCTCTATATGTATGAAATCAATACAATGTTGAACTTCATTATGCCTCCAATATTTAAGCTTTCGATACCAAATGTTGAATTTCTTCCAGTACGCACCATCTTGTTCATTTACTTGACTGGAACTACCATCTTCATCTCCCCTTTTCCTTTTGTGCTTTTGGATCTTCCCACCTATGCCTCTCGCATCTTTCAGGTTTTCTGATGCCTTTTTTTAATTGGTCGTTTTACCCTTCCCCACTTATTTTCAATATGTTTGACCTCATTGTATATTTCTTCCCCAGTCTTTGGAATTGGAGACGGGCGGAGTTCTTGTTCTCCATTAAACGCCTTCTTTTGCTTCCTGAACCCGTGGGTATATGGTAGATATCTTCTGTGACCCACATAACTCTGCTTGGATGACGCAGGAAGTCTAACACAATCTGTATTTTTCCCACATACTACACAACCTTTGTATCCACTGGTTGGGCAGCCACATAAAGTACCGAGTGCAGGGTAATCATTTATTGTCCATAACATAACCGCCCGTAGCCTAAAGATTTGTTTTGTGAAAGCATCATATGTATCGACCCCTGTATCGAATAAGGTTTGCAGATCATCAACCAACGGTTCTAAAAAAACATCGATGTCATTTCCCGGGTATCCAGGTATCAACACAGAAAGCATTATAAACTTTCTTTTCATACACAACCATGGAGGAAGGTTGTAAACGACCGTTAAAACTGGCCATACAATGTGATGCCTATTTCCTCTGTTGACGTCAACACCATCAGCTGATATTCCTAGCCTTAGATTTCTTGGATCGTTAGCAATTTCGGGGAACTTTGTATCTATGGTACGCCATGCCTGTGAATCTGCGGGATGGCGTAACACACCATCTGTTTTCCTCCTTGTCGCGTGCCATCTTAAATCTTCTGAAATACTTTCTATCCTAAAGAGACGTTGCATTCTTGGTATGATTGGAAAATACCACATTACCTTTGCTGGAATTTTATCGTACACTTTATTCGTCTTCTTATCCAGCTTCCATCTTGATGCCCCACAAGTTCGACACATAGTCGATTCCTCATCCTCCTTCCGATAAAGAAGGCAGTTGTTTATACATACATCTATTTTCTTGTAACCTGACCCCATCAATTTCATAATTTTTTTTGCCAGATAAGTTTTTTCCGGCAGTTCATTACCATCAGGTAGCATCTTCTTCAACAAAACTAGTAATTCAGTAAAGAACTTATCAGAACAGCCATACTTACTCTTCAAGTTGAGTAGTTGAACAGTTGCGGACAACTTTGTGAAGTCAGGACATCCTTTGTAAAGTGGCTTTTCTGCGTCTGATAGTAGTTCTAGAAACTTGGCATGGTCATCCGGATCATCATCATCAAAATTATCTTTTGCTGCATTCACCATTTCCACTGTTTCTGGGCCATCTGTTGGAATGTCTGAATCAAAATCCGGCAGCTGTGTGTCAATTAGGAAATCTGTTGTTCCATTCTGATGTTCCACGGCACTTAATGGTGGCTCTTCCTTTTCTCCATGTTTAGTCCACTTTGTGTAGTTTAGATCAATGCCATGACAGAATAGATGGAAATGCACTTCCTCCACTTTACGCACTACATGGTTTAAACATTTGGTACATGGACAGGGGATTTCAACATGTTGTTTATTACCTTGTGGGTCGATGTCAGTCATCTTCTTCAAGTTGTCTAATGCGTAATCAATAAATGCTGTTACTCTATCTCTATAAGGTTTGTTCATCCTGTTTGTTCCCATCCAAGACTTGTCCATTGTAGGGTTTGAATCTTTGTTTAGAGGTGTACGGCCTGTTTTGTAACTAATTAGGGTTTGAATCTTTGATTAGTGGTGTAATGCCTATTTTGTAAATAGTTAGGGTTTGAAAATTAAAAGAACCACTTAATTAAGCAAACTAAAATGAATACGTTAAAATTAATATGTTATAAAAAAATAAACAAAAACAGTACGTGCCTTAGTGGTTTCCTTTGGTTGTGGAAAATAATATTGCGGCTACAAATTCACCCCGTGTTCGAATCTAGGCTGTAGCATTTTTTTTTCCTTTTAGTTGAATTAGCCTTATTATTTAAGTAATGATACGCATATATATATTACAGTTAGGATAACTTGTATCATATCCTAAGTTTATACCGTATAAGTTAATTATATATATATATATATATATATATATATATATATATATATATATATATATATATATATATATATATATATATATATATATTTAACTTATATAAACTTAGGATATAATACACTTTATAATAAAACTTTGGATATAATAAATTAATCATTTTCTTTATAATAAAACTTATGATATAATTAATTAGTCATTTTCCTGAATATAAACTTTGGATATAATAAATTAATCATTTACTTTATAATAACTTAGGATATAATTAATTCGTCATTTTCCTGACTAAAACACCTTATCCTAAGTTTGAATATAGTAGTTCGCTTCAAACGCCGTCGTCCATGTCACATAAGCCATTTATAAACTTTGGATATAATAAATTAATCATTTACATTATAATAAAACTTAGGATATAATTAATTCGTCATTTTCTTGACTAAAACACCTTATCCTAAGTTTGAATATAGTAGTTCGCTTCAAACGCCGTCGTCCATGTCACATAAGCCATTTACAAACTTTGGATATAATAAATTAATCATTTACTTTATAATAAAACTTAGGATATAATTAATTCGTCATTTTCCTGACTAAAACACCTTATCCTAAGTTTGAATATAGTAGTTCGCTTCAAACGCCGTCGTCCATGACACATAAGCCATTTACAAACTTAGGATATAATAAATTAATCATTTACTTTATAATAAAACTTAGGATATAATTAATTCGTCATTTTCCTGACTAAAACACCTTATCCTAAGTTTGAATATAGTAGTTCGCTTCAAACGCCGTCGTCCATGTCACATAAGCCATTTACAAACTTTGGATATAATAAATTAATCATTTACTTTATAATAAAACTTAGGATATAATTAATTCGTCATTTTCCTGACTAAAACACCTTATCCTAAGTTTGAATATAGTAGTTCGCTTCAAACGCCGTCGTCCATGTCACATAAGCCATTTACAAACTTAGGATATAATAAATTAATCATTTACTTTATAATAAAACTTAGGATATAATTAATTCGTCATTTTCCTGACTAAAACACCTTATCCTAAGTTTGAATATAGTAGTTCGATTCAAACGCCCTCGTCCATGTCACATAAGCCATTTACAAACTTAAGATATAATAAATTAATCAATTACTTTATAATAAAACTTAGGATATAATTAATTCGTCATTTTTCTGACTAAAACACCTTATCGTAAGTTTGAATATAGTAGTTCATTTCAAACGCCGTCGTCCATGTCACATAAACCATTTACAAACTTAGGATATAATAAATTAATCATTTACTTTATAATAAAACTTAAGATATAATTAATTTGTCATTTTCCTGACTAAAACACCTTATCCTAAGTTTGAATATACAACTTCTACTAAGGTTATAATACGACTTAAGATATAATTATTAATGAATTCAAAATTAATTAATTTAAGCTTATCATAAGTTTAATTATAGTAGTTCGCTTCAAAGTAAACGCCGTCATTTAATTGTGTCACGAACGCCAAAAACAAACTTAGGATATAGTTAATGATTTCAACATTTAATTTAAGATTTTCATAATACTTTTAGAATGTAAATAAGTATGTTATTGTAAAATTCTGTATCACATATAAAAGTAATTTATCTTGTTACCATATTTGTAAACGTTTAAATATATACATTGAAGGTGTTATTGACATAAATACCCTTCCTAATCCAATAAGAAGCATTTTATTTTAGAGGGCACGTCCGTAATTTACTAAAAGAGAAGAATGGAGGCTTATGATTATTCCAGTTCATCACCCAACTATTCACTGCCCGGCTTTCAAACTTCCGAACCCTTTGAAACAGAGCATCACCAAATCTTCAAACAAAGATCACAACCATGGACTTCCAACTACCAAAACGACGACGATTGACTATGGAACATGGATTATCGCTTTCTGAACTGCCGCATGGAGTCATCACCAACATATTAGCGCATTTGGGTGCTTCTAGGGCAACTGACGTTTTTAAATTCAAGACTCTGTAAGTCTCCTAACCCTAGTAAACACTATCGATTGAACTTAAATACTACTGCATTTGCCTATTTAATCGATTAATTAAGTGTGATTTTAATGAACCGTAGCACATTTATTAGGGCTTAGATTGAATTTTGTGAATGAACATTGTTTAAGTAATTACCATCTATGAGCGATTTATATTGCTTTTGTGTTTACCTACATTACAGTTGCAGAACCTTCAGACGAGCCGGTGATTCGGATGAGGTGTATAAAAGGATGGAAGTTGATTCCATCTTTTCCACTCGGTTCTTGATACAGAAAACTGAAGTGCTAGCACTTTTGCGGGAGAAAGGAAACCGACACATGTTGTTCAAAGATGGATTGGTACAGTTTATTTTCCATTCATTACCAGTTTTTATGGTACTCTGTTACATACATATTTATGTTTCTATATTATTGTGTTGATCAGATGAAGATGTTTTATATATGTAGGTGATGAGGTACTCTGTTACATACGTATTTATGTTTTTTCTGTATTGTGTTGATCAGATGAGGATGTTCTATGCGGGTGATGAGGCTGCAGGAAAGGAAATGCTGCAACAGGCATCGCGTTTGGGACAAACTGATGCTACATTTGTCCTCGGTATGCTGCTAATGGCGGAAGGTGGATGAAGGATGGAAGAAGCAAGGAAAATGTTGCACGACGAGTACACAAGGTTAGAAGGTCGCTGGATTGTGAGGCGAACCATTTACAATGTTAGAATGATCTTGAATGATCGCGACCGCTTAAGCCCAAGGAAATTCCATCCTAGGTTCTATCATTGTAGTTCACACCCCCAGCGTAGTTTAATGAACCATTTGTGGTTTGGCAATGAATATCTATTTAGATGTAAGGTTTGTTTGTTGGATGCTAGTTACCTTTGGTTTGTACGAATGTGGGATGTTTAGGTATAGTTAGTTAACGATGTATGTTTGTTGGATACTTTGGTTATTAGTTTTTTGATGATGCTACTATATATATATACAACTTAACAACGTTTCAAATTTGTGTATTTGTTAGCGTGTATTTCGGTGTTTTATTGTTGTTGGTTTTGAATAAAATTATTAACACACCTGTTTAATGGTTAATTAAAACTAATTAATCAAAACTGATGGATCAAAATGTAAATACTAAACTGGGGTTTTTCAAATTCAGGTGGCTAAATAAGCTTCGAATTCGGGTTAGTTAATCATCATTTTAAAATAATGTACTCATGCTTAAAAAAAACTCATAAACAATAGGCCAAACCTTGTTCATAATATTTACTCATACTATTTTACAATGATTGTTATTAGTTAACAGATGTCCCTCTTCCATTAAAATATAACATGATCATGTAACAAAAAAAAAAAAAAAAAAAAAAAAAAAGCAAAAAAAGATAGGGTATAAGACTTGAACATGCGACCAACCCAACACCTTCCACCACTTATACCACTATTCTAATTGATGCATTTTACTTTTTTTTCATATGTTATATATATATATATATATATATATATATATATATATATATATATATATATATATATATAACACCGCTAAACTTTTTATTTATTTATTTTGGAGCCAAATATTTACAGAATATTTTAAAATTTATATTTAGAGCCAAAATTAGTCGAAAATTTTAAATTAGACGTGACCATTTACATTCCTTAAAATTCGATAATTACAGTTAATGCCTCCACACCAGTACAAACACAATCATTATTCTGTTTTTACACTTTTCTGCCGATCAAAATCAACCATTATCAAAAAATTTAAACGTGTTAATTCATCAACTCTATCCTAAAGAACTAAAGGATCATGGATATTCATGAAGCCGATAATAATGATACTACTATTTACCATAGTAATGGCTACGAGGAAGAAGATCATGGATATGAATCAGAGCATTACGATGATTTTGATGATGAACAGGCTGACGATGGAATCGAGAATTCAATTGCAAACAAAGTGGTTCCACCGAGGGGCATTACAAGGTTATCCAAGTTTCGCAACCAATACAGCAAACCGGGTGCATTAAAGCTAAAGATAACCTTCGATGCTATGGATAGGCTAACAGGTGATAACAGAGCAGTGTTTGCAAGTTTTCTAGGAGACATTGTTCGTGAGCAAATAGGCTTGAAGATTCTTTCCTGGAAGAAGGTCGATACAGAAGCAAGAGCTAAACTTTGGGAAGAAATCAAGGCAAGTTTTATCAACTGATCCCTTTTAATTATGCAATTATATTTAATTTGTTAATGTTAAAAGAACAGATTGCTGTTAATCAGATTTGTGTATTATTTATGTGTATATTTGAGAATACATTAAGCCGTTTTGTAGTCTGTAATCATATTTGATCAAAAGTCTGCAATTGATTCTTAATTGATTTTGCAGCGATATTTTGATGTTGAAGACACATACAGAAAGTCAATAATGAATCGTCTTGGTGCCCATCTAAGGAATTTAAGAAGAAAGTTGAGGGAAAAATACATACTGCCCAACAAAGATACACCTTCAAAATTAACTGAAGTCCCATTCAGTGCAATTGTCAAAGCCCCGGAATGGGGTGCTTTCGTTCAGCATACGAGCACCGAGGCTTACCAGGTATTGGTCATTATATTAATTAGGTCCATACATATATCTTTTATATATATTATTGTGTTTGCAAATTTATGCATTAACTATATATATATCTTTTTGTTCAATTCTGTAATTAAGAAAAAGTATGATGCATCAAAGGAGGCGCGCTCCATGTCTGTTTATCCGCATACGATGGGACGAGGCGGATACGTACATGTGAAAAAGAAATTGGTAACTACATTTACATTTTGAATGTTCGTTTCTAAATACTATCTAATTTGTTTCTGTTTTCTATTTTCTAAGTTTATATATTAATTGTGTTAACTTTAATTTACATGTGTATTTGATGATTATAAGATCGAAGAAAAAGTCATTGAAGCACATGAAGAACCTGGACGTGGTGTCTTGTGGTTGAGAGGAAGGCAAAACAAAGAAGGGGTATTTCGTGACGAAAGGACTAAAGAAAAGGCAGATAACGTAGTAAGTATTTTGACGTGCTAATTCATCATTTAAATTATTCATGTTTATTTTCATTAAACAAATTAATTACTGCCTATTGGAATTAAATTAATCTGTAATGCAGAAAGACACGGAGGCACAGATCAAAGCCGGAACGTTAAAGGTTGATGATGGGACTGATGCCTTGACAAAGGTATTTGGACCCG
Organism: Helichrysum umbraculigerum; assembly: GCA_949592205.1. Taxonomy (NCBI): domain Eukaryota; kingdom Viridiplantae; phylum Streptophyta; class Magnoliopsida; order Asterales; family Asteraceae; genus Helichrysum; species Helichrysum umbraculigerum. The sequence goes on along the minus strand of CATIUR010000004.1, from coordinate 102,339,604 downwards.
AAAAGTCAGGGTACGCACGAGGAGTGGGAAGCGGAGTGACTGTCAAAAAGTTTTTTAATCTTCCTGCTTGAAACAGAAATGCCTGCAATGATGAGAAAGTCAAGTTACTTGAAGCAGAGCTTGCTGCTGAGAGACGCGCACGTCAAGACAAAGACACAATAATAAAGTCTTTGCAGGATCAGGTGCTTGAAACACAGTCAATGGTTACCAAACTTAAGGGTCGGTTTAATGCGTTAGAAGGGGATCAGCTAAATTCATTGTCAACTGCTGTACCAGCATTAGAGGAAAGGCATTTGTTGTATTAATTATGCTAACCTTTTATACATCAGTTTACAAAATTTTGCTAACAAATGTATAATTTTTATTGCAGGTGTCTCCAACAGTGGACGTTAATCCTAACGCTTCCAATACTGTTCAGTATGGTGGAGTGGCGTTAAGTGATGTTGGATGTGAGAAGGATTCCAGCTTTCACAAGTCTAATGGACTCACAACTGTGGAAATGCCAACAGAAACAAGTGTAAGTATTAAAACAGTTGAATTAATTTGGCTTTAATATTTCTCACTGTGATTTAATAATTTTACATACATGACTTACTTACCGAGTTTTATATAGGAACTGGTTGTTAAATCTGCTGACGAGTCAAACAGGACGCCTGATTCACAAGTCAACACGTTTCAACCTAAACATAGGCAAAATAATCTGTCTCCAGCAAGGCCAACACCACCGCAGGTATGTATATAAATATTCCAAAATGTTGATACATTCTTCGATCAGTTTAATATAATTCTGATGCATATATATATATATATATATATATATATATATATATATATATATATATATATACATAATAATCGTTATCATTTTCTTTAGTTATTCAAGTGTAAACTGTGGCACCTAAAGAGGACCAACATCATTGCTTTGGGTACTGTCTACTTGTCAAAAGGAAAAGTGATGATGCATAGCAGCCCACTCCCAAAGGATTGCTACAAAGTGTCCGTTGATAAAGCGCTAGTGCATGCAGCTTGTATTCCGGACAACGGAAACAATGGTTTCAAAACAGTTATCGATGCAGTAGGTGGTTTTTATGCATGGCCCAAGAATCAAGTGATTTTTGATGAGCAGGTACGTTTTTTTGTCCTACATTGTTCTTCATATTTAATTTGGTGTTTGATCCATATGCCCCTTGTTGATTGTACAGGTAACACCACCAACTACTGGACAAAAGGCATTTGGTGAGACCAAAACTGCACCAGAAGTATCAAGGAAAAAGCGCAAAGCACCGGTTTTTGTGTCTTCCGATGCCATGCGAAAGCAAGCGAATAGAAAACTCAATAGTCAAAAGTCCTTACAACTCTGATGTTTAATATATAAGTGTATTTTAGTATATATGCAATTACTATAGTACTTAGGATATTATTATGTAAATTAAACAATCCAATTATATTATTGATTTGTGCATTGAATTATGTACATTGAAATTTAATTTGTGGTGTTGTATACTACGTAATTCATATTGTTACACAAATTATTGATTTGTTATATGTGACTAAAATATGTAGTCACATAATATGGTCACACATTGTGGCCACCGTTTGATTAATTATGTGTGACTAAATAATGCAAAACGCCACACAAAAATACAATTCAAGTGGCCATTGGGTGAACAATGGTCTCACTTATTATCACCTACGGCCACTTTTGGCTTAATTTTGTGTGACCAAATCCCAGAATAAATCACTCTTTGAGTGACTAAATGATACAAAACGCAACACAAACATAAAAAAAAGTGGCCATTGAATGGCAATGGTCACACAAAATACGAGTTTACTTGACATTGCAGCCCATATGGTCACACTTTTTATCACATATGGCCACTTTTGGCTTAATTTTATGTGACCAAATCCCAGGATAAATCACTCTTTGAGTGACTAAAGGATAGAAAAAGCCACACAAACATAAAAATAAAGTGGCCATTGGATGGCAATAGTCACACAAAATACAAGTTTACTTGTCATTGCAGCCCATATGGTCACACTTTTTATCACCTACGGCCACTTTTGCTCTAATTTTATGTGACCAAATCCAAGAATAAATCACTATTTGTGTGACTAAATGATACAAAACGCCACACAAACATAAAAATAAAGTGGCCATTGGTTGGCAATAGTCACACAAAATAAAAGTTTACTTGACATTACAAAGCATATGGTCACACTTATTATAACCTACGACCACTTTTGATCTAATTTTATGTGACCGAATCCCAGATTAAATCACTCTTTGAGTGACTAAATGATACAAAACGCCACACGAACATAAAAATAAAGTGGCCATTGAATGGCAATGGTCACACAAAATACGAGTTTACTTGACATTGCAGCCCATATGGTCACACTTTTTATCACATATGGCCACTTTTGGCTTAATTTTGTGTCACCAAATCCCAGAATAAATCACTCTTTGAGTGACTAAATGATACAAAACGCCACACAAACATAAAAAATAAGTGGCCATTGAATGGAAATAGTCACACAAAATACAAGTTTACTTGACATTGCAGCCTATATGGTCACACTTTTTATCACATACGGCCACTTTTGGCTTAATTTTGTGTGACCAAATCCCAGAATAAATCACTCTTTGAGTGACTAAATGATACAAAACGCCACACAAACATAAAAATAAATTGGCCATTGAATGGTAATAGTCACACAAAATACAAGTTTACTTGTCATTGCAGCCCATATGGTCACACTTTTTATCACCTACGACCACTTCTGGCTTAATTTTACGTGACCAAATCCAAGAATAAATCACTATTTGTGTGACTAAATGATACAAAACGCCACACAAACATAAAAATAAAGTGGCCATTGGTTGGCAATAGTCACACAAAATAAAAGTCTACTTGACATTACAAGGCATATGGTCACACAAAATACACGTTTAGCTAACTTTAAAGAATATATGGTCACACTTATTAACACTTTTGGTCACTCTTGGCTTAAATTTATGTAACCAAATCCCAAAAATAAAACACTCGTTGTGTGACTAAATGTTACAAATAGCCACACTAACCTACAATTCAAGTGGCCATTGGATGGACAATAGTCACACAAAATACACTTTCACTTAATTTTAAAGAGCATACGGTCACACATTTTATGGTTTTCGTCACACTTTTTAGATGGATACGGCCACTAACCATGTAATGTGATCGTATGGACCCATTTGGTCACGACACCTTTAGTCACACACACGCTGAAAAAACGAGTGTAACCATATGGTTTTCGTCACACTTTTCTGGTGTGACCAAAGCCAAAATCTGTACTAGTGTTAGCCCAGATCTGAAGGGCGAAGGCGGTTCTTCACGACGGTGGTTATACAACAGCTTGATTCTTCTCCAATGACGATACATTAAGATGGTGCTTTCTTTCTGATCGATTTGTGATCGATTTGGATATAAGTATATTAATCTAAGAAATGAGAATGAAATCAAAAGGAAAAAATTTAAGAAATGTGCTTTCGTTTGCTGCTTTCCTTTCTGTAACTTTATATTTTGGGTATAATAATAATAATAATAATCTTATTAGTTTATTATATTTTAAAGATAATTTGGAAATGAAAAGAAAATGAGTAAAAGACTATTGTACCCTTATTCTAATTGGAGGAGGGACTGGCAATGAAATAGAAAACCGGATCAAAGGACTGAACCCGCACAATACCCGACCCGGGGATTGGGTCCGTAATATATGGATAACCACATGGACTGGCAATGTAATTTACTCAAATGAATTTCCCTCTCTCGTATTGGCTTCCTCCGTGTTGTGTGATTTCTCTCCACAAACCTTGCTCTGATACCAATTTGTTGGGATCGATTATTTCAACAAAAGATCACACAAGTAATATAGCCAATAAATAAACGAAACGGAAAACCAAAAAACACAACGATTTAGGTGGTTCACATCCTCAAGGTTAATCCACAACACAAACTTCACTAAAACTTTACGATTACAAGAATTTGAGATGCTCAACTCTCAACAATCTTGTATACTCTCACAAGTTTTCTCTCAAAACTTTTTGTCGCCTCACAAATTATGTAACCCTAACATCTCTATTTATATAGGAAATACATAACCCTAATACTCCTATAAAATAGGCAACAGAATTTGACTCAAAATACTAATAATATGAAAACACACACTACTAGGGATCAGGACGACCTGTAAAATTAAGTGGCATGTGCACAATAGAAAAGATACCCTCAAACTAGGGGTGTCACTTTTATCCGAATCCGAATAATCCATCCGATCTAATCCGATTTTGGTTAAATGGACAGGATTATTCGGATTACGAATTGCTTAAACGGATTATGGATCGCTTAAATGGATTACACGGATAGGATAACGGATCAAAATTAAAATGTTTGGATATATCCGAATAATCCGAATAAAGATTAAGTAATTAAAAAATATATTTTTGATAATATATTACTACGTAATGTTTACCATATAAGAATTAATTACAAATAAAATCTTTTATTACAATATATACTACTTCGTAATAATTTTGTACCGTTTAGAAGTTTATTTGATTTAGAAACTACGAATCTGTTGTGGATTAAGTTGTATGTTAGAAGTTGAAATTGGAATTTTAATGTTATAATATGATCTATCGTTACGTATTATATTTGTTTATATAATTGTTTTAAACGTACATTTAGTCTTACTCGATATCACACGCCCAACTTGAGCTTATTCGGATGAATCCGTTTAATCCGAACACCAATCCGAAGTCGTTTAATCCGTATCCGATTAATCCGGATTGGATTAAGGATCAACTTGAGATTGTCAAAAATCCGAATAATCCGAACCGAATAATCCGAAATCCGAATAATCCGTCCGAATAACACCCCTACCTCAAACACATCATATAAAAAGTCATAACTACTAGAATTTTTAGTAGCATACAAAAGTATAATGTACAATTGTATACAATAAAGTATAATTTATTGTATAGTAATAACATCATATGTTGTATAGCAATCGATCATAATGTAATTTTGAAAAAAATAAACATTCAAACAAAAAAGAAAAGAGCGCGCTTAATTTGTTATAAAAAGAAGACGTATAACGAATAACTACACTACTCAAGCCAAAAAAACCTACAACATGAATCTAAGGACTAGACAATGGAAACAAATTAAGTGTAATTTTTGTCATTTGCAGTAAACAATATTAGCGGCCATAAACAAATAAGGATCAAATATTGACCATAAACATGCAATTCCGTATGTAGGAACCCGACTACACAACAAGAAATTAAATTTTTAGACAAAAAACATTAAAAAATTAGGAATGTTTTGTATATATGCCGTGTTGTTCTTTTGTAACCGGAATTGACATCAATATAAATTTTGACTTCAAAACTGTTGTCAGTCAGGTTAACGACATAAGCAACTGGTTTTACACAATAGTAGTCAATCTCGATCATTATCAAGCATCGGAATCGTAATTTGACGATTTTCAATCTTTAATTACTCTGTACTTAAATTTCAAACCTTTTATATACCATCATTAGCTCCCTCAGTTCATATCTTCTACCAATATACATACACAAGCACTACAATATACAAATGGAAACTTCAACGTCACTTAAATTCGTCTTCACATTTTTGATCTTTTATGTTTTACTGTTTGTGCCCTGTGCTCTATGTGAATCGGTTCCAGGGATTTACACGTTTGGAGACTCATTGGTAGATGTCGGAAACAACAATCGCCTTCCTCTTTCCCTTCTCAAGGCTAACTTCCCACACAATGGTATTGATTTTCCTACTGGAAAAGCCACCGGGCGGTACAGTAATGGGAAAAATGCAGCTGACTTTATTGGTATGTTCTACTGCTATAATGAATTGTGTTTAACATTGTTGGCCTTTACAGTTAGAAAATATACATTACTAACGTCAGTCAATTACAAAAATCTAACGTTATTAGAGTTTCGATTATATTTATTCTTGCATTGAATTGTTTTATGTGATTTTGCAGCTGAAAAGGTGGGATTACCAACAGGACCACCGTATCTATCTTTGGTGTCAAAATGGAGTAAGTTGGGCAAAGCTCCGGTAACGGGAGTTAGTTTTGCATCTGGAGGTGCCGGAATCTTTAACGAAACATGTGAACTCTTTGTAAGAACACAATACATTCTTATGAATTAGAATGTGCATATATGGCTAGAAAATATGACATAGCTACGAAATGAGCCACACTCGGGCTTTTTTTTGTCACTCTATAATTGATAATGTATGTGATAAACGGTTCAAATTCGTGACATCTTAACAAAATTGCATTTTACATAAAATGAAGTATTGTGGTTTTGCAAATCTTGGTCGCTGGTCACAAAATCAACGATTGAGATTGCCACTCCTTCCTTTCAAAATGCAGCTGCTCCTCTGATCCCACTCTATATTTTTTATGTAGTTATTTTTCTTTTGTAAACACAGAAACAGTCGATTTCATTGACACAACAAGTAGAGTACTTTTATTTGGTGCATGACCAAATGGTTCAACAACTCGGATCAAGTGGTGCGCGAACACACATGACGAAATCGCTATTTATGATTGTGATAGGAACCAACGATCTATTTGCCTACTTCAACAAAAACTCCAAAGTCTCAAAGCAATACACTCCACAACAATATGTTGATAGCATGGCTTCCATCCTTAAACAACTCATCGAGGTACTAGCTAGATTTTAAAAAAATTAAAGCAAATAACACATCATTTTGTTACTTATATCATGTAAGGACAAAATCTTAACTAGAAACCGCTTTATATTGACAAAAGACCAAGAGTAAAATGTCTACTATTGCAAGTTACTGATCCTTTTGGCATTTTTGCTAGAACAATTGTGTTAGTTTGCACCCAAAACAAAAAGGGAATAATCTCGATCGTCATATTTTATTTAATTTTAATTTTTTATTTTTTAGAGAGTAGGCCCATATGACTTTATATGATTTGTAGAGGTTGTATGGTATGGGAGCCCGTAAATTTGCCGTAACTGGACTCGGAATGGTTGGTTGTGTACCGGCACAAAGGAAGCAGATAGCTAACAATGAGTGCAAGGTGGAAGCAAATTATTGGGCGACAAAGTACAACGACAACTTAAAGAGTTTGCTAAAGAGCTTGAAGTCAGAATCATCGGATATCAACTATTCGTACTTTGATATTTATGGTGCCTTGAGTGGCCTCATCCAAAGTCCTCAAACTTACGGTATTAATTAACTACCTAATCATGCCACTGATCAAGATTTTGAGCACAATCATACGCTATAAAATTATCAAGCTCATGATATGAACTTTGTTGTAGGAATTACGGAGATAAAAGAAGCTTGTTGTGGTCTTGGTAACCTCAAAGCCGACGTCCCCTGCACCCCAGTTTCGGAATATTGCTCCAACAGAAGTGACCATCTTTTCTGGGATCTCTTCCATCCGACGGAAACCGTGGCTAACATATTTGCTAACCTTTTGTATGGATCACGAAAGTTTACGATTCCAATAAGTGTGGGACAACTTGTTAACTTGTAGTAATGGGGGATGATGGAAGAGATATTATACAGATTTACGCAGACACAAATTAATTTGTTTGTTTGTCGACAATATATATGTAAAAAATACTAAAGACAATTTCTAGTGTCATACTCTTACACTTGTAATGAACAATTATCTGTTTAACAAACATTCTAACACTAAGTAGATGAACTTTTAATATATCTTACTCCATATGAGTACCTGTAACTGAAAGCTTTGCATTTTCATTTATTTTTTAGACAATAAAACATGTTATACATAATTCCTTATGGGAAGAATGCAACAAATAAATGAATGCAAGTTCTACATCAAGAATGTGATAAATAATTCCGTAAGTTGTCTGCTACTATGCTATTTCTCATCATAAAATAATGGAGTAAGTAATTGCACACTTGCTAAAAATGATCATCACAATCAATTACTAACAAAAAATGCTTGAAGTTTAGGCACATACCATCTCTGTGGTTAGTATATGCCTACAGTTTAGCATCTTCTCTTGGTGTCTTGTTTCAATATACTACGAGTAGATAAGGTCAATCAGACTTTCTTAAACAATATGCCAACATCTTACATGTATTAGGGGATTCTTAGTTTCTTGAAGGGTGTCCTCACTATATCCTTCAACTTATGTCCGAGCTTTAATTAGCAAATATACAATTTAGGTATATACCAAAACGCGTTCTTGACCAATCCTGCTCTAGAGTAGGGTAGATACAAGCATAAAAAGAACCATGAGGCAATAACATACACAACATACATGACAATTTAGTATATCGGTATTTACATACACAGTGATTTTTAATTCAAGTCCTTAGAAATACACTTAACCTACATCCATACTTCATTTATATAGAAGCTAGCAAGGGATCCTAGCTAGCTCCCTATTTTATTAACGGATTGAAAGTTAATTTGAAACTATATAAGTTGATTAATTATTAGAATTCAAGGATACAAAGTTTCAAAAGCTAATAAATACAATGTACTTTGTTTCAAAAAAGGAATTTATATACATTTCAAATACATAAATACATCAAAACAATATATAATGTAGTCTGTTTTAAAAAACTAAAGTCATAGTTGTTGTAGAAATAATCGGCCTAATTATTCCACCGAATGGGTAAAGCTCGTGAAAGATTGAACTAATAAATTATAAGTGGAAAAGAATTATTCCGATAACTTACTAGTGCAATAGATCACAATAACAATACCCCAAATAAAGTTATTGAAAATAAACAACACAGATGAACACCAGATATTACCGAGGTTCGACCCAATTCTTGCCTACGTCCTCCCAACACATCACCAACTTTATTATTTCTTGTACAATAGAAATAATACAAATATAGAGAGAAGATAACAAAACAAGTTATAAGAGAACTTGTATGTTTTCGGTGTACTTAAACTGAAGGTAGTAAAGGGCTATTTATAGCCTTCACAACTCTTGCAAATTGCAAGATTCCACATACGTGGCTTCTTGCCATCCACTCTTCAAGCAACCAACAAAAATGGCCACATCACTTTGCCCTTTGCAACTTGCCCTTTCAAACTTGACTTGCCCTTTGGGACTTGGTAAGAGCCACCAAGTCAACAAATCTCCACATTGGCGAATAACAAGTCTCAAATCTCTACCTTGGCGAATACCCAAAGGTCTTCAATCTCTCTCTCAATCATCGTTGGTGGTGTCTTCAAACCAATATTTAAGTTTTGACAATCTTGATCAAGTCCAAACAAGAATTGAACTTGATCGCAGTTAATACTTTTGTCAACATATCAGCAAGATTCTTTATGGTGTGGATCTTCTGGATTCTAACTCCACCTTCTTCGAGTATCTCTCGTATGAAGTGATACCTGACATCAATCTGCTTCGTCCTTGCATGATAAACCTGGTTATTTGCTAAGTGAATTGCACTTTGACTATCACATTGCAATTTGACGAACTTCTGATCAATTCCAAGTTCACCAAGCAACCCTTGAAGCCATATTGCTTCCTTCACGGCCTCTGTGATCACCATATACTCTGCTTCTGTTGTCGACAGAGCAACAATAGACTGCAAGGTAGACTTCCAACTGACAGGTGCTTTTGCAAGAGTAAAGACGTAGCCTGTAGTTGGCCTTCGCTTGTCTAAATCTCCGCCATGATCTAAATCGCAATATCCAACCACCCACTGCTTATCATCTTGTTCGAAAACCAATCCAACATCTGCTGTATTATGAATGTATCGTAAAATCCATTTGACAGCTTGCCAATGCTCCTTTCCTGGATCATATATATACCTACTCACTACTCCTACTTCTTGGCAAATATCTGGTCTTATACACACCATAGTATACATTAAGCTACCAACAACATTTACATAGGGTACATTTTTCATGTACTCTCTTTCAGCATCATTCTTTGGCGACATAGCAGCACTGAGTTTAAAATGAGGAGCGAGTGGATGCTAACAGGTTTTGTTTGTTCATTGATTCCAAAACGTTTTAGCATCCTTCTCAGATAATGTTTCTGAGTCAAACAAAGCTTCCTCGATTTTATATCTCTGACTATTTCCATGCCAAGAATCTTCTTTGCTTCACCAAGATCCTTCATTTCAAATTCCGTTTTCAGTCGAGCCTTCAAGTTTCCAATCTCTACTGAACTCTGGGAAGCTATCAACATATCATCTACATAAAGAAGAAGATATATAAAGGACCCATATTGTAGCTTGTTAAAATAAACACAATGGTCATATTTGCTTCTTGTGTACCCTGACTCCAACATAAACTTATCAAATCTCTTGTACCACTGCCTCGGGGACTGTTTCAACCCATACAAAGACTTATTAAGTTTACACACTTCATTTTCTTTTCTAGCAAATTTGAATTCTTCTGGGTGTACCATAAAAATTTCCTCCTCCAAGTCTCCATGTAGAAATGCAGTCTTTACATCCATCTGAACTAGTTCAAGATCCAACTGTGCTACCAAAGCCAACAAAATTCTAATAGAGGAATGCTTTACGACTGTAGAAATCAATTCATTGTGATCAATTCCTTCTTTCTGAGCGTAGCCCTTGGCTACCAATCTTACTTTGTAGCAAACATCATCTTGGCCGGAGAACCCATCTTTCTTTGCAAACACCCATTTGCATCCAATTGCCTTCTTTCCATTTGGGAGGTTGGTCAACTCCCATGTCTGATTCTTTTCAATGGACTGCATTTCTTCACTCATGGCAATCCTCCACTTCTCATTCTCTGAATTTTGAACAGATTTAGAGTAAGTAGTAGGAACATCATCAGCTGCAATTGAAGATGCACAAGCCACCGTATCTGTATAGCTAGCAGACTTTACAATTACTCTCTTTGGCTTGCTGGTTGCAATTGATTCACGTTGCATTTGAGGTTCGAGAGTCTAAACCTCCTCTTCATCAAAATCTCCATCTACCGTAGGAGAATCAATACCCATTTCTGGATCTGCTGGTGAAATTGTTCTTTCGAACTCCACCTTTTTGGTGGTTCCATCCGACTGCTCGACATTCACCTTTTTTAACATGGTAGATTCATCGAAGGTGACATCCCTGCTAAAGATCGTTTTTCTCGTCTCTGGACACCACAAACGATATCCTTTGATTCCAGAGGTGATCCCCATGAACAATGCTTTCTTTACTCGAGGATCCAACTTTGACTCCTTTACATGGTAATATGCAGTGGAACCAAACACATGTAAAGAATCATAATCAGTAGCGGGTTTCCCAAACCATTTCTCCAATGGTGTTTTCCCATCAATAGCAGTCGATGGCAAACGATTAACGAGATGACAAACATAAGTTACAGTTTCACTCCAAAACTCTTTACCCAACCCAGCATTGGATAACATACACCGTACTTTCTCCAGCAATGTCTGGTTCATGCGTTCTGCTACCCCATTCTATTGTGGTGTATGTCTGATAGTGAAGTGTCTAATGATGCCATCATCTTCACAGGCTTTTCTAAATTGATCATTCTTGTACTCTCCGCCATTCTCTGTACGGAGACGCTTGATCTTTTTGCCTATCTAAGTTTTCATCATCTTTTTTCATTTAAGAAAAACTCCCAACACTTCATCCTTTGTCTTCAAAGTGTACACCCACACTCTCCGGGAAAAGTCATCAACAAAGGTCACATAGTAGTGCTTCCCACCCAATGAACTTGTCTTGGAGGGTCCCCACACATTAGAGTGGACATCGTCCAAAATACCCTGAGTATTATGAACGGCTATCCCGAATTTAACCCTAGTCTTCTTCCCGCTAATACAATGCTCACAGAGATCCAACTTACAGGAGCGTACTCCTTTCAACAATCCTTGACTGATGAGCAAATTCAAGGATTTTTCACCTGCATGACCCAAGTGCATATGCCATAGCCTAACTGCTTCCGAATTTCTATCACCACTTGTAACAGCTGCGATAGTTCCGACAACTGTTCTACCCTCGTAGTGGTACGTGTTGTTGTTTTTAAGGTTACCCTTCAATACTACAAGCACACCATAGATATTCTTCATAACCCCATTTTTGGCTTTAACCTTGAACCCTTTAGATTCTAAAGTTCCCACACAAATAAGATTCTTCTTTATCTCTGGCGAGTAACGAACGCCCTTTAAAGACACAATTGATCCATCCTGATTTTTCAAATGAACAAAACCAATCCCATTTGTAGCAAGAGGAGCTTCATTTGCCGTATAAAAAATTTCTTTATGATCTTGAAAATCACTAAACCACTCACGGTGTGGTGTCATATGATGACTACATGCGGAATCCAATAGCCACACATCCGAAGCATTTCTGGTTGATGAGATTGCGAGTGAAAGATCGGATTGTGAATCATCACACTCAGTTATTGTAACACCTGCCAAATTAGGATAATTAATTATGCCTAATTATTTGTAACTAGTTGTAATTAGTATGTAATAGGACTAATTACAGACTCTATTTGTATATATATATAAGGTGGTTTATATATATGTACGCACGCGATTTGGTTAAATCGTACGAATTAACCGGACGGAGTCCGACACAGTTTACTTGGACGTTGGTGACAGAAATTTACTTAAATAATGAGAACGTATTTTTGTTATATAAAATACACAATTGAACGAACAGTATTTATATTACCGCGACGACATTTTAAATAATTCAACAAAAACGTATTAAACGCGAACCAAATAATTTAAATATCTCGACAAATGTTTTTATTATTAATTTCAAGGTATTTTTATTTAAATACTCCAGTTACATTTTAAAAATATAACGGTTTGGTTAAATACTAAAAACAAACGATTAATCGATTAGGACACGGAGTAGATACTGTGTTTTGAGGGATGTTTTCCCCTCCTTTCCCCTTTCCATCAGCCACCAACACCACCCCCCTCACTCTTCTCTCTTTCATTTTCATTCTTCGGAAAACACACACACACACAAACACTCTCACCAAATTACTACCAATTTTCGGATTTACAAATCAACCCACGAAAATTACATATTCGGAATCACCATCACGAGTGGAGCAAGAATATCAAAACCGTTTTCATCATTTCATCCTCGATCTAGCTCGATTTGCAAAAGTAAGAAATTTCTAAAATCTTAGATCTATTCAATTTGGTGTAATGTTTTGATGTTATAATGTTTACACAACTTAGTATGATCCATATGTATGAAGAAAACATGATTTTACAGACTAAAAATACGTTAGATTTGGGTTGTGGATCGTGAAATCGCGACAGTTTCTGGGTTTATGGGTTGGTGTTCATCAATGCGACACAAGCCTTGTGTCGCATACTATGTCGCATAACGCCTGTTATGTCGCATCTTGTGTCGTATCAAACCTTCAGTGTCGTAACCTTTGCGACACAATATTGTGTCGCACTCTATGTCGCATATTATGTCGTATTTTTATACGATACAACCACTATGTCGCTATTAATTTAGCATATCGTATCCGATGCGACACAATCCTTGTGTCGTATCCTTGTGTCGCATGACGTCTGCGACACAACCCTTGTGTCGCATGACAAACTTTTGTGTCGCATTTTGTGTCGCAAAACACAGCAGTTTTACAATTAAATTCCAAGTTAGGTGTTAAACATTTGGGACTTCAAACGATTATATCATATAACATCTAAGGGACATTGAAACATGTCTTTCAAGCATAACACTCCAAACAAATATATATATATGTCGAGATTAACGTTTCAACTATATCACCAACGGGCCAAACATGTTTTCCAACAAACAAACAATTACAAACATTGGATATACTAGTTGTGTATAACTAAACGAAACGTCTCACGAGACACATACTTACATAACTTCATATGATTAGGCATTTGAAGGTTATGGGTTCGGAGAACCTACTTGCTATATTTACTACTTGCTATTTGCTACGGCTTATTACAAGACTCAGGTGAGTCTTACGGCCCCACTTTTTACTGTTTTATCTGATTGGGGGAGAAACATGCTACTACTTTTCTTGAACACAAGTACTAAACTGTTTACTATACCAAACGGAATTGCATGAGTTGTTTACTATGTACAGAAGTCTCTCCATCATATATCGTTAGTTATGGACTTAAGCGCGAACACTAGTTAATGGATCCATTAGGGAAATGACCCTCCCCGCCCGGGGCAGTAGCGCTGCCACGTACTGATTTTCACGTAGAAAAGGGTGACTACTTATTCGTTACGGATGCTTGCTCATTTACGAGCATGTCACGGGAGCAAACTTATTAATTACGGGTTAAGCTTCGATTATGAGCCTCATGGCAACTGTATAACTTACTTACTTACATTTGCTGGATTGCAAATACTGGTTTTACATTTGCTGGATTGCAAATACTGATTTTACGCCTATGGGCATGTTGCGCCGTCAGAGTGCTGACACAGCCGCGGTCGTTTTCCAAGGGGGGCTGGCACGGCGGTCTTGCAGGCAACGACGCAACAACGTGTGAACGCGTTAGGTTTTAAATTTATATGAGCTGGGGCTCAAACTATAAGTACTACCTACTTTTGGGGAGTAAGCAGTAAGTATAACTCGAGTGTCGTTCTTAAAATCGGAGCGAATGGAACCAAAAGGGACTTACCGTAAATGAGCTTTCTGATAGGATGGGTTTATAAAAGTAGGTAGGTTTTGGTTGGTTATCTAAGCTACTACTAAATAAAACAAGTAAATTAAACAGAGAGTAGGCAACAGGTAGAGCGTGATTGCTGAAACTTCGATAATTAGGGTTTCTGGATGATATTCATTAGACAGATGATTGGAGACTACCTTGGGCAAATCATCAGACGGACAGTCGGTGTAAACACTAGGACCCTACGTTTTAGTTTAAAAGCCTAAAAGCATATGTCACTGAATCCTAGGTTATCCTGATGCTGATCAGAAACAGGTTGTTCAAACCCCCCTCACTTGCCTTGTAAGACTAAGCGACCTCTACGGATGATATATCCTGGGTGTAGGCATAAGGTAACAAACTGCAATTTTCTATCTGACCTTTCTAAACACATAAATCTATCTGAGTTTATCTATGTAAGTACTAATTGTATGCTGTATATGTTGAGCTGTCGGTTATGTTGAGTTAAGCGGTTTAAGCATCTTGTATTACAGCCGAATACTTGCTTTCTTTTCAAAACTCATTTATTACTGGTTTAAGCATAATTAACTCCGTCATGAATTAGACCCTCCTTTGCTATCAGGCGTTCATCCCTAGGAATACTCACGGTGTACAGTGATTTGGCATATCCATAGTGTTCCAGACTCAAGGCATACTAACGGTGTACAGTGCATTTGGCATATCCACAGTGTTCCAGACTCAAGGCATACTAACGGTGTACTGTACGTTTAAGTAGTTCCACAGCTGTATGTTAACCTTGGTGTACTAACGGTGTACGGTGCAGCGAGCATTTCCACAGCTGTATTTTAACCTTGGTGTACTAACGGTGTACGGTGCAGCGAGCATTTCCACAGCTTTATTGTTCCTAGACCCATATTCTAAAAGGGTGACTTCTAGGTATTCCACGATGAAATAAACCTACGGCAGTTCCTTAGCTTTTCCCACGTATTTAAACGTTATACGAAGTACTGTGCCGTTTTACGGAATATTCATAGCTTCATACTGTAATATGAGATAACTATATCTACGTAGTATTAGGGTTGATTAGATCCTATCCTAAGGCAATAGTCACGTGAAAGACTGGAAAGGGTGGACACTGAATTAAGTCTATATTCATGTAAAACTCAACCAGATACACAACAAAACAATCACCAATCATAATACTGGGGACATTATTCCACAACGGATTGTGCCCACGACTTTCATAGCTTCCACGTTCCGTACTACACACATTCGTGATGATTCCGGCGCTATACAAATGAAAGCCGTATAACGTCACTTCCGTTATTTCATAATGTTTATCCCACTGAATTAAATATCATCCATAACCCTAATATCTATATTTCAACAATCACAGTATTAAACTACGTAAATAGCATGGCAATATTCGCAACACAAACAAAGATATCATGCAAACAAAACATAATAACCGTAAGTAAAGGAATAAGTAATAACCAGTATTTAAGCAGCGTAACACTGAGTAGTACAAGCTAGAATCTTGAAAACTTCAATACAATAAAATTCCCAAGCTACAGCTATCTTCCCCACTCGAACCGTGCCTACATCTCTCTAGTTCTCTAGAGAGAGAAACTAGAGAGAGAAGCTAACCTAATCTAATTCTCCTCTAACTCCTAAGAGTAGTGCTAGAGAGAGAATGTGTGTGAGAGAGAAAGTGAGAGAATTCTATGAAGAATGGTGTGTGAAATGAGGTTACATGAGGTCTCTATTTATAGGCAAGCCTTGGATCCAAGAGTACAAGTCCACAAGCACACGTATAAGCCAAAGAAGCAAGGAAGAGGCCGTGTGAGACCAAAGTAGGCCGTACATGGCCCTATACAGGCCGTACACGGCTATGTATAGGCCGTACACGGTCACATCAAGGCTGTACACGGCTTGGTGGTGGCCGTGTGCTAGGCCGTGTGATTTTTCCGACTTTTCTCGCATCTTCGGAAGGCCGTATCTTCTTCGTTTCGCGTCCGATTGACTTGATTCTTTCGCCTACGGCTTCGTAATTCCGTTACGCTTCTAATGATGCCAATTTGGTAGAAATTGGATGTGTGGGGCCCGGGCGTGTTCAGAATACGTTTTGTAGCTTTCGGCTGCGCTGTAACTTGCATAACTTTCTCGTCCTTGATCCGTTCTGAGCAATCCTTATATCCACGTTCTCGTAATCTTCATAGCTACAAAATAAGACTATTATGAGGTTCTGGTATGAAGTTTACAGTAGAATTAGGGTTAGGCTCAGAATAGTGCCTATTTAGGTCAGTTTTCTGCCCTTTTTGCTTGATTTTCAAAAGACCGACAAGTTTATACCTTTCTAACAAAAGTTAATGAATAATTATGATTTTAAGATGTATTTGTTAGAAAAGAGCTAAATATGGGACAATTAATGCATGTAAAAACGTGACTTTTTGCGATACATCAAATATCCCACACTTAAGCTTTTGCTTGTCCTCAAGCAAACCTCATTTGGAAAATAGTTTTTGAAAAATTATTTTGGATGCTTAGAGTATCTTTTGCAGAAAGTCACTTTCTTCAAAGTAGATAAATCTTTTCGGAAAGCAAGCATCAACAAAAATTAACTATACTTAAACATGAAATTGATCAACCCTTTTTGGCATGCTTTGCAACTCTCGAGACGTAGATGTACATGACTGGGCGATTCTCACAAGTGGGTCACTCAATTCACTCAAAGTGTATCGGGTTACCTATAATCTATAGAAACGAAATCGCTCATTGCCAGTCATGCAGTGCTTATCGTCATAGGCTTGGTCGAGAATCGAATCTCCACCACTCCTTTGAGAACGGTGCTAATTATCCCAAGGCATTTCAGTGGGTTGTGTGAGTAAGGGTAAGGTAGGTAAGGATAGGGGTAGTTTGGTTAATGGTTTTAGGGTTTTTGAACTTCAGACTCGGAGCTTTCAAAGATAAAAGCAAGTTTCACTTGAGATAACTTCTTAGAGTAGACTCATCTCCTAGATGAATAATCTCTGCTCTTGATGTTTCTTTTGAGTTCTGATAGATTTTTCTTCTTTGTAGAGTAGTCTTCTTCTTCTAGGAGCTCTCCAAGGTCTGCTTTTCTTTTCTTTTCTCTTTTTCTTATTTTTATGACCTTGGAGATCCTTCATATAGTGAGACATCTTTGACTTCTCTTTTGACAAGTACCAATTTTTCGTACTGTCTTTGGCGGATAATATCTTCGTGATGAGTAATACTTCGCTTTTGTACCGTATCTTCACTTTGGATTTCTTTCTTTAAACTCTTGATAGGTACAGAGAGATGTTTGAAGATGAGACACCAATAGAAAGATACCTCAAGCAGTCCTTCACTTATGATCTATGAAGATTCACGAGCTGGAATGGTGTTTGGTGGGAAAGTGTTTGTGTTGTGGGGAAGTGTTTTAGGGTTTAGAGAAATGAAATGGCTAAGGCGCAAAGGGTTTTCTAATTGGATCATCAACAATCTTAGAAAGAAAGTTGGAAGGGTTGGCTTGAAAAGATATGAAAGAAATGGGTTAATCCTAATAAATGCCAAGATCCTCTAATTGCACCTATACCGCGTACGGCACTCATTGGTATGGTCTCGAAACGCATTCAGGAGCAAGTTCTAATTCAAAGACACATGCATCGGCGCACACTCAGAAATGAAAGTGAAGCATTAAAAGTGAATGCTTATTAAAGGCTCAAGTACCTCACAATCAAAGGGTTATATGCACCAAGTCATGCGATGCCTAGAGGATTTCTCAATTTTCAGTTTAAGATACGTTCTTATCTTTGCCTTATCTTACTTTCCAAAGCAATTTATTTATTTTGACAGAAGGTTTATCTCTTTTAAAAGAATATTCTAAGACTAAAATCTTTTGAAAATATTTGAAATCAACCGAATGGATGTCGAACATCGTCGAGGTTGGGTTTTCGAATGTTTTGGTGATTAAAAATCTCAACCTTTTGGGTTGGTTTTGCGAAAAAATTTTGAAAAAGTTTGAATGAAAACGGAGGTATTACTTTGGACAGGCAAATATAAACTTGCGGTATATATATACCGTGTATCCCACACTTAAAACAACATTGTCCTCAATGTTCTTTGCTAAGACGTAGGATTTTCTTCGGGAAAAATCCCACAATTAGGTTTTGAAATAGTGGAACAATTTTAATTGTTTTGAAAAATTTGGTGGGATGGAATCCCACACTTAGAATTTAGGCATATTTGGATATGTGGTAATGGTGAAAATCATGACAAAAAGAAAGGAACTTCCCTACGATAGAGACGTGGAGATGGTTTTAAGAAAGAAGCGGCGGTCTGCAGGTGATTGAAATTCCTTGGTTGAATCCATGCAGAAAGCGGTTTCTTCGTGAATGATCGGCATCTCCTTTCCTCAATTCTCATTTGCACAAACACAATTCACTTATTCTAACTAAGAAGAAAAACAGAAATAAAAACATAATAAGTAAACTAAATAACTGATAACTTAAATACTAAAAGATAAAGAAACTAAACAGACTGTGTCTGATAGTTCATGTTCCAAAAATATAACAAAGTAAAGTTCCACAACCATGCAATAAGTCAAAAGTATGGAATAGAGAAAATAGTAAGTATGTAGATATGGGTGCACAGATCTAGGGTGCTGGAGAACCCTGGTCAGAGTCCTGAACAGAAGGCTGGACCGGTGGAGGAATTGAGGAAGGTCCGGCAACTGACTGCTGACCACTGGAGACTCTCTGCTCCTCTGACCTCACCTGCCTATACTGCATCAATACATCTCTAAGGGAGCAAGCAGGTAACTTCATCGGATCATCTAATGCCAACTGTCTGAAATCCTCAAAAGTCATCCCCTCACGCTCCATCTTGGATCTGTAGATGTGCCTAAGTATCTCCTCTGTAGGAAGCTGATCAGAAGGTATAGGGTCTAATGCCAACAATCCCTGAAACTCTGATTAGGTGAATGGATCAGTGCCCAAATGAACAACATCTGGTCGGTAGGAACCAACAGCCTCTCCTCCTGCGGACTGCTGAGAAGAACGGGCTCTACGGGCTGACATAATAGGATGTGGGAATGCAGCATCAACCGATAAACAATGCTCGACTGACTGTGTGGGTGGAATGGTAGTGGTAGGTGGTATGTGGGTAGTGTATGGTGGTATGGTAGTAGGTGGTGGAATGGTAGTAGATGGTGGAATGGTAGTGGAAGGTGGAGCTGGTGGTAGTGGCACACACTCGTACAGGAGCGGCTCGGGAGATGGAATACCTAAAGCCCTAGCTATAAGTGCCTGATGCGCGTTGTTGGCAGCCAACGCGTGCAATATGAAGTACTGGGTCAAGGGAGTGACTGGATCTGTATGTCGTATCTGAGCTCGGGGATCTGATGTCCCAACCCCAGCATCCCTGACTGGTGTCCTGGTACTCCTAGGCATAGCCGGTACTCTATCTACTCTATCAACAACCGGAGTCTCAATATCCTCCTCTCTGACCCTCTTCTTGGTCATGAAACATCCAAGGATAAGCTCATCAGTGTCCTTCCAGTACAACCTACTCTCAGAACCCTCAGTGATCAAATGGATCTGCTTGCAGTAGTCCAAGTCACATGGTAATGAAGTGGAAGACACCCTATACTCGGCCTCATGACTCTTTTTCAAGAGTCGCAACCCTCTCAACAATCTGGTGATGAAAGCTCCCATAAACACATGCTTCGTCAGGTCCAAGTTCTTCTCCTTTGCCATCCTCTCAGCAATAATGCAGGCCATATTAATATTCTGGCGGCTCATGATAGCATCAATGATATATAGCTCATCCCCATTTATCGGCCCGGTCTCCTTCTTTCCCATAATAGATGTAACAATCAGCTTGTGTAGGAGACGTAGCTGAGGTAGAATCAAGGCCGAGGACTTGGCACCACAAGTATAATGTGTGCCCGTCAGCTCACTCCAAATGACTCTATGGCTCCTCTCGGGATGATGAGGAATCGTCTGATGACTATGTAAGAACCAATCTGAGCTAATCTGATCCGCTGAATATAATCCCAAATGTCTAGCTAAGCCCGAAATAGAAACACTCTGGCTCTTCCCTCGGTATCTGAATGCTATCTTCTTGTCATCTTCAATTCCTAACTCTGGGTTAAGCTCAAATGTCATCAGAAACTCAGTGACAACCTCGGGGTATATGGGCTCACGAATGCTAAAAAGCTGGATCCACGAGTCGAACTTATGTTCCTGAACCTCATATCCTATCAAATTCCTCAACCTGTCCTCAATTCCAAGTTTCCCCATGTCTTCCCAAACTATGTACCGATTACTTCCAAATGTCCTCTTTAGCCATTTCCGAATCAAAGTCTTTTCTTGTGTAGTTTTGGCCAAATAAGCTAGAGTAGGTGGAATCGGGTCCATCTGTTTAAGAAAAACAAGGAAACAAATCATATAACAATAATTGGACAATATAATATTTATTCCAAATTTTCAGAAAAAAATTCGAAATGTAGGCTTTAGATTTTGCAATTATCCCATTATTATTTTTATGAATACCCTAAAAACCGCAATCATCAATCCACAATTTATCCAAATAAACAAAACCGCATCTTTCCTATTTTTCTAAGATTACTTAAAGATGAATATTTCTAAACATGCTAAGTAATCGAATAATCAAGCAAGCATCATGATCATAAATCATATAATTACCTTACTATGATTAAAACAAGCAAGCAAAGCGATTTTATTTACCATCCATCATTTTGTTTAAGCATAAGACTTTTAATTAGAGGATAATTAATTCGAAATCTCACTAACTTTATTAATTAAAGTAGTGCTACTCCAAATATATTTAATTGCATTTTCATGAAGCAAATTATACAAAGTTAAAAATAAATACCATTTTAAAAGATAATGATTTTAATTAAAGAAATGCTTTTTAAATAGTTTTGTATAAAAAGCCTTTCTTTAATTCATAAGCATGCAATTAAATTAATCCTCTAATCCTTAATAATCAATTACTCATGTAAACTAATCATTTTAAGCGCAAATTAATCACCGAAAAGTCAATCATAAGCAAATAATCATTCAAGAAAGTCAAAATAGCTAAAACCCTAACAAAAAGTCAACATTCAAAATCAAAACATCAAATCTAGCCATGGAAAACTCAAATTACTTCCGCAAACATGTTAACAATCAAGCATATAGCACTTTGCAAGCAAAAAGCATGGAACTTGATGATCAATACTCAAGATCTAAGCATAAACCCTAACTTTATAAAAATATTCAAAATGATGATTTTAGGTTAGAATCATACCTCAACCTTGATGTAAAGATGTTCTAGATGCAAAAGAGATGAAGATATGG
The DNA here is from genome assembly GCA_949592205.1 of Helichrysum umbraculigerum. Taxonomy (NCBI): domain Eukaryota; kingdom Viridiplantae; phylum Streptophyta; class Magnoliopsida; order Asterales; family Asteraceae; genus Helichrysum; species Helichrysum umbraculigerum. The sequence continues at coordinate 102,317,575 of CATIUR010000004.1, read as the reverse complement.
AAGAATTGAAGCTTGATTTGAAGAAAAATGATGAAAAAAATGGAGAAATGGAGATGGTGAAGGTGGGTGACGGTTTTGGAGAAGAAAAGAGGAAGAAGAAGTTGCTTTTTACTTTTTGTAAAAACTGGTGGAAGCTTCCTTTGCTTTATGCATTTTTAAATTGCATTTTTAAAATGCAATTTCAACTTAAATGCGAACGAAACGAAACGTATAATTGGGTTTTTAAAGTTAAAATATTTTTTATGAAAATCAACCAAAATACGCACGAAACTTTCGTATTTAAATTCGTATATTAAAAACGTAACATTAATTCGCGTGCGAAAACATTTTCGTTTTTAAATACGTTTATTAAATCTTTTTGTGTTAATTAAAAATTCAAAACCAATCCAAATAAACTTTCCAAAATTTTAAATAAAAAACTTTGTCAAATTTCTGAAACGTTTGGACTGTTCCCGAAAATTCGTTTAAAAACTTACGCGTTTAAACTTTAAAGAACGTTTTTCTTTGTTTTTATAAAAGTAAATTAAAAGAGAATCTAATTAAAATTATTTTTTTCCTAATTCACGAAATATTCAAATTTATTTACATTAGACCATCACCATTTATCTGTTAGTGCTTGTGACGGCACTTTCAGATAATCCTGAAGCATGCGAGAAAGTGTGGCGAAGAACGAACGTACCTTGAAGCGCTTCAATGATACTATGAATTAGGTCAGCGGGATTTATATAATAACGCTCAAATTCTCGTAAGAATTCTTTTTCTTCTTGACCTAATGCTAGTAACGCATCAATGAATTGGTTAAATGCTCGTCTTACCTTCCTCGGATTCGAAATACCATCCCTGAATCCTGTGTCTATAAAACATAGATCAAAGAGCAATTCTCCGATGACATGCTGAAATTCCTTTTCTTCTTCTGAATCAGGGTTTCCAGAAGTAGAGTGAACTACTCGTGAAATCTCTCTGATGTAAATCCTTTGTTGCTCAGTAAAAGGGAATTTAGATGTTAGTAACAACTGAGTAAGCTTAACATGGATTTCTTTTCTCTTTTGAAAGAAAGCAGAATCCATGGCTTCCTCAGTAGAATTAGGAAAAATTGATCTCAGTTCATTAATCAGATAAGTGACAGGATCAACAAAAAACAGTTTAACGCATGGAATCAAAGTATAAGTGATAGGGGCTCTTTTAATCCAAAATTCGAGCTCGTCAATCAGGGCAGCAACATAACGATTAATCTTAATCTGTGAAACAGATGGATACTCGGTGCTAGCTATTAGATCCATTAGTAGGTCTAACTCTGATTTTAGTGATAACTCGTCTTTTTGATCGTAATTAGCACGTAGACATGTTATTATCCTATCGATTACTACAAAGGTCTTCCTTTGCTCAGTTGAAAAAGGGAAATCTGATATCTTAAGGTTTCTAAGAAAATCAGCACATATATCTATTCTCCTACTGGGCTTGTGAAAGTTTCCTAAGTGATGCTCATTACTTGATTCAAGTGGGTTATTACTTGGTTCAGTGTTGGGCAAGGTTGGTGTTTCTAGTTCAGGATCCTCCGGACACTGGAGACGCTCATCCACTTCTACACTTTTGAAAAGAGTAGTGGGGTAGGCTCGCAATATATCTGGATGATCATACCTGAAGTATTCATCTAAGCAATGAAGTCGCTCATTTAAATCCAACCAAGGCATTGGTGGATAGAAGAAAACTTCAATACCGAAAGGAATGTCTTCTGGTAGGGTGGCAGGTCTAAGGTAATGTGGATACTTAGATAAGATTGATAAAATCTCAGGGTCAAGTGTGGGTTGACCACTTAATTCAATAGTGACAGAAGGTGGAATCTTCTGCTGAGATATATCAAAACCTAGGTCTAAGGATGAATATTCGTCAATCTCAACTTCCTGGTTAACACAGACCTCTTTGTGGGAAGACACAAAGGATTCCGCATCGTCCATGATCGTTATCTCATCCATGGGAGAAATAAGATTGGAAGGAGAATTAGGGTTTTCTAGGGTTTTCTAATTTTTTTTGTATATATATATATATATTTTTTATTTTAATTAACTACTAAAGCAAATAACTTCCTAAAGTAATGAAAATCTTAAGGAAGGGTCTCCTAAAAGTCAACTATCTACGGTAATCTTAAAGTTCACTACGCTCAACCGATCCCCGGCAGCGGCGCCAAAAACCTGTTGCGCCGTCAGAGTGCTGACACAGCCGCGGTCGTTTTCCAAGGGGGGCTGGCACGGCGGTCCTGCAGGCAACGACGCAACAACGTGTGAACGTGTTAGGTTTTAAATTTATATGAGCTGGGGCTCAAACTATAAGTACTACCTACTTTTGGGGAGTAAGCAGTAAGTATAACTCGAGTGTCGTTCTTAAAATCGGAGCGAATGGAACCAAAAGGGACTTACCGTAAATGAGCTTTCTGATAGGATGGGTTTATAAAAGTAGGTAGGTTTTGGTTGGTTATCTAAGCTACTACTAAATAAAACAAGTAAATTAAACAGAGAGTAGGCAACAGGTAGAGCGTGATTGCTGAAACTTCGATAATTAGGGTTTCTGGATGATATTCATTAGACAGATGATTGGAGACTACCTTGGGCAAATCATCAGACGGACAGTCGGTGTAAACACTAGGACCCTACGTTTTAGTTTAAAAGCCTAAAAGCATATGTCACTGAATCCTAGGTTATCCTGATGCTGATCAGAAACAGGTTGTTCAAACCCCCCTCACTTGCCTTGTAAGACTAAGCGACCTCTACGGATGATATATCCTGGGTGTAGGCATAAGGTAACAAACTGCAATTTTCTATCTGACCTTTCTTAACACCTAAATCTATCTGAGTTTATCTAGGTAAGTACTAATTGTATGCTGTATATGTTGAGCTGTCGGTTATGTTGAGTTAAGCGGTTTAAGCATCTTGTATTACAGCCGAATACTTGCTTTCTTTTCAAAACTCATTTATTACTGGTTTAAGCATAATTAACTCCGTCATGAATTAGACCCTCCTTTGCTATCAGGCGTTCATCCCTAGGAATACTCACGGTGTACAGTGCATTTGGCATATCCACAGTGTTCCAGACTCAAGGCATACTAACGGTGTACAGTGCATTTGGCATATCCACAGTGTTCCAGACTCAAGGCATACTAACGGTGTACTGTACGTTAAAGTAGTTCCACGGCTGTATGTTAACCTTGGTGTACTAACGGTTTACGGTGCAGCGAGCATTTCCATAGCTGTATTTTAACCTTGGTGTACTAACGGTGTACGGTGCAGCGAGCATTTCCACAGCTTTATTGTTCCTAGACCCATATTCTAAAAGGGTGACTTCTAGGTATTCCACGATGAAATAAACCTACGGCAGTTCCTTAGCTTTTCCCACGTATTTAAACGTTATACGAAGTACTGTGCCGTTTTACGGAATATTCATAGCTTCATACTGTAATATGAGATAACTATATCTACGTAGTATTAGGGTTGATCAGATCCTATCCTAAGGCAATAGTCACGTGAAAGACTGGAAAGGGTGGACACTGAATTAAGTCTATATTCATGTAAAACTCAACCAGATACACAACAAAACAATCACCAATCATAATACTGGGGACATTATTCCACAACGGATTGTGCCCACGACTTTCATAGCTTCCACGTTCCGTACTACACACATTCGTGATGATTCCGGCGCTATACAAATGAAAGCCGTATAACGTTACTTCCGTTATTTCATAATGTTTATCCGACTGAATTAAATATCATCCATAATCCTAATATCTATATTTCAACAATCACAGTATTAAACTACGTAAATAGCATGGCAATATTCGCAACACAAACAAAGATATCATGCAAACAAAACATAATAACCGTAAGTAAAGGAATAAGTAATAACCAGTATTTAAGCAGCGTAACACTGAGTAGTACAAGCTAGAATCTTGAAAACTTCAATACAATAAAATTCCCAAGCTACAGCTATCTTCCCCACTCGAACCGTGCCTACATCTCTCTAGTTCTCTAGAGAGAGAAACTAGAGAGAGAAGCTAACCTAATCTAATTCTCCTCTAACTCCTAAGAGTAGTGCTAGAGAGAGAATGTGTGTGAGAGAGAAAGTGAGAGAATTCTATGAAGAATGGTGTGTGAAATGAGGTTACATGAGGTCTCTATTTATAGGCAAGCCTTGGATCCAAGAGTACAAGTCCACAAGCACACGTACAAGCCAAAGAAGCAAGGAAGAGGCCGTGTGAGACCAAAGTAGGCCGTACACGGCCCTATACAGGCCGTACACAGCTATGTATAGGCCGTACACGGTCACATCAAGGCCGTACACGGCTTGGTGGTGGCCGTGTGCTAGGCCGTGTGATTTTTCCGACTTTTCTCGCATCTTCGGAAGGCCGTATCTTCTTCGTTTCGCGTCCGATTGACTTGATTCTTTCGCCTACGGCTTCGTAATTCCGTTACGCTTCTAATGATGCCAATTTGGTAGAAATTGGATGTGTAGGGCCTGGGCGTGTTCAGAATACGTTTTGTAGCTTTCGGCTGCGCTGTAACTTGCATAACTTTCTCGTCCTTGATCCGTTCTGAGCAATCCTTATATCCACGTTCTCGTAATCTTCAAAGCTACAAAATATTACTATTATGAGGTTCTGGTATGAAGTTTACAGTAGAATTAGGGTTAGGCTCAGAATAGTGCCTATTTAGGTCAGTTTTCTGCCATTTTTGCTTGATTTTCAAAAGACCGACAAGTTTATACCTTTCTAACAAAAGTTAATGAACAATTATGATTTTAAGATGTATTTGTTAGAAAAGAGCTAAATATGGGACAATTAATGCATGTAAAAACGTGACTTTTTGCGATACATCAGGGCACTACTGATGAAAGCTTGTGTTTCAAAACTGATATTACTTACAAACCTGTGAGATTCACCAACATTCGTGTTGACCTTTTTAGCATGTTTTCTCAGGTACCCGGATGGAGTAGGATTACTCCAGGACTTTAGCTAGAGTCGCATGATTTCAACACAACTGCATTAACGGAGATTCTTAGCATTATCTTTTGTATATTTTGATTATGTAATAGAATCTCTCGCTATACGCGTGGGCTCTAGGAAACTACATTTTTGTATACGAAAACATTAAGTTTTCAAACATTATATCTATGGTAATGTAACTAATTTACAAACGTTGCATATAAATGTCGTTTGCTTTATCTTTGCGCTGTGATATTTGATTAGTAGCACCCCAAAAACCTGCTTCCGCTAAACAGTGAATTTGGGGGTGTTACAGATTGGTATCAGAGCCTAAGGTTATAGTGAACTAGGTTGCATTTAGTGGGCCTAGACTATGACCGTTAGGCAGTATTTCCTTACTTGGCATGATTGGTTCAGAAATTACATCATACGACTTTAATTTAACATAGCCTGATCAACTATGTACAATTAAGGAAAGATGATGTGAGGTCTGAAATGGTTATGTTGAACAGGAATGCGTTAGTTGACTCTGACCACGAGAGAACCGGACCATTACTTGATACGTGCTAGACATTAGGCTGGATATTATATACTTATATATATTAGCCTCGTCTTACTTACACTCTGCCACAGGAATGGCAAACACACCACCTAATCCGTCACACTCTCACTCACATGGGTCACGAAACCCACGAGTAGCCAGGAGGAACACAAGGTCACCTCGAACCAGCCCCTATTCTGTTCATAACTCTCAGAACTCGGCACACCTCACGATGCCAGTATTGGCTACCCAACTTCGCCGTCAGGAGCAAAGGCTCGAAGATCTCGAACGGGAACAACACCGAATGACCTACCTGCTTCGCCAGGCACTTGATCACATATCCCAACTCCAGCAAGAACAAGAGGATACCAACCTCTCTGTAAGCATAATTCAGGATTCAATGACCGCTGAATTAGGTGCGGATGAACTCGTAAGAAACCGACTATAGGAATGTGAACAGCGTTCACAGGAGAATGAGGATCATTCTCGAGCACTAGTACAACGACTGGCCTTGGTTGAAGACAACGCTAGGCAAACCAACAGACTAGAAGAAACCGTGGACCGCCTTGTCGCGCTGATGGAACAGATTAATCTGCATCAAGATTAGATCAGTCTGTAACTTATAACCAGCTAACTACTTTATTAGGGCCTATGTAATCCAACCGGATGTAACAATTCCCGGCACTTTTGTACTACTATTACTCTGTAATCTTTTGGAAACCCATAACTTGTATTCAACTTGTTTATCTAAATGAAATGTGATTGTCACTTCGTACTGTTATCGTGTATCTCATTATTTGCACTTGTGACATATCATGATTTCATGCAAATATCTTATTCCTCTTTCCTTGTTCTTTTCTTGTTCAGCATCATGCCTCCTCGTCGACAGATCACCCTCAGTGAAGCCGAAATTGCGGGTCTGATTGCCCGTAGTGTGGCCTAAGCCCTAGCTACCCGAACATCGACTCCTGGTAGCGAAGATACAGCTACTAATGGACCACAACCCAAACCCTGTTCTTACAAAGACTTCCAGAACTGCAAACCTCTGAACTTTGCAGGTACTGAGGGAGCTATCGGTCTAGTACGCTGGATCGAGAAAGTTGAATCTGTATTTCTTATCTGCAACTGTGCGGAGGGAGACAAGGTTAAGTTCTCCATTAGTACTTTTACTGAAACCGCACTCACCTGGTGGAACACCTATGCCCAGACTGTGGGTGTTGCTAATGCTTACAAACTCCCGTGGGAGGAGTTGAAAGAGATGTTGAGGGGCGAGTACTGCCCCAGGGATGAATTGAAACAGCTGGAATTGGAATTCTGGAACCACAAGATGCAGGGTGATGACATCACCGGATACACCAACCGTTTCCACCAACTGGCACTTCTGTGCCCAACCATGGTCGATCCTGAGTACAAGAGGATCGAGAAATACGTCGATGGACTTCCCGAGAGACTCCAAGACCTAGCGACTTCATCCAAACCGGGTATTATTCAGAGCGCCATTCGTATGGCTCATGAGCTAACGGCAAATTCTGTCCGCCGTGGCACCACTTCAACCCCATCTACAAACAGCAAACGCAAATGGGAAGGAAACCCCAACTCATCCAACCAACTCACCAACAAGAAGCCTGAGTCTGTTAAGGCTTATTCATCGGGGACTTCGGAGAAGAAAGGGTACAGCGGGAACAGACCCTACTGTCCCAAATGCAATCGTCACCACGACGGTTCCTGCCCTTGCACTTACTGCAAACGGTTCGGGCATCTAGCCAAGGATTGCCGGACCAATGTTCCTACCCCCAACACTAATGCACCAAAGGCCTGCTTTGGGTGCGGAAATTCAGGGCATTTCAAGAAAGATTGCCCAAAGCTGAAAAACAACAACAACCCTGCTCGCGGTAGAGCATTCGTTATCAAGGCTGGGGAAGCCAGACAAGACCCGAATGTCGTGACGGGTACGTTCCTTCTCAACGACCTTACTATTTCTGTATTATTTGATACTGGTGCCGATAGAAGTTTCATTTCTGAGAAATTTAGCCCTTTACTTGATATAACTCCCACTACCTTAGATGCTAAATACATTGTAGAACTAGCTAATGGCAAACTGATTGAGACTGATAGCATCATACGCAACTGTACACTTAACCTTACGAACGAAACATTTCCCATTGATTTAATCCCTGTCGAGATCGGCAGCTTCGATATCATTGTCGGTATGGATTGGTTATCCGAGCACCGAGCTGAAATCATCTGTCATGACAAACTCGTTCGCATACCTCTCGTCTCCGGTGGAACCTTAGTCCTACAAGGGGAGACCGGCAGACGGAATCTGAATATTGTATCCTGCCTCAAAACTAGAAAATATCTACAAAAAGGGTATCAAGCCATCCTCGCACATGTAACAGAGAAGAAGTCGGAGGAGAAGCGACTTGAGGATGTTCCAATCGTGAGGGATTTTCCGGAAGTCTTTCCTGAAGACTTGCCCGGACTCCAACCACCTAGACAAATTGAATTTCAAATCGAACTTGTGCCAGGAGCTGCACCTGTGGCACGAGCCCCTTACCGTCTAGCACCATCCAAAATGCAGGAGTTGTCTAACCAACTACAGGAACTCCTGGACAGAGGATTTATTCGACCAAGTTCCTCGCCTTGGGGAGCTCCGTTCTTATTCGTGAAAAAGAAAGATGGATCTTTCCGCATGTGTATCGATTACCGAGAGCTGAATAAGCTAACCATAAAGAATCGGTACCCACTTCCTAGAATCGATGACCTATTTGACCAGCTCCAGGGATCAAGTGTTTACTCAAAGATTGATCTACGGTAAGGTTATCATCAACTCCGAGTCCGCGACAATGATATTCCAAAGACAGCTTTCCGAACTCGTTACGGGCATTACGAATTCCAAGTAATGCCATTCGGTTTAACCAACGCACCGGCCGTATTCATGGACCTTATGAACCGGGTGTGCAAACCGTATCTTGACAAATTCGTCATTGTGTTTATCGATGACATCCTGATTTACTCTCGCAATGAGCAGGAACATGCTCAACATCTAAAAACCATTCTAGGACTCCTTAGACACGAAGAGTTATATGCCAAATTCTCTAAGTGTGAGTTCTGGATTCGAACCGTTCAATTCCTCGGACACGTGATTGACAGCCAAGGAATTCATGTTGATCCTGCCAAGATTGAAGCAATCAAGGGCTGGGAGTCACCGACCACTCCAACCGAAGTGAGACAATTCTTAGGTCTTGCTGGTTATTACCGCCGATTCATTGAAAACTTTTCAAGAATAGCTGTTCCCTTAACAACACTGACTCAGAAAGATAAGAAGTTCGATTGGACTGATAAACAGGAGTCAGCTTTCCAGCTATTGAAACACAAACTTTGCAGTGCACCAATCTTGTCCTTACCCGAGGGCACCGAGGATTTCGTAGTTTATTGCTACGCCTCACACCAAGGACTTGGTTGCGTGTTAATGCAACGGGAAAAAGTCATTGCCTATGCCTCACGACAACTGAAAATTCACGAGAAAAATTATACGACCCACGACCTCGAGTTAGGTGCCGTGGTCTTCGCATTAAAAATCTGGAGACATTATCTCTACGGTACGAAAAGCACTATGTTTACCGATCACAAAAGTCTCCAACACATATTCGATCAGAAGGATCTAAACATGAGGCAACGTCGTTGGGTTGAGTTACTTAGTGACAACGACTGCGAGATCAAATACCATCCGGGCAAGGCTAACGTAGTTGCCGATGCCTTAAGCCGAAAAGAACGAGTGAAACCCCTTCGAGTTCGAGCACTTTCTATGACAATTCGTAACGAGCTCCCTGCTCAAATCCTTACCGCTCAACTTGAAGCACTCAGCGATGTAAACCTGAAAAATGAAGCCTTACAAGGCTTGGATAAACAATTCAAAATCAAACCCGATGGGACTCGATACTTTTATAACCGGGTGTGGTTACCCAAATTCGGAAACTTGCGAGATTTGGTGATGGCTGAAGCTCACAAATCTCGATACTCTATACATCCTGGTTCTGACAAGATGTATCACGACGTCAAAGGGTGGTATTGGTGGCCTAACATGAAAGCTGACATCGCCAAGTACGTCAGTAAATGCCTAACTTGTTCCAAAGTCAAGGCCGAACACCAAAGACCCTCGGGATTACTCCAACAACCTGAAATTCCTCAATGGAAATGGGAACAGATTACCATGGACTTCATTACCAAACTACCAAAAACTTTGAGTGGTTGCGATATCATTTGGGTGATCGTGGGCCGTCTCACAAAATCTGCTCATTTTCTGGCCATCAAGGAAACCGACAAGATGGAGCGTCTGACTCGCATCTACGTCAAAGAAATCATCTCGCGACACGGTGTACCTATCTCGATCATCTCGGATAGGGACAGCCATTTTACTTCTAACTTTTGGCAATCACTACAGAAATCTCTTGGTACTCGTCTGGATATGAGTACTGCTTATCACCCGCAAACCGATGGCCAAAGCGAGCAAACTATTCAAACACTGGAGGATATGCTACGAGCCTGCGTAGTTGACTTCGGTACTTCTTGGGAAAATCATTTACCGTTGTGCGAGTTCTCGTACAACAATAGTTACCATACCAGCATTAAGGCTGCACCCTTCGAGGCACTCTACGGGCGTAAGTGCCGATCACCTATCTGTTGGACTGAGTTAGGAGATTCCCAACTCACGGGTCCAGAAATCATTCACGAAACTACTGAGAAAATCATTGGTATTCAAAACCGGCTGAAAGCCGCACGTGATCGTCAAAAAAGCTATGCTGACGTGAGACGCAAACACCTTGAGTTCCAGGTAGGGGACAAGGTACTTCTCAAAGTGGCACCGTGGAAGGGTGTCATTCGATTCGGAAAACGAGGCAAACTAAACCCTAGATACATCGGACCATTCGAAATCCTTGAAAGGATTGGTCCAGTGGCATACCGCCTGCAACTTCATGCTGAGCTTAGCAGCGTTCACAACACATTCCACGTTTCTAACTTGAAGAAATGTCTATCTGACGAGACACTGATTATACCGCTCGACGAAATTCAAATCGATGATAAACTTCATTTTGTCGAGGAACCTATGGAAATCATGGACCGCGAGATCAAGTGATTGAAACAGAGTCGTATTCCCATCGTAAAAGTCAGGTGGAATTCTAGGCGTGGCCCTGAGTTCACTTGGGAACGGGAAGACCAAATGCGACAGAAATACCCACATCTCTTCCCAGACAACGCACCGTTCGTGCACACGAGCTAATTTCGGGACGAAATTTCTTTAACAAGGAGAGAATGTAACACCTCCCAAATTAGGATAATTAATTATACCTAATTATTTGTAACTAGTTGTAATTAGTATGTAATAGGACTAATTACAGACTCTATTTGTATATATATAAGGTGGTTTATATATATGTACGCACGCGATTTGGTTAAATCGTACGAATTAACCGGACGGAGTCCGACACAGTTTACTTGGACGTTGGTGACAGAAATTTACTTAAATAATGAGAACGTATTTTTGTTATATAAAATACACAATTGAACGAACAGTATTTATATTACCTCGACGACATTTTAAATAATTCAACAAAAACGTATTAAACGCGAACCAAATAATTTAAATATCTCGACAAATGTTTTTATTATTAATTTCAAGGTATTTTTATTTAAATACTCCAGTTACATTTTAAAAATATAACGGTTTGGTTAAATACTAAAAACAAACGATTAATCGATTAGGACACGGAGTAGATACTGTGTTTTGAGGGATGTTTTCCCCTCCTTTCCCCTTTCCATCAGCCACCAACACCACCCCCCTCACTCTTCTCTCTTTCATTTTCATTCTTCCAAAAACACACACACACACAAACACTCTCACCAAATTACTACCAATTTTCGGATTTACAAATCAACCCACGAAAATTACATATTCGGAATCACCATCATGAGTGGAGCAAGAATATCAAAACCGTTTTCATCATTTCATCCTCGATCTAGCTCGATTTGCAAAAGTAAGAAATTTTTAAAATCTTAGATCTATTCAATTTGGTGTAATGTTTTGATGTTATAATGTTTACACAACTTAGTATGATCCATATGTATGAAGAAAACATGATTTTACAGCATAAAAATACGTTAGATTTGGGTTTTGGATCGTGAAATCGCGACAGTTTCTGGGTTTCTGGGTTGGTGTTCATCAATGCGACACAAGCCTTGTGTCGCATACTATGTCGCATAACGTCTGTTATGTCGCATCTTGTGTCGTATCAAACCTTCAGTGTCGTAACCTTTGCGACACAATATTGTGTCGCACTCTATGTCGCATATTATGTCGTATTTTTATACGACACAACCACTATGTCGCTATTAATTTAGCATATCGTATCCGATGCGACACAATCCTTGTGTCGCATGACGTCTGCGACACAACCCTTGTGTCGCATGACAAACTTTTGTGTCGCATTTTGCGTCGCAAAACACAGCAGTTTTACAATTAAATTCCAAGTTAGGTGTTGAACATTTGGGACTTCAAACGATTATATCATATAACATCTAAGGGTCATTGAAACATGTCTTTCAAGAATAACACTCCAAACAAATATATATATGTCGAGATTAACGTTTCAACTATATCACCAACGGGCCAAACATGTTTTCCAACAAACAAACAATTACAAACATACGGACAAACATTGGATATACTAGTTGTGTATAACTAAACGAAACGTCTCACGAGACACATACTTACATAACTTCATATGATTAGGCATTTGAAGGTTACGGGTTCGGAGAACCTACTTGCTATATTTACTACTTGCTATTTGCTACGGCTTATTACAAGACTCAGGTGAGTCTTACGGCCCCACTTTTTACTGTTTTATCTGATTGGGGGAGAAACATGCTACTACTTTTCTTGAACACAAGTACTAAACTGTTTACTATACCAAACGGAATTGCATGAGTTGTTTACTATGTACAGAAGTCTCTCCATCATATATCGTTAGTTATGGACTTAAGCGCGAACACTAGTTAATGGATCCATTAGGGAAATGACCCTCCCCGCCCGGGGCAGTAGCGCTGCCACGTACTGATTTTCACGTAGAAACGGGTGACTACTTATTCGTTACGGATGCTTGCTCATTTACGAGCATGTCACGGGAGCAAACTTATTAATTACGGGTTAAGCTTCGATTATGAGCCTCATGGCAACGGTATAACTTACTTACTTACATTTGCTGGATTGCAAATACTGGTTTTACATTTGCTGGATTGCAAATACTGATTTTACGCCTATGGGCACTACTGATGAAAGCTTGTGTTTCAAAACTGATATTACTTACAAACCTGTGAGATTCACCAACATTCGTGTTGACCTTTTTAGCATGTTTTCTCAGGTACCCGGATGGAGTAGGATTACTCCAGGACTTTAGCTAGAGTCGCATGATTTCAACACAACTGCATTAACGGAGATTCTTAGCATTATCTTTTGTATATTTTGATTATGTAATAGAATCTCTCGCTATACGCGTGGGCTCTAGAAAACTACATTTTTGTATACGAAAACATTAAGTTTTCAAACATTATATTTATGGTAATGTAACTAATTTACAAATGTTGCATATAAATGTCGTTTGCTTTATCTTTGCGCTGTGATATTTGATTAGTAGCACCCCAAAAACCTGCTTCCGCTAAACAATGAATTTGGGGGTGTTACAGTTACATTCGTCTCTACTACAGCCTTCCCTTTCTGAGATTTCTCATAGTTTTTTCAACTTCTGACAACCTCTCTTCCAATGACCTTTTCCATGAGAAAAGGCACATACATCTTTGCTTGGTCTATGCCTAGACTTGGATCTCCACCTATTTTCGGTGTTCTTCTTCTGCGAACGACCTCTGACTAACAAAACCTCCGAGTCACAACTTGAACTTACATGTTTGTCCTTCTTTCTCAGTTCTTGACTATATAAGGCAGCACAAACTTCGCTCAGAGATACGTCATCTTTCCCATTAAGTAGAGTTGTTTCGAGTAGCTCGAACTCATAGGGAAGTGAACCCAACAATATTAAAGCCAGATCTTGGTCTTTTAACAACTCATCCATATTCATCAAATCGGTAACCAATTGATTGAAACTGGTTATATGATCATTCATTGTGGTACCTTGTACATAAGTGAAACGAAACAATCTTTTCTTCATGTACAGTTTGTTCTGGCAAATTTTCTTCAAAAACTTCTCTTCTAATACCCTCCATAATTTGTATGCGGATGTTTCTTTAGAGAAAGCATATCGCTGTTCTCTAGAAAGGCATGATCGAATAGTACCACAAGCTAACCGATTGATGGTCCGAAAGTTCTTCTCTTCAATATCTTATGGGTTATGTTCTTCAATGGCAATGTCTAGATCTTGCTGAAAAAGCACGTCCAGAACCTCACTTTGCCACATGCTAAATTAGCCGGTACCATCGAAAACCTCCACCGCCAATCTTGTATCTGACAAGCGTGGTCTCGTCCAATTTGGTGAAATTAGTTCACCCGATGTGGAAGGTTTGACAACTTCTCCCTCAACCATTTTGGATACAAATAATTTTCAATAGCTTTCAAAATAACCCAACGGATATCTTTTTTGATGAGGAAGATCAAATCAAATTGCAACCACAAAGCATACTAAGAATAACCTCGGCTCTGATACCAATTGTTGTGGAAATAATAATCCTAATTATTCCACCGAATGGGTAAAGCCCGTGAAAGATTGAACTAATAAATTATAAGTGGAAAAGAATTATTCCGATAACTTACTAGCACAATAGATCACAATAATGATATCCCAAATAAAGCTATTAAAATTAGCAACACAGATGAACACCAGATATTACCGAGGTTCGGCCCAATTCTTGCCTACGTCTTTCCAACATACCACCAACTTTATTATTTCTTGTACAATGGAAATAATACAAATATAGAGAGAAGATAACAAAACAAGTTATAAGAGAACTTGTATGTTTTTGGTGTACTTAAACTGAAGGTAGTAAAGGGCTATTTATAGCCTTCACAACTCTTGCAAATTGCAAGATTCCACATACGTGGTTTCTTGCCATCTACTCTCAAGCAACCAACAAAAATGGCCACATCACTTTACCCTTTGCAACTTGCCTTCTCAAACTTGCCCTTTCAAACTTGACTTGCCCTTTGGGACTTGGTAAGAGCCACCAAGTCAACAATAGTTATATGATGATGATGATGAAGATTTTTCAGATAAGGTTAAATACATTTAAACACATTAATCCCTTGAAGAAAATAATTTAAGCTCTATAGAATCCTTTTGAAGTTCATTTATGTGTATTTTACCATTTTAATTCCAACATTGAAATGCAAACAAGCACAAAATCCATGAAGCCACAACAACATTTATTTTAAAAGAAGTAACAGTAACTCTGTAAAGTCTTTCATATCAAAACCTCATCAACGAATATAACCATAATTTTAGTTAGGGGAATTGAGAGTTCAAATGCAAGTAAATTAGGGATAACTAAATGTGTATACATGAATAATGATAAAGCTATTGAAAAAACAAACAGTGCAGACAAGTGTAACTGTAAAGCGTGATAACCATATCTGGTGAAGTTGAATAATATGAGATCGGCATAAATGGGAAATCAACCGGCGATGATGATCCAGAATATTACTATTAGAGACGTGTTTATTGGTGAAAAATAATTTTAGGTGAAAAACAAAGGGAAAAAAGGAAGAGATCTATGATAAAGTTCTGTCCGAAATTTTCAGAAAATTTTTGAATGGCCTGCCTTTAATTTGACTTGAAACTATCCCAAAATCAAATTTGTATGACCATTTTGGTACAATTGTCTTTTAGACCGGTTCCGATTTGCCTATCTAGACCGGTTTTATCACACATTTAGACCAGTTATCTTTTGTAGGATTTAGCAGAGGGATTTTCTAGACCGGTTTCATTCCAAAGGCAAATAAGTACCAATAGATTTTATCATAAATTCCATTTAAATGATGAGATATCGCCATCTAATACATGTACAATTTGGGCGATATAAATCACCTTGTTGATAAAATATCAAAAAACCTATATTCATTATTTTTAAATGTCGCTTAGGTGATTACGGACATGTGGACTAAAGAATTGCTCAAAAAGGAAAAAGGACAAGAAAGTTAGGGCTTATCGAAGATTACGATCCCCGCGTACGAGCGAAACGATCCAAGCAAGCCTAGCACTAACAAACCGCATACGGCCGGGACAAAGCCATATACGACTCATCCCACACTGTATACGGCTTGGGTGACCTAAAAACAAGCCTAGCTGACCCAAATACCATTAATTAATATTGTAATATTTGAATGGTTGGACTTGGAGAGCTTGTTTTAGGAAAATTTTCATACGCCTCGAAATAAAATATGAGCAGCCCAACTTTGCCGATAAATAAAACTCATTTTACTTCATTTCAGTATCCAATTTCACTCAATTTACTTTCAATTTAGTTTCTCTCTCTAGTTTCTCACTCAAGTTTTATTCAAGATTTTAAGTTTCTCGAGAATACGCTCCTTAATAATATTAGGAGATATCTTGTACTCTCATACTTACATTATGTTTGAATATACTATATATGCATGATTGATTGTTATGTATGCGATTTACTTGTTGTCATGATTCTTGAGTAGTTTATTATTGAGTAGACAATTAACATAATTATAAGTAGAGATGATGTTAATATTAATCTTTCAACTTATGATTGGGAAATATTAAACATTTTATCTGTCTGAACTTCCTAGATTACCTTTTCAAGTTTTTCACATGACTATCACTTAGGTATTAGAATCCGATCAAGTCTCATGGCAATAGTTAGACTAGACGATAGGCAGTTATATGTGTTTAAGTAAGAAGCAAGAAAATCACATGTAAAACAACGGAATACTTAGTGTAGCTATGGAAACCCGTAAGCAGTGGAATGCATAGTACATTGGGGATTACCCTTTTCGTACATGGTCTACACATTAAGCTATGGTAATACTTTGTGAAATGTTTAAGGACTAACCATTATTTGTAAATGAGGGTCTACGTCATGACACAAGTATATGGACCGTTACATCACATAAGAAAGAGTCTTAAAAGAAAGCAAATATTTCATCAAGTGATCTAAGATTTTAAAAGGGTTTATTGTTTCGTTACTTATTAAACTTTACACTTTTTTCTATTGTATGAAACATACTTTAATTTGTTCTATTGTATGTATTGAACTTGTATATATCGTCTATTCTATGTGAATTTTCGTTTTTGGGTAAGGCCAAAAAAGGAAACTTTTTAATTTGGCCTTACCCAAAAATGAAATTTTACATAAAATACACGATATTTACAAATTCAAAACATACAATAGAAATTTTCAAAGTTAAACTCATACAATAGTAAAATGTGTAAAGTTTAATACATAACGAAACAATAAACCCATTTTAAAACCACTAAACTTTTCATACTTCATAGTTTATGTAACATCCTAATTTTGTAAATTGTTGATAAGAGTATATATTGTTTTTAAATAGTAATAATAATTAGTGGTTATGAAGTAATTAACACTCATGCTTTAATTAAGTCCATTTTGGATAAGGATTGTAAAGATTTTGGTGAATGGGAATAAAAGTGCAAACTATATATAAGTTAAGGGGACAAATGTGGCAAGTTAGCAACTTTGTATTACTAATAATTAAAGACTAGGAACCGTGGATTTATTTAGGTATTATGGAAGGAACGTGAGGGGAAGAAGAGAAAGCGGTAGTTCAACCTAGGGTTGGAATGGAAGGCGAATTGGTGCTTGATTTCAATATCAAAGATGTGTGGACCGACAAGATAATGATCATAATCAAACATGAGGTTCATAGAGAGTGTTGTGACTGAGATAATGAGGTATATATATATGTATAATTCGTTTATATATTAAGGTTTGGTCGAAATAAGGGTTTATGGGTTTGATTTCAATGATTATCAATATTCTGATTATTGCAGTCGTATTCTAGTTCTAGATTACATATAAAATGAAACGTATATCCGATTCATATGAGGTTTAGTTTTCTAGAAACGTGAATGTTTGTACTACATTTGATTGTGAGATAGGCAATTCTAAATTCTGAATCTAAATAGGTCAAAATTAAGGATTTCCATAACGGGTCAGATTATGGACGAATACAAAAAACATGATTTCATAAAATTCATCTTAAATGGAGTTCAAATCATACTGCTTTGAAATTTGGTATATAATAAGATTAATTGGTGATTTAAAGTCTTGTAAAATTACTTCAAGTTTTGAACAATTAAAAGTGGCTGAGATGGATTGATGAACAAAAATTTGTAAACCTGCTTTGTCAAAGAGTTGGTTGTCGGTATAATTACGATTCAAGAAGGAGTCAAACAATTAGGGATGTTCCAACTAAAAATTGGAGTAACTCTACTCCTTTGGACTTCAATTTGTGGCTGTCCTTACTCCCTTCAAGGAGTAATGTTAGTCTTCATCCTCACATTTAATCGAATATATGGTTACATTAAGATAGATATAATATCTAACTGTTGGATATGCTTCTATAATCTACAATTTCGGTTACAAGAACACTTAAAGGGGATTCTATCATATAAATTGAAGAGCTAGCACCAAAGGTAAGATAATGTTCGCGAAAACTGGGTACACAATCAAAACTAATAGAGTTTTTGAGTCAACTTGTTTTACTAAGTTATATTTTGTTGTGTTTGATTAAATTGTGATTCATGTGGGTACAAGGGAAACTAACTTTATACTTGTGGGATGGGATTATGGGTAGATGAACTATGCCATGATTCTATATGATACTTGTACTCCATGTTTGATGATAGTCACACTAGATGATGAACTATGATGCTTTAGACACGATGCACGATTAGGGGCCCTAATACTTGATGCTTGATGAATGATGAACACTTTGAGATTCTTAAAAGATGATTAATATAAGAAATTAAAGTGGATTTCCCTGATAGATCCAAATCGCGAGAACGGGGCTCGTGCAGTTGTTTACTGGATACTCTAGACAATGTCCGGACGAGTATGAGCGGTACTTGACTGAGAGCTAATCACATGTGGTACTTGCTCTAGGAATGGGCGAATCATAGAGAGGACTCATTCCTAAACGACAATGGTAGTTTGCATTGTAGCTCACTACCAAGTCGGTATTTCATCTTTGACGAACAGATAGATGAAAGATGTAATAGATAAATTGATGAATAAGATGAACATATGAAAAAATATATAATTGATGAAGGAGTAGAACTAGATGAAATAATTATAATAGATGAACTAGACGAAAGAATTATAATAGACGAATGGATGAAAGATGCAATAGGCACGGCAATAGGATTTCAATAATTGATTCCTTACTTTACTTTCCCTTTGATACATGAATCATTATAACATGTTTGCTATGGAGATTTGAGATGATTTATAAAAGATGTTTTAATTGGATTGGTTTTATAACTAACTCATTATCTTACTCAGCTTTTATTAGTTGACACTTGTATTCTACTTGCCCGATTGTGTACACCGTGCAGGTTAGGAACAACGGGAGGATACTTGATGATACTTGAGTGAGATAGGTAGCTAATACAGATAGACATGAATGTCTAGGATGCCTTAGCTAACTTTTTGTGGATGCTTATACTTATGTAACACATATTGTATATTGGGGTTTCTTTTACCATTGTGATGATAAGACAAGTAACACCCGAACTTTGATGAACTGAACTATTTAGTTTGGTTATTTATTACTTTGATGGGACGTTTCCACAATAAAATTATTTATATTGAATTTTTTTTTGAAAACCCAAATTTTTGAAATCAAGGTGTTACAAGTTTTGTAACATCCTAAGCGTATCTCACATCGACCGTGGACATGAGAGATGCTGGGTTTATAAGTAATATCTTAGCCTTACCAGACACAACGCGCTTTGAGGCCACAAGCACTGCAGATTTCATAAGAACTCTGTAGTTAAGCGTGCTTGGACGGGAATAGTACCAGGATGGATGACCTCCTGGGAAGTCTCCGCCACGCCATCAAAAACAAAGCCGTGAGCCTCCGGACAATATTGTGGTCGTGGAATGCGGGATGTTACAAGTGGGATGAGAGCAACTCATGTGTCATTTGGGATGTGGGGCAAACCTCATCAAGGACGATGAGTTTCAAGGAGGGGTGTTTGTAACATCCTAGGCATATCATCGGCCGTGGACATGAGAGATGATGGGTTTTTAAGTAATATCTTGGCCTTACCAGACACAATGCGTTTTGAGGCTACAAGCACTACAGATTCCATAAGAACTCTATAGTTAAGCGTGCTTGGACGGGAGTAGTACCAGGATAGGAGACCTCCTGGGAAGTCTCCGCCATGCCATAAAAAATAAAGCCGTTAGCCTGCGGGCAAAGCGGACAATGTTATGGTCGTGAGTTACTAATTATTATACTCTTATTTATTAATTGATAGACCTGTTGGAATAGTGTCCAATATCATAACTAATTGGTGTGACTATCATTAATGGTAAAGTCCTTTTAGGGTTGCCCTCAATAAACAGTCAAGAAAAAGATGAAGGATAATATTAATTTTATTAATATTATAATTGTTTGGTTAATTAATAAATAGTTTATTAATTATAAAATCAAAAGTAATTAAATCTGACGGAATATTCCAGAAACAGGATCCAACCGCCGGTTGGATAGTCCAATCGCCGGTTGGGATTAGGGTTTCAAAGGCGGTGCAAGTCGCAGACTTGGAGTACAAGTCTGACAGCTCCAACCGCCGGTTGGAAGGTCCAACCGCCGGTTGAGAGTCGAATCTGGGGTTTCTTCCACAACTATAAATAGGGGCATCCTATACCTTCATAACATATGTTTTTAAGTACGAATTTTTGAGGGTTTCGAAAATTCGACTTTCTCTTGGGTTTTTGGGTGTGAAGCATTAGAGGTATTCTACTTTGGGTACTTGCCTCCAAGTAACGAAACTCTGCTCGTTGGTCTACGCGCGAGAAATAGGTTTTCTCCAAGGTTAGTGTTTTCCTTATTCTCTTTATCCAATTTGTTTATTGTACTATGTTGTTAAAGTTAAAGATCCCTTAGGGTTTTAGTTTCCTAATTACCTTAGATTATTTAAGTTTTGTTATTCCGCTGCGTGTATAATAATCTAGTTAGGGAATAGAAAACCAAACAGTGGTATCAGAGCCATAGCTTAACAAATAGTAGCATTTAATTAACTGCAATAGTATGTAGGTAAAGACAAATTGGAAAGAGAATTATCTAAATAGGTAATATGCATTTACAATTTAGATACTGATAATTTTAAATTGTTTAAAATAGACCACTCAATTTTAAAAGGTTTAAAATAGAACCCTAAACTTCAAGAGATATTATATGTATAATATGATTTATATATATATATATATATATATATATATATATATATATATATATATATATATATATATATATATATATATATATATATATATAATTAAATTCTAATTACGTCGTTAGTCAAATGATAAATCGGCTCACCCATAGTGAACAAACTATAAGAGAGGTATAAGGCGGGTCGCTTAGCTTCCCTAAAGAAGTCAGGTTTTTAATAGGCTTCGCGCTGACCTGCTTCTCCGCTTCTTTGTGCGTTCGATGGAGCTACCAAGGACTTTTGATAGGATGATGTCAAGATTCAAATAGACTTAAAATAGTGAAACAAAATCCCGTTTTAGCTATAGGAAATGATGAATAGTATGCTAACCCATGAAATCCGCACATCTCTCGTATGAACTATTAATGGAGAGTGTGTGGTTTACCGGCACATAAATATGAGGACATAATGAGAGGTGATTGATACTCGCGATTCTCGAGCGTACTCGAGCCGGGGATCACGCGGGGTTTGCATGGTTAATTCACCATCTTGTTCATGATCCTAGGCATACCAGTCATGAATAGTAGATGTGCATAACCGAGATTAACATGCCATTTGTGAAAACGTATGATGATTTAAGCTCAGACTTTTTAGGTCTTGATCTAGGATTAACAATAAACGATAACAATGATAATACTACGCAGCGGAATAATAAGAACAACATCAATGTTATCAACCAAATCCCTAATCTTATTAATTAATCAACAAGACGGATACCCTTTAGTATCGGGGTTACAAGAACCTTAGGGATAACAAATAACTTTAGACGTCTACATCTTTTCTAGGTGCACACCTTTTACCTACACCCAATATCTCTATATATTCTAGAGATACTAGATTTACAAGAAACCCTAATCGTAGGAAAATAATAATTAAACAAAATACACTTTTAGTCCCTCAACTTTAATTATTTTGTATCATCAAATCAATAAATCCTAACAATCTTCCCCTATTTGATGATGACAAAATAAACATCTTCTCGCACAAACTTCCCCTTAGTTCTTGATTTCTTGTAAACATGTCATGCATACTAAGCTGCAAATCTTGACCTTCAAATCTTCTTCCCCTTTTTGTCATAATCCAATAGGGGTCTTCAAAAAGATAAGCAACTTGAATCTTTTCAACTTTTTCCTCAATCAATGCATGAACATATCCCGATGGTTAAACACTTTAAACAACAAGCTTCCCCTCAAATGAATGTTTTAACCATCTCTTGAATCTCGAATTCTATCAGCTCTATGTAATGATCACATATGAAGAAAACAGAATATAACAAACTTGATGAAGAAGTCGAATCTTCCAAACCTGTATCTTATATCTTGTACTAACCACGACGCCGAACTTATATTTCATATATAAGTAGATCACAATCTCCGCATAAGATCTCTTTGACAAAAATCCTTACCAAGACAAATACACACTTCTTTGTATCGGGGTTAGAAAACCTTAGAGAAATCTACTAAAATCTCTAATCTTTAATAAGTCACCGAGCATTTCAAACTCTTTCAAGTGATAGCAAATGTGAGCATTGAGCATCCTAAGTTTAATCTCACACGTTTGCTAGATTTTGTCAAGTCTTCGTCGTCACCATACAAACCAAACAAGTTATCTTCAAAGTTTACAACCATTACTTTGAGATATGATAAGATACACGCCTGTAAAACTCAACTACAATATCAAATAACCTATAATCGATCTTCTTCGTAATCACATCTACTTCGAAAATGAGCCATAAAATCAGTATGAATAAATTGTTATGAAAACAATTTAATTCGAGATCCAAACCATCAGTGGTAACTGTTTTACACTAACAGTTTTAACCACTTAGCACCAACTGTTTTGTACTAACAGTGGTAACTGTTATCACTAACAGTTTTAACTGTTTTCAACCAACAGTTTTAATCTTCCTCAACTTCACGAACAGTGGTAAAAATACCCACCAACAGTTTTAACTTTCGTCAAACCCAAAAACAGTGGTAATCTCTTTCAAAACAATAACAGTGGTAATATTTTCAAACTCAACCACTAACAGTGTTATGCTCCTTTACCTAGCAGTGGTAATCCAAACCATCAGTGCTAATCTTCCACCTGCTTTCCACTGTTGCTAGCTTGGCTCACAAACAAAAACTTCTAGATGCACACAGATAAACAATGATAATTGAATTTTCCAAACACCTTCTGTGCATGCTCTTCAATACCAACGAATCAAAACCTTCCTTTTTTTTATTTAGTTACCCACTGACTTTGCTGCGTGTCAATCTAAACTTCAACTCCTCTTTTAACATAATCTCTGTTTGTACCATGCTTCATTAAAATCTTGCATAATCTCTGATCTCAAGACAAATAAGAAAACCCTTGCACAAACTCAGCTCGTGAGTCATCAACTGCCATGAGTAACAAAACTTTCTCCGTCTCTCCTCGCTGTGTAAACCAACGCTATCTTTCTGCATCTCTTTCAGGCTGCTGGAATACTATTTCTGAATGACTTTTAAACGTTGAACAATGTTGAAACATTGAACCTTTAACTAGCACATCGTTCAATCATCTAGTGGAGAACAAAACTACAATCTGATTAAGCGATTAGCATCAACGAAGCATAACCTTAAGCCAAGTAATTCGAGCAATGTAAACCTCACAGTCAATACAATCCATCATTCTGTTCTATCGAAAACGAAAAACTGAAAACAACCAAACAGAAAAATTTATTCTGACCGTGAACATCCAGAAACCCAAAACTGATTGTACCTTGTGCCGCAAGGACAAAACACAAGTTGATTTCTTAATCAAACTTCAACTCTTGAACGAATTTAATATTTAACATATGTCGGTTAAATATTACATCAACGATTCCCAGATCTTGGTTAGCAAGAAACCTTTAAACAATTTATTCCGAAGTCAATTATGTATTATTGCCTATGGTAACCCAATTTATCACTCACCAAGATTTGTCGGCAATAATTAAAACAATCCATATTCGTTTACCCTCAAATCAATCTGGTCACATGCTTTGACTCAAAATCAAATTAATTGCCAATGAAACAATAATACTAAACAATTACTTGTACTATGTCGGCACCCTATTACTTCTACTATGTCGGCAAGACAAGCCGACATTCACAATTAAATTCCAGATCAGACTTACGATGAAGATTTATTCAGAGGAGCCATCGTGAATAAATTTCGAGGAAACTAAGTTTATCTTCGATTGATTTCGTACACCATCCTAGATCTTGAGCCACCTTGCTCTGATACCAATTGTGAAAACGTATGATGATTTAAGCTCAGACTTTTTAGGTCTTGATCTAGGATTAACAATAAACGATAACAATGATAATACTACGCAGCGGAATAATAAGAACAACATCAATGTTATCAACCAAATCCCTAATCTTATTAATTAATCAACAAGACGGATACCCTTTAGTATCGGGGTTACAAGAACCTTAGGGATAACAAATAACTTTAGACGTCTACATCTTTTCTAGGTGCACACCTTTTACCTACACCCAATATCTCTTTATATACTAGAGATACTAGATTTACAAGAAACCCTAATCGTAGGAAAATAATAATTAAACAAAATACACTTTTAGTCCCTCAACTTTAATTATTTTGTATCATCAAATCAATAAATCCTAACACCATTGATAGAAATCAATGAATCTCAAAGATATAGGAGTTTCATAGAAATGAAATAGACAAAAGTATTTTAGTTGTATGATTACGGGGACCGTTTTCATAAAACTGAAAATATAGATCCTAGCCTTAATTTAGAAAATTGGGTAATCAATTAAGGAATATTCTAAATAACTAAAACTATTTTATCTCATAGATGGCTAATTTAAATGGTGCAAATCCTCCCGTCCCCAATCCCGCAAATAACTCAAAATTCTCACTACTCTCAGTTCTTGGGAGGGAAAGACTAACCGGTCCAAACTATATGGACTGGATGCGAAACCTAAGGTTTACCTTGAGGTACGAGAACAAGGAGTATGTTCTCGATAAACAGATTCCCATAATTGATGAAGAATCAACCCAAGAGGAAATTGAGGCACACCGGAAACATTATGATGATGCGAATAAAGTATCTTGTATCATGGCATCTTCCATGAGTGTAGAGTCTAATCTGTTTGGGTTGAAATTATTACAGAAGATTTTGACTGGTTGTACAAGTTATTATTGCTGCTAGTAGTTGGTGTTATTGCTGTGCATTTAAGTCGTTATAGCTGCTAGTAGAGATTATGACTGCTGTTGAGGTTATTGCTACTTGAAGAATGAAGACAAGTCGTTATGACGGCTTGAAGGTTTTATTAATGTTAGTTATATTTGAGTCAATTAGTTATTGCTGTTTGTATAGTTATGACTGTCTTTGTAATCTTCAAGTTAAAATTGTCTAACCGATTGTGGTTATAGATGTTAGTATAAATAAGTCGTTATGACTGTTTATGTTAATAAGGCGGTTATAAGTATTTGAGTTGTATATGAAATAGATTTGTTTCCATAATTGTAGGATGACTTGTACAGGACTCTATACAGTATAAATAAAGATCCTTAGAACCTAGATTAGGTTAACGTAGCTTCAAGATGTTAACCCTAATACATCTGTGTATTCGTCTTATTGATTTAATAAGATTGGATCTTTAAGTTTATTACGTGTTATTCAAGTTATTATTTTGTGTTCTTGTTCTTTACATAATATTAAACAATTATTCCGCAGTTGTTTAATACATTGTCAAAGCTTTACAGAAACGATTGTTAAGGGATTAACAAAGTGGTATCAGAGCTACGGAAAGCTTTGAATCAGTGAAGATCAAGAAACTTTATTCTATTAAGGTTTTAGTTCATAATTAAGCTTTGATCTCAATGGCAACGGAAAACAATGAGGGAATCCAGGTTACTAAGATACCCATGCTTAGACCTGATGAGTTTGACTTGTGGAAGAACAGGATCAAACAATACATGCTTCTCACAGATTACCAAATGTGGGAAGTTGTGGTTAATGGTCCTCCAGTAACTCTTGATGGTGATGGTGTCAAGCAACCAAGAGCACCACCAACAGCTGATGCAGAACGAAAAGTAAGATCTACAGAGTTTAAAGCTCTAAGTACACTGTTGCTATCCATTCCCAATCAACACCAAAGAAGGTTTGAAGCTTGTGAAGATGCTAAGGTACTCATGGAAGCTATTGAAAAACGATTTGGTGGCAATGAAAGTACCAATAAGAACAAGAGATCTCTACTAAAGCAACAGTATGAGAACTTCAATTCTGCAAAGTCTGAAACTTTAACTCAGACTTTTGACAGATTTACAAAGTTGGTTGGTGAACTTGAAAATCACAAAGTTAAGATTGATAAAGATGATCTTAACAGAAAGTTTCAAGGTCATTAGGTGAAGAATGGACAATCTACACAGTCGGTTTAAGACAAAGTGTAGATTTGGAAGTAAAAGAGCTTGAGGACATCTATAATGATCTTAGGAATTTTGAACCAGAAGTAGAGAGCAGGAAACAGTCATCTGGAAATTCTCATAATGCTGCTTTTATGTCTGTGAGTGGATCCAAGGGTAATTCAACACAAGGAACTACTCATGCAGGAGGATCTAGTTCTAGTACATCTCAAACTAGATCTAATGATGATATGTTGGAATCGTTCTTTGCTAGTAATGTGAATTCTTCACTTACTAATGAAGATTTGGAACAGATAGATGGAGTTGATCTTGAAGAGATGGACATAAAGTGGCAAATAACATTAATTACTTAAAGGGCAAAAAGATTCATGCAAAGAACTGGAAGAAACAATTTTGCAATAAGAGGAATGATGCTAACTGGTTTGACAAAAGCAAGGTGGAATGTTTTAATTGTCACAAGATGGGACACTTTGCTAGGGAGTGCAGAAGTCCAAAGCAAGAACATAGTGGGCAAATATCTGGTAGCTTTAATGGAAATCAAAGAAGGAGTGTGCCAATTCAGAATGGTACATCAAATGCATTGGTATCACAAGATGACGTTGGATTTGATTGGAGTGATCAGGAAGAGAATAAGGTTCAGAATCACTCATTAATGGCTATTGCTGAATCTGACAAACAGTCAGAAGTTCCATATGAGGTACAAGCTAAATTATGTACTGCTGTGTGTAAACAAACTGTCAAGCATTACAGGGATTATAATTTGAAAGTGTGTGAGGAACTAAAACAATGGGACATTAAAAGTAAGCACACCATAGCAGCCATTGAAAATCTTGAAAAACAAATAAAAGCATATGAAATCAATGCCACACAGTATAAAGATGGCATTGAATATGCTAGATGGGAAAGAGACACTTTAAAAGATAAAGTAGAATTGCTAACTAAGAAACTTGCTGAGGTCACATGTGAGAGAGATAGCATTAGACTAAATGTAAGTAACTTAGAACATGCATCTAAAAGTGTTAATAGGATTATCAATTCACAGATTCATGATAAGCTTAAGATTTTGCTGTGTACATTGTTTATAGAGATCATCTTCTTGAGAATGTAATTGGACATATTGGTTCTCCAGTTCAAACAAGAATGCAGACACAAGTAGATGAAGAGGAACTCAATACCTCTTTATATACTTGTTTTCTTTCTTAGATGGAGCCAAAGAAGGTAAATGAAGCTTTGAAGGATCCGAGTTGGATTGAAGCAATGCAGGAAGAGTTACTTCAGTTTAAGATTCAGGAAGTTTGGTCATTAGTTGATTTGCCCAAGGGAAAAAGGGCAATTGGTACTAGATGGGTATTAAAAAACAAGAAGGATGAGAAAGGAATTGTTATCAAGAACAAAGCAAGATTGGTAGCACAGGGGTATACACAAGATGAAGGTATTGATTATGATGATGTATTTGCTCCTGTTGCTAGAATTGAAGCCATCAGATTATTTCCAGCTTCTGCTACATTTAAAGGTTTTAAAGTGTATCAAATGGACGTCAAGAGTTCTTTTCTGCATGGCAAACTTGATGAAGAGGTGTATGTATGTCAACCACCAGGTTTTGAAGATCCCAAATATCCTGAGAAAGTGTTAAGGCTGGATAAAGCTCTTTATGGCTTACATCAAGCACCTAGAGCCTGGTATGACACTTTATCAGTTTATTTACTTGATAGTGGATTCAAGAGAGGTACTATACACAAAAGAGATTCAGCATAAGAGATTCAGCATGAGTTCCATGGGAGAGTTAACATTCTTCCTGGGTTTACAAGTGCAACAGAAATCTGACGGGATTTTTATCTGTCAAGAAAAATATGTTAAAGACATACCGTATAAGTTTGGGTACAAAGATGCAAAGGTGGCAAGCACACCTATGGAAGCACATAAGCCATTACAAGTTGATCCTGAAGGAGAAGAAGTTGATGTATATCTGTACAGGTCAATGATAGGGTCACTCATGTATCTGACCTCTTCCAGGCCAGATATCATGTTTGCTGTGTGCATTTGTGCTAGATTTCAATCATGTCCAAAGCAATCACATCTGTTTGAAGTTAAAAGGATCTTTAGATATTTAAAGGGTCAACCAAAATTGGGCCTTTGGTATCCAAAGAGTAATTCTTTTGATCTTGTTGCATAAACAGATAGTGATTATGGTGGTGCAAATATGGACAGAAAGTCAACATCAAGAGGTTGTCTATTTTTGGGAGATAGGCTAGTGTCATGGCAATGCAAGAAGCAAACCACAGTGTCAACATCAACAGCAGAAACTGAGTATGTAGCTGCTGCAAGCTGCTGTGCTCAGGTTCTACGGATTCAAAATCAAATGCTTGATTATGGTTTGACTTTTCTAAATACTCCTATTTTGATTGATAATACTTCTGCTATCAGTATCGTAGATAACCCAGTTAAACATTCTAAAACTAAGCATATAGAGATAAGATATCATTTTATAAGAGATTGTAATGAAAAATGACTCATTCAGATTGAAAAAGTCCATACTGATAATCAATTTGCAGATCTGTTTACTAAAGCTTTTGATGTAGGCAGATTTACATTTTTGGTTACTGGTATTGGAATGATCAATTCTTCTTAAGTATTTTTCATTTATAGTTGTTCTTCTGTAAATATCTCTTTATGGCTTATGGGTTATTACTGATAGAATAATTAATGAAGTTATCTTGTGATTATAATTGTTATTCATTATTACTGTCAGTTATAATTTTATAACTGGTAGTTTTACGGATAAATGGTTATGGTTATAACTGTCTTCATTAATTATTACTGTATATGTATTTTTATCTTTTCTTTTTATTACTGTTTTTGTTTTTAAGCTAACATTGCAGGTTATTGCTGCCAGCTTTTAACTTTATTGATGTCTTGTCTTTTTTTTTTTTAAATATACACCACACAGTTAATATATTTTAATTAAGATTCTCCTCATCTTTTCATGCAAATAGTAATTATAGGGTCATATCTTTCACTCACATGTTTAATTGATTTCATCACTTCTTTCTACATCTTGTGCTAACACTCATATTTTTCACATACTCATATTTTTCACATACTCAATATTTTCAAAATCATGGATCATATCTCTTCTGGTTATACTTCTGACACTGAAATTAGAGAGGTTACAAGTCCAGAATTTGTTAACTTAGGTCAGTATGGAAATGTAGCTATGTATGATCAAGCTGCAGCTCTCAATGAGTACAATGCTGCATATGTGTTTGAGAATTTGCAGGATCAGCTGGTTCAACTGAACCAAGAAAATTGGGAATTGAAGGAAAGATGCAGAGAGATTGAGACAAACAGGAGGATTGCTAAGAGTAACATTCCTACATGTATCAAAGATAGAGTCAAATACTGGAAGCATAAGGTGAAGATGGTAAAGCAAAAGGCTAAAGCTTGGATCAAACGTAAATGTGGTTCCTTTGGAGCTGTGCTTATTCCTTCTACTATACCATCTACTACTACTTCTAGCTTCAGAGATTCGCTTGAGGAACGCTACTATCCTCAACATATGTCTTTTGGTGATGATGAGTGAATTTTTACTATGTCTGTAGTTTAAGTTTTAAAAAAAAAATAATAAAAAATTGTGTGTTATTTCACTAAGATAGTTATAACTGCTACTTTTATTTCCATTTTGGTTATAACTGTTAGTTGTTTTATGACTGCTTAGTATAACTAATCTGGCTAAGTTTTATTGCTGCTTGTGATAAGTTGATAATGCCTTGGTTGGTTATTACTGCTTTCACAAGTTGGTGATGTTAGCTTTATTAGTTTTAACTGGTTGAGTTTTTGCTGCTACTTTCGTTTCAGTTTTAACTGGTAGTATTAACTTAGTTATTGCTGTCTGTGTTAACTTTGTTATTACTGCTTGTAGTGCTTCAGTTATAACTGTCTGTTTAAACTAAGTTTTAACTGCTAGTGTTATTTCGTTATTACTGTCTGTGTTTTTCACTTAGGGCTTTTATTGCTGCCATATATTTAGCAGTCATAAACCCTAAAAACACTTTACGTTTTCACAGAGCAGTAAATACTCTCAATCAGTTCATTCTTTCGCGCCTTACACGCATTCAAATCACTTGATTTCTCGTTTCATTCTTTTTCATTATATTCTCATGGCACAACAATTACCGTTTGCGTCACTTCACAATCAAGTTGCTTACTTGATGAAACCGGACGACGCAAAGGATTTTTGGCAGATTGTTGATTTGTTAAGGAATAGTCATATCTTCTATGCGCTTACTGTCAATCCAAAAGTTTACAGAGAGTATCTTAATGATTTCTGGGTGAATACATCTATTGAAATAGTTAATGGGGAAAAGAGGATTGTGTCTACCGTTGCAGAGACACAACTAGTTGTATCTGAAGCATCTATTCGTCAATTACTTCAATTTGATGATTGATGTGCGGAAAGTATATGCAATTATAATAGCAAGTTTAATTAAGGAAATACTAAATAATACTATCACACAATTCAGGCAAGATTGACCCGTTCATATAATATAGCTTAATAAGTAAGTCCAAATTCGAACACAAGGAACACAGGAAAACGTTATTCTTATTTATAACAAATTATCTATTTATTCTAATTACAAATATTTACAATTATAATACAATTTAATACAAGGATCCAATTTACAATAATCTACAAGATAAGGGGGACGTTTTAGTTCCGAACGAACATATTTATATTTTATATTTTTGATACAGATTCTAATAGATAAGTTTTAAGAAACAACTTAAGTATACTCAATTGGATAGAAGATTATAACTATCTAAACAATTATTTATTAAATGTATTATATCAACTTATTTTTATTTGCTTTGTTGGCTATTATTATTGGTGAATTACTAAGGTAGAAAATCACAAAGATTAAGATAATTTTCATATAGCAACACTCCCAAAGATTAAGTAAAGTATCACTATTTATTAAGATATATCAGCAGTTTATTAATACAATTCCAAGATTAGGTTGAATTACAGTGTTACTTAACATTAATAATTGACAATCATTAATTAATTTATAAAACTCACAAGATTAGTAAAGCTATCTATATAAATCAATTAACTGTTATCAATATTAATATAACACAGACAATTCTTGTATAATAAGCATTCAATAATATAGTTCCAACATAAACATATAATTCATATAATAAATCTAATAAACATACATTTAAACATTCATAATGAAAACCTAATAAACAATTAATTCAAATAAACAATATCCAAAATAACCCAAAAGATTAATAAAGTTACAAGGATAAAGAAACCGAACCAATTAGCAAACCAGCTTTTCCTAGGGTTAAAAACCTTCAAACCCTAACTCCTTTGCCTCCAAAATCGCACCTTAAAGTCATCCTAAAACCCTAACTTTCGGTTTTAGTATTCTTGAATCATATATGGTTTAAGCTAAATTGAGCCTCTATTTATAGTTTTACTGGCCGACCTTCCAACCGCCGGTTGGATACTCCAACCGCCGGTTGAAGTAATTTGTTTCCGAGTCCAACTCCACGTGTCTGCACCGCCTTAAACCCTAAAGCTCAACCGCCGACTGGTTAATCCAACCGCCGGTTGAATGTTAATTCCAGAATATTCCATTTTCGGGCTTGGGCTTAACTTTTGGACTCTCAATCTTCATAACCAGACTTCTTTGTTTTCTTGGCCCAATTCTTCATTTTAACTCTTTTAATCTTCATTTCTTCAAGGTCTTTAATCGTAATTTCTTCAAGTGATTTAAATCTTCAGTTCTGGTCTCGTTCTTGTTCCTTTTTCTTCATTCTTCAATTAAAATACATTTCTGCAATTATTAACAAAATAAGTATCTAAAATCATATAAATGCAATAAAATGTATAAAAATATAGGGATAATTTAATATAAAATATACTATCTATTTGATGCTTATCAAATATCCCCA
The DNA here is from genome assembly GCA_949592205.1 of Helichrysum umbraculigerum. Lineage (NCBI taxonomy): Eukaryota > Viridiplantae > Streptophyta > Magnoliopsida > Asterales > Asteraceae > Helichrysum > Helichrysum umbraculigerum. Next base: position 102,285,204 of record CATIUR010000004.1, on the reverse strand, counting down.
CAGTTAAGTTCTGCTTGTCCTCAAGTAGAATACTGAATAAAATTTAAAAATAAGCATCAAACTAATATTTAAGAATAAGAATACCAATACTAAAAATCTGTTTCATAAATTAAAAATTTAAACAATTTAATTAACATGGATAACTATAATGTATAAATAAAATTATTATTATTTGTGCAATATATAACTTATGAATGATTACTAATATATTTGTCCACTTTAAACAATCTATACTCATATTTCTGAATACCCTTTTATTGTTAGTATGTATATTACTTATGATTTCCATATATGATATACCTTTAAATTTAATTATACAATTTACTTTTATATTCCAATTAAATATATGAAATACATTTTTAAGAATCAAGACATTGGTGACAGGTCTGCATTTTCACGCAACAGAGCGACATAACTTGATTCAGGTTTAAGCAAAACCAGACTTGGTCAAACTATTTTGGCGACCTCATTAGGTATCTTTTATTTTTAAGACTTTTCAAGTACTTTTGACTTGCGTTTGCTTAATTTTTAAGTATATATTAATAGAGACCAGGTCTATACTTTCGTATAACAAAGGAAACCATCAATATATACCCCCAAATGTACTCACATAAGTAAAAAGATATAAAATTATTGCATAATATATTTAAAAATTAAGACTTTTATGTCATACATCATATTATGTATCATAAAATAATAAACAAGTTATATTATTAATTTTTTAAAATTCAGAAATCTTCATATAGATTGCCTATTAGTACATCATATCATATAACTATATATCACTTCCTTATTAAGTAGCTTACATTATATATACAAAACAATTAATCCATATTAAAGTCTAAACTTTTAAATACAAAACAAAACTTTTAACAAAAATATTCTAACTAATAAATACTTAGTTATTCACTTTAAAATTTTAAATTTTCAATAAAATTTAAGAACAATAGAAACTTAAATGTTTAATTAAAGAAATTCTTTTCCATACGAACCCTATCCCCACACTAAAATTATACAATGCCCTCATTGTATAAAAATGATAAACAAAAAGTGAGTAAGGGAAAGAAAAATAGAACAGAAAAACTCTCCTGAAATTATAAATTTCATCATCGGCTAAGAAAAATCTTCTTGGTTGATTCCTTCATCTCTTGAAAAATAATATACAACATCCACACTTTCGTAGTTAATCACGATTGCATTTAGCATATGCAATAAGCCTTTAAACCCCTCGGTATCCCAAGTGGACGAGTTATAGTCTCGTGAGGGTTTCCAGTGAACACACCCACAAAGTTCAACCTAAAAATAAAAAGAAAAACATAACATATAAACATAAACACGGGTTGTCTCCCGAGAAGCACTTTTGTTTAAGTGTCGGTAAGTTCGACTTAATCATATCTCCTATTCTTCTAGAGATATATCTGAAATATGTTCAATAACATTATCTTCATGTATTTCTTCAAACGATGCCCATTGACTTTAAAAATACCCCCATTAAGCGATATCAAATCTACACTCCCATTTGTATTAATGTGGTGAATAACATATGGTCCGCTCCATCTTCATTTCAATTTACCCGGAAATAACCTAATACGTGAATTATATAAAAGCACCCATTCTCCAGCAACGAGTTCTTTATCTCCCCGAAGTCTCGCATCATGTCATTTCTTCGTTCTTTCTTTATAAAATCTTGAATTCTCATAAGCATTCCAACGAAGCTCATCTAACTCATGTATCTGTAAAAAGCGATGTTTACCAACTTTATCGGTATCCATGTTGCATTCTCGAAGTGCTCAATATGCTTTGTGTTCTATTTCCACTGGTAAATGACAAGCTTTTCCATAAACTAGTATATACGGAGTACAACCTGTAGGTGTTTTAAATGCTGTCCTATACGCCCAAAGTGCATCATTTAACTTTTCCGACCATTCCTTTCTGTTAGAACCAACAGAATGTTCCAAAATACGTTTTAACGCACGATTGGTATTTTCAACTTGTCCACTTGTTTGTGGATGGTAAGGTGTAGCAATTCGATGAGTAACTCCATATCTTTTCAATATTTTCTCCAATTGAGTGTTACAAAAATGAGTACCCCGATCACTAATCAATGCCTTAGGAGTTCCAAATCTCGAAAATAACTGTTTAAGAAATTTTACCACAACTCTTGCATCATTCGTAGGTAATGCCTTTGCCTCTGCCCACTTGGAAACATAATCCACAGCTACTAATATATACTTATTACCGTGACTCATAGGAAATGGTCCCATGAAATCAATACCCCATACATCAAATATTTCACAAACCTGTATACCAGTTTGTGGCATCTCATCTTTTTTAGAAATATTCCCAGCTCTTTGGCATGAATCACAATTCTTAACGTAAGCATATGTATCTTTAAAAATTGTCGGCCAATAGAATCCTGTATCAAATATTTTCTTCGCAGTATAACTTGGTCCATTATGACCCCCTACTGGTCCTTCATGACAATGCTTTATAATCTGTTGAGCTTCTTCACCATGTACACAGCGTTTGATTATGCCATCTGCACAGTATCTGAAAAGAAATGGATCTTCCCAAAAATAATACTTTAAATCAGAAAAGAATTTCTTCTTCTTCTGGTAATCCATCTTTGGTAAAATCTTAGTAACCAAGTAATTTGCATAATTCGCAAACCAAGGTATATCCATTACTTCTTGTATAGTCATTAATTTCTCATCCGGAAATGTATCTTTAATATCTTCTTCATCCAACACTTCTAATCCCGGATTTTCCAACCTTGACAAATGATCAGCTGCGACATTTTCAGCTCCTTTCTTATCTTTAATTTCAATATCAAATTCCTGCAATAAAAGAATCCATCGCAATAAACGAGGGCGCGCATCCTGCTTATTAAACAAATACTTCAAAGCAGAATGGTCAGTATAAACCACAGTTTTAGTTAAGACAAGATATGAACGAAATTTATCGAAAGTAAAAACTACTGCCAAAATTTCCTTTTCCGTAGTTGTGTAATTTTCCTGAGCATCTGTTAATGTTTTACTGGCATAATAAATTGGCTTAAACTTCTTATCAACTTTTTGTCCTAGAACAGCTCCAACTGCATAGTCACTAGCATCACACATCAATTCAAAAGGTAAACTCCAATCTGGACTCGTCATTACTGGAGCAGATACCAACTTTTCTTTCAATGCATCAAACGACTGTTTGCATTCATCTGTAAACTCAAATTTTGCATCCTTCTCTAGTAAATGATTAAGCGGTTTTGCACTTTTTGAAAAATCTTTTATAAATCTCCTATAAAATTCAGCATGTCCTAGAAAACTTCTTATTCCTTTTACATTTGTAGGATAAGGTAGTTTTGAAATAGCTTCAATCTTCGCTTGATCTACCTCAATTCCTATTTTGGATAATTTATGACCTAAAACAATTCCTTCTCTAACCATAAAATGACATTTTTCCCAGTTAAGAACTAGATTTGCTCCTTCACATCTTTGCAACATCTTATGTAAATTTTCTAAACAAGCATCAAACGAATCTCCAAATACCGAGAAATCATCCATAAATACTTCCATGAAGTCTTCTATCATATCATGAAATATTACGATCATGCAACGCTGAAATGTAGCTGGTGCATTACATAAACCAAACGGCATTTTTCTATAAGCGAAAGTACCAAACGGACAGGTAAATGTTGTTTTATCTTGATCTTCAGCTGCTATCGGTATTTGAAAGTATCCTGAAAATCCATCCAGAAAACAATAGAATTCCTTTCCTGATAACATTTCTATCATCTGATCAATAAATGGTAATGGAAAATGATCTATCCTGGTAGCATCATTCAATTTCCTATAACCAATACAAACTCTCCATCCCGTTATTGTCCTTGTTGGTATCAATTCATTCTTTTCATTAGGTACCACCGTTATTCCACCTTTCTTTGGTACAACATGTATTAGACTTACCCATGGACTATCTGAAATAGGATAAATTAACCCTGAATCCAACAATTTAATGATTTCTTTCCTAACTACATCTTTAACATTCGGATTCAATCTTCTTAAAGGTTGTACGACTGGCTTAAAATCTTTTTCCATCAAGATTTTATGAGTACAATACGTAGGACTGATTCCTTTAATATCCGTTATTTTCCATGCTATTGCTTGTTTATGTTGTTTAAGAACCTGAACTAATCGTTCTTTCTCTGAATTTGTCAATTTTGAAGATATTATAACCGGCAAGTCTGATGTTCCTTGTAAATAAGCATATTCCAAATGTGCTGGTAGCTCTTTAAGTTCCAACTGTGGTGGTTCTTCAATAGATGTCTTGATCTCAAATATCTCTTCCTTAAAACAAGGAATATTGTTCACAGAATATGGTATTAATTCCTGGTTAATAATTTTAGCAATTGGCTGTGTTTCTTCCTCTTCAGGATGTTGTTGAATAACCACGGTTGCTTCTTCCAAATCTTCATCTTCCTCTAATAACTTATCAAATTCTGCTAAATCCTTTGCAGTGTCAAACTCTTTAGTCCATCCATTAAGGATTCCTATATCTGTTTGATCTTTTCCTATAAAATCTTGAAAAGAAGAGTTATCCATATATTCATATGAATTTAAATAATAACAAGTATCATCCACATAATCAGGAAATTTCATGGAATTATTAACATCAAAAACAATTTTATCATTCCCTAACCTCATGGTAATTTTTCTATTAAAAACATCTATTAGGGCATGTGTAGTTGCTAAAAATGGTCTTCCTAATATAATAGGGACTTTAGGGTCTTCTACCATATCTAAAATTACAAAATCACATGGAAAAACAAATTTATCAACTTTAATCAAAACGTTTTCAACTATTCCCTTAGGATATTGCACAGATCGGTCAGCTAATTCAATACACATACGAATAGGTTTTGGTTCTCCTAATCCTAAACGCATATAAAGAGTATATGGCATTAATGAAATACTAGCACCTAAATCTACTAATGCATTTTCAATATCAATTTCACCAATTTTACAAGGTATAGTAATACTCCCTGGATCTTTGACTTTTGGAGGTAGCTTATTCTGCATTATTGCTGAGCATCTCGCATTCATAGTCACCTTTGTCACATTATTCAATTTACTTTTGTTGGTCAGCAGCTCCTTAAGATATTTTGCATACTTCGGCATTTGAGCTATAGCTTCAACAAAAGGAATGTTAATATGAAGTTGTTTCAGATTTTCCAGAAATTTGTGGTATTGTTCATCTTCTTTGTCCTTCCTCAGAGCAGCTGGATATGGAAGTGGGGGTGTATAGTCTTTAATGACTTCTTTAACTTTATTTTCTCCAATGCTCTTTTTATTTGGTTGTATGTCTTCATCAATTGTTTCTTTTTCAACCTGTTCAGACTCAACAATTTTATTAGTCATAACAGGAGAGTCAACATTCTTACCACTTCTGGTAATTACTGCTTTAGCTTGCTTCTTTGGATTTGTTTCAGTAAATCCTGGCAATGTTCCTGGAAATCTCTCCTGTAGTGCTTTAGCAATCTGATGAACCGATCCTTCAATTTGTTTGATCGATGCTTCATTATTACGCATTCTTGTATTAGTTTACTCTTGGCTTTTATTACTTGCCTCAGCCATTTTTCCCAATGCATTTTCTATCACCATCATTTTGTCATTATAGGAAGTATTTTGTCCTGTTTTGACATAATAACCTGGTGCTCCTTGTTGATACTGTTGTACTGGTTGACTAGTTCTTTTAAAGTTAGAAACTTGACGATAATTTGGATTTCCTTGAAAATCCCCATATATTACTTCTTCAGTGATTATTTCACTATCATTATTAGGACATTCTATCTTTAGATGATTTCCTCTACATATTTCACAACCAATCCTGATTGCATGAACTTGTTCATTTACTTTCTTAATATCTCTTCCCATACTTTCCAATTTTGCAGTGATAGTTGCGAGACCGTCACTATCTTCAGATATTCTTTTTCTTCCAGATGAACCATCATCCCATAATTGAGAATGTTTTGCTAATTCTTCAATTCCGGCTTTTGCTACTGCTGGAGTTTTCTTAGGTACTGGGCCTTGTGCATCTAACTGTTGACGTGTTGCTCGATCAACTCCTTTATAAAATACTGTTATTTCTTGTTGGACATTTAAATCATGCTGTGGACATTTATGTAACATCTCCTTATATCTTTCCCAAGCTTGATATAGAGATTCATCGGGTTTCTGCTTAAAATTCCTAATCTCGTCGATCATTTTTGACGTTTTGGAAGGTGTACAATACATTTTTAGAAATTTTCTACGAAGATCCTCCCAAGTAGTAATAGATCCGGCTGGTTCATTATTAATCCATCTCTTAGCTCCATCCTTTAATGTTAAAGGAAATACCCGTAACATAACCTGATCTCTTGTAACATTAGGAATATTAAACATATCGGCAATTTCTAAAATTTTCTCAACATGTTCGTTTGCATCTTCTGTATCTTCTCCTCAGAAAGGATTCTCTCTCAATTCCTTCAGAAATTGTCCCTTTAATTCAAATTCTACTTCCCTAGCTATAGCAGGCCTAACCACTCCCGGTCTTGGATCTCCACGAGTTTGAATCGTGTAATCCTCAAGCGTCATGTTAGCTATTGTAACACCCCAAAAATTTACTGTTTTGCGGAAGCATACCTGGGTGTTACTAATCAATATACAAAGCACAAGATATACAGCAAACGACCTCTAAATGAGACGTTTTGTAAATTAGTTACATTCCATAGATATAATGTTTGAAAACTTAGTGTTTTCGTATACAAAATGTAGTTTCCCCTAGAGTCCACGCGTATAGCGGGAGATTCTATTACATAACCGTAATATACAAAAGATAATGCTAAGAATCTCCGTTAATGCAGTTGTGTTGAAAACATGCGACTCTAGCTAAAATCCTGGAGTATTCCTACTCCATCCGGGTACCTGAGAAAACATGCTAAAAAGTGTCAACCAAAAGGTTGGTGAATCTCACAGGTTTGTAAATAATATCGGCTTTGAACACGAGATTTCATTAGTAGTGCCCGTAGGCGTAAAATCAGCCATTGCAATCCAGCAATCGTAAAATCAGTATTTGCAGTCCAGCAAATGTAAATAAGTAAGTTTATACCGTTGCCATGAGGCTCATAATCGAAGCTTAACCCGTAAATAATATGTTTGCTCCCGTGACATGCTCGTAAGTGAGCAAGCATCAGTAACGAATAAGTTGTCACCCGTTTATACGTGTAAAACGGTACGTGGCAGCGCTACTGCCCCGGGTGGGGAGGGTCATTTCCCTAATGGATCCATTAACTACTGTTCGCGCTTAAGTCCATAACTAACGATATATGATGGAGAGACTTCTGTAAATAGTAATTAACTCATGCAATTCCGTTTGGTATAGAAATCAGTTTAGTACTTGTGTTCAGGAAAAATCAGTAGCATGTATCTCCCCCAATAAGATAAAACAGTAAAAGTGGGGCCGTAAGACTCACCTGAGTCTTTGCAAGTACGTTTATATCAATAAACGAGTAAGTAATATCAACTGTAGGTTCTCCGAACCCGTAACCTTCAAATGCCTAAACATATAAAGTTAAGTAAGTAGATGTCTCGCAAGACCATCTAGGCTAGTTGTTTACACAACTCATTATGTCCAAGTGTTTGTTTAGTAATCCGTTTGTAGTTTGAAAACAAATATGGCCCGTTGGTGACGGTTTGTAATAATGATTCAAAGCGTTATCATTTATAACGCAATTTAGTGTAATTGAAATTGAAAGTATGTTCTATGACGTTTGTTAAGTCGTATGACATAAGTATTTGAAGTTGTGTAAGTTCGACACTTAGTAAAATCTGACTTTTCAAGGTTCTGGTTTGTGCGACGTAGCATGCGACGTAGCATGCGACGTAGGGTGCGACGTAGGGAGGTACGTCGCATGATGCGACCTTCGCAAATCAATGCGACGTAGGTTCGGTTTGCGACGTAAAAGTCTACGTCGCTATGTGCGACGTCCGCAAGTTAATGCGACGTAATTGGCTGCGTCGCTAGTGCGACGTTGGGATTTTTGTGCGACGTAGGCCGCGACGTCGCTAAATGCGACGTTGGCCACAAAATGCGACGTTTTGAGCTACGTCGCAGATAGTCCAGCGTCTCTGCGACGTAGCGGTCTGATCGGAATTTGGTGGCCGGAAAATCGGTCGAAAAACTTCCGTTTGGTCCAAATCTTTTACCCAACCCATTTTTGGACATTTTAAGCATATATAAACCATAAAAACGTAAAAATGAGCAAAAACGGAGAGTTTCGGGTTTTATCGAAAACTTACAAAATGTCGGGTAGAAAATCCGAAAAGATAGGAATGTAGATCGTGTGATGGTGAACGTTTTCTTCCAAAGAGAGGCTATGATCCGGCGTCGTTTAATACGTTTATTTGTCGATTTAGTGAGGTTTTTGGGTGGTGGTGTTTGAGAGAAAAAGAAAGAAAAGAGGAGAAGAGAGAGAGAGTGTGTGGGTTGAATGAGGAAAAAGGGAGGAAGAATGGGGGTTTTGGTGAAAGCCCCCATTTTTCAGTCCACGCGCCGCGCTCCGTGCGGTGTTCGTTTTCTCCATCGTTTAGGCGTTAAATCAAGCAGTTATATTTTTAAAAGATGACGGGAATATTTTAATGAAATACCTTGAAATTAATTATAAAAACATTTGTCGAAGTATTAAAATTTTTAACTCGCGTTTAATACATATTCTATAAATTATTTAAAATGTCGTCGCGATATTATAATTAGTGTTTGTTCGCTGTGTATTTTATATAATAAAATACGTTCTCATTATTTAGGTAAGTTTCTGTCACCAACGTCAAAATAATTGTGTCGGACTCCGTCCGGTTAATTCGTACGATTTATCCAAATCGCGTAAAAACACACATATATATATAAATCAACTTATATATATACAAATAGAGCCTGTAATTAGTCCTATTACATACTAATTACAACTAGTTACAATCAATTAGGCATAAATAATTATCCTAATTTAGCAGGTGTTACATTCTCCCCTTGTTAAAGAAATTTCGTCCCGAAATTAGCTTGAGTGCACGGACGGTGCGTTGTCTGGGAAGAGATGTGGGTATTTCTGTCGCATTTGGTCTTCCCGTTCCCAGGTGAACTCAGGGCCGCGCCTAGAATTCCACCTGACTTTTACTATGGGAATACGACTCTGTTTCAATTGCTTGACCTCTCGGTCCATGATTTCCAAAGGTTTCTCGACGAAATGAAGTTTATCATCGATTTGAATTTCGTCGAGCGGTATAATCAGCGTCTCGTCAGACAGACATTTCTTCAAGTTAGAAATGTGGAATGTGTTGTGTACGCTGCTAAGTTCAGCAGGAAGTTGCAGGCGATATGCCACTGGACCAATCCTTTCAAGGATTTCGAATGGTCCGATATATCTAGGATTTAGTTTGCCTCGTTTTCCGAATCGAATAACACCTCTCCACGGTGCCACTTTGAGAAGTACCTTGTCTCCTACCTGGAACTCAAGGTGTTTGCGTCTCACGTCAGCATAGCTTTTCTGACGATCACGTGCGGCTTTCAGCCGGTTTTGAATACCGATGATTTTCTCAGTAGTTTCCTGAATGATTTCTGGACCCGTGAGTTGGGATTCTCCTAACTCAGTCCAACAGACAGGTGATCGGCACTTACGTCCGTAAAGTGCCTCGAAGGGTGCAGCCTTTATGCTGGTATGATAACTGTTGTTGTACGAGAACTCGCACAACGGTAAATGATTTTCCCAAGAAGTACCGAAGTCGACTACGCAGGCTCGTAGCATATCCTCCAGTGTTTGAATAGTTCGCTCGCTTTGGCCATCGGTTTGCGGGTGATAAGCAGTACTCATATCCAGACGAGTACCAAGAGATTTCTGTAGCGATTGCCAAAAGTTAGAAGTAAAACGGCTGTCCCTATCCGAGATGATCGAGATAGGTACACCGTGTCGTGAGATGATTTCTTTGACATAGATGCGAGTCAGACGCTCCATCTTGTCGGTTTCCTTGATGGCTAGAAAATGAGCAGATTTCGTGAGACGGTCCACGATCACCCAAATGGTATCGCACCCACTCGAAGTTTTCGGTAGTTTGGTAATGAAGTCCATGGAAATCTGTTCCCATTTCCATTGAGGAATTTCAGGTTGTTGAAGCAACCCAGAGGGTCTTTGGTGTTCGGTCTTTACTTTGGAACAGGTTAGGCATTTACTGACGTACAAGGCGATGTCAGCTTTCATGTTAGGCCACCAATACCACCCTTTGACGTCATGATACATCTTGTCAGATCCAGGATGTATAGAGTATCGAGATTTGTGAGCTTCAGCCATCACCAAATCTCGCAAGTTTCCGAATTTGGGTAACCACACCCGGTTAGAGAAGTATCGAGTTCCATCGGGTTTGATTTCGAATTGTTTATCCAAGCCTCGCAAGGCTTCGTTTTTCAAGTTTTCATCGTTGAGTGCTTCAAGTTGAGCGGTAAGGATTTGAGCAGGAAGCTCGTTATGAATTGTCATAGAAAGTGCTCGAACTCGAAGGGGTTTCACTCGTTCTTTTCGGCTTAAGGCATCGGCAACTACGTTCGCCTTGCCCGGATGGTATTTGATCTCGCAGTCGTAGTCACTAAGTAACTCAACCCAGCGACGTTGCCTCATGTTTAGATCTTTCTGATCGAATATGTGTTGGAGACCTTTGTGATCGGTAAAGATAGTGCTTTTCGTACCGTAGAGATAATGTCTCCAGATTTTCAATGCGAAGACCACAGCACCTAACTCGAGGTCGTGGGTCGTATAGTTTTTCTCGTGAATTTTCAGTTGTCGTGAGGCATAGGCAATGACTTTCTCCCGTTGCATCAACACACAACCAAGTCCTTGGTGTGAGGCGTCGCAGTAAACTACGAAATCGTCGGTGCCCTCGGGTAAGGACAAGATTGGTGCACTGCAAAGTTTGTTTTTCAATAGCTGGAAGGCTGACTCTTGTTTATCCGTCCAATTGAACTTCTTATCTTTCTGAGTCAGTGTGGTTAGGGGAACAGCTATTCTTGAAAAGTTTTCGATGAATCGGCGATAATAACCAGCAAGACCTAAGAATTGCCTCACTTCGGTTGGAGTGGTCGGTGACTCCCAGCCCTTGATTGCTTCAATCTTGGCGGGATCAACATGAATTCCTTGGCTGTCAATCACGTGCCCGAGGAATTGAACGGTTCGAATCCAGAACTCACACTTAGAGAATTTGGCATATAACTCTTCGTGTTTCAGAAGTCCTAGAATGGTTCTCAGATGTTGAGCATGTTCCTGTTCGTTGCGAGAGTAAATCAGGATATCATCGATGAACACAATGACGAATTTGTCAAGATATGGTTTGCACACCCGATTCATAAGGTCCATGAATACGGCCGGTGCGTTGGTTAACCCGAATGGCATCACTTGGAATTCATAATGCCCATAACGAGTTCGGAAAGCTGTCTTTGGGATATCATTGTCACGGACTCGGAGTTGATGATAACCCGACCGTAGATCAATCTTCGAGTAAACACTCGATCCCTGGAGTTGGTCAAACAGGTCATCGATTCTAGGAAGTGGGTACCGATTCTTTATGGTTAGCTTATTCAGCTCTCGGTAGTCGATACACATGCGGAAAGACCCATCTTTCTTTTTCACGAATAAGACCGGAGCTCCCCAAGGTGAGGAACTTGGTCGAATGAATCCTCTGTCCAGGAGTTCCTGTAGTTGGTTAGACAACTCCTGCATTTCGGATGGTGCTAAACGGTACGGGGCTCGTGCCACGGGTGCAGCTCCGGGCACAAGTTCGATTTGGAATTCAACTTGTCTAGGTGGCGGGTGTGACACCCCACCCCTCGCGATGGCCCTATGGGCTCGAGGGAGGCGGTGAGCCTGCCACCAGCTGAGGCTTATTGGGCCCTAGGTCTGCAGCCCAATGCACCCCAACCCATCACTATTGCTGAGGCCCACCCCTCTATTAGCCAATAGTAGGTTGTTGTGAGACTTGAACTCAAGACCTCACCTTTAATACTAAGTGTTACCACTTAGTATCACCAATTGAGCTGCAGCTCAATTGGTGATACTAAGTGGTAACACTTAGTATTAAAGGTGAGGTCTTGAGTTCAAGTCTCACAACAACCCACTATTGGCTAATAGAGGTGAGGCCTCAGCAATAGTGATGGGTTGGGGTGCATTGGGCTGCAGACCTAGGGCCCAATAAGCCTCAGCTGGTGGCAGGCTCACCGCCTCCCTCGAGCCCATAGGGCCATCGCGAGGGGTGGGGTGTCACAGAAAAAGTGCACTTTTTCTGTGACACCCCACCCCTCGCGATGGCCCTATGGGCTCGAGGGAGGCGGTGAGCCTGCCACCAGCTGAGGCTTATTGGGCCCTAGGTCTGCAGCCCAATGCACCCCAACCCATCACTATTGCTGAGGCCTCACCTCTATTAGCCAATAGTGGGTTGTTGTGAGACTTGAACTCAAGACCTCACCTTTAATACTAAGTGTTACCACTTAGTATCACCAATTGAGCTGCAGCTCAATTGGTGATACTAAGTGGTAACACTTAGTATTAAAGGTGAGGTCTTGAGTTCAAGTCTCACAACAACCCACTATTGGCTAATAGAGGTGAGGCCTCAGCAATAGTGATGGGTTGGGGTGCATTGGGCTGCAGACCTAGGGCCCAATAAGCCTCAGCTGGTGGCAGGCTCACCGCCTCCCTCGAGCCCATAGGGCCATCGCGAGGGGTGGGGTGTCACAGCGGGAGTCCGGGCAAGTCTTCAGGAAAGACTTCCGGAAAATCCCGTACGATCGGAACATCCTCAAGTCGCTTCTCCTCCGACTTCTTCTCCGTTACATGTGCGAGGATGGCTTGATACCCTTTTCGTAGATATTTTCTCGTTTTTAGACAGGAGACAATATTCAGATTCCGTCTGCCGGTCTCCCCTCGTAGGACTAAGGTTCCACCGGAGACAAGAGGTATGCGAACGAGTTTGTCATGACAGATGATTTCAGCTCGGTGCTTGGATAACCAATCCATACCGACAATAATATCGAAGCTGCCGATCTCGACAGGGATTAAATCAATGGAAAACGTTTCGTTCGTGAGGTTAAGTGTACAGTTGTGTATGATACTATCAGTCTCAATCAGTTTGCCGTTAGCTAATTCTACAATGTATTTAGCATCTAAGGCAGTGGGAGTAATATCAAGTAAAGGGCTAAATTTCTCAGAAATGAAGCTTCTATCGGCACCGGTATCAAATAACACAGAAGCAGTAAGGTCGTTGAGAAGGAACGTACCCGTCACGACGTTCGGGTCTTGTCTGGCTTCCCCAGCCTTGATAACGAATGATCTGCCGCGAGCAGGGTTGTTGTTGTTTTTCAGCTTTGGGCAATCTTTCTTGAAATGCCCTGTATTTCCGCACCCAAAGCAGGCCTTTGGTGCATTAGTGTTGGGGGTGGGAATGTTGGTTCGACAATCCTTGGCTAGATGCCCGAACCGCTTGCAGTTGGAGCAAGGGCAAGAACCGTCATGGTGGCGGTTGCATTTGGGACAGTAGGGTCTGCTCCCGCTGTACCCTTTCTTCTCCGAAGTTCCAGATGAATAAGCCTTAATGTACTCAGGCTTTTTGTTGGAGGTTTGGTTGGATGAGTTGGGGTTACCTTCCCACTTGCGTTTGTTGTTTGCAGATGGGGTTGAAGTTGTACCACGGCGGACAGAATTTGCCGTTAGTTCATGGGCCATACGGATGGCGCTCTGAATTGTACCCGGTTTGGAAGAAGTTACCAGATCTTGGAGTCTCTCAGGAAGACCATCAACAAATTTCTCGATCCTCTTGTACTCAGGATCGACCATGGTTGGGCACAGAAGTGCCAGTTGGTGGAAACGGTTGGTGTAGCCGGTGATATCATCACCCTGCATCTTGTGGTTCCAGAATTCCACTTCTAGTTGTTTCAATTCATCCCTGGGGCAATACTCGCCCCTCAACATCTTCTTCAACTCCTCCCACGGGAGTTGGTAAGCAGTAGCAACACTCACAGTCTGGGCATAAGTGTTCCACCAGGTGAGTGCGGTGTCAGTAAAAGTACTAACGGAGAACTTAACCTTATCTCCCTCCGCACAGTTGCAGATAAGAAATACAGACTCGACTTTCTCGATCCAGCGTACTAGACCGATAGCTCCCTCAGTACCTGCAAAGTTTAGAGGTTTGCAGTTCTGAAAGTCTTTGTATGAGCAGGGTTTAGCATTAGTGGTTTCAGCGGCATCGCTGTTTCTCGAGGAGTTTGGTGGAGTATTCCGAGCCAAGGCTTCAGTAACAGCCTGGGTTATAAGGGAGGTAATCTGGGCATCGGTGTATGGTCGTGTCTTTGGCGGCATGATTCTTCAATAAAAGAAATGAAGATACATGAGATTTTGTATAAGATTGTAATTGTCACAGATGTACATGTATAAAAGCAGTAATACATAACATCAACATGGAAAATGACAATTAATGTGAGTTGAGATAACAAAGGATATCTGATAGATAAAGTGAGTTCAAAAGTTACATCCTACAGAGATATTACAAGGGTGCCGGGAATGGTTACATCCGACTAGTTTATAGAGTAGTGCTAGATAGTCTCTAGATTACGAGATAGATTACAAGACAAAAACTACACTAATCTTAATGTAGATTAATTTGTTCCGTAGTGTGCCAAGGCGGTCCACAGTTTCTGCTAGTCGGTTGGTTCATTCTTAGTTACGGTTCCTGGCTTTCGGATTCTCCTTCCGATTCCAGGTTCAGGTCGTGTGGGTGGTAGCGTGCCTCGAGCATGTCCCTGTATCTTTGAGTCGTGGAGCGGTACCTAGTCTCCTCCGTTGACTTCCTGCCCAAACGTTTGATCCATGTTTTGGTCCTACGGGTTAGGTTGGTGGCCACTTTCTTCCAGTAACGGATCTTATCTTTGATTCGTGTAGGGACAGATCGGTTTGAGATTCTCAATCTTTGTTCATAGTCTATGCACTTACGCTTAAGTGCCCAATTTTGGCCGTCTAGTCCCACAGCCTGATCTCGCACTCTTTCATATTCTTCTATGTCGATGCCAGTCATTTCGAGATTCTGATTTTCGTTTCCCTCCAGCATGATTTCTTCTTCTGGTACGATGTCCTCATCGAGATACGTGTACTGGATTTGTTCCTCGTGGACTTGGTCACTATCAGACATGTGGTCGTCCATTTTGGGAATTCGTGGCTTTGAGTTCTATAGAAATAACAGAGAGAGGATTTTAGTCCTTGGAAGTACGTTGTTTCCGGGTGTTAGATGTGACTTTCATAAAATCATTAGAGTGCGCCACAAGGTGGTGTGACGGTAATCAAGTCTGTCATGGTCGGTGCAAACCGCTGAGAGAAATTCGTAAGTGTCACCAGAGAAACGTCGGCTATCTCTATAGCGAGTGTGTTTACGTGCGAGGCCTATTCATATATATATTCAATATATAATAGCCTAGTAGTATAGTCAGTGAGTGAGGCCTATGTATGTATATACTCGTATATCACATAATAGCCTAGCATATGTCTAGCACATAACAAGTAAGAGTCTCGGTTCTCTCGTGGTCAGAGTCTATTAACGCATTCCTGTTCGACATAACCATTTCAGACCTCACATCATCTTTCCTTAATTGTACATAGTTGATCAGGCTATGTTAAATTAAAGTCGTATGATGTAATTCCTGAACCAATCATGCCTAATAAGGAAATACTGCCTAATGGTCATAGTCTAGGCCCACTAAATGCAACCTAGTTCACTATAACCTTAGGCTCTGATACCAATCTGAAACACCTCAAAAATTTACTGTTTTGCGGAAGCATACCTGGGTGTTACTAATCAATATACAAAGCACAAGATATACAGCAAACGACCTCTAAATGAGACGTTTTGTAAATTAGTTACATTCCATAGATATAATGTTTGAAAACTTAGTGTTTTCGTATACAAAATGTAGTTTCCCCTAGAGTCCACGCGTATAGCGGGAGATTCTATTACATAACCGTAATATACAAAAGATAATGCTAAGAATCTCCGTTAATGCAGTTGTGTTGAAAACATGCGACTCTAGCTAAAATCCTGGAGTATTCCTACTCCATCCGGGTACCTGAGAAAACATGCTAAAAAGTGTCAACCAAAAGGTTGGTGAATCTCACAGGTTTGTAAATAATATCGGCTTTGAACACGAGATTTCATTAGTAGTGCCCGTAGGCGTAAAATCAGCCATTGCAATCCAGCAATCGTAAAATCAGTATTTGCAGTCCAGCAAATGTAAATAAGTAAGTTTATACCGTTGCCATGAGGCTCATAATCGAAGCTTAACCCGTAAATAATATGTTTGCTCCCGTGACATGCTCGTAAGTGAGCAAGCATCAGTAACGAATAAGTTGTCACCCGTTTATACGTGTAAATCGGTACGTGGCAGCGCTACTGCCCCGGGTGGGGAGGGTCATTTCCCTAATGGATCCATTAACTACTGTTCGCGCTTAAGTCCATAACTAACGATATATGATGGAGAGACTTCTGTAAATAGTAATTAACTCATGCAATTCCGTTTGGTATAGAAATCAGTTTAGTACTTGTGTTCAGGAAAAATCAGTAGCATGTATCTCCCCCAATAAGATAAAACAGTAAAAGTGGGGCCGTAAGACTCACCTGAGTCTTTGCAAGTACGTTTATATCAATAAACGAGTAAGTAATATCAACTGTAGGTTCTCCGAACCCGTAACCTTCAAATGCCTAAACATATAAAGTTAAGTAAGTAGATGTCTCGCAAGACCATCTAGGCTAGTTGTTTACACAACTCATTATGTCCAAGTGTTTGTTTAGTAATCCGTTTGTAGTTTGAAAACAAATATGGCCCGTTGGTGACGGTTTGTAATAATGATTCAAAGCGTTATCATTTATAACGCAATTTAGTGTAATTGAAATTGAAAGTATGTTCTATGACGTTTGTTAAGTCGTATGACATAAGTATTTGAAGTTGTGTAAGTTCGACACTTAGTAAAATCTGACTTTTCAAGGTTCTGGTTTGTGCGACGTAGCATGCGACGTAGCATGCGACGTAGGGTGCGACGTAGGGAGGTACGTCGCATGATGCGACCTTCGCAAATCAATGCGACGTAGGTTCGGTTTGCGACGTAAAAGTCTACGTCGCTATGTGCGACGTCCGCAAGTTAATGCGACGTAATTGGCTGCGTCGCTAGTGCGACGTTGGGATTTTTGTGCGACGTAGGCCGCGACGTCGCTAAATGCGACGTTGGCCACAAAATGCGACGTTTTGAGCTACGTCGCAGATAGTCCAGCGTCTCTGCGACGTAGCGGTCTGATCGGAATTTGGTGGCCGGAAAATCGGTCGAAAAACTTCCGTTTGGTCCAAATCTTTTACCCAACCCATTTTTGGACATTTTAAGCATATATAAACCATAAAAACGTAAAAATGAGCAAAAACGGAGAGTTTCGGGTTTTATCGAAAACTTACAAAATGTCGGGTAGAAAATCCGAAAAGATAGGAATGTAGATCGTGTGATGGTGAACGTTTTCTTCCAAAGAGAGGCTATGATCCGGCGTCGTTTAATACGTTTATTTGTCGATTTAGTGAGGTTTTTGGGTGGTGGTGTTTGAGAGAAAAAGAAAGAAAAGAGGAGAAGAGAGAGAGAGTGTGTGGGTTGAATGAGGAAAAAGGGAGGAAGAATGGGGGTTTTGGTGAAAGCCCCCATTTTTCAGTCCACGCGCCGCGCTCCGTGCGGTGTTCGTTTTCTCCATCGTTTAGGCGTTAAATCAAGCAGTTATATTTTTAAAAGATGACGGGAATATTTTAATGAAATACCTTGAAATTAATTATAAAAACATTTGTCGAAGTATTAAAATTTTTAACTCGCGTTTAACACATATTCGTTAAATTATTTAAAATGTCGTCGCGATATTATAATTAGTGTTTGTTCGCTGTGTATTTTATATAATAAAATACGTTCTCATTATTTAGGTAAGTTTCTGTCACCAACGTCAAAATAATTGTGTCGGACTCCGTCCGGTTAATTCGTACGATTTATCCAAATCGCGTAAAAACACACATATATATATAAATCAACTTATATATATACAAATAGAGCCTGTAATTAGTCCTATTACATACTAATTACAACTAGTTACAATCAATTAGGCATAAATAATTATCCTAATTTAGCAGGTGTTACAGCTATGTCTGCCATATCTCTTTTTTTTTTGTTCAGAATCTCTTGGAAATACTGTATGTTGTCTCGAATGTACTCTATCTAAATCTGAATCAGAGTAATACCTTCTTTTAGCCGTTTTGACTAAACTATTATGAAATATTAAATTGTCTTCGTCAGATGAAATTCCTTGTTCTGGCGAATTAGGTGGCGCATATGACAATCGTCTTCTAGAATGAAATTCTCGTTCTGGTTCGTCAAATGGACTAAGTGGATCCGGATGAAGTGTGCGGGTCATACATCCATCTGCAAAGAAGAACAGAATTTTAGTAGTACTTTAAATTCAAAAGTAGATGTTAGTAGTTTGTTAGTAATATTCAAGTTGGTAAATATGAATCCCGATAATTTAATAATAAAACACATTCAAAATTAAATATTCGAAAAATTATACCTAACCCAACTCTCCTATTTGTTAGTAATGCAATTTAGTTAATTATACAACAATTCGAAACTACAGTGATTTTTGTTAAGTTTCTTTTACAAAGCTAGTCAATAGATCTCGGTAGCTCCATTGATAGTACACAAAAGCGGAGAAACAGGTCAGCGCTAAGCTTATTAAAAACTGATTTCTTTCGAGAAGCACCTTACCTCTTATATGATAAATCAATGAGGTAGGGCTTTACTCTCCTTATACCTTTGTTTTTGTTAGTATTCTCAATGGGTGAGCCGATATTTCTTATTGATTTTACAAAGTATCAGAAATAAAAATTATACAAGTAAAATAATTAGTTTAAAATAAAATACATCGCTCCCCTAGTAAAACAAAAGTTCAACCGGTTAAGTGTTCCCCGGCAGCGGCGCCAAAAAACTTGATGTGCGGAAAGTATATGCAATTATAATAACAAGTTTAATTAAGGAAATACTAAATAATACTATCACACAATTCAGGCAAGATTGACCCGTTCATGTAATATAGCTTAATAAGTAAGTCCAAATTCGAACACAAGGAACACAGGAAAACGTTATTCTTATTTATAACTAATTATCTATTTATTCTAATTACAAATATTTACAATTATAATACAATTTAATACAAGGATCCAATTTACAATAATCTACAAGATAAGGGGGACGTTTTAGTTCCGAATGAACATATTTATATTTTATATTTTTGATACAGATTCTAATAGATAAGTTTTAAGAAACAACTTAAGTATTGTCGCACCCCCAAAACACGTGGCAGCGGAAAGCAGGAGGTGTCACGGGGGCTACGACCAAATCAAATATCACAACACAAAGATTAAAGCAAACGACCTCTATATGAGACGTTTGAAAATGTTACATTCCATAAATAAAAGTTCACATAAGATTCTAAAGTTCACAAACATAGTCTAGAGATTTATAATACATAATCGTTGATACAAAATGTCATAATGCAATTTAAATCTCCTGTTTGAAAATATGCGACTCGAGCTATGCTTTCCAAAAGCATCCTACTGTCCTGTTCCTGTGGGTAGTCCTACTGCGTCTGCAAACCTAAGAATACATACTAAAAGGGTCAACATAAAGTTGGTGAGTTCATAGGTTTGTTCTGTAAAGTATTCATGTGAACGTCATGTTTTCTGTTTGTAAAATAAGTTATGTATCATAATGATCTTGTATAAGTAAGTTCTGTAAAACAGAGTTCTATAAAAATAGAGTTTTTGAGTAAATCAAGTTCTGCATGGATCCAGTTCTGTATAAATAGAGTTTCTGAGTAAATCAAGTTCTGCATGGATCCAGTTCTGTAAAAATAGAGTTTCTGAGTAAATCAAGTTCTGCATGGATCCAGTTCTGTATCATAAATCCGGTTCTGTAATTAGTATACTATTGCCATGAGCTCATGTATTCAAAGCTTTAACAAATTCTGCTGCCTCTATGTGTCTAATCCGGGACACATCCTGATTCAAATAATTATGCGCCCGTGGGTTAGCTGGAGCGACCAGCTCGGACGGGATTGTCAATCCCAATAGTACTATTCACAATTATTCGCGCTTAAAAATTAACGAACCATGAAATTGAGGACTTATTAGTGGATTAGTTCTGTTACTCATGCAACTAGTATATGTTCTGTTTTCTGTTTCTGTTTATGTTTCTAGCAATCATAAGTAAAAATCTGTAAAAGTTTCTGTTTCTGTTTCAAACAATCATAAGTAAAATCTGAAAAGTTTATGTGTGTATGTATTCTCACCCCAAAACAGTTCAAAAACAAGTAAAAAGGGGGCTACGAAACTCACCTGAGTTCTAGCAAATAGTAAGCAAGCAATATCAAATAGCAAGCAAAGTGTGATCCAATGTGCAACCTTCTAACATCCTAAACGTATAAGGTTGTATGAGTAGATGTCTTGAAACACCATCTATAGCGATTGTATAAGTGGGGGTCAATGTCCACTTAAGCCAATCGTGTAGGTGGAGGGTTAATGTCCACCTAAAGCTAGTCCATCAACTAATATGTCCAAATATGTTGTTCAAGTTTATTTGTCAAAAACGCGTACGACCCGTTGGTGAGAGTTTGTAAAAATAATCTTAAACCATTATTATTATGTGTTGTTTCATTGTATACTATCCAAATATATGTTTCGTGTGTTGTATCGTATACAAGTATTGAAGTTGTGTGAGTTCGACACTTAGTGTGAAAATTAGTTTTGAAGTTTCTGTTTTATGCGTCACTTAGGGGCGACACTTGATTGGGTAGCGACACTTGGGAAGTGTCGCCGAATTCGATTTCTAAATAGGTAGCGTCACTCAAGTAAGTGTCGCTATGGGCGACACTTGGTTGGTTAGCGGCACTAAGGGTAAGTGATGCTAGATTAGGCGTCACTTAGGTAAGTGTCGCTGGTTAGGCGACACTTGTGCCTGATCAGCTTTCCAGATTTTATCCAAGTGTTCTTAGTATCGGTTTTTCATTCAGGAAAATTTATAAGTTTAGTTTTTGGTCCAAGTTTCTAACTAAGTCAGCCAAACCCATTTTTGTTACCACTTTCCAAAAATAGTAAGTATCACTTTATATCGTTTACAAAACTTGAGATCGTTTAAGCTCTAGACTTTTTAGGTCTTGATCTAGAATCAATAACATTGACAATAATATGCAGCGGAATAAGAACAAGAATATCAATGTTATCACAAACCAAATCCCTAATCTTACTAATTAATCAACAAGACGGATACACTTTGTATCGGGGTTACAAAGAACCTTAGGGATAAAAACTTTCTAGACGTCTACATCTTTTTGTGCACACCTAAACCCTACGCCTATATCTCTTTATATAATAGAGATATTAGGGTTACAAAGAAATCATAATTCTACTAGGAAACTAATTAAAATAAAACAATTCATCTTTAGTCCCTCAACTTTAATTATTTTGTATCATCAAATCAAAATATCCTTACAATCTTCCCCTATTTGATGATGACAAAATATCTATCTTTTTGCACAAACTTCCCCTTAACTCTTGATTTCTTTTAAACATGTCATGCATAAATAAGCTGCCAATCTTGATATTCAATTCATAATCTACCAATCTTGATCTTCAATTCATCTTCCCCTTTTTGTCATAATCCAATAGGGTCTTCCAAAAGATAAGCAACTTGAAGTTTTACAACCACATGTTATATAATACACCACTAATCCAATCTTCTAATGTCTCAAATTACCCTTCATGACGCATCCTAAGAATAATGAATTTGGACAATAGAAAAATTATACTAGCAGTAGTAATATATAACTAGCAGTAGTAATGAAACCTTTTTCCTCAAACAATGCATGAACATCTTCTGATGATTAAACACTTTTTCGATAAGCTTCCCCTCAAATCAATATGTTAACCATCTCTTGAATCTCAAACTTTGTAGGCTCTATATAATGATTACTGGTCGGTGAAGAAAATAGAGTATAACAAACTTAATAAAGAAGTTAAATCTTCCAAACTTGTACCTTATATCTTGTACTATTCACGACGTCGAACTTATAATCCTATGTATAAGTAGACCGCAATCTCTTTGACAAAAATCCTTATTCTCCATAATAAGACACCGAGCAACCCAAACTCTTCCAAGTGATAGCAAATGTGAGCATTGAGCATCATAAGTTTGTAAATCTCACACGTTTGCTAGATTCTGTCAAGTCTTTGTCATCACCATACAAATCAAACAAGTTATCTTCAAAGTTGTTCATCCTCCACTTTGAGATATGATAAGATACATGCCTGTAAAACTCAACTACAATATCAAATAAGCTATAATCGATCTTCTTCGTAATCACATCTTCTTCGAAAACAAGCCATAAAATCAGTAAGAATAAATTCTTATGAAAACAATTTAATTCGAGATCCAAACCATCAGTGGTAACTGTTTTACACTAACAGTTTTAACCACTTAGCACCAACTGTTTTATACTAACAGTTGTAACTGTTATCACTAACAGTTTTAACTGTTTTCTCCAAGTCAACGAACAGTGGAAATTAACTCCAACAGTGGTAATCTTCGAAATCCATAAACAGTGGTAATATCATCAAACCCAAACACAAACACAAACGGTGATAATCTCTTCCACTAACAGTTTTAATTGTTTTACTTGCTTGTACATGTATTCTACCATGCAGCTGGATTTTCTTCCAACTCCAACGAATCAACATTATTCTGTTGATTATCCCAAGCCTCCATGGCATCCAGAGAACTCATTCTGAGTAAACAACCTCTGTGACTTTCACCATGAGCAGATACATCACTGATTGACTCTCCGGCCTTTCTCTTTACTATTTTATCTTCCTGTTAAATCTTGAGAACTTGAAGGTTTATTTTCAGATTTTGTTGAAGCTGCACCATTCGCTTTTCAATCTTGTGAATTTGCAGATAAATTTCCCTAGAGCTAAATGAGCTTTGCTTTTAGACCTATCTGCTACACTTGATTGCCTCAGTAATTTCAAACCACCATTAGACACCTTCTCGTTCAAGAAAAGCTTGACCCATATACTAACGAGCTGGCTCGCTAGCTATAGCACGTATATCTCGAGCAACAGTTGAGTCCCGTTCTTCTCGATCCAACTCTTTCACAGTTATTAAAACCTGCTATTCATCTCGATCATAAAACAAACGAACAATAAAACTTGTTGAAGTCAAAAACGATTGAGCATAGCTACTTCTCATTGATCTGAACTTGAACTCCTCTAAACATTAAAACCTTTGTATGATCTCTGCTCGTAAGTGCATATCAGAGTTAACAGCTTCTGCGTAGCATCGATTCATCAGGGATTTTACAAGAAACATAAGTTCCAACCTGCATACACCAGTTTGTACATTCAGCGACACCATAAGCAAAATCAGTTCAACAGTCAGACAAGCTGCTTTACTTCGATTAGGATTTAACGAAAACCCTAATATATTCTAACTTTGAACATGCAGCTATCAACTCCTTTTAATCACCATACGATTAAATATCTTCTGCTGTGCTGTTTCAACTCTTCTTTTTTTCTGTCGTATTCAAAGTAGGGTTGAAGGAAAAACCTAATATCATGAATAAATATTGCAGCTTCCACGCTAGAAAGAAAAACCATTCAAACCTTCTTGCTGCTGAAAACTCCTTTCTAACTTAAGCTTCGACAAGAAATAATATAATTCCTTATCAATCTGATCTGAATTAATCCACAAGTCGGTGATGTATTTATTGCCCATGTTGGTTAACAAATAAATCATAAGAGAATATGTCGACAATTTAACCCCACATGCATACCTATTCGGAATTAAAGAATACATCAGCATCCATAATTAATGTCGACAAGCTATCAAGGTAATATAATAATCATGCTGATCTTCTATGTCGGCTATATCAAATTAACCAAGAATTGGTTAATATTAAATCACTAAAGCGCACAGAACTAAATCTTGATCTTCGAAGAATTAATAAAATAAACACCAAGAATGAGACTTGCGAATGTAATTCAAAACAAATAATCAGACTTTATCTTCAATCTCGTAAAACTTGTATATCCTAGATCACGAGCCACCTTGCTCTGATACCAGTTGACAAAACTTGAGATCGTTTAAGCTCTAGACTTTTTAGGTCTTGATCTAGAATCAATAACATTGACAATAATATGCAGCGGAATAAGAACAAGAATATCAATGTTATCACAAACCAAATCCCTAATCTTACTAATTAATCAACAAGACGGATACACTTTGTATCGGGGTTACAAAGAACCTTAGGGATAAAAACTTTCTAGACGTCTACATCTTTTTGTGCACACCTAAACCCTACGCCTATATCTCTTTATATAATAGAGATATTAGGGTTACAAAGAAATCATAATTCTACTAGGAAACTAATTAAAATAAAACAATTCATCTTTAGTCCCTCAACTTTAATTATTTTGTATCATCAAATCAAAATATCCTTACAGTTCTTAGTATCGGTTTTTCATTCAGGAAAATTTATAAGTTTAGTTTTTGGTCCAAGTTTCTAACTAAGTCAGCCAAACCCATTTTTGTTACCACTTTCCAAAAATAGTAAGTTTTGTCGTTTTTTTTAACCGAGCCGTTTTTGTTGACTCGGTCAAACCTACTCGGTTTGACCCGAAACTTTTAATCAACCCAAATATCAGTTTATAGAGTCCATACAACTTGTCGGTTCGTGTCGGAGTTCATCCAAAGTGTCGGTTTTTAAACATGCAACTTAAGATTTCAATTTTTCTTATTTTCGACTTTTGTCGGTTTGGTTCGCCATTTTATTTCTACCACTTCTGCTCCAATTTAAGGTCTACAATTTTTATCAACTGATCATTCATGTGTCTAGTTCATAACTTAATTTTTCTGAGATGTATTATGTCCATTTACATATTTAATAAATTCGCGTATGAACCGTACTCGGTTTTCAAAAAACTTCCAGACCAGACTCAAAGATCAGATTATAGCCAAAAATACGTACAGATATGGAAAAAGTGTAAAACACGAAAGTTGTAGCTCTTTTCAATACTCAACTTTTAAAAAAAATTCGTTGTCTAACTCTCAGTAAAACTCAAGATACGAACATTTTAGTAAACTGTGTTTTTGAAGACAGAATCTGTCTTCTTACCTATGTGTTACAAAAACGTATTTTTTATTTGGACATATTAGTGTTAGCTGAGCTACAAAATAAGTAAATAAACAACATGCAAGTGAAATAAGTGAGGGTTTTAGTGATTCTCACAAAGAAATAATGTAGAGACTTGAGAGCTTGATCTTTCTTGAAGAACTTTGCAAAATGATGAAGGCTTAAAGTGGTGGTTTATGGTGGTGTATTGGTGGTTTGTGGTGGTGTAAGAGGTGTTTAGTGGTGGTTTTTAGGTGAGTTAAATCTCTGGAAATAGAGAGAGAGGAGAGAGCTAGAGAGCATTTGTGAAGTATGTGGAAATGGATGAATGAGAAATGATGTAAGTTTGCATGGTTCTTGAGTGGAAGTGTAAGGAATCTCCATGATGAGGTTTTTCATGAATCTTGTATGGGGGAGGGGGTGGTGAACGAATTTGGGGGCCCTATCAAGGGTATTTTGGTCATTTTGTTGTTTCCAAATTAATTTGTTACGTTTCCCGTTCGTTTACCCGATTGTTAAGACGTTTATTTAGACGTTAAACGTTTAATACACGCATTTAAGTAACGGTTTAAATTATGATATTTTCACTTGAAATATTTAATATGAATACTTGAAAACATTTATAAAAATGTTCCGTCTTTTGATCGGTCTCGATTTGCGTGCTCGTTGTACGGAGGTTTAATCGCGTAACGTTTTAAATAGACGTTTTTATTGACGAATCATTATACGATGTTTTTAATAATAATTTCACACAAAATAATATATTTTAAATTATAAAAATATATTTTTACTTTCTTTCAGTTGTCGGGCGCGTTCCGCGCGTTTCTGTTGCGTTTGAGACGTTTTAGCCAAAACGCCTAAGTTTTCCGCGCATTAATTTAACAAATTAACAATATATGATAAATAACTTCTAAAAATAGATTATTTATAGAAATGTTTTCACCAACGTCGTATAATTAGGCGGACTCCGTCCGGTTGTTTCGTGTAATTACAACTAGTTACGTATGCGTAATATAAGACAATTACAGGAGTGTATATTCACATAAATATACAAATAGTTACAAGTAATTACAAGCATTTAGCCTAATACTAAACTAAACACACGTAATTAGGGTTTCTAGCAGGTTAATCAGTAACCCTAAATCGTCGGGTGTCACATTCTCCCCCTGTTAGGAGAATTTCGTCCCGAAATTTGTTTTCAGTCACGGTCTGTGTAGGGTCAGTGAGAGAGTAAGTGGGTGGTTCTAGTGAACTCGGATCTCGTCTTGAGATTCACCGGGCCTTGATGATGGGTAAGCCATCAGGGTCTAAGTTCTTTGTTTTCTGTTGTAAGGTTTCTGTAGGTTTCTTAATGAAACAATTCTTGTTTAACTTTTCTCCCCACGTTAGATCGATGTTCCACTGGTAACAGTAAGAATACGATAGGTTTCTTATGGCAATGATTCGGATGGGATTCTTAGTTGGCATCGAGAAAGGAGAAAAGAAAGAAAGTTTCGATCTCGATGGTTTAATAAGTCTAGGGAGAAAAATTTCATCTGCTTATGTCGAAGTGAGGTTCTGAATTATGATTACACGACAAAAATCAATTTGTTATTTCTACGTTATTCTTAGCTTCTAAGTCTGTGGGGCGTGATCGCGTAATTTAGTACCGAATAAGATTGAAAATAGTCAAGTTATTGAGAGGTAACGTACCCGTAACAATGTTATGGGTTCTGTCCAGCGTTGTTGTTTCGGTTATTATTTCGTGATGTAAACACATCCGTTCTTATACGTTTGGAAAATTATCCCCGTGTACTATAAGTAGGACAAATATTCCTAAATAGTCGGTCGTAGTAAGGTCATTTACTATAGGGTTCGTAGTAGGTTAACATTCCTCTGTGGTTCGTTGTAGGAATCGTAGTTGGAAGCGTGTATTATGTCTCGGGTATTGGGTAATTCGTTGACGTACAAGTCAAAGTAATGATCAAATCTTGATAAAAGAAAAATGAAAGTAGTAATTGGATTCCAATAAATAGTTTGTTAAAACTGTCAATAAACCAGTTTGTAAGCAATTCGCAAGTTATGAGTAATTTGTTGGATCACATCCAATATAAATCGTTGTAAACGTATTTCCAATATGTAAATCGTTAGAAGACCCGCAGGTGTTTCAAAGTATAAGGCGTTATCGTTCATTAGATCTTTGAGAAAAATTAAGTGAAAATCAAGTGTTTGTTTATAGGTACGATTTTTATTTGTTAAAAAATGTCATCATAATATCTGTTGAAAACTTAATGTCAACCAAAATACGTTGGAAACTCTTGTCAGCACGTTGAATGACTCTGTTTAACAAAAATTCGTTGAAAGCTATGGTTATTGAAAGGTGTTGAAAATTCTGTTTTGTCAAATATCGGTTGAAAGTTTACGTCTGTGAAAAATCCATAGCGTCTATTCTATTCTCGTGGCGGTGTAGCCTAGCAGCTAGTACCCAAAACGGTATGATGAGCGGGTTCCTGTGCGTATTGAGGGGTATGCATGTTGGATGATTCCCCGCGTCTCAAGAGTTGTGGTTAACCAATTTCATCGTCGGACATCTGCACGAAGATGGTTCCTAGCGGTTGTAGTATCAGTAGTAGTAGTATAGATAGGATAAGGTCTAATTTGAGGTGGTCTATTGGTCCTTCTAGTCGGGTGTAACACACGCGATTCATAGGTTTACAATAAAAGTGAGAGGGAGTGTGCGAAGTAAACGGAGTAAATGTAACGCGCCTAGGTGATGAATTCTCGCGAGGTTCTAATTCCATACGTGTTGCCGAATGATTTGGATGAGAGAGGAAGGGAGAGGGTGAGGTAGGTGTCACTTGTTTGGGTGAAGAATCCTCAGGTGGATTCTCCTCAAGTGAGCCCTATTCGATTATGTCGTTACCCGATACGGTTAGGCGAGTAGGTTTCCGTGGAAGTCTCTACAGTATTAGGTAAGTTTTGAGTCTAGTTTTCTATGTCGGATGATGTAGCAGTGGGAGTGGTTGTCATGAAATGTGGCGGATAAGTTTGTAACTTAAGGTTATATATATATATATACACATATAAAAACCTAGCACATAAGCACGTACAAAGGTTGGTCCCGTTCTGTCCTCGGTCTACGTCTGCTACTGTATTCTCGTTCACTATAACCATTTCAGGTCTTGCATCGAATCTCGTTTAATTGTACATAGTTGATCAGGCTATGTTAAATTAAATTCAAATGATGCAATAGCTGAACCAGTCATACCAAACAAGGAATACTAACGTAACGGTTATAGTCTAGGTCACTAAAGCAATCCTAGTTCGCTATAACCTTAGGCTCTGATACCAATCTGTCGCACCCCCAAAACACGTGGCAGCGGAAAGTAGGAGGTGTCACGGGGGCTACGACCAAATCAAATATCACAACACAAAGATTAAAGCAAACGACCTCTATATGAGACGTTTGAAAACGTTACATTCCATAAATAAAAGTTCACATAAGATTCTAAAGTTCGCAAACATAGTCTAGAGATTTATAATACATAATCGTTGATACAAAATGTCATAATGCAATTTAAATCTCCTGTTTGAAAATATGCGACTCGAGCTATGCTTTCCAAAAGCATCCTATTGTCCTGTTCCTGTGGGTAGTCCTACTGCGTCTGTAAACCTGAGAATACATACTAAAAGGGTCAACATAAAGTTGGTGAGTTCATAGGTTTGTTCTGTAAAGTATTCATGTGAACACCATGTTTTCTGTTTGTAAAATAAGTTATGTATCATAATGATCTTGTATAAGTAAGTTCTGTAAAACAGAGTTATGTAAAAATAGAGTTTCTGAGTAAATCAAGTTCTGCATGGATCCAATTCTGTATAAATAGAGTTTCTGAGTAAATCAAGTTCTGCATGGATCCAGTTCTGTAAAAATAGAGTTTCTGAGTAAATCAAGTTCTGCATGGATCCAGTTCTGTATCATAAATCCGGTTCTGTAATTAGTATACTATTGCCATGAGCTCATGTATTCAAAGCTTTAATAAATTCTGCTGCCTCTATTTGTCTAATCCGGGACACATCCTGATTCAAATAATTATGCGCCCGTGGGTTAGCTGGAGCGACCGGCTCGGACGGGATTGTCAATCCCAATAGTACTATTCACAATTATTCGCGCTTAAAAATTAACGAACCATGAAATTGAGGACTTATTAGTGGATTAGTTCTGCTACTCATGCAACTAGTATATGTTCTGTTTTCTGTTTCTGTTTATGTTTCTAGCAATTATAAGTAAAAATCTGTAAAAGTTTCTGTTTCTGTTTCAAACAATCATAAGTAAAATCTGAAAATTTATGTGTGTATGTATTCTCACCCCAAAACAGTTCAAAAACAAGTAAAAAGGGGGCTATGAAACTCACCTGAGTTCTAGCAAATAGTAAGCAAGCAATATCAAATAGCAAGCAAAGTGTGATCCAATGTGCAACCTTCTAACGTCCTAAACGTATAAGGTTGTATGAGTAGATGTCTTGAAAGACCATCTATAGCGATTGTATAAGTGGGGGTCAATGTCCACTTAAACCAATCGTGTAGGTGGAGGGTTAATGTCCACCTAAAGCTAGTCCATCAACTAATATGTCCAAATAAGTTGTTCAAGTTTATTTGCCAAAAACGCGTACGACCCGTTGGTGAAAGTTTGTAATAATAATCTTAAACCATTATTATTATGTGTTGTTTCATTGTATACTATCCAAATATATGTTTCGTGTGTTGTATCGTATACAAGTATTGAAGTTGTGTGAGTTCGACACTTAGTGTGAAAATTAGTTTTGAAGTTTCTGTTTTATGCGTCACTTAGGGGCGACACTTGATTGGGTAGCGACACTTGGGAAGTGTCGCCGAATTCGATTTCTAAATAGGTAGCGTCACTCAAGTAAGTGTCGCTATGGGCGACACTTGGTTGGTTAGCAGCACTAAGGGTAAGTGACGCTAGATTAGGCGTCACTTAGGTAAGTGTCGCTGGTTAGGCGACACTTGTGCCTGATCAGCTTTCCAGTTTTTATCCAAGTGTTCTTAGTGTCGGTTTTTCATTCGAGAAACTTTATAAGTTTAGTTTTTGGTCCAAGTTTCTAACTAAGTCAGCCAAACCCATTTTTGTTACCACTTTCCAAAAATAGTAAGTTTTGTCGTTTTTTTTTAACCGAGCCGTTTTTGTTGACTCGGTCAAACCTTCTCGGTTTGACCCGAAACTTTTACTCAACCCAAATATCAGTTTATAGAGTCCATACAACTTGTCGGTTCGTGTCGAAGTTCATCCAAAGTGTCGGTTTTTAAACATGCAACTTAAGATTTCAATTTTTCTTATTTTCGACTTTTGTCGGTTTGGTTCGCCATTTTATTTCTACCACTTCTGTTCCAATTTAAGGTCTACAATTTTTATCAACTGATCACTCATGTGTCTAGTTCATAACTTAATTTTCCTGAGATGTATTATGTCCATTTACATATTTAAATAAATTCGCGTATGAACCGTACTCGGTTTTCAAAAAACTTCCAGACCAGACTCAAAGATCAGATTATAGCCAAAAATACGTACAGAAATGGAAAAATTGTAAAAGATGAAAGTTGTAGCTCTTTTCAATACTCAACTTTTAAAAAAAAATTCGTTGTCTAACTCTCAGTAAAACTCAAGATACGAACATTTTAGTAAACTGTGTTTTTGAAGATAGAATCTGTCTTCTTACCTATGTGTTACAAAAACGTATTTTTTATTTGGACATATTAGTGTTAGCTGAGCTACAAAACAAGTAAATAAACAACATGCAAGTGAAATAAGTGAGGGTTTTAGTGATTCTCACAAAGAAATAATGTAGAGACTTGAGAGCTTGATCTTTCTTGAAGAACTTTGCAAAATGATGAAGGATTAAAGTGGTGGTTTATGGTGGTGTATTGGTGGTTTGTGGTGGTGTAAGAGGTGTTTAGTGGTGGTTTTTAGGTGAGTTAAATCTCTGGAAATAGAGAGAGAGGAGAGAGCTAGAGAGCATTTGTGAAGTGTGTGGAAATGGATGAATGAGAAATGATGTAAGTTTGCATGGTTCTTGAGTGGAAGCGTAAGGAATCTCCATGATGAGGTTTTGCATGAATCTTGTATGGGGGGAGGGGGTGGTGAACGAATTTGGGGGCCCCATCAAGGGTATTTTGGTCATTTTCTTGTTTCCAAATTAATTTGTTACGTTTCCCGTTCGTTTACCCGATTGTTTAGACGTTTATTTACACGTTAAATGTTTAATACACGCGTTTAAGTAACGGTTTAAATTATGATATTTTCACTTGAAATATTTAATATGAATACTTGAAAACATTTATAAAAATGTTCCGTCTTTTGATCGGTCTCGATTTGCGTGCTCGTTGTACGGAGGTTTAATCGTGTAACGTTTTAAATAGACGTTTTTATTGACGAATCATTATACGATGTTTTTAATAATAATTTCACACAAAATAATATATTTTAAATTATAAAAATATATTTTGTCTTTCTTTCAGTTGTCGGGCGCGTTCCGCGCGTTTCTGTTGCGTTTGAAACGTTTTAGCCAAAACGCCTAAGTTTTTCGCGCATTAATTTAACAAATTAACAATATATGATAAATAACTTCTAAAAATAGATTATTTATAGAAATGTTTTCACCAACGTCGTATAATTAGGCGGACTCCGTCCGGTTGTTTCGTGTAATTACAACTAGTTACGTATGCGTAATATAAGACAATTACAGGAGTGTATATTCACATAAATATACAAATAGTTACAAGTAATTACAAGCATTTAGCCTAATACTAAACTAAACACACGTAACTAGGGTTTCTAGCAGGTTAATCAGTAACCCTAAATCGTCGGGTGTCACAAGTATACTCAATTGGATAGAAGATTATAACTATCAAAACAATTATTTATTAAATGTATTATATCAACTTATTTTTATTTGCTTTGTTGGCTATTATTATTGGTGAATTACTAAGGTAGAAAATCACAAAGATTAAGATAATTTTCATATAGCAACACTCCCAAAGATTAAGTAAAGTATCACTATTTATTAAGATCTATCAGCAGTTTATTAATACAATTCCAAGACTAGGTTGAATTACAGTGTTACTTAACATTAATAATTGACAATCATTAATTAATTTATAAAACTCACAAGATTAGTAAAGCTATCTATATAAATCAATTAACTGTTGTCAATATTAATATAACACAGACAATTCTTGTATAATAAGCATTCAATAATATAGTTCCAACATAAACATATAATTCATATAATAAATCTAATAAACATACATTTAAACATTCATAATGAAAACCTAATAAACAATTAATTCAAATAAACAATATCCAAAATAACCCAAAAGATTAATAAAGTTACAAGGACAAAGAAACCGAACCAATTAGCAAACCAGCTTTTCCTAGGGTTAAAAACCTTCAAACCCTAGCTCCTTTGCCTCCAAAATCGCACCTTAAAGTCGTCCTAAAACCCTAATTTCGGTTTTAGTATTCTTAAATCGTATATGGTTTAAGCTAAATTGAGCCTCTATTTATAGTTTTACTGGCCGACCTTCCAACCGCCGGTTGGATACTCCAACCGCTGGTTGAAGTAATTTGTTTCCGAGTCCAACTCCACGTGTCTGCACCGCCTTAAACCCTAAAGCTCAACCGCCGGCTGGTTAATCCAACCGCCGGTTGAATGTTAATTCCAGAATATTCCATTTTCGGGCTTAGGCTTAACTTTTGGACTCTCAATCTTCATAACCAGACTTCTTTGTTTTCTTGGCCCAATTCTTCATTTTAACTCTTTTAATCTTCATTTCTTCAAAGTCTTTAATCGTAATTTCTTCAAGTGCTTTAAATCTTCAGTTCTGGTCTCGTTCTTGTTCATTTTTCTTCATTTTTCAATTAAAATACATTTCTGCAATTATTAACAAAATAAGTATCTAAAATCATATAAATGCAATAAAATGTATAAAAATATATGGATAATTTAATATAAAATATACTATCTATTTGATGCTTATCAATGATGCTATAGGTATATCTGAACTTGAAAATTCTGATATTTTTGCTAATATCTCACTGAAGGGCTATGAGGGGGTAATGGGAATTTTTACTTTTTACAAATCTAAGTTTAGCCCATAGTGGAGATTTTTAATACATGTTATTCAATTATGTTTATCTTCAAAAAGATCTTCATTCAATGAGTTTCCAAGCAACATTGCTTATGCAATTGTTTGCTTAGCCACTGGATGAAGATTCAACTTTTCAAGATTTATTTTTGATGGCATGATTAGAAATTTAGAGCAAAGTTCAGATAAAAAGTTTTTGATGTATCTTAGAGTTGTGCAACTTTTCATAAATGCAAATATTCCTGATCTTGTTGCAAAAGATCAAGTTTTTATAATAGTTCAGCACAAACCAAAATTTTTTGCAAATATGAGAAGGGAAACAAAAGAATTTTCTAAGAAGGTAACAACATTGTTTGATGCAATGCTTCCTGCACCTTTTGCTACAGAGGAGGTACCACCAACCACCTCTGAACCAATTGTTGCAGAGAATGTGGATACACCAACCACTTCTCAACCACAACAGTTGGTGGCAACAAAAGAAAACAAGGGAACAATGTTAGTACATGTTTAGTGTCTGTCAGTTGGTCTAGCTCGTAGTTTGTAATTAGAAATAGTGTTTCTGACTCCTGCGACGTAGCGCACAACGTCGCAGGTGCGACGTCAGGTATTGGGCCTGCGACGTAGCCAACGTCGCATGGGCTTGGGCCTGCGACGTAGCGTGCTACGTCGCAGGTGCTAGTTTTGTATTTAAACGTTTTGTGTTTTCTGTTTTAGGGTTGACGAAACCCTAAACGCAATTAGTCGAAATCTCTGTAATCTGACCGATTATTACTGAATATAATACGTTTCGTTTGATATTCATTGCGTATTTGTTATTCGTGTGATTGTTTGATTAGTCAATTGTTGTTTCCGCCATCAATTGATTGACTCGGTTCGTGCTAGATCCAAGGTTAGGGACAAACAACTGGTATCAGAGCAGTGAGGCTCGTTTTTGGCGATTCGGATCGAGTTTGGGTTTTAAAAGGACGTGATATTCGTGAGTTTTCGTGTTTATTACGTTTGTTTTGTGTTTTTACAGGTTTTCGATCAGTATTATTGGGATTCTTGAAGGTTTCAGTCGTTCGACATTCGTGGTTTTGGTTTTAGGGTTAAAAATTCGTTTTTAGGGTTTTTGGCCGCTGCTCAGCGCGTTTTGCGACGTACCATAGCGACGTAAGCTGCGACGTCGCGTGCGACGTAGTGTTTTTGAACTTTAATTAGTTCGTGCGACGTACCGTTGCGACGTACCTCTCTACGTCGCTATTTTGACTTTAATTAGTCTTCTGCGACGCTGCGTTGCGACGTAGCCTGATTCTGCGACGTCCTCTGCGACGTCATCTGCGACGTACCTTTCAACGTCGCACTTTCTGATTCTTAATTGAATCCTTTGCTTTTTGCGACGTACCCATCTACGTCGCATATTCTTTTTGCGACGTACCCATCTACGTCGCATATTCTTTGTGCGACGTACCCGTCTACGTCGCTAAGATCAGAAGTTTGATTTTTTTTCGTTTAAGTAATTAAAATGGCAGCAGATAAAGAGGATATTAGAGGACTTAGGGAGATGATTAAACAAAGTAATGACATTGGTTCAAGCAATAAACCTCCACTATTTACAGCTGATATGGATTATGTGTACTGGAGAGACCGAGTTGAGCAATATATTGACTTTCACTGTCCAGAATTATGGGGACCATTACTTGAGCGCTATGTACCTCCATTAGCTGAAGGGGAATACCGTGGTATTCGTCCCGCTAAGACCTATAAAGCCATGTCTCCCGAGGAAAAGAAAGATTTTGATACTGAAAGAAAATCTTTTTCAATGATTAAAATGTGTTTAACGAAGGATGTTCTATGGCTTTTCAGAACTCATGAAACAGCCTTTGATTTGTGGAAGGCTATTGAAACTCGTTGTGGAGGGAATGATAAGTACAAGGAAGCAAAGCTCGAACTGATTAAGAAACAGTACGATATCTTTGACATCCTTCCTGATGAAGACACGACTTCTTTATTCACTAGGTACTCACGGTTGGTTGGTGAGTTGTTTGAAGGGGGTTATACTTTTCCTTCAATTGAAGTAAATAAGAAGCTGCTGGATGTGTTGCCAAGTTCTTGGGATATTAAAGTTCAATTTTTAAAGAAAAATGAAGAACTTGCAAACATGTCTTTGGATGCGTTGATAGGGGATCTTCAAGCTCACGCGATGGAGATTAAGAAGAAAGAAACTAGGTCTGGTTCTGCTGTTCAGAATCCTAGTGTGTATGGTGTTAAGATAAACTCTGGAAAGACTTATGGATCAGGAGTTGCCTTTGTATCAAATACAAATGCTTCATCGACTTCTTCTTCTTCTGATGGGATTCATTCTGTTTTCATGACTGGACCTTCTTCAAATCAACAACAGGTTCAAGTCTCACCTGCTATTCAGGAGCAAGCTGCCATATACACAGCTTTCTTAAGCTCTTACAAGGATTTGGTTACTCAACCGAATCTAACTTTGGAATTGACTAAGGAGGACTATGCTCAGCTTGATGAAGACGATCTGGAGCAAATGGATTTAACTTGGAATGTGGCTATGATCACCCGCAGAATTCAAAAGTTCTTGCAGAGGACAGGGCGTAAAAGCTTGGAGGGTGATGGAAAGACTGGCTTCGGATTTGACAAGAGTAAGGTCCGTTGTTATAATTGTCAAAATTTGGGTCACTACGCCAGGGAGTGCGAGAAACCCAAAATGCCAGCTTCGGGATTCACAACACCTTCTACTCCTCCAAAGGCAAAAGAACCGGAAGTTACTAAGAAAGGGATTGCTGATAATGCCCTGATTGCTTTTGAGCCTACAAGTCAAGATTGGACGCCTGTCTCCCAGCATTACCAACAGTGTCTGATGGCTCACATTGTGAATGAGGTACATGATGAACCGTTAAATTGTATTTCATGCATTAAGTTAACTGAATCTCTAAAGGCATATCAGACAGAGACCGCTGAGTTGAGGAAAAAGAATGAAAAACTAACCGACTCAAATAATTTTTTAAAAGCTAATGAGAAACTTTATGAAAAACATCTTGAGGCTCATCGGTTAGATACTCAAAAATATAAGTCTAAAGTTTTTAGTCAAGAAGATGCGATTAAAAGTTATCTGATTGAAATTGAACTTTTAAATAAAGAACTTACAGATTTAAAAGCTGAGTATGAAAATTATAAGAGTAAAATCTTAGGTTCAAATTCCTCAACGGTTGTCTTTAATGAAATTCTTAGCAAGCACGGTACTAAAGGGAAGAAGAATGAGGGATTGGGATACAACTCAGTTCCTCCTCCTACCACTCACTGTCCCCTGCCTGTTAAGGAAGGCTTTGAAGAGATTCCAGTTGACTGGTCCAAGCTTTACGGTTTAAAAGCTATAGATGCTAAAGAGACCAAACATAACAAACCGGCAAAGGAGAAAACCAAGCGGCCAGAGTACCCCTTGCCAAAGTTTGTTAAGTCAGTGCATGAATCTCCTGTTTGTGTTAAGGAGAATGTTGAGGTAAAGAATGAATCTCCAGTTAGTGATAAGGAGAATGTTGAAGTAAAGAATGAATCTCCTGTTAGTGTTGAGGAGATAGTTGAGATTGAGGACATTACGGATCAGGAGTATCCGGAGGTTAAGAAGGTTGCATTTAAACCTGAAAAAGTGATTTCAAAAGTTGAACCTGAAATTAAGGTTCAATCAAGTAAGGGAAAAGCTAAGGTTTTAAACTCGAAACAACAAACTTTACAGTCACCTGTAAAGATTTTGCAAAGAAAATTAGTAAATGAAAATGTTTCGTATGATAAACCATCAACTTCAACCTCTCAACCAAGACAAACATTTTCTAAGACGTGTACTCAATGTTCATGTTCTAGAAATGTTTCTCCACCTCCTGTGGTAATTCCTCAGCCTCAACCGTTTGTTGAGACTCGTTCTTGTTTCTACTGCAAGAAACAAGGACATTTAATCCGTGAATGTCCAAAGCTGTCAAATCAGCGATATGGGAGAGAGATGCCTAGGACATCTGTTTATAGAAACTCTTTTTCTAAATCTCCACCTAGGCGTTACTCAAACTCTCCCAATCCTGTTTCGAAACCAAGTAATGTTGAGCAAAAATCTTTGCCAATTCAAAAGCCCAACATTACTTCTATTACCGATTCCGAATCTTCAAAAGTTTGGAAACGTAAAGAGTCTGATGTTGACTCTTCAGTCGTCAACAATAACACATCAGATAAAAATTCTAATTTGTTTAAAGATAAAATCCTATCTGAGGTGATTATTGTTGATGACCACGGTCGACCTAAGTCTGTAAAGGCTTGGGTCACCGTTTCTCACTAATCTCCTTTCGTTTGTGTGTTGCAGCAGTCAGAACGTGTTAAAGATAGTGAATGGTATTTGGACAGTGGCTGCTCGCGACATATGACAGGCGATGTATCCTTACTTGTGGATATTAAACCACATGCAGGAGGTTATGTTGCCTTTGCTGGAGATTCTGGGGGAACTATTTCTGGAAGAGGAACGTTAACTAACGGCAATGTTAGTTTCGAAAATGTGAACTACGTGGAACAGCTTACGCACAACTTGCTAAGTGTTTCACAGGTCTGTGATAAGGATTATACAACTGCGTTCACAAAGACAGAATGTGTGATATTGAAGCCTGGTTATGTCATTCCGGAAGAATGGGTGTTACTGAGAGCACCAAGAAAGGATGACACATACATTTTGAATATGAGAACTGTTGAGACATCGAACGAGTATACGTGTCTCTTGTCTAATGCTTCTCAAAAGGAATCACTGCTTTGGCACAGACGAATGGGACATATTCATTTCCGAAAAATGAATTTCTTGACCAAAAATGATCTAGTGCTAGGAGTTCCGAAACAGTCATTTGCTTTAACGGATGACTGTATCTCCTGCCAAAAAGGAAAGCTACGTAAGAAGTCCCATAAGTCTAAGCAGGTGAATTCCATAAATGCTCCATTGGAACTACTGCATATGGATCTTTTCGGTCCAGTTTCTACAAAGAGCATTGGTGGTAGGTCTTACTGCTTGGTAGTTACTGATGACTACTCAAGGTTTTCGTGGGTTTACTTTTTGACCACAAAAGGGGAAACTCCTGAGATTCTGGTGTATTTGTTGGACAAGTTGGCAAATCTGTGCAACTTGAAGGTGAAAAGGATACGAAGCGACAATGGAACTGAGTTCAAGAACTCAACTCTCGAATTGTTTTGTGCTACAAGAGGTATTGAGCATCAATTTAGTGCTCCGAGGACTCCACAACAGAATGGAGTTGCAGAAAGGAAGAACAGGACAATAATCGAGACAGCTCGGACTATGTTAGCTGACTCCAAGTTACCAATCATATTCTGGGCTGAGGCAGTTAATACTGCCTGTTATGTTCTCAACAGAGTACTCACGGTTAAGAAAAGGAACAAAACGTGTTATGAACTTTTTAATAACCGTAAGCCAAATCTACAGTTCCTAGAACCATTTGGGTGTCCATGCCTGATCATGATTACAAAAGATAAGGTCTCTAAGTTTGGTGATAAGGCTGTTGAAGGGATTTTTCTTGGATATTCAGTCAACTCTCCGAACAAAAGAGTCTTTAACAAATCATCGAATCAGATTGAGGAGCATTTTGAAGTGAAATGTTTAAGGTATACGGAACCTCCTCAAGGAACGGGTCCGGATTGGTTTTTCAACTATGGAAACCTCTTCAATTCTTTCAATATTCCGGAAGAAGATGAAACGGAAGAATTGGTTTCTATACTTCATCAGCTTGATCTTAATCAAGATACACCTGTTACTAATAAACCATCCGACCCATCTCCCAATGCAACACCCGCACCTCCACCAACTAATCCTACACCTCCACAACCTACACCTCCACCCACACAACCACAAACAACTACCAAATCACCACCATCAACACCATCTCCTACTCCATCATCTTCGGCTGCTCCTTCTAAAACAGTTTATACCTACACAAAGGAGCTTCCATATGATCCAAATATGCCTCCTTTAGAGGAACCTCAAGAAGAAGATGAAATGGAGGAAACAATGGCCTACTCTCACTTATTTTCTACTGAAGATGAAGAACAAGAAGAAGAGATAGCCATTCCTGAGTCTGCTGCTACTCCCGAAAGTGAGGGAGATTTGAACAATCTAGGTGTGAATCTTGTGCCAGGTGCCATACCAGAAACTCGTATACATAAGGATCACCCTATTGATAATATCATTGGTGATCCTCATGCATCTGTTCAAACACGACAGCAAGCAAAGCAGACTTCAGCTCAGCAACTTTTGGGACTTATTGCACATATCGATTCATGTCATTTGTCTCAAATTGAACCTAAAAAGGTTGATCAAGCCTTAAAGGATCCATCTTGGGTCGAGGCTATGCAGGAGGAACTACAGCAAATAAACAAGATGAATGTTTGGGAAATTGTTCCTCTACCCAAGGGTGCTCACTTGACGGGTACTCGTTGGGTTTTCCGTAACAAAATGGATGATCGTGGGGCTGTTATTTGAAACAAAGCCCGTCTGGTAGTTCAAGGATATAGTCAATTAGAGGGTATTGACTATGATGAAGTTTTCGCTCCTGTTGCTCGTTTGGAATCAATTCGGATTTTTCTAGCTTATGCTTCTTTTAAAGGATTCCGCGTGTATCAACTTGACGTGAAGTGTGCTTTTCTATATGGAGATGTCGACGCCGTGATTTATGTGTGTCAGCCTCCCGGTTTTGAAGACCCAAAGCATCCTAATCATGTTTGCAAACTGAAGAAAGCTTTGTATGGTCTTCATCAATCTCCTCGACTTTGGTATGAGCGACTTGCCAAGTATTTGCTAAAGAATGGTTTTGACAGAGGACAGATTGATAGCACGCTTTTCATCAAAAGGGAAGGAGCGGATTTGTTACTTGTGCAGGTCTATGTGGACGACATTATTTTTGGATCAACTAATGATCAGTTGTGCAAAGATTTTGAAGGACTGATGAAATCTGAGTTTGAAATGAGTGCTATGGGGGAACTCACGTTCTTTCTGGGGCTACAGGTTGAGCAAT
Organism: Helichrysum umbraculigerum; assembly: GCA_949592205.1. Taxonomy (NCBI): domain Eukaryota; kingdom Viridiplantae; phylum Streptophyta; class Magnoliopsida; order Asterales; family Asteraceae; genus Helichrysum; species Helichrysum umbraculigerum. The sequence goes on along the minus strand of CATIUR010000004.1, from coordinate 102,244,679 downwards.
CTGATAATGGAATATATATCCACCAGTCAAAATATGTCACTGACATGTTAAAGCGATATGAATTGCTCAACTGTAAACACTACGGCACTCCAATTGAAGCAAGACACAATCTTGGACCTAATGAGGACGATGAAGATTGCAAGGAGAAAGACTATCGCTCAATGATAGGCTCTCTCATGTACCTGACTGCCTCAAGACCAGATATAGTGTTTGCTGTTTCTCTCTGCTCACGATTTCAAGCAAATCCGAAGGTGTCTCATATGAAGGCAGTAAAACGCATTTTTGGATATCTCGCTTTTAGGCCATCTTTGGGTCTATGGTATTCAAACGAGAAAAACTTCGAGTTATCTGCCTATTCGGATTCAGATCTTGGTGGCTGCAAGATAGATATGAAGTCAACTACTGGAGGATGTCAGTTCCTTGGATCGCGCTTAGTTTCTTGGCAGTGCAAAAAGCAGACTGCGGTTGCTATTTCCACAGCTGAAGCCGAGTATGTTGCTGCTGCAAGTTGCTGTTCTCAAGTTCTCTGGATTCAGCATCAGCTGCGTGATTACGGGTTCAATCTCTCTATGACTCCTATTTATATAGATAATACAGCTGCTATATCTATAACTCACAATCCCGTACAGCACTCAAAGACCAAACATATTGAACTTAGGTTCCACTTTATACGGGATTGCTTTGAGAAACACCTTATAGATGTCGTACATATAGAGACCCTTAAGCAGTGTGCGGACCTTTTCACAAAAGCCTTTTTGCGATCACGTTTTATTGAACTGGTCAATCTGATAGGTTTAAGGTTCTTTCAGTCAAAGAAATGATTTGTGACTTGGATTTTTAAGTTTTTAAAATTCAATTAAAAAAAAAAAAAAAAAAAAAAAAATTCGCAACAGCCACTCTTTATACTCTTTAGTATTAAAGAAAACGCAAGGTTGCTACATTTTTAAAATAGACGTTGAAGTTGTGTCTGTAAACAACTTGGGATATGATAGTACATCGAGTGACATGCACAAAATGGAATTTTAAGATTTATCTTGGATATGTCAGTAGGTTTATCTGACACACTTAAAACAGTTTTTATCTAAATTATCTTCATCATACGATGTATTGGTAGGCATGCTACACACCGGTTTGTGAGTGAGTAAGAAGTAATGATAAAACTTGTCTATTACTTTGTGAAAAATGTTATATGATGTATGACATAAGTCTTAATTGATAAATGGAAGTACTATCATACACTGTCATAATTATGTAAATGTAAAATGGGCATATAGTGATAATATGATTATTCGCCTAACTAATGGTGACTATTGTTGTACTCACGTACAGACCTGAATCCATTAGTTATGCAAATAGTCTCAAACTTGTTATGTTCATACTAAGGGACCCTCTGTTGTACTAAGTACAGATCTGGGGCCACTAGTATCTTCATAGTCAGTTTGATGTATGCCTACAAATAAATATCAAGCGTATATTACGAGAAAACCGAGATAAACTTGGTCTTGTAATCTCTACCTTGTGTGAATATGCAGTGTTTGTTTTACTAAAGTTTATCAGTATATCATATAATAGGTTTCACAAAATTAATATTCATTCTAACAATAAAGGTTAGCTCACAAATACGGATGTAACATGTTTAGGTGGACAAACAATACCAATAATTGTCTTGAAATAATTTTTATAAAAGGTGTTTTAAATGTGCCACGTAAATTTAAAGTGGACAAATATACTGATGATCGAAATAACACTTACTATTCCTAATAAATGCATGTTATTCCGATATGATCCCTAATCAGACAACTCAACTCCGTCACCAAAAATAGAGTGTTAAGTAATTTTCATTTTACTTTTTGAATATTAAAGAAAATATCAAAAAGATTTTTTTTAGTTTAGTTATTTCATTTTATGTTTTCTTTTTATTCTAAGTTATTTTCCCAAGTCACGAGTCATTTGAATTTTATTTGCTAAAATAACGAGTAAACGGTTTGAAAATTTCGAAATTGGATCAAAACTGTTTTCTGCGACGTCCGGCTCTACGTCGCCTGCGACGTCCCAGCCTACGTCGCACATAGGGTAGACTTTAAATAGTATCCACTGCGACGTAACTCGTCACACTATTCACTATTCACGTGCGACGTAGCCTGCGACGTACGAGAGGCGATTTGCGACGTAGCAATTTTCGAGCAATTTTTGTGCTTTGTAGCCGTTTTCATTCCGATTCACTTACGTACTTTTGATCTACTCGTTATTCCGCACACTTAGGTACCGATTTTACCATTTTTCACCGTGTATATTTCGTTTAATTGCTATGTATGTATTACGGGTTAAATGGGTTTCGGTTTTGGGATAAATTAGATGGTATATCGTGTAAAGTACTGGTTATAATTTATGTTTTCGTGATCACCATCGTTAGCCGCACCTTGTAGTGCGATTGATTTTGAAAACCCCTAAATTCGAGGGTTAGGGTTTTCTGGGTTGGGGATGAATGTTCGTCAGTGCGACGTACGCTGCGACTTAGTGACCTACGTCGCTTTATTTAATTATTGTTAATTTCCTACGTCGCCCATCCCTACGTCGCTTTTACTGCGACGTCCGATGCGACGTACCGCTCTACGTCGCTGTTTTAATTAAAGTGATTAAATTCACAATTAATTGCAAAATGCGACGTCCACCTTGACGTCGCTCGAATTGTATGCGACGTCAGGCCTTACGTCGCTTTTCGATTTATTTTGAATTTTAGCGACGTACAGTTCTACGTCGCTCTGTGTTATGCGACGTCAGGCCTTACGTCGCTTTTCGATTTATTTTGAATTTTAGCGACGTACAGTTCTACGTCGCTCTGTGTTATGCGACGTACGTTGCTACGTCGCTAGTTCCAGGGATTTTGATAATGTTTTTGTTTAAAAAAAAAAAAAAAAATGTAGCATTTTTTTTTTTTCTAACCTTTTTCGAGTTGCAATATGTTTCTGTTTTTGCAGATATGGCTTTGATTTTCGAAGCTCGTCATAATACGGCTGCTTACCTTACTGACACTTCTGATAAAGCTGCACCGTACCGTCAGATGATCGCGTTTTTGAGACGTTCGAGGGTATTTCACGCCATTTCCGACAACACTTTGGCGTTTGGAAATCTGATCAACCCTTTTTGGAGAAACGCAACTGTCGTTACTGAAAACGACGTTAGACGATTGGTCTCTACCGTTCTGGGTACGGAGATCACTATTACAGAACAGAGCATTCGGGAACTTTTACAGCTGAATGATCAACCGGATATGCCTGTTGGTTTTGATCATATTTTTGTTACCGGAGCTATGCAACGGATAGGATATCCCGGGATTCCCTCTGATCAGTATAGAAAAGCGAATCTCACACGCGTCTGGCGTTATTTGATGCATGTGATCATTGTTTGCTTGGGGAATAGGAAAGGTGGAACGGATGGGATGAGCCGAAGTCTGGCTTCTGCTATGTTAGCGTTGGTTTACAACAAGCCGTTCAACTTCTCGGGATTTATCTTCAGGGCTATGGTTGATAATGCGAATGCCGGGGATCAGAAATGGATTTTATATCCAAGATTTGTACAGTTGCACATCAATCGTCATCATCCGGAGCTTCAGGCACAAGGTGATATCGATCATCCGCTCAAGATTTCACCGATGATGAGTCGGATTTTCACTATTTGTGCAGGGTATGAGAAAGGGGTCGAGGCACCAAGGGATGTTCCTTTATTCGGTGCTATCATTGATGAAAATTATGTACCGCCTCCAGATCCTCAGTATATGGATGTTCCAGCACCTCAGCAGCCGCAGCAACAGTTTGTGAACATTCCGGTTCAAGCTGCGGGGGAGAACATTCCTGCTCAAGCTGCGGGGGAGAATGTGGATGCTCTACTGGAAAACATTGAGCAGTTTGGCCACGTTGACTCAGACAATCAAGCTTCTCACGACACGGTCGAGAGTTCTGATTCTGAAGAACCGGCCAATGCAGGTCCTCAGGATGGGGGTCCAACGCCTGAGCATTCTGATGGTACTGTTCCGCATCCCTCTGAGATGGAACGTATCAGGCTTTCAGATTCATTTAGATATCTGCGAATTCAGCGTCGGATCAGACAAGGACGCAAGTATGTGCCTCCACGAGATACGGGAAAACGTACACGCGACGGTGATGATCCTGCTGATGAGACTTATCAACCGAGACGTCGTGTTCGTCGTTTTTTATCTACACGAGCTCCAGTCAATCCACAGCAGCAGGATACTTTTGAGATTCAACCGACTCCAGCTTTCATGCAAAAGATAATGGAAGATATGCAGCTGATGAAGCAAAAGCTGGAGGCTCAAGACGAGAAGATTGCTGAACAAGCTGCGTTGATCGAGGTCCAATCTAAGGAGCTTGAGGAAACGAAGCTTAGGGTTAATGTTTTGGAAGGCAGGTTACTTGCCTCGGGGGAGTCTGGGTCTGGGATACCCACTTTAGAGTCAAGTGAACCTGCGTCTGTAAATCCCAACCCTGTAATTGAAAATATTAATGAAAATATTTCTCTTTTGGATTATTTCTCTGTTGATGATATTCCAGGGCAACCAAGACCGCTGGCAGTTGATTACTCATTCGCTGACTTATCATTTATTCAAAGGATGGCCAGTGGAGTTGGCTCTGAGGAAGAAACAGAGAATGTGTTTGAGATGAATGAGGATGTCTCGATTGAAGAGGAACAGTTGAATGCAGATGAAACGTATGATGATGCACAATCTGGGGAAGCTTATGATGATGCACCAATTATTGAATCTGATTCAAGTGAAGACGAGAGTCCTGATAAAGCTCAACATGGAGAATCAAGTTCTGCTGCAACTCCAGCTCCAGAGACACAGGCACCGGACTCAGCCGCAAAGAAGTTATCTGCTGAAGAAAAGAGAGAGAGAAACAAGAAATGGTGGCCTAAGGGACGAAATCCAGTTCCTATTCCAGTGAAATGTCAAGTGTACCGGGTTAGTCGGAATTATACCGGTGTTATTAAAAGCTGGAAGTGTCAAAGGAATCTGTTTATGATAAAGAGAGAAGATGGAGTTCAGTATTTTAGAATGCGTTTTGATAGATTGAGCACGTTGCCAAAAGGAGAGATTAATCGATTAGCTCAGCTTAAATTGATTAATCCTTTCGAGAATGATTATGCTGAGTTCATTCAGAGAAGTCTACGTCGGGAAGTATTATCGAAGACTTATTCGAAATTGAAGCCGACGTTGGGAACTCGGTATACGTGGAAGAAAAAAATTGATCCAGTCACCAAGAAGCCTTTGGTTAAAGTTCACTATTCGCAGGCTAAATGTTTGACTGAGATACCTCTGGAATCAGTTCCCTATTATTTTCTGAGAAGACTTGTGAAATGGGAACTTGATCCACAGACTGGCGAAGCGGTTATTACTTTCGTTCCAGATTCTGAACCGTGGCCAGAAGTTGGAGGTATATGGAATCTGAGGCAAGCAACGTTTAGACTATATGATCCGATGAGTTTGATTAATTTTCATGAAAAAGATTTAAGAAAACTCTATGATAATCGGATTCGGGTTGGTCAGAAGAATGAATTCAACCGACGTTTAGCACAACAGTTTTACAATGTTGTTACTGTTTGCGTAGCTAATGGAATTCATGCCGACGGCCAGTTTCCTGCGGGCTGGGTTTAAAGAAGATTTTTGAAGACCAAGCTGAAGACACGGGGGAGTTTGTTAGTACATGTTTAGTGTCTGTCAGTTGGTCTAGCTCGTAGTTTGTAATTAGAAATAGTGTTTCTGACTCCTGCGACGTAGCGCACAACGTCGCAGGTGCGACGTCAGGTATTGGGCCTGCGACGTAGCCAACGTCGCATGGGCTTGGGCCTGCGACGTAGCGTGCTACGTCGCAGGTGCTAGTTTTGTATTTAAACGTTTTGTGTTTTCTGTTTTAGGGTTGACGAAACCCTAAACGCAATTAGTCGAAATCTCTGTAATCTGACCGATTATTACTGAATATAATACGTTTCGTTTGATATTCATTGCGTATTTGTTATTCGTGTGATTGTTTGATTAGTCAATTGTTGTTTCCGCCATCAATTGATTGACTCGGTTCGTGCTAGATCCAAGGTTAGGGACAAACAAACAAGAAAGCTAAATCTGTTAAAGCCAAAAAGGCTAAAACACAGAGGCTGCTGCTGCTCAGATGTCTCAGCCACAGGAATCACCACAGCAGATGGTCAATGAAGATGGAAGTGACCATTCTGGAAGGGTTGCTTCTACTCCCTCTAGCCCACTGGCAGAGGAGGACAGAAGTAACATCAATAAGACCCAACCAGAGGCAACATCAGAAAAGAATCCTTTGCAAAAATGTGATTCTGATGGTCCTAGTACCAAGAAAAAGGGGTCATTTGATGATCATGCTAGGCATGAGTCAGGTGATAATTTTTCCAATGATTCACCAAAGAAGTCACATTCTCAAGGTGATGAGGATAGTTTTAACCCAGAATTGATTCCATATTTATATGAATTCATGTGGCAAGAGATATTGAAAGATAGAGCTTTAATAAGGAAAAATGAAAAAACGTTGATAGAACAGGCTGTGACAATCATGAAACAGGAGAAAGAGATTGGTAGATTAAGAAGTTTGATGACAGAGTATGGCATTCATGATGAAGAGATTGGTGAGAGAACGGTTAAACCTGAGAGGTACAAGAAGGTTTTAACATCTAGTTCTAGTTCTAGTGAAGAGGATGATGTGGTTAAGGGGGATAGAGTTTCTGAAATGGCAAAGGATGATGAAGCTGAAGGTAGTAAAGCTGATATTGATGATGATGAATTTATGCATAGTCCTCCAACTCCGGAAGATCAAATGGATACTACTGAAGATACATTAATTTCAGAGATTGATAAGGAGTTTGGGTAAATGAAAAGGATGGTGATACTAAGGAGGATAAGAATGTCAATGAGCTTGGTAAAACTTCAAAAGTAGAAGTAAAGAAAGAAGAAAAAGTTGAAGATTCTGAAGTACCTGTTGATAGGTTTGCTAAAAAGTTTAATAGAAAGAAGAGCATTCCAATCTCAAAGCTCAAGAAAGCTGAAGCAGAAAAGAAAAAGTCAACCACATCTTTGCCTCCTGTCAAAATTCAAGAGCCAGTTGAAAAGGTTGAAAAGTTCAAGCCTGATTTGCCAAAGATTAATCCTAAGGATAAGGGCAAAGGTATATTGGAGGAAGAACCTAAGAAGAAGAAGATGTCAATGCCTGTTGAAGCAACTGTGAATGATTTTGAAGTTGCTGCAAGGTTACAAGCTGAGATTGATGAAGTTATGAGTGTAGGATTAATTGAGGTTGAGATAGAGCCTGGAAAGTTTGTGATGATGACAAAAGAACAAGTAGCCAAGTGGGATGTAGATCAGTTGAAAGAAATAAAAGATGATGATCTTGAAACACTAGTTGAAATGTTGAAAAGGAAAAAGGCTGAGGATGCTAGAAAGAAGAGACAAGCTAAGCCACTGACTAAAGCTCAAAAGAAAAGAGATCTGTATCATAAGTTGAAATGTACAATTCCAATTGGTAGATTAAAGAAGATGACTTATGAGGAAATGGCTAGAGCTTATGAGAAAGATGTGTTTGTACCATATCAGGAGGCTATGAGAATTAAAGCAGAAGAAAGAGAAAAGAAAAGACAACAAGCTATTGAAAAGAAAAAGAAGTTGGAAGAAGAAAGTGAAAGAATAGAGTCTGAAAAGAGAAGGCAAGAAGAAGAGAAAAAGAAAATAGAAGAGGATCAGAGAAGGGATGAAGAAGCAGAAAGAAATAAGAAGGAGATGGATGATATTGATGATCTAGAAAGAAGTGAAGTTAATCTGAATGAGATGATTATTTTGGAAAAACCAATATCTTCTGCAGAGGCATTAAGTGTTGATCTGCCTGAAATTGTTGATTTGTCACTAGTTTGGATTCTGCAGCCTGCAAAGCTTGAAAAGATAAAGATTGATAGAGCAGATGGAAGTACAAAGTTATGGAGATCATTCAAAGAGGTGGTCAAGAATATAAGTAGAGCAGATCTGGTGAAGATGTATGAGATTGTTATTGGAAAGGGTTTAAAACAGAAAAAGTTCACAATTGAAGCTGCAAATGAAAAGTTGGTTTGGGAGTGGATTTTGAAGATGTTTGAACCAGAATTATTTAAACATGAGTGGTCATTCTTCAAAAGGGTCAAGCAATGGAACTACTATGCAATACCAGGTATACACTGCATTATGTTTGATGATTTGACATGTGTATGGATGTTAACTGAGAAGGAATATGATATACATATTGGATTACTGAGAAGTTTGAAACATGCAAGATTGTATTCATCTATTAATGATGAAGTGGCTCAGAATCTGGTATATATGATTTTAAATCAGTTGCATAAGAAAGAATTGATTGAGAAGGTAAGGCATGGTACGAAGAAGTATGATTGAGTTTAGAGTGGAGAATGATTGGAAACTTAAGTCTGTGGAGGACAGATTAAGTTTAGGGGGAGATTGTAGAGTCTAATCTGTTTGGGTTGAAATTATTACAGAAGATTTTGACTGGTTGTACAAGTTATTATCTGCTAGTAGTTGGTGTTATTGATGTGCGTTTAAGTCGTTATAGCTGCTAGTAGAGATTATGACTGCTGTTGAGGTTATTGCTGCTTGAAGAATGAAGACAAGTCGTTATGACTGCTTGAAGGTTTTATTACTGTTAATTATATTTGAGTCAAGTAGTTATTGCTGTTTGTATAGTTATGACTGTCTTTGTAATCTTCAAGTTATAACTGTCTAACCGATTATGGTTATAGCTGTTAGTATAAATAAGTCGTTATGACTGTTTATGTTGATAAGGCGGTTATAAGTATTTGAGTTGTATATGGAATAGATTTGTTTCCATAATTGTAGGATGACTTGTACAGGACTCTATACAGTATAAATAGAGATCCTTAGAACCTAGATTAGGTTAACGTAGCTTCAAGGTGTTAACCCTAATACATCTGTGTATTCATCTTATTGATTTAATAAGATTGGAGCTTTAAGTTTATTACGTGTTATTCAAGTTATTATTTTGTGTTCTTGTTCTTTACATAATATTAAACAATTATTCCACAGTTGTTTAATACATTGTCAAAGCTTTACAGAAACGATTGTTAAGGGATTAACAATGAGCCCTGAACTGCAAAAGACTTTTGAAAACACTTGGGGTTATGAAATGAACCAACAGCTGAAAGAAATGTTTTAGGCTAAGGCAAGCAAAGAACGCCTTGATGTGGTGAAATCCCTCATGGCTTGCAAGCCCAAACTTGGAGTTTCTATCTATGCTTTCGTCTTAGAGATGAAAGGGTACTTTGATAGGTTGGAGTCATTGAACATGGTATTTGACACAGAGTTTTCCATCGTCATGATTCTGTCCAGTTTGCCAGCTGTCTACAATCAGTTTGTAATATCATATCAGATGAATATGAATGAGAGAGAAGGCTCAATAATGGAACTCCACAATTTACTACAAACTGTTGAGCAAGGAATCAAGAAAGATGATGTGTCATCTGGCTTAGCAGCTCCTGTGTTGACTGTTGGTCAAAGTGCAAAGAAAAGGAAAAGGTCAAATTGGAAAAGAAAGACTGCTGACGGAAAGTCCATTCGTAGGTCTAAGAAATGAACCGATTCTGAGATTGCACCTGTTAGTGACCCAAAGGAAGCAGTGTGCTTCTATTGCAACACAAAGGGGCATTGGAAGCGTAACTGCCCAAAGTACCTGAAGGACCTTAAAGATGGAAAGGTCGAGAAGAGTATTCACTCAGGTATGTTCATGATCGAACTCCATAATACTACAACTTCTAATTCGTGGGTTCTGGATACAGGGTGTGGTAATCACATTTGCAATGTATTGCAGGGGCTAAAGGAAAGTAGAAGTGTGAAGCATGGTGTAACAACCCCAAAATTTGGACCAATTTAAAATTTTCCTAATTACGTGATTATTACTTGTATATAATATGAAATAGGATTATATATACGTTATTTACTATATGTATATATGGATGGAATATATATATATACGCGTATACGATTCGTACAAATCGTATAAAACAACAAGTGTACAAACTTGCGAACATTGTAAAACGATTATTAAATAATGCGAAATTATTTAATTACTTTGATGACTACTTTATATTATGTTTATAATATAACGGAAAACGTACGTTTTAATTAAAACGTCACCGAACTCTCCGAAAACTCGACCAACCGACAAAACAAACAAAGTTATGATTTATAACTTGAAAAACTAGTGTTTTGGAAAAATACTACAACTAAATTATTGAGTAATAATTCGTAGTTTAAAACGTATATTAAATCACGTATAAAATGATTTTAACGTTTAAACGACCGGGGAAACGAACACCGCACGGAGAGTAAACACGGAGGAGCAAAAAGTGGTGAGACCACATCATGTGGCCCCACCCAAAAACCGGCCCAAGGGTCAAGGGGACAAACCCCTCAACCCCTCCCTCACTCTCTTTCTCACTTACACACTCAAACACAACCCACACCCTCAATCACTCTCTCTCTCTCTCTACGGTTTCTCTCTCTCTCTCTCTAAAACTGATTACAAAACACCCTAAAAACACCATTAAAACACCTCGGAGGTCTATACCCGTTTGGAGAAAAGTGATCACGAGAACGAGGGCTACAACTTCATCTTTTCGGTTTCGCGATACGATAACTTGTAAGTTTTCCGGCGACCCGAAACTTTTCCGATTACATTTATTTTGCTAGATTATTGTTTCCCTAACTTAGTAATGTCCGAAAATATAATCTAAACTCGTTTTTGAACACTTTTATGAAAATGTCGGTTTTGGTCATTTTAAAGAAAACGACACCACAAACATTAAAAACGACTAACAATAGTTATTATGGACTTATTACAACATATTGAAGCTAGTATAAAAGTTCTAGACCCAACGGAAACCGGAAAATACGTTTTCGGAAACTAAATTTCCGAACAGACCTCTTGTGTCGCATCGGACCAAAACTTCAAACGACACAACACTATGTCGCATGTTATGTCGCACGTTATGTCGCAATGTATGCGACACAACGCTTATGTCGCATTATATGTCGTACCATCTACGACACAAAGTTTACCCATCGCTTGATTGCGACACAACGACTATGTCGTATCGTTGTGTCGTACCCTTGTCTGCGACACAATCATTGTGTCGCATAAACACTAAATCAGAAACAAATCCATACGACACAGACTTTATGTCGCATACGGTCTGCGACACAAGCCTTGTGTCGCAGAAAGCCCAGATCAGAAAACAAATTATATTCTAAGTGTTGGAATCACTTTTCAACTACTAAATCAAATACGATGCTACTTATACCTGAAAATACTATACTTTTGAAAGTATACAACAACACTTGAATACGTACAAGACTATACTAAACTAAACGTGAGATTTCACTCACACACGCGTACGGGATTACACTTGGAAATACTTAGGAGATTACACTCCAACGAACATACACTTGTACATTACACGGGATTACATCCGATACAAACTTACAAGTTCACTCACTAATTACGTGCTGGATTACACGTTAACTGATACGAACATACATACGAATACTTACGAGGTTTCACTCGTACCCTTTGGGGTCTAAGCCCATTGGAACGTACACAAACGATACAGGTTGTAATACAAACAAACGATCATACGAGTATACTTTACAACTGTACCACTACTATGAATACATAATAATAATGGATGGAATTATTATTATACACTGATTAACAAACAGACCGTACAACTTTTATACAAACTACGAGTTACAAACGAATACAAACGTACAAACAAACAAACGGACATTAACTAGTTTGGGAACAACTAGCATGGATACTTTACAAGTATTCCATTTACTCACTAAACCTTGTGCGTATTAGGACGCTAAGGGTGCTAGTACGGGAATACTACTTGCTTACTTACTACATTGACTGCCAGACTCAGGTGAGTCTTACAGCCCCTACTTTACTGTTTTGTACTCAGGGGTGAGATGCATTACTGTTTTACATGAACACACAAAACTTACTTGCTGCCATGATTTACTTACTGTATGAGATTACGAATACGCCAACTGCATGAGTTTACGACTAATCCAATGAAATCCTCCTGAACCATAGTTGTTAGTTATGTGATAAGCGCGAGTTTTAGTATATGGATCCATATGGGACTGACAATCCCCGCCCGGGGTAGCAAGCACTACCACGAACCGTTCCTGTAGAAACGGACGTTTCTTACTCGTTCCGTATGAATGTTTTGGATTACATTCATGAGGGGGTACCTATATTTACTGTACGTTAAGCTTCAACTATGGTGACTCATGGCAATTGTATCAAACGGTTAGCATAACCTGCAACCACCACTTATTAAAACTTAAGTGAACGATGAGCATAACCTGTGATCGTTACTTACTGGCTGGCTATGATTTTACAAATACTACTTGTGTGTTCAAACTGTTTACTTACTTACAAACCTGTGAGATTCGCCAACCTTTTTGGTTGACCGTTTTAGTAATGCTTCTCAGGTACACAGCATCAGTAGGGATGCCCAGCAGGATAAGCTTACTTAGCTCGAGTCGCATGCATTTACAAGCTTGGAGATTTTATTACATTACTTTTGTACTTACTGTTATGTATTAGAATCTCTAGGAATTTACTTGAACTCGAGCTTGTATTTTGAAAATACTTATGTATTAATGTAATAACTTTTCGAACGTCTCATTTAGAGTCGTTCACTGTATCCTTTGTGCTTGTAATTATTGATTAGTAACACCCAAAACGTCGCTTCCGCAAACTGTTAAATTTGGGGGTGTTACAGATTGGTATCACAGAAATTTTGTAAAATTTTCAAAAATTTCGAAACTGTATAAACCTATTTATAACCCACAGACTTTGAACAAATTTCAACCACTGACGAAATTTCTTTTAACGTACTAAATCATCACCGCCGTAATTCTTATCCAAATCCTCACATGTTCTTTATTAAGGAACATGCCTCCTCGACGTCAAATCATGCTTACTGAAGCCGAAGTAGCGGGTATAATTGCCCGTAGTGTGGCTCAAGCCCTAGCTACCCGAACATCAACCCCTGGTGGCGAAGATACAGCTACTAATGGACCACAACCCAAAACCTGCACCTACAAGGATTTCCATAACTGCAAGCCGCTGAACTTTGCAGGAACTGAAGGAGCAATCGGTCTGATTCGTTGGACCGAGAAAATCGAATCAGTGTTCCTCATCTGCAACTGCAAGGAAGAGGATAAAGTTAAATTCGCCGCCAGCACCTTTTCTGACACCGCCCTTACTTGGTGGAACACTTATGCGCAAACGGTGAGCATTGCCGATGCTTACAAACTACAGTGGGATGAACTAAAGAATATGCTGAGGGGCGAGTACTGCCCAAGAGATGAACTGAAACAACTAGAGTTAGAATTCTAGAATCACAAGATGCAGGGTGACGACATCACCGGATACACCAACCGTTTTCACCAGCTGGCACTTTTGTGCCCATCCATGGTTGATCCTGAATACAAAAGGATCGAAAAGTACGTTGATGGACTTCCCGAGCGACTACAAGATTTAGTAACTTCGTCCAAACCGGGAACTATTCAGAGCGCCATTCGTATGGCTCATGAGTTAACGGCCAATTCTGTCCGCCGTGGCTCGACTTCAACCCCGTCTGCGAGTAACAAACGCAAATGGGAAGTGAGTCCCCACTCACCCAACACTACCTCCGACAAAAAGCCTGCAACAGTCAATGCCAATGACTCAAGGGCTTACAAGGGGAGCAAGCCTTACTGCTCCAACTGTAGTCGTCATCATAACGGCTCCTGTCCCTGCACTAAGTGCAAGAAATTCGGGCACCTGGCCCAAGACTGCCGAACCAACCCCATTGGTACTGATACTTCCGCACCCAAAACCTGCTATGAGTGCAACGGTACCGGGCACTTCAGGAAGGATTGCCCTAGGCTGAAACCCCGAACCAACAATACAAGGAGTAGAGCTTATGTAATCAATGCTAGGGAGGATGACCCAAACCCGAGACTCTGTGATTTACTCAACCCGGGTACGCTTATTCTTTAACTACCCGAATCTGTTTTCTCATAAATCTCTCGCTTAATGACCTATGTATAACTGTATTTTATTCTGTGTGTTTTCTTTGATCCTAAGTACACAATAGGATTAGGAAACGACCGACCACTTAAATCCCGACAACACAATTTGCCTTACACTTTAGATACAGTAACCCAAACTTCCTTCCCCATCATCTCACACTGGTTGAGACCGGGAGCTCGTATGCTATTCGTTACTTTAAACAGATAAATTAATATAACTTCACTTACTCGAGGCAAATTCTTAAATAGAACACTTATTTCGTAGGAAATGACAACTCACTCCGTCAACAACCCTACACTGCAAAATGAACTGCTCAGTGAGGAACCGAAGATGTTTCCTTACCTCCTCGAACTCGAGTGTGATACAGAACACTCCGCTGAATCAGCAGCAGCACCTGCCCCTCCTACTGCTCTAACTGCTGCAAAAGCATCAGTTGATGAAACCTTGACTGCTGAATCAGTCAGCCACCTTAACCAAACTATTGATTCGCTACGAAAACAACTTACTGAAGCACGGGAAGACATTGATGACCTACGACGAATTGCTTTCCAAAATGACATACGTATGCGTGAGTACGAGCTACGTTTGATAGCTTTAGAAAACCCTACTTCACCACCAACTTCACATGATACTCCTACTGAAGAGGATACCGACATCGACTGTACGTCACCGCCAGCAAAAAGGGTGAAGATTACTCCCTCCAACTCTTCAGGAAATTACTTGGGAAAGAAACCTTTCTGTTCCCGATGCACTCGGCATCATGAAGGACTGTGTACCATACCCACCGGTCGATGCAAATCCTACCCTAAAAGTACGAATCCTTCTAAGGTGAAACTCTGCTTCAACTGTGGGAGTGCTGGCCATCTCAAGGCCCAATGCCCACTACCATCAGGCAACAGAATTTAGGGTACGTTACCACCTGACGAATACTTGATTTCAAACACTGTAGGACCTACCCTACTACCGTAGGCTGCTAGTACGTATTGTGGCTACCTGACGAATATCAAACTACCGATTAGTACTTCGAACAAATTTCGGGACGAAATTTAATTAACAAGGGGAGAATGTAACAACCCCAAAATTTGGACCAATTTAAAATTTTCCTAATTACGTGATTATTACTTGTATATAATATGAAATAGGATTATATATACGTTATTTACTATATGTATATATGGATGGAATATATATATATACGCGTATACGATTCGTACAAATCGTATAAAACAACAAGTGTACAAACTTGCGAACATTGTAAAACGATTATTAAATAATGCGAAATTATTTAATTACTTTGATGACTACTTTATATTATGTTTATAATATAACGGAAAACGTACGTTTTAATTAAAACGTCACCGAACTCTCCGAAAACTCGACCAACCGACAAAACAAACAAAGTTATGATTTATAACTTGAAAAACTAGTGTTTTGGAAAAATACTACAACTAAATTATTGAGTAATAATTCGTAGTTTAAAACGTATATTAAATCACGTATAAAATGATTTTAACGTTTAAACGACCGGGGAAACGAACACCGCACGGAGAGCAAACACGGAGGAGCAAAAAGTGGTGAGACCACATCATGTGGCCCCACCCAAAAACCGGCCCAAGGGTCAAGGGGACAAACCCCTCAACCCCTCCCTCACTCTCTTTCTCACTTACACACTCAAACACAACCCACACCCTCAATCACTCTCTCTCTCTCTCTACGGTTTCTCTCTCTCTCTCTAAAACCGATTACAAAACACCCTAAAAACACCATTAAAACACCTCGGAGGTCTATACCCGTTTGGAGAAAAGTGATCACGAGAACGAGGGCTACAACTTCATCTTTTCGGTTTCGCGATACGACAACTTGTAAGTTTTCCGGCGACCCGAAACTTTTCCGATTACATTTATTTTGCTAGATTATTGTTTCCCTAACTTAGTAATGTCCGAAAATATAATCTAAACTCGTTTTTGAACACTTTTACGAAAATGTCGGTTTTGGTCATTTTAAAGAAAACGACACCACAAACATTAAAAACGACTAACAATAGTTATTATGGACTTATTACAACATATTGAAGCTAGTATAAAAGTTCTAGACCCAACGGAAACCGGAAAATACGTTTTCGGAAACTAAATTTCCGAACAGACCTCTTGTGTCGCATCGGACCAAAACTTCATACGACACAACACTATGTCGCATGTTATGTCGCACGTTATGTCGCAATGTATGCGACACAACGCTTATGTCGCATTATATGTCGTACCATCTACGACACAAAGTTTACCCATCGCTTGATTGCGACACAACGACTATGTCGTATCGTTGTGTCGTACCCTTGTCTGCGACACAATCATTGTGTCGCATAAACACTAAATCAGAAACAAATCCATACGACACAGACTTTATGTCGCATACGGTCTGCGACACAAGCCTTGTGTCGCAGAAAGCCCAGATCAGAAAACAAATTATATTCTAAGTGTTGGAATCACTTTTCAACTACTAAATCAAATACGATGCTACTTATACCTGAAAATACTATACTTTTGAAAGTATACAACAACACTTGAATACGTACAAGACTATACTAAACTAAACGTGAGATTTCACTCACACACGCGTACGGGATTACACTTGGAAATACTTAGGAGATTACACTCCAACGAACATACACTTGTACATTACACGGGATTACATCCGATACAAACTTACAAGTTCACTCACTAGTTACGTGCTGGATTACACGTTAACTGATACGAACATACATACGAATACTTACGAGGTTTCACTCGTACCCTTTGGGGTCTAAGCCCATTGGAACGTACACAAACGATACAGGTTGTAATACAAACAAACGATCATACGAGTATACTTTACAACTGTACCACTACTATGAATACATAATAATAATGGATGGAATTATTATTATACACTGATTAACAAACAGACCGTACAACTTTTATACAAACTACGAGTTACAAACGAATACAAACGTACAAACAAACAAACGGACATTAACTAGTTTGGGAACAACTAGCATGGATACTTTACAAGTATTCCATTTACTCACTAAACCTTGTGCGTATTAGGACGCTAAGGGTGCTAGTACGGGAATACTACTTGCTTACTTACTACATTGACTGCCAGACTCAGGTGAGTCTTACAGCCCCTACTTTACTGTTTTGTACTCAGGGGTGAGATGCATTACTGTTTTACATGAACACACAAAACTTACTTGCTGCCATGATTTACTTACTGTATGAGATTACGAATACGCCAACTGCATGAGTTTACGACTAATCCAATGAAATCCTCCTGAACCATAGTTGTTAGTTATGTGATAAGCGCGAGTTTTAGTATATGGATCCATATGGGACTGACAATCCCCGCCCGGGGTAGCAAGCACTACCACGAACCGTTCCTGTAGAAACGGGCGTTTCTTACTCGTTCCGTATGAATGTTTTGGATTACATTCATGAGGGGGTACCTATATTTACTGTACGTTAAGCTTCAACTATGGTGAATCATGGCAATTGTATCAAACGGTTAGCATAACCTGCAACCACCACTTATTAAAACTTAAGTGAACGATGAGCATAACCTGTGATCGTTACTTACTGGCTGGCTATGATTTTACAAATACTACTTGTGTGTTCAAACTGTTTACTTACTTACAAACCTGTGAGATTCGCCAACCTTTTTGGTTGACCGTTTTAGTAATGCTTCTCAGGTACACAGCATCAGTAGGGATGCCCAGCAGGATAAGCTTACTTAGCTCGAGTCGCATGCATTTACAAGCTTGGAGATTTTATTACATTACTTTTGTACTTACTGTTATGTATTAGAATCTCTAGGAATTTACTTGAACTCGAGCTTGTATTTTGAAAATACTTATGTATTAATGTAATAACTTTTCGAACGTCTCATTTAGAGTCGTTCACTGTATCCTTTGTGCTTGTAATTATTGATTAGTAACACCCAAAACGTCGCTTCCACAAACTGTTAAATTTGGGGGTGTTACACATGGAGAGCTCAACTTGGTTATGGGAAACAAAGGAATTGTACCTTTGACGAAGATTGGAAGATTTGAGCTCATGCTGAATTCTGGAGTTAGGATAGATTTAAATAATTGCTATTATTCGTCAGAAATGACTAGAAACATTATTTCATTTTATGCTTTGTTTAAAGATGGTTATTATTTTTCTTTTGATAATGGAAATGGAGATATTTTGGTTTATTTAAATGATTGTTTTAGTTTTAAAGCTTCTCCTTGCAAAGGCATATATGAAAATGTTGAATGTGTTAGCAATGTTATTTTAAATGTTGATTTGTCTAAAGAGCTTGATAAATCCAAGTTGTGGCATTGTCGTCTAGGGCACATAAACAAGAAATGCATCGCCCAACTCTAAAAGGATGGAGTGTTGGAATCATTCGACCTCAAATCGGATGATGTATGCGAATCTTGTTTATTAGGCAAGATGACTAAATCACCATTCACTAGATCATGTGAAAGAGGTGAAGGACTATTGGACTTGGTACATACAGACGTATGTGGACCATTCCGATGTGCTACAAAAGATGGAAATAGATACTATGTTACATATACTGATGATTTCAGTAGATTTGGACATGTTTATCTGATCAAATATAAGTCGGATACTTTTGAGGTGTTCAAAAGATATCAAAGCGAAGTAGAGAATCAACTTGGCAGAAAGATAAAGGTTCTCTGATCCGTTAGGGGAGGAGAAAACCTTAGTATCGAGTTTCTCGATCATCTCAAAGATTGTGTAATAGTTTAACAATTGACTCCTCCTAGAACACCACAGCTTAATGGTGTTGCTGAGAGGAGAAACAAAACTTTGTTAGACATGGTTCGATCTATGATGAGTCGAGCAACACTTCCGATAAGTTTCTGGGGTTATGCATTAGAAACAGCCGCCCATATCTTAAATCAAATACCCACTAAGAAAGTTTCAAAGACACCTTATAAGATGTGGAAGGGAAAGAGACATTCTTTTGGTCACATCAAAATCTGGGGTTGTGAAGTTTACGTTAGACAGGAAACTCAGGACAAACTAGACTCCAGATCTGAAAAGTGTCTTTTCGTCGGTTATCCACAAGAGTCATTTGGATATTTGTTCTACAGACCCAAGGATAATGTGGTCTTTGTAGCTCAAGGAGGAGTGTTCCTTGAGAGAAAAATGATATCTAAAGAGGACAGTGGGAGTAAAATTGATCTTGAAGAAATTCAAGAATCGACCGATGAAGAACCCATAATAAACACTGACGTTCAACGAGAGATGGAGACACCTGTTGAACCTGAAGACATATCCTTACCCGTTTGCAGATCTAGTAGAGTTAGCAATCCTCCTAAGTTCTATTATGGTTACCAAATAGAAGAAGAGGATGAGATAAGTGATAGAACACTGGCAGAATTAGATGAGCCTGCTAACTACAAGGAAGCGATGGCAGGCCCTGAAGCTGTTAAGTGGAAGGAAGCTATGAAAAGTGAAATTCAGTCTATGTATGACAACCAAGTTTGGAATTTAGTTGACACTACACCCGGTCTTAAGACGGTGGGTTGTAAGTGGATCTTCAAGAAGAAGACAGACATGGATGGGAAAGTAAACACTTATAAAGCTATGTTGGTAGCGAAGGGCTATACTCAAACCTATGGGATAGATTATGAGGAAACCTTCTCACCAGTAGCTAAGATTAAGTCAATTAGGATTATGCTAGTCATAGCTGCATTTCATGACTATGAAATTTGGCAGATGGATGTCAAAACCGCTTTCCTTAACGGGAAACTGATAGAGGATGTGTTCATGGCACAACCGGAAGGTTTTGAAAATGCAAGTATCCTAATAGAGTGTGCAAGCTTGAAAAGGCCATTTATGGACTTTAACAAGCCTCTCATAGCTGGAATCTCTGCTTCCATGAGAAAGTCACTGAGTTTGGACTTTCTAGAAGTGAAGATGAGTCCTGTATATATGTCAAGTTCAGTGGGAGTATTGTAGTATTCTTAGTGTTATATGTGGATGATATACTGCTCATAGGAAATGATATCCCAACTTTACAAGGTGTAAAAGAATGGTTGGGAAAGTGTTTCGCTATGAAAGATCTTGGAGATGCAGCATATATCCTTGGTATAAAGATTTATAGAGATAGGTCAAAACGTCTCATAGGACTCAGCCAGGATACGTACATAGATAAAATACTGAAAAGATTTACTATGGAAAATTCTAAGAAAGGGAACTTACCCTTGAATCATGGCATTAAGATCAGTAAGGATCTGTGTCCAAAGTCTGAATAGGCATTGGATAGAATGAGTCGAATCCCATATGCTTCAGCTATAGGATCGATCATGTATGCCATGACGTGTACAAGGCCTGATGTCTCATTTGCTTTGAGCTTAGTGAGTCGACATCAGGAGAATCCTAGTGAAGGTCATTGGACAGCTATAAAGAATATTCTTAAGTGTTTGAGAAATACTAAGGACAGGTTCTTGGTTTATGGTGGAGAAGAAGAACTCAGAGTAACGGGTTATAGTGACGCTAGTTTCCAAACATACAGAGATGATTGTCAATCACAGTCTGGTTGGGTATTCCTACTGAATGGGGGAGCGGTGACATGGAAATGTTCTAAGCAAGATACAGTAGCAGACTCTACATGCGAGTCTGAGTATATTGCGGCTAGTGAAGCGGCAAAGGAAGCTATCTGGATGAGGAATTTCATTGGAGATCTTGGAGTTGTTCCAACAGTACAAGATCCTATTGCTATATTCTGTGATAATGAAAGTGCAGTCGCCTTGAGTAAAGAACCCAAGGATCACGGAAAGTCAAAGCACATTGAAAGGAAGTACCATTTTGTTCAAAGGAAAGTCGAAGAAGGACATGTAATTGTGAAGAGCATAAGATTAGAGGAAAATCCAGCTGATCCGTTCACAAAGCCTCTAGGAAAGTCCAAGCAAGATGAACATGCTAGGAGCATAGGTTTAAGAGATAATGTAAAGTTTTAGTTGTTAGTTTGAATTTGAAACATTATAAACAATGATGGAAACTGTAATAGACTTGGTGATTAAATAATGGAGATTTTTAATGGGAAGGAGCTCTACCATTTACTATTGTTTGTCATTATGTTTCAGTTTTGCATGTTTAGACACCACTTCCAGAGTAATAAGTTCTTACTCAAACCTTCTCAGTCGATCACACTATGGGAAGTATGTGGTGAATTAAGACTGTCATGGAGTGTTAGTAGATGTCTATGAAGATTAGACATGGCATGGAGATTGCTGCAATACTCTTGGGTACTTAATGGGGATTTAAGTATAGGAGAAACCCGTACTTAAAGAGATCACTTCATGGATTAAATCACGAGTGATTTTAAGATAATAATATCTTCTATTCTTAAAATGGAGATACATGAGTATCTAGCTCTTCAAGTCTGTTATACTTTAGTCTATTCAAACGCTGTGCGTAAATGCCAGTTATAAAGGGTATGCTAGGTGTGATATGATGAGTTGATATTTATTTGTTCCTTTTGCCTAAAATGGAAAAGAGATATCATGGGCCCTCTGATGATTAAAGTTTGACTTAAAAGTGCTAGGCCTGGTCGAGACTAAGTTGATAGTTTAGTAGTCTCATATAGTCAATATAATCCGAAATCAGAAAACATAAATGAATCTTGAGATTGATTAAAATCCATGTCTCGGTTCATACGATATCATGAAACAAAGGAATGGTTGATCACTTATCTAAAGGACTGACTCTAAGAATGAGATTCAGAGTTCGGCAGTTGCTTGGATGGCACACTTTACAAAGTTAATAGGATAGAGACTTAGACAAATAATAGTTGATGATTTGTTCAAGTGGGAGACTGTTGGAATAGTGTCAAATGTCATTACTAATTGGTGAGACTATCATTAATGGTAAAGTCCTTTTTGGGTTGCCCTCAATAAATAGTCAAGAGAAAGATGAAGGATAATACTAATTGTATTAATATTATAATTGTTTGGTTAATTAATAAATAGTTTATCAATTAGAAAATCAAAAGTAATTAAATCTGGCGGAAGATTCCAGAAACAGGATCCAACTGCCGGTTGGATAGTCCAACCGCCGATTGGGATTAGGGTTTCAAAGGCGGTGCAAGTCGCAGACTTGGAGTACAAGTCTGACAGCTCCAACCGGCAGTTGGAAGGTCCAACCACCGGTTAAGAGTCGAATCTGGGGTTTCTTCCACAACTATAAATAGGGGCATCCTATACCTTCATAATATATGTTTTTAAGTACGAATTTTTGAATGTTTTGAAAATTCGACTTTCTCTTGGGTTTTTGGGTGTGAAGCATTAGAGGTATTCTACTTTGGGTACTTGCCTCCAAGTAACGAAACTCTGCTCGTTGGTCTACGCGCGAGAAATAGGTTTTCTCCAAGGTTAGTGTTTTCCTTATTCTCTTTATCCAATTTGTTTATCGTACTATGTTGTTAAAGTTAAAAATCCCTTAGGGTTTTAGTTTCCTAATTGCCTTAGATTATTTAAAGTTTTGTTATTCCACTGCGTGTATAATAATCTAGTTAGGGAATAGAAAACCCAACAAGACCTTGGTGCTAAGGATGGTCAGATAGTAAAGTAGTCTGTTGCTTTATTCATGTACCTAACAATATTCTGAGATGAGTCACTTGTCCTTTATCGGACCTTGTTGAAAGTCGAAATGTTTAGTCCGATCAACATCACGATAACCTAGTTCTAGTAATATACTAATCTAGAATCTAGACCAAAGAGGTAGGATTCTAATAGTGTTTACACCAAAGTTTATTGGGTTTATTATTTCGTTATGTATTAAACTTAACATTTTTTACAATTGTACACGACATACTTTCATTTGTTCTATTGTATTTATTGAACTTGTAAATATCGTCTATTGTATGTAAATTTTCCTTTTTGGGTAAGGTCAAAAAAATGAAACTTTCCTATTTTGGCCTTACCCAAAAAGGAAAGTTTACATATAATAGACGATATTTACAAGTTCAATCCATACAATAGAAGTTTTCAAAGTTCAACTCATACAATAGTAAAAGGTGTAAAGCTTAATATTTGTTAATCCATATGGATCGATCTAAACATATACGAGATCTTTAACGAGTCTAGGAATGCGGAATCTTCCTAGACAAGTTTATTGTGTTGGGACATGTTATTGTGACAACAGATCTAGCTTGTAATAGGACTAGTGATTATTGTAATCTAGTTTGTATAATTGGTTTTGAATTGTAATGAAGAATATTGGTTGGTAAACATTTTAGAGTTAAATGTTAAATGCTGAAAAATGTTGACTAAGTTTGACCTAACAGCTGCGGTGCGAACCGAGTTGGGTTCGCAGGGCAGGCTGCGAAGTGAGCCGAGTCATCTTGCTGGGCCAACTAGGCTGCGAGATGAGTTCAACTCGCAGAGCCCATTCAGCTGCGAGTTGAAACGTGCTGATAAATATAAATAGGTTATTAGGTCAAATCGAATAAGGACTTTGGCCATACGAAATTTCCAGAGATTCTAAGCAATTCTAAGCATTCTAACGGCTAGGTATTGATCGATTAACATCTGTTATAATCAATACAATTAGTTGATTAATTCGCTAATACGTGCGAAACAAACAGTTCACAATCCGTGAACTTAGTATTAAGGGATTCCGCACCTTAATACATTAAGATAACCTCGTTATCGATCCTAATACATACGAACTTACAATTGGTATCAGAGCCTACGGCTAGATACGCGTAGGTTCGAGGTTTTTCGGATAATAATGGTTGATTAAGGGTTGTTGGTACGTGCAATAGTGCGTAAAAACGATCATAATCAATCTCTGGAAGTTATTAGGTTCGTATTCGTCCGAAATCTTAGGGTTTAGGCGATTAAAAACCTAAAATTTTTGTTTTTGGGATTTTCAGCCGATTCTGCGAACTGAGTTAATCCTGCGAACCGAGTTCCTGTCCTGCGAACTGAGTTTGTTCTGCGAACTGAGTTAATCCTGCGAACCAAGTTCTCGTCCTGTGAACTGAGTTTGTTCTGCAAACTGAGTTTGAGTTCTGGGAACTGAGTTAATCCTGCGAACCGAGTTCTTGTCCTGCGAACTGAGTTTGTTCTACGAACTGAGTTTGAGTTCTGCGAACTGAGTTAATCTTGCGAAGTTCGAGTTAATCTTGCGAACCGAGTTCTCGTTCTGTGAACTAAGTTTGTCCTGCGAACTGAGTTCTTATCCTGCAAACTGAGTTCTTATCCTGCAAACTGAGTTTGAGTTCTGAGAATTGAACTTTCTGATTCTTCTGATTGTTAATTTTTGAAACATACAAAATGTCTGACTTAAGTAAGATGATTGAGATGGAACATGAGGTAGGAAAAGCTAATGTTCCACCTAAATTGTTAAGACTTGAAGACTATTATAGCTGTAGGGATAGATTTGAATCTTACTGTATATTCCATGATCTGTCAATCTGGATGTATATCAAAAATGGATACAGTGCACCTACTGCTACTGTTGAAAATGCTATGTAGCCGTATCCTACCAGCTTATGACTGAGCAACAGAGGAAAGATTTTGAGATTGAGAATAAAGCTCATTCTTCAATCAAAATGAGTCTTCCAAAGGAGATAAATCATCAGCTGAAATCTTTCCATACTGCTAAAGCACTCTGGGAAGCGTTTGAGAAAAGATGTGAGGGTAGTCCTCAGGTTAAGGCTGGCAAGAAGAATCTTCTCAAAAAGCAGTTTACTGTGTTTAAAGCTTTAAAGGGAGAAGATCTTGATGCTTATTTCAAATGATTCTACCATTTACTGAGTGAAAGTGAAAATCATGCAATCACCATTACTAAAGAAGAGAAAACCGACAAGTTTATTGAGGGTTTGCCTTCAAAATGGGAAATGTATGGTGTCATGATAAAAGATAATGAGGAGAGGTATGCCACAATGACCTTAGAGCAGGCTATTGACAAGCTAAAAGATTCCGATCAGGTTCAGAATCCTGGGATATATCATGGAAAAACATCTCTCTCAAATGCATCATCTAGTTCGACCACTGCATTGTTAGTTGGTGATACTGGTGAAGGTGGTGAAATGGTAACTGAGGACATGTGCTTTCTTACATCATCTGGTGGTGAAGCAAAAGGGAAACCTACTGAGAAGTCACCTCAAGAGCATCAGAAGATGCCTATGAGTGTGAAATCCGCTGAACAACAATTGTCTGTTCTTGCTTCGTTTGTTGCTTCATATGAGAATTACATTCAGGGTAAAATCAATGATCCAATTATGTTTGATGAAGACTATGATAAGATAGACCCTGATTATCTGGAAGAAATAGAACTCCAAGATCAACTTGCAATGTTGTCTAGGAGAGTTAAAAATTTCTTAAAGAAGACTGGTAGAAAGGTAGTTGGCAACCGATCAGGGTTTAATAAGACCAAGATCAGGTGTTTTAACTGTCAAGGTTATGGACACTTTGCTTGTGAATGCCAAAGACCTAAGGTAGAAGTAGGAAATGGAAAACAAGGTTCGGGAAGTTCTCTATCTTCCAAAGCCTTAGTGGTAAAGCAACTGGATGGATCTTATGATTGGAAAGCTCAGTCTGAGGAGGCACTCATGGCTGAGATTGATGATCACGAGAAGACTGCTGAGTCCACATCATATATGCCTACAGATGCGGAGTTTTAAGCAAAGGTTCCAGAGTTTCAGGAAAAAGCGATTGATGAGGATGTGTTGTATATGGATTCAACTGAGGATATGAATCCGGAAGACTTTGTCGCACTAATGGCTGAAGTGCAAACAGACAAGAAAAGGGTATGTCTTGACACTCTTACTCTTGCTGATGTCTGTTATTTAGTTACAGATTTACAGTCACAGGTTAGTGTTTTACTGGAGTCTAATAAGAACTTGACATCTCAAGTTAGCTTTTTGACTGAATCTAGTAAGACTGTAGTGTAACATCCTCGTTTTGGGCCTAGTCGAAATCGGTAATTTCTTTATTTATTTAATTATTTAAGTGTGTTTTTAAATAATTAATGTCTTGTGAATAATTATAAATTTAATAGGTCCATTAGCTAAATGAGTTATTGTGGATAGTAA
Organism: Helichrysum umbraculigerum; assembly: GCA_949592205.1. Lineage (NCBI taxonomy): Eukaryota > Viridiplantae > Streptophyta > Magnoliopsida > Asterales > Asteraceae > Helichrysum > Helichrysum umbraculigerum. The sequence goes on along the minus strand of CATIUR010000004.1, from coordinate 102,218,406 downwards.
AATATTACTTGTTTTAAATTTATTTAGTTGACGGTAAAGTAAAATAGTGTTTCCCCGTAAATGGTTTTTAAGTTCCAGACAATAATAAATACGGGGAATGAAAAGTAACACTTAAATGGTATACTATATGGATTAATTGGTTTTATTTCTTCTCCCACACACACATACGTACGTACATGCATACCTACACCAAAAACCCTAAATCAAAACATGAAGAAATCATCAAATTGAAGCTTCTAAGCTTGGATTCAAGCTTCCTTCATCATCAAAACAAGGTATAATCACATGTTCTTCATTTTTCATAACCTAGAATTTGGGGGTTTTTGATGTTCTTGGTTTAATCCGAAATTAGGGTTTGATTTTGTGAAATTGTTGTTAGTTAAACATGTTATTGTTGATTACTAACTAGATTCAAGCTTAAGATTATAGATTTATAGTGATTCTTAGGGTTTATGATGATTTTGATGGGTTAATGACTTTAATCCGAATTTAAAGTATGAAATTGGTTAAGGTGATGTTGATAAGTGTTTATAAGATGGTTAGTAATATTAATTTAACCTAGAAATGAAGTAATCATGTTATACAAGTTGTAATCAAAATGGGTTTTTGGGTAATTGATGGAATTAGCATGATTAACATGAATTGAGGCTTATGGTTATGTTATGGTTGGTAATTAGTACCTAATTCATGATTATAACATAAGTATTAACTTAAAATGGAAGAGTTTGATTAAGTGTTCATGAGGTGTTTTTAGAATTGATGATTATGATGAGTTATATGGTGAAAGTGATGTTGATTGTTAATTAGAACACTTAATAGAGAATTAAAGAGTAATGTTGCAAATTATTGACTAAGTATTCATTAAACCATGTGTTAGGGGTTTTGAATGAATTAGTGATATTTGATGGTAATGATCTTATTAAAGATGTAACTATGTTAATGGGGATAATAAAAGTTGATTAAATGAGATGGTGGTCATAACGATCTCAGTGACATTAGACTACTGAGTGGACGGCGGAGGTATTGGTGAGTGGACCTGTAACCTTCAGCGTAACTTAGTTGTAACAGATTTGGTTACAACGGGTAAACGTGGTTTTACTGCTTATAAACTGTGATTGACCTATTGCCTTGATAGATATAGATTTTGTGATATCTGGCCTTTGGGCATATGTGTTTTCAGAGGTCAACATGGTTTGGGCTTAAGGTTACTATTGAGTTGCCAACACAGGTCCTTGTACACGGATGGTTATAGGAATACTGTGTTGTGTGGGTAAATAGTACCTAGGCTATCGGTTTACCGCTGTATTGGCCTGCAGTTGGTGTGAGGTTGCTTGGGGGCCACCCGAGCATGAGGGCGCCTCAAGGACCGCCGATCCTCTTGGACGATATTTGTTTGCGATGCTTTATGCTGTAAACAAATGATTGTGTGTTTGCGATGCTTTATGCTGTAAACAATTAATTGGGTGTTTACGATGCTGTTGCTGTAAACTCGTTTGGTATGATATGCTTAGTTGTAAACATATTTGTTAGGCTAAGTTGTGTTGATGGTTATTAGTTCATTCACTTAGCGTTGAGCTAATCCCCCACATTACCACTCCTTGCAGGTTATGATTAGATTATGGGATGAGCAAGGAGCTATTGACTGGATGGAATGTTTGACGACTGGACGTGTACTCTGATCTTTGATTTTATAAATCATTGGTGTCTTTTAATTTATGTAACACCCAAATGGTAAATTATGTTTTGAAATGGTTTGATTATATAAGTATATTATACAAGTAACATTATTAATGTTAGTTGGACTTTCGCTTCCGGTTAAAAAAAAATGGCTTTGAAAATGAAGGGTGTTATATGTAGTATCCGAACTTGAACTAGCTAAGTTAGATGTGCGTAGATTAAGTGAGGATAAACAGGCCTTAAAAGATAAGATTATGTCTGATGTTTCTGATAAAACTGCATTTAGAGATAAAATTAATGAAAAATCAATTATCATCGATGGTCTCTATTTGAACTTAAAGGACTTGAATCAAATGATTGCTAATAAGGATAAGGAGTTAGTTGACTATAAGTTGAAGTTAGTTGAGCAAAATCATAAAATAGAAAACTATAGAACATCCGAAATGGATGAAATGCTTGATGCTCAACGTAGTGTAAAGGATAAGACTGGGTTGGTTACAATGATGTACCTCCTCCATTCAGTTCAAATTACACTAAGACTCCTGTCGATATTGAGATGTCTGAAGCAAACCCTGAGACTAAAGTAGCTAATAAGTCTGAACAGTCAGAGGTGCAGAAGGATGTTATTAAGAATTCTTCATCTGATAATGGTAAGAATACTTCTTTCACTAAAGTACAGTTTGTCTAGAGTGGAATGATGAATGATACTAAGACAGATGATGAGATTAATAAGGAACATAAGATTGATCCTTTAGTGCCTAAGACTCAGACTGAGAATGCAAAAGTCAGAAAGTCACGTAAACAGATGTCATGTTTCAAATGTCACCAAAGGTGTGACACCCGTCAAATTAGGACTATTAATTAGGGCCTAATCAAGTTTTAATACATGTAATTAGTTCTGTGTTAGGCTAATTGATGTACCAATTAATATATATATTGTAGAATATATACAAGTATGCGATTTGATTAAATCGTACAAGGTTCAAATTGAATGTAATTCGGTTCAATTAAATACGGACGTTGGTGAACAATTTTATTAAATAATATAATATTATTTAATAACACAATTATATCCAAAATATTATTTTCATAATATTTCGTATCCATTTCGTATCGTACAAATAAAATTTACACGGTTGAAATGTAAACGCACAAACAAAACGAAACAATTTAAGTTACATTATATAACTCAAATATTAAGTATTTGGCTAAATACTTCAATGAAAATAGTAGATAATTATTCACATTTTAAAATGTACATTTAAATGCGTATTAAATTAATTAAACAATTAAACAATCGGGAAAACGAACATCGCACGGAGCGCAAACACGGGGGACTAAATTTTGGGACAAACCCACAAGGGTGGGCCCCACGAAAATCAGCCACAAGATGGGGTTTCCCCCACCTTTCCTCATTCATCATCACCAACATCTTTCTCTCTCTCTCTCTTTCTTTTTGCTCTCAAAACACAAACCCTCACCATCTCACTAAATCACCAAATAACACCACAAAACGACCATAAATCGTATAGCTCGTTTGGAATAAAAGAACCACCACGCTACGATCTACAACTTCATCTTTTCGGAATTCCATTTCGACACCGCGTAAGTTTCCGACAAAAACCCGAAACTCTCCGATTTCACTCATTTTTACATGTTTATGGTTTCTATAAGTTCATAATGTCCATATAAGGGTTGGGTAAAAGATTTGGAACAAGAGGTCGCCGGAAAACACGTTTTCGGCTCAAAATTCGACGAGCAGTTGGAAGTGTCGCTAGTGTGCCAAAAACAGTGCTAGCGACACTACCTAAGTGTCGCTATGCCTAAGTGTCGCCCCTATAGCGACACTACTTAAGTGTCGCTAAATTACTTAACCAGATTTATCTTAGCGACACTCCCTTAGTGACGCCAAAAATTAGAAGTGTCGCCTATAGCGACACTAATCAAGTGTCGCCCTTCAATTAAAAATCAGAAATCTAGCGACACTCATCAAGTGTCGCCTAACAAGTGCCGCCCGTAGCGACACTCACCTAGTGTCGCCTATTTAGTGTCGCCTATAGCGACACTAGCTTAGTGTCGCCAAAAACAGAATATTTACAACTCATTTTTACTAAGTGTCGAGACCAAAATTTTATCACTTGATTTCACCCAAATTCAAGTCGAGATGCGTTTTTCACCAAAGCAATTTAGTAGAAATAAAAATTTTTCGAGCTGACTTGGCATCTCGACCACAACCAGGGGCCAGCCCCTTGGACCCCTCCAGGGGTTGCCACCCCTGGAACCCCGCTAACCAGGGGCGCTGCCCCCGGACCCCCGTCACCTAAAAGTTTGTAAACACTTTTTAAGTACAACACTTCAAAATTAAAATAATAATGTTGAAAATTATTATTACAAACAATCACCAACGGGCCGTACACACTTTCTAAACTCAAGTTAATCAGCCAAATCGTAGTAATTTGGAAAATCAATCAACCAAATGGGGATAATTTGGACATTATAGTTGAACGAACAACTACAAAGGTAGTCTTTTAAGATACCTATTCAATTAATAACCATCGCGCGTATTGGACGCCCTCAGGTTACAAGTCTTCGGACATCAATTCACAGCTAATCAATTCAAGTTATTTCGATAAACACTCAAGGCTCAGGTGAGTTTCATGGCCCCTATTTTACTGCTTTTCAATCAGGGGTGTGATATTATTGCTCGTTTTGTTTTACAGGTTGAACGCAAGTACAAATCAAATCAAATACTACATGAGTTTCAAGCTAATCAATTTAAAGCCCTCCATAGCATAGTCTGGTAATACGTAGTAGCGTGAATGTTAGTATATGATATCATATAGGATTGACAATCCTCGTCCGGGTTAGCACGCACTAACTGGTCAAACGGACGTATTAGCATTTGGGAAGACGAATGTGGATTAGGCACTCGTAGGAGGCATTCAAGTTGGGTTTCCTTAATTGGACCTGACACTCAAGTTAAGCTCAGACTATGTGCTCATGGATGTATAACTTTTATTTTGCTTAATTGCCTTATAAATTCAATTATAAATCTTGCGGTTCATACAAATATGTGTTGACATACAAACCTGTGAGCTCACCAGCGTTTCGCTGACCCATTTTAGCATTTATCACAGGTAACCAGCAGTAGGTTGGACTGCTCAATCAAGGCGAATTAGCTCGAGTCAGCATGCAAACAATCAGAGATTTAGCTGCATTATTATATTTGGTATAGATTAATTATGTACTTAAATCTCTCAATTTCAACCGAGCTAATGTAAACAATATTTTTGATGTAAACTTTTGGTTTTATCAATACAAATGTAAAACGCTGCATATAGTGCTCGTTCATTATATCTTATGTGCTTTGTATATTGATTAGTAACACCCAAATTCGTGCTTCCGCTAAACAGTAAATTTGGGGGTGTTACAAAAGGGGACATGTAGCTTCTTGTTGTCCTAACAAGAAATTGGAAGCATTACATAAGTCAGTGACTAATGAGAAGACACAGACCAACTTTAGTTCAATTATGGACAGGTTAGGTACCAAACCAGGATTAGGTAGCAAACCTGTAAATGTTTTGAAAAGAGATGGTACTCATAGTGTATCTCCACCTAAACCTAAAAGGCCTTATACTCAAAACAACAATTCTTATAATAAGCCTAGAGATAAGACACCTTCGAGGTTTAGGACCCCCAGTAGAAACCACAGTCAGTTTGATAGTGGTTCTACTTCACGTGCACAAGGACCAAGTTATGTGCGTAGGAGGCTTTCTACTCACTCTCCTCATAGGCAGAAGACTTCTGATCATCAACAGCCTCAAACTCCTGTGAAAGGTACCAAGACTCCCGATGGGAATAGTTATGGTTATTTTAAGGAGGTTCAGATTGTTGATGATAAGCGACAAACCAAGACCGTAATGGCTTGGGTCCCTCTTGAAAACTAATTGTGTACAACTTGTCATGTGTAGGAGTAGACTGTGAACAAGGACAGCTGGTGGTATGTGGACAGTGGATGCTCAAGACACATGACAGGAGAACGAAGTCTACTGACAGACTTCAAGGACGGTCTCAAGCAAAGAGTTAACTTTGCAGGAGACAAAGGAGGAGTAATTACGGGAAAAGGAAAAGTTTCAAATGGAACTTTGACTCTTGAGGATGTGAACTATGTTGAAGAACTGACTCACAACCTAGTGAGTATTTTCCAAGTCAGCGATAAAGGTCATCCAGTTCATTTTAATGAAAAGGAGGATTTAGTTCTGAAGCCAGGCTTCACAATTCCTGAAGAATGGATATTGATGAGGGCATCAAGGAAGAACGACATCTATGCTATCAACATGGGTGTTCCTAGCTCTTCAATGGTGTCTACATGTTTACTCTCCAAGGCTTCTGAAGCAGACGCTTTATTATGGGATAGGAGAATGGTACACCTGAACTTTAGAAAGATGAACTACATAACTAAGAATGGATTAGTTCTGGGTGTACCACAAAAATGTTTCGAGTCTGAAGATAAGTGTGTTCCTTGCATGAAAGGAAAGCAGCACAAGAAACCACACAGATCTAACACTGAAAACTCAATCTCCTCGCCATTTGAATTGCTACACATGGATCTCTTTGGCCCTATAAGCAAGAGAAGTCTAGGTGGCAAATGGTACTGTTTGGTTGTCACAGATTACTATTCTAGATTCTCATAGGTATTCTTTTTGGGATCTAAGGATGAAACTCCTAGAATTTTAATGGAGTTTTTTGATCTAATAGAGAATGTCTATAAAACGAGAGTTAAGCGTATTCGTAGTGATAACGGAATAGAATTCAAGAATTCAACGTTGAATATTTGTTGCTTAAGCAAAGGGATACAACATCAATTCATTGCACCTTATGAACCTCAACAGAATGGTGTAGCTGAAAGGAAAAATAGAACGTTGATTGAAGCTGCAAGAACAATGCTTGCTGATTTAAAGCTTCCGGTCATCTTTTGGGCAGAAGTAGTGAATACAGCATGTCATGTTCTGAATAGAGTTCTTACGGTTAAAAAGCAGAACAAGACTTGTTATGAGCTTTTGAACAATAAGAAACCTAACTTAAAAGGGTTTGAACCCTTTGGAGTTTCATGCACAATATTGAAGACTGGACATCAAGCTAAATTTGGTGAGAAGGCCGATGAAGGATTCTTTCTAGGTTACATGCCTAATTCACCAAACAAAAGAGTTTTCAATAAAGTCACGGGATGTTTGGAAGTAGTTTACAACATTGAAGTTATGAGCTACACACCTGATGTACATAAGGGCTTAGATTGGCAATTTGATTATTCTGATCTTTTTGCATCATTTAAAGTTCCTATGAGTGACTTTGTCAGTGATTCAGAAATACCTGAACATTTATTGTCAGGAAATGAGGATAATGGCCACACTCCGACATCGAATGCTTGACGCGGCCCGAAGAGTCAGGTTGCGAAGCTCTCTCCTTGTGAAGGGGAGAACCGTCCTCATCGTCAGAAGGACTGAATCAGACCAGTCAGGCCGGCGATCAGTGGGTTTTAAAATTTGTATTTACGGGGCCTAAGTATACTCAATCACTATGGGTGTATAGTGATAAGTATGACCTAGGGTCGTTCTGTGAATCAGTGTATTATGGATCTTGGACGTAGGAGATGATCTATCAAACTAGTAATGGTTTTAAAAGATAGTTGGAGGTTTTTGTTTGGTTTTTGTTATACTTGGGCAGAAAATTTAAATAAAGCGAAAATAAAATATAGGTAGTTAGCAGATAATCTAGAGGAGGTGTTTGCTATGACTTCGGTAGCCTTCTTAACTGGGATGATGTGTGAGTTATAAACTGGTCTTAAAGGATTTGTATTTCGTTTATTTCAAGTATTAGTGGAGTAAGCACTAGTTCCCTACTGATAGATTTCTCGATCAGTATGTCACTGAGCAACTAGGCTATCGTGATTCTGATCGAAGTAGTTTATCCAGCCCATAACACTAACCGGTGAGGGTATAGCGACCCTTATATGGAGTTTAATCATGGGTGCATGAATAAGGCGACAAACCAACTCGATGTCCGACCTTTCTTAACCCCACAAAAATACTCTAATCTAAACAAAACATTTAAGTTCAAGACCAGATTTTATGAGTGCCTTGATCACTTTCTATCGATGGGTTTGTAAAGTCTAGGTATAATTGATCACTGATGATACACAGTGAGTAACAACGGTTGTTCCATGATATCCACACTGTACTCCACCAGTGGTGTTTCCATTGCTATACCAAGTACTTAGCCGATTGACGGTACCCACTTTGCTTATACAGTAACCCCGTTGGTCCATACCGTGAAGTAACGACAGCATTTCCGTGGTGTCCACGTTGTACTCCACTAGAAGTGTTTCCACCGCTTTACCAAGTACTTGGCCGGTACCTACGTTGCTTCACAAAGGAACCCTAGACTTATTAACTAAGTTTGTATTTAAGCACAGTAATTATCCATCTATGATATAAACCAGCCCTTACTTTAAAGTCCCAATAAATCCCTAATTTATTAACAAATTAATATTTGCGTTCATTTAGAAAATTGTATTTCCACAGTTACGGTGTACTCTGCGTTCAAGGCAAGAAAGCAGTATTTCCACAGTTCCGGTGGTTCCGGTGTACTTTATGTTTGTATTTAGAAAACATTATTCCATAGCCGCATTGTACTTTACGTTCGATTTAGAAAGTATTACTTCCAAGGCGCCGATGTACTTTGCGTTCGTTTCAGAAAGCAATGTTTACGTGGTTTATAAATCAGACCATGTTCGTTTAGACACAGATAACTAAGTACCTTTGGATAGGGTTCGCGACGTCCTATCATTAAGGCCGTAATCACGTTTACTGGTTGAAAGGCGTTTAGTTTAAATGAGGTTTAAAATCATAGATAGAAAGTGAATCAGCACATTTAACATTAATCAAAAACGGATTGTGCCCACGACTTTCATAGCTTCCACGTTCCTTACTTTACACATTCGTGATGTTTTCGGCGCTATACAAATGAAAGTCGTTTAACGTTACCTCCGTTGTTTCATAATGGCATCATCCCAATTAATACGACTAACTACGTCATAGCAAACACGCAATATAACTACTCGCTAATCATGGCAATCAATCCTAAATCTAGCATGATAACAGTAATAACAATCATCATAATAACAATAGATAAAGGATAGATATAACCGTAATAAGAGTGTAGCTGAATACAATGTGAAAGAATACAAGCAGAATTTCGAGTATCCTCCAAGCAATATTACAATATTACCCCTCTATTCGTCCGGTTAATACCGTGACTAACTAGCCGCTAACTACTAAAATAAAAACCTAAATCTAGAGAGAGAGTAGTGAGAGAGAGAGTGTGTGTGTTTTGAGGTGTGAAGTGTGTGTTGAATGGGAGGTGAAGCCTTGAATTTATAGGAAACACGCAGCCGTATTCTTCAACCATATCCCAACCTTCAAATGCACAACCGTATCGCACAACCGTATAAAAATATTTTTTTTATTGCCTGAACACGAAATACGGTTGGTTTTGGCCGTATACGGGTGGACTGGAGCAAATACGGGTGGGCACCAACCGTATACGGCTGGACTGGGCCGTATACGGCTGGGCACAGGCCGTATACGGTCTACACAGGCCGTATACGGTCTGTGTCCAACCGTATACGGTCTGTGTCCAGCCGCATTCGGTCCGTTGGTTCTCCGTTTCTTAGATTTGGCGTAACTTCTTCGTCGTTTATCCGTTTTGAGTGATTCTCGCGCTCACGGTTTCGTAATTTCCTAATGAAGAAAATGACATAAGTTAGAGGTCATAATTCCATGTATAGCTTAAATTGTGCTTAAATGCGTGAACGGAAGATTCATTGATCGTTTGTGCTCTATTTTACTCGTTTTTAGGTCTTTTTGGTTGATTCTTGAAGCATCGTCTATATTTTAGCCATCATTATGAAATTTAGTATAAAAAATGTATATTTCAAATGTTTTCATCCATTATTGGGCTAAAAATGTGAGAAAATAGCACATAAAAACTTGACTTTTTGCGTGTTATCAAATATCCCACACTTAGACTTTGCTTGTCCTCAAGCAAAACTCAACTTTCTCACTTTCTTTCTATTTGAAAATTTTTGAAAGTGTCACTGCGTTTTGGGTGAATCAAAATATATTAAAAGCAAACATCTCCATACATAAGTAACATATCCTAGAAAATAAGGTATTCCTTTCAGAAGCACAAAATGACTCTCTTAGGCATGCTTTCAATTCTCGCGATCTTGGAATTACATGACTAGGCGATCTCACCCAGGTGGTCACTCAATTCACTCAGAAGTGTTTCGGGTTACCTATCATTCTAAACAAACGAAATCGCTCAAACGCCAGTCATGCAACATCCATCGTCATAGGCTTGCTCGAGAATCATATCTCCACCACTTAGGTGAGGACGGTGCTAATTATCCCAGGACATTCAAATGGGTTGTAATGTTTGGTGTGGGTTAAAGGGTATGGATAAGTGGGAATTTTGGTTCAAGGGTTTTGCTTATCTTAAGACCTTTAAACTTAAGAAAAATTTTATTTAGACAAACTTTTTAATGAAAACGGAAACGGATAACAATAAGGGAAGAAGATAGCTATTTTGACTTCTACCTTTTGAAAACATGATGTGACCTAAAAAGTCATATTTTTAAGTATATATTTCTGCACTTTTTGGACTATTATTTGGTGAAAACGTTTCCAAACCATCATTATTTACTAAAAATCACCAAGGTAGTCTAAATATAGACGTTGCTGCAAAAATCGGTTAAAACGTCCAAATAACAATCAAACCGAGGCAAAACTATCACATTTGTTGATTTTCTTATGTAAATAGATCTCATATTTTATGATTCCATAGGAAAATACAAGACCGGAGGTGAAAGAATCAGAAGAAACGGACGAATAACGAAGAAGATGTGCAGTTCGGAAGCTCGCCGATCGTCATCCGGAACACGCAAAAGTCAAACACTTCCAAATTTGGCAAACTCAGTGTCATTAGAAGCGTAACGGAAAAACGAATCCAACGGCGCAAGAATCAAGCAAAACGGACTCAAACGAAGAAGATACGGACGAACCAAGCAACCGAGAAATTAATGGAGCACCAACCCCCCCCCCCCCCCCGGGCACCTAGGTACCGTATACGGTACCCTAGGTGCCGTATACGGCCCTTAGGGTGCCGTATACGGGGTGTGTTGCCTTGTTGGCTGCCGTTTACCCCCTTGGTCCGCTTGCCCCGTATGCTACCTTGATGCTTGTATCTTATGCTTCAAGACTTGTACAAAGGCTTTCACTCTTCTCCTAAAAATACCCACCTCCATTTCACCATTCTATACACCTCTCATTCTTACAACTTCTCTTTCTCTCTCTAGAATTCTCTCTCTAGCACTACTCTTAGGAGTTAGAGGAGGATTGTTCTTGTAGTTAGTTCTTCTCTCTAGTTTCTCTCTCTAGCACTACTCTTAGGAGTTAGAGGAGAACTAGAGAGAAGATTAGGATTAGATTAATTATGTAGTTAATTAGTACAGGCTAGCTTATGTAATGCTTGGATATTAATGAAGAAATATAAGTGTTATTCTGCTCGCAATTCATATCGGTATTTTCTGTCCTTTCTATTATTAATTTGTCATATTGTTCTTGTTTGATGTATGTGATTTATTAATATTAGAAATGTTTATTGTTATGCATTGCGAGTAATTACTTGTATGTTTTCCATGATTAATGAGTAGTTTGTGGTGATATATCTAATTGATATAACACCATTATGAAACAACGGAGGTAACGTTATACGGCTTTCATTTGTATAACGCCGGAATCATCACGAATGTGTGTAGTACGGAACGTGGAAGCTATGAAAGTCGTGGGCACAATCCGTTGTGGAATAATGTTCCCAATTATTATATATTTCAATTGTATGTGAACTTATAAGCTGAACCTCTACCCGTTTATCTGTCCAACTTATGCTGTGGTTTGTATCCTCCTCCCTAGAACCTGACCAATTGCTAGAAGTAGGATTGCCAACTATTCTGTGTATGATGATCAATGAACTCAACATGGTCGTTGTTCCCTTGATTGAAACATATCCGAGGGACACGAAGCATAGGATTAGAGATAGATTATGTTCATGCTTATCTGTTGTGTATCTTTGGGACAACTTCTGGGGTACCCATGATGTAATCCTTAGGTCAGTACTGTGATGCTAGTATTCCGTCCTATTGCATGTTCTTGTTTGATTGTTGCTTAGGTACTGCATACTAAACATACAATAACACTGTTGCTGCCTTGTTGATTATGTTTTCATAAACATGATAAATGTAATACATATAGGTTTGAAAACTTGTGGTGCTGTTTAACTATACATTTATGATTTTAAACTAAACCGTACGTGGTTAGAACCTTTATGACAAGAAGTAGCTAACCATTGATCAAACGGTCACTACCTATATGTGTTTTCCAAAATAAACATGGTCTGATTTTGAAGCTGTGGAAATACTGCCCAACTTATCGTATAGTACATCGTGAATTAATCAGGGATTTAATGGGCTGGGATTTATAAAGTGAACGGGTTGTTTAGCTATCATAGATGGTTTTACTGTAATACAAGCTTAGATATATTGAGTTTAGATAGCCATAAAGTATGTAATCCAGGATAAAGCCCTAAAACGTCCGAGTATCCGGTAAGCTGTGGAAAGGCCGTAGGCTGAACACTGTATTACATCCTGGCTGAGTCTGTGATCCAGGAAAGACTGTAAAACGGGTGAATACACAATGTAACCGTGAAAAACTTGTAAGTTGAAGACTGTATCACAGCTGAATAACGCTGAACTCAATCACAAGCATTAATGTATAAAGTTAGCAGTCACCAACTGTCTTAAAACTTAATTGCCTTGCCTAGCTTAGATATCTTTGTCTGTGTTAAGAAAGATCAGTGGATAAATTGCGGACTGTCGCCTTATTCCTGCACCCCATCTGGAGGGTCACTTGGTCTCATCATAAGAGACGGTGAGGGGGGTTTCAGGGCAGTCCGATCTGACCATACTCTCGATAACCTAGCACTCAGTGACATACTGATCGGTTCACCTGATTAGTAGGGTGCTAGTGTTTACACTACAAGATATCTACGTGAAAGCAAGACACAAATCTTTAAAAGACGTTTTCAATCTAAAAACATCATCACAGCTATTCTAAGTCATGGTGAACCACGTTTTCATTATCCTTAAGTGTTATATATGCTAGTCTCCCTTTAGTTTATTGTTTTATTAGTTCAGTAGTTTAGTCTAATTAAATATTAAAAAACCAAAACAAAACCCTTCTACTTATCAAAACCCTAGCTTAATTAATGATTAATCGGAACTGGCTCTGTTTCAATTATGCCGTCGTGAGGAACGACCCTGGATCATTCTTACCACTTACTCATATAAGGTATTCATACCAGTCCCAGTAGGTAGTACGGAGGATTAGGCTCCCCCTGACTTTTATAAATTTTAAAACTACCCTGCCGTGTGTATCGGTGGCCGGACCAACGACCGGAGTAAAATCCGACCGACCGCTGGGGGCACGACAAGTTTTTGGCGCCGCTGCCGAGGATGGTAGTACGATTCGGAGCCTGTTTAGATAGATTAGTTTTTAAGCGATCCTTTTTGACTTGGATTCACCTTCCTTGTCAGAATTACTTTCCGCCCGTAGATTAGCGTAGTTAGCTTAGATTAGCTTAGAATAACTTCCCTCCATACTACAACTTTAATTCTAAAAACCTTTTTCGTGTGCTGTCTTTTTCTGAAAACTTGGACAAATGGCAACTCAACAACAACTAAAGGATCAAATTGATAGTCTGTTTAAATCAATCCAAGATAGATATAGGAGTGATGCCGAGTTAGAGAATGAGTGGCAAAGGTGTAGTATGAATTATTCGGATAACATAGTTAGCTCCTCAATCACAAAATCATTATGACCCTTATGCTTTCCAAACATATCAATACCAACCTTACTATCCCGAACCATTCACTGTCTACCAACAATCATCTTACCCTGTACTTGAACCACAACCATGTGAGAGTTCTAACTTGAGAGATATGTTTTCATCTTTTTGTAACCGACTTGAGCAATCACTTAAAGACCAAGAGGACTGATGTGACTCAAATAGTCATGTTTTTAAGGGCAATATTCCGCACTTTTTGGACATATCTTTAGTGAAAACATTCCAAAATGATCATTATTTACTAAATTTCACTAAAGTGGTCTAAATATAGGCGTTGCTGCAAAAATCACCTAAAACGTCCAAATAACGAGCAAATCAAGACGAATAAACGTGCACAAAATCACCCGGCCTCATTTACCTTATATATATCACATTCTAACTTCATCATATGATAAAACAGGTAAAATCGAGACAGGAAAATCAAGAATCATGCAAATCGGATAAAGAACGGAGAAGACTGAGCAGTATCAGACCCTATAAAGTCATTTCGGCTATGCTTGAGCTATACACATCCAATTTCAGTGAAGTTGGCATCATTAGAAGCGTAACGGAATTACGAAACCACAGGTGAAAGAATCAGGTCAAACGGACGCATAACGAAGGAGATACGCGTGTTTTAAGCAACGAACGAAATCAGACGAACACCGTATACGGCCCTGGGAACCGTATACGGCCCCACAGAGACCGTATACGGCCATGTACACACCGTATACGGCCCCACCAAGGCCGTATATAGCCCCCTGCCCCCATATCGTGCATCGTTTGTTTGTACGTGCTGTTTCGCGAGTTGTACGGCTGATTTTTGAGCTTTGCCTATAAATAGGGGATCACTCCTCCTCATTTCACACACCTTAACACACCTCAACATTTTCACACATTTCTCATTCTCTCACTTTTCTTATTTCTCTCTTTTCTTTCACTTTCTCTCTCTAACTTTCTCTCTCTAGCACTACTCTTAGGAGTTAGAGGAGAAAGGTTAGGGTTGAGCTTACGGTTCGAGTCTAGAGGAAGTTTTAGCTTGGTAATCTTGTTGTAACGAGTTTTTCAAGTTCAGACTATTTGTAATCCTCAGTATTATGCTGCTGTATTCCCGGTGATATCTAAACTTTACTTACTGTTATAATGCTTGTGCTTTATGTTATTTCAGTTTGTATTCTGCATATTGCCATGTTTATAGAGTAGTTTAATATTGTGATTGTTGAAATGTAGATATTAGGAGTAGGGATGATGTTAAATTAATGTTTCATTTATACGATTGGAAATTGTTATGCTGTGTATCTGGTTAAGCTTATCCTGAATATAGATCTAGTCTCTCATCACCCTTTCCAGACTTTCACGTGACTGTTGCCCTAGGATAGGATCTGATCAACCCTAATACTATGAATACACAGTTATCTCCAGTTACAGTATGAAACTATGAACTTTCCTTTAAAAGGCACGGTACTTCGTATAGCGTTGGAAACACCTCGTGTGGAGTACAAATACGTGGAAGCTAAGGAAATGCCATGGATTGTTTCATCGTGAATTACCTAGAAGTGATCCTTCTAGAACTGTGGTCTAGGAATCAAAGCTGTGGAAATGCTTGTTGCACTGTACACCGTTAGTACACCTAAGATCTGGAACACTGTGGAAATGCTTAAATGCCCAGTACACCGTCAGTACATCTAGGGTTTGGAACACTGTGGAAATGCCTAATTGAACTGTACACCGTGATTATTCCTAGGGATGAACGCCTGACTGTAAAGGAGGGTCTATATTTATGATGGTTAAGTATGTGCTTCAATAGAAACAATACAGGGTAGTGTCAATCATATACCTAGACATGTAAAACCCTAATCACACCAATAGTTTAACATACACAGGATACAATCAGTATTTGCTATAATGAAAGTAAATAGACGATTAGGTGTTAAGAAAGGTCAGTAAATACAATTGCGGTCTGTTGCCTTATGCCTGATCCCTAGAACATTTAGGGTGACTTTGTCTTAGTTAAGCAAAGGCTCAGGGGGGTTTGAAAACAGCCTGATCTGATCAGAATCATGATAACCTAGGATTCCAGTGACATATGTTTCTAGGGTTTCACCTGAACGTAGGGTCCTAGTGTTTACACCGAAAGTATGTCTACTCTTTATTTGGTAAATCTCCAATCAATTTTATAATGAACATCATCCCGAAACCCTAGTATCCAAGTTTCAGCAATCACATCTCTACCTGTCTGCTTAAACCCTAATTTCATTTCTCGTTATTTACTTTTCTGCATTTAGGATAATTATAAAACCAAATCAATCCAAAATCTATCTACCTACCCCCATCCTAATTGCGACCATAATCTTTGGTGATCCGCTTTATTTCAATTCGCTCCGATTTAAGAACGACCTCGAGTTATACTTACTGCTTGCTCCCAATGTAGGTAGTACTTATAGTTTGAGCTCCAGCTCATATAAATTTAAAACTCACTGTCCGCCACTTCTGTTGCTGTTGGAACAACGACCGGAGTCAAATCCGACCGACCGATAGGGGTGACGACAAGTTTTTGGCGCCGCTGCCGGGGATCGTAGAGCGTTACGTCCGATTTCTCCCCCATTTCTATGATTCATTCCCGTCTAGCCCCATTTCTCCACTCGCCCTCAAGACGTCCGAAGAAATGATGGCCATGAATGACGCTGAGTTCTTCGCCTGCTTAGAACAAGAGTTGGAATATGACGTCTACTCTTCATCTTTATCCTCTTCCGAAGTTATCTCCGCTAATTCAGACGATGAATCTAGAACCATAGGGCAATTCTTAGATCTTGACTTAGGAAACCATGATTCTCATCAGAAGATCTCAACTTCTGCATCTAGCATTCTAAGCTACCAGGTTATACTTGCTCCTGAGATTTCATATTCCTTAGAAAACTTCTTTCAAATCCCTACCTCATCTGGTTTTGTCGAGAGTAACTCTGAACATCTTCAACCCTTTCGTTTTCCACCCATTGAAGAACGTCTTCCACCATGGGACGAAGAAGTTTACGAATACCCTCCAAAATCACCTATCTTTTTGAACCTCGTACCCGAACCTGAGTACACCATCTATCGTGTTGTTGATTGGACTTTACCAATCAAACCTGAAGAAAATATCCGCTACGTAGGTAACTCTTTTGATCCTGATAGGAGATTGGATGTTTGTCGGGCATTTGCCAGACAACTCAAAACGTCTGACTTTCCTTTTTCGGTTGAACAAAGAGAAGTCACTCGTAGGATAAAGAAACAGGTTGGTATTCTCCACCATCTTCCAAATCAAAAGGAGGAAGGTATCTTCACACATTATCGAGAGCAAGAACTAAAGCTTAAATCAGAAATAGACCTACTAATGGACCTATTCGCCTGCACCGATTATGTAACACCTGCATAATTAGGATAATTAATTATGCCTAATTGTTTGTAACTAGTTGTAATTAGTATGTAATAGGACTAATTACAGGCTCTATTTGTATATATATATAAGATGATTTATATATATATGTGTGTACTTACGCGATTTGGATAAATCGTACGAATTAACCGGACGGAGTCCGACACGGTTATTTGGACGTTGGTGATAGAAAATTTACTTAAATAATGGGAATGTATTTTGTTATGTAAAATACGCAACCGAACGAGCATTATTTATATATTATCGCGACGACATTTTAACTAACGCAACAAAACGTAATAAACGCGACTTAATAATTTAAATATTGCGACAAATGTTTTTATTATTAATTTCAAGACATTTTATTTAAATACTCTAGTTACATTTTAAAATATAACGGTTTGGTTAAAAATACTAAAAACAAAGGATTTAACGATTAGGACACGGAGTAAACACTGAGTTTTAGGGAGCACTTTCCCCTCCCTTGCCCCTTGGATCAGCCAACCCCAACCCCCACCCAACTCCCATTCTTTCATTTTCACCATTTCAAACACACACACATCTTCCAAACACTCTCAACCAAATCCACACCAAATTTTCGGAATACAAACCGACACACGAAAATTACATATTTGGAATCACCATCACGAGTGGAGCAAGAATATCAAGATCGTTTTCATCGTTCCATCCTCCAATTGGCTCGATTTGCAAAAGTAAGAAATTTCTAAAATCTTAGATCTATTCAATTTGGTGTAATGTTTTGATGTTTTGATGTGTACACAACTTAGATATAACCTAATGCATGAAGAATACACGATTTTATAGCTCGAAAATGGGTTAGGTTTGCGTTTTTGGTCGAAAATTCTTGAAACCCGAAAGTTTCTGGGCTGGTGTTCATACATGCGACACAAGCCTTGTGTCGCATGCTGTGTCGCATAAACCCGTTTGTGTCGCACCTTGTGTCGTACAAATCCTTTAGTGTCGTAACCTTTGCGACACAATATTGTGTCGCACTCTATGTCGCATACTATGTCGTATTTAATACGACACAACCCTTATGTCGCTATTAAATTAGCATCGCAAGCTTTTGCGACACAACCACTGTGTCGCATACCAAACATTAGTGTCGCAGATTGTGTCGCAAAAACACAGAAAACCAGAATTTTAAAGTCAAAGTTACTGTACAAAAAAGTCAAATTTTACTGTAGCAGTACTGTAGCAAATCTACTGTAGCAAAGTCAACAATTTAGAATTTTTGCTACAAACCGTCACCAACGGGCCAAACATGTTTTCCAACAAACAAACAATTACAAACATACGGACAAACACTGGATATACTAGTTGTGTACAACTAAACGAAACGTCTCGTGAGACGCATACTTACATAACTTCATATGATTAGGCATTTGAAGGTTACGGGTTCAGAGAACCTACTTGCTTTACTTACTACTTGCTAATTGCAACTGATTACTACAAGACTCAGGTGAGTCTTACGGCCCCACTTTTACTGTTTTATCTTATTGGGGGAGATACATGCTACTGATTTTCTTGAACACAAGTACTAAACTGTTTACTATACCAAACGAAATTGCATGAGTTTACTTACAAACAGAAGTCTCTCCATCATATATCGTTAGTTATGGACTTAAGCGCGAACACTAGTTAATGGATCCATTAGGGAAATGACCCTCCCCACCCGGGGCAGTAGCCCTGCCACGTACTGATTTACACGTAGAAACGGGTGACTACTTATTCGTTACTGATGCTTGCTCAACTACGAGCATGTCACGGGAGCAAACTTATTACTTACGGGTTAAGCTTCGATTATGAGCCTCATGGCAACGGTATAAACTTACTTATTTACATTTGCTGGACTGCAAATACTGATTTTACGATTGCTGGATTGCAATGGCTGATTTTTACGCCTACGGGCATTACTAATGAAATCTCGTGTTCAAAGCCGATATTACTTACAAACCTGTGAGATTCACCAACCTTTTGGTTGACACTTTTTAGCATGTTTTCTCAGGTACCCGGATGGAGTAGGATTACTCCAGGATTTTAGCTAGAGTCGCATGATTTCAACACAACTGCATTAACGGAGATTCTTAGCATTATCTTTTGTACATTACGATTATGTAATAGAATCTCCCGCTATACGCGTGGACTCTAGGGGAAACTACATTTTGTATACGAAAACACTAAGTTTTCAAACATTATATCTATGGAATGTAACTAATTTACAAACGTTGCATATAGATGTCGTTTGCTTTATCTTTGTGCTGTGATATTTGATTAGTAACACCCCAAACTATGCTTCCGCAAAACAGTGAATTTCGGGGGTGTTACAGATTGGTATCAGAGCCTAAGGTTATAGTGAACTAGGTTGCATTTAGTGGGCCTAGACTATGACCGTTAGGCAGTATTCTCTTATTAGACATGACTGGTTCAGAAATTACAGCATACGACTTTAATTTAACATAGCCTGATCAACTATATACAATTAAGGAAAGATGATGTAAGGTCTGAAATGATTATGTTGATCGGGGATACGTTAGTTGACTCTGACCACGAGAGAACCGGACCATTACTTGATACGTGCTAGACACTAGGCTGGATATGATATATGTATATATATATTAGCCTCGTCTTACTTACACTCTGCCACAGGAATGGCAAACATACCACCTAATCCGTCACACTCTCACTCACATGGGTCACGGAACCCACGAGAAACCAGGAGGAACACAAGGTCACCTCGAACCAGCCCCTATCCTGTTCATAACTCTCAGAACTCGGCACATCTCACGATGCCAGTGTTGGCTACCCAACTTAACCGTCAGGAGCAAAGGCTCGAACATCTCGAACGGGAACAACTCCGAATGACCTACCTGCTTCGCCAGGCACTTGATCACATATCCCAACTCCAGCGAGAACAAGAGGATACCAACCTCTCTGTAAGCATAATTCAGGACTCAATGACCGCCGAATTAGGTGCGGATGAACTTGTAAGGAACCGACTAGAGGAATGTGAACAACGTTCACAGGAGACTGAGGATCACTCTCGTGTACTAGCACAACGACTGGCCTTAGTTGAAGACAATGCCAGGCAAACCAACAGGCTGGCAGAAACCGTGGACCGCCTTGTCGCGCTGATGGAACAAATTAATCTACATGAAGACTAGTGTAGTCTTTGTCTTGTAATCTATCTCGTAATCTTTTGACTATCTAGCACTACTCTATAAACTAGTCGGATGTAACAATTCCCGACACCTTTTGTAATATCTCTATAGGATGTAACCTTTGAACTCACATTATCTATCAAACTTCCCTTGATATTTCAACTCATAATAATTGTCATTTTTCCATGTTGATGTTATGTATTACTGCTTTTATACATGTACATCTGTGACAACTACAAGTTCCTACAAAATCTCATGTATCTTCATTTCTTTTATTGAAGAATCATGCCGCCAAAGACAAGACCATACACCGATGCCCAGATTACCTCCCTTATAACCCAGGCTGTTACTGAAGCCTTGGCTCGGAATACTCCACCAAATTCCTCGAGGAACAGCGATGCCGCTGAAACCACTACTGCTAAACCCTGTTCATACAAAGACTTTCAGAACTGCAAACCTCTAAACTTTGTAGGTACTGAGGGAGCTATCGGTCTAGTACGCTGGATCGAGAAAGTCGAATCCGTATTTCTGATCTGCAACTGTGCGGAAGGAGACAAAGTTAAGTTCTCCGTTAGTACTTTTACTGACACCGCACTCACCTGGTGGAACACTTATGCCCAGACTGTGAGTGTTGCTACTGCTTACCAACTCCCGTGGGAGGAGTTGAAAGAAATGTTGAGGGGCGAGTACTGCCCCAGGGATGAATTGAAACAGCTAGAAATGGAATTTTGGAACCACAAGATGCAGGGTGATGACATCACCGGATACACAAACCGTTTCCACCAACTGGCACTTCTGTGCCCAACCATGGTCGATCCTGAGTACAAGAGGATTGAGAAATTCGTTGATGGACTCCCTGAGAGACTACAGGACCTGGTGACTCCATCCAAACCAGGTACTATACAGAGCGCCATCCGTATGGCCCATGAACTAATGGCAAATTCTGTCCGCCGTGGCACAACTTCAACCCCATCTGCAAACAACAAACGCAAGTGGGAAGGTAACCCCAACTCATCCAACCAAACCTCCAACAAAAAGCCTGAGTACATTAAGGCTTATTCATCGGGGACTTCGGAAAAGAAAGGGTACAGTGGGAACAAGCCTTACTGTTCCAGATGCAGCCGCCATCATGACGGTTCTTGCCCTTGCTCCAACTGCAAACGGTTCGGGCATCTAGCCAAGGATTGCCGAACCAACATTTCTACCCCCAACACCAATGCACCAAAGGCCTGCTTTGGGTGCGGAAATTCAGGGCACTTCAAGAAAGATTGCCCAAAGCTGAAAAACAACAACAACCCTGCTCGTGGTAGAGCATTCGTTATCAAGGCTGGGGAAGCCAGACAAGACCCGAATGTCGTGACGGGTACGTTCCTTCTCAACGACCTTACTGCTTCTGTATTATTTGATACCGGTGCCGATAGAAGCTTCATTTCTGAGAAATTTAGCCCTTTACTTGACATAACTCCCACTGCCTTAGATGCTAAATACATTGTAGAATTAGCTAACGGCAAACTGATTGAGACGGATAGCATCATACACAACTGTACACTTAACCTCACGAACGAAACGTATTCCATTGATTTAATCCCTGTCGAGATCGGCAGCTTCGATATTATTGTCGGTATGGATTGGTTATCCAAGCACCGAGCTGAAATCATCTGTCATGACAAACTCGTTCGCATACCTCTTGTCTCCGGTGGAACCTTAGTCCTACAAGGGGAGACCGGCAGACGAAATCTGAATATTGTCTCCTGTCTGAAAACTAGAAAATACCTACGAAAAGGGTATCAAGCCATCCTTGCACATGTAACAGAGAAGAAGTCGGAGGAGAAGCGACTTGAGGATGTTCCGATCGTGCGGGATTTCCCGGAAGTCTTTCCTGAAGACTTGCCTGGACTTCCGCCACCTAGACAAGTTGAATTTCAAATCGAACTTGTGCCCGGAGCTGCACCCGTGGCACGAGCCCCTTACCGTTTAGCACCATCCGAAATGCAGGAGTTGTCTAACCAACTACAGGAACTCCTGGACAGAGGATTCATACGACCAAGTTCCTCGCCTTGGGGAGCTCCGGTCTTATTTGTGAAAAAGAAAGATGGATCTTTCCGCATGTGTATCGACTACCGAGAGCTGAATAAGCTAACCATAAAGAATCGGTACCCACTTCCTAGAATCGATGACCTGTTTGACCAACTCCAGGGATCGAGTGTTTACTCAAAGATTGATCTACGGTCGGGTTATCATCAACTCCGAGTCCGTGACAATGATATCCCAAAGACAGCTTTCCGAACTCGTTATGGGCATTACGAATTCCAAGTGATGCCATTCGGGTTGACCAACGCACTGGCCGTATTCATGGACCTTATGAATCGGGTGTGCAAACCATATCTTGACAAATTCGTCATTGTGTTCATCGATGATATCCTGATTTACTCTCGCAACGAGCAGGAACATGCTCAACATCTGAAAACCATTCTAGGACTTCTTAAACACGAAGAGTTATATGCCAAATTCTCTAAGTGTGAGTTCTGGATTCGAACCGTTCAATTCCTCGGGCACGTGATTGACAGCCAAGGAATTCATGTTGATCCCGCCAAGATTGAAGCAATCAAGGGCTGGGAGTCACCGACCACTCCAACCGAAGTGAGACAATTCTTAGGTCTTGCTAGTTATTACCGCCGATTCATCGAAAACTTTTCAAGAATAGCTGTTCCCCTTTCAAGAATAGCTGTTCCCCTAACCACACTGACTCAGAAAGATAAGAAGTTCGATTGGACTGATAAACAAGAGTCAGCTTTTCAACTATTGAAAAACAAACTTTGCAGTGCACCGATCTTGTCCTTACCCGAGGGCACCGACGATTTCGTAGTTTACTGCGACGCCTCACACCAAGGACTTGGTTGTGTGTTGATGCAACGGGAAAAAGTCATTGCCTATGCCTCACGACAACTAAAAATCCACGAGAAAAACTATACGACCCACGACCTCGAGTTAGGTGCTGTGGTCTTCGCATTGAAAATCTGGAGACATTATCTCTACGGTACGAAAAGCACTATCTTCACTGATCACAAAAGTCTCCAACACATATTCGATCAGAAGGATCTAAACATGAGGCAACGTCGCTGGGTTGAGTTACTTAGTGACTACGACTGCGAGATCAAATACCATCCGGGCAAGGCTAACGTAGTTGCCGATGCCTTAAGCCGAAAAGAACGAGTGAAACCCCTTCGAGTCCGAGCACTTTCTATGACAATTCATAACGAGCTTCCTGCTCAAATCCTTACCGCTCAACTTGAAGCACTCAACGATGAAAACTTGAAAAATGAAGCCTTGCGAGGCTTGGATAAACAATTCGAAATCAAACCCGATGGAACTCGATACTTCTCTAACCGGGTGTGGTTACCCAAATTCGGAAACTTGCGAGATTTGGTGATGGCTGAAGCTCACAAATCTCGATACTCTATACATCCTGGTTCTGACAAGATGTATCACGACGTCAAAGGATTGTATTGGTGGCCTAACATGAAAGCTGACATTGCCTTGTACGTCAGTAAATGCCTAACCTGTTTCAAAGTCAAGGCCGAACACCAAAGACCCTCGGGGTTGCTCCAACAACCTGAAATTCCTCAATGGAAATGGGAACAGATTTCCATGGACTTCATTACCAAACTACCGAAAACTTCGAGTGGTTGCGATACCATTTGGGTGATCGTGGACCGTCTCACGAAATCTGCTCATTTTCTGGCCATCAAGGAAACCGACAAGATGGAGCGTCTGACTCGCATCTATGTCAAAGAAATCATCTCGCGACACGGTGTACCTATCTCGATCATCTCGGATAGGGACAGCCGTTTTACTTCTAACTTTTGGCAATCGCTACAAAAATCTCTTGGTACTCGTCTGGATATGAGTACTGCTTATCACCCGCAAACCGATGGCCAAAGCGAGCGAACTATTCAAACACTGGAGGATATGCTACGAGCCTGCGTAGTTGACTTCGGTACTTCTTGGGAAAATCACTTACCGTTGTGCGAGTTTTCGTACAACAACAGTTACCATACCAGCATAAAGGCTGCACCCTTCGAGGCACTTTACGGGCGTAAATGCCGATCACCTATCTGTTGGACTGAGTTAGGAGATTCCCAACTCACGGGTCCAGAAATCATTCAGGAAACTACTGAGAAAATCATCGGTATTCAAAACCGGCTGAAGGCCGCACGTGATCGTCAGAAAAGCTATGCTGACGTGAGACGCAAACACCTTGAGTTCCAGGTAGGGGACAAGGTACTTCTCAAAGTGGCACCGTGGAAGGGTGTCATTCGATTCGGAAAGCGAGGCAAACTAAATCCTAGGTACATCGGACCATTCGAAATCCTGGAAAGGATTGGTCCAGTGGCATACCGCCTGCAACTTCCTGCTGAACTTAGCAGCATACACAACACATTCCACATTTCTAACTTGAAGAAATGTCTGTCTGACGAGACACTGATTATACCGCTCGACAAAATTCAAATCGATGATAAACTTCATTTTGTCGATGAGCCTATGGAAATCATGGACCGTGAGGTCAAACGATTGAAACAGAGTCGTATTCCCATCGTAAAGGTCAGGTGGAATTCTAGGCGCGGCCCTGAGTTCACCTGGGAACGGGAAGACCAAATGCGACAGAAATATCCACATCTCTTCCCAGATAACGCACCGTCCGTGCACTCAAGCTAATTTCGGGACGAAATTTATTTAACAAGGGGAGAATGTAACACCTGCATAATTAGGATAATTAATTATGCCTAATTGTTTGTAACTAGTTGTAATTAGTATGTAATAGGACTAATTACAGGCTCTATTTGTATATATATATAAGATGATTTATATATATATGTGTGTACTTACGCGATTTGGATAAATCGTACGAATTAACCGGACGGAGTCCGACACGGTTATTTGGACGTTGGTGATAGAAAATTTACTTAAATAATGGGAATGTATTTTGTTATGTAAAATACGCAACCGAACGAGCATTATTTATATATTATCGCGACGACATTTTAACTAACGCAACAAAACGTAATAAACGCGACTTAATAATTTAAATATTGCGACAAATGTTTTTATTATTAATTTCAAGACATTTTATTTAAATACTCTAGTTACATTTTAAAATATAACGGTTTGGTTAAAAATACTAAAAACAAAGGATTTAACGATTAGGACACGGAGTAAACACTGAGTTTTAGGGAGCACTTTCCCCTCCCTTGCCCCTTGGATCAGCCAACCCCAACCCCCACCCAACTCCCATTCTTTCATTTTCACCATTTCAAACACACACACATCTTCCAAACACTCTCAACCAAATCCACACCAAATTTTCGGAATACAAACCGACACACGAAAATTACATATTTGGAATCACCATCACGAGTGGAGCAAGAATATCAAGATCGTTTTCATCGTTCCATCCTCCAATTGGCTCGATTTGCAAAAGTAAGAAATTTCTAAAATCTTAGATTTATTCAATTTGGTGTAATGTTTTGATGTTTTGATGTGTACACAACTTAGATATAACCTAATGCATGAAGAATACACGATTTTATAGCTCGAAAATGGGTTAGGTTTGCGTTTTTGGTCGAAAATTCTTGAAACCCGAAAGTTTCTGGGCTGGTGTTCATACATGCGACACAAGCCTTGTGTCGCATGCTGTGTCGCATAAACCCGTTTGTGTCGCACCTTGTGTCGTACAAATCCTTTAGTGTCGTAACCTTTGCGACACAATATTGTGTCGCACTCTATGTCGCATACTATGTCGTATTTAATACGACACAACCCTTATGTCGCTATTAAATTAGCATCGCAAGCTTTTGCGACACAACCACTGTGTCGCATACCAAACATTAGTGTCGCAGATTGTGTCGCAAAAACACAGAAAACCAGAATTTTAAAGTCAAAGTTACTGTACAAAAAAGTCAAATTTTACTGTAGCAGTACTGTAGCAAATCTACTGTAGCAAAGTCAACAATTTAGAATTTTTGCTACAAACCGTCACCAACGGGCCAAACATGTTTTCCAACAAACAAACAATTACAAACATACGGACAAACACTGGATATACTAGTTGTGTACAACTAAACGAAACGTCTCGTGAGACGCATACTTACATAACTTCATATGATTAGGCATTTGAAGGTTACGGGTTCAGAGAACCTACTTGCTTTACTTACTACTTGCTAATTGCAACTGATTACTACAAGACTCAGGTGAGTCTTACGGCCCCACTTTTACTGTTTTATCTTATTGGGGGAGATACATGCTACTGATTTTCTTGAACACAAGTACTAAACTGTTTACTATACCAAACGAAATTGCATGAGTTTACTTACAAACAGAAGTCTCTCCATCATATATCGTTAGTTATGGACTTAAGCGCGAACACTAGTTAATGGATCCATTAGGGAAATGACCCTCCCCACCCGGGGCAGTAGCCCTGCCACGTACTGATTTACACGTAGAAACGGGTGACTACTTATTCGTTACTGATGCTTGCTCAACTACGAGCATGTCACGGGAGCAAACTTATTACTTACGGGTTAAGCTTCGATTATGAGCCTCATGGCAACGGTATAAACTTACTTATTTACATTTGCTGGACTGCAAATACTGATTTTACGATTGCTGGATTGCAATGGCTGATTTTTACGCCTACGGGCATTACTAATGAAATCTCGTGTTCAAAGCCGATATTACTTACAAACCTGTGAGATTCACCAACCTTTTGGTTGACACTTTTTAGCATGTTTTCTCAGGTACCCGGATGGAGTAGGATTACTCCAGGATTTTAGCTAGAGTCGCATGATTTCAACACAACTGCATTAACGGAGATTCTTAGCATTATCTTTTGTACATTACGATTATGTAATAGAATCTCCCGCTATACGCGTGGACTCTAGGGGAAACTACATTTTGTATACGAAAACACTAAGTTTTCAAACATTATATCTATGGAATGTAACTAATTTACAAACGTTGCATATAGATGTCGTTTGCTTTATCTTTGTGCTGTGATATTTGATTAGTAACACCCCAAACTATGCTTCCGCAAAACAGTGAATTTCGGGGGTGTTACAGATTGGTATCAGAGCCTAAGGTTATAGTGAACTAGGTTGCATTTAGTGGGCCTAGACTATGACCGTTAGGCAGTATTCTCTTATTAGACATGACTGGTTCAGAAATTACAGCATACGACTTTAATTTAACATAGCCTGATCAACTATATACAATTAAGGAAAGATGATGTAAGGTCTGAAATGATTATGTTGATCGGGGATACGTTAGTTGACTCTGACCACGAGAGAACCGGACCATTACTTGATACGTGCTAGACACTAGGCTGGATATGATATATGTATATATATATTAGCCTCGTCTTACTTACACTCTGCCACAGGAATGGCAAACATACCACCTAATCCGTCACACTCTCACTCACATGGGTCACGGAACCCACGAGAAACCAGGAGGAACACAAGGTCACCTCGAACCAGCCCCTATCCTGTTCATAACTCTCAGAACTCGGCACATCTCACGATGCCAGTGTTGGCTACCCAACTTAACCGTCAGGAGCAAAGGCTCGAACATCTCGAACGGGAACAACTCCGAATGACCTACCTGCTTCGCCAGGCACTTGATCACATATCCCAACTCCAGCGAGAACAAGAGGATACCAACCTCTCTGTAAGCATAATTCAGGACTCAATGACCGCCGAATTAGGTGCGGATGAACTTGTAAGGAACCGACTAGAGGAATGTGAACAACGTTCACAGGAGACTGAGGATCACTCTCGTGTACTAGCACAACGACTGGCCTTAGTTGAAGACAATGCCAGGCAAACCAACAGGCTGGCAGAAACCGTGGACCGCCTTGTCGCGCTGATGGAACAAATTAATCTACATGAAGACTAGTGTAGTCTTTGTCTTGTAATCTATCTCGTAATCTTTTGACTATCTAGCACTACTCTATAAACTAGTCGGATGTAACAATTCCCGACACCTTTTGTAATATCTCTATAGGATGTAACCTTTGAACTCACATTATCTATCAAACTTCCCTTGATATTTCAACTCATAATAATTGTCATTTTTCCATGTTGATGTTATGTATTACTGCTTTTATACATGTACATCTGTGACAACTACAAGTTCCTACAAAATCTCATGTATCTTCATTTCTTTTATTGAAGAATCATGCCGCCAAAGACAAGACCATACACCGATGCCCAGATTACCTCCCTTATAACCCAGGCTGTTACTGAAGCCTTGGCTCGGAATACTCCACCAAATTCCTCGAGGAACAGCGATGCCGCTGAAACCACTACTGCTAAACCCTGTTCATACAAAGACTTTCAGAACTGCAAACCTCTAAACTTTGTAGGTACTGAGGGAGCTATCGGTCTAGTACGCTGGATCGAGAAAGTCGAATCCGTATTTCTGATCTGCAACTGTGCGGAAGGAGACAAAGTTAAGTTCTCCGTTAGTACTTTTACTGACACCGCACTCACCTGGTGGAACACTTATGCCCAGACTGTGAGTGTTGCTACTGCTTACCAACTCCCGTGGGAGGAGTTGAAAGAAATGTTGAGGGGCGAGTACTGCCCCAGGGATGAATTGAAACAGCTAGAAATGGAATTTTGGAACCACAAGATGCAGGGTGATGACATCACCGGATACACAAACCGTTTCCACCAACTGGCACTTCTGTGCCCAACCATGGTCGATCCTGAGTACAAGAGGATTGAGAAATTCGTTGATGGACTCCCTGAGAGACTACAGGACCTGGTGACTCCATCCAAACCAGGTACTATACAGAGCGCCATCCGTATGGCCCATGAACTAATGGCAAATTCTGTCCGCCGTGGCACAACTTCAACCCCATCTGCAAACAACAAACGCAAGTGGGAAGGTAACCCCAACTCATCCAACCAAACCTCCAACAAAAAGCCTGAGTACATTAAGGCTTATTCATCGGGGACTTCGGAAAAGAAAGGGTACAGTGGGAACAAGCCTTACTGTTCCAGATGCAGCCGCCATCATGACGGTTCTTGCCCTTGCTCCAACTGCAAACGGTTCGGGCATCTAGCCAAGGATTGCCGAACCAACATTTCTACCCCCAACACCAATGCACCAAAGGCCTGCTTTGGGTGCGGAAATTCAGGGCACTTCAAGAAAGATTGCCCAAAGCTGAAAAACAACAACAACCCTGCTCGTGGTAGAGCATTCGTTATCAAGGCTGGGGAAGCCAGACAAGACCCGAATGTCGTGACGGGTACGTTCCTTCTCAACGACCTTACTGCTTCTGTATTATTTGATACCGGTGCCGATAGAAGCTTCATTTCTGAGAAATTTAGCCCTTTACTTGACATAACTCCCACTGCCTTAGATGCTAAATACATTGTAGAATTAGCTAACGGCAAACTGATTGAGACGGATAGCATCATACACAACTGTACACTTAACCTCACAAACGAAACGTATTCCATTGATTTAATCCCTGTCGAGATCGGCAGCTTCGATATTATTGTCGGTATGGATTGGTTATCCAAGCACCGAGCTGAAATCATCTGTCATGACAAACTCGTTCGCATACCTCTTGTCTCCGGTGGAACCTTAGTCCTACAAGGGGAGACCGGCAGACGAAATCTGAATATTGTCTCCTGTCTGAAAACTAGAAAATACCTACGAAAAGGGTATCAAGCCATCCTTGCACATGTAACAGAGAAGAAGTCGGAGGAGAAGCGACTTGAGGATGTTCCGATCGTGCGGGATTTCCCGGAAGTCTTTCCTGAAGACTTGCCTGGACTTCCGCCACCTAGACAAGTTGAATTTCAAATCGAACTTGTGCCCGGAGCTGCACCCGTGGCACGAGCCCCTTACCGTTTAGCACCATCCGAAATGCAGGAGTTGTCTAACCAACTACAGGAACTCCTGGACAGAGGATTCATACGACCAAGTTCCTCGCCTTGGGGAGCTCCGGTCTTATTTGTGAAAAAGAAAGATGGATCTTTCCGCATGTGTATCGACTACCGAGAGCTGAATAAGCTAACCATAAAGAATCGGTACCCACTTCCTAGAATCGATGACCTGTTTGACCAACTCCAGGGATCGAGTGTTTACTCAAAGATTGATCTACGGTCGGGTTATCATCAACTCCGAGTCCGTGACAATGATATCCCAAAGACAGCTTTCCGAACTCGTTATGGGCATTACGAATTCCAAGTGATGCCATTCGGGTTGACCAACGCACTGGCCGTATTCATGGACCTTATGAATCGGGTGTGCAAACCATATCTTGACAAATTCGTCATTGTGTTCATCGATGATATCCTGATTTACTCTCGCAACGAGCAGGAACATGCTCAACATCTGAAAACCATTCTAGGACTTCTTAAACACGAAGAGTTATATGCCAAATTCTCTAAGTGTGAGTTCTGGATTCGAACCGTTCAATTCCTCGGGCACGTGATTGACAGCCAAGGAATTCATGTTGATCCCGCCAAGATTGAAGCAATCAAGGGCTGGGAGTCACCGACCACTCCAACCGAAGTGAGACAATTCTTAGGTCTTGCTAGTTATTACCGCCGATTCATCGAAAACTTTTCAAGAATAGCTGTTCCCCTTTCAAGAATAGCTGTTCCCCTAACCACACTGACTCAGAAAGATAAGAAGTTCGATTGGACTGATAAACAAGAGTCAGCTTTTCAACTATTGAAAAACAAACTTTGCAGTGCACCGATCTTGTCCTTACCCGAGGGCACCGACGATTTCGTAGTTTACTGCGACGCCTCACACCAAGGACTTGGTTGTGTGTTGATGCAACGGGAAAAAGTCATTGCCTATGCCTCACGACAACTAAAAATCCACGAGAAAAACTATACGACCCACGACCTCGAGTTAGGTGCTGTGGTCTTCGCATTGAAAATCTGGAGACATTATCTCTACGGTACGAAAAGCACTATCTTCACTGATCACAAAAGTCTCCAACACATATTCGATCAGAAGGATCTAAACATGAGGCAACGTCGCTGGGTTGAGTTACTTAGTGACTACGACTGCGAGATCAAATACCATCCGGGCAAGGCTAACGTAGTTGCCGATGCCTTAAGCCGAAAAGAACGAGTGAAACCCCTTCGAGTCCGAGCACTTTCTATGACAATTCATAACGAGCTTCCTGCTCAAATCCTTACCGCTCAACTTGAAGCACTCAACGATGAAAACTTGAAAAATGAAGCCTTGCGAGGCTTGGATAAACAATTCGAAATCAAACCCGATGGAACTCGATACTTCTCTAACCGGGTGTGGTTACCCAAATTCGGAAACTTGCGAGATTTGGTGATGGCTGAAGCTCACAAATCTCGATACTCTATACATCCTGGTTCTGACAAGATGTATCACGACGTCAAAGGATTGTATTGGTGGCCTAACATGAAAGCTGACATTGCCTTGTACGTCAGTAAATGCCTAACCTGTTTCAAAGTCAAGGCCGAACACCAAAGACCCTCGGGGTTGCTCCAACAACCTGAAATTCCTCAATGGAAATGGGAACAGATTTCCATGGACTTCATTACCAAACTACCGAAAACTTCGAGTGGTTGCGATACCATTTGGGTGATCGTGGACCGTCTCACGAAATCTGCTCATTTTCTGGCCATCAAGGAAACCGACAAGATGGAGCGTCTGACTCGCATCTATGTCAAAGAAATCATCTCGCGACACGGTGTACCTATCTCGATCATCTCGGATAGGGACAGCCGTTTTACTTCTAACTT
Source organism: Helichrysum umbraculigerum (assembly GCA_949592205.1). Lineage (NCBI taxonomy): Eukaryota > Viridiplantae > Streptophyta > Magnoliopsida > Asterales > Asteraceae > Helichrysum > Helichrysum umbraculigerum. The sequence goes on along the minus strand of CATIUR010000004.1, from coordinate 102,186,325 downwards.
TTGGCAATCGCTACAAAAATCTCTTGGTACTCGTCTGGATATGAGTACTGCTTATCACCCGCTAACCGATGGCCAAAGCGAGCGAACTATTCAAACACTGGAGGATATGCTACGAGCCTGCGTAGTTGACTTCGGTACTTCTTGGGAAAATCACTTACCGTTGTGCGAGTTTTCGTACAACAACAGTTACCATACCAGCATAAAGGCTGCACCCTTCGAGGCACTTTACGGGCGTAAATGCCGATCACCTATCTGTTGGACTGAGTTAGGAGATTCCCAACTCACGGGTCCAGAAATCATTCAGGAAACTACTGAGAAAATCATCGGTATTCAAAACCGGCTGAAGGCCGCACGTGATCGTCAGAAAAGCTATGCTGACGTGAGACGCAAACACCTTGAGTTCCAGGTAGGGGACAAGGTACTTCTCAAAGTGGCACCGTGGAAGGGTGTCATTCGATTCGGAAAGCGAGGCAAACTAAATCCTAGGTACATCGGACCATTCGAAATCCTGGAAAGGATTGGTCCAGTGGCATACCGCCTGCAACTTCCTGCTGAACTTAGCAGCATACACAACACATTCCACATTTCTAACTTGAAGAAATGTCTGTCTGACGAGACACTGATTATACCGCTCGACAAAATTCAAATCGATGATAAACTTCATTTTGTCGATGAGCCTATGGAAATCATGGACCGTGAGGTCAAACGATTGAAACAGAGTCGTATTCCCATCGTAAAGGTCAGGTGGAATTCTAGGCGCGGCCCTGAGTTCACCTGGGAACGGGAAGACCAAATGCGACAGAAATATCCACATCTCTTCCCAGATAACGCACCGTCCGTGCACTCAAGCTAATTTCGGGACGAAATTTATTTAACAAGGGGAGAATGTAACACCTGCATAATTAGGATAATTAATTATGCCTAATTGTTTGTAACTAGTTGTAATTAGTATGTAATAGGACTAATTACAGGCTCTATTTGTATATATATATAAGATGATTTATATATATATGTGTGTACTTACGCGATTTGGATAAATCGTACGAATTAACCGGACGGAGTCCGACACGGTTATTTGGACGTTGGTGATAGAAAATTTACTTAAATAATGGGAATGTATTTTGTTATGTAAAATACGCAACCGAACGAGCATTATTTATATATTATCGCGACGACATTTTAACTAACGCAACAAAACGTAATAAACGCGACTTAATAATTTAAATATTGCGACAAATGTTTTTATTATTAATTTCAAGACATTTTATTTAAATACTCTAGTTACATTTTAAAATATAACGGTTTGGTTAAAAATACTAAAAACAAAGGATTTAACGATTAGGACACGGAGTAAACACTGAGTTTTAGGGAGCACTTTCCCCTCCCTTGCCCCTTGGATCAGCCAACCCCAACCCCCACCCAACTCCCATTCTTTCATTTTCACCATTTCAAACACACACACATCTTCCAAACACTCTCAACCAAATCCACACCAAATTTTCGGAATACAAACCGACACACGAAAATTACATATTTGGAATCACCATCACGAGTGGAGCAAGAATATCAAGATCGTTTTCATCGTTCCATCCTCCAATTGGCTCGATTTGCAAAAGTAAGAAATTTCTAAAATCTTAGATTTATTCAATTTGGTGTAATGTTTTGATGTTTTGATGTGTACACAACTTAGATATAACCTAATGCATGAAGAATACACGATTTTATAGCTCGAAAATGGGTTAGGTTTGCGTTTTTGGTCGAAAATTCTTGAAACCCGAAAGTTTCTGGGCTGGTGTTCATACATGCGACACAAGCCTTGTGTCGCATGCTGTGTCGCATAAACCCGTTTGTGTCGCACCTTGTGTCGTACAAATCCTTTAGTGTCGTAACCTTTGCGACACAATATTGTGTCGCACTCTATGTCGCATACTATGTCGTATTTAATACGACACAACCCTTATGTCGCTATTAAATTAGCATCGCAAGCTTTTGCGACACAACCACTGTGTCGCATACCAAACATTAGTGTCGCAGATTGTGTCGCAAAAACACAGAAAACCAGAATTTTAAAGTCAAAGTTACTGTACAAAAAAGTCAAATTTTACTGTAGCAGTACTGTAGCAAATCTACTGTAGCAAAGTCAACAATTTAGAATTTTTGCTACAAACCGTCACCAACGGGCCAAACATGTTTTCCAACAAACAAACAATTACAAACATACGGACAAACACTGGATATACTAGTTGTGTACAACTAAACGAAACGTCTCGTGAGACGCATACTTACATAACTTCATATGATTAGGCATTTGAAGGTTACGGGTTCAGAGAACCTACTTGCTTTACTTACTACTTGCTAATTGCAACTGATTACTACAAGACTCAGGTGAGTCTTACGGCCCCACTTTTACTGTTTTATCTTATTGGGGGAGATACATGCTACTGATTTTCTTGAATACAAGTACTAAACTGTTTACTATACCAAACGAAATTGCATGAGTTTACTTACAAACAGAAGTCTCTCCATCATATATCGTTAGTTATGGACTTAAGCGCGAACACTAGTTAATGGATCCATTAGGGAAATGACCCTCCCCACCCGGGGCAGTAGCCCTGCCACGTACTGATTTACACGTAGAAACGGGTTACTACTTATTCGTTACTGATGCTTGCTCAACTACGAGCATGTCACGGGAGCAAACTTATTACTTACGGGTTAAGCTTCGATTATGAGCCTCATGGCAACGGTATAAACTTACTTATTTACATTTGCTGGACTGCAAATACTGATTTTACGATTGCTGGATTGCAATGGCTGATTTTTACGCCTACGGGCATTACTAATGAAATCTCGTGTTCAAAGCCGATATTACTTACAAACCTGTGAGATTCACCAACCTTTTGGTTGACACTTTTTAGCATGTTTTCTCAGGTACCCGGATGGAGTAGGATTACTCCAGGATTTTAGCTAGAGTCGCATGATTTCAACACAACTGCATTAACGGAGATTCTTAGCATTATCTTTTGTACATTACGATTATGTAATAGAATCTCCCGCTATACGCGTGGACTCTAGGGGAAACTACATTTTGTATACGAAAACACTAAGTTTTCAAACATTATATCTATGGAATGTAACTAATTTACAAACGTTGCATATAGATGTCGTTTGCTTTATCTTTGTGCTGTGATATTTGATTAGTAACACCCCAAACTATGTTTCCGCAAAACAGTGAATTTCGGGGGTGTTACAGATTATCAACCGGTTTCCCAAACCTTAATTAATCGTTATGTTGCGGCTATGATTTATGAGCTTGAGTTCTGGATCAGCAAAGATCCCGCTATACCTCTCGTCATTTCTGATAAAATTCCATTTTTCGTTGACCCTGCTGCGTACATGATCAACAAGTTGTTAGAAATATTCCCTGGTGCCACTGACGATAACATGGAAGCTGCTTTCTTTGCTGAAAGGAAGGATATTAACATCTCACTCACTTTGTTATTTGCTCAGTCAAAATTTCCTTTCACTATTTCGCAAACATCTTTAATCGAAGAAATCACGGAGTCAGTTCACACTACCACCGAAGATCCCGATTCGAGAGAAGAACGGAAATTTCAACAAACCCTAGGAATGCTTCTTCATGACTTGAACCATATAGATGACGGATCACGAAACGGAATTTCAAACCCTAAGAAAGTTAGAAAGGAATTTAACAAGTTTATCGACAATCTTCTAGATTTAGGCAAAAAGGAACGTATGTTTCTCACTGAACACGAACGATTCTCGTTACATCCCGCAGACCTAGTTGATTCTGTCATTAAGATTCTCACGGGACTTTATTCCTCGCTACACTTTCCCTCAACCAAGTGCACCAAATTCACTTAAACAAATGCTCTTGGGCAATATTCAATAAATTTGTCCAAAAGTCGAGCTACCGACTTTAACCAAGCGCTTTTTGGGAGGCAACCCAAACTTTAGTTAATGTAGTTTTTATTTTAAGTATTTAGGCTAAGTAATATTAGTGGTTTATTTTTAAATTTAAAAGCTTGCATTTAAAAACACAAGAAAACGTTCTTTTAAAATTCAAATTCGCACAACACAGTAACGAATTCCAGACATTTTCAGAAAGTTCGAAAAAGTTTATTTTTAAATTTTGAAAAATTAATTTTGAATTTGTCTTGGATTTTAAAGAACACAAAAAGATTGTCTTGTTTTAAATAAAAACGTATACGATTTCGCATACGATTCGCATATATCTTTTCAGACTGCGCGTAAAGATTCAGAAAATTACGAACATACTTTTTTAAAAATGTTTTATTAAAAATTTTTAAACTTTGAAATTTTACTTGTATGTTTCGTATCTTTCGCAAATTTTAAATCGCGTACGTTTAAAAGGGTATAATAAGAGATTTTAGCCACACACATAAGACAAAACATTAAAAAAGTTCATCTTCTTCCTCTCCCCACCTCCAAACCGTCGGCCTCACCCCCATCACCACCAAATCTCCATTACTCAACCATTTTGCATGATTCCAAGCTCAAAATTCATCATTTTATGATCTTTCTTGCAACCACAACATCATTACATCAAGTCTAAGGTAATTCTTGACCTACTTTTGTGATTTTCATGAAACTTTAAAAATTAGGGCTTGTAACTCATTTTCATAGATTTCATGGTTAAAAGTTGCAATCTTTAGTGTTATTTCATGCTTATCTTGATGCTTGACATGATTACAAGCTTAATCTAGTGAATTGTTGGCTTGATTGCAAGATTGGGAATTAAAGTGTTGACTTTTTGATGAACTATGGCTAGTTTGACTTTTTGGATGATTAATTGCTTATGTTGACTTTTGTTGATTGATTTATGCTTAAATATGATAGGTTAACATGTTTTGATTGATCATTTGTGATTAGAAAATGATTAAGCTAGTTTTTGGTAATTAAAGTAAGCTCATTTTTAATAAAATCATCATAAACATTATTTTTTCTTAAAACTTTTATTTTTAAACCATGTTTATGACTTTTCCAAACTTAAAAAGCTTACAAGATTATCAAAACAAGTTTCGGTTCATTTAATCATTTTTAAGTTTATCACTTTAATTAATAAAGTGTATGACTTTGAAATGAAACCAACAAAAATGCCATTTGCTAAAAACTACCATTTTTGTCGAATAAGTTTACTTCCATTCTTTGCTTGAAATCATGTAAAATACGGCTTTATGTCTTTTGGAAATTGCGGAAAGTTGGATTGCATATTTAATTGGTAATATGCCCTTTTATGATTAATTGATTTACTTGAGGTAATCATATAACCTTGGACTTAATCTCATTTAGATTGATTAACCATGAACATGAAGTATTTAAGTTTTTAGTGCTTGGGATAATTAAGTTAGGTACCTTGTTGACTTGCTTTGATTATGCTAGAAACTTGAAGCTTTGTGCCACTTACCCTTATTTAGACATAAGTTGATAAAAGTTTTTGGATTTGTGATTGGTTGCGGTTAGGTTTAGCAATTTTAAAATTTCTGGATATGCCCATTTCTAAAGCCTACATTTCCAATTTTTTCTGAAAATTTGGAAGTACTTTAGCATATCCATTAATATATCACTATTATGGTCTAATCTTTTCTTGTCTTTTATCACAGATGGAAAATTGCCCACCTTCACTCAGCTACTTGGCAAAGTCTTCAAAGAATAGGTCACTCATTCGCCAGTGGTTGCAGCGACCAATAGGCAGTAATCGATATGTGGTATGGAAAGACATGATTAAGCTAGGGATCAGGGATGAGTTGAAGAGTTTGTTGATGTATGAGACCGATGGTCAAGTAAACAATGCCTTTCTCCGTCTCTTCGATATAGATGAGTATGCATACCGAGAAGTAGTGACAGAGTTCATGATGACTTACCAGCTGAATCCAAAGATGAGCGTATCCGACAAAAGATAGATTTCATTCAGGTTTCAGGAACAGATTCATCATATCTCAGTTGCCGACTTGGGAGTGTATCTTGGTTTATATACAGAGTCTCAGGTCAACTCTGCATGGTTCAGAAACAGTGTTCAAGACATCTCCAGCCTACCAAACAGGAACCACAAGGATATTTGGATGGATTTAGCATGATCAAACTTTAGGAGCTGTGTTAAGTCATCCACTTTCATCAAGCCGGTTCATCACATCCTTCACAAGTTGTTAGCATGTTCTATATTTGAAAAGAAGGAAGGTGGTGCTGTGAGTGCCGAAGAGTTGAAATTCATGGAAGCAATCATAGGAGGAAAGAATCTGAATGTTGCTTTATTGATCGCTGAGAGACTTGGAGCTGAGACAGACATGGATAGGCACATGTTCATGGGGTCGATTATTACTAGATTGCTTTATAGTATGGGATTGTTGACAGAGGCCCACACTGAGGAGTTTACTGTTTGTTCTCGTTCTTTGCCATTCAACTTGGACTACTGCAAGTTGATCCATCTTGTTGAGGTAGACGAGCAGAGACAGTGCCTATGGAAGAACACCAAACAGATCATTCCAGGATGTCGTCTCCCTGGGAAGCGTGTTAGAGGATCCTCACCTGTTGCAGATACTGAGGATGGTCCATCTGATAGAGCCCGAGCACCTACTACTCATACTAGTGTCTCGCATAGAGGAGCTGAGACAGCCGAGCCACTAGCTCAAGCTACTGTTCACTACACAGATCCAGTGACCTCGCTGACACAGTATTATCTTTTGCATGCTCTTCAGGTTAGCCGTTCCCATCAGCTGTTGATTTCCAGGAAACTTGGTATTCCTGACCCAGAGCCTTACATGTACCGATGCGGTCCACCACCACCAGCCATAGCACCACCACATACATCCATCCCATCACATACCACCCATACACCATCACCCGCTATCCGGACCACACCAGTACCAGAGCAGGTCCAGTCAGTTGAGACCGAGATACCGGTAGTTCAGCCAGTGATTTCTGCACCTGTGATTTCTCATCCTGCCCAGCCAGTCGCCAGTGGATCTTACCATGCTGACACAGTCTACTTGGGCACTGATGCTGTATCTTTTGACACTTCCGGGATGCTATTAAACTTGGGACCGATCTCTTCCTCAGCTGTACCGACAGAGAGCATGCAACGTCAGGCTTACATGACCTTACTAGAGCAGGCAGGGGTTACTTCAGCTATTTTGCTAGAGTGGGGCTACACTGATCCGATGAGACTGCCAGCAGCTACCCTCAGAGACATATTGATTCAGCTCAAACTGATCAATGCTGAAGAACAGGGACAGAGAGTATCTAGTGGCCAGCAGTCAGTCGTAGGACCATCCACAGCACCAGCTCCTACTCAGCATATTGATGCACCTGACCAGGGATCCCCAGCCTCATAGTTCTACCCCATTTGCATCATCTGACTTTGGTTTCAGACATTATCATTATTATTATCTTGTGTTTGTTGGCTACTGTTAAACCTTACTTTTGGAACCTATTTGTATCAGCCACTGGTTGGTTGATCACTCTATCCGTATTTACATTATGCTATTACTTATTATGTTTTATTTTCTTTCTGTTTAATAAGTAGAAATGTTGTGATGTATGAACGTGGAAAAAGGCGAGATGACGCACTTTCAAGAAGAAAATCCGTGAAGTCAAAAGGCAACCCGAACCAGTTTTCAACATTTGCAGACTGCGGAACATTCAAACATCTCATGGAGGGGCCTCGTTCTTCTCAAAACTTCCTTGTATCTACGCACTTCAAAGAACTAAGTGTGGGATCACTCCCCACACCACAAACACTTATCGAAATCACTCCAACTTCTTCAAAACCTAAAGTATGGGATTCTACACCATAAGGATCCCCACTTAAAAGAATTGAAGTTGATTTCTGATAACGTTGGATACATGACACCGGATAACCCCGTATGAAGCTTGTTGTCCTTCACGAAGAATGCAGAAGAAAGCTCGCTTCGACTCTCTCTCTCCTGCAAAATTTCACATGCTTCAAAACGTTATCTGGGGAGTTTCTTAACCTTCTATCCATTTCATGATCACATATATTCTGTCTTGTTAACTTGTTATATTCTATACCCTATCCTGAACTTATCACTAAGTGTGGGATTCAAACCCAAATTTAACACTTAAGAAACATTTTCTTACATGTTCAAATTCTAAGTGTGGGATTTTACCTCCAGTAAAAACTCAACTCACGAGAACATTAGGGACAATGTTCCTCTAAGTGTGGGATAGCAAGGTATAGAATACCTTAGATAATTTTAGGCGATTTTTATGTCCAAAATAGCATTACTCATAAAATGTTTTCCCAAATAACGAATCTTTCAAACATATTTTTTCAAAAATTTAAAATTATGAGTTAAATTATGAAACTAAACTCTAAGTTTTTGAGTTAAATACTTTCGAAAAGAATCATTTTCGAAATATGAGTAAGATATTTTGGAATATAGGGAAAATAAGGTAGAAATTTCTCGAGCAAGAAACAATAATCTAAAAGGAGCATGGCTAGGCACATACAACCCTATTTTGTAGTGAGGTATCTTGAGCCTAAAAGCATTCATCTTTAATGCTTCACTTTCATTTCTTGTGTGTGCCGATGCTTGCATCTCTGAATTAGAACTTGCTCCAGACATACATTTCAAGACCACATTGGTGTGTACCGTACGCGGTATAGGGGCAGCTAGATGACCTTGACATTCCTTAGGATTTAAACCCAATTTTTACATATCTCTTCAAGCCCAAAACCCTTCCGATACTTACTTTCAGTATCGATGATCCGCCTAGTAAACCCTGTTGAGCCTAAACCTTTCATTTCTTAAAAAACCCTCGTACAAACCCCTACGCACCCAAAATTCCCAAAACCTTATCTTAGAATTTCTAAGGTCTTGAAAAACATCTTTTGGAACATCCTCTTCAATTATGCTCTAAAGTCTTCCTCTTCTGTGTACTCTAAAAGTCAAAAGTGCGAAAAATTGGCACGACAAAAGAAATTGAAGTTCAAGATCAAAGATCATAGTTCCGAAAAGGATTTCTGAAAATATCAACATAAAATGTCCTTAGAAATTCTCTGGCAAAGAAGTTCTGAAGAAGAAAAGAAAAATAAAAAGTAGAAAATCAAGAAAAGAAAAAGAAATAGTTCCATCAAATAAAGCTGAGTGCTTCAAGTATCACCTTCTCAAGAAAAAAATTCGATAGAAGACGAGCAGCTACAAAATCCTCCGTTCCATTCTGAAATAAAGTTTTTCACTATCTTTGAGTTTTAAGATAAGTCAAACCCTTACAACCAAACATATACCACTATCCATACCCTTAAACCTCACCAAACACTACCACCCGTTGAATGTCTTGGATAGTTAGCACCGTCCTCACCTAAGTGGTGGAGATCCGATTCTCGACCAAGCTTATGACGATGAGTGCTGCATGACTGGCTTATTTGAGCGATTTCATTTGTTCTAGATTGTTAGAGAACCCGATACACCTTGAGTGAATTGAGTGACCACCTATAGTGAGATCGCCTAGTCATGTGTACTCCAAGATCACGAGAATTGGTAGTATGCTTGATGATAATTGCTTCTTGCTTCTGAAAGGATCATCTTATCCTTTTCCTTATTCTTAAACAGTCTTAATCATATTAGAAGTGGTATCATTTTGAAATTATTTTGACTCGCCCTTAAAAACCCCATTTTAAATGTTTTTCTAACTGAGTGTTGCTTGAGGACAAGCAACGCCTAAGTGTGGGATAACTTGATGTGACTCAAATAGTCATGTTTTTAAGGGCAATATTCTGCACTTTTTGGACGTATCTTTAGTGAAAACATTCCAAAATGATCATTATTTACTAAATTTCACTAAAGTGGTCTAAATATAGGCGTTGCTGCAAAAATCACCTAAAACGTCCAAATAACGAGCAAATCAAGACGAATAAACGTGCACAAAATCACCCGGCCTCATTTACCTTATATAGATCACATTCTAACTTCATCATATGATAAAACAGGTAAAATCGAGACGGGAAAATCAAGAATCATGCAAATCGGATAAAGAACGGAGAAGACTGAGCAGTATCAGACCCTATAAAGTCATTTCGGCTATGCTTGAGCTATACACATCCAATTTCAGTGAAGTTGGCATCATTAGAAGCGTAACGGAATTATGAAATCACATGCGAAAGAATCAGGTCAAACGGACGCATAACGAAGGAGATACGCGCGTTTTAAGCAACGAACGAAATCAGACGAACACCGTATACGGCCCAGGGAACCGTATACGGCCCCACAGAGACCGTATACGGCCATGTACACACCGTATACGGCCCCACCAAGGCCGTATACAGCCCCCCTGCCCCCATATCGTGCATCGTTTTCGCGAGTTGTACGGCTGATTTTTGAGCTTTGGCTATAAATAGGGGATCACTCCTCCTCATTTCCCACACCTTAACACACCTCAACATTTTCACACATCTCTCTAACTTTCTCTCTCTAGCACTACTCTTAGGAGTTAGAGGAGAAAGGTTAGGGTTGAGCTTACGGTTCGAGTCTAGAGGAAGTTTTAGCTTGGTAATCTTGTTGTAACGAGTTTTTCAAGTTCAGACTATTTGTAATCCTCAGTATTACGCTGCTGTATTCCCGGTGATATCTAAACTTTACTTACTGTTATAATGATTGTGCTTTATGTTATTTCAGTTTGTATTCTGCATATTGCCATGTTTATAGAGTAGTTTAATATTGTGATTGTTGAAATGTAGATATTAGGAGTAGGGATGATGTTAAATTAATGTTTCATTTATACGATTGGAAATTGTTATGCTGTGTATCTGGTTAAGCTTATCCTGAATATAGATCTAGTCTCTCATCACCCTTTCCAGACTTTCACGTGACTGTTGCCCTAGGATAGGATTTGATCAACCCTAATACTATGAATACACAGTTATCTCCAGTTACAGTATGAAACTATGAACTTTCCTTTAAAAGGCACGGTACTTCGTATAGCGTTGGAAACACCTCGTGTGGAGTACAAATACGTGGAAGCTAAGGAAATGCCATGGATTGTTTCATCGTGAATTACCTAGAAGTGATCCTTCTAGAACTGTGGTCTAGGAATCAAAGCTGTGGAAATTCATGTTGCACTGTACACCGTTAGTACACCTAAGATCTGGAACACTGTGGAAATGCTTAAATGCCCAGTACACCGTCAGTACATCTAGGGTTTGGAACACTGTGGAAATGCCTAATTGCCCTGTACACCGTGATTATTCCTAGGGATGAACGCCTGACTGTAAAGGAGGATCTATATTTATGATGGTTAAGTATGTGCTTCAATAGAAACAATACAGGGTAGTGTCAATCATATACCTAGACATGCAAAACCCTAATCACACCAATAGTTTAACATACACAGGATACAATCAGTATTTGCTATAATGAAAGTAAATAGACGATTAGGTGTTAAGAAAGGTCAGTAAATACAATTGCGGTCTGTTGCCTTATGCCTGATCCCTAGAACATTTAGGGTGACTTTGTCTTAGTTAAGCAAAGGCTCAGGGGGGTTTGAAAACAGCCTGATCTGATCAGAATCATGATAACCTAGGATTCCAGTGACATATGTTTCTAGGGTTTCACCTGAACGTAGGGTCCTAGTGTTTACACCGAAAGTATATCTACTCTTTATTTGGTAAATCTCCAATCAATTTTATAATGAACATCATCCCGAAACCCTAGTATCCAAGTTTCAGCAATCACATCTCTACCTGTCTGCTTAAACCCTAATTTCATTTCTCGTTATTTACTTTTCTGCATTTAGGATAATTATTGTAACACCTGCATAATTAGGATAATTAATTATGCCAAATTGTTTGTAACTAGTTGTAATTAGTATGTAATATGACTAATTACAGGCTCTATTTGTATGTATATATAAGGTGAATTATATATATGTGTGTGTACTTACGCGATTCGGATAAATCGTGTAAATTAACCGGACGGAGTCCGACACAGTTTACTTGGACGTTGGTGACAGAAATCTACTTAAATAATGAGAACGTATTTTATTATATAAAATACGCAACCGAACGAGCATTATTTATATATTATCGTGACGACATTTTAACTAACGCAACAAAATGTAATAAACGCGACTTAATAATTAAAATATTGCGACAAATGTTTTACTATTAATTTCAAAGTATTTTTATTTAAATACTTTAGTTACATTTTAAAAATATAACGTTCGGCTAAATATTAAAAACTAGTGATTAAACGATTAGGACACGGAGTCAACACTGTGTTTTGGGGAGTATTTTCCCCTCTTTCCTTGATGGATCAGCCATCAACCCCACCCCACCCCAAATTTCTCTTTCATTTTCATTTCTACCAAAAACACACAAACACATAAACTCTCTCAACCTCAATTCACACCCAAATTTCGGAATCAAATCCCGATCACGAAAATTACATATTCGGAATCACCATCACGAGTGGAGCAAGAATATCAAGACCGTTTTCATCATCTCATCCTCCATTTAGCTCGATTTGCAAAAGTAAGAAATTTCTAAAACCTTAGATCTATTCAATTTGGTGTAGTGTTTTGATGTTTTGAAGTGTACACAACTTAGATATAACCTAATACATGTAGAATACACGATTTTATAGCTTAAAAATGGGTTAGATTTGCGTTTTTGGTCGGAAATTCTTGAAACCCGAAAGTTTCTGGGCTGGTGTTCATACATGCGACACAAGCCTTGTGTCGCATGCTATGTCGCATAAACCCGTTTATGTCGCACCTTGTGTCGTACTGATCCTTTAGTGTCGTAATCTTTGCGACACAATATTGTGTCGCACTCTATGTCGCATATTATGTCGTATTTTTATACGACACAACCCTTATGTCGCTATTGAATTAGCATCGCAAGCTTTTGCGACACAACCACTGTGTCGCAGAGATCTTGTGTCGCATCCTTCATGCGACACAACCCTTGTGTCGCATATAAACCCTTGTGTCGCATATTATGTCGCAGAAAACAGAAAACTTGGAAATTTTAAAGGATTTTCACTATAGAAAAAGTCAAAGTTACTGTACAAAAAAGTCAAATTTTACTGTAGCAGTACTGTAGCAAATCTACTGTAGCAAAGTCAACATTTTAGAATTTTTGCTACAAACCGTCACCAACGGGCCAAACATGTTTTCCAACAAACAAACAATAACAAACATACGGACAAACACTGGATATACTAGTTGTGTACAACTAAACGAAACGTCTCGTGAGATGCATACTTACATAACTTCATATGATTAGGCATTTGAAGGTTACGGGTTCAGAGAACCTACTTGCTTTACTTACTACTTGCTAATTGCAACTGATTACTACAAGACTCAGGTGAGTCTTACGGCCCCACTTTTACTGTTTTATCTTATTGGGGGAGAAACATGCAACTGCTTTTCTTTGAACACAAGTACTAGAACTGTTTACTATACCAAACGGAATTGCATGAGTTTACTTACAAACAGAAGTCTCTCCATCATATATCGTTAGTTATGGACTTAAGCGCGAACACTAGTTAATGGATCCATTAGGGAAATGACCCTCCCCGCCCGGGGCAGTAGCACTGCCACGTACTGATTTTCACGTAGAAACGGGTGACTAATTATTCGTTACTGATGCTTGCTCATTTACGAGCATGTCACGGGAGCAAACTTATTACTTACGGGTTAAGCTTCGATTATGAGCCTCATGGCAACGGTATAAACTTACTTACTTACATTTGCGGGATTGCAAATACTGGTTTACGATTTCTGGATTGAAATTGCTGATTTTACGCCTGAGGGCATTACTGATGAAAGCTCGTGTTCAAAGATGATATTACTTACAAACCTGTGAGATTCACCAACCTTTTGGTTGACACTTTTTAGCATGTTTTCTCAGGTACCCGGATGGAGTAGGATTACTCCAGGACTTTAGCTAGAGTCGCATGATTTCAACACAACTGCATTTACGGAGATTCTTAGCATTATCTTTTGTATATTACGATTATGTAATAGAATCTCCCGCTATACGCGTGGACTCTAGGGGAAACTACATTTTGTATACGAAAACACTAAGTTTTCAAACATCATATCTATGGAATGTAACTAATTTACAAACGTTGCATATAGACGTCGTTTACTTTATCTTTGTGCTGTGATATTTGATTAGTAACACCCCAAATTATGCTTCCGCAAAACAGTGAATTTCGGGGGTGTTACAATTATAAAACCAAATCAATCCAAAATCTATCTACCTACCCCCATCCTAATTGCGACCATAATCTTTGGTGATCCGCTTTATTTCAATTCGCTCCGATTTAAGAACGACCTCGAGTTATACTTACTGCTTGCTCCCAAGGTAGGTAGTACTTATAGTTTGAGCCCCAGCTCATATAAATTTAAAACTCACTGTCCGCCGCTTCTGTTGCTGTTGGAACAACGACCGGAGTCAAATCCGACCGACCGATAGGGCCGCGACAAGGACATACTTAGAAGATGTACTGATAAGATGGAAGCACTAGTCGAAGAGAGAAGTAATGAAACTAAGGATCAAGTTACAACTGATTATTGGCTACAGGAAGATGAGAGGCATTCACACACCACACCTACTTCACTTGACACAGACTTTCATTCTCATGAGTCCGGTTACAAACTTCCTTCAAACCCTTCACCTACCCAATCTTCTAAATCTTCACTTCCACCTATTCTCAACCTATCTACATCCGAAACCGATGAGGAGTTCATTCTAGAGGAACTTTCCGAGTCATTGCAACTTGAAACTTCCGGCCGGAGTGACGAGTATGACGAGGTAGACGAAGAGATAGAAGTAGAGAGCCTGGAGATGGAGATTTACACAGAAGACCCAGCTTCAGAAGGACCGGAGGAATACGCACCAACTCTGAGAAGTGATCTCATTCCAATTCAAACCGACGTGGTTGACAACATTCCGCAACAAGTTGTGGGTGACACTGTCCCACTTATCTTTCCGAATGAATCACCCCCCCGATCTAGTTGAACCCTCAATTGCCTTAGACCAAGTAGTTAATGAGAATGTTGCTGCAAGATTGGAGACAAAAACGGATACTGTCCCACCTCCATGCCCAGAGTACAACACTATCATTGACAAAAAGACATTAGGAAGCAAGGTAGGTTCTGCGTCATGGTTTCCCTTCAAACCCTCTCTCAACCATATAATGTCCTATACATCATTTAGAGGTGAGGATTCCTTTGACCAACCCATTCTGACAATCCAACCCAAGGAGGTATTAGAAGTTGAGAGATTTGTGACACCCCCAGTAGAACAACTCCCTCACTTCAAACCATCTCCTTATATTGGACATACCCTGGCCTTCATATGCTTTAAACTTTTAGGTATGTACCAATATTACCACTTATGTCTACTGATGGATGCAAGGAAACCCCTAGGATTGCATGAAAAATAATGCTAGAGTCAAGCTAGAGACTCGAACAAAAACAAGCGCTTCTCGGGAGGCAACCCGTGTTTAACATAGCTTTAGTAATAGTAGTAAGATCTAACTTCAATAAGTAGAAGATGAAACCCTAAAATAAATGTTCCAAGTTTTCCATTTTTTTATGAACAAAAAGGATGGTTTGCGAAATTACTTCATTAAAAGTCAAATTTTTGTCAAACCTTAATACTTCCTACTCCCAGTCGTTTGAACTTTATTGGAACATCCATTTTTCACCATTTTCTAAAAGTTCTTAATATCCCTTTCACTCACAAACATGGAAACCTACTAGGAATTTGGAACCTTAGTCATTTTAAACAACCACTGACATGTTTTGAGCATTTGAGGTACCTACATACATTATTGTGAACATACATGAGATACTAATGCTTAATCTGATAACATGATTTGTATGTCAATATGTGTGTATTATGCTCGAACTCGTCTAAAAATATGTGCTTTGGATATCTCTATACTTGGCTGCCTGATTCAACTGGTATTTCCATATCTGCTGTTTGTGCTTCGGTGAAATTATAGGTAACTAACACTTTTTGTGTGAGATTAGATTCCAAGTCATACACTGGTTTGTTTCTTCAAAGCTTACTTTCATAGGTTCTTCGCAAACCAGTGAATCTATGATTTGGAGAATAATCACTTGTTTGTTAGATCATGTTTCTTTGATCTACTTGTAACATACAGGGACTGACACCTATGGATAAAGAATCTTTAAGGATAATGGAAAGACGATAAGAGGAGGTTACAGTTCATTGATTATGGGAATCTTTGGAGTGTTGCTTTGCAGAGGACAAGAGATGACACTTCTGGATACGAAGATGATTTCTAGTTGTCTATGACTAGTTCATTAAGTTAATCAGCTCAATACTCATCATATGTGCCTACAAATTCCAAACCCTATACCTATGCCCTACCACATAATGGAACCCGAAACCATCACTATCACCACCATCACCACAACCACCCACATTCACCCATCCATCCACCCCTTCACACATACAACCATCACCATCAGGGAACATTCAAACAAAGGAATAGATACGGGATTAAATTGGAAACTGGAGATCTCAGCAGATAAAAGAACAACATTAGATTCATTACATCAGTTTGTCGGTGAAAATCTCCGGTTATCAAACATTTGGTGTTTCTTGGCTGATCCTGCTTGTGTCCGGAGGGCGACATCACTTCGCTTCATTTTCTACAATCTATCCTTTTAGTCTTAGTTATTTTCGAGAGAATTTGGTGATTTGAGTGGATGTTGGATGACTGGAATGACCGAAGAGAGGACGAGCATTCAAGGAAGAACCCATGGAGTCAAGGGCAGACAAACAAGCTCATACACCTGCGGACCATGGAACTTACATACATCTCTGAGGGAAGGAGCGTGGTTTATCTTCTCTCAAAGCTCGCGCGTGCCAATGATCTTCAAAGATTTAAGTGTGGGATAGCATCCCACATTACACGCACTTAGCAAGAATCGTTTCCACATTTTAAACGCTAAAGTGTGGGATTCACTAATAAAAATCTCCACTTACATGATGGAACGATTCTCTGCTAAGTCTGGATACAAGGCATTGTGCACCAGATCGACATGTCCAAAGCTGAACCGTTCTTCATGGAATCAGAGGATCAAAGACTCGCTTCGTCTCCTCTCATTTATCGTTCTCAGCTTCATAATGACAATCGTCATCTGGGGAGTTTCTTAACCTTTACTCCGTTTCTTGATTTAAATTTTGCTTTGTTATCCTGTTAATCTAAGAAGTAATCGATACTCTATCCTAAAGCTTATCACTAAGTGTGGGATTCCAGCCCATTACATACCCTTGAGTAACATTTTCTATATGTTCAAACTCTAAGTGTGGGATTATACTTTAAAGTACAATCTCAACTCAAGAGAACATTAGGGACAATGTTCCTCTAAGTGTGGGATAGCAGGTATAGAATACCTTGGATTGGATGTTTACAGATTTTTATGTCCGAATAACTCAACTCAGAAAATGTTCCTCAAAATTTTCAAAATTTTTAACAAAACCTAATAAAGTATAGGCTAAATCATTCGATTAGCTCTGCTATTTTTGAGTTATAATATCTTTCAGAAGGAACCATCTCTAATATGAGTCAGTTATTCAGGAATATTAGGGAAATTAAGGTAGAAATTTCTTAAATAAGTAGTGATAATCTAAAAGGAACATGGCTAGGTACATACAAACCATATTTGCAGTGAGGTTTTGAGCCTTAAAAGCATTCATCTTAAATGCTACATTGTTCATTTCTTGTGTGTGCCGATGCTAGTATCTCTAAATTAGAACTTGTTCCTGACATACGTTTCGAGACCACATTGGTGAGTACCGTACGCGGTATAGGTGCAATTAAATGATCTCGACATTCCTTAGGATTTAACCCATTTTTACATACCTTTGCAAGCCCAAAACCCTTCCGATACTCATTTTTAGTATCGATGATTCGCCTAGAAAAACTTGTTGAGCCTAAACCTTTCGTTTCTTTCAAACCCTACAATTTTAACCCACTTACCCAAAATTTCCAACAACTTATCTTAGAATTTCTGAGGATTATGAAAAACATCTTGAAGAATCTTCTTCTGAATTGATCTACTCCTTCGTGTTCACCAAAAATTGAAGAAAATTAAAGGTGCGAAAAATTGGCACCAGAAGAAAAGACTCGAAGAAATCCGTGATAAGAAAGAAGATATTTCTGAAAGAAAAAGAAAAAAAATATCCTTGGAAATTCGCTGGCAAAGAAGTTCTGAAGAGAGAAAGAAAATAAAAAGCAGAAAAAGAAAAGAAAATAAAGCTAAGTGCTTCAAAGTATCAATCGTTCAAAAAAAGATCCGATGAAATACGAGTAGCTATCTTCTCCGTTCTACAATAAGTTTTTCATGATTCTTAGGATGCCTAAGATAAGCAACCCTTTCAACCAAAAATCACCACTATCCATACCCCTTAACCCTCACAAACATTACAACCCACTTGAATGTCTTGGGATAATTAGCACCGTCCTCTTCCTAAGTGGTGGAGATCCGATTCTCGACCAAGCTTATAATGATGAGTGCTGCATGACTGGCTGTTTGAGCGATTTCAATTGTGCTAGAATGATAGGAAACCCGATACACTGTGAGTGAATTGAGAGACCACCTTTAGTGAGATCGCCTAGTCATATATACTCCAAGATCACGAGATTTGGAAAGTATGTCTGGGAAAGTCAATACTTATTTCTGAAAAGATCATCTTAACTTTCCCTGTGTTCTCTAAATAATTTTCCCATATGACAAAGTGGTGACTTCTTGAAAATGTTTTAACTCACCCAAACTATTATGAAAATGTTTTCACTGGACATAACTGAGTTGTTGCTTGAGGACAAGCAACTTCTAAGTGTGGGATACTTGATGTGACCTAAAAAGTCATGTTTTTAAGTATATATTTCTGCACTTTTTGGACTATTATTTGGTGAAAACATTTCAAAACCATCATTATTTACTAAAAATCACCAAGTTAGTCTAAATATAGACGTTGCTGCAAAAATCGGTTAAAACGTTCAAATAACACGCAAACCGAGGCAAAACTATCACCTTAAATATTCCTTTCTTGATTTTCTTATGTAAATAGATCTTAATTCATATTTTATGATTCCATAGGAAAATACAAGACCGGAGGTGAAAGAATCAGAAGAAACGGACGAAGAACGAAGAAGATGTGCAGTTCGGAAGCTCGCCGATCGTCATCCGGAACACGCAAAAGTCAAACACTTCCAAATTTGGCAAACTCTGTGTCATTAGAAGTGTAACGGAAAAACAAATCCAACGGCGCAAGAATCAAGCTAAACGGACTCCAAACGAAGAAGATACTGACGAACCAAGCAACCGAGAAATCAATGTAGGCTAAATGGAGCACCAACCCCCCCCCCCCTGGGCACCTAGGTACTGTATACGGTACTCTAGGTGCCGTATACAGCCCTTAGGGTGCCGTATACGGGGTGTGTTGCCTTGTTGGGTGCCGTTTGCCCCCCCCCCCCCCTTTGGTCCGCTTACCCCGTATGCTGCTTTGATGCTTGTATCTTTTGCTTCAAGACTTGTACAAAGGCTTTCACTCTTCTCCTATAAATACCCACCTTCATTTCACCATTCTATACACCTCTCATTCTTACAACTTCTCTTTCTCTCTCTAGAATTCTCTCTCTAGCACTACTCTTAGGAGTTAGAGGAGGATTGTTCTTGTAGTTAGTTCTTCTCTCTAGTTTCTCTCTCTAGCACTACTCTTAGGAGTTAGAGGAGAACTAGAGAGAAGATTAGGATTAGATTAATTATGTAGTTAATTAGTAGAGGCTAGCTTATGTAATGCTTGGATATTCATGAAGAAATACAAGTGTTATTCTGCTTGCAATTCATATCGGTATTTTCGGTCCTTTCTATTATTAATTTGTCATATTGTTCTTGTTTGATGTATGTGATTTATTAATATTAGAAATGTTTATTGTTATGCATTTCGAGTAATTACTTGTATGTTTGCCATGATTAATGAGTAGTTTGTGGTGATATATCTAATTGTGATAACACCATTATGAAACAACGGAGGTAACGTTATACGGCTTTCATTTGTATAGCGCCGGAATCATCACGAATGTGTGTAGTACAGAACGTGGAAGCTATGAAAGTCGTGGGCACAATCCGTTGTGGAATAATGTTCCCAATTATTATATATTACAATTGTTTGTGAACTTATAAGCTGAACCTCTACCCGTTTATCTGTCCAACTTATGCTGTGGTTTGTATCCTCCTCCCTAGAACCTGACCAATTGCTAGAAGTAGGATTGCCAACTATTCTGTGTATGATGATCAATGAATTCAACATGGTCGTTGTTCCCTTGATTGAAACATATCCGAGGGACACGAAGCATAGGATTAGAGATAGATTAGGTTCATGCTTATCTGTTGTGTATCTTTGGGACAACTTCCGGGGTACCCATGATGTAATCCTTAGCTCAGTATTGTGATGCTAGTGTTCCGTCCTATTGCATGTTCTTGTTTGATTGTTGCTTAGGTACTGCATACTAAACATACAATAACACTGTTGCTGCCTTGTTGATTATGTTTTCATAAACATGATCAATGTAATACAGATAGGTTTGAAAACTTGTGGTGCTGTTTAACTATACATTTAAGATTTTAAACTAAACCATCACCTTTCCTCCAATAAACGTGGTTAGAACCTTTATGACAAGGAGTAGCTAACCATTGATCAAACGGTCACTACCTGATGTGACTAAAATAGTCATGTTTTTAAGGGCAATATTCCGCACTTTTAGGACGTATATTTAGTGAAAACATTCCAAAATGATCATTATTTACTAAAATTCACTAAAGTAGTCTAAATATAGGCGTTGCTGCAAAAATCACCTAAAACGTCCAAATAACAAGCAAATCAGGGCGAATAAATGTGCACAAAATCCTCCGGCCTCATTTACCTTATATAGATCACATTCTAACTTCATCATATGATAAAACAGGTTAAATCGAGACGGGAAAATCAAGAATCATGCAAATCGGATAAAGAACGGAGAACACTGAGCAGTATCAGACCCTATAAAGTCATTTCGGCTATTCTTGAGCTATACACATCCAATTTCAGTGAAGTTTGCATCATTATAAGCGTAACGGAATTACGAAGACATAGGCGAAAGAATCAGGTCAAACGGACGCATAACGAAGGAGATACGCGCGTTTTAAGCAACGAACGAAATCAGACAGACACCGTATACGGCCCTGGGAACCGTATACGGCCCCACAGAGACCGTATACGGCCATGTACACACCGTATACGGCCCTACCAATGCCGTATACGGCCCCCTGCCCCCGTATCGTGCTTCGTTTGCTTGTACGTGCTGTTTCGCGAGTTGTACGGCTGATTTTTGAGCTTTGCCTATAAATAGGGGATCACACCTCCTCATTCTACACACCTTAACACATTCACACACTCTCACATTTCTCTCATTTTCATTTCTCTCATTTTCTTTCACTTTCTCTCTCTAACTTTCTCTCTCTAGCACTAGTCTTAGGAGTTAGAGGAGAAAGGTTAAGGTTGAGCTTACGGTTCGAGTCTAGAGGAAGTTTTAGCTTGGTAATCTTGTTGTAACGAGTTTTTCAAGTTCATACTATTTGTAATCCTCAGTATTACGCTGCTGTATTCCCGGTGATATCTAAACTTTACTTACTGTTATAATGCTTGTGCTTTATGTTATTTCAGTTTGTATTCTGCATATTGCCATGTTTATAGAGTAGTTTAATATTGTGATTGTTGAAATGTAGATATTAGGAGTAGGGATGATGTTAAATTAATGTTTCATTTATACGATTGGAAATTGTTATGCTGTGTATCTGGTTAAGCTTATCCTGAATATAGATCTAGTCTCTCATCACCCTTTCCAGACTTTCACGTGACTGTTGCCCTAGGATAGGATCTGATCAACCCTAATACTATGAATATACAGTTATCTCCAGTTACAGTATGAAACTATGAACTTTCCTTTAAAAGGCACGGTACTTCGTATAGCGTTGGAAACACCTCGTGTGGACTACAAATATGGGGAAGCTAAGGAAATGCCATGGATTGTTTCATCGTGAATTACCTAGAAGTGACCCTTCTAGAACTGTGGTCTAGGAATCAAAGCTGTGGAAATGCTTGTTGCACT
This sequence comes from Helichrysum umbraculigerum, assembly GCA_949592205.1. Lineage (NCBI taxonomy): Eukaryota > Viridiplantae > Streptophyta > Magnoliopsida > Asterales > Asteraceae > Helichrysum > Helichrysum umbraculigerum. Next base: position 102,164,126 of record CATIUR010000004.1, on the reverse strand, counting down.
GTACACCGTTAGTACACCTAAGATCTGGAACACTATGGAAATGCTTAAATGCCTAGTACACCGTCAGTACATCTAGGGTTTGGAACACTGTGGAAATGCCTAATTGCCCTGTACACCGTGATTATTCCTAGGTTTGAACGCCTGACTGTAAAGGAGGGTCTATATTTATGATGGTTAAGTAGGTGCTTCAATAGAAACAATACAGGGTAGTGTCAATCATATACCTAGACATGCAAAACCCTAATCACACCAATAGTTTAACATACACAGGATACAATCAGTATTTGCTATAATAAAAGTAAATAGACGATTAGGTGTTAAGAAAGGTCAGTAAATACAATTGCGGTCTGTTGCCTTATGCCTGATCCCTAGAACATTTAGGGTGACTTTGTCTTAGTTAAGCAAAGGCTCAGGAAGGTTTGAAAACAGCCTGATCTGATCAGAATCATGATAACCTAGGATTCCAGTGACATATGTTTCTAGGGTTTCACCTGAACGTAGGGTCCTAGTGTTTACACCGAAAGTTTGTTTACTCTTTATCTGGTAAATCTCCAATCAATTTTATAATGAACATCATCCCGAAACCCTAGTATCCAAGTTTCAGCAATCACATCTCTACCTGTCTGCTTAAACCCTAATTTCATTTCTCGTTACTTACTTTTCTGCATTTAGGATAATTATAAAACAAAACCTTTCAAACAAAAATCTATCTACCTACCCCCATCCTAATAGCGACCATAATCTTTGGTGACCCGCTTTATTTCAATTCGCTCCGATTTAAGAACGACCTCGGGTTATACTTACTGCTTGCTCCCAAGGTAGGTAGTACTTATAGTTTGAACCCCAACTCATATAAATTTAAAAACTCGCTGTCCGCCGCTTCTGTTGCTGTTGGAACAACGACCGGAGTCAAATCCGACCGACCAATAGGAGTCGCGACAAGTTTTTAGCACCGCTGCCGGGGATCGTAGAGCGTTACGATTTGAAGCCGCCTTAGATATTCTAGCTTTTAGGAGATCCTTTCCAATTAGGTTTTCTCAAACTTAGTTGGTAGTTATTTGCTTTCTTTAGAATAATTCAGATAGTTTAGTTAAAAATGAAAAATACAAAAACATCTTGCTATGATTCATTTCCGTCTAGCCCCATTTCTCCACTCGCCCTCAAGACGTCCGAAGAAATGATGGCCATGGATGACGCTGAGTTCTTCGCCTGCTTAGAACAAGAGTTGGAATCTGACGCCTACTCTTCATCTTTATCCTCTTCCGAAGATATCTCCGCTAATTCAGACGATGAATCTAGAACCATAGGGCAATTCTTAGACCTTAACTTAGGAACCCATGATTCTCATCAGAAGATCTCAACTTCTGTATCTAGCATTCTAAGCTATAAGGTTATACCTGCTCCTGAGATTTCATATTCCATAGAAAACTTCTTTCAATTCCCTACTTCATCTGGTTTTGTCAAGAGTAACTCTGAACATCTTCAACCCTTTCGTTTTCCACCCGTTGAAGAACGTCTTCCGCCCTGGGATGAAGAAGTTTACGAATACCCTCCAAAATCACCTATCTTTTTGAACCTTGTACCCGAACCTGAGTACACCATCTATCGTGTTATTGATAGGACTTTACCAATCAAACCTGAAGAAAATATCCGCTACGTAGGTAACTCTTTTGATCCTGATAGGAGATTGGATGTTTGTCGGGCATTTGCCAGACAACTCAAAACGTCTGACTTTCCTTTTTCAGTTGAACAAAGAGAAGTCGCTCGTAGGATAAAGAAACAGGTTGGTATTCTCCACCATCTTCCAAATCAAAAGGAGGAAGGTATCTTCACACATTATCGAGAGCAAGAACTAAAGCTTAAATCAGAAATAGACCTACTAATGGACCTATTCGCCTGCACCGATTATAAACCGGTTTCCCAAACCCTAATTAATCGTTATGTTGCGGCTATGATTTATGAGCTTGAGTTCTGGATCAGCAAAGATCCCGCTATATCTCTCGTCATTTCTGATAAAATTCCATTTTTCGTTGACCCCGCTACTTACATGATCAACAAGTTGTTAGAGATATTCCCTGGAGCCACTGACGATAACATGGAAGCTACTTTCTTCGCTGGAAGAAAGGATATTAACGTCTCACTCACTTTGTTATTTGCTCAGTCAAAATTTCCTTTCACTGTTTCACAAACATCTTTAATCAAAGAAATCACGAAGTCAGTTCACACTACCACCGGAGATCCCGATTCGAGAGAAGAATGGAAATTTCAACAAACCCTAGGAATGCTTCTTCATGACTTAAACCATATAGATGACGGGTCACGAAACGGAATTTCAAACCCTAGGAAAGTTAGAAAGGAATTTAACAAGTTTATCGACAATCTTCTAGATTTAGGCAAAAAGGAACATATGTTCCTCACTGAACACGAACGATTCTCATTACATCCCGCAGACCTAGTTGATTCTTTCATTAAGATTCTCACTTGTGACTTTATTCCTCGCTACACTTTCCCTCAACCAAGAGCACCAAATTCACTTAAACAATTGCTCTTGGGCAATACTCAATAAATTTGTCCAAAAGTCGAGCTACCGACTTTAACCAAGCGCTTTTTGGGAGGCAACCCAAACTTTAGTTAATTTAGTCTTATTTTAAGTATTTAGGATAAGTAATATTAGTGGTTAATTATTAAATTTAAAAGCTTGCATTTAAAAACACAAGAAAACGTTCTTTTAAAATTCAAATTCGCGCAACACAGTAACGAATTTCAGACATTTTCAGAAAGTTCGAAAAAGTTTATTTTTAAATTTTGAAAAATTAATTTTGAATTTGTCTTGGATTTTAAAGAACACAAAAAGATTGTCTTATTTTAAAAACGTATACGATTTCGCGTACGATTCGCAATATCTTTTCAGACTGCACGTAAAGATTCAGAAAATTACGAACATACTTTTTAAAATTGTTTTATTAAAAATTTTTAAAACTTCAAAATTTTACTTGTATGTTTCGTATCTTTCGCGAATTTTAAATCGCGTACGTTTGAAAGGGTATAAAAAGGGATTTTAGCCACACACATAAGACAAAACATAAAAATCTTCATCTTCTTCCCTCTTCTCTCCCCCAAACCGTCGGCCACCATCACCACACCCTCAAATCTCCATTACTTCACCATTTTGCATGTTTTCAAGCTCAAAATTCATCATTTTATGATCTTTCTTGCATCCACAACATCACTACATCAAGTTTAAGGTAATTCTTGACCTAATTTTGTGATTTTCATGAAACTTTAAAAATTAGGGCTTGTAACTCATTTTCATAGATTTCATGGTTAAAAGTTGCAATCTTTAGTGTTATTTCATGCTTATCTTGATGCTTAACATGATTACAAGCTTAATCTAGTGATTTGTGGCTTAGTTGCAAGATTGGAGATTAAAGTGTTGACTTTTTGGATGAACTATGACTAGTTTGACTTTTTGGTTGATTAATTGCTTATGTTGACTTTTATTGATTAAGTTATGCCTAAATATGATAAGTTAACATGTTTTGATTGATAATTTGCAATTAGAAAATGACTAAGCTAGTTTTTGGTAATTAAAGTAAGCTCATTTTTGATAAAATCATCATAAATATCATTTTTACTTAAAACTTTTATTTTTAAACCATGTTTATGACTTTTCTAAACTTAAAAGCTTACAAGATTATCAAAGCAAGCTTCGGTTCGTTTAATCATTTTTAAAGTTTATCACTTTAATTAATAAAGTGTATAACTTTGAAATGAAACCAACAAAAACGTCATTTTCTAAAAACTACCATCTTGTCAAATAAGTTTACTTCCATTCTTTGCTTGAAATCATGTAAATAAGCTTTATGTCTTTTGGAAATTACGGAATGTTGGATTGCATATTTAATTGGTAATATGCCCTTTTATTATTAATTGATTTACTTGAGGTAATTATATGACCTTGGATTTATCCAAAGTAGTAAGCTCATTTAGATTGATTAACCATGAACATGAAGTATTTAAGTTTTTAGTGCTTGGGATAATTAAGTTAGGTACCTTGTTGACTTGCTTTGATTATGCTAGGAACTTGAAAGCTTTGTGCCACTTTCCCTTGATTAGACATAAGCTAATAAGAAATTGGTGATTTGTGATTGGTTGCGGTTAGGTTTAGCAATTTTAAAATTTCTGGATATGCCCATTTCTAAAGCCTACATTTCCAATTTTTTCTGAAAATTTGGAAGTACTTTAGCATATCCATTAATATATCACTATTATGGTCTAATCTTTTCTTGTCTTTTGTCACAGATGGATAATTGCCCACCTTCACTCAACTACTTGGCCAAATCTTCAAAGAATAGGTCACTCATTCACCAGTGGTTGCAGCGACCGATAGGCAGTAATCGGTATGTGGTATGGAAAGACATGATTAAGCTAGGGATCAGGGATGAGTTGAAGAGTTTGTTGATGTATGAGACCGATGGTCAAGTGAACAATGTCCTTCTCCGTCTCTTCGATATAGATGAGTATGCATACCGAGAAGTAGTGACAGAGTTCATGATGACTTACCAGCTGAATCCAAAAATGAGCGTATCCGACAAAAGAAAGATTTCATTCAGGTTTCAGGAACAGATTCATCATATATCAGTTGCCGACTTGGGAGTGTATCTTGGTTTATATATAGAGTCTCAGGTCAACTCTGCATGGTTCTGAAACAGTGTTCAAGACATCTCCAGCCTACCAAACAGGAACCATAAGGATATTTGGATGGATTTAGCAGGATCAAACTTTAGGAGCTGTGTTAAGTCATCCACTTTCATCAAGCCGGTTCATCACATCCTTCACAAGTTGTTAGCATGTTCTATATTTGAAAAGAAGGAAGGTGGTGCTGTGAGTGCCGAAGAGTTGAAGTTCATGGAAGCAATCATAGGAGGAAAGAATTTGAATGTTGCTTTCTTGATCGCTGAGAGACTTGGGGATGAGACAGACTTGGATAGGCACATGTTCATGGGGTCGATTATTACTAGATTGCTGTATAGTATGGGATTGTTGACTGAGGCCCACACTAAGGAGTTTACTGTTTGTTCTCGTTCTTTGCCATTCAACTTGGACTACTGCAAGTTGATCCATCTTGTTGAGGTAGACGAGCAGAGACAGTGCCTATGGAAGAACACCAAACAGATCATTCCAGGATGTCGTCTCCCTGGGAAGCGTGTGAGAGGATCCTCACCTGTTGCAGATACTGAGGATGGCCCGTCTGATAGAGCCCGAGCACCTACTACTCATGCTAGTGTCCCGCATAGAGGAGCTGAGACAGCCGAGCCACCAGCTCAGGCTACTGTTCACTACACAGATCCAGTGACCTCGCTGACACAGTATTATCTTTTGCATGCTCTTCAGGTTAGCCGTTCCCATCAGCTGTTGATTTCCAGGAAACTTGGTATTCCTGACCCAGAGCCTTACATGTACCGATGCGGTCCACCACCACCAGCCATAGCACCACCACATACATCCATCCCATCACATACCACCCATACACCATCACCCGCTATCCGGACCACACCAGTACCAGAGCAGGTCCAGTCAGTTGAGACCGAAATACCGGTAGTTCAGCCAGTGATTTCTGCGCCTGTGATTTCTCATCCTGCCCAGCCAGTCGCCAGTGGATCTTACCATGCTGACACAGTCTACTTGGGCACGGATGTTGTATCTTTTGACACTTCCGGGATGCTATTAAACTTGGGACCGATCTCTTCCTCAGTTGTACCGACAGAGAGCATACTACGTCAGGCTTACATGACCTTACTAGAGCAAGCAGGGGTTACTTCGGCTATTTTGGTAGAGTGGGGCTACACTGATCCGATGAGACTGCCAGCAGCCACCCTCAGAGACATATTGATTCAGCTCAAACTGATCAATGCTGAAAAATAGGGACAGAGAGTATCTAGTGGCCAGCAGTCAGTCGCAGGACCATCTGCAGCACCAGCTCCTACTCAGCATACTGATGCACCTGACCAGGGATCCCCAGCCTCATAGTTCTACCCCATTTGCATCATTTGACATTGGTTTCAGACATTATTATTATTATTATCTTGTGTTTGTTTGGCTACTGTTGAACCTTACTTTTGGAACTTATTTGTATCAGCCACTAGTTGGTTGATCACTCTATCCATATTTACATTATGCTTTCACTTATTATGTTTTGTTTTCTTTCTGTTTAATAAGTAGAAATGTTGTGATATATGAAAGTGGAAAAAGGCGAGATGACGCACTTTCAAGAAGAAAATCCGTGAAGTCAAAAGACAACCCGAACCAGTTTTCAATATTTGCAGATTGCGGAACATTCAACATCTCATGGAGGGGCCTCGTTCTTCTCAAAACTTCCTTGTATCTACGCACTTCAAAGAACTAAGTGTGGGATCACTCCCCACACCACAAACACTTATCGAAATCACTCCAACTTCTTCAAAACCTAAAGTATGGGATTCTACACCATAAGGATCCCCACTTAAAAGAATTGAAGTTGATTTCTGATAACATTGGATACATGACACCGGATAACCCCGTATGAAGCTTGTTGTCCTTCAAGAAGAATGCAGAAGAAAGCTCGCTTCGACTCTCTCTCTCCTGCAAAATTTCACATGCTTCAAAACGTTATCTGGGGAGTTTCTTAACCTTCTATCCATTTAATGATCACATATATTCTGTCTTGTTAGCTTGTTATATTCTATACCCTATCCTGAACTTATCACTAAGTGTGGGATTCAAACCCAAATTTAACACTTAAGAAACATTTTCTTACATGTTCAAATTCTAAGTGTGGGATTTTACCTCCAGTAAAAACTCAACTCAAGAGAACATTAGGGACAATGTTCCTCTAAGTGTGGGATAGCAAGGTATAGAATACCTTGGATAATTTTTAGGCGATTTTTATGTCTAAAATAGCATTACTCAGAAAATGTTTTCCCAAAACGAACTTTTTCAAACAAAATTTTTTCAAAATTTTTTTTTCAAAAATTTAAAATTATGAGTTAAATTATGAAACTAAACTCTAAGTTTTTGAGTTAAATACTTTCGAAAAGAATCATTCTCGAAATATGAGTAAGGTATTTTGGAATATAGGGAAAATAAGGTAGAAATTTCTCGAGCAAGAAACAATAATCTGAAAAGGAGCATGGCTAGGCACATACAACCCTATTTTGTAGTGAGGTATCTTGAGCCTAAATCATTCATTTCTAATGCTTCACTTTCATTTCTTGTGTGTGCCGATGCTTGCATCTCTGAATTAGAACTTGCTCCAGACATACGTTTCGAGACCACATTGGTGTGTACCGTACGCGGTATAGGTGCAGCTAGATGACCTTGACATTCCTTAGCATTTAAACCCAATTCTTACATATCTCTTCTAGCCCAAAACCCTTCCGATACATATTTTCAGTATCGATGATCCGCCTAGTAAACCCTTTTGAGCCTAAACCTTTCATTTCGTAAAAACCCTCGTACTAAACCCCCACTCAACTAAAATTCCCAAAACCTTATCTTAGAATTTCTAAGGTCGTGAAAAATGTCTTTTGGAACATCCTCTTCAATTATGCTCTAAAGTCTTCCTCTTCTATGTACTCTAAAAAGTCAAAAGTGCGAAAAATTGGCACGACAAAAGAAATTGAAGTTCAAGATCAAAGATCATAGTTCCGAAAAGGATTTCTGAAAGGATCAACATAAAATATCCTTAGAAATTCTCTGGCAAAGAAGTTCTGAAGAAGAAAAGAAAAATAAAAAGTAGAAAATCAAGAAAAGAAAAAGAAATAGTTCCATCAAATAAAGCTGAGTGCTTCAAGTATCACCTTCTCAAGAAGACGAGCAGCTACAAAATCATCCGTTCCGTTCTGAAATAAAGTTTTTCACTATCTTTGAGTTTTAAGATAAGTCAAACCCTTACAACCAAACATATACCACTATCCATACCCTTAAACCTCACCAAACACTACCACCCGTTGAATGTCTTGGGATAGTTAGCACCGTCCTCACCTAAGTGGTGGAGATCCGATTCTCGACCAAGCTTATGACGATGAGTGCTGCATGACTGGCTTATTTGAGCGATTTCATTTGTTCTAGATTGTTAGGGAACCCGATACACTTAGAGTGAATTGAGTGACCACCTTTAGTGAGATCGCCTAGTCATGTGTACTCCAAGATCACGAGAATTGGTAGTATGCTTGATGATAATTGCTTCTTTCTTCTGAAAGGATCATCTTATCCTTTCCCTTATTCTTAAACAGTCTTAGTCATATTAGAAGTGGTATCATTTTGAAATTATTTTGACTCACCCTTAAAAACAAAGAAATAAATGTTTTCTAACTGAGTGTTGCTTGAGGACAAGCAAAGCCTAAGTGTGGGATAACTTGATGTGACTCAAATAGTCATGTTTTTAAGGGCAATATTCTGCACTTTTTGGACGTATCTTTAGTGAAAACATTCCAAAATGATCATTATTTACTAAAATTCACTAAAGTAGTCTAAATATAGGCGTTGCTGCAAAAATCACCTAAAACGTCCAAATAACAAGCAAATCAGGGCGAATAAACGTGCACAAAATCCTCCGGCCTCATTTACCTTATATAGATCACATTCTAACTTCATCATATGATAAAACAGGTAAAATTGAGACGGGAAAATCAAGAATCATGCAAATCGGATAAAGAACGGAGAAGACTGAGCAGTATCAGACCCTATAAAGTCATTTCGGCTATGCATGAGCTATACACATCCAATTTCAGTGAAGTTGGCATCATTAGAAACGTAACGGAATTACGAAGACACAGGCGAAAGAATCAGGTCAAACGGACGCATAACGAAGGAGATACGCGCGTTTTAAGCAGCGAACGAAATCAGACAGACACCGTATACGGCCCTGGGAACCGTATACGGCACCACAGAGACCGTATACGGCCATGTACACACCGTATACGGCCCTACCAAGGTCGTATACAGCCCCCTGCCCCCGTATCGTGCTTCGTTTGCTTGTACGTGCTGTTTCGCGAGTTATACGGCTGATTTTTGAGCTTTGCCTATAAATAGGGGATCACCCCTCCTCATTCTACACACCTTAACACATTCACACACTCTCACATTTCTCTCATTTTCATTTCTCTCATTTTCTTTCACTTTCTCTCTCTAACTTTCTCTCTCTAGCACTACTCTTAGGAGTTAGAGGAGAAAGGTTAGGGTTGAGCTTACGGTTCGAGTCTAGAGGAAGTTTTAGCTTGGTAATCTTTTTGTAACAAGTTTTTCAAGTTCAGACTATTTGTAATCCTCAGTATTACGCTGCTGTATTCCCGGTGATATCTAAACTTTACTTACTGTTATAATGCTTGTGCTTTATGTTATTTCAGTTTGTATTCTGCATATTGCCATGTTTATAGAGTAGTTTAATATTGTGATTGTTGAAATGTAGATATTAGGAGTAGGGATGATGTTAAATTAATGTTTCATTTATACGATTGGAAATTGTTATGCTGTGTATCTGGTTAAGCTTATCCTGAATATAGATCTAGTCTCTCATCACCCTTTCCAGACTTTCATGTGACTGTTGCCCTAGGATAGGATCTGATCAACCCTAATACTATGAATATACAGTTATCTCCAGTTACAGTATAAAACTATGAACTTTCCTTTAAAAGGCACGGTACTTCGTATAGCGTTGGAAACACCTCGTGTGGAGTACAAATATTTGGAAGCTAAGGAAATGCCATGGATTGTTTCATCGTGGATTACCTAGAAGTGACCCTTCTAGAACTGTGGTCTAGGAATCAAAGCTGTGGAAATGCTTGTTGCACTGTACACCGTTAGTACACCTAAGATCTGGAACACTATGGAAATGCTTAAATGCCCAGTACACCGTCAGTACATCTAGGGTTTGGAACACTGTGGAAATGCCTAATTGCCCTGTACACCGTGATTATTCCTAGGGATGAACGCCTGACTGTAAAGGAGGGTCTATATTTATGATGGTTAAGTAGGTGCTTCAATAGAAACAATACAGGGTAGTGTCAATCATATACCTAGACATGCAAAACCCTAATCACACCAATAGTTTAACATAAACAGGATACAATCAGTATTTGCTATAATAAAAGTAAATAGACGATTAGGTGTTAAGAAAGGTCAGTAAATACAATTGCGGTCTGTTGCCTTATGCCTGATCCCTAGAACATTTAGGGTGACTTTGTCTTAGTTAAGCAAAGGCTCAGGAGGGTTTGAAAACAGCCCGATCTGATCAGAATCATGATAACCTAGGATTCCAGTGACATATGTTTCTAGGGTTTCACCTGAACGTAGGGTCCTAGTGTTTACACCGAAAGTTTGTTTACTCTTTATCTGGTAAATCTCCAATCAATTTTATAATGAACATCATCCCGAAACCCTAGTATCCAAGTTTCAGCAATCACATCTCTACCTGTCTGCTTAAACCCTAATTTCATTTCTCGTTATTTACTTTTCTGCATTTAGGATAATTATAAAACAAAACCTTCCAAACAAAAATCTATCTACCTACCCCCATCCTAATAGCGACCATAATCTTTGGTGACCCGCATTATTTCAATTCGCTCCGATTTAAGAACGACCTCGAGTTATACTTACTGCTTGCTCCCAAGGTAGGTAGTACTTATAGTTTGAGCCCCAGCTCATATAAATTTAAAACTCACTGTCCGCCACTTCTGTTGCTGTTGGAACAACGACCGGAGTCAAATCCGACCGACCGATAGGAGTCGCAACACTACCTATCTGTGTTTTCCAAAATAAACATGGTCTGATTTTGAAGTTATGGAAATACTGCCTAACTTATTGTATATTACACCGTGAATTAATCAGGGATTTATTGGGCTGGGATTTATAAAGTGAACGGGTTGTTTAGCTATCATAGATGGTTTTACTGTAATACAAGCTTAGATATATTGAGTTTAGATAGCCGTAAAGTATGTAATCCAGGATAAAGCCCTAAAACGTCCGAGTATCCGGTAAGCCGTGGAAAGGCCGTAGGCTGAACACTGTATTACATCCTGGCTGAGTCTGTGATCCAGGAAAGACTGTAAAACGGGTGAATACACAATGTAACCGTGAAAAACCTGTAAGTTGAAGACTGTATCACAGCCGAATAACGCTGAACTCAATCACAACCATTAATGCATAAAGTTAGTAGTCACCAACTGTCTTAAAACTTAAATGTCTTGCCTAGCTTAGATATCTTTGTCTGTGTTAAGAAAGATCAGTGGATAAATTACGGACTGTCGCCTTATTCCTGCACCCCATCTGGAGGGTCACTTGGTCTCATCATAAGAGACGGTGAGAGGGGTTTCAAGGCAGTCCGATCTGACCATACTCTCGATAACCTAGCACTCAGTGACATACTGATCGGTTCACCTGATTAGTTGGGTGCTAGTGTTTACACTACAAGATATCTACGTGAAAGCAAGACACAAATCTTTAAAAGACGTTTTCAATCTAAAAACATCATCACAGCTATTCTAACTCATGGTGAACCACGTTTTCATTATCCTTAAGTGTTATATATGCTAGTCTCCCTTTAGTTTATTGTTTTATTAGTTCAGTAGTTTAGTCTAATTAAATATTAAAAAACCAAAACAAAACCCTTCCAACTTATCAAAACCCTAGCTTAATTACTGATTAATCGGAACTAGCTCTGTTTCAATTCTGCCGTCGTGAGGAACGACCCTGGATCATTCTTACCACTTACTCGTATCAGATATTCATACCAGTCCCAGTAGGTACTACGGAGGATTAGGCTCCCCCCGACTTTTATAAATTTTAAAACTACTATGCCGTGTGTCTCGGTTGTCGGACCAACGACCGGAGTAAAATCCGACCGACCGCTGGGGGCACGACAAAACACATGGAGGATTTATACTTTTATGAGATCGGAGTTTTCAGGAGATTTGAAGGACTTAGCTTTATTCCAAACTTTTTCTTTTCTTTTCTTTTATTTTCTTTTCATTTCTTTTTTTTTTTCTATATTTTTTGCCTAGAACTTCTTTGCCAAGGAATTTCTAAGGCATTTTTATTTTATTGCCCTTTTGAGATCCTTTATTACTTTCATTTTTTCACATTTTTGACAATTTCGAATTTACTTGGTGCCAATTTTTCGCACCATAAGACTCTCGATCGTTGAATATTGATCATAGAAACGCACGCGAGGAGTTTTGAGTAAACACTAATTTTGTGATTTTTGAGTGAAAGCAAAAAGAATATCTAAATAGCGTTTTTCAAAAATTTAAAACTTCTAAGATAAGATTTTGTTGGGTGTGGAAGTGAATGGGTTTAAAATTTGGGTTTTAAAGAAACGAAAAGGCTAAGGCTCAACAGGGTTTTCTAGGTGGATCATCAACACTGAAAATGAGTGTTGGAAGGGTTTTGGGCTTGAAAAGATATTTAAAAAGGGGTTAAATCCTAAGGAATGTCAAGATCCTCTAATTGCACCTATACCGCGTACAGTACTCTACCAATGTGGTCTCGAAGTGCATACCAGGAGCAAGTTCTAATTCCGGATGCATGCATCGACACACACTCATCAAACGAATAGTGAAGCATTTAAAATGAATGCTTTTCATAGGCTCAAGATACCTCACTGCAAGTATGGGTTGTATGTGCCTAGCCATGTGATGCCCCTCTTAGATCATCATTTCAGCTCAAGAAATTTCTAACTTATTTAATCTTATTTTCCAAAATAAACTACTCGTATATGAAAATGATTCCCCTCAAGACATTTTGATTCAAAAATTTTGAAAAATCTTAAGCAAAAGTGAGGTTTTATAAAATTTAAGCCAGCTGAATGAGTGGCGTATCCACTGTCGAAGTTAAGCTTATGATTTTGAGAAACATTTTTTGAGTTAGCTTTTGGAAATAAGAATCTAACCTAAGGTATTCTATACCGCTATCCCACACTTAGAGGAACATTGTCCCTAATGTTCTCTTGAGTTGAGATTTTACTGAAAGTAAAATCCCACACTTAGAGTTTGAACATATCGGAAAATGTTTCTCAAGTGTTTGTTTTGGGCTGGAATCCCACACTTAGTGATAAGTTTAGGATATGGCATAGACTACTAATTAAAATAGAACAAAATAATCAAATCAAAACAAGGATAAGAACGAGAGAACTCCCCTATCAACATGATGGATGAAAGCTGAAGGTCTGAAGATATACTGCTTTTGAGGAAGAGTACTTGCCAGATATCCTCCTTGCGATAGCTCCATGAAGTTCATTCAGCTTTTGGGAAGCGCACTTTGTGGAAAGTGGCTTTATTCATCACTCTACTACTTTCTCTTTTGTGAAAATATCTCTTAAGTGTGAACACGTTGGATATTGATCGCACCCCGAACGGTCGGTACAGGAATCGCTTCCTGTCGTCGTTGGACCTCACGCTCGAGGCGGGTGATCAGAGGGTTTTAAATTTATATTTTGCTGGGAAGCCTAAGTTTTATTACTACCTACTGCTCTAAGGGTATTAGGGTAGTAAGCGGTAAGTCTGACTCAGGTGTCGTTCTTAAAATCGGAGCGAATCGAAATGAATTAAATACCTCAGAGAATAGTTGCTAATAGGATGGGTTTAATAGAGCAGGTAGGGTTTTTGTTTTGGTATTTTCTAATTTAACTAAAATGCAGGAAAGTAAATACTACACTACGGATAGGGTAAGCAGATAGATAGAGTTGTGATTGCTGAGGTTTCAATATTTAGGTTTTGGGATGATGTTCATTTTAAAAGATGATTGGAGACTTGCCTTAATTAAATCAACAGAGGTTTTGTGTAAACACTAGCACCATACGATTTAAAGGGGAAACCCTAAGTATTATGTCACTGAGTACTAGGCTATCATGATTCTGATCAGATCAGGCTGCTCAACCCCCAACACTGTCCGATGAGGACAAGTGACCCTTCTTGGGATTAACCCTGGGTGCATGAATAAGGTAACAGACCGATATTTAATTTCTGACCGTTCTTAACACCTAGTTCTAATTGATTTTATTAAGGTTTGTACTAATTGCTTGCTATTGTATGTTAAACTGTCGGTTATGTTGGATAAGGGGGTTTAAGCATCTTACACTACAGCTGAATGTTTGCTTTCTTTTCCAGATCCCTTAAACTTAGTTGAGGAGCACAAGTACTTCCGTCAAGGTGTAGACCCTCCTTTGTGATCAAACGTTCATCCCTAGGTTTGTTTCATGGTGTATACTACATTTTTCAGCAGTTCCACAGCTTTGATATATACCTAGACCATGTTCAGGAAGGGTAACTTCTAGGTATCCACGGTGTCATATGCTTACGACCGGTCCGTAGCTTCCACGCATTTGTACTCCACCAGAGGTGTTTCCAGCGCTATACTAAGTACTGGGCCGTTTTACAGCATGTCCACAGTTTCAACAATAACACAGATAAATATCTACCGATACTAGGGTTGATCAGGTCTTAATACTAAAGTAATAGCCACGTGAAAGCTTGGAAAGGGTGTATATGGTGGTTTAGATCTACCGCTTGAAAAGTTTAACCCGATACAAAAGATAACAATTTCCAATCACATATTTAATTAAAGATTAATTTAACATCATCCCTACTTCTAAATATCTACATTTCAACAATCACAATATTACACTACTCAATAAACATGGTAACAAATAAAGCACATACCATAATATTACGCATGGATAATTCAGACATAATAAAAGTATGAGGGAATAGATATCACCGGATAATAGAGCAGCGTAACAGAGAGAAAATAATTGCAATCCTTGAATACCAGCTTAAACAGCAATACTCCTTTATTACAACGATTATCCCTCCTCTAATCTACTAGCTACCCTCTAATTTCTCATCTAACTCCTAAGAGTAGTGCTAGAGAGAGAAACTAGAGAGAGAAACTAACTAAGAAATGAAATTACAAGAGAAAGTGTGTGTGAAAGTGAATTGTGCTGTGAATGGATGAATTGTGTTGAATGAGGAGGTGAGGGCCTCTATTTATAGGCATACAAGATACGATTTTACACTTAACACCCTCGCACCAATTTAATACTGAAATACACCCCCTAGCTATGAAATTCGACACCGTAAAAGGGGTATACCACCCTAAATAGGGCGTATTCGGTAGCAAATAAGGCGTATTCGATAGCAAATAGGGCGTATCCGGCAGCGTAGAGGGGGTATACCACCCCTAGAAGGGGGTATACCACCCCAAACAGGGGGTATACGGCCCTGTAGAGGGGGTATACGGCCCCTGTAGGGGGGATACGGCCCCTAGGGGGTGTATTCCCTTGGTCCGTGGTCTTGTGTGCTGGATCGTAAGTCTTGTGTGCTGGATCGTACTCGTTTGGCTCTAACTTCTTCGTTCTTGATCCGTTTTCAACGTTCTTTATATCCACGCGTTCGTATTCTCCAGACCTACATTTTAAGATTCTTATTAAGTCCCAGATCGTAGTTTTACGATAAAATAGCGTGTCGAACGAATTATGCCTATTTAAGTGTGTTTTTCGTCCATTTACCGTCGTTTTTGAAATATTTATAAAGTTAAGACCTTTTTAACAAAATGTGGTAAATGTGAGCTTTATTGGCATGTTTTTGTTAATTAAGTGCTAAATATGAGATAAAAGATGCGTGTAAAACATGACTTTTTACGTCAAATCAAATATCCCACACTTAGACTTTGCTTGTCCTCAAGCAAACCGTATCTCATTTTGCTCCAGGTTTTTAGAGAAGATAGACCATTTGACGAGAACAAATATTTCCTAAGGACATCAGCTCCTCAAAATAAGTAAATCATTTCAAAAAGTAAGCATCAGTAAAATAAGAGATCTTAAAACTGAACTGGTTGTCCCTTTAGCATACTTTTGCAACTCTCGAGATATAGAAATACATGACTGGGCGATCCTCATAGGTGGTCACTCAATTCACTCAAGAAGTGTATCGGGTTTCCTATCATTCTAAACAAACGAAATCGCTCAAAGCCAGTCATGCAGCGCTTATCATCATAGGCTTGGTCGAGAATCGCATCTCCACCACTCCAAATGAGGACGGTGCTAATTATCCCAAGGCATTTTTGTTGGGTTGTAATGTTTGGGTGAGGGTTAAATGGGTATGGAAAAGGGTCATTTTTAAAGTTTAAAAAGGGTTACGCTTATCTCAGGAATTTTCAAACTTTATGAAAAACTTTATTTAGATATTCTTTTTAATGAAAACGGAAACGGATAACGGAAAGGAGGAAGATAGCTATTTTGACTTCTATCTTCTTGAAAACACTTGGAGAATTTATATCTTTCAAAGATCAGAGTTTTCGGGAGATTTTGAAGCACTTAGCTTTATTTAGATATATATATTTTTGGCTTAGAATTTCTTTGCCAAGACATTTCTAAGGAATTTTATTTTCTTACTACCTTTTTGAGATCCTTTCATATTTTTCATTTTTCACACTTTTTGATATTTCGAATTTTACTTGGTGCCAATTTTTCGCACCGCTAGATTCTCGATCTTTTGAGATTTGATTTCTGAAACGCACACGAGAAGTTTTGAGCAGAACACAAATTTTGTGATTTTTGGAGTGAAAGCAAAAAGGATATCTAAATAGCATTTTTCAAAAATTTTAAAAATTCTAAGATAAGGTTTTGGTGGGTAGGGAACGGAATGGGTTTTTAAAATATTTGGATTTTTAAGAAATGAAAAGGTTAAGGCTTAACATGGTGTACTAAGCGGATCATCGATACTAAAATTGAGTATCGGAGGGTTAGACTTGAAGAGATATGAGAAAAATGGGTTTGATCCTAATAAATGCCAAGGTCCTCTAATTGCACCTATACCGCGTACGGTACTCTTTGGTATGGTCTCGAAGCGTATACCAGGAACAAGTTCTAATTCTAAGACACATGCATCGGCACACACACAGAAATGAATGGTGAAGCATTAAAAAAGAATGCTTATTAAAGTCTCAAGTTCCTCACACAACAATATATGGTGTATGCGCCAAGTCATGCGATGCTTCGAAGATGACCATTTCATTTTTAAGGGATTCTTATTATGCCTTATCGTACTTTCCAAAGTAACTTATTTATTCTGAAAAAGTGATTATCCTTAAAAAGTATTATTCTTACCAAAAGATCAAAGAATTTTCAAAAGTTGACTGATAAATCAGTCGAGTTTTCGAAAAAATTTTGAAAAATTTGAGCAGAAAACGAGTTACAAGTTATCTTTAGAGGACAAAAGGTCAGAAAACTTTACGGTATAACATACCGTGTATCCCACACTTAAAGGAACATTGTCCCTAATGTTCACTACTAAGGCGTAGATCTATTTGGGGGATCCCACACTTAGAGTTTGATTATAAGGAATGCTCACTTTATTGTGTTTTTAAGATGCTGGAATTAAAAATCCCACACTTAGAGATTAAGCATAAAGGATATGGTATGAATATTTCGGGAATACAACGGAGAAGAACGAAAAACTCCCCTCACGGATTCACGAGATGAAAATGATATGGCTGAAGAAGATGTTTTGGCTTGCTAGAGAATCCAGCATGCTTCCGTCTAAGAACAGCCATCCGTTTTAGTGCGCGTCATCCAGTCGTGAACTGTTCCCATCATTCTCAACAATCAATTCAACCACATTTTATTCTACTAAAATAAACAAAGAAAACGTAAGCATAATAATAAAGATAGATAGATAGATCATCCAGTTGAGTAGCAAGCTGGATGGATGGTTCCAAAAAGTAAACAAGTCCACAAATCATCCCAAATAGTTAGTGTTAATACAGACCAATAGTAATGATAATGATAAAGTACTGGAGATGAAAAATAAGTCTAAGGACGAGGAGACCCCTGATCAGTCACACGAGGATCAACAACAGAAGTGGACGGGGGTATGCCAGCAGCAGAGTGCTCCCCGCTAGCAGCTCTCCCAGAGACAGACTCTGATACAATAACTCTGTGCTGTCGGAGGATGGCCTGCATAACATGGATAGGCAAGTCCTCTGTGCTGTCGAATCCCCACTCCCGTAAACACTGCTGTGTCATGTGTGTCTCCTCAAGTAATATCTAGTATCCTCTCCTGATGTCGCTCTCATTTGGGATCTCAGAGTCAGGGATAGGCTCGAGGTTGGACATCCAAGAGAGTCCTGAGAGTGTGATGCCCTGAGCACTAGTGGTGATCATAGCTGGGTGATAGACATGTGGGTCATCAGGTCTCGGGATCTCATACGTCGGAGATAAGACATGGGTAGCTGGGGGTGGCTGTCGTGAAGTGGATAGAGCAGCTGAGGTGTGTACAGAGTATACTGGCTCATGGTGAGATGTGGTGGGCATGGTGTATGGTGGAATAGTGGTGGTGACTGGTGGAACGGGAAAGACTGCTGGTGGTGTCTCACATCTGTACATCAGTGGCTCTGGTATCGGCAATCCAAACTTACGTGCTACATTGATATCATGAGCATGTCTAACCTGAAGTGCATGAAAAGTCCAATACTGAGAAACTGGAGTCACTGGTGTAGTCCAGTCAACAACACTCTGAACCCTAGATGTAGAGCCAGCTGCCCTAGTATCAACATGTGGCGCTCTAACATCACTGTCATCATACTGTATCTCAATTGGCTCATCATCCTCAACATCCCTGTCTCTCTTACTACCCTTCCTCTTCAGAACACAACCAGGAATAGCCTCTTTGGTAGCTTTCCAGAATGCCTGCCCGCTCGAATCAGTAGTGATCAACCATATAGTCCGAAAATAATCCTAGTCGAATGGCAGGGATCTAACATAAGGTGAGCTGGTATACTCACTCATGTGATCCTCTGTGAGCAATCCCATACGGCTACAAATCCTAGTAATGAAAGCTCCCATGTAGATATACTTTGTCATCTCAAATTTCGTCTCTTTCTGAATCCTCTCAGCTACTAAGAAGGCCACATTCACATTCTTCTTCTTAATCATGGCATTCATCACAAAGAGATCATCAGCTCCTCCTGTTTCTTTCTTCCCATGTAGTGATACAGCTAGTAGCTTGTGCAGAAGTCGATGCTCAACTTTGAAGAACGCGGAGGCTTTCACATTTGAATGAAAACTAGTACCCGTTAGATTATCCCAAATCAGCCCATGATCTTCATTACTCGAAATACCCCGTGAACTATCGAAGAATAACTGAGAATGTGTCTGCTCCTCAGTGTAGAAACCAAGATATACCGCTAGCTCAGCCAAAGACACATGCTGCTTCACCCCTCTGTAATTGAAACTAATCAACCGTTTGTCTGTAACATTGCTGATGCAGGGGTTGAACTCATAGGTCAACATGAACTCAATAACTAGCTCTCGATAAATGTCTTCATTGAGTGCGAACATTTGGTACCAAGCATTCATTTTCTCATGATTGATCTTGAACTTCACTAAATTTTTCAACTCTCTCTTACAACCAATTGCCTTTACATCTCTCCAAACGATAAATCTGTTTTTACCAAGTGGTCGGTTCATCCAATCCCTAATTAATTTCTTCTTTTTGGCGGAAGTGGCCAAGTATTCCAAAGTAGGATGGATAGCTATAGAATCAGACCTCATCTGTTAAGATAAAAAAGGTAATTAGTGTGCATCATGATCATAGGTATATGAATTCATTAAGTCATTTCAAATTTTTAACAAAAATTTGAAATGTAGGCTTTAAAAATCGAATAATCCATAACCTAGAAAGATACATATTCAACCAAACCGCAATCACCAAACCTCAAATTTCACATCAATAAGTTTCTTAAGCTATGGTAATTGTCACAAGCATGTTTCTAGGGCAAAAGATCTTACTATATAAATGATTCCTAGAAAAAGCTCAAAACACCCGAAAATGCATTGTTAAGTAACTAAGTAAGCATTTAAAAGAAACCTTGTAATTACCTTACTTTAATTAAAACTTTTGCATTTTAACATATACTTAGAAAACTAGTGATGAAACTTTGACCATATTATGTATTTAAAGATTTCAACATTAAGCGTTAGTCAAGTTTTCGCAAAATGATTAATAAAATCAACCAACAACTTAATGCTTAATCTACAAATAACATAATTTTGATATTGGTTTATTTAGAAACATGACTAGTCATTTTAAAAGATTTATGAATTTTATTTATTAAAATGATGCTTCTTTAAAAATTGAAACTAGTCGTTTAATACCATTAAAGCACGGTTTTGAAAATTCAAGCAACCATTTAAAGTTAATATTTGCATAAGTACCATTTAGTTTGAAAGATTTTAATTAAAATAATGATACTCCACAAATATTCATAAAAATGCTTACTTTAATTTTCAAAAGTCATTAAACCAATCAATTAACTAATTCAAGAGTAAATTACACCGATAGTCCTTGTGGTTTGTAGAAAATTTCACCGATAGTCCTTTAAATTTTAAAATTACACCGATCATCCTTATACTTTGATACAATGCACACCTATAGTCCTTAGTAAGGACTATCGGTGTAATTTTAAAAGTTAAAGGACCATGTAGTTTTAAAAGTTAAAGGACTATCAGTGTAATTTTAAAAGTTAAAGGACTGTCGGTGAAATTTTCTACAAACCACAAGGACTATCGGTGTAATTTACTCCTAATTCAAACTAGTTTACTTATGTTTAACACATCATTATAAGCACATTTAATCAACAAAAGTCAAACATAGGTAATTCTAGCTAAAAAGTCTACAAAAAGTCAAAGTTTATCACTTTGAAAATCAAGGTTCACAAATCTCACATGAAATCACTAGATTACTATCATATATCATCATTCAATCATCATAAGTAAGTAATAACACAAAAAGCCCTAATCTTTAGCCCTAAATTTCAAGTTTCAATTTGAAACCCTAACTTTTGGGGAAAATCATGAACTAGAGATTTTAAGTTAGTGATTTACCTTAGAAATGATGCAATGATGATAGATGAAGCACACAAGTAATGAAAATGGAGAATATAGAGCTTGAAATCTTCAAAAATGGTGGAAATTTGATGGTGGAATGGTGGTGGGGTGGTGTTCGGCCGAAAAGAGAGAGAGGAGGAAGAAGATGAGTGAAAATGTTTTTCATTTTTGCTTTTTAACCTCCTCTCCATTTTTACTTTTTACCCTTTTACCCTTTTGAGGTAAATTAGTGAAAGTAAATGGTAAAAAATGGTAATTAGGTCAAAAAGGGTTTTATTAAAAACTTAAAATATTTTTGTGTTCTAAAAATTTAATCTCATTTAAAAGTTGCTAAATTTTGCCAATTGTTTAATTGAAGTTAAATAATTAAACAAAACTTAAACATTTAGTAATAAATGATGAGACAAAATTTAAAGAACGTTTTTAAAGATAATTTTAAAACATTAAAAAATTTTGAAAATTAAAATCCTAACTTTTACGCAGAAAGTAAATAGACTAAAAATTTAAACTACTACGCGATTTAACTACTTGATTTATTTATTAAAATTGGGTTGCCTCCCAATAAGCGCTTTGTTTTAAAGTCAACGGCTCGACTTTTCAAAAATTTAATTCGGGGCCCGAGGCTGAGGAAAAGTGTAACGAGGAATAAATGAAAATCGGCGCACTTTAGTGATGTGATAGATTAGGACGGCGGAGTTTAAGAAAAATAATTCAAATTCGTTCAGAAAACTTCTCTCCTCGTATCCTAATATCATAAGTGCATCAACGAATTTATTAAATTCCCGTTTAACTTTCTTGGGATTTGAAATGCCATATCGTGGTCCGTCGTCTAAAAAATTAAGATCGTGAAGTAATCTTTCCAATATTTTTAAAAATTCCTTCTCTTCTTTTGAATCAGGATTTCCGGTAGTAGCGTGAACTGCTACCGACAATTCTTTAAAAAGTAATTTTTGTTGAAGCGTGAAAGGAAATTTTGATGTTTGAAATAACTGAATCAGCTTAATGTGAATATCTTTCCGTTTAATACAGAAAGATCTTTCAATAGCTACCTCAGTTGCATTTGAAAAAATTTCTATCAGTTTATTGATTAAATAGACGGCAGGATCAACGAAAAATGGTATTTTCCCAGGAAGTAAGGTTGGAATTATAGGGTCACGTTCTATCCAAAATTCGAGTTCACTAACCAGATACGCAATATACCTATTAATCCGTGTTGATGAAACAGGGTGATAATCTGTATTAGCAAGTAAATTCATTAACAGGTCTAGATCTGATTTTAGTAATAACTCATCTTTTCTAGTATAATTAGCGCGAAGTCCTAAAATTCTGTGTTCGATAATCACGAAGGTCTTTCTTTGGTCAACCGAAAAAGGGAAATCAGATATTTTAAGATATTTCAGAAAATTGGCACATATATCTATTCTTCTATCTGGTTTAAAAGAATTTCCGACATGACGCTCGGTTTCAGTCTCGGGTGGAATGTCTGTGATTTCAATGATGTCAGTGGGTGGTCCTTCCAATATAGTTTTAGCTATGGTGTACCTAGGTTGGACTGGACATCTTTGAAATGATTTAACTATGTTGGTGGCTCCTGATTTGAATGTATGATCATCCGAACATGAGGGATTCTTATCCTGTGTGGTAGGATAGGATTTCAAAATGTCAGGAAGGTCATTTTCAAAGTATTCATCCAAGCAGGGGAGACGTTCATTTCTATCTAAACCTAACATGGGTGGATAAAAGTAAACCTCAGTGCCGAATGGTACTTCTTTAGGAAGGTCAGGTGGCCTAACATAGTGTGGGTATTTGGCCAGAAGTGAAGAAATCTCAGGGTCAATGGTAAGTTGACTACTTAAAGTGCAAGTAACAGAAGTTGATATCTTCTGCTGAGATTCCTTTAATTATAGGTCAAAGTGTTTTTGCCTGATATCAGTTTCTTGGACGTTTGAGATTTCTTTGACTTCGGGTAAAGAAGAACAAGAAGAGTTATCCTCTAATTCTTTTTCCATAAAATCAAAAAATTCAGAATCATCCATTGCCATCATCTCATATGCTGTCTTGTGAGAAAACAGAGAAACTGGGCTAGAAATAGAATCAGATGGTTTTCGATTTTTCATATTTTTATGGTTTTTTGTATTTAAACTATTCTATTCTAAGAAAGCAGTAACTTTCGAAAAAGATAGGTTTAACGAAAGGTTCTCCTAAAGGCTTCTAATTCTAAGGTATATTTATCAAATCACAACGCTCTGCGATCCCCGGCAGCGGCGCCAAAAGCCTGATCGCACCCCGAACGGTCGGTACAGGAATCACTTCCTGTCGTCGTCGGACCTCACGCTCGAGGCGGGTGATCAGAGGGTTTTAAATTTATATTTTGCTGGGAAGCCTAAGTTTTATTACTACCTACTGCTCTAAGGGTATTAGGGTAGTAAGCGGTAAGTCTGACTCAGGTGTCGTTCTTAAAATCGGAGCGAATCGAAATGAATTAAATACCTCAGAGAATAGTTGCTAATAGGATGGGTTTAATAGAGCAGGTAGGGTTTTTGTTTTGGTATTTTCTAATTTAACTAAAATGCAGGAAAGTAAATACTACACTACGGATAGGGTAAGCAGATAGATAGAGTTGTGATTGGTGAAGTTTCAATATTTAGGTTTTGGGATGATGTTCATTATAAAAGATGATTGGAGACTTGCCTTAATTAAATCAACAAAGGTTTTGTGTAAACACTAGCACCCTACGATTTAAAGTGGAAACCCTAAGTATTATGTCACTGAGTACTAGGCTATCATGATTCTGATCAGATCAGGCTACTCAACCCCCAACACTGTCCGATGAGGACAAGTGACCCTTCTTGGGATTAACCATGGGTGCATGAATAAGGTAACAGACCGATATTTAATTTCTGACCGTTCTTAACATCTAGTTCCAATTGTTTTTATTAAGATTTGTACTAATTGCTTGCTATTGTATGTTAAACTGTCGGTTATGTTGGATAAGGGGGTTTAAGCATCTTACACTACAGCTGAATGTTTGCTTTCTTTTCCAGATCCCTTAAACTTAGTTGAGGAGCACAAGTACTTCCGTCAAGGTGTAGACCCTCCTTTGCGATCAAACGTTCATCCCTAGGTTTGTTTCACGGTGTATACTACATTTTTCAGCAGTTCCACAGCTTTGATATATACCTAGACCATGTTCAGGAAGGGTAACTTCCAGGTATCCGAGGTGTCATATTTTCTTACGACCGGTGTAACACCCCCAAATTTGATGATTTGCGGAAGCTTGATTTGGGTGTTACTAATCAATAACAAGGCACAAAGATATACAGCAAACGACTCTATATGCGTCGTTTTAACAAAATATATTGATAATTGAAATGTTTACAACATTTTGAAGCTTTACATAGCTCGAGTTAAATAAAAGGAGATTTCAGTACATAAGTACTTGTACAAAATATACTAATGCAAGAAAATCTCAATCGTCTGTATGCTGACTCGAGCTAAAGTCCTGAAGCAGAAACATCCTACTGCTTGGTACCTGCGATATATGCTAAAAGGTCAGCTATAAAGCTGGTGAGCTCACAGGTTTGAAATCAGTTATTATAGTATGAACCGCAAGATTTAAATAATGAATTGCATCCAGCAATTAAATAATGAATTGCATCCAGCAATTAAATGATAGTCATCGTGTATACAGCCATGAGCACATAGTTGAGCTTAACTCGAGGGCCGGGTCCCCTATAGAGAATTCCGGGCGAGGTGCCTCCACGAATGCCTAATCCACATTCGTCTTCCCAAATATTAGTACGTCCGTTTACCCGGTTAGTGCTTGCTAACCCGGACGAGGTGGGTCAATCCTATATGGTACCATATACTAATATTCACGCTACAACGTATTAACAACTATGCTGACGGAGGACTTTAAATGAGTAGTTTCGAAAAACTCATGTAGTATATGAAATGTTTGTACGTGCGTTCACATGTAAAAGTTGAGCAATATATCACACCCCTGAGTAAAACAGTAAAAGAGGGGCTATGAGACTCACCTGAGTCTGAGTGCGTTTAAACAAACGTAAGTTGATTAGTCGAGTATGAAGTCCAAAGTCTTGTAACCTGAGGGTGTCCACGACACGCGATGGTTATAATCATGATTGGGTATCTCAACAGATCACCCTTGTAGTTGTTCGTTCAACTATAATGTCCAAATTTCCACTATTTGGTTGATAAGTTTAAGTATTTGAAAAGTGTACGGCCCGTTGGTGACGGATTTGTAATAATAATCTCAACTATTATTACTTTGATTTCGTGTCGTTTTACTTGAAAAATGTGTTTTGATTGTGTTTTAGAAGCCGTTACGGAATCTAAGTACGGGGGTCCGGGGGCAGCGCCCCTGGTAGCGGGGTCCAAAGGGCGGCAGCCCCTGGCGGGGTACAAGGGGCAGAGCCCCTGGCTAGGGTCGAGCTGCCAGGTCAGCTTGGAAAATTTTTATTTCTATTATATTGCTTTGACGAAAACGCATCTGGAACCGAATTTGGGTAAAATCGAGTGATAAATTTCGAGTCTCGACACTTAGTAAAAATCTATGTTTTTGAGGTTCTGATTTGTGCGACGTTGGGTGCGACGTCGCAGGTAGGATTGCGACGTTGAGCATGACGTCGCTAAAGGCGACGTCTCGCAATTTAATGCGACGTTGTACGTGGCGTCGCTATATGCGACGTTGTTGATATTTGCGACGTAGGGGCTTGCGTCGCTAAGTGCGACGTGGTGAGGTATTGGCGACGTTAAGGCTGATGTCGCTATATGCGACGTCGCAATTTAATGCGACGTTGTGACTGACGTCGCACCATGCGACGTCACGAAGGGTCTTGCGACGTTGAAGCTGACGTCGCAAAAATTCTGGGCCAACTGCGACGTAGCGGTCTATTGGCCGGAAAATGTGTCGAAAACGAGTTTTTCGGTTTCCGTTCGGTCCAAAACTTTTACCCAACCCTTATATGGACATTACAAGGTTATACAAACAACTAGCAAGTGATAATACTTAGAAACGAGAGTTTTCGGAGTTGTGTCGGAAACTTACAAATCGCCGAAATGAAATTTCGGAAAGGTAGAAAGATAGATCGTTGCGTGGTGGTCGTGAATCTCTAAAAATCTTGAAGATCCGAAGTCGTTTGATATGTTTATTTGTCGATTTTTTATGGATGGTGGAGGTGGTTTGATTTAGAGAGAAAATAGAGAGGAGAGAGGAAGAGAGAGAGTGAGTGGAATGAAATGAGAAAGAAAAGGTGGGGAATGGGAGGTTATCCTCCCATTTTTCGCCCCGCGTTTCCGCTCCGTGCGGTGTTCGTTCGCTCCGTCGTTTAAACGTTAAATAATAATTTTATGTATTAAATGGTATGTTTTAAAATGTAAATTATTACGCAATATTTCATTTAAATATTTTACAAATAATTTTATATTTGAATTATAAAATATAAGTTTGTTTATTTAGTTTGCGTGTCGTAATATTTCAAATTGTATAAGTTCGGTTTGTATGATACGAATGAATACGAAATATTATCAAAATAATATTTTTGATATAACAACGTTATTTGATAAAATTGGTCACCAACGTCCGTATAAAATTGAATCGAAATACATTCGATTTAAATTGCGTACGATTTAACCAAATCGCATTTTCGTATATATTCAACAATATATATAATTCGATACATTAATTAGCCTAACAAAGAACTAATTACATGTATTAACATCTGATTAGGCACTAAATACTAGTCCTAATTTGGCGGGTGTTACATTCTCCCCCTGTTAGAAGAATTTCGTCCCGAAATTTAGTTCGAGGTCGTGTTTGATGTAGAATCAGTGAAAAGTTGAGGATATTTGAGTCGTATTTGGTCTTCCCGTTCCCAGGTGAATTCCGGACCACGCCGCGAATTCCATCTGACCTTGACGATGGGAATACGACTTTGTTTCAGTTGTTTGACCTCACGGTCCATAATTTCAGCGGGTTCCTCAACGAAGTGAAGTTTGTCGTCAACATGAATTTCATCGAGTGGAATGATAAGTGTCTCATCAGACAGACACTTCTTCAAATTGGAAACATGAAAAGTGGGGTGCACGCTGCTGAGTTCGGATGGCAGCTGCAATCGATAAGCTACGGGGCCAATCCGTTCAAGGATCTCAAAAGGCCCGATGTATCTGGGATTTAACTTCCCGCGTTTGCCAAAACGGATGACGCCTTTCCAAGGCGATACTTTTAAGAGTACTCGATCCCCAACTTGGAACTCGAGTGGTTTGCGTCTCACGTCAGCATAACTTTTCTGACGATCACGTGCGGCTTTGAGTCTGTTTTGGATTTCCACAATTTTCTCAGTGGTGGCGTGTATGAGTTCAGGACCAGTGAGTTGACTATCTCCCACTTCAGTCCAACAGATCGGTGATCGGCACTTACGACCGTACAGTGCTTCAAAAGGTGCAGCTTTGATGCTGGCGTGATAGCTGTTATTGTACGAGAATTCGCACAACGGTAGATGTCTTTCCCAGTTTGTACCGAAATCAACTACGCAGGCTCGTAGCATGTCTTCCAGTGTTTGGATGGTTCGTTCACTTTGGCCATCGGTTTGAGGATGGTACGCGGTACTCATG
This sequence comes from Helichrysum umbraculigerum, assembly GCA_949592205.1. Taxonomy (NCBI): domain Eukaryota; kingdom Viridiplantae; phylum Streptophyta; class Magnoliopsida; order Asterales; family Asteraceae; genus Helichrysum; species Helichrysum umbraculigerum. The sequence goes on along the minus strand of CATIUR010000004.1, from coordinate 102,136,570 downwards.
TCGAGACGAGTACCCAAAGCTTTTTGAAGTGACTGCCAAAAGTGAGAGGTGAAACGGGCATCTCTATCGATGATCGAGATTGGAACACCGTGATGAGAAACGATTTTTTAATGTAGATTTGTGCAAGGCGCTCCATTTTATCGTTTTCCTTGATTGCCAGGAAGTGAGCAGATTTGGTGAGACGATCGACGATCACCCAAATGGTATCGCAACCGCTCGACGACTTGGGTAGTTTGGTTATGAAATCCATGGCAATTTGTTCCCATTTCCATTCAGGGATTTCAGGTTGTTGGAGTAAACCAGGCGGTTTCTGATGTTCGGTTTTGACTTTTGAGCAAGTAAGGCACTTGCTGACATAAGTGGCGATTTCGGCTTTCATGTTTGGCCACCAATAAAATTCCTTGATTCCGTGGTACATCTTATCGGATCCCGGATGGATAGAATATTTAGACTTGTGAGCTTCATCCATCACCAAGTCTCGTAGGTTTCCGAAATTAGGCAACCAGATTCGGTTTGAGAAATACCTAATCCCGTTAGATTTGACTTCAAATTGTTTCTCAATACCCCGCAAGGCTTCATTTTTGATATTTTCAGGTTTCAGGGCTTCGATCTGAGCGGTATGAATTTGAATGGCAAGATCGTTGTGAATGGTCATACTGAGGGCTCGGACTCGAAGTGGTTTTGGTCGTTCCTTTCGACTGAGGGCATCGGCTACAACATTAGCCTTCCCTGGATGGTACTTGATCTCACAATCATAATCGGTAAGCAACTCGACCCATCGACGTTGCCTCATATTAAGATCTTTTTGGTCGAAGATGTGTTGGTGGCTTTTGTGGTCGGTAAAGATTGTGCACTTAGTGCCGTAGAGATAATGTCTCCAGATTTTGAGAGCAAAAACGACAGCTCCAAGTTCGAGATCATGAGTGGTGTAGTTCTTTTCGTGAATTTTCAGCTGTCGTGAGGCATAGGCAATAACTTTATCTCGTTGCATCAATACGCAACCGAGACCTTGGTGAGAAGCATCACAGTATACCACGAAGTCATCGGTGCCTTCGGGCAAGGATAGAATTGGAGCACTGCAAAGCTTTTGTTTCAGAAGTTGGAATGCTGACTCTTGTTTATCGGTCCAATCGAATCTTTTGTCCTTCTGAGTCAGTACCGTGAGTGGTTGAGCTATTTTAGAGAAGTTTTCGATAAATCGCCGATAGTACCCAGCAAGACCCAAGAATTGTCGTACTTCAGTTGTAGAGGTGGGTGCTTGCCAGTCTTTGATAGTCTCGATTTTTGATGGGTCAACGTGAATTCCCTGACTGTCGATCACGTGACCAAGGAATTGAACGGTTTGTATCCAGAACTCACACTTAGAGAATTTGGCATAAAGCTCCTCGTGTCTAAGTAGTTCTAGAATTGTTTTGAGATGTCGCGCGTGTTCATGCTCGTTGCGCGAGTAAATGAGTATGTCATCAATAAAGACGATGACAAACTTATCGAGGTAAGGTTTGCACACCCGATTCATGAGGTCCATGAATACAGCCGGTGCGTTGGTTAGACCAAAGGGCATCACTTGGAATTCGTAGTGCCCGTAACGAGTTCTGAAAGCAGTTTTTGGAATATCGGTGTCGCGAATTCGTAATTGGTGATATCCTGATCGCAGGTCGATTTTTGAGTAGAAACTTGAACCCTGAAGTTGGTCGAATAAATCATCAATGCGAGGAAGTGGATAACGGTTCTTGACGGTCAATTTGTTCAACTCTCGGTAGTCGATGAACATTCGAAATGAACCGTCCTTCTTTTTAACAAATAAGACCGGAGCTCCCCAAGGCGAAGAACTCGGCCTAATGAATCCTCTATCCAGAAGTTCCTGTAATTGAGAGGACAACTCCTGAAGTTCGGATGGGGCTAAACGGTACGGTGCGCGGGCCACCGGTGCGGCACCCGGCACGAGATCAATTGAGAACTCAACCTGTCTAGGTGGAGGTAAACCAGGTAGTTCTTCCGGAAAGACTTCGGGAAAGTCTCTAACAATTGGCACATCCTCAAGTCGCTTCTCCTCCGACTTCTTCTCTGTGATGTGTGCAAGTATTGCGGGGTAACCCTTTCTCAGAAATTTTCGGGTTTTTAAGCAAGAGATGATATTGAGTCCCGTCCCACTGGTCTCCCCCTGTATGACCAAGGTTCCACCGGCAGCGAGTGGAATGCGGACAATCTTATCGTGACAAACGATTTCTGCTCGGTGTTTGGACAACCAGTCCATTCCAATGATGACGTCGAAACTTCCGATTTCAACGGGTACAAGATCGATTGAAAAGGTTTCATCAGCTAGGTTTAAAGTGCAATTAGCTATCACACTATCGGTTTCTATAAGTTCCCCATTTGCTAGCTCTACAGTATACTTAACATCTAAGGCAACAGGAGTGATGTCAAGTAGTGGGCAAAAGTCATCAGAGATAAAGCTTCTATCAGCACCAGTATCAAATAGAACAGAAGCATGTAAGTTGTTGAGGAGGAACATACCCGAGACCACATTCGGGTCTTGGCGGGCGTCCCCAGATTTTATGACGAAGGCTCTGCTTCGGGTGTTGTTGTTGTTGCTGTTGCGGTTGTTGTTGTTGTTGTTGTTGTTATTCTTCAGCTTTGGGCACGTGTCCCTGAAGTGCCCGGGTTTCCCACACTCAAAGCAGACTTTGGGTGGTCTGGTGTTGTTGTTGGAATTGTTGTTGGCAGGAGAATTGCAATCTTTGGTGAGGTGGTCGTACCTCTTGCAGTTGTTGCAAAAGGGACCACAGGAACCTTCATGGTGGCGACTGCACTTGGAACAATAGGGTTTGTTCCCAGTGTAGCCCCGTGTGATGTCTGTGGTGGTGTTGTAGGCTTTGATGGTGTCGGGTTTCTTGTTTTGTTGGCTGGAGTGGTTATTGTGGTAGTCGGACCACTTTCGTTTGTTGTTTTGGGAGGATGAAGTGGGTGGTTCAGAATCTTGGCTCATGGACATCAGGTCTTGGGCCAATAGGATTGCACCGTCAATGGTGGTTTGGTTGGAAGAGGCAACATGTCCCCGAACAGGCTCAGGAAGGCCAAGGATGTACTTCCTGATTTTATCAGGTTCAGTGCTCACCATAGCTGGGCGGAGGGCGGCAAGTTGTTGGAATCTGGTGGTGTAACCATCGATATCACCACCCTGAACCTTTAGGTTCCAGAACTCCTCGTCTAGCTTTTGGAGTTTGGCGATTGAGCAGTATTTGGCAGTGAGTTTTGCTTTCAATTCCTCCCAAGTTAGTTGGTAGGCAATGTCAGCACCCACTGATTGGGTATATGAATTCCACCAAGAGTGGGCATCATCTTCGAGAGAGCAGGTGGCGAAGTTTACTTTGTCGTTCTCCGCGCATTTGCTGACACGGAAAACAGTTTCCATTTTCTCGAACCATCTGATAAGTCCGATGGCTCCTTCAGAACCTTTGAAGCTGGAGGGTTTGCAGCTTTGAAAGTCCTTGTAAGAACAAGGTTTAGCAGTAGTGGTGTCAGCGGCATCGCTGTTTCTGGTAGAATTTTGGGGGGTATTCCGAGCCAAGGCTTCAGTAACAGCCTAGGTTATAAGCGATGTAAGCTGAGCATCGGTGTATGGTCTTGTCTTTGGCGGCATGATTCTTCAATAAAAGAAATGAAGATACATGAGATTTCGTAGGAAAGTTGTATTTGTTATAGATGTACATGTATAAAAGCAGTAATACATGACATCAACATGGAAAAATGACAATTAATATGAGTTGAAACAACAAGGAATATTTGATAGCTAATATGAGTTCAAAGGTTACATCCTATGGATGTATTACAAAAGGTGTCGGGAATTGTTACATCCGACCTAATTATGGAGTAGCACTTAGATAGTTACTAGATTACAGGATAGATTACAAGGTAAAGACTATGCTAGTCTTAACGTAGATTAATTTGTTCCATCATCGTGACAAGACGGTCCACAGTGTTTGCAAGTCTGCTAGCTTGTCGGGCGTTATCTTCTGCTAGTGCTAGTCGTTGCGTTAGTCCACGGGCATACTCTTCTGCTTCATGTGAACGCTGCTCACATTCTTCCATCCTTTGACGCAGGAGGGCATTTTCCACGCTTATCTCTATTACTTGGTTGCGAAGGACATCCATGTTGTTGTTTGTGGTTTCCAGGTCGTCGGAGACTTGTTCGATGCGTTCAAGGGATGTAAGTCTCCAGTTTTCGTTCGTTTCCTGCAGCACGACATCCATGGTGCGAAGTCGCTGCTCGTGTTGGTTCACCCTAGCAGCTAAGGCCGGCAAGGTGAGGTGAGTGGGGTACGGGCCAGCTCGAGGCAACCTGTTGTTCCTCCTTGCTACCCTTGGGTTCTGCGACCCGGATTGAGAGCGAGATGAATTGGGTGGGATGTTAGCCATTTCTGAGATAAAGCGTTAGTAAGATTGAGGCCTATATTCATATAGTTCCTATATAATATAGCCTATTGAGTGTCTAGCATAAACATGTTTAAGTCTCAGTTCTATCGAAGTCAGAATCTTCTATCGTACCCCATTCAGCCATAACTACTTTCAGATCTTACATCATCTTTGCTTAATTGTACATAGTTGATCAGGCTATGTTAAATTAAACTCGTATGATGTAATCACTGAACCAGTTATACCTAATAAGGAATACTGCCTAATGGTCATAGTCTAGGCCCACTAAATGCAACCTAGTTCACTATAACCTTAGGCTCTGATACCAATCTGTAACACCCCCAAATTTGATGATTTGCGGAAGCTTGATTTGGGTGTTACTAATCAATAACAAGGCACAAAGATATACAGCAAACGACTCTATATGCGTCGTTTTAACAAAATATATTGATAATTGAAATGTTTACAACATTTTGAAACTTTACATAGCTCGAGTTAAATAAAAGGAGATTTCAGTACATAAGTACTTGTACAAAATATACTAATGCAAGAAAATCTCAATCGTCTGTATGCTGACTCGAGCTAAAGTCCTGAAGCAGAAACATCCTACTGCTTGGTACCTGCGATATATGCTAAAAGGTCAGCTATAAAGCTGGTGAGCTCACAGGTTTGAAATCAGTTATTATAGTATGAACCGCAAGATTTAAATAATGAATTGCATCCAGCAATTAAATAATGAATTGCATCCAGCAATTAAATGATAGTCATCGTGTATACAGCCATGAGCACATAGTTGAGCTAAACTCGAGGGCCGGGTCCCCTATAGAGAATTCCGGGCGAGGTGCCTCCACGAATGCCTAATCCACATTCGTCTTCCCAAATATTAGTACGTCCGTTTACCCGGTTAGTGCTTGCTAACCCGGACGAGGTGGGTCAATCCTATATGGTACCATATACTAATATTCACGCTACAACGTATTAACAACTATGCTGACGGAGGACTTTAAATGAGTAGTTTCGAAAAACTCATGTAGTATATGAAATGTTTGTACTTGCGTTCACATGTAAAAGTTGAGCAATATATCACACCCCTGAGTAAAACAGTAAAAGAGGGGCTATGAGACTCACCTGAGTCTTAGTGCGTTTAAACAAACGTAAGTTGATTAGTCGAGTATGAAGTCCAAAGACTTGTAACCTGAGGGTGTCCACGACACGTGATGGTTATAATCATGATTGGGTATCTCAACAGATCACCCTTGTAGTTGTTCGTTCAACTATAATGTCCAAATTTCCACTATTTGGTTGATAAGTTTAAGTATTTGAAAAGTGTACGGCCCGTTGGTGACGGATTTGTAATAATAATCTCAACTATTATTACTTTGATTTCGTGTCGTTTTACTTGAAAAATGTGTTTTGATTGTGTTTTAGAAGCCGTTACGGAATCTAAGTACGGGGGTCCGGGGGCAGCGCCCCTGGTAGCGGGGTCCAAGGGGCGGCAGCCCCTGGCGGGGTCCAAGGGGCAGAGCCCCTGGCTGGGGTCGAGCTGCCAGGTCAGCTTGGAAAATTTTTATTTCTATTATATTGCTTTGACGAAAACGCATCTGGAACCGAATTTGGGTAAAATCGAGTGATAAATTTCGAGTCTCGACACTTAGTAAAAATCTATATTTTTGAGGTTCTGATTTGTGCGACGTTGGGTGCGACGTCGCAGGTAGGATTGCGACGTTGAGCATGACGTCGCTAAAGGCGACGTCTCGCAATTTAATGCGACGTTGTACGTGGCGTGGCTATATGCGACGTTGTTGATTTCTGCGACGTAGGGGCTTGCGTCGCTAAGTGCGACGTGGTGAGGTATTGGCGACGTTAAGGCTGATGTCGCTATATGCGACGTCGCAATTTAATGCGACGTTGTGACTGACATCGCACCATGCGACGTCACGAAGGGTCTTGCGACGTTGAAGCTGACGTCGCAAAAATTCTGGGCCAACTGCGACGTAGCGGTCTGTTGGCCGGAAAATGTGTCGAAAACGAGTTTTTCGGTTTCCGTTTGGTCCAAAACTTTTACCCAACCCTTATATGGACATTACAAGGTTATACAAACAACTAGCAAGTGATACTACTTAGAAACGAGAGTTTTTGGAGTTGTGTCGGAAACTTACAAATCGCCGAAATGAAATTTCGGAAAGGTAGAAAGATAGATCGTTGCGTGGTGGTCGTGAATCTCTAAAAATCTTGAAGATCCGAAGTCGTTTGATATGTTTATTTGTCGATTTTTGATGGATGGTGGAGGTGGTTTGATTTAGAGAGAAAATAGAGAGGAGAGAGGAAGAGAGATAGTGAGTGGAATGAAATGAGAAAGAAAAGGTGGGGAATGGGAGGTTATCCTCCCATTTTTCGCCCCGCGTTTCCGCTCCGTGCGGTGTTCGTTCGCTCCGTCGTTTAAACGTTAAATAATAATTTTATGTATTAAATGGTATGTTTTAAAATGTAAATTATTACGCAATATTTCATTTAAATATTTTACAAATAATTTTATATTTGAATTATAAAATATAAGTTTGTTTATTTAGTTTGCGTGTCGTAATATTTCAAATTGTATAAGTTCGGTTTGTATGATACGAATGAATACGAAATATTATCAAAATAATATTTTTGATATAACAACGTTATTTGATAAAATTGGTCACCAACGTCCGTATAAAATTGAATCGAAATACATTCGATTTAAATTGCGTACGATTTAACCAAATCGTATTTTCGTATATATTCAACAATATATATAATTCGATACATTAATTAGCCTAACAAAGAACTAATTACATGTATTAACATCTGATTAGGCACTAAATACTAGTCCTAATTTGGCGGGTGTTACAACCGGTCCGTAGCTTCCACGCATTTGTACTCCACCAGAGATGTTTCCAGCGCTATACTAAGTACTGGGCCGTTTTACAGCATGCCCACAGTTTCAACAATAACACAGATAACTATCTACCGATACTAGGGTTGATCAGGTCCTAATACTAAAGTAATAGCCACGTGAAAGCTTGGAAAGGGTGTATATGGTGGTTTAGATCTACCACTTGAAAAGTTTAACCCGATACAAAACATAACAATTTCCAATCACATATTTAATTAAAGATTAATTTAACATCATCCCTACTTCTAAATATCTACATTTCAACAATCACAATATTACACTACTCAATAAACATGGTAACAAATAAAGCACATACCATAATATTACGCATGGATAATTCAGACTTAATAACAGTATGAGGGAATAGATATCACCGGATAATAGAGCAGCGTAACAGAGAGAAAATAAGTGCAATCCTTGAATACCAGCTTAAACAGCAATACTCCTTTATTACAACGATTATCCCTCCTCTAATCTACTAGCTACCCTCTAATTTCTCCTCTAACTCCTAAGAGTAGTGCTAGAGAGAGAAACTAGAGAGAGAAACTAACTAAGAAATGAAACTACAAGAGAAAGTGTGTGTGAAAGTGAATTGTGTTGTGAATGGATGAATTGTGTTGAATGAGGAGGTGAGGGCCTCTATTTATAGGCATACAAGATACGATTTTACACTTAACACCCTCGCACCAATTTAATACTGAAATACACCCCCTAGCTATGAAATTCGACACCGTAAAGGGGGTATACCACCCTAAAGAGGGCGTATTCGGTAGCAAATAAGGCGTATTCGGTAGCAAATAGGGCGTATCTGGCAGCGTAGAGGGGGTATACCACCCCTAGAAGGGGGTATACCATCCCAAACAGGGGGTATACGGCCCTGTAGAGGGGGTATACGGCCCCTGTAGGGGGGATACGGCCCCTAGGGGTTGTATTCCCTTGGTCCGTGGTCTTGTGTGCTGGATCGTAAGTCTTGTGTGCTGGATCGTACTCGTTTGGCTCTAACTTCTTCGTTCTTGATCCGTTTTCAACGTTCTTTATATCCACGCGTTCGTATTCTGCAGACCTACATTTTAAGATATTTATTAAGTCCCAGATCCGAGTTTTACGATAAAATAGCGTGTCGAACGAATTATGCCTATTTAAGTGTGTTTTTCGTCCATTTACCGTCGTTTTTGAAATATTTATAAAGTTAAGACCTTTTTAACAAAATGTGGTAAATGTGAGCTTTATTGGCATGTTTTTGTTAATTAAGTGCTAAATATGAGATAAATTATGTGTGTAAAAAATGACTTTTTACGTCAAATCAGATATACTTGTTAACCACTTCTTATTTTATAGCTTTTTACCGAAAGAGTGTCACTATCCCAGAATGTGAAAAGATGTTTTCTAATACAACTCATTTTTAAAACATGTGTTTTTAAATGAGTTCGAGCATAATGCGTGAAAGTAGCACGCAAGTACCTCAAATGCTCGAAACACATGAATTATCATTTTGAAAATGTTTCCTATATTCTGGGATTAGTAATGAGGTAAAAGCTGTTAGTGTAAAAATGAAGTGGTGTTTTGAAAGCTTTTTGTATATCCAAGTGTGAAAGATAGTCGGAGATATTTCACTTCTTGAAAACTAAAAACAAAATACTACTAATACTAAAGGATATTTATTCCACGGGTTGCCTCCCGATAAGCGCTTCTATTTATAGTCGAGGGCTCGACTTTTTTTCCTCCTGGATCAGCCGGAAGAGGAACCTCCAGGGCTAGAGTTGTTGGATAGTAGGGCCCTGGAGTTTTGTGGATAGAACTTGAGGTAATGGCGAGTGATGACTTGGGTGATATTCGGGATCCTTGACACGAAGAGAGGGAAACTGTCGAAGTGTTCCTCTGCCACCCTCTGCAAGTATAAGAGGTACCAGGAGATATCATAGACTACTTTGGAGATGGGTCCATCGGAATCTATGAAGTAGGTCCCATTGTACTCAAGTCTCTCACGCTCTGGTCGTTCCTGTCTTAATGAATCCATGAACCCGAAGAAGCGCAAATGGATGTCTTCATGAGTGCTGACGCTGGTGCTTCTTCCTAATTCATTAATGGACTCGAGGATGCCTTGGATAAGCTGATTCTAATGATCGGAGTACGTGAGGTTTGGTTTGCAAAAGATGTTGATCATTCTATTATAAACCTCACTCAGTCCGTCATGGAATAACTGTCAGGGCTCCCCTGTGAAGACAGTACCGAAGGTATCTCTAAGCTGCTCTGTGATAAAGTTCGCAGTGTTAACCAACGAATCATCAGGAATGGATAAAGGGATGTTACGTGTCCTCTCATCAATACTTACATACTCCAGCCTTTCGATAATCTTATGAGCATGAAATTCTATGGTGCAGTCAATATAAAACCTGTGTGGTGAAGAATCGTCGATATGATCGTTACTAGCCATAGAGTTCATCAATCCCCTCAGATCACTCATCATCTGTTTGTCGACTTCGTCATCAGGGTTCCCAGTAGCATAGTCCATATTGTACCTGTAAGAGTGTAGAAACTCCATTTGCCTGGGTGAGTATGGAAATGCGGACCTGATTAGCGCTTCGTATACCTTGCCATATATGATTTTCTAGTTTTCAAAGAACTCCAGATCGTCAGCAGATGGCTCATCGCTGTTCTGAGGTTCTTGTAGAAGCTGAGTAGCGAGATCTTCGGCGAAGGCATGGATGCGGTTTTGTAGATGCTGAGGACTTCGAGAGTTGGTGGCATGATAAACATCATATTCTGCTTCGATCTCTTTGATCAAGTCTCGCTGATGTGGCATGTACTCAATAGTAGAATCTCTGATAATCGCCATAAAGGTACGAAAGTCATCCTCGTATTGCTCAATAGCACTGATCATCTCTTCGTGATTAGGGATGATCGGTACTTGGATAGTTCCGAGAGGAGAATCTGGAATGGTGGAAGGTAGACGAAGGTGAATAGAGCGGATATCAATCGGAACATCTATGAATACGACGTCGTCCTCGTCACTCTCTGTCGCTGTGGGGTCAACATCTAATGAATCAGGGAACTCGGCAGCTGTAGGTGGTGACTGAGACTCGTCGGTGATCTGAGATATCGGCTGAGAAGAGACATCTCAATTTCCTTTTCATCCTGAGAATCGGAATCGTGACTAGAACCAGAAGTACCTCCTAGTCGAGTTGATTACGGAGTCTAGGAAAGGTGAGTGGTTCGATAGGATCGATGTCTGATGCGATGGGTTTCCTCATAGTGAGCGCGTGTTCAACATCATAAGAATGATCAATCACTGGTTCTTCTTCTTCTGAGTCACTCTCTGGCAGGGGGATAAAGCTTTGAGTGTAGTCTATCAGCATTATCTCGGCTGTCGGAAGGTGTGAATCAGGAAGGTAAGTTGGTGTAAACTGATCTTCTTCTGTCTCGTCCTCCTCTTCTTCTTCTATTTCATCTTCTTCAGTCTCTTCCTCTTCTTCCATTTCTTCTTCCTCAGTGTCGGAAGTAATTGTGATGGGCTCGTCAGACATCCGTGTGTCTGGTTCAGAATCATCATCTGAAGTAACTCTGCCTGTAGAAATCATACATATCTCTGCATGCTCGGTCAAAGCCTGGTCAGTCTGATCAATCTTGAAGGTGATAGTCTCTCCATGAGATCTAAGACTGATAGTCTGTGAATAAACATCAATGATAGTACGTGCGGTGTTCAAGAATGGTCTTCCTAAGATGATAGGTATATGCACGTCCTCCTGAATGTCCATCACTACAAAGTCTGTGGGATATAGGAACTTATCTACCTTAACCATTACTCGTTTCGAAAGATCGTTTGATTTAAAACATGTACGGTTCGTTAATGATGTTCTGAAAATAATAAGTGTTTCTCGAATTGATATCATTTGTTTTTAAGTTTACAATTATGTTTATCGTTGTGTACAAACATAATATAATCATTTGTTGTGCTTGTGTATATACATATATGTGTGTGTGTGTATATATATATATATATTAATATAGTTTATTTCGTTGTATATATATATATAACAAGTTATAGTCATTGTATATATATATATATATATAAATATAAAAGTTGTTCATCGTATGTGTATAAATATATATGTTCCACTCGTTCATTTCGTTGTGGATATATTTATCCGTATATACATGTATACCCGTATAACTTTGTTGTTGTATATATATATATATATAGAGAGAGAGAGAGAGAGAGTTAATTGTTATGTACACAAAAATATTAGTCACAAAAAAATTTGGTTTTCATTTACTCCATCTATTTTGTTTACAAAAATTAACATTTGAAATAATTTTTGGTGTACACTGAGTTGTACCTCTGTGACGAATTTAAAAAGCTCACCCGATCGGGTATCCACCTTCACCCAATCGGGTATCTAATCTCACCCAATCGGGTAAGTACCATTCACCCAATGGGGTATACATATTCACCCAATGGGGTATAAATGTTCACCCGGTCATATATCACTATTTTTTATTCATACCCGATCGGGTATGATACCTTACCCATCCGGGTACGAGTTTTCACCCAATCAGGTAAAAGAACTCACCCGTTCGGGTGTGGTGATTTATGTAGTGAGCTTAGTCTGTAACACAGAATACGATCGCATCTTTATGAGTTTTTAGCTATGATTTTGAGTTAAATATTTCATAAATGTTGTAGATAACAACATTCAAGCTTTTTCAAGTGGTTTTATTCATTTATTATACTCGTAAATTTTGCTAAAATTTTATTTCAGAGTGTAAATTTTTATCCAAAATCATCATCACCAACCTTCCATTTTAGTTAGTTTTTGGTACATAGATCTTTCACAATTATGAAGTTATTTACATAATATAATCAACAATTTATGAAAGAAAATGAAGAAAGATTTCCTCACAGTGTAAATATGAAGTGTAGATGATGATGATGGTTCTGATGAAGAAAGAGATAATGATTAGTTGTAGATGATGATGCTGAAGATGAAGAATAAACTGATGATGATGAAGTGCAAGCGGTTGTTGTTGTTAATTTGTGATGAAATGTTAAAGATGATGATGATGCAAGCGATTATTGGAGTTTGGTAGCTTGTATGTGTGTGTGTTTGGAACATCTGAGTGTTGGAAGGAGTATATAATATTGAAACTGGGTTAAGTTTTTCAACGGAGGAGTAGGGTTCGAATAGCATCTTGTCTCAAGATATTTTTAGAGTAGTAAAAGTTTAGGTATTTAACCCGTTAATTTCATGTACGTTTCCAATTGTTTTAGTTATCGGTTAATACATGTAAATTTTTGTTTTGAAGTATTATTCCAAATACCTTATTCAAAATTATAAAAATATAATTTTTGATTATTTTGGTTGTTGGGTTTGTTTTGTGTATTCTTGTCGCGTACAATACGTTTTAACTAAAACGTATAATTGTTTTGTTTTTCGTTATGCTTTATTCGTTCACATAATATTTTAATGTAAATAACTACTATAAATATATTTTTACGTTATTTAAAAGTTTTCGTATCACCAACGTACGTATTATTTTTCTCGGACTCGCTCCAATTGTTTCGCGCGTAATTACTAATAATTACTAACTTTGTAATACCTCACGTATTAAGTTGTTGGGATTTGCTAGACTTATCTCATAAAATAAATGTGAATTCACTAAGTAGGGAATTAGCCTAAGAATGCACGTGTTTAATGTTCGTAATTGTATCGAAAGTTGGGGGTTGTTACACATAGAACGAACAATGTTCGCGTTAGGTGGTCATGGCACAAGAATCCAAGTATTACTTTAATAAGCGCATTGTATTCATCAAGCATAGCACCTTGCCAGCTGAGGTCATTTAAAGCATAAATGTAGCTTTTGGGTGTCGGTGAAATTGTGGACACCATAAGATTAAGACAAGAAGGGGATTTGTGTTGAGGCATGACCCTTTTGACTTGATTTTATGATGACAATAACTAGATTATAACACAAAATTGATTCCATGTATAGCCAGCATAAATTATCAAAAAGATAGTTCAGGCAGAACACAAGTTTGTACAGTGTGCTAGGTCCAAAGGAATTCCTATGAGCTGCCTATGCACAACCAGCACAGAGAATTATACATGGACAACTTTCATATTCATCCAATGAGATTTGTTTTTAGAGATTGCTATACACTTACGCATTCAACTAATTGAAGATGAAGTTGAAGATAGAGACTAAAGACCCAGCGGAGGGATTGAAGTATACTTGATGCCAGATCAGAGAATGTAGATCATCAAGATTGTTGTAGATTCTAGATGATGATTAACACAACACTTTGGTGCATCAACAGCCGTCCAAACTTTATTTAAAGCATAGTACTAAGGTACAATATTGTCAAGAATGGACGTTTGTGGCATGGTGCACCCTCTACCTTATGTTAGCCAATATGACGGCGCGTATAATGCACGAGAGACACTATCTGCACACTGCAGATTGTGTCTGCAGTACAGTCAGGATATTTCTTGGGCATGTTCGACATTCCCCCATGGATAAGAGGACATGTAAAGGATATTTGATTGGCTAATGTGATACGGAAATATACTTGCTCGCCTATAAATAAAGGACTTTGCCGATTGAGAAAAGTGTGAATCAAATTGTGAGATTGAGAGCATAGTATTTAATTAGCATTCCTTGTAACCACCTTCGAGTGTGTTCCCTAGCTAAGGTACTGAGTGTTAAACTGTATTCAACAGTTAGCTATTCCGCTTAAGGCTAACTTGTAATTCTTTGAATCATATCAATATATAATAAGTTGAAAATTATATTGTGTTTTTACATTCTCATACTTGAAACTGTTAAGTTATTAAATCAGAAAAGGTTGTATTCACCCCCTTCTACAACCATTTGTTGTTAGTTTGGGACCAACATTTTGTTTTTACCTAATTGGAAGCGAGTGACCATAGGGTGAGTCGAGATTGGATTGGGTTATGATTGAGTGGTAGGGGAGGTGGAGGCCGGCTGGGCTTCGAACGGGGTGGTAGGGCAAGCTGGGCCACGGCAGTTGGAGTGGGGGTTGGTGTGTCAGGTTGGGCCTCGTTTTAAGTTTGGGCTGAGTGGGGAGCGGATTGAGTTTAGGTTGGTGGAGTAGGGTGAGACACGTAAGAGTTGGTAAGTAATTGACGTGCTATAATATTTGGTTCATTATCAAGAAAGGTATAAGAGGGGGCATGGTTAGGTGTGACGGAACCATATAGGAATATAGTCTCGTCAAAGGTGGCATTGCAGGAAATTATGATTTTGTTGGTAGCAAGATCTAGGAAACGATACCCACGGTGATTGATGGGTAGCCAAGAAATATGCAAGGGGTTGAGCGTGGGGCAAGTTTGTGAGGGGTATCTGAGGCTAGTAGAGACAACTGAAGACTCGTAAAGTCGAGTAGTTGGGTTTGGTGTTGTACAGGTGAAAGTATGGAGTCTCTTTATTAATGGCGGATGAAGGTAAACTATTTAGGAGATAGGTGGCCATATGAAGCGCCTCAACTCAAAAATGAGAGGGTAAGTGTACTTGGAACAAGAGGGTCTGAACGAGATTGTTAATAGTATGAATCATGCGTTCAGATTTTCCATTTTGTTGTGATGTGCGGGGGCATGAAAAACGTATAATGTGGTGCTGTCAAACTCACCACCATGGTCACATTGAAATTCTTTAATTTCTTTATTGAATTGTGTTTTTACAAAAGAGCAAAAATTGTAGAAACTTAGCAAATGTATTAGCTTTAGAGTGCAAAGGATAAACCCACAAATAATGATAAATATGGTCTAAAAAATGACATAATATTTAATACCACTACTACTCGGAAGTGGAGAAGTCCACAAATCCAAATAAACTAGATCAAAAGCAGAATCAACAAAAGTGTCTGAACTAGTAAAGGGAAGTCTCACATGCTTATGCTTGCCAAGCTGACAAGCATGACAAAGCAGGGGAGACTTCATTTTATTACACAAAAAAAGCATTACTAGAAAGAAGAGAACGTAGCACATCACTTCTAGGATGTTTAAGTCATTGATGCCACGTGTGTTGACTAGTGATGAGAGCGTAAGGATAGATGGTGTGTTGGTTGGTATTTGTGACAGGGTACAGGTCTCCGGTGCTATCACATCGGAGGAGGAGTTGACGAGTCAAATAATCTTTTACATAAATACCAAACTCATCAAATTTAATTTGAAACTTTGTTTTCACGAGTAAACTTATGAACATAAATTAAGTTTTTTACAATATTGGGAGTTACAAGTACATTATGTAAGTGAAGTGGACGATGGGGATTAGGCAAAGTGTTATGGCCCGTTTTTGTGACGGGTATGGAAGCACTGTCACCAACAAAGACAGATGGATATATGCGTTTATAAAATAAAATACTAAGATTGTTTGCATTGAAAATTAAATGGGAAGACGCACATGTATCCATATTCTAACCCGTGTCAATAGAGTTGTGAAGATTCATAGCGCTAAAAACTTGTGGAGTACTCGATTAGATTGAACTGTCCATGCAGACCTGCTGAAGCTATTGCGGGCTGACACATTCAGAATTGGGCCTAGATTGAGCATAGTAATACTGTTGGACCTGAAAAAAGCAATAAGTAGGGGTGCTCAAAAAAACCGGTTTTTAAAACCAACCAGACGAAAACCCGAAAAACCGACCCGGTCAATACCCGGTTTGACCGTACCCGATTCGGGTTTTATTAGTACCCGTCGGGTACATAACCGGGTACTCCCCTAGCCATTGCAAATCGGGTTGTACCCGAACCGGTTCCAAAACCGGTTTTAATACTCGGTTTGAACACGGTTTTTTCACTAGCCGTTTTGTTTGATTTCCTAGCCGTTTTTTTGGGTTATTTTTACCATTTTGCCATCCTAAAATTAGTATAAATAGATACCTTGGGTTTGGGTTAGTTACAACACTCAAACACACTCATTCTAGTGAAAAAAACACTCAAAACACTTACGATTTACGTACGAAACTCTCAAAACATTACTCTCATTCTCTCAAAACGCTCTCAAAATGGCAACTCAAAGTTCTTCAACTAACGATTGTGTTGATTCGTCAAATGAGTCAAATGCACCAACTATTGTTCAAGTTTTGCAAACAAAACGTAATCCGGAGATTTAGTGTAATTTTAACAAAGTGTTGTTGTCGGATGGTTCGACTAAGGCACATTGTAAACGATGTGGGAGTTTTTTGAAATCCGACTCCAACACAACGTTGAGTAAACATACTTCAATTTATTGTAATGCAAACAAAACTAATCCGGAGGAGGGTCAAGCAACCATGTCACGGGATGGAGGTATTTTTACATATGAAGCGGAGCGGTGTCGAGAAGCATTTTCCGGCTTTGTGATTCAAGAAGCTTTGCCGTTCAACCACTTCGACAACCCTCAGCTTACTAAGGTTATTCAAAATACTCTTCAACCACGATATAATCATGTAAGTCATCTTACTCTTAGACGTGACGCACTTAAATTGTGGAAAAACGCTAAAATTCAACTAATAACTGGTTTTGAAAACTTAAGTACAAGTGTATCATTAACAACCGATGTTTGGTCGGCTCCTCATGGTTTGCCCGGTTCGTACCTTTGTGTTACCTCGCATTGGGTTGATCTCGCAACTTGGCAATGATGAAACGTACCATTGCTTTTGAAAACTTTGACTATCCTCACACGGGTCAAAATTTATTTTGCATGTTACGAGATATAATGAAAATGTTTAAATTAGAACAAAAGGTTTTTTTTATCTCGTTTGATAATGCGAGTAATAACACAAATGCCGTTCAAAAATTAATACTAAAATACAACCCACCTTTGAAAGGAATTTTCTACCATAGTACATGTGTTGCACACATCATTAATGTAACACCCCGCATTTTCAACTAAATTGTAAACGTAATTTGCACGCATTTCTAGGCTAATTCCCTAACTCTGAGTGAATTCACAACACATTTTAGAGGTAAGTCTAGCAAAGCCCAACTAGTTAATACGCGTAGTATTATGATTCATAATTAGTTATGATTATGTACACAACAATTGAAACAAACGTGACAAAAATATACGACTGTTGGTGAACAAAATTATTTGTTAAAACGAAATTATTAAATAACATTAACGATTTTTGAATATTATTTGGATAATATTTACAAAGTATTTTATAACGTATAAACGCTTATTTCGTAAACTGAAACGAAACAAAGTTAAAATTTTATAAACTTAACTAAATTATTGCCATAAAATATTTCAACCAAAAATATAAGCGAATACGTATTTAAATATTTATCATTTAAAATATCTTAACGTTTAACGATCGGGTAAATGAACACGGGTAAAATACCACAAAAATGGGGACTCAAAAATTACACCAAAAACCACCTCCCCACCTCCTCTTTCTTTCATTTTCATCTTTCACTCTCTCTCTCCACCTCCATTTTCTCTCATCTTTCTCTCTAAAAACACACACAAATCACACAAAAACTACATCAAAAACGCATCAAAACACCACGCTCATTTGGAATAAAACGATCACGGGATCACGATCTACACTTCTACCTTTCCGGATTTTCTTCGCGTTAACTTTGTAAGATCCCGACATTTCGTAAACTTTTAGATTTCCAAGTTTCATTTGATATTTCATGTTTAGCATACTTAGATCATCATGTTTTAGTGTTTTATACAACTGAAAATGTCCAAAATCGAACCAAAAACCCGTTTTTGCAAACTAATCGTCGAACAGTCGCGAGTGTCGCATAGGGGCCAAAAACAATACAGCAACACTTCCTAAGTGTCGCACTAAGTGACGCATAAAACCCTAATTTCCCGTCACTTGCTTAAGTGACGCTACAAACCCTAATCTTGCGACACTTCGTCAAGTGTCGCTAACCATTACCCGACACTTGTATGCGTCACTAACCTAAGTGACGCCTAAAATCAATTTGTAATTTAACCGACACTACTTATAAGTGACGCTAAACCTGAATGAAGCCTACTGCGACACTTCTTAAGTGCCGCATCCTGCGACACTTCATTGAATGACGCAAATTAATCAGAACTTTGAACTCCTGCGACACTTCGTTAAGTGTCGCCTAAAACTATAAAGTGACGCATCGAGTGTCGCGTAAAACAGAAAACTTACAACTTATTTTTACACTAAGTGTCGAACTTAACAGGAAACGAATACTTTTACACGATACGATATGCGAACTATACAAACATACTTATATTATTGAAATGTGATTTCAAACCTTCACCAACGAGTCGTATACATTTTCACAACAACGAAATACAAACTTAAACGTTTAACAAACACTTTGGACATAACTTGGTTGTACGAACACTAGCATGATTATTGGCTTAGACATCCACATACTTATTAAATCTCATACATTTAGGACGTTAGGAGATTCGACTAGGTGTACCTTGGGCTTTAGGCTTTGCTAGCGCTCACACGCAACTTAACTCGACAGGTGAGTTCACAGCCCCTACTTTTACTGCTTTACTACTTTTGAACAGGGGTGGAAAACATAGTCAAACGCTTTTACATACACGAATGTATACTTGTTTTACTCGAATGATTAGAGTACTTTGAACCGTTGAACTCTTACACGAAACTTGTATTTATGAAACGACATTTTCATAAACTTGTGAAACCTTGTTTGGTAAACTCGAAAAAACGACCGGTACTTTTTATGTAAACGCTGGAGAACGACCAGCCACGTATTTTAGTGCTAGAGAACGACTGGCCAAGTGGACGGGAGAACGACCCGTGCGTATTTGGATGGGAGAACGACCCATGCGTCTTGTGACCGGAGAACGACCGGTACTGTATTTCGCTTGAGAACGACCAGCAGTGTTATTTCCAGAGAACGACTGGCCGAGTTGGACGGGAGAACAACCCGTGCGTCTTTAGACCGGAGAACGACCGATACTGTTTTGGAAACGCTGGAGAACGACCAGCAACATATTTTAAACTGTATTTTGGGTAACATCCCACGTAAACTGTATTTTGGGCAACATCCCAACCGAACTATATTTTGGATAACATTCCACGAAACGTTTACTTAACAATTATGGCAATAACTGTTTACGAACATATTTGGTTAAACAAACTGTACTTGCAAACTTAAAACCTGTGAATTCACTCAACCTCGTTGTTGACTTTTACTATGTTTTTCAGGGAATTAGCTGCACCCGTAAGGACCGCCTGCATAACTGAAAATCTAGGCGACCCTTGAAGATTTAGGATGCCAACTTTTTGAAACATACAGATTTATTTTGTATAACTAATCTGCTTTTAGTCATATTTACGAAATCCACTTTTGTACAATTTAACTACTTATACGATTTGATGAATCGTAAACTTTGTAACTATTACTCTTGGCATCTTAATATATATGTTCTGTTGTAATCATATGCTCTGATACGTATGCATGTACAATGATGGAGTCATTACCCCCATACTTAACTAAATGCTTCCGCTAAACAAAATCAATGAATTTGGGGGTGTGACAATTAACTTGGTTGTGCAAGACGGATTAGCGGTTTCACAAATAAGTGTAGTAAAAGACACGTATAAAAATATGTTACAAGATATATATTGTAAGGGTAAGGCTAGATACAAACTTTATATGAGATGGTGTAAGGAAACGAATTCTATTTTTTTTAACCCCTAACTGGGACATGCCCGTAAGATGGAATTCGACTTATAACATGTTTGTATGTGGTTTACGCCAACGCGAGACTTTAAAAGCTTTTAATTTACAACTTGTCCAAAGGGGTTATGCTAACGAATTTCCTACCGAATATTGGGATGTTATTGAAAAGATAACCGAATTGCTCAAACTTTTTAAAACCGCAACTACTTTGTGATTCAAGAGACAGCAAGAGGAGCGTGGATTCCCCTATGACTATTCCCCATTTTGAATATCTGCGTGCCTCATGTGATTCAGACACTTTTTTAGACAAATTGATTACTGTTTATTTAAGTACTTTTAATTTTCTGTTTGGATATTTTGGAATGCTTGACTGGGGATGGCGTTTGGGTACGTTTTTGTACAACGACATCCCAAAACACTTATTTATTTGGATTTAGATGAAATTTCAGTGGGAAATGGGCAAAGAAGCTGGAGCAAGCTTTATTACCCGGCGGGTAAATTAGTACCCGGTGGGTACAGTTTGGAAAATGGGGACACAAGTGGATCAAGCCAAAGTACCCGACGGGTAGCTTGGCTACCCGGCGGGTAAAGCGTACCCGGTTTGGAACCGGGTTTTCAACCCGAACCGGTTCCAACCCGGTATAAACCGGTTACTTTAGGGTTGGGTTTTTCCCCACCCAAAACTGGGTCAGGTTCGGGTCGGGTTGGTCAAAACCCGTTTTTTGGGCTTTGATCAAAACCCGGTTCAGGTTTTCGGGTCGGGCCAAAACCCAACTTTGTTCACGCCTGGCGATAAGCTTCGAATGATTTTTGCAAGATCTCATAGTGAAATAGTAATTGTTGTTGTGCTTGAGCAATCTTAAGTAATTGTGTCTCATTCAATCCTTCAAATTCATTCGAATAATACATGTTTTGACCGTTGGTGTGCGACGAAAATAAGATTATTATAGAATCACGTAGCACCAACAAAAATATTACACCACTAACAATCTTTAATTTATATATATATATATATATATATATATATATATATATATATATATATATATAAAACAGAATATCATGGAGCAATTTAGACCCTTCGATGGGTTCCTTCCATGAGATCTAAGGGTGTATATTTAATCTTCATAATTACACTTTCCTCCCCCACAATTTATTATTAATATTATTTTATTATTAATATTATAATATTATATTAATTGAATTTGAATTAAAGATTAATAATTAATAAAATATTAATTGAATTAAAGATTAAATTATTAATAATAAACAAACTGAATTTTTTGGAGAAAACATAGATACGGCACCCTCCCCTTGTTATTAATATTATAATATTATATTAATTAATTAAATTAAAGATTAAAATTAATAATAATCAAAACGATTTTTTGGGAGAAAAAAAAATACGGCCCAGTATTTCCTCAATGGCGTTAAAAAAAAAGCCAGAAATATCCAAACAAATAAAAAAATCTTTCATCCTAAAAAAAGGTCCTTTGTTTACTAATTTGTATTTATCTTCAAAACTTAAAATAAAAAAAAATAAAATTAAAAATTATATATATTAAAAAGGATATTGTAAACGAGAGCCCTAAGAGATGTCAATAATCAATTTGGACATGCATAAAATTGATTGTACTTCAACAAAAATTCAGTTGGGGTCAACTAAAATTCATGGATTTTAATCCACCTAGAATACATTCATCATCTCCACTATTCCACAATGAATTCCCATAGAAACTCCAAAGGTATAAATATTTGGTATTTTTAATTGTGCATTTTTTTTTTTAATCGCAAAATTTATAATTTTTATGTTTACTAACAATTTCACTTTACTTTAATCTCTCAATATTACTTAACATTAAAGTACTTTTGCTTATAAACTTATATTATGCATCATAAACAAGTAAATCATCTCATTATCTTAGTATTGTTACTTTTAAATTGCAAAAATATGTTTGATTTTACAATGTTTATCTAATTCGTGTGTTGATCGTTGAATTATAAATACACATATATAGTTATGTAGAAATGATAATAACCCTCAATTCAAGTGTTTGAACAATGTCTCAATACATTGTACTATAATGGAACTGTATGCCTTCCTAATATTTAGAATTAGCTTGATTTGAGTATCACTTTAATTTGAAAGGAATAACAGTGTAAAATCCATATTCACTCTTACAATACAATTGTGCATTAGAAACAAACTGTCCGAACCATTTGGACATGTTCCAATAAAACTTTTTGTATATATTAATGAACCATGGTGAGGATACCAAATAATTAATAACAAATCCTAACATAATTAGGAAGCCCGCGTTGTCGCGGGTTCTTCACCTAGTAAATTATATACTGTGATATGTGTAACATAATTAATTAGTGTTACACACTACTACAAAAAATTGAATATGAACCCCTATAAAAAACCTGTTTTTTATGGAGGGTGAAAAAACCGATTCCTAAAGTGGATAGGGACCGGTTTTATGAATTCGCGCGTAGACCAGAAGCGGGAACCGGTTTGTACAATTAAAACGGTCCCTCTAGTGGACAAAAGGAACCTGTTTTTTCAATAAACCGGTCTCGACCAAAGGAACCTGTTTTGTAAAGAAACCGGTCTTTTCTTTTTAAGCGGGAGACGAAAAATCAAGCAATTATTTCCCCCCTCCACTTTCTTTCACAAAAAAAAAAAAAAAAAAAAAAACCTTCTTTTTGTAAAGCAAATACACCGGTCATCGTTTACTCCCCTATCTTTTGTTAACTCCCCTTTCTTGTGTACTATTTGGCAAAAATCAAGCAATTATCCCCCATCGAGTCTTCACCATTTCTGTAGATCTGTAAACTACAACACCGATTCACCATTTGTCTCCACAAAACAAATACCGTCACCGATCTTTATAGACAGAGTCTTCACCATTTGTTTCCTCAAAACCGATTCATCATCGCCATCACCTGTAAATACCGTCGCCGTCACCGATTCACCATCGCCGTCACCGATTCACCATCGCCGTCGCCGTCACCGATTCACCATCGCCAACTACAACCGCCGATTCACCTCCACCTCCGGCCAGAACCTCTCCGTTATTATGGTAATTTTATTTTCTTTTTGTTAAAATTAGTGTTATGGTTTTCTTTAAATTTAAAAATTGATACGAGTGTAGTTGATTTTGTTAGAATTTATTGTGGGCATCTATATTATGTGTATATGTATATGTATATAGTAGCCTTTAAATTTTTTTCTTAACTATGAATATGGAGGAATAATATTTTGGAAACAAATATTGTGTAGTCGAAAATTGCCTAAAGTTGTTTTTAGTAAACTTATATATTTTTTGGTGTGGGTTATCATATGAACCATGGATGCTGTTTATTGTTAGGTTCACATTTTTGTACGATGATTG
Organism: Helichrysum umbraculigerum; assembly: GCA_949592205.1. NCBI lineage: Eukaryota > Viridiplantae > Streptophyta > Magnoliopsida > Asterales > Asteraceae > Helichrysum > Helichrysum umbraculigerum. The sequence goes on along the minus strand of CATIUR010000004.1, from coordinate 102,113,177 downwards.
ACCTTTTGAATTCGAGATACTTGGTCTTTCTGTCAAAATTAGATACAAGAATTGCCTGTACATGGTACTTGCTAGCTTGTCTTGTTCCTACGTCTTTAGTATTAAATTGTACCTCCAAATTTATCTCGACAATTTCATCAAAGTTCAATAGCGTGTCAGCATTTCAATTTCGTGATTGACACTAGTAAACACCACTGGAAGGACTGATTTGAAATGCTAGCTGACTTATTTTGAAACTCCTTTGAAATGTATAACCTGTGTGCAGAAATTTTGTATCTATGGAATATATAATGTCAGTCCCACATAAACATTAGGCTTATGTTTATGTGGTGATATTTTGTTCGGTTTCGGAAGAAAAGCTAGAAAAAACACCATTTGTGATGAGGGAAGCCATGGGTTTCACATATACTTGTATTACTTGTTATTGCATATATAATTTGTATGTATGTATGTTTCAGGATTTAAACAACCATATTGACTCTGAAGATGAAGATTACAACGAATTTGATGATGTTGACCTTGAATTAAGTGAAGATGAAGAATCAGAAACTAGAACTAGAGGCGTCACAACTTTAAAGAGGTGGAATGGAGTAAGGGATATTGAAGAGGATACCAATAAACAAGGGTACGTACTATATGCTACTAAGTTTATGTACTACTACTTTCATGTAAATTGTGTGTAATAGCTAAAATGTTTGCTATTTAATAGAAATCACTGGTCCTTGTTTATCATATGCCCTCGCGACAACCGGGGTTACATTTTGGATTCCATTATGAAAGACAAGATTCCATGGAATTACCTATTAACAGATCTTGTGGATAAGTAAGTTTTTTTAATAAATAATTCATTGTTTATTTGTGTTGTATAAAACATTAACAAAATATTGTAATGTTTCTTTTTGGGGCTGTTGGATGTCTGTCTTGGGCTCTGCCTTCGGTAAGTAACCTTTACCATACATGCGTTAAGTTATTTATATGCTTAGGTGTACACGGGTTAGCTGTTCAGATTTGAACATTTGGGTTTGGGCCAATTCCAATTGTTTATTCTTCTTTGTTTGTTTTGGGTTAGTTTCAACTGATCACTAGCGGAATTAAGGGGGGACATGCTGGTGCGTATTTTAATAGTGTAGTCCAATGAATTTTGGACCAGCAGCCCCTTTCGTTTATTAGCCCAGCCCAACAAGCTCATACCCTTTTAGTGATATACCCTTTTACAAGCTCAGCATCATGTCAACAGTAATTCACCATTACTCATTTAAATGTCACTTCTTCAAACACTTGCTGCTGTCTGCTGACCTCCATACTTCCCACCCCACTGAATCTGCCTAACCAACACAGCCGCCATTTTCTGCTGCTATCCGTTATCATCACCCCATACTTCTGTTATTTCCTGATGAATGTTTACTTTGAATTATTAACTTGTAGTGTCAGCAACAAAAAGGAGAGTGGGAGTGCGGGTACTACATTATGAAATGGATGCATCAATTTATCCTTTTTGAGCAGAACCACTTTCACGAGAAAGTAAGTGATAGGAAAATATAATGTGCATTTTGTAAGTTGCACTAGATCTCTATTTGCTAACTAACATTGTCATTTTGACTTTATAGATTCCTTGGAACAGTGCACAACCCTTTAATGCAAATGAGTTGGATAGCATCGTTGGCATTTGGATATCAGAATATATGTCAAAGCGTTGATCAACTATGTTTAGTGGTATTCGTATTGATTAAACATGTAATTTTTGAGCATTTCATGGGTTGATATTTGAAAGAAACCAGTTAGATTGTATACATTTTGGTTTACCCAGCGATATTAATACGAGTATTGTTTGTTTGATTTATATTGTGGACTGCGTATTGTGGTTTGTTTAAATTTTGATTGAATAAATAGGTACTGTTATTGTAAGAACTGGGACACTAAATATGCAGGAAAAATTATTTATTTTTTTTTTAAAAAAGAAAAGAAACCGGTTTTTAAAATACAAGGGGTCTCTTTTGTCATGCAAAGGAACCTGTTTTTTTCACAAACCGGTCTCTTTGACCCCTCAAACACACCGGTTTGTAAACCGGTCTCCCACTTTAGAAACCCCTCCCAATAGGAACCGGTTATGGAACCGGTCCCTTTGGCCCCCAGAACCGCTTCCTTTGCCCATAATTTGTAGTAGTGACACTTACATAATTTTGTTTACATAATTAGGTGGACCAATTAAATCATGAGAGAGAATGAACTGAGAGAATGTACAAATTCATGTGATTGGTCCACATATTTTGCCAACTCATTATGTATATATTATTGTGTAAGATTTATGTAAGTCTGGACTTTTCCATTAACTAAATGAAGATGAAAGTTTCTGTTGAGAACCGCACGTAGGAGCACTATGGTATCTAGGGGTGTTCAAAATAATCCGAAACCGGAAAACCGAACCGAAAACCAGTTGAATCGAACCGATTTTCAGTTAACCAAACCGAGTTTTTTTCGTTTTTCGATTCGGTTAACCGAACCGAAATTTTTTTGGTTTTCCGGTTTCGGTTCATGTTTTTGAGATAGACATGATAAACGGTTAACCGAAAAAAACGAAAACTTTATATATACCTTATAATATATGTAGATATACTGTATATATCATATTTATATATAGATATTTACACTTGTATTTTGATGAAATGATTTATATTTCTTTTCCACTCATTTTAATGTAATTTACTAGCTTAATTTTGGCTTAATATGGTAATTATTACTACTTAGTTCTAATTATATTTGAACGATTTACGTACGTATAACATAAATATACAATTATAAAGAGTAAAATTAAAATCGTTTGAAACATTTATTGTCAAAATATTTTAAAAATAGTGAATACTTAATAATGAATGTATATTTGTATGTTATTAATTACTTTTTAAATAAGTTTTAAATAGTAAACGGTTAATTTGGTTAACAGATTAACCGAACCGAAAAATCGGTTAACCGATTACCGGTTAACCGAATTTTTCGGTTTCGGTTTAGGTTCAAAAAAATATCGAACCGGGATTCCGGTTAACCGGTCTCCGGTTAAGCGAGTCCTCGGTTAACCGTCCACGAACACCCCTAAATTTGGTATCTCACAGATATGGCCCAACACTAACAAATAATAAAAAAAAAAAAAAAAAAAAAAACGTTATTTTGTATTGGTTGCTGCAATACAAAAAAACTGAATAGATATCCCAAATAGAGTTTATATGGTTTCTAGAGGTTGTATGGTATGGAAGCCTATAGGTTTGGGGTAATTGAAATAGGAATGACCATAGTTGGTTGTGTCCGTGCACAAAGAAAGCAGGTCGCTAACTACGAGTACAAGGTGGAAGCAAATTATTTTGGCTACTAAATACAACGACAATCTAAACAGTTTATTAAGGAACTTAAGAGTCAGAATTATCGGATATCAAGTAGTCCTACTTTGATATTTATGGTGCCATGAGACATGAGTGGCCTCATACTTATGGTACTAACAACGTAATATCGATCTTAATCATACACTATATAATACTATAATATTGTCAAGTAGGTGTGTTCAAATAAGAATGTTAAAAAAGTAGAGAATGGGAGTTACATTGATCCATTTCTTTACAAAACTCACTTCCATTTTTACCCCCAAGTTTAAATATCTCACAAACCATATGTCCATAAATTATAAAAATTACATATTCAGAACCAGCGTCTTTTTCTCTTCGATTAGAGATGTCACAAGCTATACTTTCGACGAATTTTTTTTCTTTTTTCTTTACCGGGTTCTATAATATAATCACATGTGATTTATGATAAAAAATTAAAATTTGTTCACGATTATTTATTCATACTATATGTTAATCAACACATGAATATACCTTAATATTCATCCACATTAATAGTTATAAATTTTTTTTAAAAAATTGCATTTGTTTTCATTAAAAATCACATGTGATTGCTAGTTGTACATTTAATCACATGTGATTTGTTATATAATCACATATGATTTTGCATATAATCACATATGATTTTAATTTAAAAATTGATATTTGATGAGCAATTTACCGATATATGGAAATTTTATGCTTGATTTCAACTTGATTTTTACTTAATTGTATAATTATAGTCAATGACTTGAAAATCCATATTTTATTACTCTTTAATCACATGTGATTGATAATTTGATGTTTAATCGCATGTGATTACAACTTAGTTTTTTATGTTTAATCTTTTTATATCATCAATGATTTGAATTTAAAGTTTAATCGTAGATATAAACGGGTGTGATTATTTTTTAGTGTTAAATCACATGTGATATCACATTATAAATTTTTATAAGTCATAAAAATGAAAAAAAAAAAAAAAAAAAAAAAAACTTTGTTGAAAGTATAACTTGTTTGATCTATAATCGAAGAGAAAAAAACGCTGATTCCAAATATGTAATTTTTATAATTTAAAGACATACGGTTTATGAGATATTTAGTTTAAAAAAAAGGTGAAAATTGATTTTTGAAATGGAGCAATCCTATTGATTCCTCCATTTTCCATTTTTTCTATTTTTTTGAACTTTTCTCACTGAAATTATTGGTGATTATCCTAATTAACAAATTCATGGCGATGATCAACATTGATATATATCAAGAAAACCTAAGATAGACAGCTTAACAATAACTGTTTAGAGAAGAGTTCAAACAAGACCATTTATTTCTTGTGAGACTGGGGGAACAAATTTGAGCCATTGGATCTCACAAATCAAGGGCCTGCATTAATTCCTCATTATTTAATTAAAAAATTAGTGAATAAATAAGATTTTGGGCGGAGGGGCAAAATGGTCATTTAACCAATCAATTAATTTTTTTTTCCTCACTTTTGTTTCAAAAAAGCCCGTCATTCTCATCGTTCCCAAATCAAAAAACACATATCTCTGCAATTGGCGATTATCACTTATCAAACCCTAAAATCGACAAATCCGTTCATCAGACTAGCGAATCGTTGTTTTTTGTTAACATCATCGTTTTCTTCACCTACATTCTTCGTTTCATCTTCGTATCCGGTTAGTTTTAATTGAAATCTGATTTTGTTAAACCCTAATTCTTCAAAAGGAGGTTAAAATTATCATCGATTCTTATAGGGTTCGTACAATGGATATTCGTAGTGAGATTCCTCAAAATGCAGTATCATCCGAACCGATTCAAGCTAATCCGCTTCGTTCAGTTCCGTCACGTAAGTTTTTTCCGATGTTTTATGTTCGCTTATTGTTTGATTTGATCTTGTTTCGTTGTATATTATTTGCGTTTTTGTGTTTTTGTTTGATTCTAGGGTTTTGTACCACATGTGTTACTGTTTGATTCTAGGGTTTTAGTAACACATGTGTTGTTTGTTAATCATGTATGTTGTTGTGGCTAGTTTGTAGTATAGTGAATGTGTGTTTGGATGTGGATGTTTGTACTCTATTTACACATGTGTCATTAGTGTAGTTTACTTTTTTGATGTGGTTATTTAACTAATTGGCATATCACATGTGTATATTGATTGTGTATATGTGATGTTTAGGTGATATATTATACTCACGTTGATATATATTTCATTTTTTCCCCTGTTTTTTGGTTGTGCTATTTTTTTAAAAAAAAATTTGTATGTTCGTTTGTTTTTGTGTTTCATTAGATGGTGAAGGTTCTATGATTTCGGAAACTGATGAGGCTGTACTTAGGTCACTAGAAGGTTATTTTTCATGTTTTTTGTTACTGTGTTATCATATGTGTTGTTCACTATTACATGATGTTTGTCATCTATTTGGTTTGAAGCTTTATGTGTGTTGTCTTTATTTTTTCAGTTGTGCAGTCATTACCTTTTTTGGTTGAAAATCCTTTAAAGGTTTATAATAGAAACAGGACCAAAAAACAAAAAATGTCTCATGTTGATGTTGAAGGTAAATGTCTCTTCAATTAACATGATTCTTTTTGATACTTTGTTTGATTTATTTATTTGTTTAGTCTTTTTTTTTTTTTTTTTTTACTTTTTTGTATTTTATGAGATGTGATTTAAGCACTAGTATCACATTTTTTGGTTTATTAGCATATTTGTTGTTTAGTATGCATTACCACATGTGTAAATATGTGTATTACATGTGTTAAGAATTTGTATAACATTTTGTTACTAAGATTTGACAAATTTTTCCTTTTTAGAAATTCTGTTTTTGTACTAATTTTTTATCACATGTTTTAGAAAGTATTGACACATGTGGTTTTCAGTCTTGCTAATCTTAGACTATTATATTGTGTATTTGTTATTTATTTTTATATTTTTTTCAGGTGCCGGTAATCCACCACGTTCACCTACAGTTGCTGAAATTTTGCAAAAGAAAAAGAATGACGCTTTGCGTCAGCGTAGAGAAGCCCGCAAGGAAGCTGAAAATAAAAAGAACGCGGAATCTGCAAGTCCAACAAAGGTTCCCATGACAAAAGGTACCGCTGCGAGGGTTGTTGTTCCCAAGGTTGCCACTAACAAAAAGGAAACCGCTGGTGAACTCAAAAAAAGGAAGCTCGCGGAATCAAGGAATCAAACTCAATCAGGGGAGAGAAAGGAAGCTGATGTGGATGCTCTAAATCAGACAGCCGTGCTTAGTGAGGATGATAAAAGAAGGATTGCATGTCTTGAAGAAGAAATAGCACGTTTGAAGCAGGCTGAGGCGAAGAAGAACGCTTCAGCGCAAAAGAAGGCTGAAGTTGCAAAGAATAAGAATAGCGGAGAAGCGCAGAAGGGGATGTAGATGTGTCGATGACGACTGCTGAAGATGAGAAGAATAAGGAGGAAAAAGATACGAAGAAGGATGGGAATGTGAAGAAAGAGGAGAAGAAGAAGACTGTTAGGAAAGCTGCTGGTAGAAAAAGTGTACGAGTTAAGGATGAGGAAGGGAAGGAGACGAAGCCTACAAAACGTTTGAAAGTAGAGGAGGCGACCACAAAATGTGAATCGATTCGCGTCCGGACTACGGTTAAACGTTTGTGGGATGCTGGGTGTACTCTATCGACTTAGCAGCAGGATTGGCTGCGTGACGTTGGATTTGGTGCGTTTATTGACATCCCGATCAGTGTTCTCCCAGGTAATATATTCATACTTTTTATTTATTTATTTTTTTCCTGTACATTTAAGATTATTTTTTTCCATACCTTTTATTTAACACTTGTGATACTAGTGACTAACACATGTGTTACTATTTTTTATGACGTGCTAGTAGTTACTCAATAACATTTACTGTGTTTAATTTATTTTTTATTTTACATCTAATTTTATTGTGTATTTTGGCAGGACAATTAGGATATTTTGTTGTTGAAAATTTTTATCCGGATACAATGGAGATTAAGGTTGGTGATAATAATATAAAGGTGACAGCAGATGCTGTGCATGATGTTTTTGGGATACCCAATGGGGGTATCAATATAATGGAACTTCCAGATTTACCACGTGATGATCCATGTTTTGTTCCGTTTAGGAATGAATTTCCCGATTTTCTAAACAGCTATCTTAGTCCCACGGATGTGGTGTCCAAGATTGTTGCAAACAAAGCTGCTGATTTTTGTTTTAAGTTGAAATTCCTATTGTTGTTTGCAAATACGATGGGTACATGCTACAGCAATGGGAAGTTTTTGCAGCATTTTGCGTTCAAGTTCACAGAAGCTACTGATTTTAAAAAGCTTGATTGGTGTGGTTTTATCGTTGATTGTTTGGAGAAGCCTACGTTGAGTTGGAAAGCTGATAGAAGTACGCATTATCATGGCCCAATCATTTTACTCACTGTGAGTTACTTCTATGTTTTCCTTTTTTAATTTTTTTTTTTAAATATTTTAATGTTAGTTGTTCAAATTGAGACATCATGTTGTCTGAAAAATACTGCAGTTGCTGTATCTCGATGCCGTGAAGTCGAAAAGATGCACTGTTATTCGTCAACGACCAATTATTCGTAGTTGGAGTAACAGGTTGATGAAGATTGTTCAAGACGAGGAGTTAGCTAATGGAGGTTTCGGTATGTTGGATTTTGCTGGTGAATACAATCCACATGATGCATGCTAAGAAGAAGGATTTATTAACCCTACATTAGCCAAAGAAGCTGGTGCAAGTGTAAGTATTACCTGGTTGTTTTTTATTGTTTTACAGCATGTGTTACCTCCATTGTATCACATGTGTTACCTCCATTGTATCACATGTGTTACCTCCATTGTATCACATGTGTTACCTCCATGTATCACATGTGTTACCTTCATGTATCACAGGTGTTACCTCCATGTATCACATGTGTTACCTACATGTATCACATGTGTTACTTTCATTGTATCACATGTGTTACCTTCATTGTATCACATGTATAACATGGTTTTATTTTTACATTTACAAATGTTTTATTATTATTTTTTTTTTTTGCTTTTTTATTTCTGTTTTGTATACAGGATTGCATTGATAACATATTGAAGCTGATTGATTCTGTCAAGAAGACACAATTGCTTATCGAAAAGGAAATACATGATGGAATCAAGAAATTTCCTGGTGACAATCGTTTTGAGGAAGTTGGTTTGAAGTTTGATGAAGTTTTTAAGTGTCGTGTTTATAAGCCAAAGGTTGCTGCTGCTGATTACAAGGAATCCGATTGTGTTGTCGATAACCAAGAAATTAAAGGTAAAGGAGATGGTACAGAAGGTAACGGTGAGGAGAATGTTATTGGTGGAAAAAGAAATTCAGAAGGTAATGTGAAAGACGGAGGTGGGAAGAATTTTGAAAGAGATAAAGCTGATGACGGCAAAGTTGATGAATGTTTGACGAATTACTTCATGATGGAGGACGATTTAGTTGAGGTTTTTGACATGACTACCTTTTTCGTTTTTAATCCTTCACAATTTCAACTTGTAGACCCCCATGTATCGCCTATTTTACCTACCTCTGTTCACTTTCCTACCTCAATAACGATACCTATTTCTGATTGTCCTAATTTCTCACTTGGTCTAACTCAGGAGTTTGGGGAGGGTGCACCTGGCGTTGATGGTGCTGTAAGTATTGGGGTTGGTGATACAGCTAAGCCGTCTGTTGTCGATTTCTCGCCTTACATGAACAAGAAAACTGATGTGAATACGCATATCATGGTTCATGAATTCAGACTTTCTAACTGGCTTTTTGCGATGTCAGGGGATAAATCGTAAGTTTTGCTTCCTTTATTTTTTATGGTATTACTTTATTTTATAAATTTTTTGTTTTGACACGTTACATTTTTTTTTTTTTTTTAGTGAAACAATCTTTGAAAATGATTTCGGGATGAAGGTTTCATGTGAAGATTTCGAAACTCTTGCACCGGGTCTGTGGATCAGTGGTAACATGGTTGATGTTTGGGCTTATATTCTCAATCATGAAGAATTGTCTCATCTTGAAGCTACAAAAATACTATTTTTTCCAACTTCAATTTTCGTAAGTTATTTTATAATTATTATATGTCCAGTTTTTATTGATTAGCTTTTTTTTTATATATTTTCATTTGTGTATAATTTCCTTTTGTTAGCCTGAGCATATGTTTAGACTTACAAAGGAACAGAAGGGTGAGGCTTTTAAAACATCGCTGTCTGCTTGGTTGCGTGACGATGATAAACAGTTGTCATTGAAAAATGTTGATATGGTAACACTATTTTTTTATTTCTTTTTATATACCATTTTTTTAAAAAAGTATCACATGTAATATAAATAAATCAACACATGTGGTATTATTTAAAGTAAGAATTGTGATAATAGTCTTGTAACACATGTGGTAAACAATCAGTAACACATGTGATACAAAATCAGTAACACATGTGTTTCAAATACAGTAACACGTGTGGTATTTGTTGACAGGTTTTCTTCCCCATTTTCCGGTCTAGTCACTTCTACTTGTTTGTATTCCATTTGACAAAGAAAACATTCCATGTTATTGACAACAGTTCTGATTTTGATTACGATTTGAAGTACAAGGAAACTTGCAACTTGGCTGTGAGTAACTATACTTGATATGTAATATTTTAGGTTCTTGTTCATTTTCAAAGTAGTTTTAGTTACAAATGTTTTTATTTTTTGTAGAGATCTTTGTTTGTACAACATCTCAAGGATGTTGGGCATCCTGCGTACGATAAGTTTAAAAAGGTTGAGAGGGCTACAGTGATGCAATTGAAGTGGAAGACTAAAAAAAATCATTGTGATTGTGGAATTTTTGTTATGATGCATATGGATCAGTACTTAGGTCAGCCCTCTTCAAAATTTGATTGTGGTCTTGATGTTGAAGGTCGTGATCAGAAGTTGCAGATTATTCGTTTGCGTATAAAGTATGCTGCAAAGATGTTACTTCATGAGGTAAATATTCACAGAAACTGCATTCGGATGTTTGTTGATCGGTTTATGAATGAGCGGACACGTGAAGTGATTGAGAATGAAATCAAAGATGCCATTGGAAACCGCCAAAAGCTAGACGTGGAGCGTATGAATGAAGAAGAAAACATTGTTGAATGAAAGTAAAGTTAGGATGTGGAATGTTAACACTTGTTTTTTTTTTGGGGAATTTGGATAACAAAACACTGTTGAAGCATAAGTAGTCTTTTAATGGATTTGTACTTTCTGGGATAAGATAGTTGTGGATTTTATATATATGTTATGGGTTTTATCAGATGATTTTATTGTGTGTAATTTTGTTATTTTTTACCCAGGTAACACATGTGGTACTACCCATGTAATACTTGTCGTAATTGTCAATTTTCACAATTGGTACAATGCACTAACACTTGTGATAACTGCCAATCAGGTAACACATGTGGTACTAATCAAGTAATACATGTGATACTAATCATGTAACACATGTGTTTCAATGTGTTAATATTCTTGTAACACATGTGGTAATAATCATGTAACACATGTGTTATTCGTCGATAACAATTTGTTTAACTATCACTTTTACACCTGATTAACCTGAACGAGAACCTCCACAATAAGTTGAGTCAGTTAAATATAAGGTGTTTGGTTAATTTTAAACTAGTAAATTCAGTTTCTTGCAACAAACAAAACATTTTTCACTATTACACATTGGATTTAAACATCCTTATTTCACAATTACAGTAACAAATGTGTTAAATACCACACAACTGCCACGTGTTCGATGAAATGCTTATGTCTAATTTTTAAAACCTCAAGATTAGCGTGAATTGACAATTTTTGAAAGTAGTTGAACTTATGTTACTTTACACTTGGTACCATGCACTAACACTTGTGTCAACTACCAATCAGGTAACACATGTGGTACTAATCAAGTAACACATGTGGTACTAATCACGTAACACATGTGGTACAAATCACGTAACACATGTGTTAGAAACCAGCAACAAACATATTCTTTAAAAATTAGATATCATCATATCAAAAATGAGTATCAAAAATGTAATATTCAACAATGAGTATCAAAAAATGTAAACATTCAACAATGAGTATCAAAAATGTAAACCAATATTTTAAAGTCATCAACTTTATATCATATAGTAACACACGTGATACTAAACATGTAACACACATGTTAGCATTCACTGTCCACTTTGTGTAGTCTGCTTTTCTGCTATCATTCTCGCATGTGCTTCCTCTTTCTCCTTCTCTCTAGCTTCTGCTTTTGCCTTAGCTTCTGCAGCCTTTCTTTCACATGACGTTGCGTTATGGCCTGGTTTTCCACACTTTCCACAATTATTTTTCCTTTTTCCTGCAGCCTTAATTGCCTTTTCTTTTTCGCTCATTAAACGTTTGTCCCTCCCGCATCCCTTGTATCTTAATACATCTGGATTCTGAATTTCAACTGCATCCGGTTTCTTAAACCCATGTAGTTCTTCAATTACATCATTCTTACTTTGAGGTTGAGCCTCGGATGTTGAAGCTTCGATATCCATCTTCATCTTCTTCAAGTTTGTAACAAAATCAACCATTTTTTGTTGATTTTTTCCTATGAGCTGCAAACATTCTTCAAAGCAGGTAGCCGCCTCACTCAACAGTTGCTCACACTCTGTTGCTATTCATTTTCTTTTATGAACTTCAATAGGAATCAAATTCTTCATCCATCTTCTTAAAACATACCGGCTTGGTATCTCATCAATATTACGGTTTTTGAGCACACAAAAAATGTGCCTACATAAGAATCCACGCCTTGTGAACTTCTTGCAGCTACAATCCACGGTTACATCCTTGAACCGGTAGAGCACCTTAATTTAAATAAACCAAAATACAGGTAGTAGTGAGTATCACGTGTGTAACTAGTTCACAGACTGGTTCCTAACACATGTGTTATTATGCAGTAATACACTGGATAGCACAAGTGTTAGTCATCAATATCACATGTGTTATTAGACAGTAATACACTGGATAGCAACTTTAACACATATGTTAGTCATTAATGTCAAATGTGTCTTTTAGGCAGTAATACAGTGGATAGAAACTTTAACACATGTGTTAGTCATCACTATCACACGTGTTAGTAATGACAGACTTACGGAATCACGTAAACAAAATTTTACATCATTTTAATTTGTTTAGATCCCATACCTTGTAGTCATATGTCCGTGTCTTTTTGTCTTCAGGCCAAAATTCCAATTCCCAGTCTTCATTTGAAGCTCGTTCATCGTCCGTATACATCCTCGTTTCCTTGATTATATATTCTTGTAAATCATATTCACTTCTTAAAGCTTCTATCGAGCATTCCCATAGTGATTTCACTATTTCTATTTGCACGAGATTAAAGATTGTTCTCGTGTACACCTTATCCGCATGTTTTTCAATCTTAAGTTTTGTCTTGTAATTTGGAATCGTTTGCGTGGTTTGGTGGTCAAGTACATCCTGATTGTACCTCTGTTTCTCCATTGCATTCTCAAAACACAACATAAAATTCACTAGAGTTGATCTTTTGTTATTGAAGTTCCCGAAGAATGAATTATCACTCTCCGATCTCGAGGTTGTCCTCATTAGCCCACACAGTTCAACGTCTGAAAAGTATGCCGGTATCCACATAAACCTGATATCATATATCTTATTGAGCCAGTTGTGGTTGTTTGTGTTATACTCGTCCATTAGCTTTGACCACTCTTCCTCAAACTGCTCCGGCGTAATCCACATGTTCCATATAATCCTATTGAACTTTTTCTTGAACTCTTTGTTATCAGGAACATCATAAAGAATCTGCAAGCACAAAGACATGCAGTAAGATATTTGCTAGCATTCAGTACCACATGTGTTAGCATTCAGTAACACATATGTTAGCAATCAGTAACACATGTGTTATCAGTCAGCAACACATGTGTTACCAAGCAGCAACACATGTTTCATCAAGCAAGCTACATTTGTAACACATGTGATATACTTTTTGCAGATGAGTGTTATCATATAAAAGTACAACAAACATACCTTCCCCGGTAGCTTATCTGTGATGTGCCACATACACAGTCTGTGCTTTGATTCGGTTAGGACTGTTTCCACGGCCTTTTTCATGGATTTGTCCTGATCTGTCACAATTATCCTTGGCTGAACTCCAAACGTATTTACAAAGGCATTTAGCAGCCAAATGTAACTATCAGCGCTTTCATTGTTTAGTAAGCCTGCACCAAGTGTCACACTCCTCCGGTGGTTGTCTATTCCTGTGAAGGGTACGAACATCATGTTGTACCTGTTGTATGAATCATGGTTAATGTTAACACAAATGTACACTCAATATGAAACTAACTTGTAACACATGTGTTACTCAATGGTAACACTCGTGTTACTCAACTGTTAACACATGTGTTACTTACTGTTAACAAATGTGTTAGTTACTGTAATACAGTATATTATATGAAATGTACACTCAATATGAAAACTGACTTGTAACACATGTGTTACTCAATGGTAACACTTGTGTTACTCAACTGTTAACACATGTGTTACTTACTGTTAACACATGTGTTACTTACTGTTAACACATGTGTTACTTACTGTTACCACATGTGTTCCTTACTGTAATATAGTATATTATATGAAATGTACACTCAATATGAAACTAACTTGTAACACATGTGTTACTCAATGGTAACACTTGTGTTACTCAACTGTTAACACATGTGTTACTTACTGTTAACACATGTGTTACTTACTGTTAACACATGTGTTAGTTACTGTAATATAGTATATTATATGAAATGCTTTTTTAATTTTTGGTTAGTACGCACTTATTGGTTGAGTAAGTGGCATCAAAAGACGATGTCGCCAAATTCTCTGAAGTTAGCCTTAGCGACTTCATCAGCCCAAAACAAAGATGCTAACTTTCCCTTTTCGGTTTTGTACTCAAATGAGAAGTCGGGTACGTAAGCTTTTCTGTTCAGCATCTTGTTTACAAGGATTTGTGCGTCACTGCCTCCAATATACACATTAATGTCTCTCCTAAAGTTCTTGAAGTCCACCACAGTTCCGTTTGTCAAATCATAAGACCCTTTGAGAGTCTTGTATATGTTGTGTGCCTTAGTTGGTCCAATGTTCATCGTCCCGAGCTTGAAAATGAACTCTCGCTGCTGGAATGTTAGCTTCCTCGCCTTTTTCATTAGATATTCATGCTCCTTTTGGCACATCATATGATTGTGCGTCTCCATAAACGAGATAATTCTGAATTTTCCATTTTGAGTTCTCTTTAATATTATTTTTTCCTTACACCCGGTGACTGAGGTGTTGGATACCCTATCATTTATTTTGCCTTTTTTTGCCTTTTTTCGGATTCTTTCAACGTGTCTTTATCATTTCTCTCGGGGTATCCAGCCTTGTTGCATATATAGTACTTCTCGTACACCACTTTATTCTTTAGCCTCTTTTGAGTGGAGCTTCTCACTCCGAATTTACCCTGAAACGCGTATCTCGTGTAATACACATAAGCGTCTTCTAATACATCAAAAACTTTCCCGATATATGGTTTTACTTCTTCTGCCACTTGTGGTATCCATAGGGTAGTCCCACCTGGTGTTTCAATCTCATTTGAAACAACCAGCAAGGTGTTTGGTGTACCGGTTGATTCTGTAAAAGATTTCAGAGAAATATAAGATTCATTTACAAGCAGTAACACATGTGTTATCGAATTGTTACACATGTGTTAATTAATTAGTAACACATGTGGTAAACAATTACTAACACATGTGGTAATGAATTACTAACACAATTTTTTATTAACAAATGTTATGTGTCCGTGTGAGTTTTTTGTTAGTAGCAAGTATGTAAGATTCTTTTAACAAGCAGTAACACATGTGATAATCAATTACTAACAGCAGTAACATATGTGGTAATCAATTACTAACACATGTGTTATTAACACATGTGTTAGTAAATTTCTCATCAGATAGCATGTTTTTATTAGGTAACATGTGGTAATCAATTACTAACAGTAGTAACACATGTGGTAATCAATTACTAACACATGTGTTATTAACACATGTGTTAGTAAATTTCTCATCAGATAGCATGTTTTATTAGGTAACATGTCTTTTTAGTACCTGTAGCCTTTGTGTCTGTATGTTGTTCGATTTCGCTAGCTTCTTTAATTTCCTGTATCATAGTCATCACGTCCGTACTGCAACATAATTCGTTTCAAATTTATCAGTTACTACAGATGTTAATTCAAATTTATTCGGTGAATCATCGACAATCGTACTGTTATTGCAGTTTCGTCAATCAAATCGCAAATTAATTACGTTCAAATTGCGCAAAAAACATCACGTTAAAATCGCGAAAAACACGATCTCGTAAAATCGCGGTAATGTAAAACCTAATCGATTTATCACCAATGTAACGTTCGTTTGTTGAATTGAAGTGTTTTAGAGTATGATTCTTACCTTTGTTTTTGATTTTTGCGTCGATCAGAAAATCTCTGCGCCATTTGTTCTTTGTTCCTGCGTATCTAGCTGTATGTATATATAGCGTATGTATATATCTGTGTTTTATTTTTTGTTTTTAAGTAATTGTTTAATTAGAATTAAATATGATGCAAAAAGACTGAAGTACCCTCCCACCCCTAAATGAAATGGTGCATTTTGATTGGTTCCCACAGTCTCACTTAAAATGGTGGTCTCATTTGAACCTCACCCTAACTGTTTATTATCACAATCTCGGAATTAATCAAGTTTTGCATCGTCATTATCATCATCATAAATAATAAATCATAATTCTAATAATAACTGGTTTTCTGTAAAGGGTTAATACAAACGGATGAGATTAAAGTATCCCAAAATGTTCGCTTGGGGTACTAAAGTTTATGATTTGACAAAACTATGAGTTAACTATAGGTATTGTGTTTATGGGTAACTAAAGTTTATTAATATGTTTACAAGGATAACTAAAGTTTATTAAAATGTTTACAAGGATAATCAAAGTTTATAAAATTTTCAAATTGATGAATCTTTATCAGCTCATTTTCCACTTGGGGAGGTTTTAAAAGTTGGGTTATAGTTTTGTCAAATAATAAACTTTAGTACCCCAAGAAAACATTTTGGGATATTTTAATCCCCTTAGTGTGTATTAACCCTTTTGTAAAACCTTTAAAAGCATTCATCATCCACAAACACATACTACTATACCCAATGACGATTTCAATCAATGGAGTTCCGCTTAAATTCATTACGTATATGTTATTTTGTCCTTTACTACTATTCGGGTCCGATGGTCTATGCAAGTCAGTTCCAGGGATCCACATGTTCGGAGACTCGTTGATAGACGTCGGAAATAACAATTATCTTTCTGATTCGATTCTTAAAGCTAATTTCCCTCATAATGGTGTAGATTATCCTACCGGTAACGCCACTGGCCGCTTCAGTAACGGAAAAAATGCTGCTAATTTTCTTGATACGTATGTTTCGCTGCATAATATATAGGGATAAGTCCCTCGAAATGCAACGAACTTTGCCCAAAAGTCTATTGTATGCGACCAACTTTCGACGAGGCATAAGAATGCAACCTACTTGAAAAAGTGGGGTTTTTGATGTAACTTGCTGATGTGTCATTCGTTGAAGGTGACACGTGGCGTACGGATGTGCCACGTGGCTTACGGAGAGTTTGACAACTCATCGACACATCAGCAAGTTACATCAAAAACCCCACTTTTTCAAGTAGGTTGCATTCTTATGCCTCGTCGAAAGTTGGTCGCATACAATAGACTTTTGAGCAAAGTTCGTTGCATTTCGAGGGACTTAGCCCTAATATATACATACATTGGATCTAGCTTTTATGATTTTATCATGACATGTAATAACGATATAGCATATTCGATCTGTTAGTTACACGACATATATATTTTGTACCTTGTAACATATATTTAATTTCACCTTTCCTTTTATTATGATTTGAATGACTATGTTAAAAAAGTTTCATTAAAACTGAATAGATATTACTCTATGACATGCAATAGAAAAAGGAAGGGTAAATTGATTTTGTCGGCTACGTACCCCCCTGGTTGTCCCAAGGTCGGCAACCTACCCTCTAAAGTTCCAATGTATGCATTCAAGTTGTAAAGTTTGTATCGATGTAGGTAAGATGGTAACTTGTGTCAGAACAACGGGTTAAATTGATGACGTGGATGATTT
The DNA here is from genome assembly GCA_949592205.1 of Helichrysum umbraculigerum. Taxonomy (NCBI): domain Eukaryota; kingdom Viridiplantae; phylum Streptophyta; class Magnoliopsida; order Asterales; family Asteraceae; genus Helichrysum; species Helichrysum umbraculigerum. Next base: position 102,095,577 of record CATIUR010000004.1, on the reverse strand, counting down.
ACAAAAGTGACATGTGGTCTGACCTTGGAACAAACAGGGTGGGTAGATAGCATACATTGGAACTTTAGAGGGTAAGTTGCCGACCTTGGAACAAACAGGGTGGGTAGATAGCGTACATTGGAACTTTAGAGGGTAGGTTGCCGACCTTGGGACAACCAGGGGGGGTACGTAGCCGACAAAATCAATTTACCCAAAAAGGAAGTACCAATACAAGGTTAGATATTAAGTTTTATATGTTTAGGAATTAAAGTGTCATGTTCGACTTTTACAGCTGAAAAAGTGGGATTACCAACGCCACCAGCGTATCTATCATTGGTGTCGAAAGATCAACAATTGGGTTGTGTCAAATCCATCGTCACCGGAGTTAATTTTGCATCTGGAGGTGCTGGCATCTTGAATGAAACCAATCAACTCTCTGTAAGAACTAATTAGTGCTTAGCTACATTGTGAAAACTAAAGCTTTATATCTATGCTTTTATGCATTACCTTTAATTACATATGGTTGGTATTTATAATGTGTTGGAACATAGGTTGTGACAACAGATCTAGCTTGAAATATGACTAGTGTAATTATTATCATGTTTGTATATTGATTTAGATTTGTAAATGGATATTTGTTTTGTTAATAATATTCGTTAAATATATTATTGTGTTAAAGTGTTGGACGAATATCGTGAACGAAATAAATAAATATACGTTTGTTGTGAGTCGAGTTCTCAAGTCGCAGCGAGTTGAGCAACGAGATGAGAACTGAACTCGTGAGGATCACGAACATCAGTAGGTCTTGGCGAGCCGAGTCCATAAGCGGACTTGGGCTGCGAGTTGGGCTGAACTCGCAGGCCCATGCGAGTCGAGACGAGCTGAATATATAAATGATTTTCGGTTTAGAAAATTATATCACTTTTTGCTATTCTCGTTTTCAATACCTGCGAATTCAATATATCCAGAGAAAAATAACCTAACGGCTAGGCTTTGACGTTTATACGTTTAAGCAAAGTATTAGTAAACCTAAAACACGAACTTATTCGTTGTTAGTAAGATAACATCGTATTGAGGGATTCCGCACCTTAATACTACAAATAACGAAGTTATCGATCCTAAGAACTAGGGACTTACATCTGGTATCAGAGCTTTTGGGCTAAATACGAGTAAGGTTTGAAGTTTTAGGATAATCGCGTTTGATTCGGATTGTTTTTGTGTGCATAAGTACATACTAACAATCAAAATCATTCTCTGGACGATTGAGGGTTAGTTCACGGTCGAAATTTCCTGTTTCAATCGTAAAAATACCTTCAATTTTCGTTTTCGGGTTTTTCAGCCGTTTCGCGAGTCGAGATTAGGGTTTCAGCGTAGTCTGCGAACCGAGTTGAACTTGCGAGTCGAACTGAGACTTGCGAGTCGAACCGAGATCTCTCACGAATCGAAATCGCTTGCGAGTCGACATCACTGCAATCCGAACTGAGACTTACGAGTCGAGCTGAGATTGCGAGTTGAACTGAGTCTTGCGAATCGAGATTTTTTTTTTCTAAATTTGCGAAACAGTTTAACTTTACGTTTTTAAGATGTCTGATTTAAGTAAAATGATCGAGATGGAACACGAGGTGGGAAAATCAAACGTTCCACCTAAGTTGTTGAAGATCGAAGATTACTATAACTGGAAGGACATATTTGAATCTTACTGTAGATTCCATGATCTGTCGATCTGGATGTGTATCAAGAATGGATACACTGCACCTACTCAAACGGTTAATAATGCAATTGTTACTTTAACTTAAGCCCGGATGAGTGGTCAACAAAAAGAGGAATATAAATTGGAGAATAAGTCTCATTCTGCAATTAAGATGAGTTTACCAAAGGAGATAAACCATCAACTCAAGTCTTTTCAAACTGCTAGAATGCTCTGGGAAGCGTTAGAGAAAAGATGTGAGGGAAGTCCTCAAGTGAAGGCAAGCAGGAAGAATCTTCTTAAGAAAAAGTTTACTGTTATAAAAGCTTTAAAGGGAGAAAATCTTGATGCTTATATCACTAGATTCTACCACTTGTTAAGTGAGCTTGACAACCATGAGATTGTTACTACTGAGACTGAAAGAACCGACAAATTTATTGAGGGTTTGCCGTCTAAGTGGGAAATGTATGGTGTAATGCTCAAAGACAACGATGAAAGGTATGCAACCATGACCTTAGAGCAGGTCATTGACAAGCTAAAAGGTTATGATTTCACTAAGAAATTGAGAGAAACTAATTCTGATCAGGTTCAGAATCCTGGGCTATATCATGGGAAAACAAATCTCTCAACTTCTTCATCTAGTTCGACCACTGCACTTTTAGTTGGTAATACTGATGAAAATGGTGAAATGATAACGGATGACGTGTGCCTTCTTACCTCATCAGGTAATGAAACTAAAGGTACATCTACTGAGAAGTCAACTCAAGGACATCAAAAGATGCCAATGAGTGTGAAATCTGCTGAGCAACAGTTATCTGTCCTTGCATCCTTTGTTGCTTCTTATGAAAACTATATTCAGGGTAAAATCAATGATCCGATTATGTTTGATGAAGACTATGATCAGATAGACCCTGATTATCTTGAGGAAATAGATCTCCAGGATCAACTTGCAATGTTATCAAGGAGAGTAAAAAATTTCTTGAAGAGAACTGGTAGAAAAGTGGTGGGAAATCGATCAGGGTTTGATAAAACCAAGATCAAGTGTTTCAACTGTCAAGGTTATGGACACTTTGCTCGTGAGTGTCAAAGGCCTAAGGTTGAAGCTGGCAATAGCAAACAAGGTTCGGGAAGTACCTTAGCTTCCAAAGCCTTAGTTGTGAAACAGTTGGATGGATCTTATGATTGGCAAGCTCAGTCTGAGGAAGCTCTCATGGCTGAGATTGAAGATCAAGAGATAGCTGCTGAGTCCAATAGCTATATGCCTACTGATGTTGAAGTAAAGGTGCCGGAGATTCATGAGAAAGCAAGTGATGATGACGTGCTGTATATGGATTCAACTGCTGATATGAGTCCAGATGACTTTGTAGCACGCATGGCTGAAGTACAAACTGACAAGAAAATGGTATGTTTGGATATTCTTACTCTTGCTGATGTTTGTTACCTAGTTACTGATTTACAATCTCAATTAAGTGTCTTAACTGTGTCTAATCAGAATTTGTCATCCCAAGTTAGCACTTTTAATGATTCTAATAAGACTATAATATCTGAACTTGAACAAGCTAAAAGTGATGTCCTTAGGGTAAGTACAGATAAGATAGACCTTAAGAATAAGATTAAGTCTGATAGTTCTGATAAGGTTGCACTTAGAGATACCATAAATGAAAAGGCAATAATCATAGATGGTCTCTATATGAACATTGATGACTTAAATAAAACAATAGCTGATAGGGATAGGGAGTTAGCTGAGCTTAAGCATAAGTTAGTTGAACAAAATCGTAAGATTGAGTCCTACAGAACTTTAGAAATGGATAAAATGCTAGATGCTCAACGTAGTGTAAAGGACAAGACTGGGATAGGATACAATGATGTACCTCATCCTTTTAATGCCAATTACACTAGTACTCCTGAAGATTCTGAAATGACAGATGCTAATCCTGAGAAAGAAGTAACTACTAAACCTGAACAGTCAGAGGCACAGAAGGTTTCTGTTAAGAATCTGTCATCTGATAATATTAAGATATCACATCACACCAAAATACAATTTGTATCGGGTGGAGTGATTAATGATACTAAGACTGATGATAAGGTTAATAAGGAGAAAACATCTGATCCTTTAGTGCCTAAGACTCCCAATGCTAAGGTTGATCAGAATGATAATGCAAAAGTTGGTAAGTCACATAAACAGAGGTCTTGCTTCAAATGTCACCAGAAGGGACGTGTGGCTTCTTGTTGTCCTAACAAGAAGTTGGAAGCATCATCTAAGTTAGTGATAAATGAACTGACACAGACCAATTCTAGTTCAGTTATGGACAGGTTAGGTATCAAATCTGGATTAGGTAGTAAACCTGTAAAAATTCTGAAAAGAAATGGTAATCATAGTGTCTCTCCACCTAAACCTAAACGGCCTTATTCTCAATCTGAAATTGTTTTAAATAAATCTAGAGATAAGACACCGTCAAGATTTAGGACCCCTAGTAGAAACCACAGTCAGTTTGAGAGTGGTTCTACTTCACGTGCACAAGGACAAAGTTATTTGCCTTGGAGGTTTTCTACTCACTCTCCTCATAGGTAAAAGACTTCAGATCATCAACAGCTTCAAATTCTTGTGAAAGTAACCAAGACTCCTGATGAAAATAGTTATGGTTATTTCAAGGAAGTTCAGATTGTTGATGATAAGGGACAAACCAAGACCGTAATGGCTTGGGTCCCTCTTGAAAACTAATTGTGTACAACTTGTTATGTGCAGGAGCAGACTGTGAACAAGGACAGCTGGTGGTATGTAGACAGTGGATGTTCAAGGCACATGACAGGAGAGAGAAGTCTACTGAAGGACTTCAAAGAGAGTCTGAAGCAAAGAGTTAATTTTGCTGGAGACAAAGGAGGAGTGATTACGGGAAAAGGAAAAGTTTCAAATGGAACTTTGACTCTTGAGGATGTGAATTATGTTGAAGAACTAACTCACAACCTAGTGAGTGTTTCCCAAGTCTGTGATAAAGGTCATCCAGTTTACTTTAATGAAAAGGAGGCCTTAGTCCTGAAGCCGGGTTTCATAATTCCCGATAAATGGATATTGATGAGGGCACCAAGGAAGAAGGACATCTATGCAATCAACATGGGTGTTCCTAACTCTTCAATGGTGTCTACATGTTTATTATCCAAGGCTTCGGAAGCAGACGCTTTGTTATGGCATAGGAGAATGGCACACCTGAATTGGAGAAAGATGAATTACATAACCAAAAATGGTTTGGTTCTAGGTGTACCACAAAAATGTTTCGAGTCTGAAGATAAGTGTGTTCCTTGCATGAAAGGAAAGCAGCACAAGAAACCACACAGATCTAAGACTGAAAACTCTATCTCCTCACCATTTGAATTGCTACACATGGACGTCTTCGGCCTTATAAGCAAGAGAAGTCTAGGTGGAAAATGGTATTGTTTGGTTGTCACAGATGACTACTCTAGATTCTCATGGGTATTCTTTTTGGGATCAAAGGATGAAACTCCTGGAATTCTAATTGAGTTCTTTGATATGGTAGAGAATGTCTATAAAAAGAGAGTGAAGCGTATTCGTAGTGACAACGGAACAGAATTTAAGAATTTAACGTTGAATATCTATTGCTTAAGCGAAGGGATATTACATCAATTCAGTGCACCTTATGAACCTCAACATAATGGTGTTGCTGAAAGGAAGAATAGAACGTTGATTGAAGCTGCTAGAACAATGCTTGCTGATTCAACGCTTCCGGTTATCTTTTGGGCAGAAGCAGTGAATACAGCATGTTATGTTCTCAATAGAGTTCTTACGGTTAAAAGATGTAACAAGACTTGTTATGAACTTTTAAACAATAAGAAACCTAACTTAAAAGGGTTTGAACCCTTTGGAGTTTCATGCACCATTTTAGAGACTGGACATCAAGCTAAATTTGGTGAGAAGGCTGACGAAGGATTTTTCCTAGGTTATATGCCCAATTCGCCAAACAAGAGAGTCTTTAATAAAGTCACAGGACGTTTGGAAGTAGTTTATAACATTGAAGTTACGAGCTATTCACTGGATGTTCATAAGGGCTTAGATTGGCAATTTGATTATTCTGATCTTTTTGCATCACTTAAAGTTCCTATTAGTGACTATGTCAGTGATTCAGAGATAGCTGAACATTTATTGTCTGAAGATGTGAATACTGGCCATACTTCAACATCGAGTGTTCCGAATTCTGGAATCAAGACAAATGTTGATCCAAATCAACCATCTACTAGTGGATCTCAAAAATCCAAAGTAGATACACTTCTAAATGAAGAAGAGCTGATTGACAAATTAGTAGATGAAATTCTCACACCACTGAGAGAGTTAAGAATATCTATGGGTATTGATAACTCACAGCTATCTAGAGAGGGTGTACCAGATTTGGGAGACATTCCTGAACAACACAGTGTTCTTGAAGAAATCGGTACTAACTTAGGAAATGAGATTCCAGTTGAACCTGTTGCTTCAACTAGAACAAGTAAGAATCATCCCGTTGAAAACATTATCGGCGATATTAATACTCCGGTTCAAACAAGAACTCAATTAAAAGCTAGTACGTCTGAAGATTTAGAATACCAAAGCTTGTATACTGCATTGAAAGAGACAGGGATTCCTAATCAATGTCTATATTCATGCTTTATCTCACAAGTCGAGCCTAAAAATGTTCAAATGGCTTTAAAAGAAAGCTCGTGGGTAGAGGCAATGCAAGAAGAACTATCTCAGTTCTCTAAATTACAAGTATGGGAGTTGGTTGACCTACCAAAGGGAGAATATCCAATTGGAACTAGATGGGTATTTAAGTGCAAGAGAGATGATAAGGGAATCGTTACTCGCAATAAAGCTCGTCTAGTGGTTCAAGGTTTTAATCAACAAGAAGGTATAGATTACAATGAAGTGTTTGCACCAGTTGCTAGGCTAGAAGCAATTAGAGTATTCTTAGCATTCGCATTATATTATGGTATAAAAGTTTATTAGTTGGATGTTAAGAGTGCCTTTTTGTATGGCAAAGTGGAAGAATTAGTGTATGTTTCACAACCGCCAGGGTTTGCTGATCCTAAGTATCTAGATAGAGTATATCGTTTGAATAAGGCTCTATATGGATTACATCAAGCACCTAGGGCATGGTATGGAACACTATCAACGTATCTACTTGAGAATGGATTTACAAGAGGATCGATTGATAGTACACTGTTTGTGAAGTGGAAGAAGAAAGACTTTCTTCTCATGCAAGTTTATGTTGATGACATTATCTTTGGATCTTCTGATGAAAAGATGTGTCAAGAATTCGAGAAAGTCATGAGAAAAAGATTTGAAATGTCTGCAATGGGAGAGTTGAATTTCTTCTTAGGATTACAAGTTGATCAAAAGAAGGATGGATTCTTTATTCATCAATCTAAATATACATATGAGCTATTAGAACGCTTTAAGATGGATAAATGTAAGGTCTACAATACTCCAATTCCAGTCAATCATGGACTAGGTCCAGATACATCGAGTGATAGCGATGTGGATCCAACTCTTTACAGAGCCATGATCGGATCACTAATGTATTTAACAGCCTCTAGGCCTGACATAATGTTTGCTGTTTGTTTATGCGCAAGATATCAGGCTAATCCGAAAGAGTCACATATGCAAGCTGTTAAACGAATCTTTCATTACCTCAAAGGGAAACCTAAGCTGGGTCTTTGGTATCCGATTGATGGAGACTTAGATCTCGTAGCTTATACTGATTCGGATTATGGAGGATGCAATCAGAATAGGAAATCTACGACCGGAGGATGTCAATTCCTGGGAGGTAGGTTAGTATCCTGGCAGTGCAGGAAGCAAACCTCGGTAGCCATTTCTACATGTGAAGCTGAGTATGTTGCAGCTGGCAGCTGTTGCTCTCAAGTTCTATGGATTCAACAGCAACTGCGGGATTACGGGTTAAATATAACCAATACTCCTATGATGATTGATAATGAATCAACCATGTCGATCACCAATAATCTTGTGAAGCACAGTAAAACTAAGCATTTTGATATTCGACATCATTTTATTAGAGATTGTGCTGAGAAGAAGTTGATAAAGTTAGTTAAGGTTCCATCATTGGATAACTTAGCAGACTTATACACAAAGGCGTTCGACAGAGCAAGATTTGAGACTTTGGTTCAACTAAACGGAATGAGAAATCCAGAGTGATTAGTCTTCCAAGGGTAATTTTTGTAATAGTTAGTATTTCTATAAAAAAAAAAAATAATAATAATAATAAAAGGCGTATGGCATTCATTTGCTTGTTACCTAAGGGGAATCGCCTTCATTAAAGAATATAAACATAATATTCTTTAAAATATTTTAAGTTTTTATCTGCAAAAACTAAGGGAAATGATAGTACATTAGGAGAATAAGCTTCACAATAATAAGCTTAAGTCCTAAGTATGATATGTTAGTAGGTTCAAATAAAGTTACTTTAGAACTACATCGGTTCTATCAGGTATGTGTTTATATTCATTTTATTATACACCTATATCCACAAGTTATAATTTGTCTATTTTTAGTAAAAACTTTAGATGACTTCATCATATGATGTACTGGTAGGCAAATTATATGAAATTTTCTAAGCCTTAAGAAGTTAATTAACTACTTGTTTATTATCTTGTGTTACTATTCTATGATGTATGACATTAGTCTTAATTGTTGAATGCTGGTATTGCCATACACTGTTATCATGCATTTTAATTTTAATTGACAAATAGTAGCAATATGGGTATTAATTTAATTACTGGTAACTTTGTTGTACTGAGTACAGATCTGAAACATTTAATTAAATTAATATTCTCAAATGTATTTTGAATTATGCTAGAAGGGATTCTCTGTTGTACTAAGTACAAACTTGGATAACATAGCATATTCAAAGTATGTCTGATATTTGTCTAACCTTAAAATTCAAGTGTATGTTATATTTTTCGAAAAGATACATCATTTAGTAACCACTACCTTGAAAATTTAATGATGCAGTGTTATGAGTTTTACTTGAAATTCTTCAGTATGTCATATAATAGGAAGCACTTGATAATATTCATACTAACAATAAAGTGTTTGCTTAGAAAATTGAGTATAATTTATTTATGTGGATCATAATACCGGTAATCGTCTTGAACTGTCTATAAATAAAATATTCACTTTATGTGAGTAATGCATTTATTAATTATGTTATGTGGATAAAGGTACCTAAGATATAGTTTTATAAATATAAATGTATAAATGATAAATTTAGTTGTAATTTTATAGTAATTTACTTGAATTTCATGAGGTATGTATACTACCAATCTGCTTAGACTTTTAAATATATAATTAATTGCTTATTTTTACTAAAATGATCTCTTAGCAGTTAAATTCTTATTCATTTTGTTTATGTATTTTCTTTTGCTCAAAGTGATTAATAAAATGGTACTTGATACCAATGTTTATATAATTGTGTTTTTATCTTATTTTATTTTATTTTATTTTTATCTTTATGCTTAATTAAAGTTTTTGTATTTATTAGAATTTACCCTTCGGAATTAAATTATACTGAATATTTTAGAGTTGAACAATCGTAACAAATACAAGTGAAAAATAATTTTGTTTTAGACTTGTACAAATGATGGATTTTTAATTTATACTTAGCATTTAATTCGCGTTTTTATTTCATTCTGCGAGTTTGACTAGTCAAACTTGCGGATCCACTTGAAATCTCGCGAATCGGATACAGAGTATAAAAGGGGAGGTCAAACGAGTCAACAGACCACCGAATCCACACTTATCTCGCGAGTTCACTTATTCTGTGCGAATCCGCGATCTGGCGAAACGAGGCGAAAACAATATTTTCGTTTGATTTCGATTTTACGTGTACGAGGAACGAGTTTTTGATCCGTAGCTATTATACATCTTAACTTTGCGAACATTTTGAGGTATATAACAACGGATGTCACCGTATAATTAACGAGAAATCGAAGTTTTTATAAACTTAGGGTTTCGGTTTAATTTTTGATCGATTCATATAGATTAAAGGGTTGTTAGAACATGAATCCTTAGGATTTATGTTAAACGGACCTTGATAAATGTAAATCAATCAATAGATCATGTTAAAATCAACCGATTAATTGATTTTGAACTCAAACTCGTGACGGACGTTCATCGAACGAGTTGAGCCTTCGATTCAACTCGCAACGAGTTGACTAGCGGATCGAGTTGATTAGTGGATCGACCAACGAGTTGACCTGCGGATCGACATGATTAGCGAGTTCACTTGGCTGCAGATCCAATAGCGAGTTGATATGCGAAACAAGTTGAACTCGATTCGCTTAGGTGTCTTTTGCGAGTCCAGAACTTAGAAATATTTATAAAAAAAAAGGTTTTTATAAGAGTTAAGACTTTTTAAGTAATAACTAGCATATTTTGGATTCCTATGACAACGTATATATATATATATATATATATATATATATATATATATATATATATATATATATATATATATCGAAAGTCTACCGATTCACAATGTAATCGAGTGGTGTGTCCTAATTTTTGTTAGCGGTATAACATATATATTGGTTTTATAATATGTTAACGACTTGAGGATTTCTTATTAACAAGTAATTAACAGATATTACATATTGGACTTACGACTTATTAGTTATAAGTTATATATGTGTTTAATATGTTAAGAACTAAGATGTTAGATGATCATTTTGATTCATAAACATTATAGTTTATAACTTACTAATGTGCATTAACTGTTTTTGTCATTTGTGTTTCTTTTACAGATATGGCGAGACAATTCGACAAAGGTCACAACATTCTAGTTGATCTGGATGTGCGTGCAAAGGGAGCTAGCAAAGTAGCTCAGGTGCTTACGTTTTTGGCACGTTCACGTATTAGATATGCTATCACGGAAAATAATCCTATTTCTCAGGCGATACTGAACGATTTTTGGACCGATATTCAGTATGATCGATCGGTCAATCCACCAGAGATCCGAGCAACGGTTAACGGCCAACCTGTTGTGTTTACCGCTGGAAATCTCCGTGAGATTTTGCAGCTTGGTACAGAGGAACAGGAGAATGGGGATTTGGAGTACCCCATGGATTTTATTAAGGGAGCTATCGGACGTATGGGTTATACGGATGATAGACGCGGACGTCAATTCCAGAAGCCTCTAGTTATTGGTCAGTGGAGGTTTCTGTCGCACGTGATGAATACTGTTTTTGCACCGAAGAAGGGAGGTTTTGATGAGTTAAGCCCTGCTGTTCTATCGGCTGCACTGTCCCTGGTTTACAATAAACCATACAGTTTCTGTGATTACATTTTTGGAGAGATTGTGAGACAGATATCGGGTTCTGTCAGATCATGTTTTATGGTCTACCCGAGATTCTGTATGCTTATCATCCGTGCGCGTCTTTCGGATTTAGCTATACCTGAGCCGTATTCTGTTGTTGATACTATTGGGCTAAGAGGGTATAATGCTATGTTTCAGCAGACGGTGAGAAGGGAAGGGCTTGTGAAGCCTGAGGAGCAGACCTTTTTGGGTATATCGTCGACCCAAACTATGTGACGCCACCAAATCATGGTTGGCTAGATGTTGCTCCTGCTGCTGCTGTTCCAGAGCCTGTAGCTGATGTGGGTCCTGCTGAAGGTCCACAAGAGCTTTTAGAGGACGTGTTGGAACAACCTGGACATGCTGGGGAACAGGTGAACCCAGATGTTGCTGCCCAGGTGATACAGGAGGTGCTGGTTGAGCATGATAATGCTACTGATCCCTTGCTACGGGATATTGATAGTTATTTTGCACCACCTGAGGTAATATTTTAATTAGTATATAATGTTATAAATACTTTGTTGATAGATTACTTTTATTAATCATGAAAGTATAATATTATTATATAACTATACTGATATTAGATATTTAGTTAATTGGATATTTTTTCTGATTTTAAAATATAAATATCATTAAACGAACAGGAAGCTGAAGCTGAGGCTGCAAACCCAGTAGATGCATCAAGCTTAAAATTTTTGCAGGTAGTAAGATTTACTCTTGAAAATCAAAGACAACGTGAAGATAAAGACGCTAGAGCTATTGTCAAGGGGGAGTCTGTTGGAACATAGGTTGTGACAACAGATCTAGCTTGAAATAGGACTAGTGTAATTATTATCATGTTTGTATATTGATTTAGATTTGTAAATGGATATTTGTTTTGTTAATAATATTCGTTAAATATATTATTGTGTTAAAGTGTTGGACGAATATCGTGAACGAAATAAATAAATATACGTTTGTTGCGAGTCGAGTTCTCAAGTCGCAGCGAGTTGAGCAACGAGATGAGAACTGAACTCGTGAGGATCACGAACATCAGTAGGTCTTGGCGAGCCGAGTCCGTAAGCGGACTTGGGCTGCGAGTTGGGCTGAACTCGCAGGCCCATGCGAGTCGAGACGAGCTGAATATATAAATGATTTTCGGTTTAGAAAATCATAACACTTTTTGCTATTCTCGTTTTCAATACCTGCGAATTCAATATATCCAGAGAAAAATAACCTAACGGCTAGGCTTTGATGTTTATACGTTTAAGCAAAGTATTAGTAAACCTAAAACGCGAACTTATTCGTTGTTAGTAAGATAACATCGTATTGAGGGATTCCGCACCTTAATACTACAGATAACGAAGTTATCGATCCTAAGAACTAGGGACTTACATAATGTGCATATATATATATGCAGGCGTCGATTTCATTAAGACGGCAAGTAGAGTACTACTCTCTAGTTCATGACGAACTGGTTCAACAACTCGGTTTAGCTCGTGCTCGAAACCACTTAGCCAAGTCTCTATTTGCAATAGTGATCGGAAGCAATGATCTACTTGGGTACTTCAACAAAAACTCCCAAATCTCAAACAAATACACCCCACAACAATATGTTCATCTCATGGCCACCACCCTCAAACAACATATCAAGGTAATTAATTGAACTCTTAATTAGGTGTTTGAGACATGTAACATACTTAATTAGCAGAAAAAAACCATAATTAATGGTACTTTGGAACAAAAATACAATGATGATGTTATATTATGTTGGTTATTGTAAATTAATTAACTTCTTCATATGATTGTAGAGTCTTTATAAGTTTGGAGCACGTAAGTATGTTGTAACCGGAGTTGGAGTTATTGGTTGTTGCCCGGTACAAAGGATCATACACTACAAGAAAAATAGGCTATAGTGACGAAAAAATAGTGACGGCCTGTAATTTCATCACTAATTAGTGATGAAAACAAATTCTTGTCACTAATAATTCGTCACCCTTAAAAATAGTGACAAAACTAACAATTTGTCATTAAGTCTTCATTAAATTGTATGAATGGCATTTTCAATTTGATTTAGTCACGGAATTAGTGAGGAGTATACATTCATCACTAATTTTTGAATGTTAGTGACGAAAAATGTATGTCACTGAGTTTATAAACATCAATGACAGATAAGTTGAAAATTGTTAAGTCTTAGTTGCTTATAACAAATGATATAATTTGAAACTGATAATATATCTACATGTAATTTTCTTAAAATATATAGTAATGTTATAATATGCAAAAATAAATTATAAATGGACCAGCAAGCATTTTTATGGTAAGACCAATGACTTCGATAGATGTAGCATGTGAGTTTGCGATAGAAATCTTTTCATTACATGTCACCAAAGTAACCAAAAGCATGATAAATTGATAACATAACAACAGTACATAAGGAATCGATAGAAAGATCCGGTTAAAATAACAGAAATAATAATATAATATAAATATAAATATAAATAATTATTAAAAATAAATCTTTATATAATTCAGGATATGATAACACGCGGGTTTAATATAATCCGACCCGGTTTCTTTGTAAACGACCCGATATCACAATTTGAGGTTCTGAACTTCTTGTGTGCCCTAACCTTTTATAACGATCATCATTCGTTCCGTTGCATACATGCTCTTACTCAACCAATCCAAACATAGTCTCGCCGGAAATAACCGGTGGAATCTCCGGAGAGCAATCATCGACATAATCTCCGGCGATAAATTAGTGGTGGTGATTCTGGTGAAACCGGAGTTTTATTTATGAATACGGCAACAATGAAGATTTGCTGTGTAGAGCGGTTAGAAAAACGAAATCATCATGCGAAGATTCTCCGTGGCATACATGCTCTTATGTGAGTAATTCTTTATACAACTAAATGATTCTTATGAATTATTGTGACTGCTGAGTGATTATTTCGTTCAGTTTGTGGTATGATTTGTGCGTGCATGTTTATGTGGTGTATTACTAGATTTAGGTTTGAATTATGAATTCTAAAGAAATTTAACAATTTATGAGATGCTTTAGCTTAAATTACGAAAGAGTTTTTGGCTTATAACTTGAATATATAACGAATAGTTAATTCCTAGTTTGGTCGAATAGATTCTTGTGAAGATTAACGAAATCATATGTGAGATTCGGCTTAAAGATTTGGGGCAAGTAGAGCACAAGCTGCACGTCTTAAGAGATGCATATGGCGAGGATAAAAGCTTATAAATAGTTTATGTGGATTTTGGATATTTGATACGTTTGATCTCTAACTTAAGGTTCGATCACCTCCGATTTTGTATACTTTTCATGTTTATCATATCGTTTTGACTTCTGGATTTACGGATCTGTTTGAAATTAGTGTTTAATCATTTATTGGATCAGTTATGGAATTAGTGTTTAATTACTCATCGAAATGAATCGATTTTGATGTACAATTAGTTAATTAGCTGTTCAATTAGGTTTTTTATTGTGTGATCCAATCGATTTGCCATAACTAGTTTATTTTTAGTGCTACAAGATCTATTGAATGTTCATTATTACTGCATATGTTTAAAATTAAATCTGATGTTAATACTTGCTAAATTCCTTTGATGTGATTGGTTCATATCGATATTAATGTTGGGTTTTCATTTCCTCATTAGTAAGGGACCTTAAATTCTAACAATTAAACCATCAAATATAATTATTTCATTTGCATTTTGCTACATTTCGACCTCTTTCCTTTTAGCTGTTTAAATTAATCTTATACCGAACAAACTAACCTAATTTGTGGTCTTCTTCTTTAACCAATGTCTTAACAGATGGATCTCATTGGTAAACTTTGTGATTTGAACTTCACTCTAGCCTCTTAGCAAAAAATAATTTCATGTGTGCAGCCAAAAGAGGAGCTTATAACTTTGTGATTCTGCTAGTACTTTGCATTTTGTTTTTGTTTTTATTATTGTTTTCATTTGACTGGCTATAAATTGTTAAACTGATGTAGTGTAATCCCATGTCGAAGAAGCCAACCTGCTGCATACATGCCTTTCGTTAGCCTTTAATGTCAACAGTCCAACGTATCGCACGTAAATATTATCATCCCTTTTCATATACATATTCTATATATTCTATTTAGTTGCTTGGGTGTTTCAGTGGGTTATATGATTTAGTAGTATGATCAATATTAAGTCGACATGTTGTGTTTCATTTGAAAATTCTTATGATTGACATAATAGCTTCCATATTCTGTAATCTGAGATTGTATATGATGTATGGTATCTATTGGGTTAATTTAGTAATTGATGGTTGAAGTATCTTAAAAATGCAATTGCAGAATCGTGGATGCTATAAAAGGTGCTCTTCGCCTCTCCTAAAGATTTGGCAGTATAATTTGGAAGGTGTAATAAATTATCTTTACTACAAAGTGCTAGTTTGTATCTTCTTAATCTATGATTACCTCATGGGTAATATGTTACATGCTAAAAATTGCTCTTTGGTCTCTTTTCATGCTTTGATTGTGAGTATACACCTCACACTTTTACAGGGATGTTCCTTATGGAATTGAAGTTACATCTGATGACATGATATGCCTTTTGCTTGAAGCATGTCTTTCATCCATTATAATGAATTATGGTTAGTAAAATTTGTGTAAGAGTTCTGTACGGTTTTACCATTATTGAGACCCAAATTAATTTATTTCATAGTTTCGTCTTTCTTCTTCTTTTGAACAGATACCTTTAGCAGCCCACGTATTCATCTGAGAGTCTCACAAGCAATTATCATTTCTTTAATATATATATAATGTTAACAAGTTGGCTAAGCTATATGATATTCCAATTTGGTATTACACTTTTTACATTGCCATTAAATGGAAATTATTATTATATTTTTTTTTTATAGCTAAGCTACAAAGAAGATTCGTTTCGTAAGTCTAGAAAGTGGTGGAAGGGTATCAGCATATTTGAGAAATCCTTCATTAGTCTGCCAGTAGATGATAAGTAAGATTCAAGTATTCATGAGTCCACTCATATTTAAGATGCTATGTGTTAAGATCATGCATGAAGTTTTGTTTCGTTACAAGGTATGGTAGATAGCCTTAAATTAAATTCATCTACTTTATCAATTTTGCTATTTTGGTTTAAAATTTGAGTCTTAATCTCTACTTATGTTGTACTTCTACTTTATCGAAAGTGATTTCAGGTGGATTATAGAGAAGTCATGTCCTTCTTTTTTAAGGGCCTGTTACTAACTTGATTTTTTAACTGATGCGGCCAGTGAGGCGACTAGGTTACCTTAGGTATGTTATACATAATTCTTAGCTAACACTAATTTACTATCCTTTCATCAATCGGTTTTTGCATTATTAACTTTTAATTGTTCATAGGTATGCTCCCTTATTGTATGTTTTCAGCTTGTTTGACTCGAGACACACACTCTTATGTATTGTCATTATCATGGAATTCATTTCGATTGAACCTAATGTTGGGTAAGAACTTCTATGACCAATTAGCTTGTGTCGTTATGTACATGTCCCTTTGGTTTAACTTGTTGACCACTAAATTTGAAGTCTTTTTGTGAATATGGGTGATAAATTTTATGAAGTACTATACTCTTTTAAAGCATTATGGCAGACTAAATTAGTTGACACCAAGGAATATTGGTTTTTGTAAATTGCACTTCTAATCATTTAAAGCTGTTATTAACATTTTTTCTTTAGAACTAAACTACCTATCAGTAGTGGTATATTTGTACTTCAGGCTTCATACATCTTCCACTATATACTAGTATTAAAATGTGTTGGCTCTTGTTCTTCTTTACTTATTTTAACGAATTCTTTTCATATATGTAGTCATATGGATATCCTTTTTGGGTAAGGTCGTTCTTGATATTGAGCATTGCTGTTTGGAGGGCCTTGGATATCACAAGGGAAGCATATGACGTTTGGATAGACGAATGATTTTTAATATATCGGTTATTGCTATATGGTCAAGATTCCAAGCTTTCCTAGAATGATATAGATGTGTTTACTTTCTGTTATTTGTGTAACTGGAACAAAAGACTAAAATGTACTAATTGCTTGTACATTGGTGATATACTGATCAAAGAAAACGGAATTATGTTTGCGATACTAATATTTTGAATATTATCACCGGGTTCTAATATGACAGTAAAACAACATTAGGTAAATTTCAACATATTTTTTTGGTAATTTCCAGTCATTAGTGATGACATATTTTGTCATAAGTTGATGCAAAGGTGCTGTACTCAAAACCTGATCAGTGACGTCTTTGGGTGCTCACTGGCTTTCCTCTCTAACTTGATCAAATTAGTGACGACTTTTATAACTAGTGACAAAATTCAGTGACAAAATGGGTCGTCAAAAAGTTAATGACGAATATTTTTCTTGTCACTAATTAGTGATGACTTTTGAATTCCGTGTCTAATTCAGGTTTGTGACGGACCTATAGTGACAACAAGTGACGACTTTATTTCCGTCACTAATATGCTTTAGTGATGAATATTTGACCTTTAGTGACAAAATTCAACATGTCACTATAGCCCTTTTTTCTTGTAGTGATACAAAACGCCACCAACGAATGCAACGTGGAAGCAAATCATTGGTCTACAAAGTACAACATTCGTCTAAATAGTCTGTTGAAGGAGTTGAAGCTAGAACTAAGGGATATCAACTATTCTTACTTTAAGACATGCCGTGCCATGAATGACCTCATCAAAGATCCTCAAAACTATGGTACTACTTAATTAACTATTACCTATAATTAATAACAACCTTAATTATTCAATCACTTACATTATGAAACTATGAAGTTATCTCTGTATTGATGTTGTTTCAGGAATTGTGGAGGTAAAGCAAGCGTGCTGCGGACTTGGGAACTTGAATGCGGTGATTCCTTGCATCCCAATATCTAATTATTGTTCGAATAGAAGCGAGCATCTTTTCTGGGATCTTTATCATCCAACAGAAACGGTGTCACGAATGTTTGCGGACCTTATGTATGATGGATCATCGCGTTTTACACTTCCAATGAATGTAGAACATCTTGTAGATATGTGAAGTAATATAGTTAAGTTCACTACAATAAAAATATCATTTATTCACACTTTTTTTCTGCACATTTTAGTGTGGAATTATGTTAAATTATTCTCTTATATGTGTGGAGAAAATTGTTACATCAATAAGTGTGAAAATCACCAAAATCTTCAAATATATAATTGTGAGGAAAAAAAGTTTACACTTAAAAGTGTGAAAAAAGATTTGTAGCACCCAATTTATCCGCATTTTCTCTTATATGGAAAAATCATGTGTTACAATTCCACACTTTTATATATTGAAAAGTTGTAATTTCTCCACATTTACAAGTGTGAGCTTTTCTTTCTTACATATATAAGTGTAGGAAATCTTATCTATTTCAAAAAAATTTACACACTTTCTAAAAGTGTGTTGAAAAAAGTGCGGTAAAATGACACTTTTTTTTTTGTAGTGGTTAGGAATAGGATATTTCTTGACGTTCGTACACGCCACATGATGATGCATGAGCTTTATTGATTATTAATCCCATTTGTGGAGATGAAACGTGTGTAAATTAAGGAGAAAGGAAACGGAAAAAAAAAAGGCATATATGACTAAAAAAAGTCATTTTACAATACTTTTTCTCCACGCTTTTTGAAAAACATAAGATTTTCCACACTATATGTAAGAAAGAAAAGTTCACACTTATAACTGTGGAGAAATCACTACTTTTCAACACTTAAAAGTATGGAAAAAATTTGTAACACATGATTTTTTCACACAAGAGAAAGTGTCGATAAATTGGGTGTTACAAATTTTTTTCACACTTTGAAGTGTTGACAAGTTGTAAAATCTCCACACTTTTAAGTGTGAAATTTTTTCCTCGCACTTATTGATGTAACAATTTTCTAAACAATTATAAGTGTGAATAATTTAACATAATTCCACACATCTAAAAAAGTGTGGAAAAAATTATGAATAAATGATATAATTGTTGTAGTGTATATAATTTTAACTACTTGAATTTAAGTTACTTAAGATCATTACTACTCCATAAAATTCTTTTTGTATGTTTGTATAAATTTTCTTAAATATAATACAGGAGGTGCGGATGATAATGTCAGCAAAAATTAGATTAGTCAATTAAATTCATTGATTTTGTCCAATTGCCTAAAATATAAGACTTGATGATATCATAAATAATAGTTACTAATTTAATAAGACTGACTTGATTAAAAGGTAACTAAATTTGAATAAATTTATTAAAAAATTTGATTTTTCTTTATATACAAACATATACGAGCATCAATTTAGTCATTTTATTCTATATTAATAATAGTACCTTGATTTTGTATAATGACACAAATAAGCCGTGTTCACACACGAGTTTAAAAGCTAGTACAGGGATGATTATCCAATAACTTGAATATCGATAAGAACCGTTTCTTTTTTGAATTCTAACATTACAAGCTAGAAAATTAACAAGTTCTATGTTTTTGAATCATAATTGAAACTGTTTGACAAAAGATTGACATATATGAGATGCATAAATAAATGTAACCTAGAACATCCAACCCTATTTGGCCATATAAATAATTGTTAGTTAATATGATTATAACAATTTATATCTTCTGAATTTATGTTTAGTGAGTTCTTACCAATATTTTAGTTTTTAGCGGAATCCTTCGTAGATATAAATATCCAATTCGCCAATTCGGTATGATAGATAATCTTATTGTGATATTAATTTATTTTATTTTATTTGTTAGTTTAATTAATTAATTGATTGTAATATGTTAAAAGTTATAATAATATATTACAATTAAAAATACATATATATAAATATAGATAATAATATTACAAGTAAAAAATATTATTACGAATACATAGATAATCATATTACAAATTAAATATATATTACAAACAATTATATTTCTTTTTACCTTATTATATCTATCAACATTATCAAATAGAAATTTTATTTTATTTTTCAAGGATTCTAAGCCAAATGTCACCATATGTATGTACCACAAATACCCCCTGAAAGCCCAACACAATCATACGTACTACTTTCCAACCACAAAGTACAACCCTTCTGGTTAAAAACTTTCTCAGGTGCTCCCCATGCTACAACAACAAGGTGACGGTGATTCTTAATTACGGGCCTATGAAGAAGAGAGCAAGTCGAATGAATATGGATCGGATATCTGATATACCCGACCCGATTGTCCACCATATCATGTCTTTTCTCACAAACTTAGACGTCACAAAGCTTTCGATTTTGTCTAAGAGATTTTTGTTCTTATGGAGATCATATCCAGTAATCGAATTCGACGAAACAAAATTTTCTGGATCCATTCGAGGTAGGTTGTCGATAACAGCGAAAAACAATCTTTTTCTCGATCACATTCTTAATTCGCTTACGTCACGTAGATTGATCGATTTTATATTATCTGAATTTAGGGTTAATGCTAATAATCTAAAAGGTATTACGACTGATGATAGATTTGATTTAGCGATCTTGATTGTACTCGAGAAAGGTGTAAGAGTGATGGATCTAAATTTAGGGTCTGCAAAATATAACTTGCCTAATGAGTTTGCTTCTGAATGGATTAATGTTTTGAGGTTACAAGGATTTCAATTAGATTTATGTAAGCTTATTCAAACCTGTCCTTTATTAGGAACTATTTCTCTTACTAATTGTATAATTTTAGAAGACATTGAGGTTTCAAGCAAAGCGTTAAACGAGATTGAGATTAGTGGTTGTAATGTTAAGTGTATTAAGATTAATGCTCCAAAACTACACTCATTCACCTTTGATTCGGGGTCTAGAAACCATACACCTTGTTTGATTGATGTTTCCAAGTGTCTCGGGATTACATATCTGTCGTTAAACAATGTTGTAAACGGAGAGTATTGGATCGAAGAACATGTTCGTAATTTGAGAAAACTTAAGACTTTCATTCTCAAAGGATGCCAAGATATTCAACAAATTAGGGTAAGGAATGAGAAACTTGAAAGTCTTGAGATTAGTGATTGTACTAGACTAAGTTCTACTGATATTATGGCGAGTTCGCTTGAATATTTTGTGTACAAAGGTACTATTCCGAATACTATTTGCATTAATAGATTTTTGGCTACAAAATGTATGAAAGATATGTCGCTAGAGGGTGCGTTTGTGACTGATCAATGGTTGGAGAGCATAATTGCTATATTGAGTTGTCTCGAGAGGCTAAGGCTCCATGAATGTAATCAGTTGAATAAGATTAGGGTTTATCATGAAAAGCTTAAGATTTTTGAGTTAACTAACTGCATTGGCTTAATAGAAGCTGAAATCGACACACCAGAACTGGAATCTTTCGTGTATCATGGGAAAATTATCGAGTTTAAAAGGATGGTTACTCGAAGTACATGTACTGCAACCTTATCATTGGTACCATGGACTAATCACATTACAGAAACATCATTTTATGGATGGAGGCAATTGCTCTCATTCTTTGATCACTGCAAAGCTTTGATATTGATTTGCACCTCTCAGAAGGTACATATACTCCTCTGTACTCTTCTTTTTCATCACCATCTTCTTTATTTCTTTCTTGAGTTCATGATATTTATATAACATAACTTTTTACCTTTGGTTGGAAGTAAATCAACATATCTGTTCTAAAAGGCGAGACAATTCGTTTTTCTTGAAAGAAACATTCTAGTTATCTTAGAAAAAAAAATTTTCCTTTGAAAACATGAAGACTTTTCTATAACTAGACGAACTGTTAGCTTTTCAATTCAAAATCTTGTTGATATAAAAGACAAAGAACTATAATTTGTAATATCAAAAAGATCTTTGAACAAAGAAGTTTCATTTGGATGCCTTTACTTACAATTAGTCTAGCTAGCTTGCTTCCTGATAATTGTTTTACAAGGTGATGAAGGATCAGATAATAAGTGTTATTAGCTGATGAGTGTCCTGATGCACTATTTTCTACACTTCGATGTTTAAAAACTATGGGTGCACCAATTTAAAAAAGCCACCTTTTCCGGATCAATAGTGTTAATTCGACCAACCAACATTAGTTTTTGTCCAAAATAGTTTTCTTACAAAATGTATTATTTTCTCATTCTCACATCTTTGATATGTGCATTGAAAAACCATGTATGTCGATTATCAAAACCATTCATACCTTCGTTTTTGTGTAACTTCTCGTTGTTGGTGATGGTGAATGTTTATAGCGGCAGTCTTGCTCGGAATTCTAGTACAAAGCTAATCAACTTTCTTTTTAATGTGTGATTCAGGAAGTGATTGTACCTGAACGGATGAGGGAGAAAGTTATTTCACCCTTGTATGATCTGGAGCACTTGGAGATACAATTACTTTTATCAGATAACATCAGTCCAGATCTCGTGGACAGCTTGCTATGGCTTTCACCTCTTCCAAACATTATAAGTATTTCTTATGGTGAACCCCAGAAGCAAACGGTCATAAAGGTACGATTTTTTCACTATAATTCGTTTCATAAATAATTTTAGATATCATATACCTAATGATAATTTTTCGTTATAAACTGTTGGTCTTATAAATATCTGATAAACTATATTTGTTAATTTTGGGCTAAAATTGTTACTAGTATATATAGATAGGTTATATACTATTAGTTGTTAAAAAGTACGTAGTAATATTAAAAGCGTTCCCATAAGATTGACATGGTCTAACTCTAATTGTTACAAAACTGCAGTTAGCGTACAGTGACAGGGATAATGAAGAAGATAAAGACCCGTTTTGCTGCATTCTTAAGCCTATAAAATGCTGGAAGCATTATTTATCGCGCGTGGAGATTCATAGCAGCGATGACTCTCTGAATAATGGATCAACTGAACTGCAGAAATATTTTCTCAAGAACGTAGCAGAGTTGGATATTGTTAATTTGGAGCAAAGGTGAAGATTTGAAACATGTTAATTTCAAGTTTGTTGAGAATCAACTATGGATGCTTTATTTTTTCATTCGAAACAACCTCAGATGTTTTGGTTCTTCTCAGTTTTATTTATTTTCGTTGTTGTGAAGTTGTAGACAGCCTAAACTAGTTCGAGATCAAAGAGATGTTATAAGTTACTATGAAATTTCGGATTACATATATGTGTTATTGCTCAAATATGTTCTCAGACGAATCTTTTATATTGTGTGCTGTTCTTAAGTTAAATCCTCGGGGCTGAGCTAGGATTTATCGATCCAAGGGGGCATATAATAAAAAAAGTTTTTCTTTTCAGCTACGTTTTCATGGTGCAATTTTTTTTAAATATAACTAATACCCTTAAGATACTTTTTTATACCTTTTTTACATAATTTAAAATCTTTGGAGGAGACAGCTGCCCATGTCCCCTTTTAGATCCGCCTTTAAGCTTCTAAGCTAATAGCATCTCTTAGGTTTGTTGGTACCACGACTATTAGCTATGATACCATGCCATCTTTCAGTAATGTGTATGCGGTAGGCCTCATATTGTGACTAACCTAATTTAACTAGGCAAATTTTAGGTCTCAACCAAGTGTGAATTGCACAATCCACTCTTTGTTATTCATGTGTGACTACAGAAAAAAAAAATCTTATAACATGAATTAATTTTCATAGTATTTAAAATAAGTTGTACATGTTGGAAAATGAGTTTGATAATGGATATCGGTTTGAAGCGAAGTAGAACAAAGAAAATAATTAATCTTTTAATTAAATTGTTTGTGTAAATTTAGATATTACGTTTTAGTTTTATCTTATCTAATATAAAAGTTTATGAGAGATGTGAAATAAGAGTATAGAGATAAAGAGGATGAGGAGAACGAATTGAAAGGTGTCTAAAAAGTACATCGAAACAAAAACACCCTTATTTTGACAAATTTTATTATGATACGAAACCTTTTCTGTTGTTAATCTGAAGTATCGAATTTGTTTTTGAAGCATTTTTTGTTTAAAGTATGAAAACTTTGTTTTCGATCTGCCTTGAAAACCACCATTAACAACACATTTGGTATTATAGCAATCGCAACCCTTAATTGATCATTACATCTTAAACAGATTTCAAAGAATTATTAAGGAAAATTTGGAGTTTAAACAACGTAAAAACATATATTCATATCAAGAATAATATTACTTATAGTGATACATTTTCACAAGTACATTACCTACCTTGGTAATAAACATGGTTCATTATTTACATTGGAAACAAAAATGAAAGTACGTCGTCAATCTTAGCCTTTGAACCCTATATATTTATATAGTTTCCTTTTTGAGCTATTATCAATCCATATCAGCTTCAGGAACCATATTTGCATCAGTTGTTAAAGCTGAACTACTCAAAAAATCAGAAAGTTAATTTTGTGTGCTAAGAAGTTTGATACCTTAAATTTGCCAATTAAAAAGTCATTTACTTAAACAGAAAACGAAAGTGAAAAGCAATTTACCCTTACAACAGTGAAACATGGATGACCCATTTGACTTTTAGTTACATGAACTAAAACAAGAACACATCTGAATTTAAGTAAATAATCGTCAGCAAACTTATCTAGCATATGACAGATCCTGTATATTTTCCAAGCGACATAGAAGAGTAAATACTGAAGGTATCTCATAGAAATCTGATTGTTTGGGGGTAATCGTAGAGATGAGAATAGAATTGCTCAGTGAAAGAGAATAATAGCTGATAAAACTCGAAAAGAGGGGGTGTTCTAATCTTCATTATCTCGTGCCATACCATTTTCTTGGTCATCTTCTCTACGCCCATAATTTACCCATGGTAGCATAGACTCTACCAAAACTGCCAATGCATTTCGATTTGCAACTTCACGAGGAGGAGCACGTCCAACAGCAGGAATATTTTCTTGGTCGTCAGCGGCATTTTGCATCTCTGCCAACCTTGGATCGGCCATATTCTGCAAGTGCTCTAGAGGAATTGACGGTATTGAATCTGAGAATTCAGATACCATTAACTGTGAATACCTGCAAAACAAACATCATTAGGTGTGAGTGTGTTAACCAGGCAACACTGGGTTGAACATGGACCAGAAGAGTAAAATTTATGAAACTAGAAACTGAACCGATCTGAGCGGTTCAGTACTGTTCTGATATCAGTTTGGAACAGGTATTTGGAAAGTTTGGTCCCATAACACTGTATACTGCACAGAAACTTCTTGTCTTGTACATTTGAAATATAAATATTATAAAAACGTAGATTCAAGCTTGAAAAATATTACCTCGGGTTTGGTCTGGTCCTAATTCGGTTCTTTTGTTGGTCCAGATCATAATCTATATATTAAGTTTTTGATGATATGGCATCAAGTATAACTACCAGTTATTTCTAGTATAGGTGGCAAAATAGGTGAGCAAGTCAGGTCAACGGTCAGACGGGCTAGGTTGACCCAAAAGGAACTGTTTCCCTTTTCTTGATATATATAAATAATTAATATAATATATCATGATGAAAACTATAATATATTTCCCTTTTCTTGATATTTATAAATAATAATATATTATGATGAAGACTATAATATCATAATACTAATCTAACGTAAAAAAAAAATTTTTAAAAAAAAGAATACTTCTTGGAACTTTCGACCATTCAACCCATTTGACATGTTCCATTTTGACTCGGGTCTTTCAAGTTTACTCATTAGTCCCATTAGAGGTCAAATATAACCTCCCAATTCTGGGTAAATAGGTCGAAACAGCCATCTTAAATTTGGGGACAGAGTCAGCAATAATCAGAGTTTAGAGTTTACTCACTCGTTCTTGTCGGATGAAAATGCTTCTTTTCTGATGCATGCCCAATCCCTAGCTTCACTTCGATTGATTTCCATCTTTTCAATTACTGATAATGCTGAATCTTTGAGAAAATTAGAGAGCTCAGGGAGTCTCCATATGATATAACTCCTTTCAACGTATATATTAATCAAATGATCCAACGAGGCACTTCCTGATTCATCTGTTGCAAAGAAACTATGGTTGATAATCTTTGACCATACCTGCTCTTTTAAAGGAACTTTGACCACCAACTTCTTCAAAACTGAAGGGTGAAGCATTAACGCCTGTTTCATGAGATCACTTGAAGTAGCTTTCATTTTGTTTTCTTTAGAGTGTTCTTCACGTTCAAGATAAAACCGACAGATCGCTAGGGAATATGAAAAGTTTGGATATAACCACATTGAATTATCACTGCTATATTCTTCAGAAAACTGCTCTAACCATTTGTACTCTTCGGCTCTTAGAGAGAAATAGTCAATGCAAAACAAAGCACCCTTTGGATCATCTGAATCTAACGATAATAATAATTTACATAATTCTAGTGCAGATCGATGGCATCCACGTCTATCCATATTTTTCATGTGAGAAAAAAGTGCAGTAAATAGTTGCTGGTTTGTCTCATGTTCATACTTCAACTGACAGTTACCCTGTAATGGATTGAATAATGGATGCCATGCACATTCCAAGGCATAAAGTGATTTTGCAGTGGCATCTACCGACATTTGAAGTTCACCAGCATATTTGAAATAATCGGCTAGACTCTTGAGTGAATCTAAATGATAAGGATGGTGTAATAGAACACTAGCTATTCCATTGAGATCATTTGATGCTTGGAAAGCTTCAAATTGTCTTTGAGCCAGCCGGTAGGTAGCTGAAGGTACATATCTAAATGAAGAGACACCGAAAAAAAGTGTCAGATTGTAGCAGACTGAATGGAATACTACAAACACCCTCGAAATCATTATTTTCACATTTCCTGATAATGGTTAATCAAGTATATGTATACAGAAAACATTAATAAAACAACTACGCACCAAACAAAATCCCAGATGATCATGTGCGTAAGTCCTAGTAGTCTATTGAGGGTGACATAATCTTAAAGTTGATGGGCAAAGATCCAGCAGGAAAAAGTTATAATCACCATAGTGGTTGAAATCAAAAGTATTAACTTGTGACTCGACTCGTAAAAGTCATAACACGCACACATATAATATTTTACACCAACAAGTATCATGATATTTTACATATCCTAATTCTTGAAAGTTAATACTACAAGTTTACATAATAAAAAAAAAAAAAAAAACTTAAAAAATTAGATTAAATTTTGTAATAATTTAATTAATTTTAATAAACTAATTAGAATATATTGTATTTGTTATTTACATTTAAAAAGTTGAAAATTTGAGATCAAGCATGGCAATCAAGTGGGTGTCTTTAATGACAACTTCTCATAGTCTCCATGATGTCTTTTAGATATCACTTAAAGAGACGGTCTCTACGTACAATTTTTGTTCTCAAGAGAAGTAGGGCGATATTGAGGGTCGACGTCGAAGTCCTTGATCGACAACAATCACAACGGATTGAATAAAAACAAAATCTACTAAATAATTATTCTATTTTCTTCTTTATTCTATATTACACTAAAAGTTTGGCGGAGTTTCTGACTCATAAGAGTCATCAAATGACTCGCAACTCGTTTTTGAGATTTTGACTCGACGCATATGAGTCGACTCGTGACTCGTAAGAGTCTAACAAATATGACTAGCACATGCATGTATCTAGCCCAACTTTAGACAGCATTACAATGTACTATGACGGGGAGGATAAGAAGGCATGGAAGAAAATCAGATTTCAGTGTACTTTTATTTCAATGATATTTATATGTATACTTTGTTACTCGTAGCATAAGGTTCACAAAAATACAGAATGTAAGATGTCATTACTTCAGGAAAGGGTGGATTTCTATGGTCAAAGACAAGTGAGTGGATTTATAACTTCAATATGACCTGTAAACCATGTTGATATGTTCATTGTTGAAGCTTAATAGCTTATAACATCAACCCTATTTGGCCATATAAAATTTTCATTTGTTGGGTCCACTTAATGTGATGTGAGAAGGAATAAAACTATGCGATAAAGATCCCGTTTACTTCATGCGAGAACAAATGAAGTTGGGGCTAGAATATGCAGGATGGAAACGAAGGAAGCCTAAGAATCTAACTTCATTTTATGTCAGATATTTATAAAAGGGCTTAGTGTCTGGGAATGTATCAAACTTTCACCAAATTTCTATTGTGTGTATCCAACTTACAAAACTCAATATTAATGCACTCAACTTGTAAAAACCCTTATATTGATGTACTTTGATGACGTGTCACGCACATAGCATGCCACGTGGCACAAGGAGAGAGTGACACATCATCAAAGTACATCAATATAAGGGTTTTTACAAGTTGAGTACATTAATATTGAGTTTCGTAAGTTGAATACACACAATAGAGATTTGGTGAAAGTTTGATACATTCCCAGACACTAAGGCCTTTATAAAAAGATTGGTAAGACAGCTACTGATGTCCAAATGGCAGATGAAGCTCCCGTGAAGAAATCACAGAAGACTGCATTTAGATTTGCATGTGCATAAAGACTTAGGGGCAGTTTACTTTTTTCTCATCAAGTCCTGTTATCCATGTAGGAAGGTTTATGGATATAGATCGCTATATGCAGTAATCTGAAAATGATTAATTGATGTTTACTTATTGTCTGAATGAAGTGTCTGAATGATTGAAAATGACAAATCTTACCCCTAACTTAAATACTTATTTTCTATTACCTTTTATTGAATCAACAATGATAAATATTTTAAAATTCTTGTTATAAACTATAAACATGTGAATCATTGCAAACATAAATTTAAATTTTACCATCTGATAATCCAATTTGTAACATTTTGACCCACAAGAATCAATTAATATAGGCGAAACAATAAAATAAATCAACGAACATTTCAATCTGTAACCCAAAAAAATTCCCCAACATTTCAAGGCAAAATACTTTTAGAATCATCAACATATCGTCATAATCGTCTTCACTTCATTGAAGAAGCTTTCAATTTCAAAATTATCAATCTCTATTCTAGTACTTGTTATGTAACTAAAATAATTCTTCAAATATTCACTTTCATGACCGCTTTCACGGTGATTATTTTATAAGTGTCAATATCTGTGATTTGTGAACGTCGCCGGGATATAAAGTGTCGGTGGCTTTCAAGATGGGTGATGGGTGATGTGTGATGGTCTAGGGAGCGGCCCGGCACATGGTGATCTATGTAGAGAACGGCGATGTGCGCAGTTCACAAAAGAAGCATGCGGTAGTGGCTTCGAGATATGTAACGTGCGAAGGTCTCCGGAGAAGTAGGTGGTGGTGACTTTCGATATCGGTGATGTGTGAGGGTCACCAAAGCAACAGGTGTGATGGCAACATAAGGGACAGCGAGAACGCATGAGTTTTCTCTTCAATGGAGGGTGATGAAGGGTAAATAGTGGGAAAAAGACAACTATATGGGGAGTAGTGGGATCTTAAGAATCACTGAATAAGTCTTGCAGTAGGTTGGGCTCAATATATAAGTTGTAAGTAAACACCAAGAAAGTATGACCGAAGCACTTCATTCAATTAGGTTCATTAATACCCAAATAAACAGGCCCTTAGATTCTACCTCTACAATTGTTATGCAACAAACATAAACATGACTATATGGTTTAAGTATAGTTACTAATGAAATAGCATGATAGAAGACACACAGATAGTCATCAATTAAGCATTTTCTGAGAAAATGTAATTCAAAAAGTGGAGGTAAAGTGATATGCTTTAATTGCTAAACCATATATTTTATACATACTTTTTATTCACAAATCACTCACAACATATTCTGTTTTTTGTTACCAATTAACACCCGCCCATTTCAACTTAGAACTTCATAAAACAATCTTTAGGTACTACTACTGTACTACATTCACTGCCTATGCGGATAACTTAACATTGTTTGCCAACTGCCAATACTGAATAAACTTACTGCAGGACCGTTTTCTCTCTAAAGAATTATAATAAACTATATCCAAGTATCTTCATTATCTTTCTGAACATGCAAACATACATCTTAACAGAAAAAAAAAAAAAAATCAACACATTAAGATATAAAGAGAAATGAATTATATAGCAGAGAAAACTTGCCTGAAGTAGTTACACCCCTTTTGATCTTTATTCTTCTCTTCAAGTAGCTCCATAGAAAGAGATCCATCCCACCGAGGCCAATGTTCGGAAGGAGAAACAATAACTGTCTTTCTATGCACATGGCTAACACGTCTCCCCGGTCGACCCTGTCTAGAACTTCCTGCTTTATTACTTCTTTCATATGAACTTACTACTTTCGACCCAAATATTCTCCGAAGCTCATTTTCCACATTCAAAAACCTTGGATCCACTTGCAATATCCGTGGTTTACATCCGTTCACATTTTCCACTTCCTTATTAAAAACCCGACTTTGACCAATGGATGAATCACCTCCTATAGATAAATCTTCCAATATATCGTCTAACGAGTTCATGTCACCCGTACTCGAAGATACCTCCTTATTTTTCTTCTTATTCTTCTTCTTTTTCTTCGATTTTTTATTGATGCTAGTAGAAGTAGATACATTATTCTTACTATCTTCATTTATTACAGTAGAGGATGTATCAGCATCCTCACTAGAATCATTCTCCTGCTATTAAAATCAACTAAAATTCACAAAACTATACAAATAATAAAACTAACAAATACATAAAAGAAACTTAATTCAATTGGCATAATAACAACCCAACATAAGAACCCTATTCAAGTATTCATCCTAAATTAACTCCACCAATCAGTAATTAAGAATTGATAACAAATTAAAAAGCTAACACGATATCAAAAAACAATTAAAAACATGGTTAATTACACACGCACCTGATTCTGGTCCTGGTCGTTGAGTAAATCGAACGGATTTGTGAAAGGGCGGTGTGAATCAGGGGAGGAATCAGAGTCATTATCGGTCGATAAATTGGGGTTAGCTGCTGATGATAACGATGATTCTTGTTGTTGTTGTTGATCGAGTACTTTTCTTAAGGCTCTAGCAGACATCGTTAATGGTTTAAGCTGTTCGCCACTACTAATTTACCGACCTCAATTTTGTTTTATGATTTCCAAAACCCTTTGTTAATTTTATATTTTCAGCTAGTTTCTTTTGTATAAATGATTTTTCATTTTACGTCCTTCTTGTTTTAGAGGTTTCATAACCTGCACCAAAGTTTTGAATTTCATCATTTTATCCGTAGATAATAAGTAAATGTAATTACATATAGGTATTTGTAAATGTATTCAACTTTACTCAAATATCTATAGTATGTATCCAACTTATGACACTTCTATTGATTATATCTAAATTTCAAATATCTCTATTGTATGTATTGAATAGTATTTTTGATGACATGTGTTATTCCTTAATTGTGTCACGTGTCATCTATATAACTTAACACATCATCAAAAATACCGTCCAATACATACAATAGAAGTATTATAAGTTAGATACATACTATAGATACTTGAATAAAATTGAATATATTTACAAATACTTATTGCATATAATTATAATTACGTGTATAGTAAAAGAACGGATATTGGGTTTAAATAACTAGAATGAGATGGAATGTAATTACAAATTCAATTGTATTTGGTTCGGATGTTTAATAATTATTGGAATTTGAATTTCAACGATTTTACCAAATTCAATTATTGGAGTATTAACCAAAAAATGTTACGGATATCAATCAAACGTTGCGTTGATTCGCGAAATGATTTTAATAGAATTGATATTATCGAAGAAATCAGGATTTCAATGAATGTGAATTCCTTTAAATGGAGAAATTTGATGACTTTTCATTTAATTCATTCTTAACTAAATACCTTTACCGGATGAAATTGAAATTTTTAAATCCATCAAATTTCATGAAATTCTACAAACCAAGTGTAGTCTTAATTTCGTATTTCTTGCTTACCATGATAAATGATTGATTTAGCTTTTTCACGTAAATCAACGGGACACACTTTAAATTCAGTTTTACGATTCAATTGGAAATATGTGTCCACCGTTAACCGAATTAAGTCAAGGGGTTAGTGTTTAGGAATGCATCCAACTTGTACTCTATGTCTATTGTATGTACTCAACTTAGATTTGCTATTTTAAATGTGTCACACTTTTAAAAAGTGTGTATTAATGTATTTTTTTGAAGTATTGATTACGTGTCAACCTCCATGGATGCCACGTGGCACCATAAACGGATGACACATCAGCAAAATACATTAAAACACACTTCTTGAAAGTTGAATACATTAAAAATAACAAATGTAAGTGGCGTACACACAATAGATATCGAGTATAAGTTGAATGCATTCTTAGATAATTACCCCTTTTAAGTCAATTTTTAGGGTGATTCTTTAAAATCACATGTTATTATTGTTTTTCTTCATTTATTTTTTCAGAGATGCCTTGATAGCAATAAAAAATATTTGGGAATGCAAAATAATTGATAGATAACTGCTTAGATGTAAAATTTTCTAAATAATACTGCTTTGCTGTATGTAACATATTATATCATCAGTAATTATGATAAGGTTAAAAACAACACTAGCTTGCTTATTCTTTCTTTTGCTTTTTCTCCAAAATTTATTAGAAAGGTGGCAATTTCCCATTTTAAACACAAATGTGTATAATTTCGATTCTGTCAATGGATCAAAATCCTCGTAGTAATTCCATGAAGCCCAGTGGCTGATTCAAGCAATCGACAGGGTTAGGCTCCTAATTTTGCATGCAATAACTAATCAAATTTCTGAATCAGTCAATATAATAACATATCTTCTGATCTGATGGTGTTGCATACGTAAATTCTTTGAGGCAATCCCTCTTCTTATCATCATTTATATCTGAATTTATATACTGAGATCAATGAGAAGAATACATGGAGGAGGAGGAGGAGGAGGAGATTTGGTTAATTTGATGGGAATTATTGTTAAAAGTTCTGATCAATTTCCATGGACTACATTTGTTTCTGCTCTCTTTGTATTTATCAGCCTCACCCTTTCGATTTTCCTATTTCTACAACATCTTTCTGCTTACAAGAACCCTGAGGTCTGTTTCTTTCTTATACACACACATTTGCTAGTTTCAGTTATGTAGATGATTATAAAACACATATAGAGGAGGATAAAGTTAATGCTGAAGCTAATTAACTTTTACTGTTTTTCCGGTCGACAGGAACAGAAGTTTTTGTTAGGTATTGTACTCATGGTACCTAGTTATGCTGTTGAATCTGTAAGTCATATATAACTCACTTTCGATGGAAACAATGATGTGCTCTTTTGACATTTCTATTCTGTCTTTTTCAATATCCAAGTGGTCATCAAACCGTTATAATGAACGTTAAAGGTTGACAATAATAACTGAATTAAAACATAAATATTATAACCAGAACTCCGTTATGCAGTTTGTGTCGCTATTGAATCCATCCATTAGTGTTCAAGTTGAAATACTGCGAGACTGCTATGAAGCTTTTGCAATGTATTGCTTTGGGAGATATCTTATTGCCTGTTTGGGTACGTGTCTTCTGAACCATGGATGTTATTACCTATCTTAGTTCCTGTATTTTAAACTTTTCGTTCATAACGCAACAAAATACATGAAGATTAAATGTTGACCTTTATTCTATGATTGTTAGAAAAATGAGGATGATAAGGGTGCGTTTAGTTACAGAAAACTCCCCTCTTTTCTAGAAAAATTCTCTAGGCAAACAAGAAAAATAGAAAACGTGTTCAAATTCGAGTTTTCTAAAAAACTAATCTAAAAAAAGGAAAATCCTTGTTTTCCTTTTTATAACTACAAAGTTGAAAACTACTTTTGATGGTTTTCTAAGATTTCAATCTCTACTATTCCTTGGAAAAGAAAAACTCCACCCCTTGCAACAATACACGTTTTCTAGATTTTCTATGTTTTTTTAGAGAGGTAAAACACTTCTCATTCTCTAGGGAAATGGAAATAGAAAATGGAGAAATTTTTCTGTAATTAAACGCGCCCTAAAATTCTTGTATCCTTGTTGCAAGGGGGTGAGAAGAGGGCGATTAATTTCATGGAGAGGGAAGGCCGTGCACATCTCAAAAGCCCGTTGCTAGATCAAAATCCCGATAAGGGGATCATAAAACATATCTTTCCAATGAATTTATTCTTACAACCGTGGCAACTAGGTCAGAGGGTTTACCAAATAATGAAAGCTGGAATTGTACAATATGTAAGTTTTTTATTATCAACATATAAACTTCTGCACCAGTTAATGATTCTAACTATTTATAAGAATCAAGTTGATTGATATCTGTAACAGATGATCATAAAGGCTGTTACGTCTGTTTTGGCGGTGTTTCTTGAAGCCTTTGACGTATATTGTGAAGGAGAGTTCAGATGGGACTGTGGGTAAGAATTATAGCTGTTAATGGTCCTATTCTCTGTTTTGGTCAAACTTTAATGTTGACTAATGATATTGTTGAAATATGTAGGTACCCTTACATGGCTGTTGTTATTAATTTCAGTCAAACATGGGCTTTATATTGCTTAGTTCAGTTTTATGAAATCACGAAGTATGAGCTGTCACATATCCGTCCACTGGCTAAGTTTCTAACATTCAAATCAATTGTATTTTTAACCTGGTGGCAAGGTGTGGCTATTGCTCTTCTTTCTTCTTTTGGGCTAGTCAGAAGTCCAGCTGCTCAAGAATTGGAATTTAAATCAAGTATCCAGGATTTCATTATTTGTATCGAGGTAACCTTCTTCATTAAAATCTAATTCTCGTTCATGTAAGTTAAAAAAAAGCTCTCATGTTAAAGTTTTGAAGTTTAACAGGTGTTTGTATTAATCTAGAACAGATGGGAATTGCTTCGATGGTGCATATATATGTGTTTCCATCAGAACCGTACAAGCTAATGGGAGATCTTTTTACGGGTGATTTTTCTGTTCTTGGAGACTATGCATCTACCGACTGTCCTTTAGACCCTGATGAAGTAAGGGACAGTGAGCGGCCCACCAAATTACGTCTCCCACAACCTGATATTAAGAACAAAACAGCCATTAGAGAAAGTGTCCGTGATGTTTTTGTTGGCGGCAGTGGATATGTAAGTTTTATTAGTCTTTCTCTAGCCATTAGATTTTTACATGGTAAGATGACGATTTTTTTTGTTACTGTTTGATACAGATTGTTAGTGATTTGAGGTTTACAGTGAACCAAGCTGTGGTACCTGTTGAGAAGGGGATTACAAAATTTAATGAAAAACTGCATAAAATATCTGAAAACATTAAGAAGACGGATAAGGATCATACAAGAGATGACAGTTGCATTAATGAACGCAGAGTAATACGAGGAATAGATGATCCACTTTTGAATATATGTTTTAGTGACAGTGGGGATGTTAAGAAAAGAAGGCATCGCAGGAGTTATACAAGTATGGAAAGTGGTGGTGAAAGTAGCACTGACCAAAGGTTTGGTAAGTACCAGGTTCGCGGAAGTAGGTGGGTTACAAAGGATTAGTTGCATTAACAATCTGGCAATACGTGGAAAAATTTTCATGAAACTTAAAGAGAGGTAATGCTATCAGAGGTTCTGCTTTGGCAATTCTCAATGATGAAGTTCTTATTCTTACGTTTGTTGTTAAGTGCCTCTCTGACGATAATGATACTCAAAATGCTTGTAGCTTCTTAATTTAGTCTTATGTTATTGATGGCAGAGGTGAGCAAGATTAGGATTACATAACCATGTTTAATGTCTTGAGACCTTTGAGAGTCTTTATATATGGTGTTCAGTCCTGTAAATGATTGTTTCGGTGATTTAACATTGTAATTTGTAGGTACATTTATATCGATCATATAAGAAGAGACCCTTGACTCAAAACTCAGAGTCTTTGAGTCTTGTTTCATGTGGTTAAGGTGAAATATATTATTATAGATCGAAAATGGACTGATTGTTACACTCTTTGTGCATGTTTATGCATCAAAAATGTTTTCAACTCTCACTTTAAACTCTACTAGATCATAACCCGCATATTTGCGGGGTAGATTAGTTATTTTAGATTATAAAGTTAGGTTTAAATTGGCACCTTGAATTCTTTTGTGTTAATGTTTGTGTAGTGGAAGAAAATTAAATGTCGTGTGGATGTAAGTACGTAGATGAAAAGATAAATAATACACTTAGTTTAACACCAAACATATAACTTCGTAGTGTGTTATGAATTTTTAAAAAGGTAAAGCGAATGATAACATGCGTCTATTATCAGGCTTGAGATTGTCGTGGCCGTGCGACCCATAAAGTACTTAGAGCATTTAGACGTGCATAATAGTCTGACAATGCGATCCATGCCAACGCTGATTGTCGTGTTGTCAATATATCATGAAGCTGGATTAAAGTACTCCCGCGAAGTGAATCAGCCTATAGAAAGCCAGTAATAATCAGTTTTAAGCCGATGCAATATGGTATTAGTGAAGTACATTTGAGTAAGAGATATAGTACCTGATGTAGGTAGTCTTCCACTGCCCCTAAATTACCCATTGCCTTTGACATTTGAGCCATGTATGTGGACATTGTTGGTGATGTTGGGGAAGATGTTATAGTATCCGATAGCATTGTATTTGAAATAGATTCTTGCAATCTAGTCAGCCCGTCATGCAATACTTTCTCTTGATTTATGGTCTTACCTAGCAAACAATCTTTTTTCTTATTCTGCTCATTTGAGGCCTCCACTTGTCTGATAGTTAACTAAGTGCAATTGATAAGAAACACAAAGAAAGTATGCAATGAGTATGGTTAGTTGTGGATAGTATCTACTTTATAAGTGACGCAAATATACAATATAATAATAAGTATAAAATCTATGAAAGTGTGTTAACATTAATAGTTTTGAAGTTTTCGAGTTAGTGAGTAACGTTTTTAATTAGTAAATATACCTTTACTATATCAGAAGGACGAAATCCACCGATCAACATAATGCATCGCTCAGCAAGTGAAGTCCATGTCCCGAAAACAATGTGAAACACATCAGATTTACATAAATGTTGTTTTATGCGGAAAACTTCGTGGAATTGTGACGTTGTTTGATGGACGAGAGGTTTGATTTCGGTTTCCGTTTGGCCTGAGTAGATTGCTTGTTTAAGCTGTTGCGTTAGGTTAAAATGTTGAGTCAACCATTGTGCGTAGGTGTCTGAAAACTCTTGTGAAACTGTAGACATGTAGCAAATAATATTAGAAGTATAGAAATTTACTCCTACATCATCAACTAAAACTCCCGTGCTTTAAGTTAATGCAAAATATGTTGTAGGTACTACATTATAACTGTCACCAAAGAAAAGGTACAAGGAATATATTTAGTACCGTTGTAACTATGTATGCGATTTTCTTCCGTGCTGACTTTCATAAGGTTCCCCTGAGATTGCGAGGGGCAACGTATAAAATATTGTGCATTATTAAAATTAAAGTACATTCAATATATCGATTCTGTAAGTCCCCTAGTTTTAGGATCAATAACTTCGTTATCTGTAGTATTAAGGTGCGGAATCCCTCAATACGGTGTTATTTTACTAACAACGAATATGTTCGTATTGCGTTTTAACTAGACTTAGCTTTAAACAACAAATCGTCAAAGCCTAGCCTTAGGTTATGTTTTTCTCTGGTTTGTTGAATTCGCAGCAATTGAAATCAGAATGCAAAAGTTATGTTTTTCACCGATTGAAAAACATTATATATGTCCAGCTCGTCTCGACTCGCAAGGGCCTGCGAGTTCGGTCCAACTCGCAGCCCAAGCCCAACTCGGAACTCGGCTCGCCAGACTTCCACGAATTCAGTTCTCATCTCAGCTCGTTAATCTCGCGACCTGAGAACTCGACTCGCACAGAATGTATTTACTTCGTATTTAATAATTCGTCTAACTTAACACAATAATATGTTTAACGAATATTACTAACAAAACAAATATTTATTTACAAATCTAAACCAATATACAAACGTAATAATAATTACACTAGTCCTATATCAAGCTAGATCTGTTGTCACAATCTATGTCTCAACAGACTCCCCCTTGACAATAGCTCTAGCGTCTTTATCTTCACGCTGTCTTTGGTCTTCATTTGTAAATCTTACTTCCTGCAAAAATTTTAAGCTTGATGCATGTTTTAACCATCCTATGATAATCTCGTGCTAAATCACCCCAACCAACAGTAGATATGATCTTGTTCTTGTATAACATAATCAAATCTTCCTTTGATAAATTCATCAAATGTCTGTGATCATATACACGAAGAATTTCTTTTTCGCCATTAGGATAATCATCATCAGCTTCAATCATAAAGGCTTCTCCTGTTCCAGCATCTACCCCCCAATATTTCAATTTTCCCAAAATATTCTGAGGCATAGTCTTCATTGGTATTTGCTTAATGCATTTGACCGCTGGATAAACCTTCTTCCTTCTTCTTCTTCCAGTTCTCTGACTAAGTTCGTTTAGCTTTATCATTTTTCCTTTCCTTGGCTTAATCTTCGAAAACTTCATAGATAATCCTTCAGTCCTAATGATACGCTCAACATACTTAGCATAATCATCATCACTTGGATTTTTCATATCTAATCTAGCCAAGTCTCGAATCTCATATCGAGGCAATGAACTAAACACGGTAAGCTTCTTCTCAAAATATTGAACCCCGTCAAACCTTTTGATCGCGAAGAGCTTCAGGTCAGAGTCATAATACCATCCAATAATGCCAGTTTTAAGTACACGCTTTCCAGTAATATCAACTTCTTTCAAAATGCGTTGCTTATTTTCCTTTTTCTTTTTCAGCATTTCTTGGATAAACATAGGATTACCAACCATATGTTTGTATTTGTCCTCTATTTCTTCAACTTCAGTATCTGAATCTTCAGAAGCATTCTCAAAAGCTTCTAAATCAATAACTGATTCTCCTTGTTCATTTACAAAAACAAATTCAGTCGTTGATGGATTCACAACATGTTCATCTACATTTGCATCCAGATCAACACCTTCATCTATCACTGATTCAAATACTGCAGTCCAATCTTCAGGAAGTTTGAACTCTCCTTCTTCAATATCATAATCAATCTCTTCATCTATCTCATCCAGAATATCATCTTCCGAATCTGATAGATTAAGCATTTCCATTCCTAGAGAAAAACATAAATACAAATATATTAATAATTCAAATTCTTTATTGATTTCCCTGAACCAATCTAAGAATTTCTTTATTAATTCTTTTGTATATTTTAACCTAACATATAAACGCAATATAAATATAACTTATAAAATCTTTTATTGATTACCCTGAATCAATCTAAAATCTCTTAAGTCTACTTAACAAATATTAATTAATTTTAAATTCTAATGCATTGTGAATAATCACCAAACATTTAAATTTACTATTAATTACCTTATATAATTTCCAAGTGTTAATTGATCTCATTCATTATCAATTTAACCTTTAAATTATATATCATTTGTCTAGTTAATACGAATACATTTTTAACTTGTTAATTACTTATAAACCTTACGGTCTTAAGTCTATAATCAAATCTAAAATGCATATGTTATTATAAAATTATGACCGCCGAAATTAATCGGAACACGCCGCTCGACTACTCAATAAGTCAGAAGTCTTTCGATCACTATTTTATCTTAACATAATTTTATAAACTTAAATTACCAAACATATTTTACTTAAAATAATAATAACCCTAAGCCAAATATATTTACACAATAATTAAGTTTACACTTGTTCACTACAAACTATTACAAATATTACAGTACTAAGATAATACTAAGCTATCTTACCAGCTTCAGTATCACCCGATACAGTCTTATCTGCACTTGTACCCACTCCAGAACCACTAGCACCAGCACCAGACTCCCCCTGAATAGTAGCTTGCTCACTAGTCTTTGAAGGACCAGTCTGCTCACCACTCGGTGCATTGGGATCATCGTCCTTGTCTTGATCTCTCTTTCTCTTCAACTCATTCTCTCTGCAAGACTCCAGATATACCAATATCTCCCCCTGAGCAGGCTGTCCTGAATGCGATCTCAAGACCAGACTCTCTAAAGAAGATAACTTCAGTCTCTGTACAGTGAAGTCCGCAAGTAACGTCTCATGAGTCTTCATCAACAGATTGTACAATTCACTCTGCTTGAGTATCTGTTGTGAAAGAAGAAGATTGCTCGACACCAGCTCTGGAATCTGAGAAGTAAGCTTCTCCAAATCCTTTACCCTCGACTCTAAGGATGTAATCCTTTCAGCATCAGTCGTTGGAGTAACAGGTATCGTTCTGGGTCCAGGCGGTGTAAGAGACTCAATATGCCAGTCTCTGGTAAGCGGTGTATGAGGTTGAGACAAAGCTTGCGTAAGCAAACTTGTCGCAAATCTAGCTGTTTTGTTCGTCGGAAAATTAGCTCCACGAACTAAATCAGCAACCTCATGCTGTAAAGTTAAACACAATTAAAATCAGTTATTGTTACAGATTACTCTGTCTCAAACTCTAATTAATTGCATAACACTCATAGTTATAGAATTTATATCTCATACTTGAAGCGGTAAAGACATCGATTCCGTAACCACCGGTGCAACCATCTCTACCTGTGGTGTATCCTGAGAAACTGTATACAGAATTAACTGTCTCAGTTCAACTCCTGATAAACAACAAGTTAAGATTATTTAACTTTAAGTAATACTAACCTTCTCGAATAGTAAGCGTTCTCGGACGCTTCATCAAAGGAATCTCAACTTCCTCAGTACCTTCCTCCAGAATACTCTTACCCTTCCTCTTCTTTTCAGAAGCAGATGGAGGAGGAGAAGGTGTATTATCAGAATCTTCATCTGAAGCCGTCTCACCATCACGACCTCTAGATGATCTAACAGGATCCTAAATTTTAAATATATTAAACATTTATGATTAGCGTAAGCTCTATCATACAAGTTCTATATATTTAAGATTAATCAGATATAATACCTCAGTTGGTACAACAACTGATCTATCAAGCTGTATCTGCTCATCCTCAAGTAATATAACTTCTGGATGTGCAGCCTCAGCTTCAGCTTCCTGTTCGTATAATGATATTTATATTTTTAAAATCAGAAATAATATCCAATTTACTAAATATCTAATATCAGAATCATTATATAATAATATTATGCATCTATGATCAATAAAAACAATCTATCAACTAAGCATCTATATTATTACATAAGTAACAGATTACCTCAGGTGGTGCCAAGTAACTCTCAATGTCTTGAAGCAAAGGATTTGTCTCATCATCATTCTGCTCCAAAACTTCTTGCACAACCTGTGCAGCAACCTCTTGATTCAC
Organism: Helichrysum umbraculigerum; assembly: GCA_949592205.1. Classification (NCBI taxonomy): domain Eukaryota; kingdom Viridiplantae; phylum Streptophyta; class Magnoliopsida; order Asterales; family Asteraceae; genus Helichrysum; species Helichrysum umbraculigerum. The sequence continues at coordinate 102,054,297 of CATIUR010000004.1, read as the reverse complement.
CTGCTGATCCACCTGACCAGCCTGAATAAGAACATCCTCAAGGAGCCCTTGTGGATCTTCAGGTTGAGCTTCCTCAGCTACAGGTGCAGGTACAACATAAGCAACAGCAGGAGCAACAACAGCAGCAGGAGCTACGTCCAACCACCCATGATTTGGCGGTGCAACGTAGTTCGGATCAACAATATATCCAAAAAGTGGTCTAATTTCCGGTTTCACCACTCCTTCCTTCCTAATCGTCTGCATAAACATGGCATTATAACCACGTTGATCAATGGTATTCACCGATAAAAACGGCTCAGGAATAACCAAGTTCGGTAGACGCGCACGTATGATAAGCATACAAAACCTCGGGTAGATCATAAATCTAGATCTAACAGAACCCGATATCTGTCTAGCTATCTCTCCAAAAATGTAATCACAAAAACTGTATGGTTTATTGTAAACCAGTGACAGTACAGCCGATAGAATCGCAGGGCTCAACTCATCAAAGCCACCTTTCTTTGCTGCGAAGACTATATTCATCACGTGCCAAAGAAACCTCCACTGACCAATGACCAGAGGCTTCTGGAACTGACGTCCACGCCTGTCTCCTGTATATCCCATACGTCCAATAGCACCCTCAATAAAGTCCATAGGATACTCAATATCCCCGTTCTCCTGTTCTACCGTACCTAGCTGCAAAATCTCACGAAGATTACCAGCTGAAAAGGTAACAGGTTGTCCACCAACTGTAGCTCGAATCTCTGGCGGAGTGACAGATTCGTCATAAACAATATCCGTCCAGAAATCGTTCAGTATAGTCTGTGAGATAGGAGGATTGGCCGTAATGGCATATCTAATCCTTGATCGTGCTAGAAAACGTAATATATCAGCAACCCTGTCAGCCCGTTTGGCCTCAAGGTTCAGATCAACCAGGATGTTGTGACCCTTATCAAATGCTCTAGCCATATCTGTAATAAATACAAACAACAGATATAATTTAATGCACGATAAAAAATATTTAAACTATTATGTATTATGAATCGAGATTCATCAAACATCTTAGTTTAAAATTGTAATTATATATAACTTGATACAAAAATAATCTCAAGTCGTATATAAAAATTTTACTTATAACTAAAAAGTCTTAAGTCTAATTTAAATCACGTTAGGTACTTGTTATTTTAATAAAAATCTCAAGTCGTTAACGTTAAAAATTATACCGCTAATGTGAAATTAGGACACGCCACTAATTTTCTTCTTAAATTAGTAGACTTTCGATATAATCATATAAGAATTAACACAAATCCATTTCATAAAAGTTATTACTTAAAAAGTCTTAACATTTATATCACTACTTTAAAAAATAAAATTTTTCTAAGTACTGGACTCGCATAAACTGGCCTAACGAGGTGAGGTCAACTCGTTTTGCTTATGAACTCGCTAAACTTATAAAGCAGCTATTGAAGTGAACTCGCTAATCTCATGGATTCGCTAGTCAACTCGCTGCGAGTTGATTCACAATGTCAACTCATTTCATTCAATCAGGGAGTCGAGGTAAAATCTCAACTCGTTCGATGAACAGCCGTCGATAATTTTTAATTAAAATCGATTAATCTGTTGAATTTAACATGATCTATCAATTGATTTACGTTTATTAACATCCATTTAACATAAACCACAAGGATTTATGTCCAATAACATCGTAATCGACGCAAATCGTTTAGTTTTTAACCCGAAACCCTAAGTTTTATAAAAACTTCGATTTCTTGTTATTTACACGGTGAAATCCGTTGGTTTATACCTCAAAATGTTCGCAATATGAAGGTGTATAAAGTCCTCGGATTGAATAACTCGTTCCCGTAATCTAAGAATCGAAATCAAACGAAAACAATAAATCGCCTCGTTTCGCCTTGTTGACGGATTCGCAAGCTTTACTGAACTCGCGAAGTATGTGGGTTCGGTGGGTTGGTCTGACTCGTTTGACCACCTTTATACTTTACATTCGATTCGCGAGATTTAAGTGGACTCGCAAGTTGATGTCAACTCGCAGAAACAATGAAAAACGCGAATTTTAATTCTAAGTATAAATAAAAACCCGATATTTTCACAAGTCTAAATTATAATTAATTTTCACTTGTATTTGTCACGTTGTTCAACTCAAAAACATTCAGTATGATTTAATTCCGAAGGGTAAGCATAATTAACACAAAAATTAAAAACTAAAACAAAATTACATAATCATAGGTATCAAGTACCATTTTATTAAACACTTGAAACAAAATAAAATACATACACAAAATGAATAAGAATTTATCTGCTTAGGGATCATATTAGTAAGAATAAGCAATTAAATATTTATTAAAAAAAGTTTAAGCAGATTGGTAGTATACATACCTCATGAAATTCAAATAAATTACTATAAAATTACAACTAAATATATCATTTATACATTTATATTTATAAAACTATATCTTAGGTACCTTTATCCACATAGCATAATTAATAAATGCATTACGCACATAAAGTAAATATTTTAATTATAGATAGTTCAAGACGATTACCAGTATATGATCCACATAAACAAATTATACTCAATTTTCTAAGCAAACTCTTTATTGTTAGTATGAGAATTATCAAGTGCTTCCTATTATATGACATACTGAAGAATTCAAGTAAAACACATAACACTGCATCATTAAATTTTCAAGGTAGCGGTTACTAAATGATGTATCTTTTCGAAACATATAACATACACTTGAATTTTTACGGTTAGACAAATATCAAACATACTTTGAATATGCTATGTTATCTAAGTCTGTACGTAGTACAACAGAAGATTCCTTCTAGCATAATTCAAAATATATTTGAGAATATTAATTTAATTAAAGGTTTCAGTTCTGTACATAGTACAACATAGTTACCAGTAATTAAATTAATACCCATATTGCTACTATTTGTCACTTTAATTAAAATGCATGATAACAGTGTATGGTAATACCATCATTCAACATTTAAGACTTAATGTCATACATCATAGAATAGTTACACAAAATAATAAACAAGTAGTTAATTAAATTCTTAAGACTTAGAAAATTTCATATAATTTGCCTACCAGTACATCATATGATGAAGCCATCTAAAATTTTACTAAAAATAGACAAATTATAACTTGTGGATATAGGTGTATAATCAAATAAATATAAACACATACCTGATAGAACCGCTGTAGTTCTAAAGCAACTTTATTTGAACCTACTACCATATCATACTTAGGACTTAAGCTTTATTATTGTGAAGCTTATTCTCCTAATGTACTATCATTTCCCGTAGTTTTTGCAAATAAAAACTTAAATGAAGGCGATTCCCCTTAGGTAACAAGCAAATGAATGCCATACGCCCTTTTTTTTTTTTTTTTTTTTTTTTTTTTTTTTTTAATAATAAACACATAAATACTAACTATTACAAGAATACCCTTGGAAGACTAATCACTCTGGATTTCTCATTCCGTTTAGTTGAACCAACGTCTCAAATCTTGCTCTGTCGAACGCCTTTGTGTATAAGTCTGCTAAGTTATCCAATGATGGAACCTTAACTAACTTTATCAATTTCTTTTCAGCACAATCTCTAATAAAATGATGTCGAATATCAATATGCTTAGTTTTACTGTGCTTTACTGGATTATTGGTGATCGACATAGTAGATTCGTTATCAATCATCATAGGAGTATTGGTTATATTTAACCCGTAATCCCGCAGTTGCTGTTGAATCCAAAGAACTTGCGAGCAACAGCTGCCAGCTGCAACATACTCAGCTTCACATGTAGAAATGGCTACCGAGGTTTGCTTCTTGCACTGCCAGGATACTAATCTACCTCCTAAGAATTGACATCCTCCAGTCGTAGATTTCCTATTCTGATTGCATCCTCCATAATCCGAATCAGTATAAGCTACGAGATCTAAGTCTCCATCAATCGGATACCAAAGACCCAGCTTAGGTTTCCCTTTGAGGTAACGAAAGATTCGTTTAACAGCTTGCATGTGTGACTCTTTCGGATTAGCCTGATATCTTGCGCATAAACAAACAGCAAACATGATGTCAGGCCTAGAGGCTGTAAGATACATTAGTGATCCGATCATGGCTCTATAAAGAGTTGGATCCACATCGCTATCACTCGATGTATCTGGACCTAATCCATGATTGACTGGAATTGGAGTATTGTAGACCTTACTTTCATCCATCTTGAAACGTTCTAATAGCTCATATGTATATTTAGATTGATGAATAAAGAATCCATCCTTCTTTTGATCAACTTGTAATCCTAAGAAGAAATTCAACTCTCCCATTGCAGACATTTCAAACCTTTTTCTCATGACTTTCTCAAATTCTTGACACATCTTTTCATCAGACGATCCAAAGATAATGTCATCAACATACACTTGTACAAGAAGAAAGTCTTTCTTTTTCCACTTCACAAATAGTGTACTATCAATTGATCCTCTTGTAAATCCATTCTCAAGTAGATACGTTGATAGTGTTCCATACCATGCCCTAGGTGCTTGATGTAATCCATATAGAGCCTTATTCAAACGATATACTCTATCTGGATACTCAGGATTAGCAAACCCTGGCGGTTGTGAAACATACACCAATTCTTCCACTTTGCCATACAAAAAGGCACTCTTAACATCCAACTGATACACTTTTATACCATAATATGATGCGAATGCTAAGAATACTCTAATTGCTTCTAGCCTAGCAACTGGTGCAAACACTTCATTGTAATCAATACCTTCTTGTTGATTAAAACCTTGAACCACTAGACGAGCTTTATTGCGAGTAACGATACCTTTATCATCTCTCTTACACTTAAATACCCATCTAGTTCCAATTGGATATTCTCCCTTTGGTAGGTCAACCAACTCCCATACTTGTAATTTAGAGAACTGAGATAGTTCTTCTTGCATTGCTTCTACCCACGAGTTTTCTTTTAAAGCCATTTGAACATTTTTAGGCTCGACTTGTGAGATAAAGCATGAATATAGACATTGATTAGGAATCCCTGTCTCTTTCATTGCAGTATACAAGCTTTGGTATTCAGAATTCTCAGACGTATTAGTTCTGGATTGATGCCTAGTTTGAACCGGAGTATTAATATCACCGATGATGTTTTCAACTGGATGATTCTTACTCGTTCTAGTTGTAGTAACTGGTTCAACTGGTATCTCATCTTCCAAATTAGTACCAATTTCTTCCAATTCAGGTACATCTTCCGTACGTGCTGAAGATATTCTTAGATGTTTCAAAGGAGTAAGTATGTCATCAAACTTTGTATGAAGATCATCAAGATCTTCTGTTTCTAGAGACTTATCCTCTGAAGGTTTTTGTGACTCACTTGTGGAAGCTTTATCTGAGTCAACAGTAGTCTTGATTCCAGACTGCTTAACACTCGATGTTGAAGCGGGACCAATATTCTCATCTTCAAACACTAAATGTTCAGCTATCTCTGAATCACTGACATAGTCACTAATAGGAACTTTAAATGATGCAAAAAGATCAGAATAATCAAATTGCCAATCTAAGCCCTTATGAACATCCGGTGAATAGCTTGTAACCTCAATATTATAAACTACCTCCAAACGTCCTGTGACTTTATTAAAGACTCTCTTATTTGGCGAATTGGGCATATAACCTAGGAAAAATCCTTCGTCAGCCTTCTCACCAAATTTTGCTTGATGTCCAGTCTTTAATATGGTGCATGAAACTCCAAAGGGTTCAAACCCTTTTAAGTTAGGTTTCTTATTGTTCAAAAGCTCATAACAAGTCTTGTTATGTCTCTTAACCGTAAGAACTCTATTAAGAACATAACATGCTGTATTCACTGCTTCTGCCCAAAAGATGACCGGAAGCTTTGAATCAGCAAGCATTGTTCTAGCAGCTTCAATCAACGTTCTATTCTTCCTTTCAGCAACACCATTCTGTTGAGGTTCATAAGGTGCACTGAATTGATGTAATATCCCTTTGCTTAAGCAATAGATATTCAACGTTGAATTCTTAAACTCTGTTCCATTGTCACTACGAATACGCTTAACTCTCTTTTTATAGACATTCTCTACTAGATCAAAGAACTCAATTAGAATTCCAGGAGTCTCATCCTTTGATCCCAAAAAGAATACCCATGAGAATCTAGAATAGTCATCTGTGACAACCAAACAGTACCATTTGCCACCTAGACTTCTCTTGCTTATAGGGCCGAAGAGATCCATATGTAGCAATTCAAATGGCGAGGAGATAGAGTTTTCAGTCTTAGGTCTGTGTGGTTTCTTGTGCTGCTTTCCTTTCATGCAAGGAACACACTTATCCTCAGACTCGAAACGTTTTTGTGGTACACCTAGAACCAAACCATTTTTGGTTATATAATTCATCTTTCTCCAGTTTAGATGTGCCATTCTCCTATGCCATAACAGAGCATCTGTTTCCGAAGCCTTGGACAATAAACATGTAGACACCATTGAAGAGTTAGGAACACCCATGTTGATAGCATAGATGTCCTTCTTCCTTGGCGCCCTCATCAATATCCATTCATCAGGAATTTTAAAACCTGGCTTCAGGACTAAGGCCTCCTTTTCATTGAAATAAACTGGATGACCTTTATCACAGACTTGGGAAACACTCACTAGGTTGTGTGTAAGTTCTTCAACATAGTTCACATCCTCAAGAGTCAAAGTTCCATTTGAAACTTTTCCTTTTCCCGAAATTACTCCTCCTTTATCTCCTGCAAAATTTACTTTTTGCTTGAGACTATCCTTGAAGTCCTTCAGTAGACTTCTTTCACCGGTCATGTGCCTCGAGCATCCACTGTCTACATACCACCAACTGTCCTTGTTCACAGCATGCTCCTGCACATAACACAAAACACGATCAGTTATCAAGAGGGACCCAAGCCATTACGGTCTTGGTTTGTCCCTTATCATCAACAAACTTAAGCTCTTTAAAATAACCATTCTTCCCATCAGGAGCTTTGGTTACTTTCGAAGTAGCTTGAGTTTGTGGACGATCAGCCTTAAGAGGTGAATTTGAGGAGAACCTCTTAGGCACAAAAGTATGAGCTCTATTATGATAATTATAATTAAACTCATGTGATCGCGAAGTAGTGCCACTTTCATAATGACTATGGCCTCTACTTGGAGTTCTAAACCTCGACGGTGTCACATCCCTAGACTTATGGACATAATTATCACTTTGAGTATATGACCGTTTAGGTTTAGGTGGGGAGACACTATGCTTACCATCTCTTTTAAGAATGTTCACAGGTTTATTACCTAACTTAGGTTTGGTATCTAACCCGTCTACAGTCATATTAGAGTCGGTCTGTGTCTTTTCCTCAATCACAAGCTTATGTGGTGCTTCAGGCTTTTTGTTAGGACAACACGAAGCCACGTGTCCTTTTTGATGACATTTGAAACATGACATCTGCTTGCGTGATTTGCTCACTTTTGCTTTCTCATCCGGAGTCTTAGGCACTAAAGGTTTAAGCTGTTCCTTATCAACTTTATCATTAATCTTAGCATCGTTAATCACTCCACCCGATACAACATGTATTTTGGTGAACTGAGAAGCCTTGCTATTATCTAATGATACGTTCTTAATAACATCTTTCTGTGCCTCTGACTGTTCAGGTTTATCAGCTACTAAAATCTCAGGATTAACTTCAGTCATCTCAGAGTCCTCAGGAATAGGAGTGTAATTGGCATTAAAAGGCGGGGATACATCATTGTAACCTAACCCAGTCTTGTCCTTTACACTACGTTGAGCATCTAACATTTTATCCATTTGAGATGTCCTATAATTCTCAAGTTTACGGTTTTGCTCAATTAACCTTAAGTTAAGGTTCACTATTTCCTGATCCTTACTAGCAATCGTCTCATTTAAGTCTTTGATATTCATATAGAGACCATCTATGACAACAGATTTTTCACTTATGGTATCTCTAAGTTTTGTTCTATCCAACGCATCAGACTTAATTTTATCTTTTAAGACCTGTTTATCATCACTTAATCTACGAACATCCATAATAGCTTGATCAAGTTCAGATCTAACAGTCTTATAAGATTCCTTATCCATATTTAATTGTGATGACAGATTACTATTTGACACAGTTAAGACACTATTCTGAGACTGTAAATCAGTAACTAAGTAACAAACATCAGCAAGATTAAGAATATCTAAACATACCTTCTTCTTGTCAGTTTGTAATTCAGCCATACGTGCCACTAATTCTTCAGGACTCATATCTGGAGTTGAATCCATATATAGCACATCATCATCACTTGCCTTTTTTTTCAGACTCAGCCACCTCTACTCTCTGTTCCATGTCAGTGGGCATGTAGGACACTGATCCAGCAGTTGTTTCTTCGATCTCGGCCATCAAAGCTTCTTCAGAATGAGCTTGCCAATCATACGAGCCATCCAACTGCTTCACCACTAAGGCTTTGGAAGCAAGAGTACTTCCCGAACCTTGTTTTCCTTGTGCTTCTACTTTAGGTCTTTGGCATTCTCTAGCAAAATGACCAATACCCTGACAGTTAAAGCATCTGACCTTGGTTTTATCAAACCCTGATCTATTGCCCAACACCTTTCTACCAGTTTTCTTGAGGAAATTCTTCACCTTTCTAGATATCAACGCTAGTTGATCTTGAAGTTCCAGTTCCTCAAGATAATCAGAATCTATCTGCTCATAATCCTCATCAAATAGAATAGGATCATTGATCTTTCCTTCTATGTAGTTCTCATATGATGCCACAAAGGAAGCAAGAACAGACAGTTGCTGTTCAGCAGATTTCACACTCATCGGCATCTTCTGATGCTCTTGAGGTGACTTCTCAGAATTCTTTCCCTTTGTCTCATCACCAGAGGAGGAAATAAAGCACAGATCTTCAGTGATCATCTCTCCATTTTCATTAGTATCACCAACTAACAGTGCAGTGGTCGAACTCGATGACGCAGTCGAAAGACTTGACTTTCCATGATACAGCCCAGGGTTCTGAACCTGATCAGAATCACTATCTCTTGACTTCTTGGAGAAATCATAACCTTTCAGCTTGTCAATGACTTGCTCTAAGGTCATAGTAGAATACCTAGTTTCGTTATCCTTAATCATAACACCATACATTTCCCATTTAGAAGGCAAACCCTCAAGGAACTTGTCGGTTTTAGATACTTCTTCTTCAAAAATTTCATGGTATTCTAATTCACTTAGCAGATGGTAGAATCGTGTAACATAGGCATCAAGATCTTCTCCTTTTAAAGCTTTAAACATAGTAAACTGCTTTTTAAGAAGACTCTTCTTGCCAGCTCTCACCTGTGGACTTCCCTCACCTCTTTTCTCTAAAGCTTCCCAGAGCGCTTTAGCAGTATGAAAAGACTTGAGTTGATGAGCAAGGGATTTAGGAAGACACATCTTTATGCAAGAATGTGATTTATTCTCATTTCTGTACGCTTCCTTCTCTTGATCACTCATGTTTGCATAGGTAAGAACTACAGTAGCATTTTGAACAGTTTGAGTAGGTGGGGTGTATCCACTCTTGATACACATCCAGATAGACAGATCATGGAATCTACAGTAAGATTCAAATCTGTCCTTCCAATTGTAGTAATCCTCGATTCTTAACAACTTAGGTGGAACGTTTGACTTTCCCACCTCGTGGTCCATTTCGATCATTCTACTTAAGTCAGACATCTTAAAAACGTAAAATTAAACTGTTTCAGCGAATTCAGAAATCTCAACTCGCAAGACTCAGCTCAACTCGCAATCTCAGCTCGACTCGCAGAATTTGTCGATTCGCAAGCCTCAGTTCGGATTGCTAAAAGATGTCGATTCGCAAGTGATGTCGATTCGCGAGAGATCTCGGTTCGACTTGCAAGCCTCAGTTCGACTCGCTAGTTCAACTCGGTTCGCAGGCGACGCTGGAACCCTAATCTCGACTCGCGAAACGGCTGTTAAACCCGAAAAAACGAATTTTAAGGTATTTTTACGAACGAAACTGAGAAATTCGACTGTAAACTAACCCTAAAACTTCCAGAGAATGATTTTGATCGTTAGTATTGCAATAATGCACGTAAAAACGACCCGAATCAAAAACGCAATAAACTAAAACTCACGAACACACTCGTATCTAGCCCGAAAGCTCTGATACCAGATGTAAGTCCCCTAGTTTTAGGATCAATAACTTCGTTATCTGTAGTATTAAGGTGCGGAATCCCTCAATACGGTGTTATTTTACTAACAACGAATATGTTCGTATTGCGTTTTAACTAGACTTAGCTTTAAACAACGAATCGTCAAAGCCTAGCCTTAGGTTATGTTTTTCTCTGGTTTGTTGAATTCGCAGCAATTGAAATCAGAATGCAAAAGTTATGTTTTTCACCGATTGAAAAACATTATATATGTCCAGCTCGTCTCGACTCGCAAGGGCCTGCGAGTTCGGTCCAACTCGCAGCCCAAGCCCAACTCGGAACTCGGCTCGCCAGACTTCCACGAATTCAGTTCTCATCTCAGCTCGTTAATCTCGCGACCTGAGAACTCGACTCGCACAGAATGTATTTACTTCGTATTTAATAATTCGTCTAACTTAACACAATAATATGTTTAACGAATATTACTAACAAAACAAATATTTATTTACAAATCTAAACCAATATACAAACGTAATAATAATTACACTAGTCCTATATCAAGCTAGATCTGTTGTCACAATCTATGTCTCAACAGATTCTAGTAATATAACATCCACCTTCTTGTGTTCTTCGTTTACTTGTTTCATTAGTGCTTCATATTTTATTTTATAGTCTTCCAAATCATTGTAGTATTCCTAACAAAGGATGATAATGAAAGGTTGTTAGCTAGAAATATGTATCTAAAAATAAAGGTCAGAGACGAGGATGTTAACATTAATACATATGAATTTCGGATAAATAGTAGAAAATAAAGGTATTAAATGAATAGATGTAACTAACCTTCTTTTTGAGGTTGCACCTTTTTACGGCTCTAGATACTTGTCCACGTCTCCTGATTTTCTATAGTAAAATATTCACGGAATGATTAGACACACAGTAGATCATGGTAGATCTCTGCTTCACGATAGATATAATATGAATTGGAAACATGTTAAAATATCAATGGTCAAACATGTTAGAACGTAATGTGCATAGGGTGGGTCAATTGTAAAACTCAACACAGATACACACACACATATACACACACATATATATATATATATATATATATATATATATATATATATATTGACTGAATGTTTGAAGTACAATGGTTAAACACATCGATTGGATATCATAAACCGAGGTCAGATCGTATAGCATATCAGTAATATCAACAATGAGTTGTTTTCGTAAACAAATCAAACATGAAAGTGTAAGTAGTAACGGTGTCAAATGTAAATCGAATCACTATATACAGTCTTTCATCATGGCATGTTTGCGTATCGGCTTTTGTAGTTTCGTGAAACAGTAAACACAAAATTGTAACCACCATGCTTGTGATTAATTATTAATTATGTTGTTTGTAAAAATACCTGTTGTAGGCCAAGACATAATTTATAGGTTAGTTATATACGTTCAGTTTGTGTGTTTACCTTTTGTTCTTCGGATGTCACTGTTGGTGCTTTTTGTTGATTTGCAATGGAAGTCTCCACAGTTTCACGTCCGGATTCAGATTCCATGCTAGTGATCCCTCAGGGTAGACTTGGGTATAGTATGGTGAAAGATATCTAAAACATGGAAGGAGAAGAGGTGTATTAAAAAATGGAAGATAACAATAATATGTTAGACTTTTTAATTAGAATGTTAAAAGGTTAATTTGTTGAAAATCTGTTCAATCGTCGATATTGATGGGAAATAGTAATTAATAATTAATATTGGTATAATGTTAGGCATTATTATGCAAATCAAGTGGAGTAAATATTCAAATGATATATAAATTACCGAGTATTAAATAGGGTTGACCTTTGTAAATGGAATTGATTTCTAATTGAGATAAATTGACGTCAAACCCGCGTGAGTTAAGTTTGGTAACCTTTTATGTAGTGTATAATATTGATAATGAATAAAAGTTAATTCTACATTAACTATATTAGATGTTACAAAATCATTGATTTAGTAGGTGTTTATAAGAGGCTGTATATAAAGAACTGTTATATAGCTATCAAGAAGAGTGTAAGTAAAAGGCAGATAACGTGTCCTGTAGTTTCTTTGAGGTTTGGGTGTGATAGTCGTTAATGTTTTTATGCTATTGCCGTGATTAGTTTTATTTGAGTGAATAATAAATAGATAAATAGATAGCATACGATATGATGTACTTTAATTGTTTTGTAGGAGATGGATTATATGAAGAAAGGAAAAGACGTTGAATGCAGCAAGCGTGTAGATGTGATTTACTTGAGCGACTCTGAAGACGAAAATGTTTTTCCCGTAACCGTTATTAGTTTTATAACACAACCTGTCCAGTTATGTTTTGTTCGCGTTATAACTAAACACCGGGTTTTTGCTTGTAGATGTCGAGGGAAAGAAAGAAACGCAAGCGTGAACATAATATTGAGCAAGTGAAGTATATGACACCAATTGTGCTTGACGATTCAAGAGTGTGGCTGGTATGCATTTTTTATGTTGTTTCGGTTGTAGTCGAAGTTAGGGTTAATTGAATCCGAATGAATTTTAATGCAGGACGAAGAAGAGGTAAGTAAGCTATGGCAGGAAGATATGAAGAAACCTGATCCGTATGAAGAAATTGAAGAGTATGAAGAGTATATGTATATGTATGCTAATGATATGCGTGTGCTGTTAGAAATGGAATGGGAAGAAGACCAACTGGTTAAGGAGACGATGCGAAAGGTAGGAGATGATTGCTACTTCCTGTTGTGCTCTGTTACCCTTGTGTACAACAGGAAGTATTTGACGGAAGTCTCCACCGAAGACAACGACTTTACCACCAAATGGTTTTGTTTTGTTTTCTGAACGTATTATATCTCTCATTGTACGATCAAAAGCTTCAAAACAATGTCTATGCATCATGGGTGCTTCGTCCCAAATAATTAACTTTGTCTTATTTAAGAGTGCAGCAAGGTCACTGTCCGGTGTAATGGAACAGAATGAGTCTTCATTCACGTTAATAGGAATCGAGAATCTGGAATGTGCTGTTCTTCCTCCAGTTAAAAGCAAGGCTGCTATGCCACTCGAGGCAACATTTATAACAATTTCACCCATTGAGCGTACTGCGGATGCCAATGTTTTCCAAACATACGTCTTACCGGTCCCACCATAGCCATAAAGGAAGAAAAGGCCACCGTCATCTAATGAGACAGCTTCCATTATAGTAGAATAAACGGACATTTGTTCGTGAGTCAAAGTAGCAATCATCTCTTCATGTTCCTGCTGCAGGGTTGCAACTTCGTAGTTAAGTTCGTCATGTATGAGCATGTTGCAATTATTTTCTATGTACTCATAGTCCGGGAATGGCATATTTGGTATTTTCTTCAAAGAACTGCCGGACCTGTTGAGCATTTTTTCAATCTCAGCCAACGCGAGATTGTGCAAGATTGGTGCCAAATCTTCACCCTCTGAAATAAAAGAAGTTTTCAGGTTGGTATACTTGTTAGTTGAAGAACGGTTGTTGAAATTTCCAACCTCGGTATTTATGTTCAGGTTATAAATAAATAAAGTAACATGTGGTTAAAAATGTGAGATGGATTACATGTTAAACAGTTAAACCAGACTATGATGGCTATAATGCATGCAGATAATCTGAATTCAATAGAGATTATACCTTTGTGTCTATGGTGAGGTGGACATTCGTGTTTCATGTCGTCCGAAAGCATGTGACATGTTTGTTCCCATACATATTCTGGACGTGTCAAGTTATCCGTTGTAATAAGAGAAACAAATAAGGATCGGCAGAAATCAGCAGATGCCCATGCATAAGTTTCTTTTATGGATGCAATGTACTCACTATCATCATCTAATAGACCGAGTTCAAAACAGGCTTCTTTATATGTATCATATACTCTGCCGTTGACTGTGCGAATATCTTCAAAGCAAGTAGGACCTCTGACTTTGTTAAGTAAAATGCGAAGGTAGTACGTTTCGCCAGCCTTGGGAGGGACAAAGTTTATGCGTCCTATAGTTTTCGGTCCAGTGCGTTTTGTCCATTTCCTGATCTTTACATTCCAAACGTAATGTTGTGGGAACTCAACGTACGTATACTTTCTTGCCTCACTATCGTATTCGTTTTTCTTCATCCATTCCACAAACTGAGATGTACCAACAGAGGGTTTTTCAAGTACTTTTTGGATGTCATCATCAGCGTCAAACAAAATTGGTTGCTGATTTGGCAGGTGGAACGCCAATCTGTACACAGCTGGGGTCCGGTAGACAATAGGGAACTCATAGAGCCGCCAACAGGCCTCACAGGCAGATATGTATCTACAGCTGAAGTATTTGTCTATTTCGTCCTTAGTTCGAACACGCTTTTTCTTGTTACTATCAGATTCGTTGGCTTCAAATTCGTTGGCTTCAAAGCGTACAGTAATTCTGTCTGGACCTTTGTTGATGTATTTGAATAAGTACTTGATAGAACCAACTTGATTGCACCACTCAACGTTCATATGTGCCTGGAACTCCTTGAGGAGTTCCTTGTTGTAACCGACGACATGTCTGTCATAGAACGAAAATGAATTGAGAAAAACATAAATTGGATAGGAAAATACCTTAACATTACAATGTTGTAATTAAGAGTCAACATGTGGACAACCTTTAAATGGAACTGAAATTCAAAATTAAACTCATGAGTGTACGCGTATGGCATGATGAATAAACTGACCTGTTGTCTAATTTGGTAGTTCCCTTTAGGACAAAGTTACCATTGTTACGCCGTTTATATTTGGGATATCCATCATCATCCACATGTGTTTCATCCGTGAAATCCTTAGGGAAATGTTTAGAACATTGACCCTGTTTCATACAGGCGCAAAATGGGTTATCTTCACCACATGGACCATGTATCATGAACTCTGACACTATTTTGTAAAGCTCGGCATCCTCATGTTTGTCTGGAATCTCTGCAGATATAACTCGATCAATATCTTGAGGGTTTGGCAGTTTGTCGGATTTGTCCAAAAACAAACACATGTGGCAATGAGGCAAACCCCTCTTCTGAAATTCAATAGTGTAGACAACTGCAAGTAAGTGAGTTGTTGTGTAAGAAAATAAATTATAGACATAGACACACAAATCTTCAATTGTACCAGTTAGAAGGACAGAAGGAACAAACCTGCCGAAACACCACCTAAAACTTTATCATCCTTCAATCTTGATAAAAGACAGTCCAATTTCATCTTGAACACCCTTGTAATTACGTC
This sequence comes from Helichrysum umbraculigerum, assembly GCA_949592205.1. Taxonomy (NCBI): domain Eukaryota; kingdom Viridiplantae; phylum Streptophyta; class Magnoliopsida; order Asterales; family Asteraceae; genus Helichrysum; species Helichrysum umbraculigerum. Next base: position 102,038,890 of record CATIUR010000004.1, on the reverse strand, counting down.
TGGCCTGTCTTCAGAATTAAGTCCCAAAGTGTCTAAGAATCTTAGAATTTCGGGCCATTTCGGATTACATGTTAAAGTTATGAACAGATCAGGATAGCCAAACGCTCTAACAATAGCCATGGCATCAAGGTAATTCTGTTGCATATACCTGGCTCCCCCGGTAAACGATGAAGGAAGGATAACACGATTCCCCATGTCAGATACATCAACATCTCCATGATCGTGAGCATCAAACAAACTGGTCAAAGAAGATATGCGAAGAGTTTGTTGGTTGTTGCGAATCCATGCTAACCTTGTGTTCTCAACCATAGTGTATGCATCAACAATAAACTGCTGAAACAACTTCCTTGAAAGAAGAAGCAATGATACCTCGTGTACTCTTGTTTGCAACCGATAAGCAAAAAATTCCCGGATCGTAAGGCGTTTGTGAGTAGGTATGTCTTCCTCAGCAACACCTCGATGTAATATGTCCGATCTATATCCATCGTCAGCGTAGGGGAATAGTAAAGGATATTGAAGTGCAAGATACAGAGGATGCAGCTCACTTATGCGTTGGAGTTTCTTTGATTTCGTTTCCAAAACAATGTCTCTCTCATCAGAACAACCATCTATATCACCAACTATCAATGCTGCTACTTCATCCGCCGTTGGCAAATTATAAGTTCGCCCATCATTGTCCCTATTTCCAATAAGCTTTATGCGAATGGGTTCGGTGTGATTCTTAGTCCACCTATCTCTAGCCATCCGATACTTCTGGACTAATGGATTAACTGAATCCAACAGTCCTTTCAATTCTTCTACCAGCATGGTTTCTGTTGTGTTGTCATCTGCAGAGCCCTTGTTTTTGCGTGAACTGAACCAGGTAGAAAGTAAAAAACAAAGTAATGTAAGTACCATTATGAGGTATAGTTGTAGATTATAGTACGAAAGAATTGAATATTACCCATAAGCATTTATACGGTTTTCCGCCTCGTTTTGTGTATCGTAGATATACAACTGAGAAAACTTTGGTTGTTCACCATCTTCAGGCAAAAGGCTTCCTGCAAGATGATAGTTTTGGCCACACATGCGGTAAACATATGGCCCGTGGTCATTGTTAATCTTATGGTCGACTTTACCACCCATTGATGTGAACGCGAACATCATGTTATACTTCCTTACATTTTCAAGAAAAGTTTTGCTATCATGAGACCTGCCACATAATAGGTCCAACAGAAGACGAGGAGGGAACTTTAAACCCGGGAGTTCAACCTTTCCACCGCCACAACATAATGAGTATGCTTTTTTTGTAAAGCTTTTATTACCGCGCATAGCTTCTTTTTTCCAAAGTCTGGCTTTACATGCGGTACAGACGTAGACAGGATCACCGATATCGATGTAATCTGTAAAAGCGTAGGTAACAATTATAGAATATGCGTAATGAGTAATTTCCAAGCTCAAAATTCAGATTCTTGATTTATAAATAGAGCACTACCAGATGAGATGCCATGAAATTTTGGATTAATGTCGTGGCTATCGCGTGAATCATTAGGTAGTGGTAGATTAAGGTTGAGTGGCACCAACTCATCTTGGTTAAAATTATAATTGGGTGGTCTACCCCTCGAGCGAGCACTGTTTGGTTTCGTCTTGGTGTTACGTAAATCTGCCCAAATACATTCCCCATTAGTTGTTGTATTGTCTTATAGTGAATGCAAAAATAAGTCGAAAATGTTATGAGTAGCAACTTTAAGTCTAAAAATAAACCTGAGGTACCCTCTTGGTTGGTCGAGTCAGAGTTGCGTGTATTGTCCGATGCGTTATCAAGTGCTTGTTCAAGATTACGTGGGAGCAATGGAGCTGTAGTATGTATACTTTTTGGAGGTCTACCCCGAGGTCGATTGGTGACCGGTTTGTGTTTGTTCTGTATCGCAGTGGATGTGAAGCATGGATGAATTCCTGCGAAGACGGTTTTTAACAAAGAACTGTTAATACCCAAAAGTTGGGTGATGCACATGATACCAATGACAACAGACTGATTATGTGAGTATAAAAATGGTGAGGTTAGTTAGTATACCCGTGTGATGTAGAATTGATATGGTTGGAGAAGAGGCATCAGCAGATATAACAGATTTTGGTGAGATACTGTACTTTGATTTCCTGGTTGTGGGCCTCGAGTAAGAACTTTCTTGTGGAGTTTCAGATCTTTTATTTGAAGTTTTAGATTTTTTACCTTCACATTGAAACCAACTGTTAATTTGTACAATTGTATATATAGAGGTGTTTTTGTTAAATGATCCCATAAACTCGAAGACGTTTTCATATAAAGGTAAGTTGCTAAAGATCAGACGTTATCGGACCTAAAGGTTTACATTGTATTGAGTTTGTAGTAATAGTGCTAAAGTGTGAGACTGTATATTGTTCCTTTGTGTATATAGGAAGAATGATGTGTATTTTTAATTTATATAATGTCTACTTACTATGATATTTGGAAGATAATCGGGCGTAGCATAGATGCTAAACAATTATACATACCTGAAATTTAAGGAAAGGTAAGTGAAAACTCATTACCTGATATGGGATTAGTATCAGCTAAAGTAAATATGCTACTGGAAGCACTATGGTGACTATGTTTTGAAGATATTTGTGGGTGGTTGACGGAAGCAGCTGGTGATAGATTGCTGGGCGGTTTTGTTAATGATGGAGCCGATGGACCTGCAATGGATTTACCTGTATAAAATGACCGTATGAAAGCTAACAATTAATAAGAGATGGGTTTCACATAAGTGATGTACTCTGCATACCTTTATTGGTGATACATGACAGTGGTGTTCTTTGTACAGGCGTGAGCAGACAGCCGACAGTTTTCTGTGTGGCTAATGAAGAAAAAGGCAGAGTTGTTTCAGGAGATGAAGTCCTTAGAGGAGGCGTGGCTACTTGTCCTGCAGATTTAGAGTTAGTATCGGAAGATAGTATTTCTTCATTCAGTGAGTTGTTAGTTGGTGATTAAGGTGAACCTACTGACAAATGTATACAAAACTTCATCACAGGAAGCTTCAATACAGTTTATTAGTAACGAAATAATATGTCAGAAAGTTTAGAACAATGCATACCATTTTAAAGATAGAAAAAGAGTTACTTAAGCAAGTGCCTTTGAAGTTTCGTGGAGATGGATATTATATTTGTGAAACAGTAATTTAATACTCACCATATGAAGTTCCTTTGAGAGTAGCAGGTGTCTGATCGGACGTACTGTGTAAGTTGTTTTCTTTGTGAATGTCGTTCATTGATTTACGCTTTCTGGCGGGCTTAGATGGGCGGCTGATCTGAGACATGGTTGTGCAAGATAAGTAACCAAGGTATGCTTAGTATTTGATCTGTTTTAATACAAGATCGGAGTCTTGAAATTCAAAAAAATAATAAAAGCAATTTAATAGATATTGAATTTATAAATGGAAAGGAGAGAATTAGTTAATCTATTTTAAAACCTACTGAATTTAACTTTATGTTAACGGTTTAACATAGCTGTTATGGGCTGCAGGCCCAACGGGCTAAACTCAAAAGTGTGACTGTAAAAAAAGAAAATATTATGTCCAGCTATAATACAGATCTTTCATGAGATGTGTTTCCTGCAGAGATGAACAGAATATGTCAATATTGCACTAAAGGGAATACATATGGATGTGTTTCCTACAGAGATGAACAAAATCAAATAAATTCATATTTTGTAGAGACGATCAATGTTATCCGTACCTTCTGTTCTAAGAAAGTTGCCCGAATAGTAGTAATTGCTCTACCGAGGTTTTTTTTTCACTGATCCACTTTGACACAAATTTATAAAATTAGCAAGGCTGAACCACATTTGGTAAAAATGGTTATAGAGCTTCTGTAGATAGTCGTGAGCTTGCTGCACAAGTGAAACATTTGCACATGGTTTGGCAGAAACTTATTGAAGTGCATAATCGATGAGGATAGCAATATTGAAGCGTATGTGACAATAAATGTGAAAAAGTGTATGTATCTACATATATCTGCATATACATACATACATATATATATATGTAAAAAGGCTATTTATATGTATACTTATATATATTTGTAAAAAGGCAATCTGCATAGTTTATCGTTTGGATAAAAGCGCATAGAATAAGTATGTAGTAACTTGATGTCTCCAAATAAACTTGCATAATATGATTGAATTGTGAAATCGTGTTTAACGACAAAGCCCTAAAATAGGGAAAACACTGAAAGTAGAAATAACGACATAGTCTTACAGAGGGAAAGCAAGTAAATAAGGCGTAACAAAATAAATATCCGGACTAAACTCGAACACTCAAAAGAACAGAACCTCTGACAGCACTCAAATGTCATCCATTTTTGATATCTTAATCTTCTCCAATGCCTTTCCAGTTGTGGAGGTTGATCCAACATTAGGAGATTCATCGGCGGGGGACTCACTCTTCCTTTTCAAAGAGAATGGTACCGGTGTGATCACTTGAGCAGGCTCGGGGGAGAAAAGGTGTTCAGCATCAATGGAACAGGTCTGTTAGGGAAAAAAAAAAAAAAAAAAAAGGACAGATAAAGGTTGTTAAGTAGATTAATGTTAATGAATAGTAGTATAGGAATTTTATGTACCTTTCCGATAGGAGTAGAAGCAGAGATGTCAACTATATCAGGTTCATTGTTAGTATGCGCAGGATTAACAGGGACTGCAGTGATCACGTCTGAATCAGTTGTCCCACGACTGACAGTATATCCAGGATACCCATGTCTGATGTTGACATCCCCAACATAAATTTTGAACACAGCTACTTTGTTCAAGATGTCATTAAATTCAGATGGGATAACATGCGGGTCGTCAATCTGTAACAAAAATAGTATGTACGCATAAGGTTAGAGCAGAACAGGAGAGAGGAACATGAAATTATTTTTTTGACCATAATCGAATTGTAGGTACCGTTTCAAGTTTTCGCTTCAGCCATGAAATACTCCTGTTTAGCAGCTTCGATAATTGACCGTCAAATAACACCAGTGATATGGGACCGGTGACATCTTCTCCTCTTAACGTAGCTCGTATCCTTTTAAATAAACAAATCAGATGGGCTATTTTTCTGTAGGAGAACAGTAAAGTGTGAAAGTTTGCATAATCACTTATCACTTACTTTCCCGTTACGTCTGTAACACGGCCGCACACTTTACAATTAAAAGCTCTTGTGTGCGCGGCATCGAAGGCCTCGCGAGTAGTCTTTGTGTTGCAGGAGTTACATGAATACCAAAACCAACCTTCGTCAATCGGAAACTTAGTCAAAGTAAGTTTGACCACGCAGTACGATTCCTGCAGTAAGGATCAAGGAATTATGCATAATGGATGCAAATTTCAACGAAACAGATAATTGAAGACATTGTAATCAGGTCTGTTGATATGTTGTTTACGTGACATACAATTTGTGTTGATCGTACTTCGTCGACTGTCTTAAAAACCTCGTTGGTGTAGTCATCAACCGCTGACTTGATGACAGCTTCGTGAGATAAGAGCGACAATTGCGTTGGTGGGACATCCACATCATCTCTGTTTAGTAATCTGTCTTAAACAGCAAATGAATTAAGTGCAATTTAGGAAATTCTATTAGGGAACAAAGTAAGTGACAAGTTGGAGTGTTACTCTTCTCTGTATTCCACGATGGGCAAGGCATCTGAGTTGATGTGTAAACGTGCACCGCTGAAATGGTTGCCTACTTGGGGCAGCTCTGTTCATCATTAAAAAAATTGTAATACAAATGGAATACAGAGAAAAAAATACTATTCATTATAAAAGCCACTAATATGGACACTTACTCTTATAGTCTTTTAATCGGGCATTTTGTAGCCATATAATTACATGTTCGGATGAGTGCTTGTTACGCTCAATAAAACCTTCTAACGCTTCAGCATGCTCTCCCCACACATTGCAATATATTTTCTCTCCGCTGTCAGACACATAGATCGAAAAAGGTGTAGATATGAGGGATTGAATAACATCAAAGAACCTTTGGGTATGATGTAATGATATTAAATGAAGCAATGGAAAACGATTTAATGGATGGTTTACTGAATATCTTGTAGATAGAATTCCTTGTTTTTCTTTTCAATCCCGTTGACACATCTGATTTGTATGGCTTCAGTTGACACAAGTTGACCAATAACATCTGCAATGTTACCATGAGATTATGTTGTTGTATTAAGTTCATTTGTAGTGTGCATAACATGAAAATACCGAATGCTTAAGCAATGCTGCCTACCAAAACCAAAGGTCATGGTGACATTCCACTTCAAAATATCGTCAAATCGAACAAAGTTGTATGGATCTCCCGCTATATCAAACGACGGGCATCGCCGTACTTTGGATGTCCTGAAGAATGATATTTTTGCCTCATGGTCAATTAAGCGAAAGTCACCTTTGACAGGGTCTCCTTTGTATGGGTCAACTCCAAAATTGGAGATGTCAACAAATCTGCCCTCTTGTAACGTTTCATCAAAATCTGAGTAGAAAAATGGCCTTACGGAGGCAACAATCTTATTGCCCTGAAAATGGAGACATACATTTACATAAAGGTTAGACACGGGCTATATCAGTACAGCGTTTTTAAAATATGATGCATGGTTTTAAATGTAAGCTCTTACGTGAAGAGCTGTTTTATGAGTTTGATACCGTTACTCTATAAAAACCTATTTCATGCATAAAATTCAATGATGTCTGCATGGTATACTGACATCTGATATAACTTTACTCTTATTATTATCTGATACCTGATGGGGAAAGACAGTAAGATATGCTTCAAACACATTTTTATATGCATGGTACACGATTGGAACTCACTAAGAAGGTTCATGATTAAAGTTCATGAACCGAATAAAATTGCTATTAGATGGTAGTTATAAATACTAAGCATATACAGTTATATAGAATGTTGTATGTAAAGTTAAATAGGTTCAACTGATGTAAGGAATTTAGTTAAACAGGACAGAATGTGACGCTAAGTCAAGCAAAATAGATAACATATCAATCATCAGTTGCATTTAAAAAGTACAGAATGTGTATGCTCTAAATGAGTAGTGAAATAAAGGATAGCATGTCTGAACATGAGTGTTGTGCTGTATGTTTGAAACAAACTGTTAGTAGTGTTAGAGTAGAATCCGCAAACATTATAATAAGAAAATGCCAAACAATTTTCAACTGCTGATTTATTAACTCATGTTCAGAAGCTTGTTTACATTTCAAATAAAGTTTAAACCTTTATGGTCATTTACAAACCAACCCTAAATCCTCCCATAACTCGAGCCTAATCAGTTGCAGTGTGTTTGACAGATTTTTTATGCAATAAAGAATCACTGCAATTAGGGTTAGCAGTTCTGAACATGAGCTTTGTGCTACATGTTTGAAACAGCCATTGCAATGGGTAAAAGAACATAAAAATGAAAACAGATGGAGTGATTCAACAAAAGAAGAAAGATGCAAGAATTTGATGCAAACAACAGTATAAAGATGTTGGTAAATACCTCTTTATCACGCAGGATCATATCAACGGATGCCACTTTAGAGGGGTTGTTCATGTAGCGCTGCCGCCACAATTGGAACACGTGAACACGTACTTTCAGTCCAGGCTTGTAGGTCTTAATCAGATTGAGTGGTGTAAACCCGTCATCAGATGCCATGGGTTAAAGGAGTAGGTATTCAGAAACAGGAGGATGAGAATTTGAAGATGGGAAAGTGGTTTTCTAAATGGATTCAATTTTCATAGCTAAGGCCTCATATTTATAGACTGTTTTTGGAATTTTGGGAGGGAAAAAAATCATGGCGTTTGAAAAATTAGGTGTGTGATTAGATGCTGATTTTGTAAATCATGTATATTAATAAAACATTATTGAGTTTATATAATTGTAACAAAAACAGAACACATTCCAAAATTAACACATATTATTATTCTGTTTCTATAATGTTTATTTTTGGAATATATTTTTTTGGAATTGTGAAGTCAACATTGCCAACCCAAGCAAGTAAAAATCCAGTTGGGTGTCCTACATCAGAGATATCTAGAAACAATAAACTTGATTATCATATAATACTGACTGATATATTAATACAATAAAAATATATATTTTATGGGACATATATACACAGGAAAAGGGTGATTAAGATATTTTGATACAACATAACAAAGACCAAAATGTGATTAAAATAATTGTTCATCATCTACTTAAAATCTTCACTAATAGATTGAAAATAGGATTTCATTCCTGGTTTAGACCAAATGACCTAATCCTCAAAGTGTATCATTCCATTCTAAAAACATGAACAGAAAATGACAAGACCAATTTAGGTGGCAAAATGGGCATTCAATCACTCTTACTATAACACAATATTAAACCTTCCACACTATATCTTTTCATACAGCCATCTAAAAGGGTAGACATTATAATCCTATCAGTTTTGTATACACGGATCTTAAACCATCAAGCATACCTTGTATGATAACAGGAAGATAGCTAACCTGTTCGGATATTTTACATCTAAACAAACTGTTTAGCATTACTTTCTAATTCAAAAATGCTCACAATTTATTGGTGATGTACTTTATTATTCCCTACTCATCAAGACTAATTCTTTCAATCCGTGGCATTACAATATTACATTAAGCTAACACCTCTTATTCAACTCTTACATATTAACTATTTACCTTTAAATACTGCATTCTGATGCCATTAGCTAAAAAATTTTCCATATAAAATCTAAAATGATACATAACATATTTTCATAGCATAAGAAACAATTAAGATTCTCAGTGAACCTAGACACAATAGAATTCAAGCACATAATAGCAATCACAAAGCATATCAATTTGTGCAGGTATACAAAGATTTGTGCATATCTTAACTGAACATAATACACGATGTTGAGTAAGAGACAGTCGGTAAACCTGGGCATTTCCTGCTTGTGCGTAGCATACATGTAAATATAATGTTCACATAATTCCATCGGTGAACAGCAAATTTAGCATAAATCCATCAGAACTGCACAAAAAATAATTTTCCATCATGTACTTATAATCAAACCTTTATATAGTTGCACGCATTATTGCAAAATTTAGGACTGAAGTTACATCTCTTATAAGATATACATACATTCATTGACGATTAAGTGATTTGCAGATTTTTCAGCAAACCTACACAGTAAAAGTCATAGAGTATCAGTCCATTCCAAAAACATTAACACAGTGTGTATAGCATTTCCGAACTGAGAAGAGATATTGAGTCACTGAATTTAGCAATCACAAAGGATCTCTCTTTATATGATAAGAGATGTGTCACAGATTATGTGTGGAGCATAAATCCATAAGATGCCCAAAATTAATTGTTCATCATGTACATACAGCTTAATTGCAAAAATCCATTCTGGCATATTATTTCCTCGATGTTACTGATATATTGTAGCAATTTAAAGCGTTACCATCGACTGTTTTTGTGTTTCACAAAAAAAATGATTGCTACACAACTTACGCTATACAGTCGCAATTCGAAATATGTAAAGTCCATTAAAGTATCAAATTATCAATCTATACCTGTATTTTACAACACCTCCAAGAAAATGCGAATCATCTTTTTGATCCGAATGTATCAATCAATACCTGTATTTTACAGTACCTCCTAGACATGTATGCTACAATTGATACGTGCAATAATCTAGAATTGCGAGTGATTAACGTCAATAAAACAAATCGATAATTGCAAAAACGGTAGATTAAACCTTCAATCGACACATTCGGCCTTTATCATGCGAAGTTTGCTTTGATTCTGGGGCAGTACGATCCCACCAATAGAAGTTTGCATGTAATGAGTAAGACATATAAAACTTTCATTCAGGCATTCAATCAAACACTTGGTTAAATTAAAAGATAGGGTCATACCTGATGAACTTAATCTTCATGAAAAAGAACATAAGGAAGCCAATAAATTTATAATGATGACATTCGTATTATTAACAAATGATGTAAAATCTGTAAGTTTCACACTGAAATCAATGAAGATGTTGAGATATAGTGAATATCGTACAAAAAGAATTAAAAATAGAAAGTGAATTTTGGTTTTTTTGGTCACGTGATTTGGGCATAGCAAAATTAATTGGTTTTAATCTTTGGTGGATGTTCACGTGGAGGAAAAGTTACACAATTCATTTAGCTAGCGCCGCTTTTGAGTCGGTTTGGAACTTCTTTTTGCCGACCTCCTTTTTATTACGATTAATATATATATTGTACCCTATATTGTATAAACCCTAAGCTACAAAATAATACAGAAGAAAACTCTCTAGTTGGCCGTGGAGTAAAGCGATCACCCCGATCTCATATAACCACGTTATTTCCTCGTGTCGATTTACTTTTCTGCATTACTTTTATCCGTTTGTTGATTTGTGTGGTTACAATTATTCAATTGTTTGTGTTGTTTGGGCTCATAATACTTAACAACTGGTATCAGAGCTTCAAGGTTTGAAGTTTTGGGATCAATGGCGGACGAAGGTAAGTTTAAAATTGACAGATTTGATGGGAAGGATTTTGGGTTTTGGAAGATGCAAATAGAGGATTATTTGTATCAGAAGAAACTACATCAACCCTTGTTAGAGCATAAGCCAGAAAGTGTAAAAGCTGAGGATTGGGCACTTTTAGATCGTCAAGCTTTAGGTGTGATTCGATTGTCACTCGCGAAAAACGTTGCTTACAACGTTGTGAATGAGAAGACAACTTTTAATTGTCTTAAGGCTCTCTCTAACATGTATGAGAAACCTAATGCTGCAAATAAGGTTTATTTGATTCGACAGTTAGTTAATACGAAGATGAAGGAAGGGGCAGATGCAACTGATCATATTAATGAGTTCAACAATATTTTGTCAAGATTGGTTTCGGTAAATATTGAGTTTGAGGATGAGGTGCAAGCACTTCTATTATTGTCTTCATTGCCTGAAAGTTGGTCGGGTACAGTTACAGCAGTCAGTAGTTCATCTGGGACTACTGCACTCACGTTTGATGGGATTCGAGACTTGATTCTAGGGGAGGATATCCGAAGGCGGAATTCTGGTGAATCGTCGAGTTCTTTATTGAGTACAGATAACCGGGGCAGAAAAACTGAAAGAGGGTCGAATCAAAAGGGTAGATCAAGATCCAAGAAGAGGAATAACTCTAAGAATAGGAAGACTGTCACTTGTTGGAATTGTAATCAGAAGGGTCACTATCAATCTCAGTGTAAGAACCCTACTGATGAGAAGGCTAAGGACGTGAATTTGGCTACCGATGAGACGGATGACGCATTAGTTTGTTCTGTTGAGAATGCGGCTGAGTCTTGGATTATGGATTCAGGAACTTCGTTTCATGCCAACCCATACAAAGATACGATGAAGAATTTCAGGCCGTATCGTGGTAAGGTCCGATTAGCTGATGACAAGAGACTGGATATTAGAGGCATTGGAGATGTGGTATTAAGGACTTCCCTTGGTACTAACTGGACTTTGAAGGATGTGAGATACATTCCCGATCTTAGACGGAAGCTTATCTCTATTGGTCAGTTAGATGAAGAAGGTAGTGATGTTACCTTTGAAAATCGCCAATGGCGTGTGGTTAAGGGAAATCGTGTGATAGCTCGTGGACATAAGAGGGGAACACTTTATATGGTTGAGGAACCTAATGATGAGAATGGGGTAAATGCTACAGTTGATGTAGGGCCCGAATCTACTCTATGGCATCGACGGCTTGGGCATATGAGTGAGAAAGGTATGAAGATGCTTGTTTCTAGTGGGAGGATTCCGGATCTGAAAAGAGTTGAAGTTGGCTTTTGTGAACCATGTGTCTTTGGTAAGCAAAAGAAGGTTACTTTTGGTAAATTGGGATCAACACCAAAGATGGAGAAGCTTGAGCTAGTTCATACGGATGTTTATGGACCTACATCGGTTGAGTCTATTGGTGGTTCTCGGTATTATGTCACCTTCATTGATGATTCCACTAGAAAGGTATGGGTTTATTTTCTTAAATATAAATCTGATGTTTTTGCTACCTTTAAGAAGTGGAAAGCTGCTGTTGAGAATGAAACTAACTTGAAGGTTAAGTGTTTGAAATCTGACAATGGAGGTGAATACAGCAGTAAGGAGTTTATTGACTATTGTGCTGAGATTGGTATTAGGATGTTAAAAACAGTTCCTGAAACACCTCAGCAGAATGGTGTTGCTGAACGCATGAACAGGACTTTGAATGAGAGGGCAAAGAGTATGAGGTTGCATGCAGGTTTGCCTAAGATGTTCTGGGCCGATGCGGTTAATACAGCAGCGTATTTGATTAACAGGGGACCCTCAACACCTTTGGGTTTTAGAATTCCGGAGGAGTTATGGCTTGGCAAGAAGGTAATCTACACACACCTTAGAGTTTTCGGTTGTAATGTTTATGTGAAAACTAAGGATGTGAACAGGGATAAGCTTGATGCAAAATCAAGAAAATGCACATTTATTGGGTATGGTTCGAATGATATGGGTTACAGGTGTTGGGATGATGAGTCTAAGAAGATTATCCGCAGCAGAGATGTCACTTTTGATGAGAGTACGGTTTATAGTCGCAAGGTAACGGTAACTCCGAAACATGATTATGTTGAATGTGATGATATTCCTGTTGATGATCTTGCAGGTCCTAGTGGGAGTTCAGGAGACCATGAATTGCCGAATAACGGTGAGGTGTCAGGTGATGGAGAAAGTTCAGAGACTGGAGAAAGATCTGAAGTGAGTGGGAGCTTAAGTAATGTGGATGACAGTGGCACGGATGAGCCTGTCACACCTATACTTCCTACTTTGAGACGTTCCACTAGAACGCCCAAACCTGTAAAAAGGTTCTCTCCATCAGCAAACTATCTACTTTTAACAGAAAATGGTGAACCGGAAAATTATTCTGAAGCAATGCGATTGAAAGAATCCATACAGTGGGAGCTTGCTATGAAAGAAGAGATGAGTTCACTTGAGAAGAACAAGACCTGGTCGTTAGTAAATCTACCTCATGATAAAAAGGTTTTGCATAATAAATGGGTGTACAGGATCAAAGAAGAACTTGATGGTAAAAGGAGATACAAAGCAAGGTTAGTGGTCAAGGGTTTCCAACAGAAAGAGGGAGTTGACTATAATGAGATCTTCTCGCCGGTTGTGAAGATGACTACTATTAGATTGGTGCTTAGTATTGTTACTGCTGAAGATTTACATCTAGAGCAGCTAGATGTGAAGACTGCGTTCTTACATGGGGATCTTGATGAAGACATTTATATGGCTCAACCTGAGGGCTTTGAGGTAGTGGGTAAAGAGAAGATGGTTTGCAAATTAAAGAAAAGTCTGTATGGGTTGAAACAAGCGCCTCGGCAATGGTACTTGAAGTTTGATGACTTTATGAAGAGGAGTGGATACATGAGATGTGACATGGATCATTGCTGCTACTTGAAGAAATTCAAGTCCTCCTATATCATATTGTTACTTTATGTTGATGACATGTTACTTGCAGGTTCAGACATGGCGGAGATCAATAGATTAAAGAGACAGTTGTCTAAGGAATTCGAGATGAAAGAATTAGGAGCTGCAAGGCAGATTCTTGGTATGAGTATCGTGAGAGATAGAGTTGAAGGTTCTCTAAAATTGTCTCAAGAAAAATACGTTGAAAAAGTGTTAGAGAAATTCAGTATGAAAGATGCCAAGACACGTAATACGCCTTTGGGTAGCGTCCTAAAGTTATCCAAAGATCAATCACCAAAGACGGATGAAGACAAGGAAGAGATGGCTAAAGTTCCGTATGCATCGGCAGTTGGTAGTTTAATGTATGCGATGGTCTGTACGAGACCGGATATTGCTCATGCAGTGGGAGTTGTTAGCAGGTTCATGTCTAATCCGGGTAGAGAGCATTGGGAAGCGGTCAAGTGGCTTTTGCGTTACTTGAAAGGTACTTCTAATATGGCACTGTGTTTTACTAAGAAGAATGTCATTTTAAGAGGTTATGCGGATGCTAATTTGGGTGGTTGTGATGATTCGGGTAAGAGCACTACGGGGTATGTTTTCACAGTTGGTAAAACGGCGGTTAGTTGGATGTCTAGACTTCAGAAAAGTGTAGCTTTATCAACCACGGAAGCTGAGTATATGGCTGTAGCGGAAGCAAGTAAAGAGCTTATTTGGTTGAAGAATTTTCTTGAAGAGTTGGGCAAGAAACAGGATGATTGTGTTTTATACTGTGATAATCAGAGTGCTGTACATCTCGGAAAGAATCCGGTGTTTCACAGTCGTACGAAACACATTAATTTAAGGTATCATTTTATTCGTGATCTTGTGAATGATGGTACACTGTTGTTGAGTAAAATCCTTGGTTCGAAGAATCCTGCGGATATGTTTACTAAGGTGGTCACAACAGAAAAGTTGAAGCTTTGTATAGCTTCAACTGGCCTTCTGATGAACTGATGACAGAAGGTGTCGACTAGAGAGTTAGAGGGTTTTATTTTTGGTTCCTGGATTTCAATAGGTGTAGTTGAAGGGCCTTTTATCGAAAGTCTATCTGATTCGTGTTTAATCAGTGTGCGTGTCCCAATTGGTATTGGAGGTATGGAGAGGCGGATTCGACTTGGTTGAAAGGGAATGTTTGAGGGTTTAATAATTTTGGGTTTGTCCGATCTTCAAGTGGGAGATTGTTGAGATATAGTGAATATCGTACAAAAAGAATTAAAAATAGAAAGTGAATTTTGGTTTTTTTGGTCACGTGATTTGGGCATAGCAAAATTAATTGGTTTTAATCTTTGGTGGATGTTCACGTGGAGGAAAAGTTACACAATTCATTTAGCTAGCGCCGCTTTTGAGTCGGTTTGGAACTTCTTTTTGCCGACCTCCTTTTTATTACGATTAATATATATATTGTACCCTATATTGTATAAACCCTAAGCTACAAAATAATACAGAAGAAAACTCTCTAGTTGGCCGTGGAGTAAAGCGATCACCCCGATCGCATATAACCACGTTATTTCCTCGTGTCGATTTACTTTTCTGCATTACTTTTATCCGTTTGTTGATTTGTGTGGTTACAATTATTCAATTGTTTGTGTTGTTTGGGCTCATAATACTTAACAGAAGAAACCTAGGTAGCAACCAAAATAAAAACATTACTCATGAACCAATCAAACAATATGCTACTAAAATTTACAAATAAGTAGTTAGTGACTGAGCGTTAGGAATGAGATTTGTATACACAAATCATTTTCACTCATCTCCAGATGATGTTCAAATATCACAACTTTATTTTGGCTTGAAGAACACTTACAGATTTCCCTTAATCCCGAGTGGTGATAACAGGAAAGTATTTAATTTGGAATCATCGCCATGTGTAGGCAGGCCATAGCATTTCCTGAGCTAAAAATCAGCAGCAGTTAATTAACATTTTCAAGTTAATAACCACCAAATTAAAAATCAGCAATTAAGCACAACATTTGGAGGATAAAACATTACTCATCACCTGATGATGTTCAAATGTCACAACTTTATTTTGGCTTGAAGAACACTTACAGATTTCCATTAATCCCGAGTGGTGATAACAGGGAAGTATTCAATTTGGAATCATAGCATTTCCTTAGCCAAAAATAAGCAGCAGTTAATAAACATTTTCAAGTTAATAACCACCAAATTAAAAATCAGCAATTAAGCACAAATAAAAGCACAAGACAAAAAAAATTACCTAAACATAAACTTTTATACCAGAAGATCAGACAAGTAAAAAGGAATGAATAAATAATAAAAATCATTAACTATGTAACAGATTCTTCAAATTAACGGATAAATTATGCCTTATAATCACCACCTTACATATTAATAAATAATAAAAATCATTATCTATATAACTTGAAATTCGATTGTGTGATTAAATACGGAATGGAATTCGGTACTCGGTTGGAATAAACCCTACCTGTAAGATCAGACAAGTACCTTTAGAAATTGCTTAAAAAGTTCGTTAAGCATCTTCCTAATCCAGATTCAATCTTCTCAAAATCATTAACTATGTAACAGATTCAATCTTCTCAAAACCATTGCCAAATCCAACAAATCAGTCATGATTCCTTTATAAAGATACATTCTAATACTATGATAATTCCTTTTCTACTGATATACAATACGAATGAATTCATCTGTAACAATTAAATTAAGTTTCATATGAAAAAAATGAAGAGATAAATACCAAACTTGCCGGAATCTCCACCCTTTTCAGTTGATCGTCCGCTGTCGTCCGTCGGCGTCGTCGTTCGACGCGACGGTGAAGGGATTCCGCCGTTCGGTATTATTCCGACGCCACGTCCGCCGCACTCCACCAATTTTTAGGTTTTCATGTTAAATTGAGACGAGCAATTGATTGATACGGACAAGAAAGGATGATTAGATGCTTCAATTTTGATTGGGGGATGATGGGTTTGATTGATTTTGGTGTTCTTGGATTGATCGGCCGTGTGTTTTTTTTCCTTTGGTCGGCGTTTTTTTTCCCCTCTGCAGGGCGCCTCTTGTGTGTTATGAAGGGGGATGGGAAATATTAACTTGAGGGTATTTTGGGAAAAAGATTGGTTAAAGAGTTGGTGATTAATTAATCATTTTGTTAAACATAATCAAGGGCTAAGATCAATCAAGCTAAGGAAATGAAAGGGGGAGATTAACTTAGAAGGGCTATTTTAGGAAGTGATTAACTAATATAGCTTCTCTTTTAATAGATAAAGTAGATTCTACATCATAAACTCACCCACATGTCCATCTATAGAATGAGCATATATACAATGGTGATACACATTAGAAAGTAATGATGAAAACGAAAATGAACATATAGAAAACAGAACATACATATCCCAAGTAGACTCTTAATCATGTGTATGATCATTGTCATTAACAAGATACATCTGTTGATCAACCTGATTGATCAAAATTAAGGATTCTACATACGATCCAAGGAAAAAAGAGCGTATATTCCCATATATACCAAGACTTCTAACATTCCCATTCCATTCAACATATACCAACTCATTGTTTTTTAATGCCACTACCATATCCCCATTCATCCTAAACCCGATCACCTTTCTTAATATACCAGGTAAGCGAATAACGTAGAGCTTTTCCCATGATCCCGTGATTCCATACTCTTTCATAACCCATACACGACACGATTCCCTCCCTTTTTCCAAATCATATTCTAGCATCACAAGACACCCTTTTCGGTTACTAATCGACAAATTTGAGACGTGTTGACAAGCTAAACTATCCGGAAGTGACATTTCCACAAACACTTCGTCGACCAAATCAAACGATACTATCAAACAATGAAAACTCACATTCGTTTCCTTGTCAAAAGCAACCCAATGTATTCTTCCGTTATAACAAACCTGAGACCAAGTAAAATGAATCGTTTTGCGTGGACAGTTTCGACTACAGTCACTACAAATTGGCTTCCTCCAACCACCTAATGCAACCGAAAAAACCTCCACCAATCTCGGTATCAAACAGTCATTCGAATACGCAATTCTAACAATCTTCGGATCACGAGTTACGGGACAAACACCAAACCCTAAGACAGTGATTAACCCTTGAGGCATGGATTGTTCGTAATTCAGAACTGAAACATATATCGATTTTCGAATAGACGGGTTCCAGAGGATAACCATGTCCATGGAATCAGATAAGTCATCACTCAAACAAATTACACCGTCACAATAACTAACAATCCTAAAATAAGCAGTTTTGCTAGCGTATTGAAACAACGGCTGTATATTTGAAAATTGTAAACCGAAAGTTTCATCGTCTTTGGATACGATGTATTGCTCGTTTCTAAGTGTTCTATCGAAATACCTTATTAATTGTGTTTGAGTTTGGTTTTGGTTGATGGATTTGGCGTGTTTGAGGTGCGTGGAGATGAAATGATAGGTGGTAATGAGAGAATTCCATGATTTGCAGACTGTACGGAATATGAGAATGGACTTGAGAGGGAGATGTTTGAGGATTTGGAGGTACAGATCGCCATGGAAGTAATCCGACATTATTTAATTATTTTGTGAATGATTTGATTTTTGTAGAAGGGATACCAAATAAAATGGTTAAAAAAAAAAAACGTTTTGCTGCAAAATGGGAGAGGAAGTCGGTGTGACGTGGCGGTTGCATGAAGTACCATCTGCACTTTTGCGTTGGATTCGAAGCTTCTGGTTGGGTCGACTCTATCCGCTCGGATTATAGAGTTGGTAGGTTAGCACTTGATGGGTTTTTACCGGTTACTTTTTAATTAAATATTAAAACAATAATATGCGAAAAATAATTAAAACAATAAACCCATTACCGCGGATCTAAATACTTTGAATAAATCAATCAACTAATAGTACGAGACAAAAGAAACAACTTACAGCGACTTGCTCGGTATGAACTATCTTTTGCTTCTTTGTTGGAGGTGCCAACGCGTTGGTACCAATACTTGTCATCTTTATGGATATAACCGCTAGTCGTTTATCTATTGGTTATACGTTATCTTTACTACAACTTAGTAACAACGCGCAAACCGAATCAAGAACAATACACACGTGAGTGCGTATGGATCGAATAACCCATAAACCGAAAGTTCGGTTTTGGGGTTTGTGGATTTCGGCCGGATCCAAGAGAGAGGAGGGAGAGAACTTGTGAGGGTTTTAGGGTTATGTGTGTATTAACCTAATCTTGATCCCTAACCCTTATATTTATAGGTAGGCCAATCTTGTCCAACAAGTTAATCAAAATTTACGAATTAAACCCTCAACTTATAATTAGTTTAATATAATCACCAATTATATATTTCTCTACATAATAAATCTATAATTAATTGTCCTCGTACATATCCTTCGATGATGCATTAGTATGACCCATTGGTGTCTTAATTATCGGATTAAATAACTTAAATATAATTATCGAGCACATTATTCTTTCAGACTCCCACTTGTGCAAAGATGATTATACTTAACTTATTAAGTTTCCTATGACGGTCCCTAGCAAGACACATAGGATAACCGAGTCATAAGAACTCTTATACCTCACATGATTTAGTTGAATCACCCATTCACAATGGTATATTAAAAGAGCAGCATATCCTTTTGCAACACGATATTTACGAGAGCGTCTGGCATGGACTTTACTCAACCATAATAATACTCTATTTGTTCTTGATCTAGTCTCAACTGGTTTTAAAATAACGGAAGTCTAATACTCTCCGAGCGCGGCCACGCATTCTCCAGTTTTAACCATCAAAGGCCTAACAATATCTCTCTTAATTAAAAGAGGTGCAAATCCCATCTTGAAAATTAACCACTCTACACTTAGCTCCCACTGAACCCAGCAACCAACCGTTATGGCTATGCATTTACGCATAACGTTAGATTGTGCCTAAGCCCAATGTCAACTAAGCTTGAATGCAATTAACTTCTCATGTAATGAGGATATCTCACTTGAGTTAACTTATGATAGAAGTCCATGAAGTTACACTCAAAGCGGGTCAACCAATATTTGATCAAATCAAATACCCATGAATCTTTGACAACCTTAATGCTTTAAGTCCTAATTAAGATTTCGGCCAATATTTCACAGTCACCATCACCCCATTGTGATTCCCACGACAACGAGTAGGCTATGGAAGGTTTTGGAATCCGTCATGCGCAATTCCATGGATTGCTAAAACATACTAAATAATTGAACATTTTAAAGAAATACGCAAAACAAAAACATCTCTTTGAATTTCAATAAAGTTCAATTGTTCAATCAATACATAAAGAATTATAATAATAAGCCGAGAGATACTTCATGCCTATGAACTCAGCATGCTTGTAATGCTTGGCTTGAGATAACGCTTTTGTCAACGGATCGGCAGCATTATCATCGGTTGGAATTTGTTGTATCTTTACTTCACCTCGTTCAATAATCTCTCAAATCAAGTGAAACTTACGAAGTATGTGCTTGGACTTGTGATGAGCTCTAGGTTCTTTAGCTTGCGCCACAGTACCAAGATTATCACAAAAGATTTCAATTGGATTGGAGATACTGGGAACAACTCCAAGATCCATTATGAAATTCTTCAACCAAACAGCTTCCTTTGCAGCATCATTTGCAGCAATATACTCCGCCACTGTAGTGGAATCTGTAACACCCCCAAATTTAATGATTTGCGGAAGCTTGATTTGGGTGTTACTAATCAATAACAAAGCACAAAGATATATAGTAAACGACTCTATATGCGTCGTTTTAACAAAATATATTGATAATGGAAATGTTTACAACATTTAAAGCTTTATATAGCTCGGGTTTAAATAAACTGAGATTTCAGTACATAAGTACTTGTACAAAATATACTAATGCAAGAAAATCTCAATCGTCTGTATGCTGACTCGAGCTAAAGTCCTGAAGCAGAAACATCCTACTGCCTGGTACCTGCGATATATGCTAAAAGGTCAGCTAAAAGCTGGTGAGCTCACAGGTTTGAAATCAGTTAACATAGTATGAACCGCAAGATTTAAATAATGAATTGCATCCAGCAATTAAATGATAGAAATCGTGTATACAGCCATGAGCACATAGTTGAGCTTAACTCGAGGGCCGGGTCCCCTATAGAGAATTCCGGGCGAGGTGCCTCCACGAATGCCTAATCCACATTCGTCTTCCCAAATATTAGTACATCCGTTTACCCGGTTAGTGCTTGCTAACCCGGATGAGGTGGGTCAATCCTATATGGTACCATATACTAATATTCACGCTACAACGTATTAACAACTATGCTGACGGAGGACTTTAAATGATTAGTTGTGAAAAACTCATGTAGTATATGAAATGTTTGTACTTGCGTTCACATGTTAAAATGAGCAATATATCACACCCCTGAGTAAAACAGTAAAAAGAGGGGCTATGAGACTCACCTGAGTCTGTATGCGTTTAAACAAACGTAAGTTGATTAGCCGAATATGGAGTCCAAAGACTTGTAACCTGAGGGTGTCCACGACACGCGATGGTTATAATCATGATTGGGTATCTCAAAAGATCACCCCTGTAGTTGTTACACAACTATATATGTCCAAATTACTACGATTTGGTTGATTTGTCAAGTGTTTGAAAACATGTACGGCCCGTTGGTGATAGATTTGAAATAATAACTTTAAGTATTATTACCGTGTTATTGGTGTTTTGCACTTACAAAAGTGTTCCAATATGTTTTATAAGTCGTATCGTATAAGTGTTTGAGGTTTTGTAAGTTCGACACTTAGTGAAATTTTTAGTTTGAAAACCTGCTGTTTTATGCGACACAATCATGCGACACAAAGGGTGTTATGCGACACAAGGGTTGTGTCGCATAGATGCGAGATGCTGATTCAACAGCGACATAGATTGTGTCGTATGGGGTTTGCGACATAGTGGTTGTGTCGCAGGACTTGCGACACTAATTATTTAATACGACATAAGGTACGACATAGAGGCTTTTATACGACACAAGGGCCAAAATACGACACAACATGCGACACAAGGCTTGTGTCGCATGGAAGAACACCAGCCCAGAAAGTCCGGCTGTTACGATTTTTCCGGCCAAAAATCCGTTTTAAACCCGTTTTTAAGCTATGAAATCGTGTTCTATACTTAGCAAGGGACATATACAAGTTATAATAATAACCACAAATGAAAAATACTAAGAATCGAGAGATTTCGGGATTTTGTCGGAAACTTACAAATTGCCGAAATGGAAATCCGGAAAGATAGAAATGTAGATCGTTGCGAGGTGGTCGTGAATCTCTAAAAATATTGATGATTCGAGCGTGTATAATGGTGTTATTTGCGGTTTTAGTGATTGGTGGTTTTGGAGTAAATAAGAGAAGAGAGAGAGAAAGATAAAAAGAAATGAGAGAAATGAAAGGGAAATGGGAGGTTATCCTCCCATTTTTCAGTCTCCGACTCGCGATCCGCGTGGTGTTCGTTTTCTCCATCATTTAACGTTTTATAATTTATCTTACATATTAATTGGTAAGTTTTAAAATACAAATTATTACGCGATATTTTATTTAAATATTTTACAAATCGATTTATATTTGAGTTATAAAAAGTAAGTTTGTTTATTTAGTTGTAGCGTTTTTAATATTTTTAAATCGTATAAGTTTTGTTTGTATGGTCCGAATAAATACGAAATATTATCATAATAATATTTTTGACATAAAAGCGTTATTTAATAAAATTGGTCACC
The DNA here is from genome assembly GCA_949592205.1 of Helichrysum umbraculigerum. Taxonomy (NCBI): domain Eukaryota; kingdom Viridiplantae; phylum Streptophyta; class Magnoliopsida; order Asterales; family Asteraceae; genus Helichrysum; species Helichrysum umbraculigerum. The sequence goes on along the minus strand of CATIUR010000004.1, from coordinate 102,016,640 downwards.
AACGTCCGTATTAAATTGAATCGAAATGCATTCGATTTAAATTGCGTACGATTTAATCAAATCGCATTTTCGTATATATTCAACAATATATATAATTTGATACATTAATTAGCCTAACACAGAACTAATTACATGTATTAACATATGATTAGGCACTAATTACTAGTCCTAATTTGGCGGGTGTTACATTCTCCCCCTGTTAGAAGAATTTCGTCCCGAAATTTAGTTCGAAGTCATGTTTGATGTAGAATCAGTGAAAAGTTGAGGATATTTGAGTCGCATTTGGTCTTCCCGTTCCCAGGTGAATTCCGGACCACGCCGCGAATTCCATCTAACCTTGACGATGGGAATACGACTTTGTTTCAGTTGTTTGACCTCACGGTCCATAATTTCAGCGGGTTCCTCAACGAAGTGAAGTTTATCGTCAACACGAATTTCATCTAATGGAATGATAAGTGTCTCATCAGACAGACACTTCTTCAAATTCGAAATATGAAAAGTAGGGTGCACGCTGCTGAGTTCGGATGGCAGCTGCAATCGATAAGCTACGGGGCCAATCCGTTCGAGGATCTCAAAAGGCCCGATATACCTGGGGTTTAACTTCCCGCGTTTGCCAAAACGGATGACACCTTTCCAAGGCGATACTTTTAAGAGTACTCGATCCCCAACTTGGAACTCGAGTGGTTTGCGTCTCACGTCAGCATAACTTTTCTGACGATCACGTGCGGCTTTGAGTCGATCTTGGATTTCCACAATTTTCTCAGTGGTGGCGTGAATGAGTTCAGGACCAGTGAGTTGACTATCTCCCACTTCAGTCCAACAAATCGGTGATCGGCACTTACGACCGTACAGTGCCTCAAAAGGTGCAGCCTTAATGCTGGCGTGATAGTTGTTATTGTACGAGAATTCGCACAACGGTAGATGTCTTTCCCAGTTTGTACCGAAATCAACTACGCAGGCGCGTAGCATATCTTCCAGGGTTTGGATGGTTCATTCACTTTGGCCATCGGTTTGAGGATGGTACGCGGTACTCATATCGAGACGGGTACCCATTGCTTTTTGAAGTGACTGCCAAAAGTGAGAGGTGAAACGGGCATCCCTATCAGAGATGATCGAGATTGGAACGCCGTGATGAGAAACGATTTCCTTGATGTAGATTTGTGCAAGGCGTTCCATTTTATCGTTTTCTTTGATTGCCAGGAAATGAGCAGATTTAGTGAGACGATCGACGATCACCCAAATGGTATCGTAACCGCTCGACGACTTGGGTAGTTTGGTTATAATATCCATGGCAATTTGTTCCCATTTCCATTCAGGGATTTCAGGTTGTTGGAATAAACCAGGTGGTTTCTGATGTTCAGTTTTGACTTTCGAGCAAGTAAGGCACTTGCTGACATAAGTGGCGATTTCGGCTTTCATGTTCGGCCACCAATAAAATTCCTTGATTCCGTGGTACATCTTATCGGATCCCGGATGGATAGAATATTTGAACTTGTGAGCCTCATCCATCACCAAGTCTCGTAGGTTCCCGAAATTTGGCAACCAGATTCGGTTTGAGAAATACCTAATCCCGTTAGATTTGATTTCAAATTGTTTGTCAATACCCCGTAAGGCTTCATTTTTGATGTTTTCAGGTTTCAGGGCTTCGATCTGAGCGGTATGAATTTGAATGGTAAGATCGTTATGAATGGTCATACTGAGGGCTCGGACTCGAAGTGGTTTTGGTCGTTCCTTTCGACTGAGGGCGTCGGCTACAACATTAGCCTTCCCTGGATGATACTTGATCTCGCAATCGTAATCGGTAAGCAACTCGACCCATCGACGTTGCCTCATATTGAGATCCTTCTGGTCGAATATATGTTGGAGACTTTTGTGGTCGGTAAAGATGGTGCACTTAGTGCCGTAGAGGTAATGTCTCCAGATTTTGAGAGCAAAAACGACAGCTCCAAGTTCGAGATCATGAGTGGTGTAGTTTTTTTCGTGAATTTTCAGCTGTCGTGAGGCATAGGCAATAACTTTATCTCGTTGCATCAACACGCAACCGAGACCTTGGTGAGAAGCATCGCAGTATACCACGAAGTCATCGGTGCCTTCGGGTAAGGATAGGATTGGAGCACTGCAAAGCTTTTGTTTCAGAAGTTGGAATGCTGACTCTTGTTTATCGGTCCAATCGAACCTCTTGTCCTTCTGAGTCAGTACCGTGAGTGGTTGAGCTATTTTGGAGAAATTTTCGATAAATCGCCGATAGTACCCAGCAAGACCCAAGAATTGTCGTACTTCAGTTGCAGAGGTGGGTGCTTGCCAGTCTTTGATAGCCTCGATTTTTGATGGGTCAACGTGAATTCCCTGACTGTCGATCACGTGACCAAGGAATTGAACGGTTTGTATCCAGAACTCACACTTAGAGAATTTGGCATAGAGCTCCTCGTGTCTGAGTAGTTCTAGAATGGTCTTGAGGTGTTGCGCATGTTCTTGCTCGTTGCGCGAGTAAATGAGTATGTCATCGATAAAGACAATGACAAACTTGTCGAGGTAAGGTTTGCACACCCGATTCATAAGGTCCATGAATACAGCCGGTGCGTTGGTTAGACCAATGGGCATCACTTGGAATTCGTAGTGCCCGTAACGAGTTCTGAAAGCAGTTTTTGGAATATCGGTGTCGCGAACTCGTAATTGGTGATAGCCTGATCGCAGGTCGATTTTTGAGTAGAAACTTGATCCCTGAAGTTGGTCGAATAGATCATCAATGCGAGGAAGTGGATAACGGTTCTTGACGGTCAATTTGTTCAACTCTCGATAGTCGATGCACATTCTGAATGAACCGTCCTTCTTTTTAACAAATAAGACCGGAGCTCCCCAAGGTGAAGAACTCGGTCTAATGAATCCTCTATCCAGAAGTTCCTGTAACTGGGCGGACAACTCCTGAAGTTCGGATGGGGCTAAACGGTACGGTGCACGGGCCACCGGTGCGGCACCCGGCACGAGATCGATTGAGAACTCAACCTGTCTAGATGGAGGTAAACCAGGTAGTTCTTCCGGAAAGACTTCGGGAAAGTCTCTAACAATTGGCACATCCTCAAGTCGCTTCTCCTCCGACTTCTTCTCTGTGATGTGTGCGAGTATTGCAGGGTAACCCTTTCTCAGGAATTTTCGGGTTTTTAAGCAAGAGATGATATTGAGTCCCGTCCCACCGGTCTCCCCCTGTATGATCAAGGTTCCACCGGCAGCGAGTGGAATGCGGACGATCTTATCGTAACAAACGATTTTTGCTCGGTGTTTGGACAACCAGTCCATTCCAATGATGACGTCGAAACTTCCGATTTCAATGGGTACAAGATCGATTGAAAAGGTTTCGTCAGCTAGGTTTAAAGTGCAATTAGGTATCACACTATTGGTTTCTATAAGTTTCCCATTTGCTAGTTCTACAGTGTACTTAACATCTAAGGCAACAGGAGTGATGTCAAGTAATGGGCAAAAGTCATCGGAGATAAAGCTTCTATCGGCACCAGTATCAAATAGAACGGAAGCAGTTAAGTTGTTGAGGAGGAACATACCCGAGACCACATTCGGGTCTTGGCGGGCGTCCCCGGATTTGATAACAAAGGCTCTGCTTCGGGTGTTGTTGTTGTTGGAATTGTTGTTGGCAGGAGAATGGCAATCTTTGGTGAGGTGGCCGTACCTCTTGCAATTGTTGCAAAAGGGACCACAGGAACCTTCATGGTGGCGACTGCACTTGGAACAATAGGGTTTGCTCCCAGTGTAGCCCCGTGTGATGTCGGTGGTGGTGTTGTAGGCTTTGATGGTGTCGGGTTTCTTGTTTTGTTGGTTTGAGTGGTTGTTGTGGTTGTCAAACCACTTTCGTTTGTTGCTGTGGGAGGATGAAGTGGGTGGTTCAGACTCTTGGCTCATTGACATCAGGTCTTGGGCCAATAGGATTGCACCGTCAATGGTGGTTTGGTTGGAAGAGGCGACATGCCCCCGAACAGGCTCAGGAAGACCAAGGATGTACTTCCTGATTTTATCAGGTTCTGTGCTTACCATGGCTGGGCGGAGGGCAGCGAGTTGTTGGAATCTGGTGGTATAACCATCGATATCACCACCCTGAACCTTTAGGTTCCAGAACTCCTCGTCTAGCTTTTGGAGTTTGGCGATTGAGCAGTATTTGGCAGTGAGTTTTGCTTTCAATTCCTCCCAAGTGAGTTGGTAGGCAATGTCAGCACCCACTGATTGGGTATATGAATTCCACCAAGAGTGGGCATCATCTTCGAGAGAGCAGGTGGCGAAATTTACTTTGTCGTTCTCCGCGCATTTGCTGACACGGAAAACAGTTTCCATCTTTTCGAACCATCTGATCAGTCCGATGGCTCCTTCAGAACCCTTGAAGCTTGAGGGTTTGCAGCTTTGAAAGTCCTTGTAAGAACAAGGTTTAGTAGCAGGGGTTTCAGCTGCATCACTGTTCCTTGTGGAATTTTGTGGGGTATTCCGAGCCAAGGCTTCAGTCACAGCCTGGGTTATTAGTGATGTAAGCTGAGCGTCGGTGTATGGTCTTGACTTTGGCGGCATAATTCTTCAATAAAAGAAATGAAGATACATGAGATTTCGTAGGAAAGTTGTATTGTTATAGATGTACATGTATAAAAGCAGTAATACATGACATCAACATGGAAAAATGACAATTAATATGAGTTGAAACATCAAGGGATATTTGATAGATAATACGAGTTCAAAGGTTACGTCCTACAGAGTTATTACAAAAGGTGTCGGGAATTATTACATCCGACTAATTTATAGAGTAGTTCTTAGATTGTCATTAGACTACGAGATAGATTACAAGACAAGGACTACACTAGTCTTAACGTAGATTAATTTGTTCCATCATCGTGACAAGACGGTCCACAGTGTTTGCAAGTCTGCTAGCTTGTCGGGCGTTATCTTCTGCTAGTGCTAGTCGTTGTGTTAGTCCACGGGCATACTCTTCTGCTTCATGTGAGCGCTGTTCACATTCTTCCATCCTTTGTCGCAGAAGGGCATTTTCCACGCTTATTTCTATTACTTGGTTGCGAAGGACATCCATGTTGTTGTTTGTGGTTTCAAGGTCGTCGGAGACTTGTTCGATGCGTTCAAGGGATGTAAGTCTCCAGTTCTCGTTGGTTTCTTGCAACACGACATCCATGGTGCGAAGTCGCTGCTCGTGTTGATTCACCCTAGCGGCTAAGGCCGGCAAGGTGAAGTGAGTGGGGTACGGGCCAGCTCGAGGCAACCTGGCGTTCCTCCTAGCTACCCTTGGGTTCTGCGACCCGGATTGAGAGCGCGATGAATTTGATGGTATGTTTGCCATTTCTGAGAACAAGCGTTAGTAAGTAAGAGTGAGGCCTATATTCATATAGTTCCTATATAATATAGCCTATTGAGTGTCTAGCATAAACATGTTTAAGTCTCGGTTCTCTCGAGGTCAGAGTCTTCTATCGTATCCTGTTCAGCCATAACTACTTTCAGATCTTACATCATCTTTGCTTAATTGTACATAGTTGATCAGGCTATGTTAAATTAAACTCGTATGATGTAATCACTGAACCAGTTATACCTAGTAAGGAATACCGCCTAATGGTCATAGTCTAGGTCCACTAAATGCAACCTAGTTCACTATAACCTTAGGCTCTGATACCAATCTGTAACACCCCCAAATTTAATGATTTGCGGAAGCTTGATTTGGGTGTTACTAATCAATAACAAAGCACAAAGATATATAGTAAATGACTCTATATGCGTCGTTTTAACAAAATATATTGATAATGGAAATGTTTACAACATTTAAAGCTTTACATAGCTCGAGTTTAAATAAACTGAGATTTTAGTACATAAGTACTTGTACAAAATATACTAATGCAAGAAAATCTCAATCGTCTGTATGCTGACTCGAGCTAAAGTCCTGAAGCAGAAACATCCTACTGCCTGGTACCTGCGATATATGCTAAAAGGTCAGCTAAAAGCTGGTGAGCTCACAAGTTTGAAATCAGTTAACATAGTATGAACCGCAAGATTTAAATAATGAATTGCATCCAGCAATTAAATGATAGAAATCGTGTATACAGCCATGAGCACATAGTTGAGCTTAACTCGAGGGTCGGGTCCCCTATAGAGAATTCCGGGCGAGGTGCCTCCACGAATGCCTAATCCACATTCGTCTTCCCAAATATTAGTACATCCGTTTACCCGGTTAGTGCTTGCTAACCCAGATGAGGTGGGTCAATCATATATGGTACCATATACTAATATTCACGCTACAACGTATTAACAACTATGCTGACGGAGGACTTTAAATGATTAGTTGTGAAAAACTCATGTAGTATATGAAATGTTTGTACTTGCGTTCACATGTTAAAATGAGCAATATATCACACCCCTGAGTAAAACAGTAAAAAGAGGGGCTATGAGACTCACCTGAGTCTGTATGCGTTTAAACAAACGTAAGTTGATTAGCCGAATATGGAGTCCAAAGACTTGTAACCTGAGGGTGTCCACGACACGCGATGGTTATAATCATGATTGGGTATCTCAAAAGATCACCCCTGTAGTTGTTACACAACTATATATGTCCAAATTACTACGATTTGGTTGATTTGTCAAGTGTTTGAAAACATGTACGGCCCGTTGGTGATAGATTTGAAATAATAACTTTAAGTATTATTATCGTGTTATTGGTGTTTTGCACTTACAAAAGTGTTCCAATATGTTTTATAAGTCGTATCGTATAAGTGTTTGAGGTTTTGTAAGTTCGACACTTAGTGAAATTTTTAGTTTGAAAACCTGCTGTTTTATGCGACACAATCATGCGACACAAAGGGTGTTATGCGACACAAGGGTTGTGTCGCATAGGAATGCGACACAATGTCTATGCGACACAAGGGTTGTGTCGCATAGATGCGAGATGCTGATTCAACAGCGACATAGTGATTGTGTCGTATGGGGTTTGCGACATAGTGGTTGTGTCGCAGGATTTGCGACACTAATTATTTAATACGACATAAGGTACGACATAGAGGCTTTTATACGACACAAGGGCCAAAATACGACACAACATGCGACACAAGGCTTGTGTCGCATGGAAGAACACCAGCCCAGAAAGTCCGGCTGTTACGATTTTTCCGGCCAAAAATCCGTTTTAAACCCGTTTTTAAGCTATGAAATCGTGTTCTATACTTAGCAAGGGACATATACAAGTTATAATAACAACCACAAATGAAAAATACTAAGAATCGAGAGATTTCGGGATTTTGTCAGAAACTTACAAATTGCCGAAATGGAAATCCGGAAAGATAGAAATGTAGATCGTTGCGAGGTGGTCGTGAATCTCTAAAAATATTGATGATTCGAGCGTGTATAATGGTGTTATTTGCGGTTTTAGTGATTTGTGGTATTTTGGTGGTTTTGGAGTAAATAAGAGAAGAGAGAGAGAAAGATAAAAAGAAATGAGAGAAATGAAAGGGAAATGGGAGGTTATCCTCCCATTTTTCAGTCTCCGACTCGCGATCCGCGTGGTGTTCGTTTTCTCCGTCATTTAACGTTTTATAATTTATCTTACATATTAATTGGTAAGTTTTAAAATACAAATTATTACGCGATATTTTATTTAAATATTTTACAAATCGATTTATATTTGAGTTATAAAAAGTAAGTTTGTTTATTTAGTTGTAGCGTTTTAATATTTTTAAATCGTATAAGTTTTGTTTGTATGGTCCGAATAAATACGAAATATTATCATAATAATATTTTTGACATAAAAGCGTTATTTAATAAAATTGGTCACCAACGTCCGTATTAAATTGAATCGAAATGCATTCGATTTAAATTGCGTACGATTTAATCAAATCGCATTTTCGTATATATTCAACAATATATATAATTCGATACATTAATTAGCCTAACACAGAACTAATTACATGTATTAACATATGATTAGGCACTAATTACTAGTCCTAATTTGGCGGGTGTTACAGAATCGGCTACAGTACTTTGCTTTGAACTCTTCCAGCTTACTGCTCCTCCATTTAACATAAACACAAAACCTGACTGCGATCTAGAGTCCTCTTTGCTGGTTTGAAAACTAGCATCAGTATGACCAATCACTTTGAGCTCCATTTTCTCACCACCAAAAGTTAAGACCATATCCTTAGTTGTCGCACCCCCAAATTATGATGCGGAAGCGGTTCGGGTCGGGGCGCGACTAATTACATATCACAGCACATAAGATATAATGAACGACCACTATATACGTCGTTTTACATTTGTATTGATAAAACCAAAAGTTTACATCAAAAATATTGTTTACATTAGCTCGGTTGAAATTGAGAGATTTAAGTACAAAATTAATCTATACAAAATATAATAATGCAGCTAAATCTCTGATTGTTTGCATGCTGACTCGAGCTAATTCGCCTTGATTGAGCAGTCCAACCTACTGCTGGTTACCTGTGATACATGCTAAAATGGGTAAGTGAAACGCTGGTGAGCTCACAGGTTTGTATGTCAACACATATTTGTATGAACCGTAAGATTTATAATTGAATTTATAAAGCAATTAAGCAAAATAAAAGTTATACAGTCATGAGCACATAGTCTGAGCTTAACTTGAGTTGTCAGGTCCAATTAAGGAAACCCAACTGAGGTTGCCTCCTACGAGTGCCTAATCTACACTCGTCTTCCCAAATGCTAATACATCCGTTTGACCAGTTAGTGCGTGCTAACCCGGATGAGGATTGTCAATCCTATATGATATCATATACTAACATTCACGCTACTACGTATTACCAGACTATGCTATGGAGGGCTTTAAATTGATTAACTTGAAACTCATGTAGTATTTGATTTGATTTGTACTTGCGTTCAACTTGTAAAATAAAAGGAGCAATAATATCACACCCCTGATTGAAAAGCAGTAAAATAGGGGCCATGAGACTCACCTGAGCCTTGTTTGTTTATCTATGTAGACTCGAATCGATTAGCCTTGAATTGATGTCTGAAGATTTGTAACCTGAGGGCGTTCAATACGCGTGATGGTTATTAATTGGTTAGGTATCTTAAAGACTACCTTCGTAGTTGTTTGTCCAAATTACCCCAATTTGGTTGATTCGACTTGTCCAAATTACTATAATTTGGTTGATTGACTTGAGTTTTGAAACCGTGTATGGCCCGTTGGTGATTGTTTGTAATAATAATCTCGACTTTTATTATGATATTAGTGTGGTTGTTAACTTAACAAAGTACATATGTCTCGTGTATAAGTTGTATCGTATCCGATTTGGTTGGAATAAAACGTTTCAAGACTTAGGAAAATATTCCAACTTTTCTGTTTTTGGCGACACTTGGCTAGTGTCGCTACGGGCTTAGGCGACACTTAGTAAGTGTCGCTATATTTCTGATTTTCAATAGTTGGGCGACACTTGAGTAGTGTCGCTATGGCGACACTTATGAATTTTGGGCGTCACTAAGGGAGTGTCGCTAAGTTAAATCTGGTTAAGTAATTCAGCGACACTTAAGTAGTGTCGCTATAGGGGCGACACTTAGGCATAGCGACACTTGGCTAGTGTCGCTAGTACTGTTTTTTGCACACTAGCGACACTTCCAACTGTTCGCCGAATTTTGAGCCGAAAACGTGTTTTCCGGCGACCACTTGTTCCAAATCTTTTACCCAACCCTTATATGGACATTTTGGACATATATAAACCATAAACATGTAAAAATGAGCAAAAACGGAGAGTTTCGGGCTTTTGTCGGAAACTTACGCGGTGTCGAATCGAAAATCCGAAAAGATGAGGTTGTAGATCGTTGCGTGGTGGTCGTTAATCCCTAATTAGATTTGCGATTTGAGGTCGTTTTGTGGTGTGATTTGAGGATTTAGTGTGATGAAAGTGTTTGATGTTTTTAGAAAGAAAAAGAAGGAAAGAGAGAAGAAAGAGATGGTGGTGATGTTGAATGAGGTGGAGAAAATGGGGATCCCCCATTTTGGAGGCTTGGGGGCTGGCCCACATGGGCCCCACCCATGTGTGGTTGGCTCCTAATTTTTGTTCCCGTGTTTGCGCTCCGTGTGGTGTTTGTTTTCCCGGTCGTTTAATTGTTTAATTACTTTAATACGCGTTTAAATATACATTTTAAAAAGTGAATACTTGTCTAATATTTTCATTGAAGTATTTAGCCAAATACTTAATATTTGAGTTATATACTGTAACTTAAATTGTTTCGTTTTGTTTGTGCGTTTACATTTCAATCGCGTAAATTTTATTTGTACGATACGAAATGGATACGAAATATTATAAAAATAATATTTTGGATATAATTGTGTTATTAAATAATATTATATTATTTAATAAAATTGTTCACCAACGTCCGTATTTAATTGAACCGAATTATATTCGATTTGGAACTTGTACGATTTAATCAAATCGCATACTCGTATATATTCAACAATATATTATTTGATACACAAATTAGCCTAACACAGAACTAATTACATGTATTAAAACTTGATTAGGTACTAATCACTAGTCCTACTTTTGACGGGTGTCACATTCTCCCCCTGTTAGAAGAATTTCGTCCCGAAATTTAAGTCGAAGTCTTGTTTGAAGTAGCGTCAGTGAAAAACTGAGGATACTTGAGTCGCATATGGTCCTCCCGTTCCCAGGTAAATTCCGGACTACGCCGCGAATTCCACCTGACCTTGACGATGGGAATACGATTTTGTTTGAGCTGTTTGACCTCACGGTCCATGATTTCGGTGGGTTCTTCAACGAAGTGAATCTTGTCGTCAACTCGAATATCATTGAGTGGAATGATAAGTGTCTCATCAAACAGACACTTTTTCAAATTTGAGATGTGAAAAGTGGGGTGCACACTGCTGAGTTCGGATGGCAGCTGCAATCGATATGCCACTGGACCAATCCTCTCGAGGATCTCGAATGGCCCAATGTACCTGGGATTTAACTTCCCTCGTTTGCTGAATCGAATTACGCCTTTCCAAGGCGATACTTTGAGTAGTACTCGGTCCCCAACCTGGAACTCGAGTGGTTTGCGTCTCACGTCTGCATAACTTTTCTGACGATCACGTGCGGCTTTGAGCTTGTTTTGAATCTCGAAGATTTCCTTGGTTGTTTCGTGAATGATTTGTGGACCCGTGAGTTGGCTGTCCCCAACTTCGGTCCAACAGATAGGTGATCGGCACTTACGACCATACAGTGCCTCGAACGGTACAGCCTTGATGCTGGTATGATAGCTATTGTTGTATGAAAACTCACACAATGGTAGGTGTCGTTCCCAGTTTACACCGAAGTCAACTACGCAGGCCCGTAGCATGTCTTCCAGTGTTTGAATTGTTCGTTCACTTTGGCCATCAGTTTAAGGATGGTACGCGGTACTCATATCGAGACGAGTACCCAATGATTTTTTAAGTGATTGCCAAAATTGAGATGTGAAACGACTATCCCTGTCGGAGATAATCGAGATTGGAACACCGTGACAGGTAACGATTTCTTTCAGATAGATTCGAGTGAGGCGTTCCATTTTATCAGTTTCTTTGATTGCCAGGAAGTGAGCAGATTTGGTGAGACGATCGACGATCACCCAAATGGTATCGCAACCGCTCGATGACTTTGGTAGTTTGGTTATGAAGTCCATGGCAATTTGTTCACATTTCCATTCAGGAATGTCGGGCTGTTGAAGTAAACCAGAAGGTTTTTGATATTCGGCTTTGACTTTCGAACAAGTAAGACACTTGCTGACGTAGGTGGCGATTTCGGCTTTCATGTTCGGCCACCAATAAAAATCCTTGATGCCGTGATACATTTTGTCAGATCCTGGATGGATAGAATATTTGGACTTGTGAGCTTCATCCATCACCAAGTCTCGTAGGTTCCCAAAACTAGGCAACCAGATTCGATTTGAGAAACACCTAACTCCGTTAGGTTTGATTTCGAATTGTTTATCCATGCCTCGCAAGGCTTCGTTTTTGACATTATCAGGTTTGAGGGCTTCGAGTTAAGCAGCGAGAATCTGAAGGTTTAGATCATTGTGAATAGTCATACTGAGGGCTCGGACTCGAAGTGGTTTCGACCTTTCTTTTCGACTGAGGGCATCGGCAACAACATTTGCCTTCCCCGGATGGTATTTGATTTCGCAATCGTAATCGGTAAGCAACTCGACCCAGCGACGTTGCCTCATGTTGAGATCCTTTTGATCGAATATGTGTTGGAGACTCTTGTGGTCGGTAAAAATTGTGCACTTAGTGCCATAGAGATAATGTCTCTAGATTTTAAGAGCGAACACGACTGCTCCAAGTTCAAGATCATGCGTAGTGTAGTTCTTTTCGTGGATTTTGAGTTGTCGTGAGGCGTAAGCAATGACCTTGTCTCGTTGCATCAACACACAACCGAGACCTTGATGTGAAGCATCGCAGTATACCACAAAGTCATCGGTGCCTTCGGGTAATGATAAGATTGGAGCACTGCAAAGCTTTTGTTTCAGAAGTTGAAATGCTGACTCTTGTTTTTCTGTCCAGTCGAACTTTTTGTCTTTCTGAGTCAGTGTCGTGAGTGGCAAGGCTATTTTTGAGAAGTTCTCGATGAATCGTCGATAGTACCCGGCCAGTCCTAAAAACTGCTGTACTTCTGTTGGAGTTGTCGGCGATTGCCAATTTTTGATAGCCTCGATTTTGGATGGATCCACATGAATTCCCTGATTATCGATAACGTGTCCAAGGAATTGGACGGTTTGTATCCAGAACTCACACTTGGAGAATTTGGCGTAAAGCTCCTCGTGTCTAAGTAGTTCTAAAATGGTTTTGAGATGTTGCGCGTGTTCTTGTTCGCTTCGCTAGTATATGAGGATGTCGTCAATGAAAACGATGACAAACTTGTCGAGATAAGGTTTACACACCCGATTCATAAGATCCATGAATACAGCCTGTGCGTTGGTTAGACCGAATGGCATCACCTGGAATTCGTAATGCCCATAACGGGTTCTGAAAGCTGTTTTTGGGATATCGGTGTCGCGAACACGTAGTTGATGATAACCTGACCGAAGATCGATCTTTGAATAAAAACTCGACCCTTGGAGTTGGTCAAACAGGTCATCGATGCGTGGAAGTGGATATCGGTTCTTGACGGTTAACTTGTTCAACTCTCGATAGTCGATACACATTCGGAATGAACCGTCTTTCTTTTTCATGAACAAGACCGGAGCTCCCCAAGGTGAAGAACTCGGTCTGATGAATCCTCTTTCCAGGAGTTCCTGTAATTGGATGGACAACTCCTGAAGTTCAGATGGGGCTAATCGGTATGGTGCTCGGGCCACATGTGCGGCACCTGGAACGAGTTCGATTGAGAACTCAACTTGTCTAGGTGGTGGTAGACCAGGCAGTTCTTCGGGAAAGACTTCTGGGAAATCTCGAACGATCGGCACATCCTCAAGTCGCTTCTCCTCCGACTTTTTCTCCATGATGTGTGCGAGGATTGCTGGGTAACCCTTCCTCAAAAATTTCTGGGTTTTCAAGCAAGATATGATATTGAGTCTCGTCCCACCGGTCTCCCCCTGTATGACCAAGGTTCTACCGGCGGTGAGAGGGATTCGAACGACCTTTTTGTAACAGATGATTTCAGCGCGGTGTTTGGACAACCAATCCATACCAATAATGACGTCGAAACTTCCTATTTCAACAGGCATAAGATCGATTGAGAAGGTTTCGTCGGCTAGGTTTAAAGTGCAATTAGGTATCACACTATCGGTTTCTATGAGTTTACCATTTGCAAGTTCTACGTTGTACTTAACATCTAAGGCAACGGGGGTGATGTCAAGTAGTGGACAAAACTCATTGGAAATAAAGCTTCTATCAGCACCAGTATTACATAGAACAGAAGCAGTTAAGTTGTTGAGGAGGAACATACCCGTGACCACATTCGGGTCCTGACGGGCATCTCTAGCATTGAGAACAAAAGCCCTTCCTTTTGCGTTGTTGTTGTTGTTCTTCCGTTTAGGACACGCATCTCTGAAGTGTCCAGTCTCTCCACACCCATAACAGGATTTGGGTTGTTGGGTGTTGTTGTTGGGTTTGGGAGCTCTGCAATCCTTAGAGGAATGCCCGTACTTCCTGCAGTTGTTGCAGGGAGACTTGCATGGACCATGGTGGTGGTAGTTGCATTTGGAACAGTATGGTCTGTCCCCAGTGTAGGCTCGTTTGGGTTCAGAATTGGTGTTGTACACTTGGATGGTATTGGGCTTTTTGTTTTGGTTGTTGTGGGGTTCAGATGATTTGCGTTTGTTGTTGTTGGAGGAGTTGTTGGATGTCTCACGGTTGACAACTAGTGCCATGAGTTCATGTGCTAGCCGGATAGCACTTTCGGTAGTGGTTGGTTTGGCCGAAGCGACATTCCTCTGAATGCTCTCAGGAAGGCCGCGAATGTACCTTTTGATGCTTTTTGCCTCCGGTTCAACCAATCCCGGGCATAGTAAGGCGAATTGTTGGAACTTGGTGGTATAACTCTGAATATCGGTACCCTGCACCGCCAAGTGCCAAAACTCTTCATCTAGACGGTGTAGGGCTTCTTCGGGACAATACTTCTCTGTTAGCTTCTTCTTCAATTCAGCCCAAGGGAGCTGGTTTGCTATTTCGATACCCACAGAGTTGGCGTGGGTGTTCCACCACGTAAGAGCACATTCCTGAAAGGTGTATGCAGCGAACTTGACTTTGTTATCCTCCGCACAGTTGCAGAGGTTGAAAACAGATTCCATCCGTTCTATCCAACGGATCAGTCCAATGGCACCTTCCGTGCCTTTGAAGTAGAGTGGTTTGCAGCTAAGAAAGTCCTTGTAAGAACAAGGCTTGATGACAGGGGTATTACTGGGAGCTTCACCAGTACTTCGGGAGTTTCGAGGCGAGTCCCGAGCAGCCAAAGCATCGGCCACAGCTCGAGAAATGATAGCCTTGATTTCCGCATCACTGTAACTTTTCTTCTTGGGCGGCATGATTCTTCAAGAAAAAAAGAAACAAAAGGTACATAAGAAATTGTACCATAATGAAAATTACAATAGATGCATATATGTAAAAGCGGTAACATACGACATCACATTGTAAAATCAATAATATAGAATAATCGAGGGGAATTGTCAATTGATATTACGAGTTCAAAAGATGATAGACAATTCTAAATTACGAGTTCCAAAAGTTACAGGATTAGATGTTTTACAAAAGCACTGGGAATTATTACATCCAGTCGAATTACATAGGTCCTACGAAAGCATAATGGAGTACATATTTTAGCCTAAGCTAATTCTGACGTAGATTAAGTTGTGGCAGCAGTGCAGTGAGATGGTTCACAGACTCTGCAAGTTTGTTGGCAGTTCGGAGGGCGTCCTCGGTTTCCCTTAGACGTGTCTCGCACTGATGTAGCCTTGATTGTAGGACAGAGATTTCATTTCGGTTGCCAATCACTTGGTTGTGGACAACCTCCATGGTTTCGACTGTTTCTTCCACTTGATTTTGAAGAGTGTTCATGGTGTTGACAGCGTGCTCGTGATCTTCAGAGACTTGCTCGATTTGTTCCATAGCTGTGAGTCTCCAGTTTTCGCGAGTTTCTTGGAGTTCGATATCCATAGCGTTAAGTCGTGTTTCATGGTGATGTACCCTAGCGGCTAAGTCCGGTAGAGTGGGGTGAGTTGGATATGAGCTAGCCCGAGGCGACCTGGTGTCCCTCCTAGCTACCCTTGAGGTTTGTGATTCGTACGGATAAGAGCGCGACGAACAGGGTGGTGTGTTTGCCATTCTGAGACAAAGCGTTAGAAAGAATGAGGCCTATATCCATATAATATATAATATAGCCTAAGATATTGAGCGGGAGTGAGGCCTATCTATGTATATATATATATATATATATATATATATATATATATATATATATATATATATCACATAATAGCCTAAGGTGTCTAGCACAGACTTGTTTGAGTCTCGGTTCTCTCGAGGTCAGAGTCAACTAGTGTATTCCTGTTCAACATAATCGTTTCGGACCTTACATCATCTTTCCTTAATTGTACATAGTTGATCAGGCTATGTTAAATTAAAGTCGTATGCTGTAATTCCTGAACCAGTCATACCTAATAAGGAAATACTGCCTAACGGTCATAGTCTAGGCCCACTACATGCAACCTAGTTCACTATAACCTTAGGCTCTGATACCAATCTGTCGCACCCCCAAATTATGATGCGGAAGCGGTTCGGGTCGGGGCGCGACTAATTACATATCACAACACATAAGATATAATGAACGACCACTATATGCGTCGTTTTACATTTGTATTGATAAAACCAAAAGTTTACATCAAAAATATTGTTTACATTAGCTCGGTTGAAATTGAGAGATTTAAGTACATAATTAATCTATACAAAATATAATAATGCAGCTAAATCTCTGATTGTTTGCATGCTGACTCGAGCTAATTCGCCTTGATTGAGCAGTCCAACCTACTGCTGGTTACCTGTGATACATGCTAAAATGGGTCAGCGAAACGCTGGTGAGCTGACAGGTTTGTATGTCAACACATATTTGTATGAACTGCAAGATTTATAATTGAATTTATAAAGCAATTAAGCAAAATAAAAGTTATACAGTCATGAGCACATAGTCTGAGCTTAACTTGAGTTGTCAGGTCCAATTAAGGAAACCCAACTGAGGTTACCTCCTACGAGTGCCTAATCTACACTCGTCTTCCCAAATGCTAATACATCCGTTTGACCAGTTAGTGCGTGCTAACCCGGATGAGGATTGTCAATCCTATATGATATCATATACTAACATTCACGCTACTACGTATTACCAGACTATGCTACGGAGGGCTTTAAATTTATTAGCTTGAAACTCATGTAGTATTTGATTTGATTTGTACTTGCGTTCAACTTGTAAAATAAAACGAGCAATAATATCACACCCCTGATTGAAAAGCAGTAAAATAGGGGCCATGAGACTCACCTGAGCCTTGTTTGTTTATCTATGTAGACTCGAATCGATTAGCCTTGAATTGATGTCTGAAGATTTGTAACCTGAGGGCGTTCAATACGCGCGATGGTTATTAATTGGTTAGGTATCTTAAAGACTACCTTCGCAGTTGTTTGTCCAAATTACCCCGATTTGGTTGATTCGACTTGTCCAAATTACTATAATTTGGTTGATTGACTTGAGTTTTGAAAACCATGTATGGCCCGTTGGTGATTGTTTGTAATAATAATCTCGACTTTTATTATGATATTAGTGTGGTTGTATACTTAACAAAGTACATATGTCTCGTGTATAAGTTGTATCGTATCCGATTTGGTTGGTATAAAACGTTTCAAGACTTAGGAAAATATTCCAACTTTTCTGTTTTTGGCGACACTTGGCTAGTGTCGCTACGGGCTTAGGCGACACTTAGTAAGTGTCGCTATATTTCTGATTTTCAATAGTTGGGCGACACTTGAATAGTGTCGCTATGGCGACACTTATGAATTTTGGGCGTCACTAAGGGAGTGTCGCTAAGTTAAATCTGGTTAAGTAATTCAGCGACACTTAAGTAGTGTCGCTATAAGGGCGACACTTAGGCATAGCGACACTTGGCTAGTGTTGCTAGTACTGTTTTTGGCACACTAGCGACACTTCCAACTGTTCGCCGGATTTTGAGCCGAAAATGTGTTTTCCTGCGACCACTTGTTCCAAATCTTTTACCCAACCCTTATATGGACATTTTGGACATATATAAACCATAAACATGTAAAAATGAGCGAAAACAGAGAGTTTCGGTTTTTGTCGGAAACTTACGCGGTGTCGAATCGAAAATCCGAAAAGATGAGGTTGTAGATCGTTACGTGGTGGTCGTTATTCCCTAATTAGATTTGCGATTTGAGGTCGTTTTGTGGTGTGATTTGAGGATTTAGTGTGATGAAAGTGTTTGATGTTTTTAGAAAGAAAAAGAAGGAAAGAGAGAAGAAAGAGATGGTGGTGATGTTGAATGAGGTGGAGAAAATGGGGATCCCCCATTTTGGAGGCTTGGGGGCCGGCCCACATGGGCCCCACCCATGTGTGGTTGGCTCCTAATTTTTGTTCCCGTGTTTGCGCTCCGTGTGGTGTTTGTTTTCCCGGTCGTTTAATTGTTTAATTACTTTAATACGCGTTTAAATATACATTTTAAAAAGTGAATACTTATCTAATATTTTCATTGAAGTATTTAGCCAAATACTTAATATTTGAGTTATATACTGTAACTTAAATTGTTTCGTTTTGTTTGTGCGTTTACATTTCAATCGCGTAAATTTTATTTGTACGATACGAAATGGATACGAAATATTATAAAAATAATATTTTGGATATAATTGTGTTATTAAATAATATTATATTATTTAATAAAATTGTTTACCAACGTCCGCATTTAATTGAACCGAATTATATTCGATTTGGAACTTGTACGATTTAATCAAATCGCATACTTGTATATATTCAACAATATATTATTTGATACACAAATTAGCCTAACACAGAACTAATTACATGTATTAAAACTTGATTAGGTACTAATCACTAAAACCTAATTTTGACGGGTGTCACATTAGTCCTTCGCAAGTACTTAAAGATATTCTTCACAGCTCCCCAATGCTTGATTCTCGGATTTTGTTGGAATCTACTCGTAACACTAATAGCATATGCGACATCCGGTCTAGTACATAACATAGCATACATGATAGATCCCACTGCCGAAGCATATGGGATGCTCTTCATGTTTTCCTTGTCCTCTTCAGTTTTGGGACATTGACTCTTCGTAAGAACCAATCCAGCTGACAAAGGAAACATCCCTTTCTTGGATTCATCCATCTTGAATTTATTCAAGATTTTGTCAATGAATGTACTTTGACTCAGTCCAATCAACCTTTTACTCCTGTCTCTCAATATTTTGATTCCAAGAATATAGGCAGCCTCTCCAAGGTCCTTCATTTGAAAACACTTACTAAGCCATGACTTAACACTTTTAAGCATGTTAGTACTATTTCCAATGAGCAATATGTCATCTACATATAAAACCAAGAAGGTAATGTCGCTCCCACTAAACTTCCTATAGACACATGGTTCGAACTCACTTTTGATGAAACCAAACTCCTTCATCTTCTCATCAAAACATAAGTTCCAACTCCTAGATGCTTGCTTTAATCCATAAATAGATTTAAGCAATTTACAAACTCCTTTAGGTCTTTTAGGATCCACAAAACCATCCGGTTGTGCCATATACACAACCTCAGTCAAGTTCCCATTAAGGAAGGCGGTTTTGACATCCATTTGCCATATCTCGTAATCATAGTACGCAGCTATGGCCATTAGAATCCTAATAGATTTAAGCATGGATACAGGTGAAAAAGTTTCATCATAGTCAATACCATGAGTTTGAGTAAAACCTTTTGCAACCAACCTTGCTTTATAAGTTTGTACCTTACTATCCATGTCAGTTTTCTTCTTGAAAACCCACTTACACCCAACAGCTTTACCACCGGGTGGAAGTTCATCAAGTTCCCAAACTTGATTGTCATACATGGATTGCATCTCAGCCTTCATAGCTTCTTGCCATTTATCAGATTCCGAACTAGACATTGCCTCATTGTAAGAAGTTGGTTCTTGCAAACCATTATCTTCAATGACATAGACATACTAACTAGGTACACTACGCATCCGGTCGGACCTTTGAAGACTAGGTGTCTCAGTAGTATCAACATTGTCATGCTGATCATCAACATCTTCATGTTGATCATCAACATCATTATGTTGAATGGGTACCATCACTTCATGTGATATTTGTTCTTCCTCTACTTCTTCAAGTAGGTGATTATTTCCACCAATTTTCTTGTCAAGGAAATCCTCTTCGAGAAAATATCCATAACGAGCAACAAATACTTTGTTCTCACTTGGATTATAGAAATAATAACCCCTAGTTTCCTTGGGGTATCCAACAAATATACATTTATCAGTTTTAGACTCAAGTTTGTCGGCTACAGGTCTTTTAACATGTACCTTACAACCCCAAATCTTCATGTATGATAAATTTGGAGATCTACCATACCACAACTCATACGGAGTTGTTACAACTGATTTAGATGGTACACGGTTTAGTGTATATGCCGTTGTTTCGAGTGCGTGTCCCCAAAAGGATAAAGGCAAATCTGTTTGACTCATCATAGATCGTACCATGTCCAACAAAGTACGATTCCGACATTCGGATACTCCATTCCATTGTGGTGTATATGGAGGAGTCAATTGTGAGACAATTCCACAATCTCTCAAATGACGCTCAAACTCTTCGCTTAGATACTCTCCACCTCAGTCGGACCGAAGCTTCTTTATCTTCTTGCTTAATTGATTCTCAACTTCATTTTGAAAGTCCTTGAATTTACCAAAACTTTCAGATTTACGTTTCATTAAGTAAACATATCCATATCTACTTAAATCATCAGTAAATGTAATGAAGTAACGGTATCCACCTCTAGCTTCATGACTAAAAGGTCCACACACATCAGTATATATGATTTCCAATAAGTCATTGGCCCTTTCATTCGTTCCTTTGAAAGGTGCCTTTGTCATTTTACCAGAAATGCAAGATTCGCACTTATCAAATGATTTAAAATCAAAAGTGTCCAAGAGTCAATTTTTATGGAGCTCTTCAATGCGCTTCTCATTTATATGGCCTAAACGACAATGCCAAAGATATGCTTTGTTAACATCAACATTAGCATTAATATGAAGAATTGTACTAGAAGGGGAATGTAATTCTAAAGTATATAAACCACGTTGGGATATAGCTTTAAAGTAAAAAACATTATTGTGATAAACCAAAAATGTCTTTCCTTTAGAAATAATATCAAAACCATTATCCACCAACAAGTCATACGAAATTACATTCTTAATAATTCTAGGAACATAGTAACAATTATTAAGTTCTAAAATTAATCCCGTAGGGAGGGCAAGTTTATAAGTTCCCACGGCTTCGGCACCAACATTTGTTCCGTCACCGACGCTTAAACTTAGCTCGCTTTGTCCCAGTTTCCTACTTCTTTCAAAACCCTGCAAGTTATTGTAGATGTGATTACCACATGCGGTATCTAATACCCAAGAATCAAAAGAAGTCATAAGACAATCAATCATAAACATACCAGAATCAAAATTATCATCCATTTCAATATCCTCCAAATCAAGCACACAATCGCATAAATCTTCATTCCCACATGTGGAGCAGGGAATGCTAGGCAAGTCATCAAAATCATCATCTTCAAAGTTCAAGCCATTGAATACCATGTTGAACTCATTTTGCGTCTCATAAGCAAACAAATCCTTATAGAATTTTGATATAGTTGATTCGTCATTAATGTCATACATCAAGCAAAAGGATTTAAAGTCCTCACTTAATGACTCAAGCAACTGTAGCAAAATGCAATCCGTAGGGAATTCATAGTGAAGCTCATTTAAACGATCCAAGACAACTTCAACGTTCATCAAATAATCGTTCACCGACTGCCCTTTCTCCATCCTAAGCGCCTTGAGATTACAATATGCATTGTAACGCTCATGACGACTACCAGGGAGAAGTATCATTTGTTTTGTGTTGTTAATTGTCATCTATAGAAAATAAAACAAATTCATAATTCAGTATTGATTATTTCTAATAAATCAAACAACCCTAAATTTGACTTATTAGCCTAGGACCTGACATTCCACTATTGTATGCCTTCAACGAAGGCTGCAATGACATAGCAATAGCTTTTAGGTAGATGACGCGTTCATCAATTGTATTTCTACAACTCCTAGACTTTATGAGGTTCCGGTTGAGCCAGACATCTTTAACCATATCACGCGTCTTGGGCGAAGTTCTCAACTCGAATTACCAATAAACCGTACCATATCGAAACTGTGGAGATCCGGCCATCTTCTCAAGTGGATATCGCGGTTCTCACACTTCACCCTAACCCAAGTGTAACCATACCCACCCGCGGAGGTGGCAAAGGATATGGAGTTGGGGTCGGTATGAATGTCTCTTTATGGAGGACGCTTTAGGTTTAATTTTATAGGGTTCTTTCACGTTTCAATTAAATCGTGTTCCCAATATTGTCTAGTTTTAAATAACCAATTTTTAAAACATATCTTTTACCTTTTAAAAATATATATACACGCTTTATATACAAATCATATTGATTTATAATACGTCTTTATTTAAAACATTTAAAACATTATCAAATAACCATTTTAAAATTTATGCTTTAACAATATTAAAACAATGGTTTTATGTTCATGTCATTTGTTGAAAATTTAAACATACCACAACCACGCATTTAAATAATAAAAAAAACATAAAACCGGTAACATAGCTAACCATATCTAATTGTTTAGTTCGTGAGCCAATATACGAATTAAACGGTCCTTTCCTATGGGACAAACATGACACAATTCTGGCCTTGATGAAGTACAAAAAATTATATCAAAACAACCACATCGTTACATCAACACACAATATGCAATATTTGGTCGTTGGTTCGGCTATGTACCACAAACATGTCACATGGGCAAGATTCTAACTTTTGGGCACATATAATAAATTAAAACAAGTGCGCCAAAAGGTTTGACCTTTATATAAACTTTAACAATATTAACTTTTCAAACATACATGATTTTATTTTTTGATCCATCTAATTAATTAAAACAACAATTATATTTAATTAATTATAACTAATAATTATTGTAATTACAAGTTTTGAGACTATACTCTAAAACCTTCTTAGCGAATCAACAACCGAAATCCCAATAGAGGTTGGGTTGGATCCGCCCAAGGTGAATATCACCAAAACCTTAAACCCAATCGACTTAACTAGGGTTCACAAAACCCTATCAATCAAGATTAGGTTTATTACAACATAATTAATTGCAATAATAAAAGTTACAAACAAAAAATTAAAATTCACATATATGCATATACAAATCGATTTTACTAAACCAAATAATTAAAATTCTCATAATTTTATACGGATCAAAATTAAACAAATCATGTATCTTTGATGATTTAAACAAGTATAAGCGGCTCTGATACCACTGATGGATTTTTACCGGTTACTTTTTAATTAAATATTAAAACAATAATATGCGGAAAATAATTAAAACAATAAACCCATTACCGCGGATCCAAATATTTGGAATAAATCAATCAACTAATAGTACGAGACAAAAGAAACAACTTACAACGACTTGCTCGGTATGAACTATCTTTTGCTTCTTTGTTGGAGGTGCCAATGCGTTCGTACCAATACTTGTCATCTTTATGGATATAACCGCTAGTCGTTTATCTCTTGGTTATACGTTATCTTTACTACAACTTAGTAACAACGCGCAAACCGAATCAAGAACAATACACACGTGAGTGCGTATGGATCGAATAACCCAAAAACTGAAAGTTCGGTTTTGGGGTTTGTGGATTTCGGCCGGATCCAAGAGAGAGGAGGGAGAGAACTTGTGAGGGTTTTAGGGTTATGTGTGTATTAACCTAATATTGATCCCTAACCCTTATATTTATAGGTAGGCCAATCTTGTCCAACAAGTTAATCAAGATTTACGAATTAAACCCTCAACTTATAATTAGTTTAATATAATCACCAATTATATATTTCTCTACATAATTAATCTATAATTAATTGTCCTCGTACATATCCTTCGATGATGCATTAGTATGACCCATTGGTGTCTTAATTATCGGATTAAATAATTTAAATATAATTATCGAGCACATAATTCTTTCAGCACTAATAGCCTGATTTTTTAATCGGGTTGACTATTTCAACTAAACTCAATCCAACTCAGATTACTCATATATCTAGTGAGATCAACTTATTTTTGAGTCATTTTCAGTTAAGGGGCCAATTTCGGGTCAAGTAGGTCACATGAGTCGATCTCTAAATTTATGATTCATCATTAATGATCATAAAATTGTATTTAAAATTCCAAAAAAAAAAACATATAGCTTACTGTATTCATCAAAATTTAATGCTAAAACATCATGAAACACGTTGGTTTATTAAACTAAAATAAAACTTCTAAATTTTTAACTACATTTAATTTTTTCCAGGAAACTCATTGGATAACCCACACCCAACCTAAAAAAATAACATGTTGGCGGGTTTTAGGTTGATGGGTTCGCGAGTCAAAAAAATCTTGACCAGCCTGCTTATTTTTGATTCAGTTTCATGTCGAATTTCAAGTCGTATTGGAATTGACAGCCCTAGAAGCTCCTAGTCAATTTCATTTCATTTAATATAAAGAGTATATTATGAATAAAATGTTCTTAATAACGTGCATAAATTGATCATACTTCTACTAATATTTATGTGGTTAGCTAAAATTCAAGATAATAGTTTATTTATTATAGTATTAATATAAGTATTAATGCCTGATATATATTGTTATTAACATTTAGACTATCATCATCTCCTTTCTATATAAAATACACCGTTTTTTCTCCTTTTTCTTCATTTGACTTGAATTTGTGGTCGAGGTGGGTGTTAGTAATTATCCTTTCCTTACGTTTTGGAAAAATCACTAATCACGTCATTTGACCAAACACATTTAACAAAGTAATCCTTTGACTTTAGCTTTTAACAAAATAATCCATACTTTCGCGCCACTGTGGGAGCTCACGGCGCTCACGCAATTATATTCGAAAAATAGCCGTTTAAAAAATAAGTCAAATACTTTTTAATTAGTTTTAGAGTTAAAAATTCCCATGCGCGCCCGGCAAAAAAATATTCATGCGCGCCCCTGCTACCATTATTATTATTATTATTATTATTATTATTATTATTATTATTATTATTATTATTATTATTATATTATTAAAATGTTGATTTAAAAAAAAATGAAATGGCAATCATGGATTAAAAATGGTACGCATGGATTAAAAATGCATTTCTCATAAATAATTTTTATTCTTTTTTTTTCTTGAACCATGAGCGTCATTAGCTTCTTTTTTTTACTGGATTTAAAAGGCGCGAATGAACAAATAAGCCAAAAAAAGTATTTAACTTTAAAAGGCGCTCAATATATTCGAAAAGGCAAGCGCATGAACAATTTTTTTTTTCGAATATAATGAGCGCCTTTTAAAAAAAATTTGTTCATGCGTGCCTTTTCGAATACAATGAGCGCCTTTTAAAGTTAAATACTTTTTTTGACTTATTTATTCATTTGCGCCTTTTAAATGTAGTAAAGAAAAAAGTTAATGACGCTCATGGTCTAAAAAAATAAAGAAAACAAAATTATGAGAAATACAATTTTAATCCATGCACGCCATTTTTAATCCAAGATCGCCATTTCATTTTTTTTAAATCAATATTTTAATAACAATATAATAATGATAATAATAATAATTAATAATAATAATAATAATAATAATAATAATAATAATAATAATAATAATGGTAGCAGGTCCGAGTATGAGATATTTTTGTAGCACGGGCGCGCATGAGAATTTTTAACTCTAAAACAAATTAAAAAGTAATGACTTATTGAAACACCCAACACTTTATAGTATTTATTGATTAGTTTACAATAGATTAGAAGATTCTGTGATAAAAATCGCGCCGCAATATAGAATAATCGCGTCGCAATTTTACTAACTAATCGCGCCGCAACCATTCACAAACGCGTCGCTATTTCATTTAGATTGCGCCACGTTCTATATGTATTGCGCCGCGACCACTGTCTGTACAGACCCAAAACAGACAGCTTCAAAATTTAACTTCAAACCTGTGCAAAATGTAATTCGACCAACATTGGACCTCAAAACTTTCCAGAATTTCTAATCATAACAATATCAATATATCCCAATGCACCATTTATCAAAACATACATTAACAAGAGAATTCAAACCAAATTCTCTAATATAACCACTTCGACACTTTTATAAAGAAAACTAATTCAAACAATTCCATATGGTATTAATATATACATACCATTATATACCATTACAACAACTTGACTCAACAAACATTAAGTGTCAAAATAACTTATAGCATAGTTTTACAAAAGATGGGGATTTAGGCATCATAAGCATGATTTAACGAATACGAGATTTTACCCCAAAATAGCAAATCCACCTCTAGCTTTCCACAGCTTTCTTACCCAAATCCACCCTTGAACCACTTGCTTCACCTAAAAATAGAAAATTATACAACATTAAGCAAAACGCTTAGTAAGTAACGAAATACAATCACATGTCATTATTGATAATTTTAGCTAAGGATCCTTAACCACCCATGCTAGTTGTATACTACTAGCAATCACACGAGCCTATGGCCGCAACCATTACCCGCACCAAATCGTTAGCAAATGGCCGAAACCATTCCTAACCCATGATCATGTAAATCGAGACTTACCTTGCAAAGCCACTAATGATTCACTTGTACTCTTTCCAATCTCTTTATTACCTAATCACATAGGCACATAACACAAATTACACACAAAACAATTCACTATCTTACTTTGATATTAATTTCATTTGTACATATTTATTCATATCAATCACCAATTTAAATTATATTATATACACATGAATGGTGGTTCTTTTAACCATACTTCCTTAATCATAATATAGCTATTAACATGTAATATTTACTTACTCACCACTAGCTCAATCAATTATCAAATTCTACAATTCTTAGGGTTTTAGTAATTCAAACCCTAATCCAATATTTATTATGAAAACCTTCATTATATGGTTCATTAACTTATGTATAACATCTATACACATATAACATACTGAATTAACACATCTTATAAACTTAGGGTTCATATGCACCAAACCCTAATATGAAATTAACAAACAAGAAAATAATCATACCTTAATATGTAGTTAGGGAAGTAATTAGGGTCTCAATATGATGCTATTAAGCTCAAAAATGAAGAGTATCATTTTCAAGATCATAAAATCGCCACCCTCACAGCTCTGGTCGAATTTTTCAGTATTTGAGTGTTAAAAACGAAAATGGAAGCCTGTGAAACTTAAAACTCGTTTCTGGAACTGATCGAATCGCGTCGTAATTTATGTCTGAACAGGCACAGTGTATTCCATTTATTACACTTTCTAATACATATATATAACAATCTATACTATATGTATTCATATATCTACAAGGTCAAATAACATAACATATACATATACATATAAATACACATATTCAAATAATAAACACATATTTATATGTACTTTTATAAATTAATGTTATTTAGAACTTACAAAAATTAGGACGTTATAAATATCCTCCACCAATTTAGGATTGTGTCCTCACAATCCAATCCTGGTAAAGAGAGGGATAGAAATGGGTGACTTCTTCTTCTGGTTCCCACGTGATTTCAGAACCTTTTCGATTCTTCCATTGGACTTTGAACATTCTTAAATCTTTATTCCTTAATTTAGTAACCGTTTCATCGAGAATAGAGATAGGTTGTTCAACATAATTCAACTGATCATTCACTTCAATTTCTTCCAATGGAATATATGCAAATTCATCAACTAAACATTTTCGGAGAAAGGACACGTGGAATGTATTATGAATTCCTGCTAATTTGTCGGGTAGCTCAAGGCGGTAAGCTACATTTCCGACTCTAGCAAGGATTTTGAAAGGACCAATAAATCACGGACCCAATTTGCTCGCTTTCTGAATCGAATTATTCCTTTCCAGGGAGACCCTTTCAACATCACTTTGTCACCAACCTGAAATTCTATAGGACGCCTCCTGTTATCGGCATATGATTTTTGTCTGTCTTGGGTAGCTTTTAACCGTTCTCTGACTTGATTAATCTTTTCAGTAGTCAATTGAACAATATCAGTACTTCCCAATTCTCTCTGCCCGATTTCTCCCCAGCAAAGAGGAGTTCTACATTCTCTCCCATATAGCATTTCATAGGGTGGCATTTTTATACTCGAGTGATAGCTGTTATTATAAGAAAATTTTACCAGTGGCAAATGTGTATCCCAGCTACCTCCAAAATCAATAACACACGCCCTTAACATGTCTTCCAGAGTTTGGATCATTCTTTCACTCTGGCCGTCTGTTTGAGGATGATAGGCGGTGCTAAAATTTACCCGAGTACCCATATTGTTGCGCTCGTCTTTTTACGGACGGTCAACGGATGTTTAAAATTTATAATTGCTGGGGTCTAAGTGTGACTTACTAGTACTGAACCAAAAGGTTAGTAGGCGGTAAGTTGGACCTAGAGTCGTTCTTAAAGAGAAACTGAATTGAAACGGAGGTGATCCAATCAATCTTTCTTTTCTAGTAAATGTTTTAAAAGAGTGCGTTGGGGGTTTTGGTTCAGTTAATTAAGTAAACTAAATAAAGCGAATAAAATGTAATAAGATGTCAGATAATGCAAAGTAGTATTTGTTGTGAGTTCGTTATTTAATAATCGTGGGATGATGACTTTTACGGGAAAATGATTAACTAAATTGGGTTGCTTATGAGATTCATTAACTTATGGTATAACCAATAGATTCCTTATTAGTCGGTTATCAACTAATATGTCACGAGGAACTAAGATATCATGATTCTGACCAGACAGACGATGCTCAACTCTCTACACTCTCCTGTGAGGGAGTCAGTGGCCCATATTATTGAACGTATTCGCTCGTGGGCGAAGGAATAGAGTAGCAAGTCCTTAACATGTCTAGCCGTTCTTAATACCACAATGATTATGAATCCATTAAACAACTAACTTAGAACTTGTGTCTGGACTTATTTAATCAATTTCTACCAATGAAACTTAAGCGTGATAAACGAGGGAAAGCATTTAGGTTTCTTGCATACCGTACTTTAGGTTTCATGGTTTTTAGGAAAAAGTATCAGTTTAAGTTGGATTTCAAACTTGCCTTTCTCAATACAATTAACAAATCCCTTGGTTTTCGTAAATGATCATTTAGCCTATAGCCGACCTAATCTAATCTAATCTAAACTAAAACAACTAATTAAAATGCTGACGGCTTTTTACAGAAAGTCAAACCCAGACCATGTCGGAAAATGCTATGGTAGCTCACATCGTATTTAATCGTTTACCGATGTTTTCGTTGTGAGTTTAATTGCTTCGCGATGTTTACATGATAAGTACATTGTGATCGGAAGTGTACAATACTCATGGCAAGTCCACGTAATCACATTGCATTTTATAATGCCTACATGACGTTACAATTAAAAACATAGTTTTTACACAGATAACTATTGACCGAGTATTGAGGTTCGCGACTCCTCTTTACAAGGTTACAATCACGTTTGTTAATCGAAAGGCGAATATAAGTTTTGGGTTTAAAATCACAAGATAAGTCCGTTCACAAAGTTTCCAATTTTATAACGTCGATCCATAATACAACTACCTTCGGTCGTTACCGGCTTCCATATATTTGTACTATGCTCAAAAGCATTTCCAATACTATACCGAGTAATCAGTCGAATCGGGGCCATCGTATTATTTCACGACGTATTTAAAGTCATCCCACAATTATATATATACTAACTACATCACAACAAATACAATAGTAATCTACTCGCTAATCATGGCATAAACGATCTCTAACATAATTAAAGCAAACATATTTAATTAAGATAGATAAGGATAGAAATAACCGAGATTAATATGCGAGAAGGAATAGACTTGAATTAATGAGCGTAACTCCAAGCGTACACCAAAGATTACAAAATGTTCCTAGCTTTCTTTCTACTCAAAACAAAATGCTAAACTAATCTAATGCTAATTTAAAGTAAGAAAGTAGAGTGAGAAAGTAAGAAAGTAATATGACTAGTGCATATATGGGACATTTTGAAATGGAGCCTTAAGCCTCCTATTTATAGGTGAGTTTGGCTCACATTTTCATCAAGAGGTGCATGTTAGTAAAAGGTAGCCAAAAGGGTGCACCAGGTACCGTACAACACGAAAAGTAAGCGCACCTGGTACTGTACAACACGAAAAGTAGGCGCACCAGGTACCAAAAGTTGCCAAAAACGGAAACCGAGGCGGGGCAAGGGTGGCCGGAGGCGGCCCTGGGGTGGCCGGAGATGGTGGTGTGGTGGCCGGCGGCGGCTGGCCCACCCCCGCCCCATTTCGCTGTCTTTTGCTTCGTTTCTCGATTCGTGCGTGTTTTCTTCGTTATGAGTCCGTTTGCATCGATTCTTTTTTTGTTGGATTTGTAATTCAAAAATGAAGATTTTGACATAAGATAGGCCCTGAGATGAGGTGCCTAGCTCTAGATATTGCGTACGAATCATTTGGATCTTCCGGCGGGCGTAGAATCTTCATTCTTTATCCGTTTTAGTTGATTCTTCTTCTGTTGGATTCGTATTTTGAAAATGAAAATCTTGGATGGAATGGATGTTGGTGAAGGGCATTTTAGTCTTGAAATCTCGTTTTGATGCCTTGAATCTTCAAACGTGTGTGGAATCTTCGTTTTTTCATCCGTTTTGCTTGATTTTTATCGTGCAACCTTGTTTTGACCATCTTGGCATAATGTTACTGATTTGTGCCATATTTGAGTGAAAATGCCAAGGATCGTTCTAGAATGAGAGAGATATCGGTAGTAAAAACATGACTTTTTACGCGATATCAAGTATCCCACACTTAGAACTTTGCTTGTCCTCAAGCAAACTCATTTTCATCATGGTTAAAGATAAGTAGATAATGAAATATTTTAAGACGGAATTCTTTACTATATGGGGTTTTTGGAAAAATAAAGATATTTGATTTTTTTGAAAGCAAGGTTGTAATCTTTAGGAGCATGCTTTTGATCTTTGATCTTTGATACATGACTAGGCGATCCTCTCAAGGTGGTCACTCCAATCACTCAAAGTGTTTAGGGTTTCCTATTCTAGTATTATCAATCACTCAGAACGCCAGTCATGTATCGTTTATCGTCATAGGCTTGATCGAGAATCAAATCGTTACCTTTTGGGTGAGCGTGAAGTCGATCTAGCCACAATCATTCTAGGGGAGTGATGTAGGGTTTTGGAGCGAGGTGTTGGTGATGTGAGAGGGGGTTTGTTGGGTTTTCTTTCTTTTTTTTTTTTTGTGTGAAGTTGGAAAGCTGAAGTTTTTGACTTTTTAGGGCGATTGACGCCTTTTTTTTTCTTTTGGTTCTTGGCAGGAGTCTATTCTCCATTTGACTTTCTTTTCTTCGAGTTTTCTTGGGTAATTTTGACTTCGTATCCTTGTAGCTTTTCTTCTTTCATCTTTGAAACTCTTTATGAAGTTTGAGGGATGCTTTTGAGTAGGTACGGGATGACATGTTTAATTTGGGGTGTATAGAAGGGTTCAAGAATGATGTGATTCGATCTCCTTTTTACTCACTAGTTTGGCTTCGAAATGCATTACAGGAGCAAGTTCTGATTCTAAACGCATACATCGGCACACTCAAGAATCGAAAAAGTGAAGCATTAAAAGTGAATGCTTTTCATATGGCTCAAGATACCTCACGAATCGAAAGTTGGTTTGTTGTGTGCTTAGTCATGCGATGCTCTTTATGGGATTTTTAAACTTGTTTTTCAAAAGAATTTATTTTTTTCTTCTTCCCCAAAGTTAATCATTCCCTAAAAATTTTCATTTTCAACATATTTTTAACTTAATTTTGAAAAAATTTGTTTACTTTTATGGGAAAGCAAGGTCTTATAAAGAGCAACGATTTTAGGATCAAGCATATACCAATGTCCATTTAACAGTAGTGCAACTACTGCTATCCCACACTTAAAGGAACATCGTCCTCGATGTTATACTAAGCTCTGAATGGGGTAAAATCCCACACTTAGGGTTTTAGACATCTAAGATTCATTTTTTCAGTGTGTGTGTTGGGTTTGAATCCCACACTTAGTGATAAGCATAATGGATATGGCATATTTAAAATGAATGAAAGAGATAGCATAGAAGTACTCCCCGGTAGTTGCAGTATTCCTTTGGTTGCATCTGCCAGTCTTTTTTCTTCTTTGGTGCTTTCTTGATCAAGTCTTTTTGTGATTGGTCTCGTGAGTGTGAACACGTCGGATATACTATTCTTCGGTTGTTGATGCTTCCTTGCAGGCTGGAGCATTCTTTGTATGATCCGAGTGTGAAAGATAGTCGGAGATTTCATCACTTCTTGGAAAGTAAAATTGCAGAAATGTAAAAACAAACACGGGTTGCCTCCCGAGAAGCGCTCTTTTAAAGTCGAGAGCACGACTTAGTCCTTTTCTTCTTCAGATGATGCTTGATGCATCCGTAGTGGTGGCGTGGTCACTGTGGTTCCTTGGTAGAGAGTATCGTGGTGGATAGTATTGTAGGAATTGTTCTATCATGTCAGCAATGAGAGTTGGTGGGTTGGTGGATAGCATTATGAAGCTTTTGAAGTGATCGGTGGCGAGTCGGTCGAGAATTGCCATTCCATAGAAGATGTATCGAACTGCCCTTGTGACTGGTCCGTTAGGGTCAATTCGAGTCCAGGTATAAGTTCGAACGATTTCACGCTGTGGGTGGTTTCTTCCTATCGAGGCGATTAAAGCCATGAATTCGGTTTTCACTTCTTCAAAATCATTAGCCCAAGGGTCTCCTCCGAAGGATCTAGTTGCTTGGCACACCTGTCTGATTAGTTGATGTTGCTCGCGGTTGAAAGGAAAATCCGAGTCGGTGAAGATGCAAATTAACTTGCTGAATATCTCGCGATATCCATTTCGATAGACGTCGAGTTCTACGTCTTCTTCTTGGTACATTTCGCGCAGTCGGGTAGTCACATAAGTGGCTAAATTGATTTGCGACATGTGCGGGATGAATCTCGGTACCTCACGAGTTTCCTCTTCATAGGCCGGCTCGTTCAGCTCATCAATTATTAGTTCAACGTGGTGCCCAATGATGGATTGAATGACGATCCTGCAGTTCTCTGATGCTGTGAGGTGCTCTCCAGTTTCGATGAGATCTAGAAGAGTTCTAGGATCTCCCACCATTCTGATGTCGGCATAACTTCTTGGGTTCCCGGTGGCTCTTTCCAGATTGGTTCTCATTGATGCAAGAATAGCTTTTTGACTTGATGAGTACGGAAAAACTGATCCGGCTAAGGCACAATATACTTTTTGGTATATTCGCCTTTCGTTTCCATATAATTCGATTTCTCCCATTGCGTAGTTGGGTCTTTCTCGCTGTCGAGCTTCTCTGGTAAGTTGTTCTTGAAGCAGGTCAGAGAATGCTAGAATATGTCTCCGAAGAGTGATGGGTTCTGGTTCTCCATAATTGGCGAGGTATGAATCGTAGTCTCGTATGATTGCCCTTATCATGTGTCTCTGGGCGGTGTTGTAGTCATTGGTTGACTCTTTGATGGCCTCCACGATAATTCGTACATCGTCGTATTCGTCAATCATCTCGATCATGTCTTGATGAGTATCTATCAGAGGAATTTCTAGTCTCTCAGTTGTGACGGCAGGGGAATTTGGTGGAGCAAGAGGGGTTGGCGGAATAGAACGTTCATCAAGAGTGATGTTGACGTAATCGTCATCGCATTAACTGTTGCAGTCGGAGTCCTTATCACATGAATCGGGAAATTGGTGGAGTTCTTCGTCTGAAGATGCGTTGTTGAAGGGTCGAGAACTATCGATTTCGATGGTTCGGACTTCGGTTGTTATGTCATGAATGTTCTCTTCGGCAAAGCTTCCTGGTTGACGTGCCTTATATACTGAAATTCTCTGTAGTAGTTTGGCATACTGGTCTGGGAGTGGTGATGATCGGAGTCCTTCTTCAAAGATTTCTATGTCGCGGAGTCGGGTCCTGGTGAAGGGTTTTGATGGATCGAGATAGGAATTTAGGATGTTTCCCATTCTTTTAAGATGAGAGGATCTGAGCTCTTGACGGATGACTCCGTAATCAACTGATTCTTCGGATGAAGAGTAATTGATGTGACGTAAAAAGTCATGTTTTTAGAAGCTTTATTCCTCACATTTTGAACCTTTCTTTAGTGAAAACATTCCAAAACATTGACTATTTACTAAAATACACTAAAGTGGTTCAAAAGTAGACGTTGTGATAAAAATCACTGAAAACACTCTAAAAATGCACAAAACACAACATTTTAATACAGGCAGATTCCTCCGACCTCATTTTCCTGTCAAGGCACACCTCCTAACTTCTACCATCTGTTGTACAGGTAAAATCAAGACGGAAAAATCTGGAATCAAGTGAAACGGCCAAAGGACGGAGAAACCACTACGCTTTCAGAGCCATTAAAAGTCATTCCGGTTATGCCTAAGCTCTACACATCCTATTTCTGTGAGATTGGCATCATTAGAAGCGTAACGGAATTACGAAACCACAGGCGAAAGAATCAAGTCAAACGGACGCATAACGAAGGAGATACGGACGTTTTAAGCAACGAACGAAATCAGACGGAGACCGTATACGGCCTCAGGCACCGTATACGGCCCATATAAGACCGTATACGTCCTATACTACACCGTATACGGCCCCTACAAGGCCGTATACGGCCCCCTACCCCATATCGTGCTCCGTTTGCTTGTACGTGCTGCTTCGTGAGTTGTACGTGCGATTTGGTGGTTTGCCTATAAATAGTGGACATCCCCAACACCTCATTCATACCACTTTTCTCATTTCATTTCTTCCTTACACTTTCTCTCTCACACACATCACTCTCTCTCTAGTTTCTCTCTCTAGAGGATTTTCTCTCTCTAGAATTGAGCTAGTTAGAGAGATAGTTAGGTAGAGGTAGCTTTTAGCTTTTGTACGGAGGCACTCCAAGACATTGTATTTGCGAAGATCTGTCTGTAATAAATTCGTATCAGGTTCTATTTATATATCTCTTACTTTCCAGTTTTAAACATGTGTTGCTTTGTTTATGCTTGTTTAGGATTGTATGCTAGATATATAATGTTAGGCTAGACATTTCTTTGTGTTTACTATGATGTAGTTATGTTAGAATAGTCAAAATGTTTATGCCATGCTGTTACTCTGCCCGTGTTACTCTAAACTGTGTATGAACTCGTAAACTGAATCTCGAATGTTTATCTATCCAACCTATGCTGTGGTTAGAAGCTTCCTGCTAGAACTTGGCCAATTACTAGTGGTACGTTCTCTACCTATTCTATACTTGATGATCAATGAACTTGGTATGGCTGTGTTCTCTAGGTTGAAACAAATCATAAGAGACACGGAGCGTAGGATTAGAGATAGGTTAGATTCATGTTTATCTATTATATATCTTTGAGAGAACTTTCAGGATATCTATGATCTAATTATTGGTTATCTGCTATGCTAGGATTACGGTGTTCTGTTATGTGTTACCCTATCGCATGTTCTTGTTTGATTGTTGCCTTAGGAATGATGCATGCTAGAGTTATCCCCTTGGTTCATATCAGTAACTGCATAATTAGGTTTTCAAACACAGAATATTGGTTTACACAGTAGATTAACATGCATGGAATAGTTGTGATGATTTATATCTGTAATGCTGAACAATTTAACTGATCGTTAGCCCTATTATCTCAACTTGGTCCGCGGGATTACCCCCGTTCGTGTTCTTGTTCAATCAACAATTCACGCTACGATACAGACGTCTCTGATGACTGTGACTGGGGACCAGGATTCGAGGATAGTCGTCGGTTAAATTGGTCTGTACATTTGGGAGAACTTCGGGTGTATTTGACTTCTATAACTGCTATCCACGTGACATGTTATTTATCTGATTGCGGACAACTCTACGTTAGATATTTAATAGGATTGTAGCTGTAGCTCATTAGGATATAGGAAATCTGCGGGAGTAATGTGGAACCCTAATTAATGTAACGGAAAAACCGTAAAACGCCCTATTACTCGGTATAGTGCTGGAAACACCCATTGGTGGAGTACAAACGTATGGAAGCCGCGGAACGGTCGTAGGTACAATACTTTGCATTAATTATGTTTCTATCCTCTCCGGATTAGTCATCACATCTAGTAGCCTTACCCTTGACTATTCATCAAATAACATTTTCATAGTAAACACTCGCTTATCCTCTGTTGACCGAGTCTCCGTACAAACCTCTTTAGTTCTGTTTTCTTTATTTAATTAATATTTAGTTATAAAAACCAAACCTATCCAAAAGCTTTTAAAAAAAACCTAGCTGAATCTCCAAAGATAATAAAACTTCCTAGACTCCCATGCCCGTTGTAGTTTGAAGAACGACACCTGAGTCATACATACCACTTGCTGCCCTTTTAGGTCTGTCAGTAGTATACAGCTTAGGATTCCCCTGCTCTACAAATTTAAAACTCACTGTTCTCCGCTTCTATTGCTGTTGGATCAACGACCGGAATCAAATCCGTCCGACCAATAGAGGCACGATAAGTTTTTGGCGCCGCTGCCGGGGACTACAACGACCGATTTTAGGAATTTTGTTATCTTAGTTATTTAGCGATCCTTACGGAAGATCAATATCATCCGGAAGTTACAGTTTTTATCCCTAGGTTAGTTAGTTTTTAATTTCCCGTCATTAGTTAAACCTATCCTTTCCGAAACCCTATTTTCTTCTTAAAACAAGTTATGGCGAATCGTATCACTCTCGCCTCATCAACCCAACCACTGCTAGAGGGACGAGGAGGACCGATCGTATCACCAACCAACGAAACCATTGAAATCAAGCCACACTTCATTAAATTACTTAAATCTCAGTGTCAGTTTCATGGTCTTTCGGTTGAAAATCCAAATGCCCATCTTAACAAGTTCATCAACCTTTCCGACTCTTTCGAACAAACCAGATCCAGTGTCAAAGTCACCCGACTTCACCTGTTTCCTTATTCTTTAGCTTTCCGAGCTCAGACATGGTTTTATGAACTCGAACCCAATTCGATTCATACATGGGAGGAGATGGCTACTAAGTTCTTGGCTAAGTTTTTCCCTCCGTCCCTACAAACCAAGCTCAAAAATGAAATCATTAACTTTAGTCAAAGAACTACTGAATCATTAAGCTCAGCTTGGGAACGCTTTAAGAATCTGCTTGGAAGATGTCTGAATCATCAGTTAGCTGAAACGAATCTGGTCTGCACATTCTACAACAGTCTGAATCCTCATCACCAACAAACCCTCGATGCTGCTTCATCCGGAAATTTCATGCTACATACTTCAGAAGAAGCCTGGAAGTTGATTGAGACGATAACGATGCACCAACATGACTTGGAGTTTGATGAATCAACCTCGGAAGACAAAGACACTTCTACTCAAGCATTCGATACTTTAAAAGCTCAACTCGAATCCATCTCTAAAGTTGTTAAAGATATGCAAGACTCTTCCAAATCTAAGAAGCAACCTCAACGGCTCTTCTCACACTCGAAGCCCAAGGAAGATGTTCTCGCCACATCAGGAGCCACTGATCAAATCATTCATTCAAAATCTTTCCATCAGCGGTTATCTAAACAACCTATCTCTCATTTGTTAGTTCCCTCTACTTCCTCTCAATTGTCTTCTCGTCTAAACAATACGATTTTCAATAACTTCATGGTTGAGCAAAATAATAAAAACAAACAAATTGTTGATTTTCAAAACCAAATTGATTATTTGCTCAGAATTTCAAACGATTTAATTACAAACATGGAGGATAATGTTAAAAGATTGTTTTTAAAAGTTGAGGAGAAGCAAAGAGAAGAAGCGATTAGCAAAGCTATTCATCATTCATCTTATGATTATGATGATATCCTTGTTGTCACTAGAGGCGGAAAAGAGACTAAGAATGAGAAATCAAAAGATATTCCTTCAGACGAGCCTTCTAGTTCTTCTCTACCCACTGATTCAGTACCTGTTGACACTCCTGTCACCTCTCCTGAACCAGAATCTTCCAAAGCCCCAGAAGTAGTTAAACCAACACGTATACCTTTCCCTGGTAGGCTTAAGAAAGAAAAACAAGAAGCCTAGTTTGGAAAATATCTAGAGATGTTCAAAAGCCTACACTTAAACATTCGATTATTAGATGCTTTAGTTGAAATGCCTAGTTGTGCCAAATTCTTTAAAGAACTTATATCCAACAAAGAAAAACTCAGACAAATAGTTAACTTGCCCTTAGACGCAGAATGCTCTTTAATTATGCAACAATGACTGCCCCCAAAGCTAGGAGACACTGGCCGTTTCACTATTCCTTATTACCTTCAGGATGTTCAAATAAGTAACGCCTTAGCTGACTTAGGAGCTAGTGTAAACCTTATGCCATACTCGCTTTATAGGAAACTAGGATTAAGCGAACTTTTACCAACCCGTATGACCATCCAATTAGCTGATAGATCAGTTAAACTCCCTCGAGGAATTGCAGAAGATATTATGGTACGTGTTGATAAATTCGTCTTTCCTGTTGATTTTGTTGTTATGGATATTGAGGAAGACACTCAGGTACCACTCATCCTTGGTAGACCTTTCCTAAATACTGCCAAGGCCGTCATTGACGTAAATGAAAAATCTTTAAAACTTAGAGTGGGAACTGAGGAAGTCACATTCAATGTCGATAAACTAATGAAACTTCCTATGGGAGAAGACCTTGGTCTTGTAGATTCTATGCAGGAAATAATTGAAGAACACTTGGAAGAAATCCTCGCAGTAAGCAGCATTAATCCCCTTCCAAACACTGTCATCACAACAAGGAAAATCTGTGAAGAAGGTGCGGGTCTATGCTCAGCTATCTCGGATCCATCCATTGCATCAAAGGAAGTACTATTACCTTTAAAGAATTCCAACTTACAGCCCAACAGATTTATCACTGCTGTACCACTTGGACAAGGCACTCCGGTCACTCTCTTGAGAAGAAGCCCTACTTCTGAAGTTCCTGATTCATCTCTCTCAAAAGAAGAAATTCTGAAGACTCTCAAGGAAATGGAGTCAATGCTTAAACCATCCGATCCGCAACTTTCTAAAAGTTGTGAAAACTTGAAACCAGAGATTACTTTTACCACATCTTCTTCAGCTCAGTTTCAGAGATTTGCATTCACAAAGGACAACAAAGAAATAATCACTGAAGATAATGCACTCTCTCAATCCTCCCAAGTAAAATATGAGCTGAGAAAAGATGAGCTTTACAACAATATAGAATGGGTTGAAATAGCATCAGCCGACATTCCAGAGGCACCTGCAGTTGAGTCAGATTATCAGACAACATACGATGAGCTTAAGAGAGACGAGATTGCCAGGATGAAGCCTTCCACTGAAGAACCACCCAAATTGGAGCTAAAGGAACTCCCCTCACACCTTGAATATGCTTTTCTCGAAGGAACTTCGCACTTACCAGTTATCATATCCAAAGATCTGAAGCCTGAAGAGAAAGCACTACTCATTAAGGTTCTAAAGTCACATAAGAAAGCGATTGCATGGAAAATCTCTGACATACAAGGGATCAGCCCAAATTACTGCACTCACAAGATCTTAATGGAAAATGACTTCAGGCCTTCCATTCAAAGGCAAAGGAGAGTTAACCCAAAGATTCAAGACGTGGTGAAAAAGGAGGTTATCAAACTCTTGGATGCTGGTCTAATTTACCCTATTTCGGATTCCCCATGGGTCAGTCCAGTTCAAGTCGTCCCAAAGAAAGGAGGCATGACGGTCATCGCTAACGAAGACAACGAGTTGATTCCAACACGAACCGTCACCGGTTGGAGGGTATGTATCGACTATCGGAAACTAAATGAAGCTACACGCAAAGATCACTTCCCTCTACCGTTCATTGATTAGATGCTTGAAAGATTGTCAGGAAATGAATTCTATTGCTTCCTCGACGGTTTCTCTGGCTATTTTCAGATACCTCTCGATCCAAAGGACCAAGAAAAGACAACGTTCACCTGTCCATACGGAACCTTTGCCTACCGACGTATGCCATTTGGCTTATGTAATGCACCGGCGACATTTCAAAGATGCATGGTAGCAATCTTCCATGACATGATTGAACAATGCATGGAAGTGTTCATGGATGATTTTTCGGTTTTCGGAGATTCGTTCACCACTTGTCTTTCTAACTTGAACAAGATGCTCACCCGATGTGAAGAATCGAACCTAGTTCTGAATTGGGAAAAATGCCATTTCATGGTAAAAGAAGGCATAGTTTTAGGACACCGTATATCCAAAGCGGGAATTGAAGTTGACAAAGCAAAAGTCGAGACCATCTCAAAACTTCCACCACCCACCTCTGTTAAAGCCATCCGCAGTTTTCTAGGACACGCCGGGTTCTACCGCGCTTTATCAAAGATTTCTCTAAGATATCCCGACCTATGACTCATCTCCTCGAAAAAGATACTCTGTTTGTCTTTACAGACGAATGTCTCAAGGCCTTCGATCATCTGAAAGATCTGCTTATCCATGCACCGATCATGGTTGCTCCAGACTGGAGTCTCCCATTTGAAATCATGTGCGACGCCAGTGATTTCGCAGTCGGAGCAGTTCTGGGACAGCGGAAGGAGAAACAGCTTCAACCAATATACTACGCCAGCAAAACGCTCACTGACGCCCAAGAAAATTATACAACTACAGAAAAAGAGCTTCTAGCGGTAGTATTTGCTTTTGATAAATTTCGTTCTTATCTAATCTTGTCCAAAACTATTCTCTATACAGATCACTCAGCTCTGAAATATCTTTTTAAGAAGCAAGATGCTAAACCTCGCCTTCTACGATGGATTTTACTCCTTCAAGAATTCGACATCGAGATCAAAGACAAAAAAGGAGCAGAAAACGTCGCGGCGGACCATCTCAGCCAATTAGAAAATCCTTCAATGGATAAGTTGCACGAAAAAGACATTCAAGACCAGTTTCCAGAAGAACAACTCATGCATATTGGTAGATACCATCAAGGGTCACGATCTACAAATGATCCCTGGTATGCTGATTATGCCAATTATTTGGTGGGAAAAATTGTACCTAAAGGAATGCCAACCTCTCGAAGACAAAAATTCTTCCGCGATATAAAATATTACTATTGGGACATCCCTTTCCTCTTTAAGGTTTGCCCTGATCAGATCATTAGAAGATGCGTTGATGGGAAAGAGGCAGAACACATCTTACACCAAAGCCACCATGGACCTACTTGAGGACATCACGGTACCAACATGACCGCAAGAAAAGTGTACGATGCCGGCTTTTTTTGGCCAACCATATTTCGAGATGCATACGATCTGGTGAGACGCTGCGATATCTGCCAAAGACAAGGCAATATAACAGCCCGGAATGAAATGCCACTCACAAACATCCAGGCCGTGGAAATCTTCGATATCTGGGGATTAGATTTCATGGGACCATTCCCTAAATCTAACGGTAAAGAATACATCTTGGTTGCAGTCGACTACGTCTCCAGGTGGGCTGAAGCCCAAGCTCTCCCAACAAATGACGCCAAAGTGGTAACCAAATTTCTCAAAAAGCTATTTAGTCGATTTGGAACTCCAAAAGCAATAATTAGTGATCGTGGTACACACTTTTGCAACGTTCAATTCATGAAAGTTCTGCAACAGTATGGTGTCACTCACAAAACATCAACAGCTTATCACCCCCAGACAAATGGGCAAGCTGAGGCAACAAATCGAGCTTTGAAAAGAATCTTGGAAAGAACTGTTGGTAATCATGGGTACAAATGGGCTGAAAAATTAGATGATGCATTGTGGGCATTCAGAACCGCCTATAAAACACCATTAGGAACCACACCATATCGTCTAGTTTATGGCAAGGCATGTCACTTACCAATAGAGCTGGAATATAAAGCATACTGGGCTTTGAAGAACTGCAACTTAGATATTTCTACAGCTGGAGCAAATAGACGAATGCAGTTGAATGAGTTAGCCGAACTAAGGGATCAGGCATATGACAGTTCGCTAAACTTCAAAGAACGAACTAAGAAAATTCACGATGCTAAGCTGAGGCCCTCACGATTCAAAACAGGAGATAAAGTGATGCTTTTCAATTCGCGATTCAAGAAATTCTCTGGCAAGTTTAAGATCAGGTGGAGCGGACCATTCACAGTATCAAAGGTATTTCCTTACGGTGCGGTCGAACTCGAGGCACCAGAAGGTAATTTTAAGGTTAATGGTCATCGCTTAAAGCATTACTTCGAAGACTTTCCCATCAGGGAAGATGTCTTTATCTTTGAACCACCGTGAGTCGACAGAAAGGTACAAATAGTCAAGCTAGAGACTCGTAAAACAAGCGCTCTTGGGAGGCACCCCAAGCCTATCTTTATTTCTGTTATTTTATTTCTTAGTTTATTTTTATTAAGTATGGTTATCTCTGAACTAATAAAATTGCAGTCTTGCCACTTATCTGACTTCGAATTGCAAAATCTGAGATAAGTATTGTTCATTAACTATCACTGTTAGCATTACCTGTTTATTTTATCTTGTTTCAGGATGGACGCTGTTGACACTGATCTTGTAGCTGCGAGACCACGCAGACGACACAGACCCCGTAGACGCAGAGTACAGAGAGCGGCTATGCTGACTATCACTGAGGAGGACCTGACTGATGTCCCGATCACTCACGAGGAGTTGCCCGATGAGAGGCCCTCATCACCTTTGCCAGCCCCCGTACCCACTTTCGAGTACGGTATCACTACGGCTGACCCAGCTGCTTCGTGGCCTCTTTCGGACACTCTCCATCCAGCATGACATCATGTCCTCTATCTGTGAGCAGCTTGAGATTCCGAGACCTGATGCCATTCCCTACAGGCTTGGCCCAGATCCAGGACCATCGAGCCTTCCATGGTTCTTCTGTCCTCCTGCTGATCCACCTGTTCTCTCTACTGCTGGACCTTCCACTAGCCCCACTACTGCAGCTGCTGATCTTGATCCAGCATTGCCCACAGGATCTGCATCACCAGATCACAGCCTCACAGAGCAGCTTCTGGCTATTTTTGATGCTCACACTTCTGTCACTTCCTCTGACGAGATCATGAGTCAGGCTATGGCTGCTATGGATTTCTCCATTCCATCGCCGACTTCTGTTTTCGACAAGGATGTTGAGGCAGAGTTTGATCCTGACACGGACGACCTACTTGATGATTACTAGATTTTATCTTTATTATTTACTTTCTGTATTATGACTCTGTACTTACGCTTTAGACCTGCTACCTAGATGAGATACTGTGATATGTGTGTCGTGGTTTATTGCAGAATTCAGCTTTGTGTGGAATGGATGATCTTAAACGAGCCTGGTCCTTAAAATCCAGCAATTCACTAGCACCACTCCTGCACAAACCTGGTCTATTCCAGTAAACACAAATGGGGAGTCTCTCTGTTCCTTTCTCCCCGTTTCAATTATGTTTATTATGCCTATGTTAGTACATTTAATTTTTGTACCTCATCCTAAACTTATCACTAAGTGTGGGATTCCAGCCCAAATTAAACACTTGAGAAACATCTACTTACATGTTCAAACTCT
This sequence comes from Helichrysum umbraculigerum, assembly GCA_949592205.1. Classification (NCBI taxonomy): domain Eukaryota; kingdom Viridiplantae; phylum Streptophyta; class Magnoliopsida; order Asterales; family Asteraceae; genus Helichrysum; species Helichrysum umbraculigerum. The sequence continues at coordinate 101,973,191 of CATIUR010000004.1, read as the reverse complement.
AAGTGTGGGATTTTACTAAGTAAAATCTCTACTCAAGAGAACATTAGGGACAATGTTCCTCTAAGTGTGGGATGGTAGGTATAGAATACCTTAATAGGTGATTTTTATGTCCAATAGTAATCTTTCTCTCAAAATTTTTCAAAAATAAGGTCAATTTTTTTCAAAATTAATGAGTCTAACTCAGTTTTTGAGTCTCAGATACTACTGAGAAAAACCATTTTCAAAATATAAGTATGATATTTCTAAAAGCCTAAAGGAAATAAGGTAGAAATTGCTTAAATAAGAAGTAATAATTAAAGGAGCATGACTAGACACATACAACCCTTTGCAGTGAGGTATCTTGAGCCCAAAAGCATTCATCTTTAATGCTTCACTTTCAATTCTTGTGTGTATGCCGATGTCTATATCTCTGAATTAGAACTTGCTCTTGACATACGCTTCGAGACCATATTGGTGTGTACCGTACGCGGTATAGGTGCAATTAAATGACCTTGACATTCCTTAGGACTTAACCCATTTCTTACATATCTTTTCAAGCCCAAAACCCTTTCCGATGCTCATTTTTAGTATCGAAGATCCGCCTAGTATACCCTGTTGAGCCTAAACCCTTCGTTTCTTCAAAACCCTAATTTTCACCCACTTCCCAAAAATTACCTCCAAACTTATCTTGGAATTTCTGAGGTTATGAAGAACAACCTTTTAGAATATCTGTTTCAAATATCCTACTCATTCGCATTCTCCAAAATCAAGCTTCTCAACAAATGGTGCGGGAAAATTAGCACACAAGAGAACTGGAAAGACGATGGTGCGGGAAAAATTAGCACCTGGAAAAGAATCAAAATGATCAAGATAGAGAAAAAGATTTCTAAAGGATTCAAAATATAAATTCCTTGGAAATTCTCTAAAAGAAATTCTGAAGAAAAGAAAAGAAAAAAGAAAAGAAGAAAAAGAAAAGAAAAGAAAAGAAAATAGCTCCGCAAATAAAGCTGAAAGTTTCAAAGCATAGCTCTTCATGAAAAATCCGGCAAAAGCTGAAACAGCTACCAACTCTCCGCTCCCCTCCATTCTAAATAAAGTTGTTCATAATCTCAGTGATTTTAGGATAAGCTAAACACCCTCACAAACCACTATCCATACCCTTCACCCTCACCAAACATTACAACCCTCTGAATGTCTTGAGATAATTAGCACCGTCCTCACCTAAGTGGTGGAGATCCGATTCTCGATCAAGCCTATGACGATGAGTGCAGCATGACTGGCTACTTTGAGCGATTTCGTTTGAGCTAGATTGATAGGAAACCCGATACACTTTGAGTGAATTGAGTGACCACCTATAGTGAGATCGCCTAGTCATGTGTACTCCAAGATCATGAGATTTGGATGTACGCCTAAGAGAATCTCTTCTTGTTTATGGAAGGATCATCTTATCCTCCTCCACACTTTTAGAAGTAACTGACTTATATGAGGAAATGCTAATCTCGGAACATATTCTCTGACTCGCCCCTAAAAACATGACCTAAAAATATTTTTCAGAGAGTTGTTGCTTGAGGACAAGCAACGTCTAAGTGTGGGATAACTTGATGTGACGTAAAAAGTCATGTTTTTAGAAGCTTTATTCCTCACATTTTGAACCTTTCTTTAGTGAAAACATTCCAAAACATTGACTATTTACTAAAATACACTAAAGTGGTTCAAAAGTAGACGTTGTGATAAAAATCACTGAAAACACTCTAAAAATGCACAAAACACAGCATTTTAATACAGGCAGATTCCTCCGACCTCATTTTCCTGTCAAGGCACACCTCCTAACTTCTACCATCTGTTGTACAGGTAAAATCGAGACGGAAAAGTCTGGAATCAAGTGAAACGGCCAAAGGACGGAGAAACCACTACGCTTTCAGAGCCATTAAAAGTCATTCCGGCTACGCCTAAGCTCTACACATCCAATTTCTGTGAGATTGGCATCATTAGAAGCGTAACGGAATTACGAAAACAGGCGAAAGAATCAAGTCAAACGGACGCATAACGAAGGAGATACGGACGTTTTAAGCAACGAACGAAATCAGATGGAGACCGTATACGGCCTATACCACACCGTATACGGCCCCTGCAAGGCCGTATACGGCCCCCCTACCCCATATCGTGCTCCGTTTTCTTGTACGTGCTGCTTCGTGAGTTGTACGTGCGATTTGGTGGTTTGCCTATAAATAGTGGACATCCCCAACAACTCATTCATACCACTTTTCTCATTTCATTTCTTCCTTACACTTTCTCTCTCACACACATCACTCTCTCTCTAGTTTCTCTCTCTATAGGATTTTCTCTCTCTAGAATTGAGCTAGTTAGAGAGATAGTTAAGTAGAGGTAGCTTTTAGCTTTTGTACGGAGGCACTCCAAGACATTGTATTTGCGAAGATCTGTCTGTAATAAATTTGTATCAGGTTCTATTTATATATCTCTTACTTTCCAGTTTTAAACATGTGTTGCTTTGTTTATGCTTGTTTAGGATTGTATGCTAGATATATAATGTTAGGCTAGACATTTCTTTGTGTTTACTATGATGTAGTTATGTTAGAATAGTCAAAATGTTTATGCCATGCTGTTACTCTGCCCGTGTTACTCTAAACTGTGTATGAACTCGTAAACTGAATCTCGAATGTTTATCTATCCAACCTATGCTGTGGTTAGAAGCTTCCTGCTAGAACTTGGCCAATTAATAGTGGTACGTTCTCTACCTATTCTATACTTGATGATCAATGAACTTGGTATGGCTGTGTTCTCTAGGTTGAAACAAATCATAAGAGACACGGAGCGTAGGATTAGAGATAGGTTAGATTCATGTTTATCTATTATATATCTTTGAGAGAACTTTCAGGATATCTATGATCTAATTATTGGTTATCTGCTATGCTAGGATTACGGTGTTCTGTTATGTGTTACCCTATCGCATGTTCTTGTTTGATTGTTGCCTTAGGAATGATGCATGCTAGAGTTATCCCCTTGGTTCATATCAGTAACTGCATAATTAGGTTTTCAAACACAGAATATTGGTTTACACAGTAGATTAACATGCATGGAATAGTTGTGATGATTTATATCTGTAATGCTGAACAATTTAACTGATCGTTAGCCCGATTATCTCAACTTGGTCCGCGGGATTACCCTCGTTCGTGTTCTTGTTCAATCAACAATTCACGCTACGATACAGACGTCTCTGATGACTGTGACTGGGGACCAGGATTCGAGGATAGTCGTCGGTTAAATTGGTCTGTACATTTGGGAGAACTTTCGGTGTATTTGACTTCTATAACTGCTATCCACGTGACATGTTATTTATCTGATTGCGGACAACTCTACGTTAGATATTTAATAGTATCGTAGTTGTAGCTCATTAGGATATAGGAAATCTACGGGAGTAATGTGGAACCCTAATTAATGTAACGGAAAAACCGTAAAACGCCCTATTACTCGGTATAGTGCTGGAAACACCCATTGGTGGAGTACAAACGTAAGGAAGCCGCGGAACGGTCGTAGGTACAATACTTTGCATTAATTATGTTTCTATCCTCTCCGGATTAGTCATCACATCTAGTAGCCTTACCCTTGACTATTCATCAAATAACATTTTCATAGTAAACACTCGCTTATCCTCTGTTGACCGAGTCTCCGTACAAACCTCTTTAGTTCTGTTTTCTTTATTTAATTAATATTTAGTTATAAAAAACAAACCTATCCAAAAGCTTTTAAAAAAACCTAGCTGAATCTCCAAAGATAATAAAACTTCCTAGACTCCCATGCCCGTTGTAGTTTGAAGAACGACACCTGAGTCATACATACCACTTGCTGCCCTTTTAGGTCTGTCAGTAGTATACAGCTTAGGATTCCCCTGCTCTACAAATTTAAAACTCACTGTTCTCCGCTTCTATTGCTGTTGGATCAACGACCGGAATCAAATCCGTCCGACCAATAGAGGCACGACATTAATCATCGCAGTTTTGTATCCTTTTAACTTCGGCCATTTGTGGTGAATCAGTGTGTTCTTCATCTTCTTCCATTTCTTCCTCTTCCTCTTCTTCTTCCTCCTCAGGATCAGATTCAATTTCTTCATCTGCTTCCTCGTATTCTTCCTCTTCTGGGTCGTATTCGGTGTCAGAAATGAGAACCGACGATCGGGTGAATTGCGGTTCCTCCTCTGGTTCTGATTCATCATCGGAACAGACTTTTCCTGTGGATATAACACAACATTCTTCCTCTTCTGGGGTGCATTCCGATTGGTCGATCTTGTAAGTGATGCTTTCACCATGCGATCGTAAAACAATCGTGTGGTTATACACATCAATCACTGCTCTAGCTATGTTCATGAATGGTCTTCCAAAGATAATTGGGATGTTTATGTCCTCATGGATATCCATTACCACGAAATCCGTTGGAAAGAAAAATTTGTCAACTTGAACAAGGACATTCTCAGCTATTCCCTTGGGGTATCTAGCAGATTGGTCGGCTAGCTGGACGGTCATCTTAGTGGGTTTCAAGTTTTCAAGTTCTAGCCTCTTAAACAGGGAGTAGGGCATAAGGTTAATGCTGGCTCCTAAGTCGGCTAAAGCGCTCATATTTCCGGAATTGTAGATAGAACAAGGGAGTGTAAATCTACCAGTATCTCCTAATTTTTCGGGAAGGCTATTTTTAAGTAGGGCTGAAGTTTCAGAACTAAGGGGAATGTTGTTCACTTCAGGCAATTTATCTTTGGTGGATAGCAATTTTCTAATATACTCATTACGACCGGGAACTCTAGACATGGTATCAAGGAATTTTCCATCTAACTTAAAGGACGACAGTTTCTTAGGTTGAACTTTAAGTATAGCGGGGTAAGGGATTCTAACGTCTTTGTTCATTGTTTCCACAGCTGGTATCTTGACCTTTGGTTCTTCCTTTACTGGAACAGCAGCAGGTGGAGTAGTAGCTGCTTCCTTTGGTGTTGTAAGTTGCTTTGCTTCCTCAACATGCGGATTTTGAACCGTGTTGCTAGTCAAACTTCCTCGGGGTCTATTCTCAAGACGTTGTGCCAATTGTCCAATTTGAGCTTCCAAATTCTTTAGCACAACCAATTGATTCCTCATGAAGAGGTCGGCTTGGTCTTGCCTAGGGGACGTCTTTTGGTTGAGCAGGTGTTGACCTTGCATGAATTGGGTGAAGGCGTCGTCTGAACTTGAAGCTGGGGCATTTGTATTGGTGGTTTGTTCAGTGGTTTGGTTTGTGTCAGAAGTGGGTGCAGGAAATGCAAGGGGTTGATTATAAGAAAGTTGTGATTGTTGTTGGTAGGGTGGATATCTAGGTGGGTATTGGGGTTGGTATGGTTGTTGGTTGTTTCTTGGCGGAAAGGGAGGTCCTCTAGGTTGGTTGTTGTTCTGGTTGAAACCGGGTGGTCGAGCTGGAAACTGAGCATAGTAGACGGTGCCATCTGCTTCTTCGTATTCAACTTGGTATTCGCCAGATGGTTGCGGGTTGGTGCAGTGTTGACAGACTTGCACTTGGTGTACTTGGTGCTGTTGTTTCTTAAGTTCTCCAAACTGTTTGACGAGCGAGTCCATTTTCTCTGTTAGTGCCTTAATTGCTTCGACTGGAATCGGGTTTGCAGCATCGATAGGTGTGGAAGATGTTGAATGATCTCCAGAATTCCAATCGTGGTGATGCATAGTCATGTTTTCTATAAGGTTCCATCCTTCTTCGTCGGTCTTTGCCATGAAGCTTCCTTGTGCAGCAGCATCGAGGGTAGTTCGGTGGTTAGGATCTAAACCATTGTAGAAAGTGCACAATTGTGCAGACTTATCGAGTCGTTGATTAGGGCATTTCTTCAAGGCTCCTTTGAATCGTTCCCATGCGGTATATAATGACTCTTCGAAAGCTTGTCGAAAGTTCATGATGTCATTTCGGAGTTTGGTTTGTTTGGAAGGCGGAAAGTACTTGGTTAGAAACTTTGTCGCCATCGCGGTCCATGAAGGGATAGAGCCGGTCTCTAGACCTTCAAACCATGTTTGCGCATGATGGGTGAGCGAATAAGGGAAAAGGTATAAACGGATTGTGTCTTGGCCAATTCCGTTTTGCTTGTAGGAATTTGAGAGAGAGATAAACTTGTCGAGGTGAGAGTTTGGGTCATCACTAGGCAATCCATGGAATTGACAGTGGTTTTGGATTAGTTGGATGATGTGGTGTTTAAGCTCGAAAGATTGACCAGGGGTTTCAGGGTAGAGAATTGGTCCTCCTCTTCCTTCGATAGAGGGTTTGCTATTGTCAGCGAGAGTGATGCGTTCAGCCATTGCTTGCTTAAGTGCAGATTGCTTCTTTTCTCGTCGAATAGTGCGTATTATAAGTTCTGGATCTGGAAAGTTAAATAGTGGTGCAGATCTAGGGGAACAGGTCATACACTAAAAGAAAAGATAATAAAGAAAATGTTTTTGTTTTTTTTTTTAGAAGGTTTTATCCTAAGGGTTTACTAGAATTGGGATTGGTTGGGCCTCTGTATCGGATAGTTAGTCTCCCCGGCAGCGGCGCCAAAAACTTGTTGCGCTTGTCTTTTTACGGACGGTCAACGGATGTTTAAAATTTTATAATTGCTGGGGTCTAAGTTTGACTTACTAGTACTGAACCAAAAGGTTAGTGGGCGGTAAGTTGGACCTAGAGTCGTTCTTAAAGAGAAACTGAATTGAAACGAAGGTGATCCAATCAATCTTTCTTTTCTAGTAAATGTTTTAAAAGAGTGCGTTGGGGGTTTTGGTTCAGTTAATTAAGTAAACTAAATAAAGCGAATAAAATGTAATAAGATGTCAGATAATTCAAAGTAGTATTTGTTGTGAGTTCGTTAGTTAATAATCGTGGGATGATGACTTTTACGGGAAAATGATTAACTAAATTGGGTTGCTTATGAGATTCATTAACTTATGGTATAACCAATAGATTCCTTATTAGTCGGTTATCAACTAATATGTCACGAGGAACTAAGATATCATGATTCTGACCAGACAGACGATGCTCAACTCTCCACACTCTCCTGTGAGGGAGTCAGTGGCCCATATTATTGAACGTATTCGCTCGTGGACGAAGGAATAGAGTAGCAAGTCCTTAACATGTCTAGCCGTTCTTAATACCACAATGATTATGAATCCATTAAACAACTAACTTAGAACTTGTGTCCGGACTTATTTAATCAATTTCTACCAATGAAACTTAAGCATGATAAACGAGGGAAAGCATTTAGGTTTCTTGCATACCGTACTTTAGGTTTCATGGTTTTTAGGAAAAAGTATCCGTTTAAGTTGGATTTCAAACTTGCCTTTCTCAATACAATTAACAAATCCCTAGGTTTTCGTAAATGATCATTTAGCCTATAGCCGACCTAATCTAATCTAATCTAAACTAAAACAACTAATTAAAATGCTGACGGCTTTTTACAGAAAGTCAAACCCAGACCATGTCGGAAAATGCTATGGTAGCTCACATCGTATTTAATCGTTTACCGATATTTCCGTTGTGAGTTTAATTGCTTCGCGATGTTTACATGATAAGTACATTGTGATCGGAAGTGTACAATACTCATGGTAAGTCCACGTAATCACATTGCATTTTATAATGCCTACATGACGTTACAATTAAAAACATAGTTTTTACACAGATAACTATTGACCGAGTATTGAGGTTCGCGACTCCTCTTTACAAGGTTACAATCATGTTTGTTAATCGAAAGGCGAATGTAAGTTTTGGGTTTAAAATCACAAGATAAGTCCGTTCACAAAGTTTCCAATTTTATAACGTCGATCCATAATACAACTACCTTCGGTCATTACCGGCTTCCATATATTTGTACTATGCTCAAAAGCATTTCCAATACTATACCGAGTAATCAGTAGAATCGGGGTCATCGTATTATTTCACGACGTATTTAAAGTCATCCCACAATTATATATATACTAACTACATCACAACAAATACAATAGTAATCTACTCGCTAATCATGGCATAAACGATCTCTAAAATAATTAAAGCAAACATATTTAATTAAGATAGATAAGGATAGAAATAACCGAGATTAATATGCGAGAAGGAATAGACTTGAATTAATGACCGTAACTCCAAGCGTACACCAAAGATTACAAAACGTTCCTAGCTTTCTTTCTACTCAAAACAAAATGCTAAACTAATCGAATGCTAATTTAAAGTAAGAAAGTAAAGTGAGAAAGCATCAAGAGGTGCATGTTAGTAAAAGGTAGCCAAAAGGGTGCACCAGGTACCGTACAACACGTAAAGTAAGCGCACCTGGTACTGTACAACAAGAAAAGTAGGCGCACCAGGTACCAAAAGTTGCCAAAAATGGAAACCGAGGCGGGGCAAGGGTGGCCAGCGGCGGCCCTGGGGTGGCCGGCGGCGGCTGGCCCACCCCCGCCCCGTTTCGCCGTCTTTTGCTTCATTTCTCGATTCGTGCGTGTTTTCTTCGTTATAAGTCCGTTTGCATCGATTCTTTTTTTTTATTCATAATTCAAAAACGAAGATTTTGACATAAGATAGGCCCTGAGATGAGGTCCCTAGCTCCAGATATTGCGTACGAATCATTTGGATCTTCCGACGGGCGTAGAATCTTCATTCTTTATCCGTTTTAGTTGATTCTTCTTCTGTTGGATTCGTATTTTGAAAACGAAAATATTGGACGGAATGGATGTTGGTAGAGGGCATTTTAGTCTTGAAATCTCGTTTTGATGCCTTGAATCTTCAAATGTGCGTGGAATCTTCGTTTTTTCATCCGTTTTGCTTGATTTTTATCGTGCAACCTTGTTTTGACCATCTTGGCATAATGTTACTAATTTGTGCCATATTTGAGTGAAAATTCCAAGGATCGTTCTAGAATGATAGAGATATCGGTAGTAAAAACATGACTTTTTACGCGATATCACATATCTTCCTGAAATTTCGTCCAAAATGGTGAAGTAAATCTAGCTTCTCTATCGGAGACAATGGATAAAGGAGTACCATGACGGGCTACTACTTCACGAATGAATAAATCTGCAAGAGCTTCTGAAGAGAAAGTTTCATTGATTGGAAAGAACAATGCACTTTTGGTTAGACGATCCACAATCACCCAAATTGCATCATGCTGGCATTGCGTTTTAGGCAATTTGGTGATGAAATCCATTGTGATATGCTCCCACTTCCATACAGGTATTTCCAAAGGTTGTAATTTACCATATGGTTTTTGATGCTCAGCTTTTACCTGTAAGCAAGTTAAGCATTTTTCGAGATATCTTACTATTTCTCTCTTCATACCTGGCCACCAGAAGTTTGATTTTAAATTATGGTACATTTTCGTAGCACCAGGGTGAATAGAATATCTGGATTTATGAGCTTCATCAAGCAACAGTTTCTTTAACTCGATTGAGTTAGGAACCCAGATTCTACCATATCTTGTTTTTAGCCCGCGAGAATCATCAACAAAATTTTGAACTTGACCTTTGATGCGTTCTGCTTTAAAATCGCCTTTTTGCCAAGCTTCCAATTGTATACTCTTAATTTGATCAAGTAAATCAGGAACAACGGTAATTCTAAGAGATTTGACAACCAAAGGTGATGGATTTGCTTTTCGACTGAGTGCATCAACAACAACGTTAGCTTTTCATGGATGATAAAGAATTTTACAATCATAGTCTTTTACCAAGTCAAGCCAACGCCGCTGTCTCATATTTAAATCCCGCTGATCGAAAAAAGTATTTAAGACTTTTATGATCAGTGTAAATAGTACACTTCACGCCATATAGATAATGCCGCCAAAGTTTCAAGGCAAAGACAACCGCTGCCAACTCAAGATCATGAGTTGGATAATTCTTCTCATTTTCCTTTAGCTGTCTAGAAGCATAAGCGAGTACCTTACCACGTTGCATCAAGACACAGCCTAAGCCATTATATGAAGCATCACAGAAAACCACCATATCTTCAGTACCATCGGGAAGTACCAAGATAGGTGCCTGACTAAGCTGTTGTTTAAGAATACTAAAAGCTTGATCAGCCTGCTCATTCCACTCAAACTTAACATTCTTTCAGGTGAGTTTAGTGAGAGGAGTAGCAATCTTAGAGAAATCCTGGATAAACCGTCTGTAGTAACCGGCTAATCCCAAGAAACTTCTGACTTCAGTTGGTGTTGTTGGAGGTTCCCACTTCATCACTGCTTCAATCTTAGCGGGATCAACTTTAATACCTTGATCATTAATTACATGCCCCAGAAATTGAACCTCTCGAAGCTAGAACTCACACTTTGAAAATTTTGCATAAAGCTTTTCAGTACTAAGAATTTGCAACAATTGTCTTAGATGAATTTCATGATCACCAGCTGACTTTGAATAAATAAGAATATCGTCAATAAATACAATTACAGATCTATCGAGTAATGGTCGACATACCCGATTCATGAGATCCATAAAAGCTGCTGATGCATTTGTCAAACCGAAAGGCGTCACCACAAATTCATAGTGACCATATCTTGTTCTGAAAGCAGTTTTAGACACATCGTCATCACGAACCTTCAATTGGTGATACCCTGACCGTAGATCAATTTTAGAGAAATAACTGGCACCTTGTAACTGATCGAACAAGTCATCAATCCTAGGTAAAGGATACCTATTCTTGATGGTTACTTTATTCAATTCTCTATAATCAATACACATCCGCATGGTGCCATCTTTCTTTTTAACGAAAAGTACTGGAGCTCCCCATGAAGAACTACTTGGGCGAATAAAACCCTTATCAAGTAATTCCTGCAATTGTTTCATCAACTCTTGCATTTCTGATGGGGCAAGTCTATAGGGAGTTTTAGCAATAGGAGTGGCTCCAGGTACCAAATCAATGCGAAATTCGACTTGCCTATCGGGTGGAATACCCGGTAGCTCGTCGGGAAATATATATGGAAATTCATTTACTACAGGGATTTCATCAAGTTTTTGTACTGGTTTCTGAGTATCTACAACATGTGCCAAAAAACCCTGACAACCATGTAGCAGATTGTAACACCTCGTCAAAAAGTCAATTTTCGCGCTGAATTTAAACTTCAATTAAACGATTTAACTTTTATCCCCAATTAGTATTTTTATAAAATACTTTCATTAGAAAACATTTTTAAATAATATAAATAAGATTTTATTTTATATTATGACTGGACAAATAAAACACGGGTATTTTGTACTGTGGACGCCGTTCGCATGGCCCATAACCTCATGGCGCGGGTGGTTCAACGCGGAACCCTCACCACTGAAAACCATACACAAAAGTGGAATGGCGATTCCAGCACTAGTCATAATCCAACAAATCAACCCGAACCCTTGAAATCTTACCATTCTGAATACAAAGGAAAGCGGGGCTATGCGGGGGATAAACCCTTCTGTCACAGCTGTAAACGTCATCACTCTGGCCCTTGTGGCTCACCTTGCGAGAGATGTCAACGATTCGGACACCAAATCTGGGACTGTAGAGTTCCTGCTAACCCCGACAAACAACAAACGTGTTTCAAATGTAACACTCCTGGACATTTCAAGAAAGATTGCCCAAATCAGAAACGAAAAATCCTCATGATCAACTCCGGAAGGACCGGACGAAACCGCGACAATATCACGGGTATGTCCCTATCCAATACTAAACTTCCAAATCAAACACAACGTTTCAATCGGCGGGAAAGTCGATTCCAAAATGATACCGATTACATAAATTAATACCGACTACACGAATTAAGCCAAACTTAAAATCTAGAGTTTGCTTTCAACAGACTACGACTGAAAGTACACAAAACACTCAGTCCTGATAGGACTACTCATCGAACGGTCACGTGGTGACAACTATCCAGTCCCGTATGGACTACAATGCAAACGGTCTCTTAGTGACTACGAATCAACGATAACTTGAACAAAACCATATAGTCAGGATGTGACTACAACGATAAACCGCGACACAGTCATGGATTGACTGCCCTTCAACCCCGTTATAAGACATGATATGTCTAAAACCTACTCGACAAACAACATGTACGTACATTGCTCCCCAGACCTCACATGACCACGACATCACTTTTAAATTTCGGGACGAAATTTTCTTAACAGGGGGAGAATGTAACACCTCATCAAAAAGTCAATTTTCACGCTGAATTTAAACTTCAATTAAACGATTTAACTTTTATCCCCAATTAGTATTTTTATAAAATACTTTCATTAGAAAACATTTTTAAATAATATAAATAAGATTTTATTTTATATTATGACTGGACAAATAAAACACGGGTATTTTGTACTGTGGTTGGAGACCACAGTCCGCACACTGGGATCTGGGTTGGACAAAACTCAACTCCCTCCCCATTTTTCACCTCATTTTCATCATCTTCTCCATCCTATTTTCTCTCTAAAATAATCACCACCAACCACCGCCACCACCACCGGACTTCACCACCACCACCATCAACATACATTTTCGGAATCACCTTCACGAGTGGAACAACAGTAACAAAGGCAACATCATCGTTTTCTTTCTCGTTTGGCCTCGATTCGCATTTGTAAGAATTTCTCAAATTCTTAGATTTAATCATTTTGGGGTAATGTTTTAGTGTAATAATGTTTACCTAAGTTGCTTATAACCTAAACAACCAAGAAACCACGATTTTACAGCTTGAAAATGCGTTTGATTTGCGATTTTGGCCGGAAAAATGCGAAACCCGAAGGTTTCTGGGCTGGTGTTCTTGAGTGCGACACAAGCCTTATGTCGCATACTGTGTCGCATAAACTATCTATGCGACACAACCCTTATGTCGCTATTGATTTAGCATCGCACACATTATGCGACACAACCACTGTGTCGCAGAACTCTTGTGTCGCATTATGCGACACAACCCTTGCGTCGCACGACACATTTTTGTGTCGCATGTTATGTCGCAGAAAACAGAAATTTGCCAAATCTTTCTAAGTGTCGGAAAACGTTTTCAAAAGACAATTTAAATACGATACGACTTGTACTCCAAAACAAATATACTTTATGAAGTATACGAAAACTCAAACCTAATAATAATATGAATTATTATTACGAACATCCATAACGAACCGCACTTACAAACGTACGAAATCTCTCGTGTTTAGGACATTAGGAGATTTCATTTGGCACGACTCGTTACGCTAGGACGCTAGCTCCTCAGGTGAGTTCATCACCCCACTCTTTCACTGTTTTTTTCCAACTGATTTCGGGGTGGGAATGCATACTCCTGTTTTACTACTTTCAACTGTTCAAACCGTTACAAACGTTTTACTATAGTTTATGGTAACGGTGCTAGACCGCGACAGCTACGAACCATTTGACCATACTTAGGGATATTAAGTATGACTGTGACAGTAACACCTAGAATTATATTACATATGATATCTTGGGAATAGACGCCTCACTACATCAGTGACTTGCTAAGTACTAATAATGATTAGTGAACTTATAAACACCAACTATAGGCACCGACTTGCTAGTTAGCATTGACTACTTTTACGAACTAGCGGATGACTTTGACTAAGTACTGTAAGTACTTCCTTACAGTTAAGTGACGTGTTAACGTACTTGACTTTACACATTATTTCAGGCAAACTAGGTGACGTAGATACGTACCTACCTATTGATTACGATTATCCCTTACATCCAGATGACGCTCCTACATTTCTTAGTATGATATACTACTGTGAATCACGTAACAACTTGAGGTACTGTTGAGTGCCTGTAACATTTTACTAGCTTTGGGCTAAACTTACTTACGGGCATGTCGTGTACTGCCAAAATGATTACTTGCATCTCCTGCGGGAGAATAACGGACGCTGTCACTATATGTGAAGCAAAACGATGCCACGGTGGGTGGTACAAACACGATACCAATGTGATTGGTATTGCGGATTTACAAACGAGCTCACGATACCACGGTGGGTGGTACAACTTACTTGCGAGCTGGATTGCTCACGATACCACGGTGGGTGGTACAACTTACTTCCAGCAACGGACCTACGAATTATTACGGTCGGGGTCGTTGGCTCAGCATGTGGATTCATGCTCTATCGTAGTTCTGCGGAACTGCACAGTTACTCATACTCAGCATATGGATTATGCTTTACTTACTTTCAGCAACGGACCTACGAATTATTACGGTCGGGGTCGTTGGCTCTATAACTGGTTAATTTACTTAAACATGGTCCTGCGGGACATAACTTGACACTTCCCTTGGGGGATAACCATTACCATCACTGTAGGTGATTTCTAGATTCTTATGAGTCGGTGACTCAGGAAATTACGAGCTATTGCTCACTTGACCGTGATTACGAAACCATTACCATCACTGTAGGTGATTACTAGATGCTTACGAGTTAGAGACTCAGGAAATTACGAGCTTTTGCTCACTTGACCGTGCTTGTAAACCGTACGATATGACACTACTACAAAACAGATAACTTGATAACGTTGCCGGGGTGCAACCTTTCATGCCAGGTGGCATCGTGACCTATTAGTAACCGTAGTACTAATACTTGAAACCGTACAAACTATCCGTACCGTATTGCCGGGGAGCAATACCGATCGTCTAAGGACTTTCTTGCTTGATTGCTTTCGGCCAGTAGCACGACAGATAGTCACCTTACGCTACTCTCGTATACATATTGCCAGGTAGCAATATCTTACCGGATAACACACAGGATGGGGATTGGTCCCCTTTATTTGACTAGAAACCTATGGATTAGGTTCACCTGCTTACCATAAATTACTTATAACTGCCTCGAGGGGCAAATGTTGTTATTTAAACTGCTAAACTTGATTGATATTTCTGAATGAAACATTTATTACTCGAACTACTTGTTTCTACAAATTACTTGTGAACTCACCAGCTTTTCAGCTGACCCTTTTAGTGTGCATTCTCAGGTACACTGCTGTAGTAGGATTGGACTACAGGATTCTAGCTCGAGTCGCATGTTTTCAATACTCAGGATATTTATTGCATTTACTCAGTACTAGTAGAATGTAATATTACTTTTATGCGAACTCGCAACTTGTAAATACTTAAATTTCATAAATGTATAACTATTTTCAAACGTCTCATTTAGAGTCGTTTATCTTATGCTGTGATATTTAAATTGGTAACACCCGACCCGATCGCTTCCGCAAACCGAAATTTGAGGGTGTTACAGATTGGTATCAGAGCCTAAGGTTGTAGTGAACTAGGTTGCATTTAGTGAGCCTAGACTATGACCATTAGGCAGTATTCCTCATTAGGTATGACTAGTTCAGGGATTACATTATACGAACTTAATTTAACATAGCGTAGCTAACTATGTACAATTAAGCAAAGATGATGTAAGATCTGAAAGGAGTTATATTGAAAGGGAATGCAGTAGTTGACTCTGATTGTTATTTGCTACTTGCTAGACACCTTAGGCTATTATATGTACTGTAGGTATATATGAATAGGCCTTACGTGTATACTATTCCTGCATATCTATATACCGGTAGGTATGATTATACCTGACATGATTCCGCTGTACAAACTGATACACACTTTCGAAGTGGCATATCGCCAGCTTCCCAACCTTTACGACTTGATCTCAAAACTTTGACCAGGTTGGTCACGACTGACTGGTATTACGAGAGATGCTCGTAATGAATAAGTCCACGAATTACTTTCAAACTTACTATCGGCCTGAGGGCCATACTTGGATAACATGTGGCACGTGGTGCTGCATCGTGCTTTGGGCACAATACTACTCCAGCACGTGGTGCTGCAACTACACAGTATGTTTATACTGCATTCGGCACGATGGTGCTACACTCACAGTACAGGGGTACTGCAACTACGGTGCCGCGGGCACTACCTTACGGCACGTGGTGCTGCGTTTCATAGTACTTTGTACTACAATCATAATATATTACGGTGCTTCGGGCACTACATTTTGGCACGTTGTGCTACACCCAGGCTCGATGAGCTACTATCCAATATGCATGTGGACTTGTTATAGTTACATGTACGACTTATATATACATATACACTTACTTAACTGGGCATGAGATGCCACACCTGATTCTTTACTACTGCGCACTTATACTTGTATAGTTACGTGTACATCACATATGTATATACGACTACTCTACTGGACACGAGGCGTCCCACTTGATTTCTTTGCGTAGGAACACTCGCTATAGGCACTTGTACACTTATACGCATACGCAATTACCTTAATGGGCACGAAGTGCCACACCACGACTACTCAGGCATGTGATGCCTCATTCGATGAATACACTTTAATTTATTGGGATTACATTTATAGTACTTTAGTACTACAGGATAGTCTGATAGACTACGACGATATCATAGTTCTGGTCGAACTACATATGATACACAACTAGGTCGTTAGTACGACTACACATTTAAATTTTCAAAGTCCAAGGACTTTCATACAGACACCTTAAGTGGTTTCTGGATCATTATCACTTTATATCCGTGGGCAACGGTGTAATACCGATTTACATATACAGCTGTAATAATCACAATTCCTGAATAAGGAATCTCACGACTGTTGTTTCATTCTTGTTTAAGAATCATGCCACGTAGACGACAAACGTACACTCAAACAGAACGCGACCAATACGCGGAACAAAGAGTAGCTGAAGCTCTGGCTGCACAAAACCTAATGCGCCTCTGCACCTATAAAGAATTTCTGAACTGTAACCCGCCAATCTTTGTTGGTACTGAAGGGGCTGTCGGACTGATCCAATGGATCGAAAGGATAGAAGCTGTTTTCCGCATTTGCAACTGCCCCGATGGATACAAAGTCAAATACTCCACCTACACCCTTCGAGATAATGCTCTAACCTGGTGGAATGCTCACGCCCACACCGTAGGGGTCGACACCGCCTATGGACTTTTGTGGGAGGAACTGAAACAACTGATGAGGGACGAATATTGTCC
Organism: Helichrysum umbraculigerum; assembly: GCA_949592205.1. Lineage (NCBI taxonomy): Eukaryota > Viridiplantae > Streptophyta > Magnoliopsida > Asterales > Asteraceae > Helichrysum > Helichrysum umbraculigerum. The sequence goes on along the minus strand of CATIUR010000004.1, from coordinate 101,956,204 downwards.
TAGCGAGGAACTACACCGACTCGAGAATGAACTCTGGCATCTTACCGTGAAAAACAACGACATCATGACCTATACCAATCGTTTTCACCGACTAGCACTCTTTTGCCCATCACTAGTAAACCCAGAAAGCAAACAGATCGAAAAATACATCGAAGGACTTCCAACACAAATAGCGGGCATGGTTACCTCCTCTAGACCCAACACTATTCGCGACGCCGTTCGCATGGCCCATAACCTCATGGCGCGGGTGGTTCAACGCGGAACCCTCACCACTGAAAACCATACACAAAAGTGGAATGGTGATTCCAGCACTAGTCATAATCCAACAAATCAACCCGAACCCTTGAAATCTTACCCTTCTGAATACAAATGAAAGCGGGGCTATGTGGGGGATAAACCCTTCTGTCACAGCTGTAAACGTCATCACTCTGGCCCTTGTGGCTCACCTTGCGAGAGATGTCAACGATTCGGACACCAAATCTGGGACTGTAGAGTTCCTGCTAACCCCGACAAACAACAAACGTGTTTCAAATGTAACACTCCTGGACATTTCAAGAAAGATTGCCCAAATCAGAAACGAAAAATCCTCATGATCAACTCCGGAAGGACCGGACGAAACCGCGACAATATCACGGGTATGTCCCTATCCAATACTAAACTTCCAAATCAAACACAACGTTTCAATCGGCGGGAAAGTCGATTCCAAAATGATACCGATTACATAAATTAATACCGACTACACGAATTAAGCCAAACTTAAAATCTAGAGTTTGCTTTCAACAGACTACGACTGAAAGTACACAAAACACTCAGTCCTGATAGGACTACTCATCGAACGGTCACGTGGTGACAACTATCCAGTCCCGTATGGACTACAATGCAAACGGTCTCTTAGTGACTACGAATCAACGATAACTTGAACAAAACCATATAGTCAGGATGTGACTACAACGATAAACCGCGACACAGTCATGGATTGACTGCCCTTCAACCCCGTTATAAGACATGATATGTCTAAAACCTACTCGACAAACAACATGTACGTACATTGCTCCCCAGACCTCACATGACCACGACATCACTTTTAAATTTCGGGACGAAATTTTCTTAACAGGGGGAGAATGTAACACCTCATCAAAAAGTCAATTTTCACGCTGAATCTAAACTTCAATTAAACGATTTAACTTTTATCCCCAATTAGTATTTTTATAAAATACTTTCATTAGAAAACATTTTTAAATAATATAAATAAGATTTTATTTTATATTATGACTGGACAAATAAAACACGGGTATTTTGTACTGTGGTTGGAGACCACAGTCCGCACACTGGGGATCTGGGTTGGACAAAACTCAACTCCCTCCCCATTTTTCACCTCATTTTCATCATCTTCTCCATCCTATTTTCTCTCTAAAATAATCACCACCAACCACCGCCACCACCACCGGACTTCACCACCACCACCATCAACATACATTTTCGGAATCACCTTCACAAGTGGAACAACAGTAACAAAGGCAACATCATCGTTTTCTTTCTCGTTTGGCCTCGATTCGCATTTGTAAGAATTTCTCAAATTCTTAGATTTAATCATTTTGGGGTAATGTTTTAGTGTAATAATGTTTACCTAAGTTGCTTATAACCTAAACAACCAAGAAACCACGATTTTACAGCTTGAAAATGCGTTTGATTTGCGATTTTGGCCGGAAAAACGCGAAACCCGAAGGTTTCTGGGCTGGTGTTCTTGAGTGCGACACAAGCCTTGTGTCGCATACTGTGTCGCATAAACTATCTATGCGACACAACCCTTATGTCGCTATTGATTTAGCATCGCACACATTATGCGACACAACCACTGTGTCGCAGAACTCTTGTGTCGCATTATGCAACACAACCCTTGCGTCGCACGACACATTTTTGTGTCGCATGTTATGTCGCAGAAAACAGAAATTTGCCAAATCTTTCTAAGTGTCGGAAAACGTTTTCAAAAGACAATTTAAATACGATACGACTTGTACTCCAAAACAAATATACTTTATGAAGTATACGAAAACTCAAACCTAATAATAATATGAATTATTATTACGAACATCCATAACGAACCGCACTTACAAACGTACGAAATCTCTCTTGTTTAGGACATTAGGAGATTTCACTTGGCACGACTCGTTACGCTAGGACGCTAGCTCCTCAGGTGAGTTCATCACCCCACTCTTTCACTGTTTTTTTCCAACTGATTTCGGGGTGGGAATGATTACTCCTGTTTTACTACTTTCAACTGTTCAAACCGTTACAAACGTTTTACTATAGTTTATGGTAACGGTGCTAGACCGCGACAGCTACGAACCATTTGACCATACTTAGGGATATTAAGTATGACTGTGACAGTAACACCTAGAATTAAATTACATATGATATCTTGGGAATAGACGCCTCACTACATCAGTGACTTGCTAAGTACTAATAATGATTAGTGAACTTATGAACACCAACTATAGGCACCGACTTGCTAGTTAGCATTGACTACTTTTACGAACTAGCGGATGACTTTGACTAAGTACTGTAAGTACTTCCTTACAGTTAAGTGACGTGTTAACGTACTTGACTTTACACATTATTTCAGGCAAACTAGGTGACGTAGATACGTACCTACCTATTGATTACGATTATCCCTTACATCCAGATGACGCTCTTACATTTCTTAGTATGATATACTACTGTGAATCACGTAACAACTTGAGGTACTGTTGAGTGCCTGTAACATTTTACTAGCTTTGGGCTAAACTTACTTACGGGCATGTCGTGTACTGCCAAAACGATTACTTGCATCTCCTGCGGGAGAATAACGGACGCTGTCACTATATGTGAAGCAAAACGATGCCACGGTGGGTGGTACAAACACGATACCAATGTGATTGGTATTGCGGATTTACAAACGAGCTCACGATACCACGGTGGGTGGTACAACTTACTTGCGAGCTGGATTGCTCACGATACCACGGTGGGTGGTACAACTTACTTCCAGCAACGGACCTACGAATTATTACGGTCGGGGTCGTTGGCTCAGCATGTGGATTCATGCTCTATCGTAGTTCTACGGAACTGCACGGTTACTCATACTCAGCATATGGATTATGCTTTACTTACTTTCAGCAACGGACCTACGAATTATTACGGTCGGGGTCGTTGGCTCTATAACTGGTTAATTTACTTAAACATGGTCCTGCGGGACATAACTTGACACTTCCCTTGGGGGATAACCATTACCATCACTGTAGGTGATTTCTAGATTCTTATGAGTCGGTGACTCAGGAAATTACGAGCTTTTGCTCACTTGACCGTGATTACGAAACCATTACCATCACTGTAGGTGATTACTAGATGCTTACGAGTCAGAGACTCAGGAAATTACGAGCTTTTGCTCACTTGACCGTGCTTGTAAACCGTACGATATGACACTACTACAAAACAGATAACTTGATAACGTTGCCGGGGTGCAACCTTTCATGCCAGGTGGCATCGTGACCTATTAGTAACCGTAGTACTAATACTTGAAACCGTACAAACTATCCGTACCGTATTGCCGGGGAGCAATACCGATCGTCTAAGGACTTTCTTGCTTGATTGCTTTCGGCCAGTAGCACGACAGATAGTCACCTTACGCTACTCTCGTATACATATTGACAGGTAGCAATATCTTACCGGATAACACACAGGATGGGGATTGGTCCCCTTTATTTGACTAGAAACCTATGGATTAGGTTCACCTGCTTACCATAAATTACTTATAACTGCCTCGAGGGGCAAATGTTGTTATTTAAACTGCTAAACTTGATTGATATTTCTGAATGAAACATTTATTACTCGAACTACTTGTTTCTACAAATTACTTGTGAACTCACCAGCTTTTCAGCTGACCCTTTTAGTGTGCATTCTCAGGTACACTGCTGTAGTAGGATTGGACTACAGGATTCTAGCTCGAGTCGCATGTTTTCAATACTCAGGATATTTATTGCATTTACTCAGTACTAGTAGAATGTAATATTACTTTTATGCGAACTCGCAACTTTGTAATACTTAAATTTCATAAATGTATAACTATTTTCAAACGTCTCATTTAGAGTCGTTTATCTTATGCTGTGATATTTAAATTGGTAACACCCGACCCGATCGCTTCCGCAAACCGAAATTTGAGGGTGTTACAGATTGGTATCAGAGCCTAAGGTTGTAGTGAACTAGGTTGCATTTAGTGAGCCTAGACTATGACCATTAGGTAGTATTCCTCATTAGGTATGACTAGTTCAGGGATTACATTATACGAACTTAATTTAACATAGCGTAGCTAACTATGTACAATTAAGCAAAGATGATGTAAGATCTGAAAGGAGTTATATTGAAAGGGAATGCAGTAGTTGACTCTGATTGTTATTTGCTACTTGCTAGACACCTTAGGCTATTATATGTACTGTAGGTATATATGAATAGGCCTTACGTGTATACTATTCCTGCATATCTATAGGGAGTTTTAGCGATAGGAGTGGCTCCAGGTACCAAATCAATGCGAAATTCGACTTGCCTATCGGGTGGAATACCCGGTAGCTCGTCGGGAAATATATCTGGAAATTCATTTACTACAGGGATTTCATCAAGTTTTTGTACTGGTTTCTGAGTATCTACAACATGTGCCAAAAAACCCTGACAACCATGTAGCAGATGACGTTTAGCACGAGCATACGTACAGATAGATAAAGAAGATATCCGCTTTTCCCCATATATATCAACTATTTTACCACTAGGCGAGCTGACTCGAATAATCTTTTCCTCACATTGAATAATGGCTCACCTAGCCAATCCATGCCTACTACAACGTCAAACTCGCCCATATGCATTGGGATAAAATTTATGACAAACATTACTGATTTCAAGATGACACCTACGAAAAACATTTACAATACATATAATCCTATTATTAGCAACTTCAACATCTAAAGGAGTGTCTAACTTTGTGAGAGGAATCGAGAAGTTTTGACAGAATCTTTCAGATATAAAGGATCTTGATGCACCAGAATCAAATAATATATATGCTGGTTTCTGCTTTACAGGAAAGTACCTGTCAATACATCAGAAGCCTTTTTAACTTCATCCGCAGTAATCTGAAAAGAACAAGGCCTGGATCTTTGGGGTTCATTTGGCTTTCTCTCCACATTAGCTCGAGGAATAAAAGTAACGGACTGAGTCTTTAAATTAGGACACTCAGCCCTTATATGACCAGGCTTATAGCAGTTATAGCAAGCTCGAAGTGGATTAGGACAATTACTACTGAGATGACCTTCCTGTTTACATTTATAACAAGTAGGAGGTTTAAAGCGACAGATTCCAGAATGCCTTTTGTGACAGATTTTACATTCAGGAGGAGGCGGTCCCCGTTTTTTATCAGACTTAGAACTATCACCAATCCTCGGTTTCTTGGAAGGAGTAGATGTAGTTTCAGCTTTTCGTTTGAAAATATCACGAAGTAATTCAAGTTCATGAAATCTAGCCTCGTCTACCATTTCCTCAACGCTATTACATCTCTTTGGAATTATAAATTGCCGGATTTATTTCTTCAGAACATTATGAAAATGGCCCATAAGCATCTTTGGATTAGACATATACTCAGGGCAGAAACGAGCTCAATCCAGAAAAACACCTACTAATTCATTCACATATTCGGTAGTTTGTTCCATAGAAAGGAACTCCCTACGAATCCTATTCAATTCGGATTATTGAGAATAGGCATTTTGAAACATTCGTCTGAAATCACTCCAAGTCAATTGTTTAATAGCTTCATCACCCAAAGTACTACACTGGACCTCCCACCAACCTTTAGCACCCGATCTTAAAATATTTGCAGCAAAATGAACCTTCAATCTTTCAGGGCATTCAGTGGTAGCAGACACTCCTTCCACCTCAGAAATCCACCGGTAGCACTTTATCGGATCCATTTCACCATGATATTCTGGGGGATTACAGACCGAGAAATCTTTATAACTGAATCTGCGGTTTTCATCAAGGGGTGGTATAACAGGTGGTATAACACGAGGAGGTTCTTCTTCTTCTCTGGCTAAATCTCTTCTTTGAAATTCTGACATCACAACTTCCTGAACGGTTTCAGAGATTTGATTTAACATCAAAGAAAGGGTCGCTTCTTGAACACGGCCCACCTCTTCAGAAACGATAGTTCGTAAATCGGTTAAAGAGATTTTGGCTTCCCGGACAGGAGAATCAACTCTTTCGTGACGTTCTCCTGATTGGTCAGCCTCGCGTTCCTCAGTCATGGTTATACTGAAAGTAGATATCAATATTTAATATAACAAATTAAATCTTTACAAATCTACTTTATTTATAATATACATCAAATAACAGTTAACAATCACTATAATTTCATCATCTTAACGTCTCGTGGTTTCAAAGGTTCCATAAAATGTCATATGATAATTACTGCGTTGGCCAGGCGCATTAATTACCATACCACATTCACATGTATCCTAAGTTCCCACGTGACATCTTGATTCAGAAATTTAAGCAATATATTAACCGGATCACAATATCAAATAATAGCAATAACTAATATCATGCTCAATTATAACTAAACTGGTCTAAGTTCAAGTACCCTCCTAATGGTGGACACTCGAATCCCTTAAATCGATGCTCTGATACCAACTTGAAACACCCCAACACTTTATAGTATTTAATGATTAGTTTACAATAGATTAGAAGATTCTGTGATAAAAATCGCGCCGCAATATAGAATAATCGCGTCGCAATTTTACTAACTAATTGCGCCGCAACCATTCACAAACGTGTCGCTATTTTGTTTAGATTGCACCGCGATTCTATATGAATTGCGCCGCGACCACTGTCTGTATAGACCCAAAACAGACAGCTTCAAAATTTAACTTCAAACCTGTGCAAAATGTAATTCGACCAACATTGGACCTCAAAACTTTCTAGAATTACTAATCATAACAATATCAATATATCCCAATGCACCATTTATCAAAACACACATTAACAAGAGAATTCAAACCAAATTCTCTAATATGACCACTTCGACACTTTTATAAAGAAAACTAATTCAAACAATTCCATACGGCATTAATATTTACATACCATTACAACAACTTGACTCAACAAACATTAAGTGTCAAAATAACTTATAGCATAGTTTTACAAAAGATGGGGATTTAGGCATCATAAGCATGATTTAACGAATACGAGATTTTTACCCCAAAATAGCAAATCCACCTCTAGCTTCCCACAACTTTCTTACCCAAATCCACCCTTGAACCACTTGCTTCACCTAAAAATAGAAAATTATACAACGGTAAGCAAAACGCTTAGTAAGTAAGGAAATACAATCACATGTCATTATTGATAATTTTAGCTAAAGATCCTTAACCACCCATGCTAGTTGTATACTACTAGCAATCATACCAGCCTATGGCCGCAACCATTACCGGCACCAAACCGTTAGCAAATGGCCGAAACCATTCCTAACCCATGATCATGTAAATCGAGACTTACCTTGCAAAGCCACTAATGATTCACTTGTACTATTTCCAATCTCTTTATTACCTAATCACATAGGCACATAACACAAATTACACACAAAACAATTCACTATATCTTACTTTGATCTTAATTTCATTTGTACATATTTATTCATATCAATCACCAATTTAAAATTATATTATATACACATGAATGGTGGTTCTTTTAACCATACTTCCATAATCATAATATAGCTATTAACATGTAATATTTACTTACTCACCACTAGCTCAATCAATTATCAAATTCTACAATTCTTAGGGTTTTAGTAATTCTAACCCTAATCCAATATTTATTATGAAAACCTTCATTATATGGTTCATTAACTTATGTATAACATCTATACACATATAACCTACTGAATTAACACATTTTATAAACTTAGGGTTCATATGCACCAAACCCTAATATGAAATTAACAAACAAGAAAATAATCATACATTAATATGTAGTTAGGGAAGTAATTAGGGTCTCAATATGATGCTATTAAGCTCAAAAATGAAGAGTATCATTTTCAAGATCATAAAATCGCCACCCTCACAGCTCTGGTCGAATTTTTCAGTATTTGAGTGTTAAAAACGAAAATGGAAGCCTGTGGAACTTAAAACCCGTTTCTGGAACTGATCGAATCGCGTCAAAATTTATGTCTGAACAGGCACAGTGTATTCCATTTATTACACTTTCTAATACATATATATAACTATCTATACTATATGTATTCATATATCTACAAGGTCAAATAACATAACATATACATATACATATAAATACACATATTCAGATAATAAACACATATTTATATGTATACTTTTATAAATTAATATTATTTAGAACTTACAAAAATTAGGACGTTATAAATATCCTCCACAAATTTAGGATTGTGTCCTCACAATCCAATCCTGGTAAATAGAGGGATAGAAATGGGTGACTTCTTCTTCTGGTTCCCACGTGATTTCAGAACCTTTTCGATTCTTCCATTGGACTTTGAACATTCTTAAATCTTTATTCCTTAATTTAGTAACCTTTTCATCGAGAATAGAGATAGGTTGTTCAACAAAATTCAACTGATCATTCACTTCAATTTCTTCCAATGGAATATATGCAGATTCATCAACTAAACATTTTCGGAGAAAGGACACGTGGAATGTATTATGAATTCCTGCTAATTTGTCGGGTAACTCAAGGCGGTAAGCTACATTTCCGACTCTAACAAGGATTTTGAAAGGACCAATAAATCGCGGACCCAATTTGCTCGCTTTCTGAATCGAATTATTCCTTTCCAGGGAGACACTTTCAACATCACTTTGTCACTAACCTGAAATTCTATTGGACGCCTCCTGTTATCGGCATATGATTTTTGTCTATCTTGGGCAGCTTTTAACCATTCTCTGACTTGATTAATCTTTTCAGTAGTCAATTAAACAATATCAGTACTTCCCAATTCTCTCTGCCCGATTTCTCCCCAGCAAAGAGGAGTTCTACATTCTCTCCCATATAGCATTTCATAGGGTGGCATTTTTATACTCGAGTGATAGCTGTTATTATAAGAAAATTCTACCAGTGGCAAATGTGTATCCCAGCTACCTCCAAAATCAATAACATACGCCCTTAACATGTTTTCCAGAGTTTGGATCGTTCTTTCACTCTGGCCGTCTGTTTGAGGATGATAGGCAGTGCTAAAATTTACCCGAGTACCCATATCTTCCTGAAATTTCGTCCAAAATGGTGAAGTAAATCTAGCATCTCTATCGGAGACAATGGATAAAGGAGTACCATGATGGGCTACTACTTCACGAATGAATAAATCTGCAAGAGCTTCTGAAGAGAAATTTTCCTTGATTGGAAAGAACAATGCACTTTTGGTTAGACGATCCACAATCACCCAAATTGCATCATGCTGGCGTTGCGTTTTAGGCAATTTGGTGATGAAATCCATTGTGATATGCTCCCACTTCCATACAGGTATTTCCAAAGGTTGTAATTTACCATATGGTTTTTGATGCTCAGCTTTTACCTGTAAGCAAGTTAAGCATTTTTCGACATATCTTACTATTTCTCTCTTCATACCTGGCCACCAGAAGTTTGATTTTAAATTATGGTACATTTTTGTAGCACCACGGTGAATAGAATATCTGGATTTATGAGCTTCATCAAGCAACAGTTTCTTTAACTCGATTGAGTTAGGAACCCAGATTCTACCATATCTTGTTTTTAGCCCGCGAGAATCATCAACAAAATTTTGAACTTGACCTTTGATGCGTTCTGCTTTAAAATCGCCTTTTTGCCAAGCTTCCAATTGTATACTCTTAATTTGATCAAGTAAATCAGGAACAACGGTAATTCTAAGAGATTTGACAACCAAAGGTGATGGATTTGCTTTTCGACTGAGTGCATCAACAACAACGTTAGCTTTTCCTAGATGATAAAGAATTTTACAATCATAGTCTTTTACCAAGTCAAGCCAACGCCTCTGTCTCATATTTAAATCCCGCTGATCGAAAAAAGTATTTAAGACTTTTATGATCAGTGTAAATAGTACACTTCACGCCATATAGATAATGCCGCCAAAGTTTCAAGTCAAAGACAACCGCTGCCAACTCAAGATCATGAGTTGGATAATTCTTATCATTTTTCTTTATCTGTCTAGAAGCATAAGCGATTACCTTACCACGTTGCATCAAGACACAGCCTAAGCCATTATATGAAGCATCACAGAAAACAACCATATCTTCAGTACCATCGGGAAGTACCAAGATAGGTGCCTGACTAAGCTGTTGTTTAAGAATACTAAAAGCTTGATCAGCCCGCTCATTCCTGTCGCACCCCCAAATTATGATGCGGAAGCGGGTCATTTCGGGGCACGACTAATCAATACACAAAGCACATAAGATACATAATGAATGACCACTACATGCGTCGTTTTACAAATACATTGATTAACGTAAGAGTCTACATATGGTTTACAAAAGATGAGTTCGCATAGATATTTGAGAGATTTTAATACATATCTAATTTATACAAAATATAGAAATGCAGGGAAATCTCTTGATGTTTATATGATTTCATGCGACTCGAGCTACAGTATCCTGATGGGCAGTCCAACCTACTGCTGAGTACCTGAGATATCATGCTAAAAGGTTAGTTAAAAAGCTGGTGAGCTCACAGGTTTAATATGATAAGATATGATTCATGAACCGCAAGATTTAATGAGTTGATTTACAAAACATGTAAATAAATGAATAATGAGTATCACTACCAAGAGCACATAGTCTGAGCTTAACTGAGGGGTCAGGATCCACCTTTAAGGACCTGAGCGAGGTGCCTCTCTATGAGTGCCTAATCTACACTCAATACTGAACAAATGATAATGCGTCCGTTTGACAGGTTAGTGCTTGCTAACTCGGACGGGGATTGTCAATCCCATATGGTACCATACACTAACATTCACGCTAAATCATATTAACAGAACTATGCTTCAGAGGACTTTGATTGATTAGATGAAAACAACTCATGCAGCATACGTGATAATTTGATACTTGCGTTCACATGTAAAACAAAACGAGCATGTATCTCACCCCTAGGTAAAAGCATTTAAAAAGGGGCTATGAGACTCACCTGAGTCTGATGAATTGTTAACCAACAATTTTGATGAATTACACTGATTTGATGCCGTTACAACGACCGAACCTGCCGGGCGTCCTAAACGCGCAAGGTTACAAATATGAGTTGGTATCTTAAAAGAATACCTAAGCTAGTTATTCACTTAACTAGTAGTGACCAATTACATTGGTTTGATTAATTGAGTTTTGAAACCTGTACGGCCCGTTAGTGACGGATTGGAATAATAATATCAAACTATCATTATTATACTTTTGAATTGTTATACTTATGAAGGTATATGTGCTTTGAGTACAAATCGTATCCCTTCATTTTGAAATCAACGCACGGATATAATCGTTATCATAAATTCAAGTAACGTTTTTAGAAACACTTTACAAGTTCGCATGTTTTATGTAAAACATGATTTCCCAAAAGGATTATTGATCATATACTGCTTACGTGTATGTATTTATTTGATCTAAAAAGTCAGTGTGTTGGTTTGGAGGGAGGATCCGCCGGATCGGGAGTTTGATCCGCCGGACTGAGCAGTTTTAAAGAGGATCCACCGGATCATGCCCATGATCCACCGGATCATGGCCATGATCCGCCGGATCATGGCCGGATCATGGCTGTGACAGACCTGTTCGTGCAGTTTACTCACCAAACGGATTCTAACCCAATTTTAACCAATTTCCTCATATAACAAGTTGATAGAACCATATTATATGATGATACAAGTATACTAAACATAAAATTAAAGAGAATTGATGAAAGTTCTTACTTATTAAATTTTGGAACCGAAAATGGTGGTGATGGTGATGAAGCTTGAAGAAGATGATGAAGATGAAGATGGTGATGATGATGATGATGCTAATCCCTTGATATTGTGGTTGGATTGTTGTTATTGTTGATTGAAAGTTGAAACCGAGAGAGAGATTGAGAATGAAATGAAATGAAAGAAGGGTGTGTTTGGTTTGCTTACTGAAGAAGAGACCGGCTCTAATTATTGGATTCGGTTGGCTCCATTCGCAGTACAAAACACCCGTGTTTTTGTACCCGATCGTAATAGTAATATAATGTTTTCAAAAGATAAATTTCTAAAAATGAAATCGTATTTACTTTTATTTGAAGTATTTTATAAAAATACTTTTTGTGAGATATAAAAATATATCTTTGTTTTATGTTGGGGAGACGGATATGATTTAATTGGTTTCGTCGCGTTTGAGTAAAATGAAATAAAACGAAATATGTTTTATTTTATCTAATGTAAATAATAATTACTATTTCAATAATAATACATTATTTATATGTTTTTGTCGCGAATCCTTTATATTTGTACGATACGAATACTTTATATATTATCAAAATAATATATAATAAATAGTGAGTGATGTTGGCTTATGAAAGCGCGTCTTGTTTTACAATTTATAACTAGAAATACCTAATAAATACTTTCAAGCAACCAGGCAAGAATACCCGATCAATTGTAAATATAGATTTGGTAAGTCATATTCGAACACTGGGAAAATGTGGAATATTTAAAATAGAAATTAACAATTAACTAGAAAACAGTAAATATGGGGGCGTTTTAGTTCCGTACGAACATTTGTTTAGAAAACATTTAATTAAAATAAACAGACTTAAATAAAACTTTTAAATTAAAATAATAAATAAATAATAACAATAAATCCTAATTGGAAGGAATAAGTAATTGTATAGTTAATGTCACTTAGATTCATATTTCCCGATTTATTACGTATTGATTATCTAATTGTGATTCTTTTAGATCAACTTAATACCAAATTCTTCAATGAATACTAAGTCAAATATGAACTAGCCAACGTTTCGGGTCCAACTACTTCCTATAATCTAGGGTCCAACATGAAACACTGGTTCCAATGTCACAAGATGATCAGTCAATTGTGTCCCTTTCCCTAAATTATGCATTAAACATTCACAACTCGTCATAATTAACTCTAATGGTATGACTCAACAATACCCAATAATTAACTTATTGTCTTGTTCATTTTAAAGTAGATTATTATTGTATACTCGACCTATCAGACTCAACGTATTTAGTGATAGTCCAAAACCCTAAGGTAGTACTAGCAATAATCAATAATCTTAAAGGAACTCAATATCATTAAAATTATTAATCACGTGAAGCAACAATAACAACTAGTCACCAATAAACAAGTGTCCACGAGCAATATAACAGTTTTCAATTAAATAACTTATTCAATACGCAATTATAATCGTTCAATCATAATCTAAGTTAAATCAACTACACAATCACTTTAAATACTCAATTCATCATAAATCAGTAATAATCAGATCATTCAACATCAAATACTTCAATGAAATCGAAATAAAGAAATTATACCGAGTTATAAAGAAGAACTACGAATGATTTAGATGAATTATCCTCGTTCTTCACCTTTCGTACCTCCAAACTAACCTTAATTTACGAAATATAAACCCCTAAAGTCGTCTGGAACTGAAAGAAAACGAAAACTATGAAAAAACTAACGATTTAGGGTTTTTTCGCGATTTTATACTTCTGTGGTTTTTGATCCATACGGCGTATGGATTTTCATACGGCGTATGGATTGATTTCAAGCCCAGCCCATGTCCGCGTAACCTGGGCCTCCACTGCAGCAATCCATACGGCGTATGGATTTCCATACGGCGTATGGATGACTTTTCCAGCCTAATTTTTGCTTTTTCTTCTTTTATTCTTTTCTTCAACTTCGGCTTTACTTATTTCTCCAAATACGCATCATTTAACTCTTTTATTGACTGTTTTCCTTCCTTTCTTCATAAACGCTCCATTTCCACATCTAATTGCAAATATGAACGAAATCAATATCTATTCTAAACAAAATGCAATAAAAACAATCAAGAATAGGGGTAAAATACTACTGAAATATAGTACTTTTGAGCGTTTATCAGTGAGTTATTAAATAATAGTTCCGTATTACTTAATACTTGTTTTTCACCAACGCCGTATAAATGAATCGAAAATTTGGCCGATTCGAAAATGCACGATTAATTATAATCGCGTACTGATATATATATTCAACAATATATATATATATATATATATAGATACATACAATTAGTCTAACACATAGTACTAATTACATGTAATTCCAAATGATTAGGATCTAAAAACTAGTCCTAATTTGACGGGTGTCACATTCTCCCCTTGTTAAGAGAATTTCGTCCCGAAATTCAGCTCTGAGTTGGCGTGTGAGCGGAGTCGGAAAATAAATGGGGATATTTGAGTCGCATCTGGTCTTCCCGTTCCCAGGTGAATTCCGGACCACGCCGCGAATCCCACCGAACTTTGACAATAGGGATACGACTTTGCTTAAGCTGTTTGACCTCACGGTCCATGACCTCCACTGGTGTCTCGACGAAATGAAGTTTGTCGTCTATTTGAATTTCCTCAAGCAGGATAATGAGTGTCTCATCAGACAGACATTTCTTCAGGTTAGAAATGTGAAATGTGGGATGCACGCTACTGAGCACTGGAGGTAGCTGCAATCGATATGCGACTGGACCAATCCTCTCAAGCATCTCAAAAGGTCCGATGTATCTAGGGTTTAACTTCCCACGTTTGCCGAATCGGATGACACCTTTCCAAGGTGATACTTTGAGCAATACTCGATCCCCAACCTGGAACTCGAGATGCTTGCGTCTCACGTCAGCATAACTCTTCTGACGATCACGTGCGGCCTTCAGCCGTTGCTGGATACCAACGATCTTCTCGGTGGTTTCATGAATGATTTCAAGACCAGTCAGCTGGCTGTCTCCAACTTCGGTCTAAGAGATAGGCGATCGGCACTTACGACCATACAGTGCCTCAAAAGGAGCAACTCTAATACTGGTGTGGTAGCTGTTGTTGTACGAGAATTCACACAATGGCAAGTGATGCTCCCAATTTGCACCGAAGTCAATTACGCAGGCGCGTAACATATCTTCCAGCGTTTGAATTGTCCTTTCACTTTGGCCATCGGTTTGTGGATGATAGGCTGTACTCATATCTAAACGAGTACCCAATGACTTTTGTAATGATTGCCAAAAGTTAGATGTGAATCGGCTGTCTCTATCAGAGATAATTGAGATTGAAACGCCGTGTCTTGAAACGATCTCCTTCATATAGATTCGCGTGAGACGTTCCATTTTGTCAGTTTCCTTCATGCCGCGGAAATGAGCTGATTTGGTGAGCCGATCAACGATCACCCAAATGGTGTCGTAACCACTAGCTGTTTTAGGGAGTTTCGTGATGAAATCCATGGAGATTTGCTCCCATTTCCATCGAGGGATTTCCGGTTGCTGGAGCAAGCCGGAGGGTTTCTGATATTCGGCTTTAACCTTGGAACATGTGAGGCATTTGCTGACGTACGTGGCAATCTCTGCTTTCATGTTCGGCCACCAGTAAAGTCCCTTGATGCCATGATACATCTTGTCCGATCCAGGATGTATAGAGTATTTGGACTTGTGAGCTTCATCCATCACTAAGTCTCGAAGGTTTCCAAACTTAGGTAACCAGATTCGATTTGCGAAGTACTTGACCCCATTGGGTTTGGTTTCGAATTGATTCTCCATGTTTCGCAAGGCCTCATCTTTGATGTTTTCAGGTTTCAATGCTTCGAGTTAAGCGGTGAGGATTTGAATGATTAGATCATTATGAATGGTAATACTGAGGGCTCGGACTCGAAGACGTTTGGTGCGCTCTTTTCGACTTAGGGCATCAGCAACTACATTTGCTTTGCCCGGATGATACTTGATCTCACAGTCATAATCGGTGAGTAACTCGACCCAGCGTCGTTGCCTCATGTTGAGATCCTTCTGATCAAATATGTGCTGGAGACTCTTATGATCGGTGAAGATGGTACATTTGGTGCCATACAGATAGTGTCTCCAGATTTTGAGTGCGAACACTACGGCTCCTAATTCGAGATCATGGGTTGTGTAGTTCTTCTCGTGAACTTTGAGTTGTCGGGAGGCGTAGGCTATGACTTTCTCTCGTTGCATCAACACGCAACCCAGACCCTGATGCGAAGCATCGCAGTATACCACGAAGTCTTCGTTACCTTCGGGTAGCGATAGGATGGGCACACTGCAAAGCTTTTGCTTTAATAACTGAAATGCTGACTCTTGCTTATCAGTCCAATTGAACTTCTTCTCTTTCTGAGTCAGTGTCGTGAGTGGTTGTGCTATTTTGGAGAAATTCTCAATGGAGCGCCGATAGTAACCAGCCAATCCTAAAAATTGGCGTACTTCTGTCGGCGTTGACGGTGCTTGCCAGCACTTGATAGCCTCGATCTTTGAGGGGTCAACATGAATTCCCTGACTGTCAATCACATGACCAAGGAATTGAATGGTCTGAATCCAGAACTCACACTTGGAGAACTTAGCAAATAACTCTTCGCGTCTGAGAAGTTCTAGAATGGTTTTGAGATGCTGCGCATGCTCTTGCTCGTTGCGTGAGTAGATAAGAATGGCGTCGATGAAAACAATGACAAACTTGTCGAGATATGGTTTGCACACACGGTTCATAAGATCCATGAATACTGCCGGTGCGTTTGTCAAACCAAAGGCCATAACCTGAAACTCGTAATGACCATAGCGAGTTCGGAAAGCGGTTTTCGGAATGTCTTCATTGCGAACTCGTAACTGATGATAACCCGATCGTAGATCTATTTTTGAATAAAAACTTGACCCTTGGAGTTGGTCGAACAGGTCATCAATACGAGGAAGTGGGTAACGGTTCTTGACGGTCAATTTGTTCAACTCTCTGTAGTCAATACACATCCTGAATGAACCGTCCTTCTTTTTCACAAACAGGACCGGAGCTCCCCAGGGTGAAGAACTCGGTCTTATGAAACCCTTATCCAGAAGTTCCTGTAACTGAACATACAACTCCTGAAGTTCTGAAGGGGCTAAACGATATGGTGCTCATGCCACGGGTGTTGCTCCAGGCACAAGGTCAATCGAGAACTCAACTTGCCTCGGTGGTGGAAGACCGGGCAATTCTTCTGGAAAGTCTCTGACGATGGGCACATCCTCAAGTCGCTTCTCTTCAGACTTCTTCTCAATAACATGAGCAAGGATTGCCTGATACCCTTTCCTAAGGTACTTGCGAGTCTTCATGCAGGATATGATATTCGATCTCATCCCACCGGTCTCCCCTTGTATGATAAAAGTACTACCAGTGACGAGAGGAATACGAACGATTTTGTCATGACAGACAATTTCAGCTCGATGCTTGGATAGCCAATCCATGCCTACTACTATGTCAAAACTTCCAATCTCGATGGGTAAGAGGTTTATGGGAAATAGTTCGTTTGCGAGGTTTATGGTGCAATTTGGTAACACATTATCGGCCTCAATCAATTTGCCATTAGCTAACTCTACAGTGTATTTAGCTTCTAAGGCAACTGGGGAAATGTCTAATAGTGGGCTAAATTCCTCATATATAAAACTCTTATCAGCACCAGTATCAAACAAAACTGAAGCAGTTAAATTGTTGAGAAGAAACATACCCGTGACCACATTAGGATCCTCACGGGCGTCTCCAACATTCAGCACAAAAGCTCTGCCTCTAGCATTTTTGTTATTGTTACCCTTGTTCTTCAACTTCGGACACGCATTCCTGAAGTGTCCAGTGTTTCCACACTCATAGCATGCTCGGGGTTGGTTGTTGTTGGTGTTGGTGGTGGGGTTGGTTGCAGGTGTTCGACAGTCTTTGGTAAGATGTCCATATCTCTTACAGTTGTTACAGGGTGCACCACAAGGACCATCATGATGACGATTGTACTTTGAACAGTAGGGTTTACTTCCAGTGTACCCTTTCCTCTCTCCAGAACCTGATGTGTCATTCTTGACAGTCTCAGTCTTTTTGAAGGTCTGCTGGTTCTGATTCCCAGACCATTTTCTCTTGTTGTTGTTCCCAGAAGGCGAGACAGGGGTTCCTTGGCTCTCTTGCATAGCCATGAGCTCATGAGCTAAACGAATTGCTCCCTGAATGGTGGTCTTGCCGGAAGAGGCAACGTTCCCCCGGATAGGCTCCGGAAGACCGCGGATGTACCTCTTGATCTTGTCGGTCTCAGTGCTTACTGAGGCTGGGCGAAGGGTTGCCAGTTGTTGAAACCTAGTGGTATAACCAATAATGTCGGTTCCTTGAACCTTGAGATGCCATAACTCCTCATCTAGCTTCTGGAGTTCTTCAGATGGGCAATACTCCTCTGTGAGCATTTTCTTCAGATCTTCCCATGGAAGTAGATAGGCGGTATCTATACCCACAGACTGGGCATACGAGTTCCACCAGGTGAGGGCACCGTCAGCAAGGGTGCATGTGGAGAACTGAACTCTATCCCCTTCCGCACATTTGCTTATGCGAAAGACGGATTCCATCTTTTCGAACCATCTGATTAGGCCGATGGCTCCTTCAGTTCCTTTAAAGCTTAGGGGTTTGCAGTTTTGGAATTCCTTGTAGGAACAAGGCTTGGCAGTAGGAGGGGTATTGGCAGTATCACTAGTGCTTCTGGAGGTCTCTGATGACTGTCGCGCCAAGGCTTCAGTTACTGCCTGGGTAATGAGGGACGCCATCTGGGCATCGGTGTAGTTCCTTGACTTTGGCGGCATGATTTTCCTGAGAATAGAAGGATAGGGTTCGTGAGAGATTGTCCATAAATGATGATTATCATAGATGTACAAATACAAATGCGGTAATATACAACATCACAATATGACAATCAACATTATAGAACAATCAAGAGGTGTTGAATAACCATCTCTACTGACTAGCAACTACGTGCTAACTAGCCTGGTTATTTGAATTGTTGTGAGTTGGGTAAGGTCTCGCTCGAAGTGACTCGGTGGTCCTCCTAGCTACCTATGAGTTTCGTGATTACAAGAGAGGTTATTGAGAGTGGGATGAAGTAGAAGATGTTTCGGTGTGTGTGTGTGTTGCCATCTCTATGACAGAGTGTTTGGATATGTGAGTGCCTATATATATGTAACATATAATAGACTAGCGTACAGTGCTTCAGCGATGACTATCTATGTATACATACATATATCACATAATAGTCTTATGAGTGTCTAGCACAACAATTATGAGTTCCGGTTTCTCTCGAGGTCAGAGTCAACTAATGTATTCCTATTCCAGCATAACCATTTCAAGCCTTATATCATCTTTATTTAATTGTACATAGTTGATCAAGCTATGTTAAATTAAACTTGTATGACATAACTCTTGAACCAATCACACTTAACAGAAAATACTGCCTAACGGTCATAGTCTAGGCCCACTAATTCAACCTAGTTCACTATAACCTTAGGCTCTGATACCAATCTGTCGCACCCCCAAATTATGATGCGGAAGCGGGTCATTTCGGGGCACGACTAATCAATACACAAAGCACATAAGATACATAATGAACGACCACTACATGCGTCGTTTTACAAATACATTGATTAACGTAAGAGTCTACATATGGTTTACAAAATATGAGTTCGCGTAGATATTTGAGAGATTTTAATACATATCTAATTTATACAAAATATAGAAATGCAGGGAAATCTCTTGATGTTTATATGATTTCATGCGACTCGAGCTACAGTATCCTGATGGGCAGTCCAACCTACTGCTGAGTACCTGAGATATCATGCTAAAAGGTTAGCTAAAAAGCTGGTGAGCTCACAGGTTTAATATGATAAGATATGATTCATGAACCGCAAGATTTAATGAGTTGATTTACAAAACATGTAAATAAATGAATAATGAGTATCACTACCAAGAGCACATAGTCTGAGCTTAACTGAGGGGTCAGGATCCACCTTTAAGGACCTGAGCGAGGTGCCTCTCTATGAGTGCCTAATCTACACTCAATACTGAACAAATGATAATGCGTCCGTTTGACAGGTTAGTGCTTGCTAACTCGGACGGGGATTGTCAATCCCATATGGTACCATACACTAACATTCACGCTAAATCATATTAACAGAACTATGCTTCAGAGGACTTTGATTGATTAGATGAAAACAACTCATGCAGCATACGTGATATATTGATATTTGCGTTCACATGTAAAACAAAACGAGCATGTATCTCACCCCTAGGTAAAAGCATTTAAAAAGGGGCTATGAGACTCACCTGAGTCTGATGAATTGTTAACCAACAATTTTGATGAATTACACTGATTTGATGTCGTTACAACGACCGAACCTGCCGGGCGTCCTAAACGCGCAAGGTTACAATTATGAGTTGGTATCTTAAAAGAATACCTAAGCTAGTTATTCACTTAACTAGTAGTGACCAATTACATTGGTTTGATTAATTGAGTTTTAAAACCTGTACGGCCCGTTGGTGACGGATTGAAATAATAATATCAAACTATCATTATTATACTTTTGAATTGTTATACTTATGAAGGTATATGTGCTTTGAGTACAAATCGTATCCCTTCATTTTGAAATCAACGCACAGATATAATCGTTATCATAAATTCAAGTAACGTTTTTAGAAACACTTTACAAGTTCGCATGTTTTATGTAAAACATGATTTCCCAAAAGGATTATTGATCATATACTGCTTACGTGTATGTATTTATTTGATCTAAAAAGTCAGTGTGTTGGTTTGGAGGGAGGATCTGCCGGATCGGGAGTTTGATCCGCCGGACTGAGCAGTTTTAAAGAGGATCCACCGGATCATGCCCATGATCCACCGGATCATGGCCATGATCCGCCGGATCATGGCCGGATCATGGCTGTGACAGACCTGTTCGTGCAGTTTACTCACCAAACGGATTCTAACCCAATTTTAACCAATTTCCTCATATAACAAGTTGATAGAACCATATTATATGATGATACAAGTATACTAAACATAAAATTAAAGAGAATTGATGAAAGTTCTTACTTATTAAATTTTGGAACCGAAAATGGTGGTGATGGTGATGAAGCTTGAAGAAGATGATGAAGACGAAGATGGTGATGATGATGATGATGCTAATCCCTTGATATTGTGGTTGGATTGTTGTTATTGTTGATTGAAAGTTGAAACCGAGAGAGAGATTGAGAATGAAATGAAATGAAAGAAGGGTGCGTTTGGTTTGCTTACTGAAGAAGAGACCGGCTCTAATTATTGGATTCGGTTGGCTCCATTCGCAGTACAAAACACCCGTGTTTTTGTACCCGATCGTAAAAGTAATATAATGTTTTCAAAAGATAAATTTCTAAAAATGAAATCGTATTTACTTTTATTTGAAGTATTTTATAAAAATACTTTTTTGTGAGATATAAAAATATATCTTTGTTTTATCTTGGAGAGACGGATATGATTTAATTGGTTTCGTCGCGTTTGAGTAAAATGAAATAAAACGAAATATGTTTTATTTTATCTAATGTAAATAATAATTACTATTTCCAATAATAATACATTATTTATATGTTTTTGTCGCGAATCCTTTATATTTGTACGATACGAATACTTTATATATTATCAAAATAATATATAATAAATAGTGAGTTATTAAATAATAGTTCCGTATTACTTAATACTTGTTTTTCACCAACGCCGTTTAAATGAATCGAAAATTTGGCCGATTCGAAAATGCACGATTAATTATAATCGCGTACTGATATATATATTCAACAATATATATATATATATATATATATATATATATAGATAGATACATACAATTAGTCTAACACATAGTACTAATTACATGTAATTCCAAATGATTAGGATCTAAAAACTAGTCTTAATTTGACGGGTGTCACAATTCCACTCAAACTTAACATTCTTTCAGCTGAGTTTAGTGAGAGGAGTAGCAATCTTAGAGAAATCCTGGATAAACCGTCTGTAGTAACCGGCTAATCCCAAGAAACTTCTGACTTCAGTTGGTGTTGTTGGAGGTTCCCACTTCATCACTGCTTCAATCTTAGCGGGATCAACTTTAATACCTTGATCATTAATTACATGCCCCAGAAATTGAACCTCTCGAAGCCAGAACTCACACTTTAAAATTTTTGCATAAAGCTTTTCAGTTCTCAGAATTTGCAACATTTGTCTTAGATGAATTTCATGATCACCAGCTGACTTTAAATAAATAAGAATATCGTCAATAAATACAATTACAGATCTATCGAGTAATGGTCGACATACCCGATTCATGAGATCCATAAAAGCTGCTGATGCATTTGTCAAACCGAAAGGCGTCACCACAAATTCATAGTGACCATATCTGGTTCTGAAAGCAGTTTTAGACACATCGTCATCACGAACCTTCAATTGGTGATACCCTGACCGTAGATCAATTTTAGAGAAATAACTGGCACCTTGTAACTGATCGAACAAGTCATCAATCCTAGGTAAAGGATACCTATTCTTGATGGTTACTTTATTCAATTCTCTATAATCAATACACATCCGCATGGTGCCATCTTTCTTTTTAACGAAAAGTACTGGAGCTCCCCATGGAGAACTACTTGGGCGAATAAAACCCTTATCAAGTAATTCCTGCAATTGTTTCATCAACTCTTGCATTTCTGATGGGGCAAGTCTATAGGGAGTTTTAGCGATAGGAGTGGCTCCAGGTACCAAATCAATGCGAAATTCGACTTGCCTATCGGGTGGAATACCCGGTAGCTCGTCGGGAAATATATCTGGAAATTCATTTACTACAGGGATTTCATCAAGTTTTTGTACTGGTTTCTGAGTATCTACAACATGTGCCAAAAAACCCTGACAACCATGTAGCAGATGACGTTTAGCACGAGCATACGTACAGATAGATAAAGAAGATATCCGCTTTTCCCCATATATATCAACTATTTTACCACTAGGCGAGCTGACTCGAATAATCTTTTCCTCACATTGAATAATGGCTCACCTAGCCAATCCATGCCTACTACAACGTCAAACTCGCCCATATGC
Source organism: Helichrysum umbraculigerum (assembly GCA_949592205.1). Taxonomy (NCBI): domain Eukaryota; kingdom Viridiplantae; phylum Streptophyta; class Magnoliopsida; order Asterales; family Asteraceae; genus Helichrysum; species Helichrysum umbraculigerum. Next base: position 101,933,054 of record CATIUR010000004.1, on the reverse strand, counting down.
ATTGGGATAAAATTTATGACAAACATTACTGATTTCAAGATGACACCTACGAAAAACATTTACAATACATATAATCCTATTATTAGCAACTTCAACATCTAAAGGAGTGTCTAACTTTGTGAGAGGAATCGAGAAGTTTTGACAGAATCTTTCAGATATAAAGGATCTTGATGCACCAGAATCAAATAATATATATGCTGGTTTCTGCTTTACAGGAAAGTACCTGTCAATACATCAGAAGCCTTTTGAACTTCATCCGCAGTAATCTGAAAAGAACAAGGCCTGGATCTTTGGGGTTCATTTGGCTTTCTCTCCACATTAGCTCGAGGAATAAAAGTAACGGACTGAGTTTTAAATTAGGACACTCAGCCCTTATATGACCAGGCTTATAGAAGTTATAGCAAGCTCGAAGTGGATTAGGACAATTACTACTGAAATGACCTTCCTGTTTACATTTATAACAAGTAGGAGGTTTAAAGCGACAGATTCCAGAATGCCTTTTGTGACAGATTTTACATTCAGGAGGAGGCGGTCCCCGTTTTTTATCAGACTTAGAACTATCACCAATCCTCAGTTTCTTGGAAGGAGTAGATGTAGTTTCAGCTTTTCGTTTGGAAATATCACGAAGTAATTCAAGTTCATGAAATCTAGCCTCGTCTACCATTTCCTCAACGCTATTACATCTCTTTGGAATTATAAATTGCCGGATTTATTTCTTCAGAACATTATGAAAATGGCCCATAAGCATCTTTGGATTAGACATATACTCAGGGCAGAAACGAGCTCAATCCAGAAAAACACCTACTAATTCATTCACATATTCGGTAGTTTGTTCCATAGAAAGGAACTCCCTACGAATCCTATTCAATTCGGATTATTGAGAATAGGCATTTTGAAACATTCGTCTGAAATCACTCCAAGTCAATTGTTTAATAGCTTCATCACCCAAAGTACTACACTGGACCTCCCACCAACCTTTAGCACCCGATCTTAAAATATTTGCAGCAAAATGAACCTTCAATCTTTCAGGGCATTCAGTGGTAGCAGACACTCCTTCCACCTCAGAAATCCACCGGTAGCACTTTATCGGATCCATTTCACCATGATATTCTGGGGGATTACAGACCGAGAAATCTTTATAACTGAATCTGCGGTTTTCATCAAGGGGTGGTATAACAGGTGGTATAACACGAGGAGGTTCTTCTTCTTCTCTGGCTAAATCTCTTCTTTGAAATTCTGACATCACAACTTCCTGAACGGTTTCAGAGATTTGATTTAACATCAAAGAAAGGGTCGCTTCTTGAACACGGCCCACCTCTTCAGAAACGATAGTTCGTAAATCGGTTAAAGAGATTTTGGCTTCCCGGACAGGAGAATCAACTCTTTCGTGACGTTCTCCTGATTGGTCAGCCTCGCGTTCCTCAGTCATGGTTATACTGAAAGTAGATATCAATATTTAATATAACAAATTAAATCTTTACAAATCTACTTTATTTATAATATACATCAAATAACAGTTAACAATCACTATAATTTCATCATCTTAACGTCTCGTGGTTTCAAAGGTTCCATAAAATGTCATATGATAATTACTGCGTTGGCCAGGCGCATTAATTACCATACCACATTCACATGTATCCTAAGTTCCCACGTGACATCTTGATTCAGAAATTTAAGCAATATATTAACCGGCACAATATCAAATAATAGCAATAACTAATATCATGCTCAATTATAACTAAACTGGTCTAAGTTCAAGTACCCTCCTAATGGTGGACACTCGAATCCCTTAAATCGATGCTCTGATACCAACTTGAAACACCCCAACACTTTATAGTATTTAATGATTAGTTTACAATAGATTAGAAGATTCTGTGATAAAAATCGCGCCGCAATATAGAATAATCGCGTCGCAATTTTACTAAATAATCGCACCGCAACCATTCACAAACGTGTCGCTATTTCGTTTAGATTGCACCGCGATTCTATATGAATTGCGCCGCGACCACTGTCTGTATAGACCCAAAACAGACAGCTTCAAAATTTAACTTCAAACCTGTGCAAAATGTAATTCGACCAACATTGGACCTCAAAACTTTCTAGAATTACTAATCATAACAATATCAATATATCCCAATGCACCATTTATCAAAACACACATTAACAAGAGAATTCAAACCAAATTCTCTAATATGACCACTTCGACGCTTTTATAAAGAAAACTAATTCAAACAATTCCATACGGCATTAATATTTACATACCATTACAACAACTTGACTCAACAAACATTAAGTGTCAAAATAACTTATAGCATAGTTTTACAAAAGATGGGGATTTAGGCATCATAAGCATGATTTAACGAATACGAGATTTTTACCCCAAAATAGCAAATCCACCTCTAGCTTCCCACAACTTTCTTACCCAAATCCACCCTTGAACCACTTGCTTTACCTAAAAATAGAAAATTATACAACGGTAAGCAAAACGCTTAGTAAGTAAGGAAATACAATCACATGTCATTATTGATAATTTTAGCTAAAGATCCTTAACCACCCATGCTAGTTGTATACTACTAGCAATCATACCAGCCTATGGCCGCAACCATTACCGGCACCAAACCGTTAGCAAATGGCCGAAACCATTCCTAACCCATGATCATGTAAATCGAGACTTACCTTGCAAAGCCACTAATGATTCACTTGTACTCTTTCCAATCTCTTTATTACCTAATCACATAGGCACATAACACAAATTACACACAAAACAATTCACTATCTTACTTTGATCTTAATTTCATTTGTACATATTTATTCATATCAATCACCAATTTAAAATTATATTATATACACATGAATGGTGGTTCTTTTAACCATACTTCCATAATCATAATATAGCTATTAACATGTAATATTTACTTACTCACCACTAGCTCAATCAATTATCAAATTCTACAATTCTTAGGGTTTTAGTAATTCAAACCCTAATCCAATATTTATTATGAAAACCTTCATTATATGGTTCATTAACTTATGTATAACATCTATACACATATAACCTACTGAATTAACACATCTTATAAACTTAGGGTTCATATGCACCAAACCCTAATATGAAATTAACAAACAAGAAAATAATCATACCTTAATATGTAGTTAGGGAAGTAATTAGGGTCTCAATATGATGCTATTAAGCTCAAAAATGAAGAGTATCATTTTCAAGATCATAAAATCGCCACCCTCACAGCTCTGGTCGAATTTTTCAGTATTTGAGTGTTAAAAACGAAAATGGAAGCCTGTGGAACTTAAAACCAGTTCCTGGAACTGATCGAATTGCGTCGCGATTTATGTCTGAACAAGCACAGTGTATTCCATTTATTACACTTTCTAACACATATATATAACTATCTATACTATAAGTATTCATATATCTACAAGGTCAAATAACATAACATATACATATACATATAAATACACATATTCAAATAATAAACACATATTTATATGTATACTTTTATAAATTAATATTATTTAGAACTTACAAAAATTAGGACGTTACACTTATTTTTTAAACGGCTATCTTTCGAATATAATTGCGTGAGCGCCGTGAGCTCCCATAGTGGTGCGAAAGTATGGATTATTTTGTTAAAAACTAAAGTCAAAGGATTACTTTGCTAAATGTGTTTTGTCAAAGGACGTGATTATTGATTTTTTCTCGTTTTAATCAATTGCATGCTTAATTTATCAGTACAACTGATTTTGCATGTGCATAACTCATTAATAATATTCAAATAATTACAATAGGGTGTAACAAAAATAATTTCGATCGCATCTTTTTCTTCTTAAGTCAAACTTTCACTACATATATCATATATCATATATGTTATATACTTCCGTAATTTATATACACTAGCTTAAAGTCCCGTAACAACACAGGTGATTAAATTGAAATTGTTATAGATTTAAGATTTTATTTATGATTTTTTAATTAGATAAATTAGTATATATGTTAGTGTGTTAGGTGTAAAGTATTATAAGTCGTATATTTATAGTTTTATGACCCGCGACAACATGAGCGACTAAATTAAAATTGTTATAGATATTCAATTGAATATGTGTGTATACATTGTTGTTAATAGTAATTTTTATATATGAAAAAATTTAAATTTTAAAATGAATACATCATACCTATCAATTTTTTTTGAACTTTTGGTTCTTGAACAACCGATTGTTTTTTATTGGAAGGATGTTCAACTACACTTGATTTTTGGGATGAATAATTTATTGAAAGAGGTTGATATCTTTGCGGACCCATTGATATTAATATGAGGGGAAAACGTAGAGAATGATTGATCATATATATAGGGTTATAAATAAAGAATTATAATTAAAAAACTTTTAAATGCAATACATTTTTATTTTAGATAGTATTGATTTTGCTTAATATGAAAATTTTTTGTTAATATTGAAAATATGTCATGAAAGTGATGTGGGTTTTAATTTTTGTGTTATTTTATTTAATAGTATTATTAGAAGATTTATTTTTATTAATATATTTAATAATCTTTAATATTTAATGGGGTTAAGTGTAATATTATGATTTTTAATCTATTTTATTTGTATTGTATATCGTTGGATCAAATTGAAAAACCCCATCGAAAGGTCCAGATTGCTCCATGAGATTTTGGTTCAATTATATATAAGATAAGAAGATATAAGATTATTGCAACTCACAAAAGTTAAGCATATAATAATCTCTAAATTCATACATAATTGCAACTCACAAAACTTAAACCTATAATAATCTCTAAATTTATGAATTTCTCACGTACCAATAGAGACTTTAGTATTTCACCCACATCTGTAAGTGTGGTTGGTTAGACTCCTCCCAATAGTGACACAAACTGACGCATCAGTTTGTGCCAAATCAGCACCATGTTAGCAGCTTTCACAACTGACACAAAACTGACATTTCACTGCCAACAGTGAACATCACTTCACTACTTTCTGAACCCACACACTACTTTCTTTATTTATTTAAAACACAAACTTAAATAAAAATATTTCATTAAATTTAAAAACATTACATTAAATAAAAATAAAACATTACAATTCCTTATGAATATACATTTATTGAAAAAAAAATACAACTAGCTAACGGCCTCGGAATTTTGGTGTGAGGGTCGCAATGTGTTGGATGAGCGCTTAGCGAAGTCGATGATGCATTGCACACGGTCACGTAATTCCTTATCCATACGCATTTGCGTTGCAACCCTTTCTTCCCACGATCGTTGCGTTATATTATCCAGGTTTGCCGTATAATCTTCCTCAAGTGGAGACATGTTTCGTCCATTGTCTTTGGTTATCATGTTGTGTAAAATTACACAACAATACATGATTCGACGTATTTTGTTGACGCTATATGGTCTGACATGATTTTTGATGATTTGCCAATGGCCTTGAAGCACTCTGAATGCCTGTTCCACATCTTTTCTTGCAGATTCTTGGTACCTCTTGAACCTCAACTCGCTTTCGGATATCGGATGCTTAAACGTCTTCACAAGCGTCGCCCATTCTGGATATATTCTGTCAGCGAGATACTTGTTGGAATAGAGTCCAATATCTTTACTACCTTATAAAGAGTTTATACTCTTTTCTTTATAAACTTACACTTTCAAGATTGGAATGTACGATTATACCCTTGTTTTAATTAAACGGAGTAATATGGAAACTCTTCATCATTAACCTATTTATTATAGAAATTCTAAAAATATTAAATATTTCACAAATAAGTAAAGTCAATGATTCATTAGGTGCGAGAGTTCGTAGAATGCAATCTATTAACTTATTTCTTTTAATAAAATGAGCTAACAATTAAGTTCATCTAATATAAAGAGGAAATATAGATTTATAATGAACAGTCGCTGGATTATTGTCAAATTGTTTGTGTGAACATATACCTTGTTAAAATGCTTCCTTCTACCTCGTTATTATAGATTACCACCATTTGGAACCACTCCGTTTTCTTCTTCATTGCCCTTGAATCTCACATGTTTTCATTAAAATAAAATGGTGCATTAATTTCATATCCGTCCAAAGATAATATTTTTCTGACCGATAACATATATGTATTCATGTTAACTGCTGCAAAGCGCGGGTGTGTAACTAGTCATAACTAATTGGTGAGACTATCATTAATGGTAAAGTCCTTTTTGGGTTGCCCTCAATAAACAGTCAAGAGAAATATTAAGGAATAATATTAATTGGTATTAATATTATATTTAATTAGTTGGTTTATTAATTATGGTGAATTAATTAGAAATCAAAAGTAATTAAAATGGCGGAAGATTATGGAATTGAAATTTAGCCGGCGGCTAAACCAAGAAAGGATAAGGCGGTGGAGATCGCAGACTTGGAGTCCAAGGCAAACACCTTTAGCCGGCGGCTAAAAGTCGAAATCTGCAATTTCAAGGTTTTCTTTCCAAGTATAAATAGGGGTCAAGCCTATACCTTAATATATACGATTTTAGGTGTGAATTTTCAAGGATTTCGAAAATTCGACTTTCTCTTGGGTTTTTGGGTGTGAAGCATTAAAGGTATTCTACTTTGGGTACTTGCCTTCAAGTAACGAAGCTCTGCTTGTTGGTCTGTGCGCGAGAAATAGGTTTTCTCTAAGGTTAGTGTTTTCCTTATTTTATTTATCCAATTTATTTATTGTACTATGTTGTTAAAGTTGAAGATCCCTTAGGGTTTTAGTTTCCTAATTTCCTTAGATTATTTGAAGTTTTGTTATTCCGCTGCGTATATAATAATCTAGTTAGGGAATAGAAAACCCAACAGTGTTATCAGAGCCATAGCTTAACAAATAGTAGCATGCAATTATCCGCAATAGTATGTAGGTAAAAATAAATTGGAAAGAGAATTATCTAAATAGGTAATATGCATTTACAGTTTAGATACTGATAATTTTTAAATTGTTTAAAATAGACCACTCAATTTTTAAAAGGTTTAAAATAGAACCCTAAATTTCAAGAGATATTATATGTATAATATGATTTATATATATGTATAATTAAAGTCTAAATACATCGTCAGTCAATTGATAAATCGGCTCACCCATGAGGAACAAACTATAAGAGAGGTATAAGGCGGGTCGCTTTGCTTCCCTAAAGAAGTCAGGTTTTTAATAGGCTTCCCGCTGACCTGCTTCTACGCTTCTTTGTGTGTTCGATGGAGCTACCGAGGACTTTTGATAGGATGATGTAAAGATTAAAAGTAGACTTAAAATAGTAAAACAAAATCTCGTTTTAGCTATAGGAAATGATGAATAGTATGCTAACCCATGAAATCCGCACATCTCTTGTATGAACTGTTAATGGAGCGTGTGTGGTTTACCGGCACATTAATATGAGGACATAATGAGAGGTGATTGAGACTCGCGATTCTCAAGCGTACTCGAGCCGGGTATCACGCGGGGTTTGCATGGTTAATTTACCATCTTGTTCATGATCCTCAACATACCAGTCATGAATAGTAGACGAGCATAACCGAGATTAACATGCCATTGATAGAAATCAATGAATCTCAAAGATCTAGGAGTTTATAGAAATGAAATAGACAAAAGTATTTTAGTTATATGATTACGGCGACCCTTTTCATAAAACTTAAAATATAGATCCTAGCCTTAATTTAGAAAATTTGGGTAATTAATTAAGGAATATTCAAACTAACTAAAATTGTTTTATCTCATAGATGGCTAATTTAAATGGTGCAAATTGATGAACGCCAAAATGTGCTATTTTATAGTACTAATTACCCCTTAGTTTGATTAATTTCTTATGTATTTGAATGAATTCGATACTCATTTCTTTCATATTTGCATTTAGGAATTTTCTGGAGCTTGAATCGGAAAAGAAGCTGAAAACGAGCGAGAATTGAAGAATAGAAGTTAAAAAGAGGAAAAGTGAAGAAGTTGGTCGATGGTAAAAAAGCTGAGAAAATCGATCCATACGGCGTATGGAATCCATACGGCGTATGGTTCAGTTGAGCCGGGCCGCCAGAAGACGCGGGTTAAACCCATGGGCTTTGCAATCCATACGGCGTATGGAATTCCATACGGCATATGGATCGCCTCGGCAGAAACCCTAAAAACTTCATTTTGCTCTCATTTTGTATATCTCTTCACCACTTTTCTCCAGACGAATTCTCCATTAAAAAACCCTTATTCCAGAGCATTTTGAGGGGATTGAAGCTTGAGGAATCAAAGACTTTCATTCGTTCAATCATTATCTCGTTATTTCGGTTCGAATACACTTTTCTTTTCATTCGATTATGAATTGTGATATGATATTGGTTTTGATTTTCTGTAAAAGTATGATTGGCTAGTTCTATTATGTGTTTGCTTAGATGAGAATACTTAATTGATGGATTGATTGTTATAATTGCGAACGTATTGGATTTTATTTAATGTTTATGTGTTTATTCGTTAATCCTTGGGTATTTAATGATTGTTGCTGATTACCTAGCGTGAGTTCATAATCAGTTGAGATTGATTTCCTGTTGGTTGTGAATTTATTGATAGTTGTTGATTTTGGTTGATAATTATTGCCGAATATATTGAGTTTGACGGGCTAGGGGTAATAGTTAGTAATGATTATTAATGGACGAGATAACTTTAATCGGTTATAGACTTTGTTGATTCAAGTCAAAAGAATAAATCACATAGACGGTGTTGAATTAATTTAGAATACAGTTTTGTGGACAACGTTAAATTGGACTGTTAATGTGTTGAAAACAACCTTGTGTCTTTCTTAATTGTATTAAATTCAGTTTATCTTGTAAGGAGGATTGATATATTTGAAAGGGCACGATAGAATCCATACGTGAGCAATTGAATGAAATGATATCCGGATTTTAAGGAAACTAGTCTAAGCAAATGCATTTCTTTTACCATTTGAATTTAATCTTTTATTTTAATTAAGTTATTTTATTATTTCTTTATTTTATAATTAAGTTTTATTTAATAAATCATTTCTTTTATAATTGTTTATCAATTGTTCGATCGGAACTAAAACGTCCCCACTTTTTACTGCTTTAATTAATTGTAGCAATTTCTAATTTGTTAATATTGACATCCGTTCCCTGTGTTCAACTCGGACTTACTGAGCTATACTATATATGATCAGGTATTCTTGCCTGTGTTGTGCGTAGTAAGTTAGGTATTTTCCATTTTTAAAACTAAAACCCCGTTTACACGACATCAAGTTTTTGGCGCCGCTGCCGGGGAACGGTTTGTTTTAATTTGACAAATTGGAACTTGATCTTTGTATATTGTTATTTGAGTTCAGTTCTGTTTTATTTATTTTTCGAATTATATTTTTTTGTTTAGGATTGTTTAGTAAGTAATTCAATTAGGGTCTTGTTCTACTGATTTGGGAATTATATCACAGGAAGTTTATGACCCGATCAAGGAATCCTCATCTCGCTGATCCTTTTGAAAATCCTGAAAGAGTTTTTCGTCAGAGAAGACGGTTTGCTTCTGTACCACCCAACTCAAGTTTACACCACAACCTTCCGTCATATTCAGAGGGGGATTTTGGAGAGTATCTTCGGTCCTTATTCGAACCTCCGATCAATCAGGCAGACCCAAGAGACGCAATGGCAGCAGATATCGCCAACATAACACTCGAAGAGTATTCGAGTCGGATGCGTAATGACCGTGGCACTCGAGTAGTAAGGCCAGCGATTGCACAAGATGTGGAGTTCGAAATCAAGGGGCAGTTCCTCAAGGAGCTTAGGGAGAACCCTTTCCGAGGAGAAGAAAGGGAGGATGCTAATGATCATGTGGAGAAAATCGTTGAGATAGCCGATATGTTCAACGTTCCTAACATCACACGCGATCAAGTTATGCTCAGGGTATTCCCAATCACACTCAAGGGAGCTGCAAAGAGATGGATTCAAAACGAGCCAGTTGGGTCCATAACCACATGGGAAGACCTTCGCATGAAGTTTCTGAAGATGTATTGTCCTCCTTCCAAAACTTCAAAGATGATTGATGAGATCAGAAATTTCAAGCAGGAAATGGATGAGTCACTACACCAAGCTTGGGAGAGATATAAGGACTTGATGCATAAGTGCCCGCAGCACAACCTGAAAGATCAGCAAGTCGTGAGTATTTTCTATAAAGGAGTGGATCGTGCCACGAGACAGCAACTGGATTCCCAAGGGCCTATTCCCAAGAAAGTCCCTCGTGATGCTTTGACTGCCATTCGCGACCAAGCGAAATACTCTCAGTTATGGGATGATGGCACTTCTAGACGAAAGAGGTCTGTGAATGATGACGATGGATTTGCAGCCATCACCGCTAAGCTAGACAACATGGGTAGAGATATCAAGAAAGTTACTGAGACTGTCCATGCTATCCAAGTGGGATGCGACAGCTATGGAGGAAGCCATTTAGTAAAGGATTGCCCCGAGATGCGAACGGGAGAACAGACTGAAGAAGTCAAGTATGGAGAAGCTCAAGCACCATATCGTCAGGGCGGTGGAAACTTCTTCAGAAGACCATACCAAGATGGAGGGCGACCGTTTCGCCAAACTCAACCTGGATTTTTCACCAAGGAGCAGCCAGGTGCCTCATCTTCAGACAAGCAAGCTAATTGAGAAGAAATGATGGGTAAGTTTCTCACTTCCAATGAGAAATTCATTACGAGCTCTGGACAAAGGATGGATGCTACCGACCCTGCATTGAGAAACTAAGGAGCTGCGATTAAGCAGATTGAAGGGGACGTTTCCAACATAGCCAAAGTTCTTCAAGAAAGATTCCCTGGGACCTTACCTGGATACACTAAGACCAATCCACGGGATCAGGCGAAAGCAGTGATCACCCGGAGTGGAAGGGGTTTTGAAGACCCCATTCCAAAGAAGAAACCTGTTTCTCAACCCCTACCGCAAAAAGAGAAGGAAGTAGAAGTTGTGGAAAGTCCCAAGGTAGACACTGAGGCTGAACAAATTGCAAGAGATAAGCAATATGCTAAGGATCATGCACCGCCGCCACCTTATCCAGCAGCTTTGAGAAGAGGGAAAGATGACGCTCAATACCACCAGTTCCTAGAGAATCTGAAACAACTGCACATTAACATCCCATTCGTGGAAGCCATTGCTCAAATGCCAAAGTATGCAAAGTATCTGAAGGAACTTTTAACTAATAAGAGCAAACTGATGGAGGAAACCACGGTGACAATGAACGAGAGATGTTCAGCAGTTATGCAAAATAAACTTCCACCGAAAATGAAAGACCCTGGGAGTATTACCCTTCCTTGTCTGATTGGAAGTTTAGACCTTACTCATGCATTGGCTGACTTGGTGGCAAGCATATCAATAATGCCTTATACTATGTATGCCAGACTTAAGTTGGGGGAACCAAAGCCAATTAGAATGTGCATTGAGTTAGCAGATCGTTCAGTTCAATATCCTAGGGGTATGGTAGAGAATGTGCTAGTTAAAGTGGATAGATTTGTTTTTCCATGTGATTTCATCATTCTGGACATGGTTGAAGATAAAAAGGTACCTATCATTTTGGGAAAACCTTTTCTAGCCACTGCAAGGGCATTGATTGATGTTCATGATAGAAAAATCACTCTGAGGTTAGGAGAAGATGAAGTAGTGTTTGATGTCAACAAATCAATGCGATATCCTGCTGCAGTTGATGATACGTGCTACTTTATGAGTGCCAGAGAAATGACTGATGACGAAGAGTTCCTTCAAAGTCTCATGGAAGATGAAGATCTAGATCCCATGATTCTGGAAGGATGGACGGGAAGCATAGAAGTAATTAGAGATATTGAAGAATTCGATAAAATGCTTGAGGAGTTAGAGTTCGAGAGTGATGAGGAAGTAGAAGGTGATCAGCCGACTGAGAATGAAGAATCGGTTGAAACTAATGGTATTTTAGTCAAGAAAGAGACTCGCATCACTATGCATGGGATTCCCTGCTCACGAGAAGAGGTGTTGGCATGTAAATCTTCTTTTGAAGAACCACCAAGGTTAGAATTGAAAGATTTACCGACCCATTTGGAATATGCATACCTACAAGGAGAGTCGGATTTGCCAGTTATCATTTCATCCAAGCTATCAGCAAACGAAAAAGAAAGTCTGCTAAAAGTTCTGAAGGAACATAAGCATGCTATAGCATGGACGATCGGTGACATCAAGGGAATTAGCCCATCGTATTGTACGCACAAGATCCTTATGGAGTCTGATTTCAAACCAGTTGTGCAACCATTAAGACGATTAAATCCTAAGGTTACAGATGTTGTGAGGAAGGAAATCATTAAATTGCTTGACTCTGGATTGATATACCCGATTTCTGATAGTCCATGGGTCAGCCCCATTCATGTTGTGCCTAAAAAAGGAGGTATGACAGTGGTTGCGAATGAGAAGAATGAGTTAATTCCCACAAGAACTGTTACTGGATGGAGGGTCTGTATAGATTATAGAAAGCTGAATGATGCGACACGCAAGGATCACTTTCCTTTGCCATTCATTGATCAGATGCTCGAACGTCTAGCTGGAAAAGAGTATTATTGCTTTCTAGACGGATTCTCCGGGTACTTCCAAATCCCAATTGATGCAAATGATCAAGATAAGACTACTTTCACCTGCACATTCGGAACTTTCGCTTATCGGAGAATGCCTTTCGGTCTATGTAACGCACCCGCCACATTTCAACGGTGCATGATGGCAATATTCCATGATATGGTAGAAGACAGCATGGAAATATTCATGGACGACTTCTCTGTGTTTGGAGATTCCTTTGATAAGTGTCTGATGAATCTGAAGAGGATGTTGCAAAGGTGTGAGAGTTCAAATCTCGTTTTAAATTGGGAAAAGTGTCATTTCATGGTACGAGAAGGAGTTGTGTTGGGGCATAAAATTTCGAGAGCTGGTATTGAAGTTGATCAAGCGAAGATTGAGGCCATAGCAAGGCTACCTCATCCAACAAATGTTAAAGGAATACGAAGTTTCTTAGGACATGCTGGGTTCTATAGAAGATTCATCAAGGATTTTTCAAAGATAGCACGTCCTATGAACAAGTTGTTGGAAAAGGAAGCTAAGTTTGAGTTTTCAAAGGAATGCCAAGATGCGTTCAAGATTTTAAAGGAGAAATTGGTATCTGCACCAATTATGATAAGTCCGAATTGGGATCTTCCTTTTGAATTGATGTGTGACGCCAGTGATTACGCTGTAGGAGCAGTTTTAGGTCAGAGGGTTGATAAGAAGTTTCAACCTATTTATTACGCAAGCAAGACTTTGACGAGTGCACAGGAGAATTACACCACGACTGAAAAAGAATTGCTTGCTGTTGTTTTTGCATTTGATAAGTTTCGCTCTTACCTGGTCCTGTCAAAAACGGTTGTTTTTACCGACCACTCTGCATTAAGATACTTGTTTGGAAAACAAGATGCAAAACCAAGGTTGTTGCGATGGATTTTGTTATTGCGGGAGTTTGACATTGAGATTCGTGATAAGAAGGGAGCGGAAAATCTGGCTGCAGATCATCTTTCAAGATTGGAAAATCCAGAATTGGATAAGTTGGATGAAACTGAAATTCGAGATAAGTTTTCTGATGAAAGCTTGTTGAAAACAAATCTGAGTGAATTTCCATGGTTCGCTGATATTGCAAACTTTCTAGTTACAAAGACTCTTCTATCCGGATTGGATTTTAACCAAAGAAAGAGGTTTTTCTCATCTCTACGTTATTACTTTTGGGAAGACCCATATCTGTTCAGACAGTGTGCTGATGGAATTGTCCGACGATGTGTAGCTGGAGAGGAATGTGATATTATCTTAGAGCACTGTCATGATGGTCCGGCTGGAGGACATCATGGTCCAAACTACACTGCAAGGAAAGTGTTCGAGGCAGGTTTTTATTGGCCAACAGTTTATAAGGATGCATTCAAGTATGTGAAGGAATGCGATGCCTGCCAACGTACTGGGAGAATCTCAAAGAAGGATGAAATGTTGCAAAATCCAATTATGGTAAGCGAGATTTTTGATGTCTGGGGTATAGACTTCATGGGCCCGTTTCCACCTAGCAATGGAAACAAATACATCATTGTGGCTTTGGATTATGTTTCTAAGTGGGCCGAAGCAAAGGCATTACCCACGAATGATGCTCGCGTTGTGGTAAATTTTCTTAAACAGTTATTTTCACGCTTTGGAGCACCAAAAGCTTTAATTAGTGATCGAGGGACACATTTCACAAATCTGCAATTGGAAAAAGTGCTGCGAAAGTGCGGAGTTAGACATAAGTTTTCAACTGCTTATCATCCACAGATGAGTGGTCAAGTGGAAGTGACTAATAGAGGGTTGAAGTGTATTTTAGAACGTTCAGTTGAAGGAAACCCTAAGAATTGGTCATACAAGTTGGATGATGCATTATGGGCAGCACGGACAGCATTTAAGTCGTCAGTTGGAACAACGCCTTATCGCCTTGTTTATGGAAAGGCTTGTCATTTACCTTTTGAGTAACAACGCCTTATCGCCTTGTTTATGGAAAGGCTTGTCATTTACCTTTTGAGTTAGAGCATAAAGCATATTGGGCTTTACAGAAGTGCAATCTTGATGAAAAGTTAGCTGGAAAGGAAAGAATGGAACAGTTAAATGAGTTGGATGAATTAAGAATAAATGCTTATGATAATTCGAGATTGTTCAAGGAGCGAACTAAGAAATGGCATGATGCTCGTCTTAAGTCGAACCATACATTCGAGAAGGGTGATAAAGTTTTGTTGTATAGTTCTAGATTGCATCTGTTTCCAGGAAAGTTAAAGACACGTTGGACTGGCCCATTTGTTGTTGACAAAGTTTATCCGTTTGGAGCTGTTGATTTACAAGGATATTCTGGAAAAACTTTCAAAGTCAATGGAAGTAGAGTGAAGAAGTACTATGGTGATATAAGGGACTCCAAGCGTGATTTGGAGATGGATTTGAATTAAGTGGTGAAGTGAGATGTCGAGCTTACCGACGTGATAAACAAAAGCGCTTTCGGGAGACAACCCGTTATTTTGTTAATTTGTATTTCGTTTTATTGTTTTTGTTTTCAGGTTTGAACTTTGTGGGTGTGTTCTCTGGAAACCCTCACGAGACTACAACTCGTCCACTCGGGATACCGAGGGGTTTAAAGGCTTATTTCATGTGCTAAATGCAATCGTGTTGCCTACGGAAGTGTGCTATGTATTTTATTTCTGAATGAAGTCCTTCAAGCAAATTGCCTTCAAATCAGGGGAGTTTTCTGTTTCACTTCTTTTCTATTCCCTTTGTTTTTATTTAGTTTTGCAATGAGGACATTGCATGTTTCTAAGTGAGGGATGGGGGAAAAGAAGTCTAATTGTCCTTAATTTATGAATGGTAGCTATTGAAAAATATTGAGGTTAAGAGGCATTCTACGTGTTAGTCATTTTTCAACCCAAATTTTTGTTTTAAAATTGTTTTCTTTGTAAAGTTTAGCAATCTTGTAACACAGTTTGGGAATGCAAGGAATGAAATAAATTTAATTTTTAAATATCAGATAGTTCATCTTATGATGTATCGATAGGCAATCTATATGAAGGTTATTGAGCTAGTAAGAAATGTAATGAATTAAGTAGGGATTTATCCTATGAGGATCTTTTAGCAAGATATGACCTTAGTCTTAATTCTTGTATGATAGCGTGTTATAATCCATAATTTTGGGATCCTAATAATCATCATGTGGGAATATACTGGGTGTTGTCTCCTCTGTTGTACGAAAGTACAGACCTGGTTTCCGTCAGTATATTTGATATCAAATAGATAAATATAAATGAGTACAAAAGACTCATAAATTGAAAAACCAAAGCCAAGTTATGTCGCTCTGTTGTACTGAGGTACAGACCTGTCACCAATGTCTTGGTTTGAAAAATGATTGATTTATTTGGATGTTCATTATTTGGAGAATTGTGATACGTTATCTATATGAGAGTATTTTGCTATTGAAAATCAAGGGTAAGGCCTGCTAGAAGAATAATAAGTTGAGCTCAATCTCTAAAATTTAGATTGTTTAAGTGGACACCAATATCGGTAATCTGAGTGAATTATCTTTTATGAGTAATAATAATATGTTAGAATGGCTTCCCATGTAGAGTTTCTTGATTGCTGAGTTTTAAGGAAGAATCGATTTTAAGATGAAAATTTGGTTTGTCGAATGCTGTGTAGTTTGTAAGTCCTTTTATGCATTGTTTGCCGTTCATATTTAAAGTTTTGAATTCTTGAATTATTAGTCTACTTGAGGACAAGTAGGATTCAAGTGGGGGATGTTTGATGAACGCCAAAATGTGCTATTTTATAGTACTAATTACCCCTTAGTTTGATTAATTTCTTATGTATTTGAATGAATTCGATACTTATTTCGTTCATATTTGCATTTAGGAATTTTCTGGAGCTTGAATCGGAAAAGAAGCTGAAAACGAGCGAGAATTGAAGAATAGAAGTTAAAAAGAGGAAAAGTGAAGAAGTTGGTCGATGGTGAAAAAGCTAAGAAAATCGATCCATACGGCGTATGGAATCCATACGGCGTATGGATCAGTTGAGCCGGGCCGCCAGAAGACGCGGGTTAAACCCATGGGCTTTGCAATCCATACGGCATATGGAATTCCATACGGCGTATGGATCGCCTCGGCAGAAACCCTAAAAACTTCATTTTGCTCTCATTTTGTATATCTCTTCACCACTTTTCTCTAGACGAATTCTCCATTAAAAAACCCTTATTCCAGAGCATTTTGAGGGGATTGAAGCTTGAGGAATCAAAGACTTTCATTCGTTCGATCATTATCTCGTTATTTCGGTTTGAATACACTTTTCTTTTCATTCTATTATGAATTGTGATATGATATTGGTTTTGATTTTCTGTAAAAGTATGATTGGCTAGTTCTATTATGTGTTTGCTTAGATGAGAATACTTGTTAGTACATGTTTAGTGTCTGTCAGTTGGTCTAGCTCGTAGTTTGTATTTAGATTTGTGTTTCTGACTCCTGCGACGTAGCGCATAACGTCGCAGGTGCGACGTCAGGTTTTGGGCCTGCGACGTAGCCAACGTCGCATGGGCTTGGGCCTGCGACGTAGCGTGCGACGTCGCAGGTGCCAGATTTTGTATAAAAACGTTTTATGTTTTCTGTTTCAGGGTTGACGAAACCCTAAACGCAATTAGTCGAAATCTCTGTTATCTGACCGACTATTACTGAATATAATACGTTTCGTTTGATATTCATTGCGTATTTGTTATTCGTGTGATTGTTTGATTAGTCAATTGTTGTTTCCGCCATCAATTGATTGACTCGGTTCGTGCTAGATCCAAGGTTAGGGACAAACAACTGGTATCAGAGCAGTGAGGCTCGTTTTTGGCGATTCGGATCGAGTTTGGGCTTTAAAAGGACGTGATATTCGTGTGTTTTCGTGTTTATCACGTTTGTTTTGTGTTTTTACAGGTTTTCGATCAGTATTATTGGGATTCTTGAAGGTTTCTGTCGTTCGAAATTCGTGGTTTTCGTTTAGGGTTAAAAATTCGTTTTTAGGGTTTTTGGACGCTGCTCAGCGCGTTTTGCGACGTACCATAGCGACGTAAGCTGCGTCGTCGCGTGCGACGTAGTGATTTGGACTTTAATTAGTCTGTGCGACGTCGTGTTGCGACGTAGTGTGATTCTGCGACGTCCACTGTGACGTCATCTGCGACGTACCTCTCTACGTCGCATAGTGTGATTCTGCGACGTCCACTGCGACGTCATCTGCGACGTACTTCTCTACGTCGCGTAGTCTGATTCTGCGACGTCCACTGCGACGTCATCTGCGACGTACCTTGCAACGTCGCATAATCTTTGTGCGACGTACCCTTCTACGTCGCTAAGATCAGAATATTGTTATTTTTTAAGTAATTAAAATGGCAGCTGATAAAGAGGATATTAGAGGTTTGAGAGAAATGATTAAACAAAGCAATGACATAGGTTCAAGTAATAAGCCTCCACTATTTACTGCGGACATGGATTATGTGTACTGGAGAGACCGAGTTGAGCAATATATTGACTTTCACTGTCCAGAATTATGGGGACCATTACGTGAGCGCTATGTACCTCCATTAGCTGAAGGGGAATACCGTGGTATTCGTCCCGCTAAGACCTATAAAGCCATGTCTCCCGAGGAGAAGAAAGATTTTGATACTGAAAGAAAATCTTTTTCAATGATTAAAATGTGTTTAACGAAGGATGTTCTATGGCTTTTCAGAACTCATGAAACAGCCTTTGATTTGTGGAAGGCTATTGAAACTCGTTGTGGAGGGAATGATAAGTACAAGGAAGCCAAGCTCGAACTGATTAAGAAACAGTACGATATCTTTGATATCCTTCCTGATGAAGACACGACTTCTTTATTTACTAGGTACTCACGGTTAGTTGGTGAGTTGTTTGAAGGGGGTTATACTTTTCCTTCAATTGAAGTAAATAAGAAGCTACTGGATGTGTTGCCGAGCTCTTGGGATATTAAAGTTCAATTTTTAAAGGAAAATGAAGAACTTGCAAACATGTCTTTGGATGCGTTGATAGGGGATCTTCAAGCTCACGCGATGGAGATTAAGAAGAAAGAAACTAGGTCTGGTTCTGCTGTTCAGAATCCTAGTGTGTATGGTGTTAAGATCAGCTCTGGAAAGACTTATGGATCAGGAGTTGCCTTTGTATCAAATACAAATGCTTCATCGATTTCTTCTTCTTCTGATGGGATTCATTCTGTTTTCATGACTGGACCTTCTTCAAATCAACAACAGGTTCAAGTCTCACCTGCTATTCAGGAGCAAGCTGCCATCTACACAGCTTTCTTAAGCTCTTACAAGGATTTGGTTACTCAACCGAATCTAACTTTGGAGTTGACTAAGGAGGACTATGCTCAGCTTGATGAAGACGATCTGGAGCAAATGGATTTAACTTGGAATGTGGCAATGATCACCCGCAGAATTCAAAAGTTCTTGCAGAGGACATGGCGTAAAAGCTTGGAGGGTGATGGAAAGACTGGCTTTGGATTTGACAAGAGTAAAGTCCGTTGTTATAATTGTCAAAATTTGGGTCACTTCGCCAGGGAGTGCGAGAAACCCAAAATGCCAGCTTAGGGATTCACAACACCTTCTACTCCTCTAAAGGCCAAAGAAACGGAAGTTACTAAGAAAGGGATTGCTGAGAATGCCCTGATTGCTTTTGAGCCTACAAGTCAAGATTGGACGCCTGTCTCCCAGCATTACCAACAGTGTCTGATGGCTCACATTGTGAATGAGGTACATGATGAACCGTTAAATTGTATTTCATGCATTAAGTTAACTGAATCTCTAAAGGCATATCAGACAGAGACCGCTGAGTTGAGGAAAAAGAATGAAAAACTAACCGATTCAAATAATTTTTTAAAAGCTAATGAGAAGCTTTATGAAAAACATCTTGAGGCTCATCGGTTAGATACTCAAAAATATAAGTCTAAAGTTTTTAGTCAAGAAGATGCCATTAAAAGCTATCTGATTGAAATTGAACTTTTAAATAAAGAACTTACAGATTTAAAAGCTGAGTATGAAAATTATAAGAGTAAAATCTTAGGTTCAAATTCCTCAACGGTTGTCTTTAATAAAATTCTTAGCAAGCACGGTACTAAAGGGAAGAAGAATGAGGGATTGGGATACAACTCAGTTCCTCCTCCTACTACTCACTGTCCCCTGCCTGTTAAGGAAGGCTTTGAAGAGATTCCAGTTGACTGGTCCAAGCTTTATGGTTTAAAAGCTATAGATGCTAAAGAGACCAAACATAACAAACCGGCAAAGGAGAAAACCAAGCGGCCAGAGTACCCCCTGCCAAAGTTTGTTAAGTCTGTGCATGAATCTCCTGTTAGTGTTAAGGAGAATGTTGAGGTAAAGAATGAATCTCCAGTTAGTGATAAGGAGAATGTTGAAGTAAAGAATGAATCTCCTGTTAGTGTTGAGGAGATTGTTGAGATTGAGGACATTACGGATCAGGAGTATCCGGAGGTTAAGAAGGTTGCATTTACACCTGAAAAAGTGATTTCAAAGGTTGAACCTGAAATTAAGGTTCAACCAAATAAGGGAAAAGCTAAGGTTTTAAACTCGAAACAACAAACTTTACAGTCACCTGTAAAGATTTTGCAAAGAAAATCAGTAAATGAAAATGTTTCGTATGATAAACCATCAACTTCAACCTCTAAACCAAGACAAACATTTTCTAAGACGTGTACTCAATGTTCATGTTCTAGAAATGTTTCTCCACCTCCTGTGGTAATTCCTCAGCCTCAACCGTTTGTTGAGACTCGTTCTTGTTTCTACTGCAAGAAACAAGGACATTTAATCCGTGAATGTCCAAAGCTGTCAAATCAGCGATATGGGAGAGAGATGCCTAGGACATCTGTTTATAGAAACTTTTTTTCTAAATCTCCACCTAGGCGTTACTCAAACTCTCCCAAGCCTGTTTCGAAACCAAGTAATGTTGAGCAAAAATCTTTGCAAATTCAAAAGCCCAACATTACTTCTATTACCGATTCTGAATCTTCAAAAGTTTGGAAACGTAAAGAGTCTGATGTTGACTCTTCAGTCGTCAACAATAACACATCAGATAAAAATTCTAATTTGTTTAAAGATAAAATTCTATCTGACGTGATTATTGTTGATGACCACGGTCGACCTAAGTCTGTAAAGGCTTGGGTCACCGTTTCTCACTAATCTCCTTTCGTTTGTATGTTGCAGCAGTCAGAACGTGTTAAAGATAGTGAATGGTATTTGGACAGTGGCTGCTCGCGACATATGACAGGCGATGTATCCTTACTTGTGGATATTAAACCACATGCAGGAGGTTATGTTGCCTTTGCTGGAGATTCTGGGGGAACTATTTCTGGAAGAGGAACGTTAACTAACGGCAATGTTAGTTTCGAAAATGTGAACTACGTGGAACAGCTTACGCACAACTTGCTAAGTGTTTCACAGGTCTGTGATAAGGATTATACAACTGCGTTCACAAAGACAGAGTGTGTGATATTGAAGCCTGGTTATGTCATTCCGGAAGAATGGGTGTTACTGAGAGCACCAAGAAAGGATGACACATACATTTTGAATATGAGAACTGTTGAGACATCGAACGAGTATACGTGTCTCTTGTCTAAGGCTTCTGAAAAGGAATCACTGCTTTGGCACAGACGAATGGGACATATTCATTTCCGAAAAATGAATTTCTTGACCAAAAATGACCTAGTGCTAGGAGTTCCGAAACAGTCATTTGCTTTAATGGATGACTGTATCTCCTGCCAAAAAGGAAAGCTACGTAAGAAGTCCCATAAGTCTAAGCAGGTGAATTCCATAAATGCTCCATTGGAACTACTGCATATGGATCTTTTCGGTCCAGTTTCTACAAAGAGCATTGGTGGTCGGTCTTACTGCTTGGTAGTTACTGATGACTACTCAAGGTTTTCGTGGGTTTATTTTTTGACCACAAAAGGGGAAACTCCTGAGATTCTGGTGTATTTGTTGGACAAGTTGGCAAATCTGTGCAACTTGAAGGTGAAAAGGATACGAAGCGACAATGGAACTGAGTTCAAGAACTCAACTCTCGAATTGTTTTGTGCTACAAGAGGTATTGAGCATCAATTTAGTGCTCCGAGGACTCCACAACAGAATGGAGTTGCAGAAAGGAAGAACAGGACAATAATCGAGACAGCTCGGACTATGTTAGCTGACTCCAAGTTACCAATTATCTTCTGGGCTGAGGCAGTTAATACTGCCTGTTATGTTCTCAACAGAGTACTCACGGTTAAGAAAAGGAACAAAACGTGTTATGAACTTTTTAATAACCGTAAGCCAAATCTACAGTTCCTGGAACCATTTGGGTGTCCATGCCTGATCATGATAACAAAAGATAAGGTCTCTAAGTTTTGTGATAAGGCTGTTGAAGGGATTTTTCTTGGATATTCAGTCAACTCTCCGAACAAAAGAGTCTTTAACAAATCATCGAATCAGATTGAGGAGCATTTTGAAGTGAAATGTTTAAGGTATACGGAACCTCCTCAAGGAACGGGTCCGGATTGGTTTTTCAACTATGGAAACCTCTTCAACTCTTTCAATATTCCGGAAGAAGATGAAACGGAAGAGTTGATTTCTATACTTCATGAGCTTGATCTTACTCAAGATACACCTGTTACTAATAAACCATCTGACCCATCTCCCAATGCAACACCTGCACCTCCACCAACTAATCCTACACCTCCACAACCTACACCTACACCCACACAACCACAAACAACTACCAAATCACCACCATCAACACCATCTCCTACTCCATCATCTTCGGCTGCTCCTTCTAAAACAGTTTATACCTACACAAAGGAGCTTCCATATGATCCAAACATGCCTCCTTTAGAGGAACCTCAAGAAGAAGATGAAATGGAGGAAACAATGGCCTACTCTCACTTATTTTCTCATGAAGATGAAGTAGAAGAAGAAGAGATAGCCATTCCTGAGTCTGCTGCTACTCTCGAAACTGAGGGAGATTTGAACAATCTAGGTGTGAATCTTGTGCCAGGTGCCATACCAGAAACTCGTATACATAAGGATCACCCCATTGATAATATCATTGGTGATCCTCATGCTTCTGTTCAAACACGACAGCAAGCAAAGCAGACTTCAGCTCAGCAACTTTTGGGACTTATAGCTCATATTGATTCATGTCATTTGTCTCAAATTGAACCTAAAAAGGTTGATCAAGCCTTAAAGGATCCATCTTGGGTCGAGGCTATGCAGGAGGAACTACAGCAAATAAACAAGATGAATGTTTGGGAAATTGTTCCTCTACCCAAGGGTGCTCATTTGACGGGTACTCGTTGGGTTTTTCGTAACAAAATGGACGATCGTGGGGCTGTTATTCGAAACAAAGCCCGTCTGGTAGTTCAAGGATATAGTCAATTAGAGGGTATTGACTATGATGAAGTTTTCGCTCCTGTTGCTCGTTTGGAATCCATTCGGATTTTTCTAGCTTATGCTTCTTTTAAAGGATTCCGCGTGTATCAACTTGACGTCAAGTGTGCCTTTCTTTATGGAGATGTTGACGCAGTAATTTATGTGTGTCAACCTCCAGGTTTTGAAGACCCAAAGCATCCTAATCATGTTTGCAAACTGAAGAAAGCTTTGTATGGTCTTCATCAATCTCCTCGACTTTGGTATGAGCGACTTGCCAAGTATTTACTGAAGAATGGTTTTGACAGAGGACAGATTGATAGCACGCTTTTCATCAAAAGGGAAGGAGCGGATTTGTTACTTGTGCAGGTCTATGTGGACGACATTATTTTTGGATCAACTAATGATCAGTTGTGCAAAGATTTTGAAGGACTGATGAAATCTGAGTTTGAAATGAGTGCTATGGGGGAACTCACGTTCTTTCTGGGGCTACAGGTTGAGCAATCTGATAATGGAATATATATCCACCAGTCAAAATATGTCACTGACATGTTAAAACGATATGAATTGCTCAACTGTAAACACTATGGCACTCCAATTGAAGCAAGACACAATCTTGGACCTAATGAGGACGATGAAGATTGCAAGGAGAAAGACTATCGCTCAATGATAGGCTCTCTCATGTACCTGACTGCCTCCAGACCAGATATAGTGTTTGCTGTTTCTCTCTGCTCACGATTTCAAGTAAATCCAAAGGTGTCTCATATGAAGGCAGTAAAACGCATTTTTGGATATCTTGCTTTTAGGCCATCTCTGGGTCTATGGTATTCAAACGAGAAAAACTTCGAGTTAACTGCCTATTCGGATTCGGATCTTGGTGGCTGCAAGATAGATAT
Organism: Helichrysum umbraculigerum; assembly: GCA_949592205.1. NCBI lineage: Eukaryota > Viridiplantae > Streptophyta > Magnoliopsida > Asterales > Asteraceae > Helichrysum > Helichrysum umbraculigerum. The sequence goes on along the minus strand of CATIUR010000004.1, from coordinate 101,909,174 downwards.
GAAGTCAACTACAGGAGGATGTCAGTTCCTTGGATCGCGCTTAGTTTCTTGGCAGTGCAAAAAGCAGACTGCGGTTGCTATTTCCACAGCTGAAGCCGAGTATGTTGCTGCTGCAAGTTGCTGTTCTCAAGTTCTCTGGATTCAGCATCAGCTGCGTGATTACGGGTTCAATCTCTCTATGACTCCTATTTATATAGATAATACAGCTGCTATATCTATAACTCACAATCCCGTACAGCACTCTAAGACCAAACATATTGAACTTAGGTTCCACTTTATACGGGATTGTTTTGAGAAACACCTTATAGATGTCGTACATATAGAGACCCTTAAGCAGTGTGCGGACCTTTTCACAAAAGCCTTTTTGCGATCACGTTTTATTGAACTGGTCAATCTGATAGGTTTAAGGTTCTTTCAGTCAAAGAAATGATTTGTGACTTGAATTTTTAAGTTTTTAAATTCAATTTAAAAAAAAAAAAATAAAAAAAAAAAATAAAAAAATAAAAAAATAAAAAATTCGCAACAGCCACTCTTTATACTCTTTAGTATTAAAGAAAACGCAAGGTTGCTACATTTTTAAAATAGACGTTGAAGTTGTGTCTGTAAACAACTTGGGATATGATAGTACATCGGGTGACATGCACAAAATGGAATTTTAAGGTTTATCTTGGATGTGTCAGTAGGTTTATCTGACACACTTAAAACAGTTTTTATCTAAATTATCTTCATCATACGATGTATTGGTAGGCATGGTACACACCGGTCTCTGAGATATTAAGAAGTAATTTAAATACTTGTCTATTACTTTGAGAAAAATGTTATATGATGTATGACATAAGTCTTAATTGATAAATGGAAGTACTATCATACACTGTCATAATTATGTAAATGTAAAAAAGGGCATATAGTGATAATATGATTATTCGCCTAACTAATGGTGACTATTGTTGTACTCACGTACAGACCTGAATCCATTAGTTATGCAAATAGTCTCAAACTTGTTATGTTCATACTAAGGGACCCTCTGTTGTACTAAGTACAGATCTGGGGCCACTAGTATCTTCATAGTCAGTTTGATGTATGCCTAAATATAAATATCAAGTGTATATTACGAGAAAACCGAGATAAACTTGGTCTTGTAATCTCTACCTTGTGTGAATATGCAGTGTTTGTTTTACTAAAGTTTATCAGTATATCATATAATATGTTTCACAAAATTAATATTCATTCTAACAATAAAGGTTAGCTCACTAATACGGATGTAACATGTTTAGGTGGACAAACAATACCAATAATTGTCTTGAAATAATTTTTATAAAAGGTGTTTTAAATGTGCCACGTAAATTTAAAGTGGACAAATATACTAATGATCGAAATAACACTTACTATTCCTAATAAATGCATGTTATTCCGATATGATCCCTAATCAGACAACTCAACTCCGTCACCAAAAATAGAGTGTTAGTAATTTTCTTTTTACTTTTTGAATATTAAAGAACATATCAAAAAGATTTTTTAGTTTAGTTATTTCATTTTATGTTTTATTTTTATTCTAATTTATTTTCCCAAGTCACGAGTCATTTGGATTTTATTTGCTAAAATAATGAGTAAACGGTTTGAAAATTTCGAAATTGGATCAAAACTGTTTTCTGCGACGTCCGGTTCTACGTCGCCTGCGACGTCCCAGCCTACGTCGCACATAGGGTTAGACTTTAAATAGTATCCACTGCGACGTAACTCGTCACACTATTCACTATTCACGTGCGACGTAGCCTGCGACGTACGAGAGGCGATTTGCGACGTAGCAATTTTCGAGCAATTTTTGTGCTTTGTAGCCATTTTCATTCCGATTCACTTACGTACTTTTGATCTACTCGTTATTCCGCACACTTAGGTACCGATTTTACCATTTTTCACCGTGTATATTTCGTTTAATTGCTATGTATGTATTACGGGTTAAATGGGTTTCGGTATTGGGATAAATTAAATGGTATATCGTGTAAAGTACTGGTTATAATTTATGTTTTCGTGATCACCATCGTTAGCCGCACCTTGTAGTGCGATTGATTTTGAAAACCCCTAAATTAGAGGGTTAGGGTTTCTGGGTTGGGGACACTTGTTCGTCAGTGCGACGTACGCTGCGACGTCGTGGCCTACGTCGCTTTATTTAATTATTATTAATTTCCTACGTCGCCCATCCCTACGTCGCTTTTACTGCGACGTCCGATGCGACGTACCACTCTACGTCGCTGTTTTAATTAAAGTGATTAAATTCACAATTAATTGCAAAATGCGACGTCCCCCTTGACGTCGCTCGAATTTTATGCGACGTCAGGCCTTACGTCGCTTTTCAATTTATTTTGAATTTTAGCGACGTACAGTTCTACGTCGCTCTGTGTTATGCGACGTACGGTGCTACGTCGCTAGTTCCAGGGAATTTGAAAAGGTTTTGTTTAAAAAATGTAACATTTTTTCTAACCTTTTTCGAGTTGCAATCTGTTTCTGTTTTTGCAGATATGGCTTTGATTTTTGAAGCTCGTCATAATACGGCTGCTTACCTTACTGACACTTCTGACAAAGCTGCACCGTATCGTCAAATGATCGCGTTTTTGAGACGTTCAAGGGTATTCCACGCCATTTCCGACAACACCATGGCGTTTGGAAATCTGATCAACCCTTTTTGGAGAAACGCAACTGTCGTTACTGAAAACGATGTTAGACGATTGGTCTCTACCGTTCTGGGTACGGAGATCACTATTACAGAACAGAGCATTCGGGAACTTTTACAGCTGAATGATCAACCGGATATGCCTGTCGGTTTTGATCATATTTTTGTTACCGGAGCTATGCAACGGATAGGATATCCCGGGATTCCCTCCGATCAGTATAGAAAAGCGAATCTCACACGTGTATGGCGTTATTTGATGCATGTGATCATTGTTTGCTTAGGGAATAGGAAAGGTGGAACGGATGGGATGAGCCGAAGTCTGGCTTCTGCTATGTTAGCATTGGTATATAACAAGCCGTTCAACTTCTCGGGATTTATCTTCAGGGCTATGGTTGATAATGCGAATGCCGGGGATCAGAAATGGATCTTATATCCACGGTTTGTACAATTGCACATCAATCGTCATCATCCGGAGCTTCGGGCACAGGGTGATATTGATCATCCGCTAAAGATTTCACCGATGATGAGTCGGATTTTCACTATTTGTGCAGGGTATGAGAAAGGGGTCGAGGCACCAAGGGATGTTCCTTTATTCGGTGCTATTGTGGATGAAAATTATGTACCGCCCCCAGATCCTCAGTATATGGATGTTCCAGCACCACAGCAACCGCAGCAACCACTCATGAATGTTCCTGTTCAAGCTGCGGGGGAGCATGTGGAGGCTATTTTGGAGAACATTGAGCAGTTCGGGCACGTTGATTCGGACAATCCAGCATCGCATGATACGGTTGAGAATTCAGATTCTGAAGATACAGCGAATGTAGGACCTCAGGATGGGGGTCCGACGCCTGAGCATTCTGATGGTACTGTTCCGCATCCCTCTGAGATGAAACGTATCAGGCTAACCGATTCTTTCAGATATCTGAGGATAAAGCGTCGGATCAGACAAGGACGCAAGTATGTGCCTCCTAGGGATACTGGAAAACGTACACGCGACGGTGATGATCCTGCTGATGAGACTTATCAACCGAGACGTCGTGTTCGTCGTTCTTCGTCAACACGAGCTCCAGTCAATCCACAGCAGCAGGATACTTTTGAGATTCAACCGACTCCAGCTTTCATGCAAAAGATAATGGAAGATATGCAGCAGATGAAGCAAAAGCTGGAGGCTCAAGACGAGAAGATTGCTGAACAAGCTGCGTTGATCGAGGTCCAATCTAAGGAGCTTGAGGAAACAAAGCTTAGGGTTCATGTTTTGGAAGGCAGGTTACTTGCCTCGGGGGAGTCTGGGTCTGGGATACCCACTTTAGAGTCAAGTGAACCTGTGTCTGTAAATCCCAACCCTGTAATTGAAAATATTAATGAAAATATTTCTCTTTTGGATTATTTCTCTGTTGATGATATTCCAGGGCAACCAAGACCGCTGGCAGTTGATTACTCATTCGCTGACTTATCATTTATTCAAAGGATGGCCAGTGGAGTTGGCTCTGAGGAAGAAACAGAGAATGTTTTTGAGATGAACGAGGATGTCTCGATTGAAGAAGAACAGTTGAATGCAGATGAAACTTATGATGATGCACAATCTGGGGAAGCTTATGATGATGCACCAATTATTGAATCTGATTCAAGTGAAGACGAGAGTCCTGATAAAGCTCAACATGGAGAATCAAGTTCTGCTGCAACTCCAGCTTCAGAGACACAGGCACCGGACTCAGCAGCGAAGAAATTAACTGCTGAAGAAAAGAGAGAGAGAAATAAGAAATGGTGGCCTAAGGGACGAAATCCAGTTCCTATTCCAGTGAAATGTCAAGTGTACCGGGTTAGTCGAAATTATACCGGTGTTATTAAAAGCTGGAAGTGTCAGAGGAATCTGTTTATGATAAAGAGAGAAGATGGAGTTCAGTATTTCAGAATGCGTTTTGATAGATTGAGCACGTTGCCAAAAGGAGAGATTAATCGATTAGCTCAGCTTAAATTGATTAATCCTTTCGAGAATGATTATGCTGAGTTCATTCAGAGAAGTCTACGTCGGGAAGTATTATCGAAGACTTATTCGAAATTGAAGCCGACGTTGGGAACTCGGTATACGTGGAAGAAAAAGATTGATCCAGTCACCAGGAAGCCTTTGGTTAAAGTTCACTATTCGCCGGCTAAATGTTTGACTGAGATACCTCTGGAATCAGTTCCTTATTATTTTCTGAGAAGACTTGTAAAATGGGAACTTGATCCACAGACTGGCGAAGCGGTTATTACTTTCGTTCCAGATTCTGAACCGTGGCCAGAAGTTGGAGGTATATGGAATCTGAGGCAAGCAACGTTTAGACTATATGATCCGATGAGTTTGATTAATTTTCATGAAAAAGATTTAAGAAAACTCTATGATAATCGGATTCGGGTTGGTCAGAAGAATGAATTCAACAGACGTTTAGCACAACAGTTTTACAATGTTGTTACTGTTTGCGTAGCTAATGGAATTCATGCCGACGGCCAGTTTCCTGCGGGATGGGTTTAAAGAAGATTTTTGAAGACCAAGCTGAAGACACGGGGGAGTTTGTTAGTACATGTTTAGTGTCTGTCAGTTGGTCTAGCTCGTAGTTTGTATTTAGATTTGTGTTTCTGACTCCTGCGACGTAGCGCATAACGTCGCAGGTGCGACGTCAGGTTTTGGGCCTGCGACGTAGCCAACGTCGCATGGGCTTGGGCCTGCGACGTAGCGTGCGACGTCGCAGGTGCCAGATTTTGTATAAAAACGTTTTATGTTTTCTGTTTCAGGGTTGACGAAACCCTAAACGCAATTAGTCGAAATCTCTGTTATCTGACCGATTATTACTGAATATAATACGTTTCGTTTGATATTCATTGCGTATTTGTTATTCGTGTGATTGTTTGATTAGTCAATTGTTGTTTCCGCCATCAATTGATTGACTCGGTTCGTGCTAGATCCAAGGTTAGGGACAAACAATACTTAATTGATGGATTGATTGTTATAATTGCGAACGTATTGGATTTTATTTAATGTTTATGTGTTTATTTGTTAATCCTTGGGTATTTAATGATTGTTGCTGATTACTGTAACACCCCCGAAATTCACTTTTTTGCGGAAGCATAATTTGGGGTGTTACTAATCAAATATCACAGCACAAAGATAAAGTAAACGACATCTATATGCAACGTTTGTAAATTAGTTACATTCCATAGATATATTGGTTGAAAACTTAGTGTTTTCGTATACAAAAATGTAGTTTCCCTAGAATCCGCGCGTGTAGCGGGAGATTCTATTACATAATCAAAATATACAAAAGATAATGCTAAGAATCTCCGTTAATGCAGTTGTGTTGAAATCATGCGACTCTAGCTAAAAATCCTGGAGTAATCCTACTCCATCCGAGTACCTGAGAAAACATGCTAAAAAGTGTCAACCAAAAGGTTGGTAAATCTCACAGGTTTGTAAGTAATATCAGCTTTGAACACGAGATTTCATCAGTAATGCCCGCAGGCGTAAAATCAGCAATTTCAATCTAGAAATCGTAAACCAGTATTTGCAATCCCGCAAATGTAAGTAAGTAAGTTTATACCGTTGCCATGAGGCTCATAATCGAAGCTTAACCCGTAAGTAATAAGTTTGCTCCCGTGACATGCTCGTAAATGAGCAAGCATCAGTAACGAATAATTAGTCACCCGTTTCTACGTGTAAATCAGTACGTGGCAGCGCTACTGCCCCGGGTGGGGAGGGTCATTTCCCTAATGGATCCATTAACTAGTGTTCGCGCTTAAGTCCATAACTAACGATATATGATGGAGAGACTTCTGTTTGTAAGTAAACTCATGCAATTTCGTTTGGTATAGTAAACAGTTTAGTACTTGTGTTCAAGAAAATCAGTAGCATGTATCTCCCCTAATAAGATAAAACAGTAAAAGTGGGGCCGTAAGACTCACCTGAGTCTTGTAGTAATCAGTTGCAATTAGCAAATAGTAAGTAAAGCAAGTGGGTTCTCTGAACCCGTAACCTTCAAATGCCTAATCATATGAAGTTATGTAAGTATGCGTCTCACGAGACGTTTCGTTTAGTTGTACACAACTAGTTTATCCAGTGTTTGTCCGTATGTTTGTAATTGTTTGTTTGTTGGAAAACATGTTTGGCCCGTTGGTGACGGTTTGTAGCAAAAATTCTAAAATGTTGACTTTGCTACAGTAAATGTGCTACAGTGAATTGCTACAGTAAAATTTGACTTTTTGCTACAGTAACTTTGACTTTTCTATAGTGAAAATCCTTTAAAATTTCCAAGTTTTCTGTTTTCTGCGACATAAGCTGCGACACAAGGATTTGTATGCGACACAAGGGTTGTGTCACATGAAGGATGCGACACAATAGCTCTGCGACACAGTGGTTGTGTCGCAAAAAGCTTGCGATGCTAATTCAATAACGACAGAACGGTTGTGTCGTATTAAATACGACATAGTATGCGACATAGAGTGCGACACAATATTGTGTCGCAAAGGTTACGACACTAAAGGATTGGTACGACACAAGGTGCGACACAAACGGGTTTATGCGACACAGCATGCGACACAAGGCTTGTGTCGCATGTATGAACACCAGCCCAGAAACTTTCGGGTTTCAAGAATTTTCGACCAAAAACGCAAATCTAACCCATTTTTGAGCTATAAAATCGTGTATTCTTCATGTATTAGGTTATATCTAAGTTGTGTACACATCAAAACATCAAAACATTACACCAAATTGAATAGATCTAAGATTTTAGGAATTTCTTACTTTTGCAAATCGAGCTAAATGGAGGATGAATTGATGAAGACGGTCTTGATATTCTTGCTCCACTCGTGATGGTGATTCCGAATATGTAATTTTCGTGGTCGAGATTTGATGTTGAAAATTTGGTGTGAATTGAGGTTGAGAGAGTTTGTGGTTTGTGTGTGTTTAGTTAGAATGAAAATGGAAAGGGAAATTGGGGTGGGGGTTTGGGTTGGTGGCTGATCCAAAAGGAAGGAGGGGGAAAATACTCCCCAAAACACAGTGTTGACTCCGTGTCCTAATCGTTTATTCACTAGTTTTTCATGTTTAACCAAACGTTTATATTTTTAAAACGTAACTGGAGTATTTAAGTAAAAATACTTTGAAATTAATAGTAAAACATTTGTCGCAATATTTAAATTATTAAGTCGCGTTTATTACGTTTTGTTGCGTTAGTTAAAATGTCGTCGCGATAATATTTAAATAATGCTCGTTCGGTTGTGTATTTTATATAACAAAATACGTTCTCATTATTTAAGTAAATTTCTGTCACCAACGTCCAAATAAACTGTGTCGGACTCCGTCCTGTTAATTCGTACGATTCATCCAAATCGCGTAAGTACACACATATATATATAAATCACCTTATATATATATACAAATAGAATCTGTAATTAGTCCTATTACATACTAATTACCACTAGTTACAAACAATTAGGCATAATTAATTATCCTAATTATGCAGGTGTTACATTCTCCCCTTGTTAAAGAAATTTCGTCCCGAAATTAGCTTGAGTGCACGGACGGTGCGTTATCTGGGAAAAGATGTGGGTATTTCTGTCGTATTTGGTCTTCCCATTCCCAGGTGACCTCAGGGCCGCGCCTAGAATTCCACCTGACCTTTACGATGGGAATACGACTCTGTTTCAATCGTTTGACCTCACGGTCCATGATTTCCATAGGTTCCTCGACAAAATGAAGTTTATCATCGATTTGAATTTCGTCGAGCGGTATAATCAGTGTCTCGTCAGACAGACATTTCTTCAAGTTAGAAATGTGGAATGTGTTGTGTACGCTGCTAAGTTCAGCAGGAAGTTGCAGGCGGTATGCCACTGGACCAATCCTTTCCAGGATTTCGAATGGTCCGATGTATCTAGGATTTAGTTTGCCTCGCTTTCCGAATCGAATGACACCCTTCCGCGGTGCCACTTTGAGAAGTACCTTGTCCCCTACCTGGAACTCAAGGTGTTTGCGTCTCACGTCAGCATAGCTTTTCTGACGATCACTTGCGGCTTTCAACCGGTTTTGAATACCAACGATTTTCTCAGTAGTTTCTTGAATGATATCTGGACCCGTGAGTTGGGAATCTCCTAACTCAGTCCAACAGATAGGTGATCGGCATTTACGCCCGTAAAGTGCCTCGAAGGGTGCAGCCTTTATGCTGGTATGGTAACTGTTGTTGTACGAAAACTCGCACAACGGTAAGTGATTTTCCCAAGAAGTACCGAAGTCAACTACGCAGGCTCGTAGCATATCCTCCAGTGTTTGAATAGTTCGCTCGCTTTGGCCATCGGTTTGCGGGTGATAAGCAGTACTCATATCCATACGAGTACCAAGAGATTTTTGTAGCGATTGCCAAAAGTTAGAAGTAAAACGGCTGTCCCTATCCGAGATGATCGAGATAGGTACACCGTGTCGCGAGATGATTTCTTTGACATAGATGCGAGTCAGACGCTCCATCTTGTCGGTTTCCTTGATGGCCAAAAAATGAGCAGATTTCGTGAGACGGTCCACGATCACCCAAATGGTATCGCAACCACTCGAAGTTTTCGGTAGTTTGGTGATGAAGTCCATGGAAATCTGTTCCCATTTCCATTGAGGAATTTCAGGTTGTTGGAGCAACCCCGAGAGTCTTTGGTGTTCGGCCTTGACTTTGGAACAGGTTAGGCATTTACTGATGTACAAGGCAATGTCAGCTTTCATGTTAGGCCACCAATACAACCCTTTGACGTCATGATACATCTTATCAGAACCAGGATGTCTAGAGTATCGAGATTTGTGAGCTTCAGCCATCACCAAATCTCGCAAGTTTCCGAATTTGGGTAACCACACCCGGTTAGAGAAGTATCGAGTTCCATCGGGTTTGATTTCGAATTGTTTATCCAAGCCTCGCAAGGCTTCATTTTTCAAGTTTTCATCGTTGAGTGCTTCAAGTTGAGCGGTAAGGATTTGAGCAGGAAGCTCGTTATGAATTGTCATAGAAAGTGCTCGGACTCGAAGGGGTTTCACTCGTTCTTTTCGGCTTAAGGCATCGGCAACTACGTTAGCCTTGCCCGGATAGTATTTGATCTCGCAGTCGTAGTCACTAAGTAACTCAACCCAGCGACGTTGCCTCATGTTTAGATCCTTCTGATCGAATATGTGTTGGAGACTTTTGTGATCAGTGAAGATAGTGCTTTTCGTACCGTAGAGATAATGTCTCCAGATTTTCAATGCGAAGACCACAGCACCTAACTCGAGGTCGTGGGTCGTATAGTTTTTCTCGTGGATTTTTAGTTGTCGTGAGGCATAGGCAATGACTTTTTCCCGTTGCATCAACACACAACCAAGTCCTTGGTGTGAGGCGTCGCAGTAAACTACGAAATCGTCGGTGCCCTCGGGTAAGGACAAGATCGGTGCACTGCAAAGTTTGTTTTTCAATAGTTGGAAAGCTGACTCTTGCTTATCAGTCCAATCGAACTTCTTATCTTTCTGAGTCAGTGTGGTTAGGGGAACAGCTATTCTTGAAAAGTTCTCGATGACTCGGCGGTAATAACCAGCAAGACCTAAGAATTGTCTCACTTCGGTTGGAGTGGTCGGTGACTCCCAGCCCTTGATTGCTTCAATCTTGGCGGGATCAACATGAATTCCTTGGCTGTCAATCACGTGCCCGAGGAATTGAACGGTTCGAATCCAGAACTCACACTTAGAGAATTTGGCATATAACTCTTCGTGTTTAAGAAGTCCTAGAATGGTTTTCAGATGTTGAGCATGTTCCTGCTCGTTGCGAGAGTAAATCAGGATATCATCGATGAACACAATGACGAATTTGTCAAGATATGGTTTGCACACCCGATTCATAAGGTCCATGAATACGGCCGGTGCGTTGGTCAACCCGAATGGCATCACTTGGAATTCGTAATGCCCATAACGAGTTCGGAAAGCTGTCTTTGGGATATCATTGTCACGGACTCGGAGTTGATGATAACCCGACCGTAGATCAATCTTTGTGTAAACACTCGATCCCTGGAGTTGGTCAAACAGGTCATCGATTCTAGGAAGTGGGTACCGATTCTTTATGGTTAGCTTATTCAGCTCTCGGTAGTCGATACACATGCGGAAAGATCCATCTTTCTTTTTCACGAATAAGACCGGAGCTCCCCAAGGCGAGGAACTTGGTCGAATGAATCCTCTGTCCAGGAGTTCCTGTAGTTGGTTAGACAACTCCTGCATTTCGGATGGTGCTAAACGGTAAGGGGCTCGTGCCACGGGTGCAGCTCCGGGCACAAGTTCGATTTGAAATTCAACTTGTCTAGGTGGCGGAAGTCCGGGCAAGTCTTCAGGAAAGACTTCCGGGAAATCCCGCACGATCGGAACATCCTCAAGTCGCTTCTCCTCCGACTTCTTCTCCGTTACATGTGCAAGGATGGCTTGATACCCTTTTCGTAGGTATTTTCTAGTTTTCAGACAGGAGACAATATTCATTTCGTCTGCCGGTCTCCCCTTGTAGGACTAAGGTTCCACCGGAGACAAGAGGTATGCGAACGAGTTTGTCATGACAGATGATTTCAGCTCGGTGCTTGGATAACCAATCCATACCGACAATAATATCGAAGCTGCCGATCTCGACAGGGATTAAATCAATGGAAAACGTTTCGTTCGTGAGGTTAAGTGTACAGTTGTGTATGATGCTATCAGTCTCAATCAGTTTGCCGTTAGCTAATTCTACAATGTATTTAGCATCTAAGGCAGTGGGAGTTATATCAAGTAAAGGGCTAAATTTCTCAGAAATGAAGCTTCTATCGGCACCGGTATCAAATAATACAGAAGCAGTAAGGTCGTTGAGAAGGAACGTACCCGTCATGACATTCGGGTCTTGTCTGGCTTCCCCAGCCTTGATAACGAATGCTCTACCACGAGCAGGGTTGTTGTTGTTTTTCAGCTTTGGGCAATCTTTCTTGAAGTGCCCTGAATTTCCGCACCCAAAGCAGGCCTTTGGTGCATTGGTGTTGGGGGTAGAAATGTTGGTTCGGCAATCCTTGGCTAGATGCCCGAACCGTTTGCAGTTGGAGCAAGGGCAAGAACCGTCATGATGGCGGCTGCATTTGGAACAGTAAGGCTTGTTCCCGCTGTACCCTTTCTTTTCCGAAGTCCCCGATGAATAAGCCTTAATGTACTCAGGCTTTTTGTTGCAGGTTTGGTCGGATGAGTTGGGGTTACCTTCCCACTTGCGTTTGTTGTTTGCAGATGGGGTTGAAGTTGTGCCACGGCGGACAGAATTTGCCGTTAGTTCATGGGCCATACGGATGGCGCTCTGAATAGTACCCGGTTTGGATGAAGTCACCAGGTCCTGTAGTCTCTCGGGAAGTCCATCAACGAATTTCTCGATCCTCTTGTACTCAGGATCGACCATGGTTGGGCACTGAAGTGCCAGTTGGTGGAAACGGTTGGTATAACCGGTGATGTCATCACCCTGCATCTTGTGGTTCCAGAATTCCATTTCCAGCTGTTTCAATTCATCCCTGGGGCAGTACTCGCCCCTCAACATCTCCTTCAACTCCTCCCACGGGAGTTTGTAAGCATTAGCAACACCCACAGTCTGGGCATAGGTGTTCCACCAGGTGAGTGCGGTGTCAGTAAAAGTACTAACGGATAACTTAACTTTGTCTCCTTCCGCACAGTTGCAGATCAGAAATACGGATTTGACTTTCTCGATCCAGCGTACTAGACCGATAGCTCCCTCAGTACCTGCAAAGTTTAGAGGTTTGCAGTTCTGAAAGTCTTTGTATGAACAGGGTTTAGCAGTAGGGGTTTCAGCGGCATCGCTGTTCCTCGTGGAATTTGGTGGAGTATTCCGAGCCAAGGCTTCAGTAACAGCCTGGGTTATAAGGGAGGTAATCTGGGCATCGGTGTATGGTCTTGTCTTTGGCGGCATGATTCTTCAATAAAAGAAATGAAGATACATGAGATTTTGTAGGAACTTGTAATTGTCACAGATGTACATGTATAAAAGCAGTAATACATAACATCAACATGGAAAAATGACAATTATTATGAGTTGAAATATCAAGGAATATTTGATGGATAATGCGAGTTCAAAGGTTACATCCTACAGAGATATTACAAAAGGTGTCGGGAATTGTTACATCCGACTAGTTTATAGAATAGCGCTAGATAGTCATTAGATTACGAGACAAAGACTACACTAGTTTTAATGTAGATTAATCTATTCCATCAGCGCGACAAGGCGGTCCACGGTTTCTGCCAGCCTGTTGGTTTGCCTGGCATTGTCTTCAACTAAGGCCAGTCGTTGTGCTAGTACACGAGAGTGATCCTCAGTCTCCTGTGAACGTTGTTCACATTCCTCTAGTCTGTTTCTTACAAGTTCATCCGCACCTAATTCGGCGGTCATTGAGTCCTGAATTATGCTTACAGAGAGATTGGTATCAGAGCCTAAGGTTATAGTGAACTAGGTTGCATTTAGTGGGCCTAGACTATGACCGTTAGGCAGTATTCTCTTATTAGACATGACTGGTTCAGGAATTACAGCATACGACTTTAAATTAACATAGCCTGATCAACTATGTACAATTAAGGAAAGATGATGTAAGGTCTGAAATGAATATGTTGAACGGGGATACGTTAGTTGACTCTGACCACGAGAGAACCGGACCATTACTTGATACGTGCTAGACACTAGGCTGGATATGATATATGTATATATATATTAGCCTCGTCTTACTTACACTCTGCCACAGGAATGGCAAACATACCACCTAATCCGTCACACTCTCACTCATGGGGTGTTACTAATCAAATATCACAGCACAAAGATAAAGTAAACGACATCTATATGCAACGTTTGTAAATTAGTTACATTCCATAGATATATTGGTTGAAAACTTAGTGTTTTCGTATACAAAAATGTAGTTTCCCTAGAGTCCGCGCGTGTAGCGGGAGATTCTATTACATAATCAAAATATACAAAAGATAATGCTAAGAATCTCCGTTAATGCAGTTGTGTTGAAATCATGCGACTCTAGCTAAAAATCCTGGAGTAATCCTACTCCATCCGAGTACCTGAGAAAACATGCTAAAAAGTGTCAACCAAAAGTTTGGTAAATCTCACAGGTTTGTAAGTAATATCAGCTTTGAACACGAGATTTCATCAGTAATGCCCGCAGGCGTAAAATCAGCAATTTCAATCTAGAAATCGTAAACCAGTATTTGCAATCCCGCAAATGTAAGTAAGTAAGTTTATACCGTTGCCATGAGGCTCATAATCGAAGCTTAACCCGTAAGTAATAAGTTTGCTCCCGTGACATGCTCGTAAATGAGCAAGCATCAGTAACGAATAATTAGTCACCCGTTTCTACGTGTAAATCAGTACGTGGCAGCGCTACTGCCCCGGGTGGGGAGGGTCATTTCCCTAAAGGATCCATTAACTAGTGTTCGCGCTTAAGTCCATAACTAACGATATATGATGGAGAGACTTCTGTTTGTAAGTAAACTCATGCAATTTCGTTTGGTATAGTAAACAGTTTAGTACTTGTGTTCAAGAAAATCAGTAGCATGTATCTCCCCCAATAAGATAAAACAGTAAAAGTGGGGTCGTAAGACTCACCTGAGTCTTGTAGTAATCAGTTGCAATTAGCAAGTAGTAAGTAAAGCAAGTAGGTTCTCTGAACCCGTAACCTTCAAATGCCTAATCATATGAAGTTATGTAAGTATGCGTCTCACGAGACGTTTCGTTTAGTTGTACACAACTAGTATATCCAGTGTTTGTCCGTATGTTTGTAATTGTTTGTTTGTTGGAAAACATGTTTGGCCCGTTGGTGACGGTTTGTAGCAAAAATTCTAAAATGTTGACTTTGCTACAGTAAATGTGCTACAGTGAATTGCTACAGTAAAATTTGACTTTTTGCTACAGTAACTTTGACTTTTCTATAGTGAAAATCCTTTAAAATTTCCAAGTTTTCTGTTTTCTGCGACATAAGCTGCGACACAAGGATTTGTATGCGACACAAGGGTTGTGTCACATGAAGGATGCGACACAATAGCTCTGCGACACAGTGGTTGTGTCGCAAAAAGCTTGCGATGCTAATTCAATAGCGACAGAACGGTTGTGTCGTATTAAATACGACATAGTATGCGACATAGAGTGCGACACAATATTGTGTCGCAAAGGTTACGACACTAAAGGATTGGTACGACACAAGGTGCGACACAAACGGGTTTATGCGACACAGCATGCGACACAAGGCTTGTGTCGCATGTATGAACACCAGCCCAGAAACTTTCGGGTTTCAAGAATTTTCGACCAAAAACGCAAATCTAACCCATTTTTGAGCTATAAAATCGTGTATTCTTCATGTATTAGGTTATATCTAAGTTGTGTACACATCAAAACATCAAAACATTACACCAAATTGAATAGATCTAAGATTTTAGGAATTTCTTACTTTTGCAAATCGAGCTAAATGGAGGATGAATTGATGAAGACGGTCTTGATATTCTTGCTCCACTCGTGATGGTGATTCCGAATATGTAATTTTCGTGGTCGAGATTTGATGTTGAAAATTTGGTGTGAATTGAGGTTGAGAGAGTTTGTGGTTTGTGTGTGTTTAGTTAGAATGAAAATGGAAAGGGAAATTGGGGTGGGGGTTTGGGTTGGTGGCTGATCCAAAAGGAAGGAGGGGGAAAATACTCCCCAAAACACAGTGTTGACTCCGTGTCCTAATCGTTTATTCACTAGTTTTTCATGTTTAACCAAACGTTTATATTTTTAAAACGTAACTGGAGTATTTAAGTAAAAATACTTTGAAATTAATAGTAAAACATTTGTCGCAATATTTAAATTATTAAGTCGCGTTTATTACGTTTTGTTGCGTTAGTTAAAATGTCGTCGCGATAATATTTAAATAATGCTCGTTCGGTTGTGTATTTTATATAACAAAATACGTTCTCATTATTTAAGTAAATTTCTGTCACCAACGTCCAAATAAACTATGTCGGACTCCGTCCTGTTATTTCGTACGATTCATCCAAATCGCGTAAGTACACACATATATATATAAATCACCTTATATATATATACAAATAGAATCTGTAATTAGTCCTATTACATACTAATTACCACTAGTTACAAACAATTAGGCATAATTAATTATCCTAATTATGCAGGTGTTACAATTACCTAGTGTGAGTTCATAATCAGTTGAGATTGATTTCCTGTTGGTTGTGAATTTATTGATAGTTGTTGATTTTGGTTGATAATTATTGCCGAATATATTGAGTTTGACGGGCTAGGGGTAATAGTTAGTAATGATTATTAATGGACGAGATAACTTTAATCGGTTATAGACTTTGTTGATTCAAGTCAAAAGAATAAATCACATAGACGGTGTTGAATTAATTTAGAATACAGTTTTGTGGACAACGTTAAATAGGACTGTTAATGTGTTGAAAACAACCTTGTGTCTTTCTTAATTGTATTAAATTCAGTTTATCTTGTAAGGAGGATTGATATATTTGAAAGGGAACGATAGAATCCATACGTGAGCAATTGAATGAAATGATATCCGGATTTTAAGGAAACTAGTCTAAGCAAATGCATTTCTTTTACCATTTGAATTTAATCTTTTATTTTAATTAAGTTATTTTATTATTTCTTTATTTTATAATTAAGTTTTATTTAATAAATCATTTCTTTTATAATTGTTTATCAATTATTCGATCGGAACTAAAACGTCCCCACTTTTTACTGCTTTAATTAATTGTAGCAATTTCTAATTTGTTAATATTGACATCCGTTCCCTGTGTTCAACTCGGACTTACTGAGCTATACTATATATGATAAGGTATTCTTGCCTGTGTTGTGTGTAGTAAGTTAGGTATTTTCCATTTTTAAAACTAAAACCCCGTTTACACGACATCACAAATCCTCCCATCCCCAATCCCGCAAATAACTCGAACTTCTCACTACTCTCAGTTCTTGGGAGTGAAATACTAACCGGTCCAAACTATATGGACTGGATACGAAACCAAAGGTTTACCTTGAGGTACGAGAACAAAGAATATGTTCCCGATTAGTAGATTCCCATAATTGATGAAGAATCAACCCAAGAGGAGATTGAGGTACACCGGAAACATTATGATGATGCGAATAAAGTGTCTTGTATCATGGCATCTTCCATGAGCCCTGAACTGCAAAAGACTTTTGAAAACACTTAGGCTTATGAAATGAACCAACAGCTGAATGAAATGTTTCAGGCTAAGGCAAGCAAAGAACGCCTTGATGTGGTGAAATCCCTCATGGCTTGCAAGCCCAAACCTGGAGTTTCTATCTATGCTTTCGTCTTAGAGATGAAAGGGTACTTTGATAGGTTGGAGTCATTGAACATGGTATTTGACACAGAGTTTTCCATCGCCATAATTCTATCCAGTTTGTCAGCTGTCTACAATCAGTTTGTAATATCATATCAGATGAATATGAATGAGAGAGAAGGCTCAATAATGGAACTCCGCAATTTACTGCAAACTGCTGAGCAAGGAATCAAGAAAGATAATGTGTCCTATGGCTCAGCAGCTCCTGTGTTGACTGTTGGTCAAAGTGCAAAGAAAAGGAAAATGTCAAATTGGAAAAGAAAGACTGCTGAAGGAAAATCCATTCGTAGGTCTAAGAAAGGGACCGATTCTGAAATTGCACCTGTTAGTGACCCAAAGGAAGCAGTGTGCTTCTACTGCAACACAAAGGGGCATTGGAAGCGTAACCGCCCAAAGTACCTGAAGGACCTTGAAGATGGAAAGGTCGAGAAGAGTATTCACTCAGGTATGTTTATGATCAAACTCCATAATACAACAACTTCTAATTCATGGGTTCTGGATATAGGGTGTGGTAATCACATTTGCACTGTATTACAGGGGCTAAAGGAAAGTAGAAGAGTGAAGTATGGAGAGCTCAACTTGGTTATGGGAAACAAGGGAATTGTACCTGTAACGAAGATTGGAAGATTTGAGCTCATGCTGAATTCTGGAGTTATGATAGATTTAAATAATTGCTATTATTCGTCAGAAATGACTAGAAACATTATTTCATTTTATGCTTTGTATAAAGATGGTTATCATTTTTCTTTTGATAATGGAAATGGAGATATTTTGGTTTATTTAAATGATTGTTTATTTTTAAAGCTTTTCCTTAAAAAGGCATATATGAAAATGTTGAATGTGTTAGCAATGTTATTTTAAATGTTGATTCGTCTAATGAAATTGATAAATCCAAGTTGTGGCATTGTCGTCTAGGGTACATAAACAAGAAACGCATCGCCCAACTCCAAAAGGATGGAGTGTTGGAATCATTCGACCTCAAATCGGATGATGTATGCGAATCTTGTTTATTAGGCAAGATGACTAAATCACCATTCACAGGATCATGTGAAAGAGGTAAAGGACTATTGGATTTGGTACATACAGATGTATGTGGATCATTCCGATGTGCTATAAAAGATGAAAATAGATACTATGTTACATTTACTGATGACTTCAGTAGATTTGGACATGTTTATCTGATCAAACATAAGTCGGATACTTTTGAGGTGTTCAAAAGATATCAAAGCGAAGTAGAGAATCAACTGGGTAGAAAGATAAAGGTTCTCCGATCCGATTGGGGAGGAGAATACCTTAGTAATGAATTTCTCGATCATCTTAAAGATTGCGGAATAGTTTCACAATTGACACCTCCTAGAACACCACAGCTTAATGGTGTTGCTTAAAGGAGAAACAGAACCCTATTAGACATGGTTCGGTCTATGATGAGTCGAGCAACACTTCCGATAAGTTTACGGGGTTATGCATTAGAAACAGCCGCCCATATCTTAAATCAAATACCTACTAAGAAAGTTTCAAATACACCATATGAGATGTGGAAGGGAAAAAGACCTTCTCTTGGTCACATCAAAATCTGGGGTTGTGAAGTTTACGTTAGACAGGAAACTCAGGACAAACTAGACTCCAGATCTGAAAAGTGTCTTTATGTCGGTTATCCACTAGAGTCATTTGGATATTTGTTCTACAGACCCAAGGAAAATGTGGTCTTTGTAGCTCGAACAGGAGTATTCCTTGAGAGAGAAATGATATCTAAAGAGGACAGTGGGAGTAAAATTGATCTTGAAGAAATTCAAGAATCTACCGATGAAGAACCTATAATAAACACTGACGTTCAACAAAAGGTGGATACACCTGTTGAACCTGAAGATATATCCTTACCCGTTCGCAGATCTAGTAGAGTTAGCAATCCTCCTGAGTTCTATTATGGTTACCAAATAGAAGAAGAGGATAAGATAAGTGATAGTACACTAGCCGAATTAGATGAGCCTGCTAACTACAAGGAAGCGATGGCAGGCCCTGAGGCTGCTAAGTGGAAGGAAGCTATGAAAAGTGAAATTCAGTCTATGTATGACAACCAAGTTTGGAATTTGGTTGACACTACACCCAGTCTTAAGACGATGGGTTGTAAGTGAATCTTCAAGAAGAAGACACACATGGATGGAAAAGTACACACTTATAAAGCTAGATTGGTAGCGAAGGGCTATACTCAAACCTATGGGATCGATTATGAGGAAACCTTCTCACCAGTAGCTAAGATTAAGTCAATTAGGATTATGCTAGCCATAACTGCGTTTCATGATTATGAAATTTGTCAGATGGATGTCAAAACCGCTTTCCTTAACAGGAAACTGATAGAGGATGTGTTCATGACACAACCGAAAGGTTTTGAAAATGCAAAGTATCCTAATAGAGTGTGCAAGCTTGAAAAGGCTATTTATGGACTTGAACAAGCCTCTCGTAGCTGGAATCTCTACTTCCATGAGAATGTCACAGAGTTTGGATTTTCTAGAAGTGAAGATGAGTCCTGTATATGAGTCAAGTTCAGTGGGAGTATTGTAGTATTCTTAGTGTTATATGTGGATGATATACTGCTCATAGGAAAGATATCCCAACTTTACAAGGTGTAAAAGAATGGTTGGGAAATTGTTTCGCTATGAAAGATCTTAGAGATGCAGCATATATCCTTGGTATAAAGATTTACAGAGATAGGTCAAAACGTCTCATAGGACTCAGCCAGGATATGTACATAGATAAAATATTGAAAAGATTCAATATGGAAAATTCTAAGAAAGGGAACTTACCCTTGAATTATGGCATTAAGATCAGTAAGGATCTGTGTCCAAAGTCTGAGCAAGAATTGGACAGAATGAGTCGAATCCCATATGCTTCGGCTATAGGATCGATCATGTATGCCATGATGTGTATAAGACCTGATGTCTCATTTGCTTTGAGCTTAGTGAGTCGACATCAGCAGAATCCTGGTGAAGGTCATTGGATAGCTGTAAAGAACATTCTTAAGTATTTGAGAACTACTAAAGACAGGTTCTTAGTTTATGGTGAAGAAGAGGAACTTAGAGTAATGGGTTATAGTGATGCTAGTTTCCAAACAGACAGAGATGATTGTCGTTTCACAGTCTGGTTGGGTATTCCTACTGAATGGGGGAGCGGTAACATGGAAAAGTTCTAAGCAAGATACAGTGGCAGACTCCACATGCGAGTCTGAGTACATTGCGGTTAGTGAAGCAGCAAAGGAAGCTATCTGGATGAGGAATTTCATTGAAGATCTTGGAGTTGTTCTAACGGTACAAGATCCTATTGCTATATTGTGTGATAATGAAAGTGCAGTCGCCTTGAGTAAAGAACCCAAGGCTCACGGAAAGTCAAAGCACATTGAAAGGAAATACCATTTTGTTTGAAGAAAAGTCTAAGAAGGACATGTAATTGTAAAGAGCATAAGATCAGAGGAAAATCCAGCTGATCCGTTCACAAAGCCTCTCGGAAAGTCCAAGCACGATGAACATGCTAGGAGCATAGGTTTAAGAGATAATGTAAAGTTTTAGTTGTTAGTTTGAATTTGAAACGTTATAAACAATGATGGAAACTGTAATAGAATTGGTGATTAATAATGGAGATTTTAATTAGAAGGAGTTCTACCATTTACTATTGTTTGTCATTGTGTTTCAGTTTTGCATGTTTAGACTCCACTTCCTGAGTAATAAGTTCTTACTCAAACCTCCTCAGTCGATCAAACTATAGAAAGTATGTGGTGAATTAAGACTGTCATGGAGTGTTAGTAGATGTCTATGGAGATTAGACATGGCATGGAGATTGCTGCAACACTCATGGGTACTTAATGGGGATTTAAGTATAGGAGAAACCCGCACTTAAGGAGATCACTTCATGGATTAAATCACAAGTGATTTTAAGATGATAATATCTTCTATTCTTAAAATGGAGATACATGAGTATCTAGTTATTCGGGTCTGTTATACTTTGGTCTATTCAAACGCTGTGCGTAAATGCAAGTTATAAAGGGTATGATGGGTATGATTTGATAAGTTGACTAGTGATGTGTAGTCGATATTTATTTGTTCCTTTTGCCTAAAATGGAAAATAGATATCATGGGCCCACTGATAATTAAAGTTTGACTCTAAAAGTGCTAGGCCTGGCCGAGACTAAGTTGATAGTTCAGTAGTCTCATATAGTCAATATAATCGGAAATCAGAAAACATATATGAATCTTGAGATTGATTTAAATCTATGTCTCGGTTCATACGATATCGTGAAACAAAGGAATGGTTGATTACTTATCTAAAGGACTGACTCTAAGATAAGATTCAGAGTTCGGCAGTTGCGATGGATGACACACTTTACATAGTTAATGAGATATAGGCTTAAGGCCAATAGTAGTTGATGATTTGTCCAAGTGGGAGACTATTGGAATAGTGTCCAATATCATAACTAATTGGTGAGACTATCATCAATGGTAAAGTCCTTTTTGGGTTGCCCTCAATAAACAGTCAAGAGAAAGATTAAGGAATAATATTAAGTGGTATTAATATTATATTTAATTAGTTGGTTTATTAATTATGGTGAATTAATTAGAAATCAAAAGTAATTAAAATGGCAGAAGATTCTGGAATTGAAATATAGCCGGCGGCTAAACCAAGAAAGGATAAGGCGGTGGAGATCGTAGACTTGGAGTCCAAGGCAAACACCGTTAGCCGGCGGCTAAAAGTCGAAATCTACAATTTAAGGGTTTTCTCTCCAAGTATAAATAGTGGTCAAGCCTATACCTTAATATATACGATTTTAGGTGTGAATTTTCAAGGATTTTGAAAATTTGACTTTCTCTTGGGTTTTTGGGTGTGAAGCATTAGAGGTATTCTACTTTGGGTACTTGCCTCCAAGTAACGAAGCTCTGCTTGTTGGTCTATGCGCGAGAAATAGGTTTTCTCTAAGGTTAGTGTTTTCCTTATTTTCTTTATCCAATTTATTTATTGTACTATGTTGTTAAAGTTAAAGATCCCTTAGGGTTTTAGTTTCCTAATTGCCTTAGATTATTTAAAGTTTTGTTATTCCGCTGCGTATATAATAATCTAGTTAGGGAATAGAAAACCCAACAATAATACCCTTTTGTGAATTGTTGACCGGCAATATTGAACACAACTTCAGGAGCTCTATCTTGTAGTAAGTCTTGGAATAAATCGGATTCATAAAGAACGTTGAGGTCGTTGCTCGATCCCGCAGGGCCAAAGTAAGCATGCCAAATCCACAAATCGTAAGAGGCAACGGCTTTGAGCATGATTGTTGGATAGCCATGATCACCTCGTGTGTATTGACCTTGCCATGCCACTGGGCAATTTCTCTAAGCCCAGTGCATGCAATCGATACTTCTGAGCATACCCGGAAAACCATGTAACTCCGCATGCCGTTGATGTAAATGTTGCACATCTTGGATTGTTGGTCTTCTTAAATACTCATTTGAATATAGATTAAAAATACATTCACAAAAGTTGTCCAAACAATCGTACGCTGTTTGTTGACCCATATGTAAATATTCATCAAATGCGTCGGCGGCACAACCGTATGCCAATTAGCGTAAGGATGATGTGACTTTTTGGAAAATATTAAAACCAAATCTACCGGTTGCGTCTTGACCCCTTGATGAAAAAAAGCAAAGTAAGCGGGTAATGGAAGTTGAGAGTACGACAATATACCTTGACATATACGGATAAACAATGGTCGACTCATCCGAAAACGACGCCGAAAGTATTCTAGAGGGAATGTCGGGTGCTCGGCAAAGTAGTCTTGATATAAACGTTGTGCGGAACCTTCTCGATCTCTAGGTAAATATCGTCTTCTTGCTCGAGGAATACAAAATGTAAATTTGGTTTCATCGTCCGAATCCGAATCTTCCGCGTCAAGCCTATTGAGCCTCGCGACCGGATCGAAAATTGCTAAAACCGCATTAAATTCTTCCCTATCGGAATCCGACGACGACATTATAATTTTAGAGTAATTTTTTGAAAGTGTATGAAATTTTTGATAGTGTATGAAATTTGGAGATAGTGTATAAAAGTTGTGGGTTTATTTGAGTTAATGTGAATGTGTATTTATAGTGTGTTCGGAAAAAAAATTTATTAAACGGCCATATGACCGTTACCTATTTTTTTTATTTTTTTTATAACCGTTATTCACAAAAAAAGGAAAATGGGGCCCACTTTCTCCCCCGAAATCTCGTCGCCAAACCGAATGAGGAATCAACGGTTGCAAACCGACGGTGAAGCCGACGTTGGTTGGCAGCAGTCTTTGAGTAAACTACTAGTTACTTGCCCCTCATTCATGACTATCACAAGTGTATATATGAGGGGGTAATATACCACTGTACTGAGTGACAATCAATAATGTGAGATGATCAGAAACCATTTAAGGTATGAGTTTGAAGGATTTTCAGACCCTGAAGTTTACAAAGCTGTCGAGAGTTGTTATAATTCGGACATCTCGTAAAAGTCTTATCCTGAACGAGATGGGGTTCTCGATGGTGATATGATAAGGATTAGTCCGAGGTGACCTAGTAGTCCATCTAGTAATGCGTAATCTCGAAGGATGAGAGTGAAAAGGTTGAGCGCGTCGCTCTTCAGGGTTGAGAACCCTCAGATGAGTCCTCCTCGTGTAGGTCCTCCTGGACCATGTTGTTATCTCGTACAAGTGATTTGCGTGGGTATCTCCACGGTAGTAGGGGAAAGTTAAGTCTCGTTTCCTAGTTTGGTTGGTGCTATGATAGTAGAGTTTGCCAATTCGATGACAAGTGTGTTAACGAGTGAGGCCTATTAATATAACCTAATATATATAATAGCCTAATACACATAGCACATACATGTTTGAGACCCGTTTCTCTCGTGGTCAGAGTCAACTAGTGTATTCCTGTTCAACATAACCCCTTTCATATCTCACATCATCTTCCTTTAATTGTACATAGTTGATCAAGCTATGTTAAATTAGATTCGTATGATGTAATCCCTGAACTAGTTATACCTAATGAGGAATACTTAACCTAACGGTCATAGTCTAGGCCCACTAATGCAACCTAGTTCACTATAACCTTAGGCTCTGATACCAATATGACGCACCCCCAAATTCACTATTCAGTGGAAGCAATCATTGGGGCGCAACTAATCAAGTAATCACAGCACAAAGGTAAAGCAAACGACTCTACATGAGACGTTTTGAAAATAGTACTAGAGTAGTTACATTAATAAAACCAAATTTTACATCAGTGCGAGTTCGCAAAATCAAGATCCTGAAGATTCTAATACATAACAGTTATTACAAAAGTAATGTAAGAAAATTTCCAATTATGTGTAAATGCATGCGACTCGAGCTAGCAACCATATCCTGTGGGCAACCCTACTGTTGTTGCTGAGTACCTGAGAATACAACACTAAAAGGTCAACCAAAAGGTTGGTGAATCTCACAGGTTTAGTAGTAAAACATAGATATGATACACAAGATTTATCAGTGATTTGCAACCAAGCAAATAAAATAAACAAATTAATGTTTCTGATTACCATTGAGCCCATGGTTCGAAGCCTAACCCGTTTTGTGCCTCATGAAGGTGTCTAATCCGAACACCTTTATGACAAATACTAAAGCGCCCGTTTAACGTGGTTATAGCTAGTAACCCGGACGGGGGTGTCAATCAAGAGAATACCTCTAATGCTTCACGCAGACTCCTTGCTCGACCTTCCATGCTTTGGATGGCAAGTACCCAAAATAGAATACCTCTAATGCTTCACACCCGTGAACCAAGAGAAACTCCAAATCCTAGGGTCCCGACTCTAAGTCGTAAAGACTCTTACAAGGATTAGGAATGAGAAAGAGAGAAAGAAACGAATTGAATTTGAATATGGGATGCCTTGAAAGCTTAGGGATGACCTCTATTTATAGGGGAGAGGTTGGCTTGAGGTTTTGGTTTCTGGCCGATGTGGGATTTCTAGATTCGCCATTTAGCCGTCGGCTAAAGCCTTTAGCCGCCGACTAAACTGAATTGTACCCCAAGTCAAACACGCGTCGCACCTCCTTAAACCCTAATATCTTTAGCCGCCGGCTAAAGCCTTTAGCCGGCAGCTGAACTCTGGTTCCAGAATATTCATTCTTGTTACCAGCTCAATGCCTTTTTAAACTTTCTTATATGTTTCTGTTAATTTCTTTTAGCTTCTAATTAATTTATCAACTTTGATAAATTAACAACCTAATTAATTAACTATGATATTAATTCCAATTAATATTATCTCTCTTATTGTTTCTCTTACTGTTCATGGAGGGCAACCCAAAAGGGACTCTACTTATAGCAATAGTCTTACCAATTAGTTATGACCTTGGACACTATTTCCCATAGTCTCCCACTTGGACAAGTCATCAACTACTATTGGTCCGTCTCTATCCTAAGTAGAGAGTGCCATCCAATGCATCTGCCGAACTCTAATCATATCCAGCGACAGTCCTTTAGATAAGTGATCATATATTCCATTGTTTCAGATATCGTATGAAACTAGGACATGGATTTTAATCATTCTCCAGATTCAAGATTATGTTTTCTGATTTCCGATCAATTTGACTATATGGGACTACCGAATTGTACATATCAATTTAGTCCTGGCTTGGCCAAGCACTTTATAAATCAACATTTAATCATCAAAGGGCCCAGAGATATCGCTTTTCCATTTAGGTAAAAGGAACAAATAAATTTCGCATACATAGCACTAGTCAACTCATCATGTCATACCTAGCGTATCCTTTATGAGTGGCATTTACACACAGCGTTTGAATAAACTAAAGTATAACAGACTTGAAAACTAGAAACTCAATGTATCTCCATTTTAAGAATATAAGATATTATCATCTCAGAGTTACTCGTGATTTCAATCCATGAAGTAACTTCCATGAGTGTGGGTTTCTCCTATACTTAAATCCCCATTAAGTACCCATGAGTGTTGCAGCAATCTCCATGCAATGTCTAATCTCCATAGACAATCTACTAACACTCCATGACAGTCTTAATTCACCACATACTTCCTATAGTGTGATCGACTGTGGAGGTTTGAGTGAATCTAATTACTCCGGAAGTGGTGTCTAAACATGCTAAACTAAAACACAATGATAAACGATAGTAAATGGTAGAACTCCTTTCAATAAATAAATCTCCATTATTTATCACCAAGTCTATTCTAGTTCCCATCATTGTTTGTAATGTTTCAAAATCAAACTAACAACTAAAACTTTATCTCGTAAACCTATGCTCCCAGCATGTTTACTGATCGTGTGTCATTCACAATCACGTGTCCCTTTTGTATCTTCCTTTGAGCAAAATGTTATTTTCTTTCAATTTTCTTTGGACTTTCCATTATTACATAATATTTCAATGGGATTCGTACTATTGGAACACCTCCAAGATCACCAATGAAATTCCTCATCCAGATGACTTCCTTTGAAGTCTCACAAGTTTCAATATACTCAGATTCCCATCTGCTACTGTATCTTGCTTTGAACTTTTTCAAAGTTATCGTCCCCCCATTCAGTAAGAGTACCCAACCAGACTGTGAACGACTATCATCTCTATCTGTTTAACTTACGTTACTATAAACCGTTACTCTAAGTTTCTCTTCTCCACCATAATCTAAGAACCCGTCTTTAGTATTTCTCAAATACTTAAGAATATTCTTTACAGCTGTTTTATGACCTTTACCAGGATTCTGCTGATGTCGACTCACTATGCTCCAAGCAAATGAGACATCGGGTCTTGTATACTTCATGGCATGTATGATCGATCCTATGGCCGAAGCCTATGGGACTTGACTCATTTAGTCCAATCTTGTGTAGTCTTTGGACACTAATCTTTTAGTAATCTTTATGTCATGATGTAAGGGTAGATTCCTTTTCTTAGAATTCTCTATTTTAAAACTTTTCAAAATTTCATTCTAAGTACATGTCCTGGTTAAGTCCTTTGAAACGTTTTCAACATATCTCTGTAAATCTTTGTACCAAGAATATATTGTATCTTCCAAGTTTTTCATAGCGAAATATTCTCCCAATCAACTCTTTACACCTTGCAATGTTGGGATTACATTTCCTATGAGTATTATATTATTCACATATAATACCAGGAAGATTACAATGCTCCCAATGACTTTGACACATATGCTGGACTCATCTTTGCTTCTAGAAAATCTAAACTGTTTGACTTTCTCATGGAAGCAGAGATTCCAGCTACAAGAAGCCTGTTTAAGTCCATAAATGGCCTTCTGAAGCTTACACACTCTATTAGGATACTTTGCATTTTCAAAACCTTCCGGTTGTGCCTTGAACACATCCTCTGTCAGTTTCCTGTTAAGGAAAGTGGTTTTGACATTCATCTGCCAAATTTCATAACCATGAAATGCAGCTATTGTAAGCAATATCCTAATTGACTTTATTTCAGCTATTGGTGAGAAGGTTTCCTCATAATCAATCCCGAAGCTTTGAGTATAGCCCTTCGCTACCATCCTAGATTTATAAGTGTGTACTTCCCATCCATGTCTATCTTCCTCTTGAAGATACACCTACAACTCACTGTCTTGAGACTGAGTGTAGTACTAACCAAATTCCAAACTTGGTTGTCAGACATAGACTGAATCTTACTTTTCGCAGCTTCCTTCCACTTAGCAGCCTTAGGGCCTGCCATCGCTTCCTTGTAGTTAGCAGGCTCATCTAATTCAATTAGTGTGCTGTCACTAATCTTATCATGTTCTTCTTTATGGAAACCATAATAGAACTGAGAAGGTTTGCTAACTCTACAACTGTGAGTGGGAAAAGTGTAACACCTCCAAATTCGTTTAGCGGAAGCATTTGTATAAGCTGGGGATGCCACATTTACATAGTACATGCATACGTATCAGAGCATATGATTACAACAGAACATATATATTAAGATGCCAAGAGTAATAGTTACAAAGTTTACGATTCATCGAATCGTATAAGTAGTTAAGTTGTACAAAAGTGGATTTCGTAAATATGACTAAACAGTTTTAGTTATACAAAAGAAATCCATATGTTTCAAAAAGTTGGCATCCTAAATATTCAAGGGTCGCCTAGATTTCCAGTTGTGCAGGCAGTCCTTACGTGTGCAGCTAATTCCCTGAAAAACATTGTAAAAGTCAACAACGAGGTTGAGTGAATTCACAGGTTTTATGTTTGTAATAGTTGTTCGTTAAACCAGATACGTTTCAAAAGTAGTTGTTCGTGGGAAGTTCGTATCCTAGTTTCAAGTATGTTTTGTTGGGATGTTGCCCAGGGTTCAGCACTAGTTATAGTAGGAATGCCAGTATCCTAATAGTTGTCTTTCGTAGGAATGTCAGTATCCTAATAGTTGATGTTTCGTAGGAATGTCAGTATCCTAATAGTTGTCTCATGGGAAAGTCAGTATCCCTGATCCAAGTCAGTAGGATCCAAGTACCCAAGTCAGAAGAGTAAAACCATAATCGTAGGGAAAGTCAGTATCCCTTATCCGAGTCAGTAAGATCGAGTACCCAAGTCAGAAGGGTAAAACCAGTATAGTAGGGAAAGTCAGTATCCCTGATCCGAATCAGTAGGATCGAGTACCCAAGTCAGAAGGGTAAAACCAGTATAGTAGGGAAAGTCAGTATCCCTGATCCAAGTCAGTAGGATCTGGTCCATGTCAGTAGGACACATTAGTTGCTCAATTAGTTTAAATACGTTGTTGGTCATTCTTCAGCGTTCATATAAAAGTACCGGTCGTTCTCCGGTTTAACAAACAAAGTTTATCACGTTTATAGTATGAAAATGTTGTTTCATAAATACCAGTTTTGTGTAAGGTTTCAACAGTTCAAAGTACTCAAATCGTTCGAGTGAAACAAGTATACGTTCATGTTTGTAAAAGCGTTTGACTATGTTTTCCACCCCTGTTCAAAGCAGTTTTTACAGTAACAGTAGGGGCTGTGAACTCACCTGTTGAGTTAAGTACGTTCGAGTGCTAGCAAAGCCTAAAGCCCAAGTATAATCATGAATCTCCTAACGCCCTAAACGGATGAGATTTAATAAGTATGTGGATGTCGTAGTTGACCATCCATGCTAGTGTTCGTACAACCAAGTTATGTCCAAAGTGTTTGTTAAATACGTACGGTTGTATTTTATAGTTGTGAAAATGTATACGACTCGTTGGTGATAGTTTGAAAATCCTAACTTCAGAAGTATAATTCTGTTTGTTTAGTTGTATTTTTATAAATTACGAAATTGTGTAAGGGGGTCCGGGGGCAGCGCCCCTGGTAGCGGGGTCCAAGGGGTGGCAACCCCTGGCGGGGTCCAAGGGGCAGAGCCCCTGGTTGGGGTCGAGCTGCCAAGTCAGCTTGGAAAATTTTTATTTCTGCTATGTTGTTGTAGTAAAAACGCATTCGAAACTTCATTTCGGAGTAAAATCAGGTGGTAAAATCTCAGTCTCAATACTTAGTGAAAAGTTGTAAACTTTCTGTTTTTAGCGTCACTTGAGGCGTCACTTAATAGTTTATAGCTACACTTAGGAAGTGTCGCATGAAATGATAAATTCTGATTTAGTAGCGTCACTTGAGGAAGTGACGCATACGGGGCGACACTTAGGCAAGTGTCGGGTATGAGTGTCGGTATGAGTGTCGGTGTAAGTGTCGGACAAGGTAAAAATCGAATTTAGGCGTCACTTAGGGAAGTGACGCAAGAGTAGGGTTTTATGCGACACTTAGTGCGTCACTTAAGTGTCCCTACACTGTTTTTGGCATCTATGCGTCACTTACAACTGTTCGACGAGCAGTTCACAAAAACGGGTTTTCGGTTCGATTTTGGACATTTTCAGTTGTATAAAACACTAAAACATGATGATCTAAGTATACTAAACATGAAATATCAAAGAAAACTTCGAAATATAAGAATTTACGAGAATGTCGGTTTCTTACAAAATTAACGCCGTGAAAATCCGAGAAGATAGGAAGGTAGAGCTCGACTCCGTGATTGTTTTATTCCAAAGGAGTATGATGATTTGATGCGTTTTTGATGTAGTATTTGATGATTTTTGTGGTGGTGGTTTTGGTTGGTGGTTTAGAGAGAGGGAGAAGAAAGATGAGATGGTGATGAAATGATGATGAAAATGGGTGGGAATGGGGGTTTGGGCAGATTTTTGGTGCCCAAAAATGGGTGAGAATTGTTCCCAAAAATTATGGTATCTTACCTGTGTTCGTTTACCCGACCGTTAAATGTTAAGATATTTTAAATTATAATTATTTAAATACGTTTTCGCTTATATTTTTGGTTGGAATATTTTATGGAAATAATTTAATTAAGTTTATGAAATTTTAAATTTTGTTTTGTCTCAGTTTACGAAATAAACATTTATACGTTATAAAATACTTTGTAAATATTATCGACATAATATTTAATAATTGTTAATGTTATTTAATAATTTTGTTTTATAAAATAATTTTTGTTCACCAGCAGTCATATATTTTTGTCGCGTTTGTTCCAATTGTTTCGTATGTAATTACAACTAACTACAAATGAGTAATACTACGCGTATTAACTAGTTGGGCTTTGCTAGACTTACCTCTAAAATGTGTTGTGAATTCACTCAAAGTAGGGAATGTAACATCCACTCCTCGGGCCTAGTAGTATTTTAATATTTTATGACGTAGAATCATTATTTAATTTGTCAAAAAATAGTTTAGTTGTTATTTGAAAAAAATGGGTAAAAGAATCAAATAATTTATTGTGATTAGTAAATTTTTGATTGTTTTAAATTAACCTAGTTGACGGTAAAATAAAATAGTTTTCCCCGCAAATGGTTTTTAAGTTCCAGACAATGATAAATACGGGGAATAAAATTTAAACACTTCTAGTACACTTCCCAAATGTTAAGTCGGTTATTGATTTATATTACTACATACATACTGTACGTTCCATACGTACATGCAGAAACATGAAAAACCCTAGCTCAAATCACCAAATCGGTTCATAACATCAAATTGAAGCCCTAGAACTCGAATTCAAGCTTCAAACACGTGGATTATCATCCTCTAATCCTTCTAATCATCTTGTAAGTGTTGAATTCGTGATTTATATAAACCCTAGAAATGGGGTTTTGGTGTATTTGATTTAATTAGTATGATTAAGGTGAAATTGAAGCTTGAAATGCTTGTAGAATTGTTAATTGATGATTACTATATGATTATAAGCTAAACCCTAGCATAAAGTTGATTAATTCCATATATGATCATAGATGGTTTATGGGTTTAGTTGATAATCCATGAATTAAAGCTTGAAATGATCATATAATGCTTAGTTAATGTTAAAATCATGATTATAGGTGAAGCCTAATGTAAAAGTGGAGAATTTAATATGAACTTATGAATAAAGTTCATGGGTTTAGTTGATTATGCTAAAATCAAAGCTTGTAAGCTTATGTTATTAGAGTGTAATTGATAATTGTTGTTAATAATGATAATTGAGATTATTGAAGCTAACATGAGTAAATTGAATTAGTGTTTATAAGGGTTTTAATAAATCCTTGATGTTGAAAGTCAATGATCTTGTTGTTGGTGTAATTATGTTAGCTAACGATGATTAATATGAATTAAGATGATAATATGATCTTAATGATTATGATTTGATAAATGATTATGGAATTTTGATGTTTAAGATGATTATCCATAATCTTGGCATGATGTTATATTCATATTAAGACAAGTGACTAACTTGTGTTATTCTGATGTAATTCCAGATAAATAGAAGACTCAGTGACATTAGACTACCGAGTGGACAGCTGAGGTATTCGGTAAGTGGATCTATAACCTCAGTGTGATTTAGTTGTAACAGGTTTGGTTACAATGAGTAACGTATTATTACTGTTTTGTTTTCCATTATGATTATGGTTAGTAGTAATAATACTGTTGATAGACTGTTTAGTCTGATATATTGACCTAATTGAATATGTGATCACTTGGTATTTGGCCTTCGGGCATTCATTGTATTGAGGTCAATGTGTTAGTTGGGTTTGGTTACTATTGTAAGACGACAGGAATTTCCTTGTACTTATCGTTAATAGGAATGAAATAGTGAAAAGAGTTATATCTACCTGATTATGTGATTAGTTATTCATTCCAAGTGATAAATGAAATTGGTAGCAAGTTAATAAGTGGTCATATAACTGCTACAAAGTGTTATTATATGTGTGATAATTATTGATATCACCTTGTGACATATGTGAAAATAAAAATTAATCACTTTGGAGATTAATGGTATGAAGTGACCAGAAAATAAAGTGTACCTGACATAATATGACGACGTCTGGCCAACGTAATTATATTATGCCATTTTACATGGAATTGTTGAGGTTACCAAGTACCAGAAAATTTAAAGTGATTTTGAAATAACAAGTAAGATATGTTGACCTGTAGTGGGGAAATAGTCACTGATTGACTGAAATAAAAGAGTACTAGACCACTAATCTGTTGTTTTACTATGGTACCTATGGTACAAGAAATGTGTATGTGGTTAATTGCAACTAGTATGAATTAAAATAAGAGCTAAGCAAAGTGGAGGTCAGTTGAATGTGAATAACAATGTGTTGAATATGTGACGAAAGACAACACCTTATGTTGTTGAAAGATTTATGCTATTGCAGCATGGTATCAACTGGTGCTGATTTAGCATCCAACTGGATATGGTAGGATGCTAATTGATTATGTGATAATAGTTTTACCAATTGGATTTGACCTCTACATATTGCTTATTCTTATGTGTTTAAGGTTATATGACTTCGAATTTCTTTCAGATAAAGAATTTCATATAACCTAGTGGTTGTGTATAAATACAAGTTGTAAATCAGTAAAGAACTAGTTGCGAAAGTAAAGATTCTAGCAATGTGTTAGCTAAAGAAATACATAGTTATTAGCTAAATTGCTAGTTGTGAATTGAGTATAACTTTTATTGTTAATGTGTATATTGTGGTATTTATTACCACTAGTGTTATTAATGTAACAATAAAATGTTCATGTGACTATGTGTTTCACTTATGTTAAGTGATTGTGTGTTCTAAATTGGATACATGGCAAGTTATGAATAGTCATGTAAGTGATCAGTTAACTGTTTAGAGACAGGATACATGCATAATACCTGTGCAGGGAAAAGATAGAAACATGTACATTCGGTTATGTGCATGTGGAAAGAATTGAATATATGTATATATATTTATAAGTTGCTCAAGGGAGTAACGTCTGATACGTGTATATTGTGATAAAATAGTTGATTATGCTACACTTAGTGCTGGATATTGCATTGGTGATAGCTATTGGAATAGAGTATAATGTATGTACAATTTGTGTTTGCAGGGATAAAGATATGCATAATGATAATATGCATAAACGATTTAAAATGTTACACACATTTTATGTACATATATTAAATGAGCGAATATGTGATTCTATTAAATAGATTGGATAAGTGTGATCAGATTTCGAGGACGAAATCTTTTTAAGGGGGGAGATTTGTAACATCCACTCCTCGGGCCTAGTAGTATTTTAATATTTTATGACGTAGAATCATTATTTAATTTGTCAAAAAATAGTTTAGTTGTTATTTGAAAATAATGGGTAAAAGAATCAAATAATTTATTGTGATTAGTAAATTTTTGATTGTTTTAAATTAACCTAGTTGACGGTAAAATAAAATAGTTTTCCCCGCAAATGGTTTTTAAGTTCCAGACAATGATAAATACGGGGAATAAAATTTAAACACTTCTAGTACACTTCCCAAATGTTAAGTCGGTTATTGATTTATATTACTACATACATACTGTACGTTCCATATGTACATGCAGAAACATGAAAAACCCTAGCTCAAATCACCAAATCGGTTCATAACATCAAATTGAAGCCCTAGAACTCGAATTCAAGCTTCAAACACGTGGATTATCATCCTCTAATCCTTCTAATCATCTTGTAAGTGTTGAATTCGTGATTTATATAAACCCTAGAAATGGGGTTTTGGTGTATTTGATTTAATTAGTATGATTAAGGTGAAATTGAAGCTTGAAATGCTTGTAGAATTGTTAATTGATGATTACAATATGATTATAAGCTAAACCCTAGCATAAAGTTGATTAATTCCATATATGATCATAGATGGTTTATGGGTTTAGTTGATAATCCATGAATTAAAGCTTGAAATGATCATATAATGCTTAGTTAATGTTAAAATCATGATTATAGGTGAAGCCTAATGTAAAAGTGGAGAATTTAATATGAACTTATGAATAAAGTTCACGAGTTTAGTTGATTATGCTAAAATCAAAGCTTGTAAGCTTATTTTATTAGAGTGTAATTGATAATTGTTGTTAATAATAATAATTGAGATTATTGAAGCTAACATGAGTAAATTGAATTAGTGTTTATAAGGGTTTTAATAAATCCTTGATGTTGAAAGTCAATGATCTTGTTGTTGGTGTAATTATGTTAGCTAACGATGATTAATATGAATTAAGATGATAATATGATCTTAATGATTATGATTTGATAAATGATTATGGAATTTTGATGTTTGAGATGATTATCCATAATCTTGGCATGATGTTATATTCATATTAAGACAAGTGACTAACTTGTGTTATTCTGATGTAATTCCAGATAAATAGAAGACTCGGTGACATTAGACTACCGAGTGGACAGCTGAGGTATTCGGTGAGTGGATCTATAACCTCAGTGTGATTTAGTTGTAACAGGTTTGGTTACAACGAGTAACGTATTATTACTGTTTTGTTTTCCATTATGATTATGGTTAGTAGTAATAATACTGTTGATAGACTGTTTAGTCTGATATGTTGACCTAATTGAATATGTGATCACTTGGTATTTGGCCTTCGGGCATTCATTGTATTGAGGTCAACGTGTTAGTTGGGTTTGGTTACTATTGTAAGACGACATGAATTTCCTTGTAATTATCGTTAATAGGAAATTAGGTCATATGAGATTAGTGCCAAACTATCGGTCTCGTCCGTTATGGCCATACGGATATGTACGGTAAGTATTCTTGGCTGAAGGTTTCCCCAAGAATCACCGATCCTCATTGTATTGAGATGTTATCTCATTGATATTATGTGATATTGGTTGTGTGTTCTTGGCTGAGGGTTTCCCCAGGATCCATTGATTTATTGTGATGTTTGTTTACGATTATTTATTGTAAACAAAGTTGTTATGCTAAGTTAGACTGTGTTTATTGATTCCCTCACTTAGCGTTATGCTAAGCCCACCACAGTCCTTCCTGCAGGTTAAAATTGATGGGACATATTGGGCTGGGCAGGAAGTTCTTGGAAATGAAGGAATGTTTGACAGCTGGAGTATACTCTGATATATTTTGATTTGATAAGAAAATGGTGAATTTAAATAACACCTCATTATGATATTATTATGGTTGTAATAGATTGATAAATGTGGTCTGTTAAGTTTTGAAAACAACTTATGTACTTTTATATGTTTTAAATTTACGCTTCCGAGTCAAGAATCATTATTATAATGGTTTACTGAATGAGGGGTATTATAAGTTGGTATCAGAGCATAAGTTTGGGTGAATTGTACATTGTAAAATGTTCAATCCCAAACTTTGATACGTGTCAAGTCAAACATTCCAATGAGTGTGGGATTAGTGGTGGTATGAGAATTAGTTAGTGTGATATGTACTAACGCTTAACAACTTGTGAGATTGTTGTTTTGAATACAGAGACGGTAACACATGAGTACTGACTGGTACTCTCGGCAATTCGGCTATATCAGGTAATCCTCGATAAGCTTACTTGGATTTACCTTAATTGGAATTGCTTGCTTTACAATGATGATTAGTAGTAAAGTGATTGAGTCAGACTGATATGATTCCCCAGTTATGAGTCATTGGTGATTATTACTTGTTAATGTGATGCTAGGAATATTAGTTGAGATGTTTAGCATCATGAGTAGTTCAAAATGAACTAGAAATGGATTTTGTAGACACCTTGTTGAATAAAGTGTAACAGTTGTATTAATTGGATTTAAGTGTGTCTACAATGTGAAAATAAAGTATAAATCATTGTGTAATTATGATTTGATAAATGCAAGGTGTAGTTATGAATCCTTGCTAGGGAATTAGTTGTTACATGATAAATTGAATCAATGTGACCCTTATAGTAAAATTGATGAGATATTGGTATATCACAATCAATAATTTAGGAGTCATGTTGTTGTTTAATCTAGAAAGTGTCTATTGATTTGAATGTGTTCCTTTGACTAGGAAAAGTCAAAGTCGAAATTGGTAGAGTCAAATTGTGTAATGACTATATTATAAAGTGATAAATGTGGCTAGATGCTTATTTGTTTAATATTGATCATGATTGTGGTTGAATTATGATCTAGGTGTTAAAAGTGGTAAAATTGAAAGTCAAAGTGGTCAACGAGTCTTTATATGCGTTGACAAGTTTGTGAAAGGTCAAGGTTGAAAATTTGTTGTAATTGGCCTAAATATGATGACTTTAATTTGAAATTGGTGTTATGAGGGTAGAATAGGACACCAATAGTGAAAGTGGGTTAGTTTGACTTATAATAGTCAACGTAATGTGAAATGGGTGATGAAATGGTAGTTATATAGATTGAAACCCAAATGGGTTGTTAAAGTGCCCAAATGGGTCACTTGATGGTTAAACGGTTAAAATGAGTAGTAATTTGGTTATGACCAATGTAACAGTGACTTTTAGTCCTACATATGGTGAAAATATGTGTCAAAAGTGTTTTGGGTAATCAATGTAGTTGTTTGTTAAAAGTGTCCAATTGGACCCTCAAATTGGTCAACGAGTCAAAATATGATAGAATTCACAAATGTATGTAGAAACATGTTGGCAAAGTATGGAAGTCAGAAACCAAACCATTTGAAATTGGACGTGTCACCAAAATGAGCTAAAATGGTCAAAAATGAGTTATACGTTCGTTTTCTTGATAAACGTGAAATTTGAAAAAGTGGAAAAATGGAAAGTTGCATTTTGACTATATAAAGGTGCCTGCAAAATTTCAGAGTCTAATTCTTTACGGTTTATGAGATATGCGCGTTTGAATTTCGAATTTTTGCACTAAACTCTGCAGACCTGTTGCAGCAAGTTGAATCCGGGCGGATTCGAGTGAATCCGGCGGATTCCCTAGACGGATTCCTTGGAAATGGTTCTGTCCCACGAGTTCATGGAAAATTGAAAAGAATCCGGCGGATTCCCCAGAATCCGGGCGGATTCCCTTAAATCCGGCGGATTCCCATCTTTTTGAAATGACTTTTGTATTATGTTTGGTTCTAAGCTAAACTATTATACATTTTGTAAATTTTCAACGTTCGACGTAAAACTTGACGTAGAAATTTCTGCTAGGAAATTTCAGTGTCAGAATAAGACGAAATTTACAAGTCCACTCAAAAACGGCCCAACGATCAAAGCTCATTGTTTGCCATGAGCCCTGTCAGTTTTTGGCACTTCGGGGTCGTTTGGGGCCCGAAAATGGCATTTTATTGTTTTTCGGACCTTATTTTGGACTTTTGACTTACCTTTTGTATTGGGCTTTTGTTTCTTTGAGCCCAGGGAACATTCCTGTGTATATGTGCAATATTAAAACCTGTTTTAAGAAGTCCACATACTCTTATTGTGTATGAGTTATTTTCTGGTTGTTTACTAAACTGCAAAATCAGGTAGCAACTGCTATTGTTGATTGTTGCTAACTAGGGTTAGTAAACATTGATTATGGGATTATGTGGATCATATTATGTGAATTAGTTGAACATGATGAAGTATTTAAATCATGTAGAGTATTAGAAGGTGTTGAATTGAGCATTTATAGAAATTGCAAGAAAAGTATATAAGCTTATATTTGTATGATAGTTGAACATGAAATGCTCAATTGTAATTCAACTAATGAAGTACAAATTGATGAATATGTGTTGAATATTACACATAGTATTGAAAAAGTGTTTATTACTAAATGTACTATAAGTAGTAATTGTCATACCGGTAATTGACATTGAATCAAGTAATAAAGAGATTGATTGATGTAATTATGTTGATGATTACATCTATACTAATAAAATAGTGAAAAGAGTTATATCTACCTGATTATGTGATTAGTTATTCATTCAAAGTGATAAATGAAATTGGTAGCAAGTTAATAAGTGGTCATATAACTGCTACAAAGTGTTATTATATGTGTGATAATTATTGATATCACCTTGTGAGATATGTGAAAATAAAAGTTAATCACTTTGGAGATTAATGGTATGAAGTGACCTGAAAATAAAGTGTACCTGACATAATATGACGACGTCTGGCCAACGTAATTATA
This sequence comes from Helichrysum umbraculigerum, assembly GCA_949592205.1. Taxonomy (NCBI): domain Eukaryota; kingdom Viridiplantae; phylum Streptophyta; class Magnoliopsida; order Asterales; family Asteraceae; genus Helichrysum; species Helichrysum umbraculigerum. Next base: position 101,870,703 of record CATIUR010000004.1, on the reverse strand, counting down.
TTATGCCATTTTACATGGAATTATTGAGGTTACCAAGTACCAGAAAATTTAAAGTGATTTTAAAATAACATGTAAGATATGTTGACCTGTAGTGGGGAAATAGTCACTGATTGACTGAAATAAAAGAGTACTAGACCACTAATCTGTTGTTTTACTATGGTACCTATGGTACAAGAAATGTGTATGTGGTTAATTGCAACTAGTATGAATTAAAATAAGAGCTAAGCAAAGTGGAGGTCAGTTGATTGTGAATAACAATGTGTTGAATATGTGACTAAAGACGACACCTTATGTTGTTGAAAGATTTATGCTATTGCAGCATGGTATCAACTGGTGCTGATTTAGCATCCAACTGGATATGGTAGGATGCTAATTGATTATGTGATAATAGTTTTACCAATTGGATTTGACCTCTACGTATTGCTTATTCTTATGTGTTTAAGGTTATATGACTTCAAATTTCTTTCAGATAAAGAATTTCATATAACCTAGTGGTTGTGTATAAATACAAGTTGTAAATCAGTAGAGAACTAGTTGCGAAAGTAAAGATTCTAGCAATGTGTTAGCTAAAGAAATACATAGTTATTAGCTAAATTGCAAGTTGTGAATTGAGTATAACTTTTATTTTTAATGTGTATTTTGTGGTATTTATTACCACTAGTGTTATTAATGTAACAATAAAATGTTCATGTGACTATGTGTTTCACTTATGTTAAGTGATTGTGTGTTCTAAATTGGATACATGGCAAGTTATGAATAGTCATGTAAGTGATCAGTTAACTGTTTAGAGACAGGATATATGCATAATACATGTGCAGGGAAAAGATAGAAACATGTACATTCGGTTATGTGCATGTGGAAAGAATTGAATATATGTATATATATTTATAAGTTGCTCAAGGGAGTAACGTCTGATACGTGTATATTGTGATAAAATAGTTGATTATGCTACACTTAATGCTGGATATTGCATTGGTGATAGCTATTGGAATAGAGTATAATGTATGTACAATTTGTGTTTGCAGGGATAAAGATATGCATAATTATAATATGCATAAACGATTTAAAATGTTACACACATTTTATGAACATATAGTAAATGAGCGAATATGTGATTCTATTAAATAGATTGGATAAGTGTGATCAGATTTCGAGGACGAAATCTTTTTAAGGGGGGAGATTTGTAACATCCACTCCTCGGGCCTAGTAGTATTTTAATATTTTCTGACGTAGAATCATTATTTAATTTGTCAGAAAATAGTTTAGTTGTTATTTGAAAATAATGGGTAAAAGAATCAAATAATTTATTGTGATTAGTAAATTTTTGATTGTTTTAAATTAACCTAGTTGACGGTAAAATAAAATAGTTTTCCCCGCAAATGGTTTTTAAGTTCCAGACAATGATAATTACGGAGAATAAAATTTAAACACTTCTAGTACACTTCCCAAATGTTAAGTCGGTTATTGATTTATATTACTACATACATACTGTACGTTCCATACGTACATACAGAAACATGAAACACCCTAGCTCAAATCACCAAATCGGTTCATAACATCAAATTGAAGCCCTAGAACTCGAATTCAAGCTTCAAACACGTGGATTATCATCCTCTAATCCTCCTAATCATCTTGTAAGTGTTGAATTCGTGATTTATATAAACCCTAGAAATGGGGTTTTGGTGTATTTGATTTAATTAGTATGATTAAGGTGAAATTGAAGCTTGAAATGCTTGTAGAATTGTTAATTGATGATTACTATATGATTTTAAGCTAAACCCTAGCATAAAGTTGATTAATTCCATATATGATCATAGATGGTTTATGGGTTTAGTTGATAATCCATGAATTAAAGCTTGAAATGATCATATAATGCTTAGTTAATGTTAAAATCATGATTATAGGTGAAGCCTAATGTAAAAGTGGAGAATTTAATATGAACTTATGAATAAAGTTCACGAGTTTAGTTGATTATGCTAAAATCAAAGCTTGTAAGCTTATGTTATTAGAGTGTAATTGATAATTGTTGTTAATAATGATAATTGAGATTATTAAAGCTAACATGAGTAAATTGAATTAGTGTTTATAAGGGTTTTAATAAATCCTTGATGTTGAAAGTCAATGATCTTGTTGTTGGTGTAATTATGTTAGCTAACGATAATTAATATGAATTAAGATGATAATATGATCTTAATGATTTTGATTTGATAAATGATTATGGAATTTTGATGTTTGAGATGATTATCCATAATCTTGGCATGATGTTATATTCATATTAAGACAAGTGACTAACTTGTGTTATTCTGATATAATTCCAGATAAATAGAAGACTCAGTGACATTAGACTACCGAGTGGACAGCTGAGGTATTCGGTGAGTGGATCTATAACCTCAGTGTGATTTGGTTGTAACAAGTTTGGTTACAACGAATAACGTATTATTACTGTTTTGTTTTTCATTATGATTATGGTTAGTAGTAATAATACTGTTGATAGACTGTTTAGTCTGATATGTTGACCTAATTGAATATGTGATCACTTGGTATTTGGCCTTCGGGCATTCATTGTATTGAGGTCAACGTGTTAGTTGGGTTTGGTTACTATTGTAAGACAACAAGAATTTCCTTGTGCTTATTGTTAATAGGAAATTAGGTCGTATGAGATTAGTACCAAACTATCGGTCTCGTCCGTTATGGCCATACGGATATGTACGGTAAGTATTCTTGGCTGAAGGTTTCCCCAAGAATCACTGATCCTCATTGTATTGAGATGTTATCTCATTGATATTATGTGATATTGGTTGTGTGTTCTTGGCTGAGGATTTCCCCAGGAACCATTGATTTATTGTGATGTTTGTTTACGATTATTTATTGTAAACAAAGTTGTTATGCTAAGTTAGACTGTGTTTATTGATTCCCTCACTTAGCGTTATGCTAACCCCACCACAGTCCTTCCTGCAGGTTAAAATTGATGGGACATATTGGGCTGGGCAGGAAGTTCTTGGAAATGAAGGAATGTTTGACAGCCGGAGTATACTCTGATATATTTTGATTTGATAATAAAATGGTGAATTTATATAAGACCTCATTATGATATTATTATGGTTGTAATAGATTGATAAATGTGGTATGTTAAGTTTTGAAAACAACTTATGTACTTTTATATGTTTTAAATTTACGCTTCCGAGTCAAGAATCATTATTATAATGGTTTACTGAATGAGGGGTGTTATAGGGAATTAGCCTAAAATGCAAATGTTTAGTGTACGTAATCTCGTTCGAATTTGCGGGGTGTCACAAAAAGATATGTCATCAAGTTCAACAGGTGTTACCACCTCTTGTTGAGTGTCGGTGTTTACCATAGCTTCGTTATCGGTCGATCCTTGAATCTTTTCAAAATCAATTGTACTCCCACTGTCCTCTTTAGATATTATTTCTCTCTCAAGAAACACTCCCTTTCGAGCAACAAATATCTAAACGACTTCTGTGGATAACCGATGAAAAGATACTTTTCAAATCTAGCTTCTAGTCTGTGCTAAGTTTCTCGTCCAATGATAACTTCACAACCCCAGATCTGGATGTGCCCAAGAGAAAAACTTTTTCTCTTCCACATCTTATTAGTCATCTTTGAAACTTTCTTGGTGTACTAGATTTAAGATATGTGTAACCTTTTATAATGCCTAACCCTATAAGCTTATTAGAAGTGTTACCTAACTTATCATTGATTGAACCTTGTCTAACAGGATTCTACTTCTCCTCTCAGCTACTCCATTCAGCTATGGTATTCTAGGAGGAGTCAATTTTGTGAAACTATTCCACAATGTCTACGATGATCAAGAAACTCGATACTAAGGTTTTCTCTTCCCCTATCGGAACGGAGTACCTTTATCTTTCTGCCCATTTGGTTCTCGATATTACGTCATAACACCTTTTGAACTTTCAAAAGTGTCTGACTTATGTTTAATCAGATAAACATATCCATGTCTACTAAAGTTATCAGCAACATAGTAGCTATTTCCATCTTTTATGGCGAATCGGAATGGTCGACATACGTCCATGTATACCAAGTCGAACAATCCATCACTTCTTTCATATAACATGTGAATAGTGATTTAGTCATCTTGCTCAATAAACAAGATTTGCATACATCATCCGATTTAAGGTCGAATGATTCCAATACTCCATACTTTTGGAGTTTGGGCGATATTCTTTCTTGTTTACGTGCCTTAGATGATATTGCCACAATTTGGATTTATCAAGCTCTTTAGACGAACCATCATTTAAATTCCTTTTCTGACATATTCAACATTATCATATATGCCTTTGCAAGTAGATGCTTTATCACCATTTTCATTTCTAAATGAAAACTGATAACTCTCTTTAAACAAGCATGAAATGAATCTATGTTACTTGTCATTTCTAACAAATGACAGCAATTATTTAAATGTATTATAACTCCAGATTCTAGCATGAGCTCAAACTTTCGAATGGGCATGACACTCTTGTCTCACATGACTAAGTTGAGCTCTCCATGCCTCAGACTTTTACTTTCCTTTAGGCCTTGCAATATAGTGCAAATGTGAGTACCACATCCTATATTCAAGACCTACGGATTATAAGTCGTAGTATTGTGGAGTTCGATCATTTTTATATACCTGAATCCTTTTCAACCTTACTGTCTTAAAGGTCCTTCGGATATTTTGGGCAGCAACGCTTCTAGTGCTCCTCTGTGTTGTAGTATAACATACTGATTCCTTTGGATCATTTGCCGGTGCAATTTTAGATTCAATCTTTCTCTTAGCCTTACGATTGGACTTTCCATTCGTAGCTTTTCCAGATCTCTTCCTTTCCTTTACATCATGACCAATTAACAACACAGGAGCTGCTGAGCTAGAGGCACATCAATCTTATTGATCCCTTGGTCAGCTACTTTTGGGAGTTCCATTATAGAGGTCTCTTTCTCATTCAAAACCATTTGGCATGAGATTACAAACTATTTGTAGACAGCTGGCTGATCGGACAGAATTATGTTGACCAAACTTTAACATCAAACATTATAATTTTTCCGGTGAGCTTCAATCTCTTCTTGGTTGAATCATTATCAAGAGTGGGAATTTACTTACCGAGAATATACTCCTTATTCTCGTCGGGAACATACTCCTTGTTCTTGTACCTCCGGTTTCACAGCTCATCGAGAACATACTCCTTGTTCCTAAGAGTGAACCTAGGGTTACATTCCCAGTCCATACAGTTTGAACCGGTAAGCCTTTCCCTCCCAAGAACTGAGAGTAGTGAGAAGTTCGGTTATTTGCGGAATTGGGAATGAGAGGATTATTACCATTTTCAACGTATATTTTTGAGATAAAAACTATTTTAGTTAGTCTGAATATTCCTTAATTAATTACCCAATTTCTAATTAAGGCTAGGATCTATATTTTCTGTTTTATGAAAAGGGTCGCCGTAATCACATAACAAAATACTTTTGTCTACTTCATTTCTATGAAACTCCTAGATCTTTGAGATTCATTGATACCTATCAATGGCATGTTAATCTCGGTTATGCTAATCTACCAGTCATGACTGGGATGCCGAGGATCATGAACCAGATGGTGAATTAACCATGCAAACCCCGCGTGATGCCCGACTCGAGTACGCTCGAGAATCGCGAGTCTCACATCACCTCTCAATATGTCCTCACATTAATGTGCCGGTTAACCACACAGCTCCATTAACAGTCCATACGAGAGATGTGCGGTTTTCATGGGTTAGCATACTTTTCACATTTTTCTATAGCTAAAACGAGATTTTGTTTTACTATTTTAAGTCTACTTTTAATCTTGACATCATCCTATCAAAAGTCCTCGGTAGCTCCATTAAACGCACAAAGAAGCGGAGAAGCAGGTCAGCGCGAAGCTTATTAAAAACCTACTTCTTTAGGGAAGCAAAGCGACCCGCCTTATACCTTTCTTATAGTTTGTTCTCTATGGGTGAGCCGATTTATCGATTGACTGATGATGTGATTAGACTTAAATGATACATATATATAAATCATATTATATATAAAGTCTTTCTTAAACATTTATAAGGTTTAGGGTTCTATTTTAAAACATTTTAAAATTTCAGCGTATATTTTAAACCATTAAAATATAAAGGCCTGATTAGTAAATTAATTAACTTTATACATGTATAAATCTATTATACATATATACTTAATTTAATTATTTTGACAAAAAAAACAATTCTATTTCCAAATACATTTTATCTACATTTTGTATTGCTAACAATATTAATCTATGTCTCTGATACCACTGTTGGGTTTTCTATTCCCTAACTAGATTAACATATGCAGCGGAAAATAACAATTAATCTATGGCAATTAGAAAACTAAACCCTAAAGGACCTTGACTTAATAAACCTATTAAAAATAACAAAATAAATAGATAAATGAGAAAATACTAACCTTTGAGAAAACCAATTTCTCACGAGCAGACCACCTTGCAGAACCTTCACGCAGACTCCTTGCTCGACCTTCCATGCTTTGGATGACAAGTACCCAAAATAGAATACCTCTAATGCTTCACACCCGTGAACCAAGATAAACTCCAAATCCTAGGGTCCCGACTCTAAGTCGTAAAGACTCTTACAAGGATTAGGAATGAGAAAGAGAGAAAGAAACGAATTGAATTCGAATCTGGGATGCCTTTAAAGCTTAGAGATGGCCTCTATTTATAGGGGAGAGGTCGGCTTGGGGTTTTGGTTTCTGGCCGATGTGGGATTTCTGGATTTTCCATTAAGCCGTCGGCTAAAGCCTTTAGCCGCCGGCTAAACTGAATTGTACCCCAAGTCAAACACGCATCGCACCACCTTACACCCTAATACCTTTAGCCGCCAGCTAAAGCCTTTAGCCGGCGGTTGAACTCTGATTCCAGAATATTCCATTCTTGTTACCAGCTCAATGCCTTTTTAAAACTTTCTTATTTGTTTCTGTTAATTTCTTTTAGCTTCTAATTAATTTATCAACTTTGATAAATTAACAACTTAATTAATTAACTATGATAATAATTCCAATTAATATTATCTCTCTTATTGTTTCTCTTACTGTTCATCGAGGGCAACCCAAAAAGGACTATACTTATAACAATAGTCTTACCAATTAGTTATGACCTTGGACACTATTTCCAACACTAATGTCCTAAGCATATAAGGTTGTATGTGAGTAAATGTCTAAAAAGATCATTCCCGCTAGTTGTCCACTCAACTAGTTAATATCCAAATGTTTGTTTGTATGATTATAATCGTTTGTGTTTGTAGTTTATAATTGTGTACGGCCCGTTGGTGATGGTTTGTAATAATAATCCAAAGTATTTTTATTAATAAGTTTCATTGTACGCTTATAAAAGTATATGTTAAGTGTTTCCGAGTTGTTCCAAAGATTGTATTTTGTCGTTTGCGTTAAATCAAATATATCGTGATATTGTCTGTTGGAACGTTAGTTATGAGAAATCGGTGTTGAACACTATTTATGAGACAGTCTTGATCACTATTCATGAGACAGTCTCCGGAATTACTATTCATGAGACAATCAGGTTTTCGGGAATTACTATTCATGAGACAATCAACGTTTACTATTCATGAGACAATTGAGAATTTTGAGACAATCAACGTTTTGCGAGTTTCATAATTGTTGCGACAGAAGCATTGTCGCAGTCGTTGCGACAATGGGGCTTCTGTCGCAGGTGCCTTGCGACAAAAGGGTTCAGTTGTATTCGTTTTCGTTCAAGTGTTTTTGGGTGTCGTTTTTATGGTTCGGGTTTAATTCATACGTGTCGTTTTTTAACCAAGTTTCATAATATAATTATCAAGGTTCATTTCGGGCTAAATTCTTAACGTTTTACATTTTGTTCGCTTCTAACGTTTTGAGGTTCGTTTTCGTTGACTTGGTCAAACGTGCTCGGTTTGACCCGAAACTTTTACCCAACCCTTAAATATGTTTATAGAGCTTGTAAAAATTATCGTGACGTTTCGTGGTTTACCCGAAGTGTCGGTTTTAAGATGTTGCGAAAAATCAGTCCCTTTGGCGTTTTTACAGATTTCCGACTCGTTTCAAGGCCCGATTTCACCAAGCTATGTTCCGAAATAAATTATGAGAAAATTCACAGTTGCTCATATTTGTCTTACGTAATTTATGTAATTTTTCCAGATTTTTGGAAGGTCGTTTAGTGGACTAAATAAAATCGTGAAGCACCTAAGGTCTAGTTTCGGGCAAAAACAGTCACAAGCTCTCACATCGAATTTTCTAGCAAAAACGGTGTATTTCTAGGAGATGAGTTCTAAACGAAAGTTGTATCTAACAAAATTACCAAACTTTTCCAAGTGGTTTCACACTTTTATTTTATGTACACGATTTATTATGATTTTTCTACTAACTCGAAAATTCTGGACAGAAAACATAACCACATAATCTAGTGTTTTAAACTCGTTTTGGTTGATGTTTTGGACATATAATGGTTGAGTGAGCACTAGATCATGATTATAAACATATTACAAGTATTTTAGAAAAGTTTTGAAGTTCTTACAAGTATGGTACAACCGAGGAGAAGAAGGAGAAGTCGTAGAGCTCGTTTTGGTGCGTTTTCTTGAATTTCGGCATGGCGGCTCGTGGTGGCACTATGGTTGTGATATGGTGGACTTATGGTGGTGGTTTTTCTGGTCTACAACTGAGAGAGAGTGAGAGAGATTAGGGAGTGGGTGTGGAATTATTGAATGAGAGAAATGGGAAGATTGGTGAGAGTTAAGGAAATGAGATGGGTGTAAGGGGTATGGGAACCCATACTCCCTTGCAGATTTTCTCCATATTTTGGGGTGGGTCTCACCCCATGTAATGTTTAAATCTTGCTCCCAAAGTTGCGTAGCGTGCGGCGCTCGTTTACCCGTTTGTTTTACGTTTTAAAAACTCATTATACGTTTTATATAATATATTTCATTAATGTTTTAAAACACAATATTTTTAATAAAAAAAATCTTACCCAAAAGAATATATTCTAAGTTATTAAAATATATTTTGGTTTTCGTTCGGTTGTCGGTTGCGAATTGTGCGTTTATTTGAATCGCGTAACGTTTTTAAACGTTATAATCGTACGCGTGTAATTGCGATATTTTTTTTTACTTGAAGTATTTTTATCAAAATACTTAATAATGAGTTATAAAAATATAACTTGAATTTATTTCATTTGTCAGGCGCGTTTGGTGCATTTTCAGTCGTGTTTGGTTACGTTTTAACAAAACGTATACGTTTGTTATATTATCCAAATACTAGTGTTATTAAATAATTTCGTATTATTTAATAATTGTTTCACCAACGTCCGTATTTGTGTTGTCGGATATTTATCCTACCCGAATTTGTACGATTTAAACAAATCATATACTCGTGTATATTTAAATATACCAATTGCCGCACATATTTAGCCTAATATAAACTAAATACATGTAATTATAACACAGTTAGGCACAGTAATAATGTCCTAAAATGTCGGGTGTCACGGATAGTCCTTTAGAAACTTTAATTACACCAAGTATCCTTTATTTAGAAACTTGTTATGCAAATAGTTATTGTTTCCGGATTAGAGGAGAACGCTACTTTGGGAGGGCATGAGGAGCAAGAGAATCCTAACCCTCTAATTTCAGATCAACGGCTAGGAATGTTAAAAGAAAGTAAAAGCAGTTAAAAATCCAAAAGACTATTTTGGTAAAATTGTCACTCCTTGCTCAACTCACTTCCTACTTGAAGTTCGGAAGACCGCTAGTCACAACCACACGCAGTCACTGGATTCCGGCCAGTTCGCACACCGAAACTAGATTCCGAATAACGCACACGCGGTCAACATATTACGGCTACCTCACATACCGTAACCAGGTTCCAACCACCTCGCACGCATCCACCAAGTTCCGACCACCTCACACGCATTTACCAAGTTCCGGCCACCTCACATGTAACACCCCCAAATTTAACAGTTTGCGGAAGCGATGTTTTTGGGTGTTACTAATCAATAATCACAAGCACAAAGGATACAGTGAACGACTCTAAATGAGACGTTCGAAAAGTTATTACATTAATACATAAGTAGTTTCAAAATACAAGCTCGAGTTCAAGTAAATTCCTAGAGATTCTAATACATAACAACTAGTACAAAAGTAATGTAATAAAATCTCCAAGCTTGTAAATGCATGCGACTCGAGCTAAGTAAGCTTATCCTGCTGGGCATCCCTACTGATGCTGTGTACCTGAGAAGCATTACTAAAACGGTCAACCAAAAAGGTTGGTGAATCTCACAGGTTTGTAAGTAAGTAAACAGTTTGAACACACAAGTAGTATTTGTAAATCATAGCCAGCCAGTAAGTAACGATCACAGGTTATGCTCATCGTTAACTTAAGTTTTAATAAGTGGTGGTCGCAGGATATGCAGACCGTTTGATACAATTGCCATGAGCCACCATAGTTGAAGCTTAACGTACAGTAAATATAGGTACCCCCTCATGAATGTAATCCAAAACATTCATACGGAACGAGTAAGAAACGCCCGTTTCTACAGGAACGGTTCGTGGTAGTGCTTGCTACCCCGGGCGGGGATTGTCAGTCCCATATGGATCCATATACTAAAACTCGCGCTTATCACATAACTAACAACTATGGTTCAGGAGGATTTCATTGGATTAGTCGTAAACTCATGCAGTTGGCGTATTCGTAATCTCATACAGTAAGTAATTCATGGCAGCAAGTAAGTTTTGTGTGTTCATGTAAAACAGTAATGCATCTCACCCCTGAGTAAAAACAGTAAAGTAGGGGCTGTAAGACTCACCTGAGTCTGGCAGATAATGCAGTAAGTAAGCAAGTAGTATCCCGAACTAGCAACCCTTAGCGTCCTAATACGCATAAGGTTTAGTAAGTAAATGGAATACTTGTAAAGTATTCATGCTAGTTGTTCCCAAACTAGTTAATGTCCGTTAGTTTGTTTGTACGTTTGTATAAAGGTTGTACGGTCTGTTTGTTATCTGTGTATAATAATAATTCCATCCATTATTATTATGTATTCATAGTAGTTGTACAGTTGTAAAGTATACTCGTATAATCGTTTGTTTGTATTACAACATGTATCGTTTGCGTAAGTTCCAATGGGCTTAAACCCCAAAGGGTACGAGTGAAACCTCGTAAGTATTCGAGTGTATGTTCGTATCAGTTAACGTGTAATCCAGCACGTAACTAGTGAGTGAACTTGTAAGTTCGTATCGGATGTAATCCCGTGTAATGTACAAGTGTAAGTTCGTTGGAGTGTAATCTCCTAAGTATTTCGAGTGTAAACTCGTGTGCGTGTGTGAGTGAAATCTCACGTTAGTTTAGCATAGTCTTGTACGTATTCAATTGTTGTTGTATACTTTCAAAAGTATAGTATTTTCAGGTATAAGTAGCATCGTATTTGATTTAGTAGTTGAAAAGTGATTCTAACACTTAGAGTATATTTTGTTTTCTGATCTGGGCTTTCTGCGACACAAGGCTTGTATCGCAGACCGTATGCGACATAAGGTCTGTGTCGTATGGATTTGTTTCGATTTAGTGTTTATGCGACACAATGGTTGTGTCGCAGACAAGGGTACGACACAATGATACGACATAGTCGTTGTGTCGCAATCAAGCGATAGGTAAACTTTGTGTCGTAGATGGTACGACATATAATGCGACATAAGAGTTGTGTCGCATACATTGCGACATAACGTGCGACATAACATGCGACATAGCGTAGTGTCGCATGAAATTTCGGTCCGATGCGACACAAGAGGTCTGTTCGGAAATTTAGTTTCCGAAAACGTATTTTCCGGTTTCCGTTGGGTCTAGAACTTTTATACTAGTTTTAATACGTTATAATGAGTTCATAATAACTATTGGTATTCGTTTTTAATGTTGGTGATGTCGTTTTCTTTAAAATGACCAAAACCGACATTTACGTTAACGTGTTCAAAAACGAGTTTAAATTACATATTTGGACATTACTAAGTTAGGGAAACAATAATCTAGCAAAATAAATGTAATCGGAAAAGTTTCGGGTCGTCGGAAAACTTACAAAGTTGTCGAAACGAAAATCCGAAAAGATAGGTTTGTAGCTCTCGTTGTGGTGATCGTCGTTGCTCCTTTCCGTTTTGTGATTTAAGCTCGTTTTGTGGGTGTTTTCTTGAGAGAGAGAGTGACCGAGATAGAGAGAGAGATGAGGGTTAGAGAGAGAGTTGAGAAAGATTGAGTGAGAGGGTGGGTTTGGTTGTGTTTGTGATCAAAGGGGCATGGGGGTGGTGCCCCATGTCTTGGCCGGTTTTGGTGGGGTCCACCAAGTGTGGATCTCACCAATTTTTGTTCCCTCGCGTACGCGCTCCGTGCGGTGTTCGTTTCCCCGGTCGTTTAAACGTTAAAATCATTTTATACGCGATTATATATACGTTTTAGATTACGAATTAATACTCGATAATTAAAGTGTAGTATTTTACCAAAATACTAGTTTTTAAGTCATAAATCATAACTTAGTTTTGTTTTGTCGGTTGGTCGAGTTTTCGGAGAGTTCGGTGACGTTTTAATTAAAACATACGTTTTCCGTTATATTATAAACATAATATAAAGTAATGATCAAAGTAATTAAATAATTTCACATTATTTAATAGTTGTTTTATTAATGTTCGCAAGTTGTACGATTTTTGTTTTATACGATCTGTACGAATCGTATACGCGTATATATATATATTCCATCCATATATATAATAAGTAAATAACGTATATAATCCTATTTCATATTATATACAAGTAATAATCACGTAATTAGGAAAATTTTAAATTGATCCTAATTTTGGGGTTGTTACATTCTCCCCTTGTTAATAAAATTTCGTCCCGAAATTTGTTCGAAGTAGTAATCGGTAGTTCGATACTAGTCAGGTAGCTGTAATGTGTACTAGCAGCCTACAGTTGTAGGGTAGGTCCTACAGTGTTTGAAATCAAGTAATCGTTAAGTGGTAACGTACCCTAAATTTTGTTGCCGGGTGGTAGTGGGCATTTGGCCTTGAGATGGCCAGCACTCCCACAGTTGAAGCAGAGTTTAGCCTTAGGAGGATTCGTACTTTTAGGGTAGGGTTTGCATCGACCGGTGGGTATGGTACACGGTCCTTCATGATGCCGAGTGCATCGGGAACAGAAAGGTTTCTTTCCCAAGTAATTTCCTGAAGAGTTGGAGGGAGTAATCTTCACCCTTTTTGCTGGGGGTGACGTACAATCAGTGTCGGTATCCTCTTCAGTAGGAGTACTTTGTGAAGTTGGTGGTGAAGTAGGGTTTTCTAAAGCTATCAAACGTAGCTCGTACTCACGCATACGTATGTCATTTTGGAAAGCAATTCGTCGTAAGTCATCAATGTCTTCCCGTGCTTCAGTAAGTTGTTTTCGCAGCGAATCAATAGTTTGGTTAAGGTGGCTGACTGATTCAGTAGTCAAGGTTTCATCAACTGATGCTTTTGCAGCAGTTAGAGCAGCAGGAGAGGCAGGTGCTGCTGCTGATTCAGCGGAGTGTTCTGTATCACACTCGAGTTCGAGGAGGTAAGGAAACATCTTCGGTTCCTCACTGAGCAGTTCATTTTGCAGTGTAGGGTTGTTGACAGAGTGAGTTGTCATTTCCTACGAAATAAGTGTTCTATTTAAGAATTTGCCTCAAGTAAGTGAAGTTATATTAATTTATCTGTTTAAAGTAACGAATAGCATACGAGTTCCCGGTCTCAACCAGTGTGAGATAATTGGGAAGGGAGTTTGGGTTACTGTATCTAAAGTGTAAGGCAAATGGCGTTGTCGGGATTTAAGTAGTCGGTCGTTTCCTAATCCTATTGTGTACTTAGGATCAAAGAAAACACACAGAATAAAATACAGTTATACATAAGTCATTAAGCGAGAGATTTATGAGAAAGCAGATTCGGGTAGTCAAAGAATAAGCGTACCCGGGTTGAGTAAATCACAGAGTCTCGGATTTGGGTCATCCTCTCTAGCATTGACTACATAAGCTCTACTCCTTGTATTGTTGGTTCGGGGTTTCAGCTTAGGGCAATCCTTCCTGAAGTGCCCGGTACCGTTGCACTCATAGCAGGTTTTGGGTGCGGAAGTATCAGTACCAGTGGGGTTGGTTCGGCAGTCTTGGGCCAGGTGCCCGAATTTCTTGCACTTAGTGCAGGGACAGGAGCCATTATGATGGCGACTACATTTGGAGCAGTAAGGCTTGCTCCCCTTGTAAGCCTTTGAGTCATTGACGTTGACAATTGCAAGCTTTTTGTCAGAGGTAGGGTTGGATGAGTGGGGACTCACTTCCCATTTACGTTTGTTATTCGCAGACGGGGTTGAAGTCGAGCCACGGCGGACAGAATTAGCCGTTAACTCATGAGCCATACGAATGGCGCTCTGAATAGTTCCCGGTTTGGACGAAGTTACTAAATCTTGAAGTCGTTCGGGAAGTCCATCAACGTACTTTTCAATCCTTTTGTATTCAGGATCAACCATGGTTGGGCACAAAAGTGCCAGTTGGTGAAAGCGATTGGTGTAACCGGTGATGTCATCACCCTGCATTTTGTGATTCCAAAATTCCACTTCCAATTGTTTCAGCTCATCTCTTGGGCAGTACTCGCCCCTCAGCATATTCTTCAGTTCATCCCACTGTAGTTTGTAAGCCTCGGCAACGCTCACAGTCTGTGCATATGTGTTCCACCAGGTAAGGGCGGTGTCAGAAAAGGTGCTGGCGGCGAATTTGACTTTATCCTCTTCCTTGCAGTTGCAGATGAGGAACACTGATTCGACTTTCTCGGTCCATCGAATCAGACCGATTGCTCCTTCAGTTCCTGCAAAGTTCAGCGGCTTGCAGTTATGGAAATCCTTGTAGGTGCAGGTTTTGGGTTGTGGTCCATTAGTAGCTGTATCTTCGCTACCAGGGGTTGATGTTCGGGTAGCTAGGGCTTGAGCCACGCTACGGGCAATTATACCCGCTACTTCGGCTTCAGTAAGAGTGATTTGTCGTCGAGGAGGCATGTTCCTTGAAACAATAAATAAAGAACATGTGAAGGTTTGAACAAGAATTATGATTGTGATGGTTTTAGTAAGTTTAGAGAAAATATGCCAAAGTTTGAAGGTTGTTTAAAGTTGTGTACTATAAATAAGTTTATACGGTTTTGAAGTTTTTGAAAATTTTATAAAACATTTTTGTGAGAAATTTTGTAACAAGTTTGATAAAAATACATTTGTTATAAAATTTTGATAGTAAAAGTCGGTTGTATAATTTGAAATCTACCGAAAACTTGAGTTGAAAATGGTTCGGTTGAGAGTATGGTCGGTGACAAGGTTTTGAATTTCTTGTATAACAATAACTGTTTAAAACAGAAGTTATGAAAGTTCCAGTGTAAAAGCAGGTTAAAATTTGTTGAAGATGTTTTTCCTAGAATACATTTAACAGTGCAGTAATGTACGTTGTAGAATGTTATAAACGTAGAATTAGATAGGAATAGTAAATGAAAACAAGGTCTCGATCTTTATATCGAAGGACGTTCGAGTAACTATGGTTGTCGGTTATAATGGTGTGGAGATCTTCGGACGTATGTCGGTATTCGTGAATTCATAAAAGTTAAATAAGGACAGAATGACGAGAATCGAGTTGTCGTTTGTTCGATGAAATTTTAAAGAATATTGATTTCGTAGTAGTCGAGAGAGTATCGTATCGGGGAAAGAGGCCTATGTATATATATATATATCACATAACCGCCTAGTTCGTGTCTAGCACAATCACGTAAAGTCCCGGTTCTCTCGAGGTCAGAGTCAGCTAATGCATTCCGGTTCAACATAACCCCTTTCAGAACTCACATCATCTTCATTTAATTGTACATAGTTGATCAGGCTATGTTAAATTAAACTCGTATGCTGTAATTCCTGAACCAGTTATACTTAATGAGGAATACTGCCTAACGGTCATAGTCTAGGCCCACTAAATGCAACCTAGTTCACTATAACCTTAGGCTCTGATACCAATCTGTAACACCCCCAAATTTAACAGTTTGCGGAAGCGATGTTTTTGGGTGTTACTAATCAATAATCACAAGCACAAAGGATACAGTGAACGACTCTAAATGAGACGTTCGAAAAGTTATTACATTAATACATAAGTAGTTTCAAAATACAAGCTCGAGTTCAAGTAAATTCCTAGAGATTCTAATACATAACAACTAGTACAAAAGTAATGTAATAAAATCTCCAAGCTTGTAAATGCATGCGACTCGAGCTAAGTAAGCTTATCCTGCTGGGCATCCCTACTGATGCTGTGTACCTGAGAAGCATTACTAAAACGGTCAACCAAAAAGGTTGGTGAATCTCACAGGTTTGTAAGTAAGTAAACAGTTTGAACACACAAGTAGTATTTGTAAATCATAGCCAGCCAGTAAGTAACGATCACAGGTTATGCTCATCGTTAACTTAAGTTTTAATAAGTGGTGGTCGCAGGATATGCAGACCGTTTGATACAATTGCCATGAGCCACCATAGTTGAAGCTTAACGTACAGTAAATATAGGTACCCCCTCATGAATGTAATCCAAAACATTCATACGGAACGAGTAAGAAACGCCCGTTTCTACAGGAACGGTTCGTGGTAGTGCTTGCTACCCCGGGCGGGGATTGTCAGTCCCATATGGATCCATATACTAAAACTCGCGCTTATCACATAACTAACAACTATGGTTCAGGAGGATTTCATTGGATTAGTCGTAAACTCATGCAGTTGGCGTATTCGTAATCTCATACAGTAAGTAATTCATGGCAGCAAGTAAGTTTTGTGTGTTCATGTAAAACAGTAATGCATCTCACCCCTGAGTAAAAACAGTAAAGTAGGGGCTGTAAGACTCACCTGAGTCTGGCAGATAATGCAGTAAGTAAGCAAGTAGTATCCCGAACTAGCAACCCTTAGCGTCCTAATACGCATAAGGTTTAGTAAGTAAATGGAATACTTGTAAAGTATTCATGCTAGTTGTTCCCAAACTAGTTAATGTCCGTTAGTTTGTTTGTACGTTTGTATAAAGGTTGTACGGTCTGTTTGTTATCTGTGTATAATAATAATTCCATCCATTATTATTATGTATTCATAGTAGTTGTACAGTTGTAAAGTATACTCGTATAATCGTTTGTTTGTATTACAACATGTATCGTTTGCGTAAGTTCCAATGGGCTTAAACCCCAAAGGGTACGAGTGAAACCTCGTAAGTATTCGAGTGTATGTTCGTATCAGTTAACGTGTAATCCAGCACGTAACTAGTGAGTGAACTTGTAAGTTCGTATCGGATGTAATCCCGTGTAATGTACAAGTGTAAGTTCGTTGGAGTGTAATCTCCTAAGTATTTCGAGTGTAAACTCGTGTGCGTGTGTGAGTGAAATCTCACGTTAGTTTAGCATAGTCTTGTACGTATTCAATTGTTGTTGTATACTTTCAAAAGTATAGTATTTTCAGGTATAAGTAGCATCGTATTTGATTTAGTAGTTGAAAAGTGATTCTAACACTTAGAGTATATTTTGTTTTCTGATCTGGGCTTTCTGCGACACAAGGCTTGTATCGCAGACCGTATGCGACATAAGGTCTGTGTCGTATGGATTTGTTTCGATTTAGTGTTTATGCGACACAATGGTTGTGTCGCAGACAAGGGTACGACACAATGATACGACATAGTCGTTGTGTCGCAATCAAGCGATAGGTAAACTTTGTGTCGTAGATGGTACGACATATAATGCGACATAAGAGTTGTGTCGCATACATTGCGACATAACGTGCGACATAACATGCGACATAGCGTAGTGTCGCATGAAATTTCGGTCCGATGCGACACAAGAGGTCTGTTCGGAAATTTAGTTTCCGAAAACGTATTTTCCGGTTTCCGTTGGGTCTAGAACTTTTATACTAGTTTTAATACGTTATAATGAGTTCATAATAACTATTGGTATTCGTTTTTAATGTTGGTGATGTCGTTTTCTTTAAAATGACCAAAACCGACATTTACGTTAACGTGTTCAAAAACGAGTTTAAATTACATATTTGGACATTACTAAGTTAGGGAAACAATAATCTAGCAAAATAAATGTAATCGGAAAAGTTTCGGGTCGTCGGAAAACTTACAAAGTTGTCGAAACGAAAATCCGAAAAGATAGGTTTGTAGCTCTCGTTGTGGTGATCGTCGTTGCTCCTTTCCGTTTTGTGATTTAAGCTCGTTTTGTGGGTGTTTTCTTGAGAGAGAGAGTGACCGAGATAGAGAGAGAGATGAGGGTTAGAGAGAGAGTTGAGAAAGATTGAGTGAGAGGGTGGGTTTGGTTGTGTTTGTGATCAAAGGGGCATGGGGGTGGTGCCCCATGTCTTGGCCGGTTTTGGTGGGGTCCACCAAGTGTGGATCTCACCAATTTTTGTTCCCTCGCGTACGCGCTCCGTGCGGTGTTCGTTTCCCCGGTCGTTTAAACGTTAAAATCATTTTATACGCGATTATATATACGTTTTAGATTACGAATTAATACTCGATAATTAAAGTGTAGTATTTTACCAAAATACTAGTTTTTAAGTCATAAATCATAACTTAGTTTTGTTTTGTCGGTTGGTCGAGTTTTCGGAGAGTTCGGTGACGTTTTAATTAAAACATACGTTTTCCGTTATATTATAAACATAATATAAAGTAATGATCAAAGTAATTAAATAATTTCACATTATTTAATAGTTGTTTTATTAATGTTCGCAAGTTGTACGATTTTTGTTTTATACGATCTGTACGAATCGTATACGCGTATATATATATATTCCATCCATATATATAATAAGTAAATAACGTATATAATCCTATTTCATATTATATACAAGTAATAATCACGTAATTAGGAAAATTTTAAATTGATCCTAATTTTGGGGTTGTTACATTCTCCCCTTGTTAATAAAATTTCGTCCCGAAATTTGTTCGAAGTAGTAATCGGTAGTTCGATACTAGTCAGGTAGCTGTAATGTGTACTAAGCAGCCTACAGTTGTAGGGTAGGTCCTACAGTGTTTGAAATCAAGTAATCGTTAAGTGGTAACGTACCCTAAATTTTGTTGCCGGGTGGTAGTGGGCATTTGGCCTTGAGATGGCCAGCACTCCCACAGTTGAAGCAGAGTTTAGCCTTAGGAGGATTCGTACTTTTAGGGTAGGGTTTGCATCGACCGGTGGGTATGGTACACGGTCCTTCATGATGCCGAGTGCATCGGGAACAGAAAGGTTTCTTTCCCAAGTAATTTCCTGAAGAGTTGGAGGGAGTAATCTTCACCCTTTTTGCTGGGGGTGACGTACAATCAGTGTCGGTATCCTCTTCAGTAGGAGTACTTTGTGAAGTTGGTGGTGAAGTAGGGTTTTCTAAAGCTATCAAACGTAGCTCGTACTCACGCATACGTATGTCATTTTGGAAAGCAATTCGTCGTAAGTCATCAATGTCTTCCCGTGCTTCAGTAAGTTGTTTTCGCAGCGAATCAATAGTTTGGTTAAGGTGGCTGACTGATTCAGTAGTCAAGGTTTCATCAACTGATGCTTTTGCAGCAGTTAGAGCAGCAGGAGAGGCAGGTGCTGCTGCTGATTCAGCGGAGTGTTCTGTATCACACTCGAGTTCGAGGAGGTAAGGAAACATCTTCGGTTCCTCACTGAGCAGTTCATTTTGCAGTGTAGGGTTGTTGACAGAGTGAGTTGTCATTTCCTACGAAATAAGTGTTCTATTTAAGAATTTGCCTCAAGTAAGTGAAGTTATATTAATTTATCTGTTTAAAGTAACGAATAGCATACGAGTTCCCGGTCTCAACCAGTGTGAGATAATTGGGAAGGGAGTTTGGGTTACTGTATCTAAAGTGTAAGGCAAATGGCGTTGTCGGGATTTAAGTAGTCGGTCGTTTCCTAATCCTATTGTGTACTTAGGATCAAAGAAAACACACAGAATAAAATACAGTTATACATAAGTCATTAAGCGAGAGATTTATGAGAAAGCAGATTCGGGTAGTCAAAGAATAAGCGTACCCGGGTTGAGTAAATCACAGAGTCTCGGATTTGGGTCATCCTCTCTAGCATTGACTACATAAGCTCTACTCCTTGTATTGTTGGTTCGGGGTTTCAGCTTAGGGCAATCCTTCCTGAAGTGCCCGGTACCGTTGCACTCATAGCAGGTTTTGGGTGCGGAAGTATCAGTACCAGTGGGGTTGGTTCGGCAGTCTTGGGCCAGGTGCCCGAATTTCTTGCACTTAGTGCAGGGACAGGAGCCATTATGATGGCGACTACATTTGGAGCAGTAAGGCTTGCTCCCCTTGTAAGCCTTTGAGTCATTGACGTTGACAATTGCAAGCTTTTTGTCAGAGGTAGGGTTGGATGAGTGGGGACTCACTTCCCATTTACGTTTGTTATTCGCAGACGGGGTTGAAGTCGAGCCACGGCGGACAGAATTAGCCGTTAACTCATGAGCCATACGAATGGCGCTCTGAATAGTTCCCGGTTTGGACGAAGTTACTAAATCTTGAAGTCGTTCGGGAAGTCCATCAACGTACTTTTCAATCCTTTTGTATTCAGGATCAACCATGGTTGGGCACAAAAGTGCCAGTTGGTGAAAGCGATTGGTGTAACCGGTGATGTCATCACCCTGCATTTTGTGATTCCAAAATTCCACTTCCAATTGTTTCAGCTCATCTCTTGGGCAGTACTCGCCCCTCAGCATATTCTTCAGTTCATCCCACTGTAGTTTGTAAGCCTCGGCAACGCTCACAGTCTGTGCATATGTGTTCCACCAGGTAAGGGCGGTGTCAGAAAAGGTGCTGGCGGCGAATTTGACTTTATCCTCTTCCTTGCAGTTGCAGATGAGGAACACTGATTCGACTTTCTCGGTCCATCGAATCAGACCGATTGCTCCTTCAGTTCCTGCAAAGTTCAGCGGCTTGCAGTTATGGAAATCCTTGTAGGTGCAGGTTTTGGGTTGTGGTCCATTAGTAGCTGTATCTTCGCTACCAGGGGTTGATGTTCGGGTAGCTAGGGCTTGAGCCACGCTACGGGCAATTATACCCGCTACTTCGGCTTCAGTAAGAGTGATTTGTCGTCGAGGAGGCATGTTCCTTGAAACAATAAATAAAGAACATGTGAAGGTTTGAACAAGAATTATGATTGTGATGGTTTTAGTAAGTTTAGAGAAAATATGCCAAAGTTTGAAGGTTGTTTAAAGTTGTGTACTATAAATAAGTTTATACGGTTTTGAAGTTTTTGAAAATTTTATAAAACATTTTTGTGAGAAATTTTGTAACAAGTTTGATAAAAATACATTTGTTATAAAATTTTGATAGTAAAAGTCGGTTGTATAATTTGAAATCTACCGAAAACTTGAGTTGAAAATGGTTCGGTTGAGAGTATGGTCGGTGACAAGGTTTTGAATTTCTTGTATAACAATAACTGTTTAAAACAGAAGTTATGAAAGTTCCAGTGTAAAAGCAGGTTAAAATTTGTTGAAGATGTTTTTCCTAGAATACATTTAACAGTGCAGTAATGTACGTTGTAGAATGTTATAAACGTAGAATTAGATAGGAATAGTAAATGAAAACAAGGTCTCGATCTTTATATCGAAGGACGTTCGAGTAACTATGGTTGTCGGTTATAATGGTGTGGAGATCTTCGGACGTATGTCGGTATTCGTGAATTCATAAAAGTTAAATAAGGACAGAATGACGAGAATCGAGTTGTCGTTTGTTCGATGAAATTTTAAAGAATATTGATTTCGTAGTAGTCGAGAGAGTATCGTATCGGGGAAAGAGGCCTATGTATATATATATATATCACATAACCGCCTAGTTCGTGTCTAGCACAATCACGTAAAGTCCCGGTTCTCTCGAGGTCAGAGTCAGCTAATGCATTCCGGTTCAACATAACCCCTTTCAGAACTCACATCATCTTCATTTAATTGTACATAGTTGATCAGGCTATGTTAAATTAAACTCGTATGCTGTAATTCCTGAACCAGTTATACTTAATGAGGAATACTGCCTAACGGTCATAGTCTAGGCCCACTAAATGCAACCTAGTTCACTATAACCTTAGGCTCTGATACCAATCTGTAACACCCCCAAATTTAACAGTTTGCGGAAGCGATGTTTTTGGGTGTTACTAATCAATAATCACAAGCACAAAGGATACAGTGAACGACTCTAAATGAGACGTTCGAAAAGTTATTACATTAATACATAAGTAGTTTCAAAATACAAGCTCGAGTTCAAGTAAATTCCTAGAGATTCTAATACATAACAACTAGTACAAAAGTAATGTAATAAAATCTCCAAGCTTGTAAATGCATGCGACTCGAGCTAAGTAAGCTTATCCTGCTGGGCATCCCTACTGATGCTGTGTACCTGAGAAGCATTACTAAAACGGTCAACCAAAAAGGTTGGTGAATCTCACAGGTTTGTAAGTAAGTAAACAGTTTGAACACACAAGTAGTATTTGTAAATCATAGCCAGCCAGTAAGTAACGATCACAGGTTATGCTCATCGTTAACTTAAGTTTTAATAAGTGGTGGTCGCAGGATATGCAGACCGTTTGATACAATTGCCATGAGCCACCATAGTTGAAGCTTAACGTACAGTAAATATAGGTACCCCCTCATGAATGTAATCCAAAACATTCATACGGAACGAGTAAGAAACGCCCGTTTCTACAGGAACGGTTCGTGGTAGTGCTTGCTACCCCGGGCGGGGATTGTCAGTCCCATATGGATCCATATACTAAAACTCGCGCTTATCACATAACTAACAACTATGGTTCAGGAGGATTTCATTGGATTAGTCGTAAACTCATGCAGTTGGCGTATTCGTAATCTCATACAGTAAGTAATTCATGGCAGCAAGTAAGTTTTGTGTGTTCATGTAAAACAGTAATGCATCTCACCCCTGAGTAAAAACAGTAAAGTAGGGGCTGTAAGACTCACCTGAGTCTGGCAGATAATGCAGTAAGTAAGCAAGTAGTATCCCGAACTAGCAACCCTTAGCGTCCTAATACGCATAAGGTTTAGTAAGTAAATGGAATACTTGTAAAGTATTCATGCTAGTTGTTCCCAAACTAGTTAATGTCCGTTAGTTTGTTTGTACGTTTGTATTCGTTTGTAAATCGTAGTTTGTATAAAGGTTGTACGGTCTGTTTGTTATCTGTGTATAATAATAATTCCATCCATTATTATTATGTATTCATAGTAGTTGTACAGTTGTAAAGTATACTCGTATAATCGTTTGTTTGTATTACAACATGTATCGTTTGCGTAAGTTCCAATGGGCTTAAACCCCAAAGGGTACGAGTGAAACCTCGTAAGTATTCGAGTGTATGTTCGTATCAGTTAACGTGTAATCCAGCACGTAACTAGTGAGTGAACTTGTAAGTTCGTATCGGATGTAATCCCGTGTAATGTACAAGTGTAAGTTCGTTGGAGTGTAATCTCCTAAGTATTTCGAGTGTAAACTCGTGTGCGTGTGTGAGTGAAATCTCACGTTAGTTTAGCATAGTCTTGTAATTATTCAATTGTTGTTGTATACTTTCAAAAGTATAGTATTTTCAGGTATAAGTAGCATCGTATTTGATTTAGTAGTTGAAAAGTGATTCTAACACTTAGAGTATATTTTGTTTTCTGATCTGGGCTTTCTGTGACACAAGGCTTGTATCGCAGACCGTATGCGACATAAGGTCTGTGTCGTATGGATTTGTTTCGATTTAGTGTTTATGCGACACAATGGTTGTGTCGCAGACAAGGGTACGACACAATGATACGACATAGTCGTTGTGTCGCAATCAAGCGATAGGTAAACTTTGTGTCGTAGATGGTACGACATATAATGCGACATAAGAGTTGTGTCGCATACATTGCGACATAACGTGCGACATAACATGCGACATAGCGTAGTGTCGCATGAAATTTCGGTCCGATGCGACACAAGAGGTCTGTTCGGAAATTTAGTTTCCGAAAACGTATTTTCCGGTTTCCGTTGGGTCTAGAACTTTTATACTAGTTTTAATACGTTATAATGAGTTCATAATAACTATTGGTATTCGTTTTTAATGTTGGTGATGTCGTTTTCTTTAAAATGACCAAAACCGACATTTACGTTAACGTGTTCAAAAACGAGTTTAAATTACATATTTGGACATTACTAAGTTAGGGAAACAATAATCTAGCAAAATAAATGTAATCGGAAAAGTTTCGGGTCGTCGGAAAACTTACAAAGTTGTCGAAACGAAAATCCGAAAAGATAGGTTTGTAGCTCTCGTTGTGGTGATCGTCGTTGCTCCTTTCCGTTTTGTGATTTAAGCTCGTTTTGTGGGTGTTTTCTTGAGAGAGAGAGTGACCGAGATAGAGAGAGAGATGAGGGTTAGAGAGAGTTGAGAGAGATTGAGTGAGAGGGTGGGTTTGGTTGTGTTTGTGATCAAAGGGGCATGGGGGTGGTGCCCCATGTCTTGGCCGGTTTTGGTGGGGTCCACCAAGTGTGGATCTCACCAATTTTTGTTCCCTCGCGTACGCGCTCCGTGCGGTGTTCGTTTCCCCGGTCGTTTAAACGTTAAAATCATTTTATACGCGATTATATATACGTTTTAGATTACGAATTAATACTCGATAATTAAAGTGTAGTATTTTACCAAAATACTAGTTTTTAAGTCATAAATCATAACTTAGTTTTGTTTTGTCGGTTGGTCGAGTTTTCGGAGAGTTCGGTGACGTTTTAATTAAAACATACGTTTTCCGTTATATTATTAACATAATATAAAGTAATGATCAAAGTAATTAAATAATTTCACATTATTTAATAGTTGTTTTATTAATGTTCGCAAGTTGTACGATTTTTGTTTTATACGATCTGTACGAATCGTATACGCGTATATATATATATTCCATCCATATATATATAATAAGTAAATAACATATATAATCCTATTTCATATTATATACAAGTAATAATCACGTAATTAGGAAAATTTTAAATTGATCCTAATTTTGGGGTTGTTACATCGCACACTGATGCGTGTGAAAGCGTCTAGTTTTATTATTTATAAAGTACAGGAAATACCAATCACTACTATCACACAACCAGACAAGAATACCCGATCGGAATAGTATAGCTATGGTAAGTCCAGGTCGATCTCAGGAACACAAGAATGGTGGTTTATTAATTAAAATAAGAAATAACTAATTATCCCAGAAAACGGTAAACAAAGGGGGACGTTTTAGTTCCGTGCGAACAATTGTTGTAAAACAATAAATGAAAATAATTAAACTAAATAAAACTTAAATAAAAGAAATAAATAAATAAAACAATAGGAATGAATAAGCAATTGTGTAGTAACTCCACTTAGATTCATATATCCCGATTGATTGCATATTGATTATTCAATTGTGATTTCTTTTATATCAACTTAATACCAAATTCTTCAATGATTATAAGTTGAAAATGAATTAGCCAACGTTCCGGGTCCAACTAATCCCTACAATTTAAGGTTTCCCTAAATTGTGCATTAAGCATTCACGATCTATTATAATTCACCCTCACGGTACGAATTCTTCAACAATACCTATTAATAATCTCTTATTAACTTATTCGTTTTAGGTTATTAACTTTACTTTCTTAACCTATCAGACTCAACATATTTAGCAATGATTAAATAAACCTAGATTCACTAATCATCAATAATTAATAACACTAAAGGAACTCAATCTCATTAATATTATTAACCACGTTAAGGAGTAAAAGCTAATAAGCACCAACAACTAAGGTTACACGGGGAATATAATAATCTTCAATCAAATAACTTAGCCAATATGCAATATAATCATTCAATAATCATAATCTAAGTTTCACTACTACACAAATACTAAATATCAATTCATCATACGATATGCATAAAACAAAATATTCAATATCAAAAACATAATTGTAATTGAATTAAATAAAAAGTAGATACAAACCAAATGATGAATCACTTGAAGATTAGTTGAAATGGATTCAACCGTAGCTTTTCGTGCCTCCAAAAGTAACCTAAAATTCTTATTTTACTAACCCTAAACGAAATATATAAAAACCCTAACCTAAAATGTGATTTTTTTTTAGTCGTATGTGAGGCTGCCTTTTTATATCCGCTGAGGTCAAGATCCATACGGCGTATGGATATTGATCCGCCGTATGGATCAAAACTGCCGTACCCTCCAAGAATTACCAACCGACTCACTTTTGCATCCCATTTTCCATATTAAATGACACCGCCATTTTCTTTTTTTTTGCTAGCCTCCACCGACATTTTACTATAGATCATGGGTTGGACTTTGAATAAGACTGGGCTGTTGACTTATGATCACTTGTTGTTGGACTTGCTAGGCGTGGGCCCCATTTCTCTTTCAATCCCTCTGCGCCATTTTCTTTTCCTGTGTGTTCAGTGTTCACGTGATCTACAAATGAAACCATAAAATGATCATTATTCATTTTATTTATTTTTACAGTTATTATATTTTAGCATTATTACTTATTATTTAACTAACTAATAGTACCTACTATACTTATAATTATATTATTATGGTACTAGTACTACTTAAGACTAAACTATTATTATAACTTTAATATTATTATTATCATCATTATAACTATTATTTACTACTAATATTTAGTCTAACTAATTATTTGGTCCAACTCATAAACGATAATAAATATATATTCTAATTATTTTTGCTCAATCCTTTTAACTTTTCGAACTCAAATATGTACGAACTTTATTTATTAATATCACTCTTTTAACCACTTTGTCACAATCATATTTATGTACAACTAACTTTTATACAAAACCTACTTTATTTGATCTATTTTTAACTCATTTTTGTTCTTTTTCTAATTTAAACTCTATTTCTACCTATTTTGTAAATATGAACGAAATACGTATATTTTATCAAGTAAATGTAACAAAAATATACAAAAACTAGGGAATATTTGTAACATCCTCGAAATGGACCTAGTTGTTTATATATTATTTCTTGATTTAAATAAGTATTTAAATGAGTTTGGAAATAATATTGTCTGAATTAGTGAAATAATTGGAATAGGAGCCGAATATTCCAATGTGATAAGTGAATTATTAATTGTTGTAAATTAATATAGTTGACGGTACAATAATATGTTTGGACTCGCAAATGGTTTTCGGGTTCCAGACAATAGATTGTGATGGGGTATTAAATTATACCCGTATAATTGAAGGCGGTTCGTGAGGCCGACTTATATATATATATCCTTTCCTATTTAGGAAAGTTATTTATTTTCATTTAGAAACTCATAGAAACTCTCTGAAAACTTCCAAATCAATCCAGAAATCAAATCAGGAAGTTGTGATTCTCGTGAATCTTCATAATCATCAGATTACCATCGTTAGATTCTTCAATCAATGTGGAGAAGGCTCAGTGATATTAGACTACTGAGTGGAGGTCTGAGGTAGTCGGTGAGTGGATCTGTAACCTCAGTGTGATTTAGTTGTAATGATTTGATTTACAACAAGTAATTTATAGCATTACTTTTATATGATGCATCTGTTGAAATGTTTGCCATGATAGTCTGGCATGTTGCTTACTTAGCTAATTTGTGCTAATATGTAAGATTCAGAGGTCAACTTGATTTGATGGTTGGGCTTGTTGTTGTTGTAGACGACAGGAGATCTCGAAAGCTTGAAATGTTGGCTTAGAGATCTAGGTCGTGTGTGATCAACAACAAGTTATCGGTAGTGCTGTATGGGCCAATACAGTTGAACTATAAGTGTTCTTGGGTGCCAAACCGGTATATGGTTGCTCAGGGACCACCGATCCTCTTGACGTAGCTTGAATGACATTGTGAATGTCGGCTAGTGATTGAATGATTGATTCATTGTTTATTGTCTGTTTATTGTTATTTGATGTAAACAGATTGTTATGCTGAGTTGGACTGTTGTTATTGGTTCACTCACTTAGCGTTGTGCTAACCCCACCACAGTTCTTCCTGCAGGTTGTATTTTAATGGGACATATGGGGCAGGAGGTTGTTGGACTGGATGGAATGTTTGACAGGCTGTTACTCTGATGTTATTTTTATAACTGTAAAAGTGTTTTAAATCATATAACACCGAGTTTGTTGAAATGTCATGTGTTTGGCTTTGAAAAAGTCTATTGACATTTTGAGTACATTGATTGAAATGTTTTAAATATACGCTTCCGAGTCGCCAATATTATATGATTGTTTTTAATTAACGAGGGGTGTTATAAGCTGGTATCAGAGCAATAGTTTGGGTGAATTGAACATGATAGATTGTTCAATCCTAAACTTGATTGAGTTGAGTCAAACATTCCAGTGGGTGTGGGTTTAGTTGAGTAGTGAATGCATGTGAAAAGATGATTAGTTGAATATGTACTAACCCTTAACAAGTTGTGAAGTTGTTATTTGATTGCAGAGACGGAGGGACATGAGTATCTGATTGGTATATTTCATGTTTCCTCAACACTAGTGGGCTTAAGATTGCCAGGTAATCTTCGATAAGCCTGTGTTAAATTTAAATTAACTTGAACTGTTTACTTTGTTATGTTAAGTAAGCATTGTTGTGAAGTTAATTGAGTCAGACTGATATGATTCCCCAGTTTTGAGTCAACTAATGATTGTTATAGGTTGACATGAGGATAGAGGTATTGAATGGGATACTCATTGTGGTGATTATTTCTGATTGAATTGAAAAATGCAGAAATGTGAGTAAATGAGTAGATAAAGAGTTGATTAAGGTTTAACATGATTGATGTTAGAACCTAAGAGTGTCTTTATTGGTGAGACAAAATAATTGATAGTATTATGTTAATGGATTAATCACAAGGTGTGATCTAAATCCTTGTTTAAGGAAGGTTGTGTCATTTGAATTGATAATGATTGCTATTTGAGAAAGTATGTGTTTATATGACTACATGATATGTTGTGATTGTATATAAACACTTGATTTAAACCAGGATAGATAGGTTTATAAGAAATATAGCTTATGATAAAGCTAAATTGATTGAGAAAGTGATAGGTCTTTCTGGTCAATTATGAATTAATAGATGAAATGTTTTATAGTAACATGATTGAGTAGACTTGTTGTGACAGTGATGCTTGATATGATAGCATATGTCAAAGTGATGATAATTAAGTAAGAAGTGTCCTGAATTTTGAATGTAAATAGGGACATTGATTAGTGTAAGTAATGAAACAATGATGATGAGTTATCATGTGTTTGAGGTTTCAGATAAGTGATATACTGAGTAATTCAGTTGTTGAAAATTAGAACATTGTGTGTATGTGAGATGGCTTACATATGTAAGGTTGAATATGTAAGTAGTAAGCTGATTTTGAGTATGTGTCAGCTGTTAGAAATTATTAAAAGGATTTTGATTGATTTGAAATCATGAGAATAAATCACATTGATAATTATAATGTAGAGTAGCCTGAGAATGGATTGTGAAGAACATAATCTTGCAACGCCTGATCACCGTTGTTATATTATGTTGTGTCACATGAACTTGTTGAGGCTACTTGATATAAAAGAAATGTAATGTGATTTTGAATAATTAGCATGAAAGTCTGCTAAGTTGTTTAATAATTGTTTTGACAAGAAAACAATCAGTTGATAGGGCTGTGACTTTTAGACTGTAAAAGTGACAGTGTAAATGATAGTTGTCATTGATAGAGGTTTTGATGATAAACCTAGTTAACAAATTTGATTTTGTTGAACATGTAATTGTAATTGATTGTGATAAATTACATGTAGAGGAATTTGATAGTGTTTAGATGAATCACTATTTGATATCTGGCTTGTATGAAGCCAAAGTTGAGACATGATGGCATTGTCTTGCTTGAGAAACTACTAGTATTATTGAATGTAATAGTGTGAAGTATATGTTTGAAATTAAACCTACAATATGAATTGGCTTGTATGGAGCCAAGATTGAGGTAGGTTGATTTTGTTCTTGTGAAGGATTGATAAAATTATTGAATGTAATAATTTGAACTATGTGTTTGAAAGTGAACATATAAGATGAAATGGTTTGGGAGTTAACTTGATGGTATATTAACTTTGAAAGTCAAACCATGAATAGAGAATTGTGTATAAAATAAATTGCTTGTGATTGGTTTGAGGATAGGTCAAACTTGAGAAAAGCAATCAGAGGATTTTATTGATTGATTGATTGAAATCAAGGTTGACAAGTAGTCAACTGTGTGTGTTGAAATAGTCTAACATAGATTGAAATGTTATGATTGTGGGGAATATGATTGAATTCCTAGATTGATTAAATTATGTTGAAACGGGTCATTGAAGATCCAAAGGAGATAGATGAATTGTCTAAGTTTGTGAAACTTGGTTCATTACTTAAGGCTAGTATTAAGTAATTGAAATAGTGTTAAGTATAATTGAGTATTCAGTTAAGTAATATTTGATATTTGAACTGAATATGTGTTAAAGAATTATACAGATATAAAGTCATTGTTTGATATGACAGTTATAATTTGCTAAGATATGTTAGAATAATTAAATCACATTGATTAGAATTGTGATAAGACAGTCCTACCAGTGTATGAGGCTTGTGATGACATCCATGATTGGGTAAGAATGTGAGAAGCGAAATAATTGAAAGTTATTATTACTGATTGTGTAGGTTGATTTGTACCTCATGGTGAATTACTTAAGTATTGAAAGAATTGAATGGATTCTTTTGTTATTTGTTGATAGTATACAAGTAAAGTAAGTGATAAAGTGGTAAAGTGGGATTAGATCCAAATAAGGTATGATATGAAAGTATATCTGGAGCTGGATGGTGTAAAAGATTTAGTTGATCTTTGTATGATAAATTGAGGAAATATGAATTGAATGATTGTTCATATTTTAAGAAATTATATGTGTTAGAAAGTAAGGGAAACCTTGAGATTGATAAGTGATGATTGTATTCATTAAGCTTTTATTGTAAGTTTAAATTGAATTGTTTAAGTTATATACGAGCTGGTAAGTATATAAGTGAAACATAGAGTTGTTGATTTTCCATGACCTGTGGTATGGATATGTGATGATTAATAATATTGAAAAGGATTGATAAAGGCTCTAATAGTTTGAATGGCCTAGTGTATAGAATGAAATGGAATTGATGTGTATATATCCATTTAAGAGAATACCTGAAGTTGTGTAGTATGTATGTGTGATATACATGATAATAAATGGCATGATAAGTTTTAATAGAATGAATTAAAATGTGCCATAAGATATGTGGAGGTCAGTTAATTGTGATTAACTTGATGTAGATTTTGTTAAAAATGTGTTGAGAAGTAGCACATTGTGATATTGTGATACTTAAGTTGTAGTATCATAATATTGATTAAGACTGACTTAGTTGCTATATTGATGGGATGTAGTACTAAGTGATTATGTGATTATTGGATGTGTAAATTGTTGTTGTTGACAATTGATAGATTGTAATGAAAGGAGTTACAAGCAGAAATAAGCCAATGTAGAGGTTGGTTGAATGTAGGTAATATTTGATTGTGGTACTATTGTTGATTGAGCAAAGTACTTGTTGATTGTAGTTTTACCTACTGAGTGTGACCTCTGCTGTGCTTATTAAAGTGATATAAATCTGGATTACTTCTAAGTAAAGGATTTCATATGATAGTGATAGTGATATGTGAATATGATAGGTTGTTCAAAAGAGTATAGGTATGAAACTTTTGGATGGAAAGTTGACCTAGATTTGAATTTCAGATCTTTGATGGTAGAGATTTAAGATTGTGATCTGTATATTAGACTGGTTGTTAGTCGTGAAACTGAAATTATATTTCAGTGTTGCTAGGTACATTGGGGTTTAATAAACACTGTTGTTGTGATATTGTTGCTGCTGTTTTATTGTTAACAGTGATGAACAGTGAGAATAGGTTAAAGATTTTAGCATGTTGCTAATTTCGGGTTGCATAGACCTATTAAGTAATGTTAAGTTTTACTTGTTGATTTAGTGATTGTAGGTTTCACTTGTTAAAGTAAGTGTTTGCTTATAAGATATATCTGATTGATGATATTGATTAGATGCACTGTAAGTGTGCATAGGAAAAGATAGAAGCATGTACAATTGGATATGTGCATGTGGAAAGAATTCAACTAGTCTAAGAATAGTTGTAAGTTGCTATTGAGGACTAATGTATGCTAAGATGTATGTGATTATATCATATTAATTAGATTGAATGAGGTTAGATTTCGGGGACGAAATCTCTTTAAGGAGGGGAGAGTTGTAACATCCTCGAAATGGACCTAGTTGTTTATATATTATTTCTTGATTTAAATAAGTATTTAAATGAGTTTGGAAATAATATTGTCTGAATTAGTGAAATAATTGGAATAGGAGCCGAATATTCCAATGTGATAAGTGAATTATTAATTGTTGTAAATTAATATAGTTGACGGTACAATAATATGTTTGGACTCGCAAATGGTTTTCGGGTTCCAGACAATAGATTGTGATGGGGTATTAAATTATACCCGTATAATTGAAGGCGGTTCGTGAGGCCGACTTATATATA
The DNA here is from genome assembly GCA_949592205.1 of Helichrysum umbraculigerum. Classification (NCBI taxonomy): domain Eukaryota; kingdom Viridiplantae; phylum Streptophyta; class Magnoliopsida; order Asterales; family Asteraceae; genus Helichrysum; species Helichrysum umbraculigerum. Next base: position 101,838,039 of record CATIUR010000004.1, on the reverse strand, counting down.
TATATCCTTTCCTATTTAGGAAAGTTATTTATTTTCATTTAGAAACTCATAGAAACTCTCTGAAAACTTCCAAATCAATCCAGAAATCAAATCAGGAAGTTGTGATTCTCGTGAATCTTCATAATCATCAGATTACCATCGTTAGATTCTTCAATCAATGTGGAGAAGGCTCAGTGATATTAGACTACTGAGTGGAGGTCTGAGGTAGTCGGTGAGTGGATCTGTAACCTCAGTGTGATTTAGTTGTAATGATTTGATTTACAACAAGTAATTTATAGCATTACTTTTATATGATGCATCTGTTGAAATGTTTGCCATGATAGTCTGGCATGTTGCTTACTTAGCTAATTTGTGCTAATATGTAAGATTCAGAGGTCAACTTGATTTGATGGTTGGGCTTGTTGTTGTTGTAGACGACAGGAGATCTCGAAAGCTTGAAATGTTGGCTTAGAGATCTAGGTCGTGTGTGATCAACAACAAGTTATCGGTAGTGCTGTATGGGCCAATACAGTTGAACTATAAGTGTTCTTGGGTGCCAAACCGGTATATGGTTGCTCAGGGACCACCGATCCTCTTGACGTAGCTTGAATGACATTGTGAATGTCGGCTAGTGATTGAATGATTGATTCATTGTTTATTGTCTGTTTATTGTTATTTGATGTAAACAGATTGTTATGCTGAGTTGGACTGTTGTTATTGGTTCACTCACTTAGCGTTGTGCTAACCCCACCACAGTTCTTCCTGTAGGTTGTATTTTAATGGGACATATGGGGCAGGAGGTTGTCGGACTTGATGGAATGTTTGACAGGCTGTTACTCTGATGTTATTTTTATAACTGTAAAAGTGTTTTAAATCATATAACACCGAGTTTGTTGAAATGTCATGTGTTTGGCTTTGAAAAAGTCTATTGACATTTTGAGTACATTGATTGAAATGTTTTAAATATACGCTTCCGAGTCGCCAATATTATATGATTGTTTTTAATTAACGAGGGGTGTTATAATATTAGTTTATAAATATAGTACTATTTGATGCTATCACACACCGCAATCAGATTCCGAACACCTCGCACGCAGTCACCGAATTCCGGCCACCTCACACACCGCATACAATCTCGAACCACCACCGTCGAACTTTTGTTGCTCACAAATTTCAAATTATTAAATTTAACACTAATACATACAATTTATATAATTTAAAATCAAATATCTTCTTAAAAAAAGAAAAAAGAAAGTGGAAGAAAGTGAAAACAAAGAGTATGGAGAAGTTGCATTCTTTTCTGCATGCTCTCGGTTGTGATAGTGTGTGTGATATTTTATTATTATCTTTTCTTTTTTTGAGCTACTTTTCCTTCTAGGATTGTGAGCTTACAGTTGAAATTATTTACTAGTGTCATAGGGAGAATCTTCTATGTGGCTTGGGTATACCTTATTTTAACCTAAGGGTGTGTTTGGTACGATAGAAAGGAAAGCAGAGAAAGGGAAAGGGAAACACTTCCCTTGTTTTCCCTTGTTTGTTGTATGTAAAGAATGGAAACAAGGAATCAAATATTCATTCTCTTTCCCTTGTTTTAATTCTCTAAAAAAAGTGGAGAAAAGTGGTGAATGGAAATTTGAACGGAACATGTCTCACTTTCCATTCTCATGTGAATGAGGAGCAACTTAAAAAAAGAGAGGGGTATAAATACCCATCTGCACGTGACTTGCACATTTATCCCAAATCATAACAATTTTCAAGCAAACCCAACTCGTTCTCTCTCCGGCGATTCCAACCTCAAACATAATCGGCTTTTGTGATTTTCATCAATCTTGTTTCTCGTTAAGAATTTTATTATGATTCTTTAAACTGTTGATCTTCTCTTAATTTATTTACCTTCTACACTATTTAAAGAATTTCATAGATCTGAATTAATTTCTTGAACCCTAGCTTGTTCTAATATACGCAGTCACACACCACTCTCCAGAATTTCATCTTTTGTTGTTGTCATCACGATCCCAATGTGATAAGGTGTTATGTTGATATTTGCTTGTTCAAAGTTGGTGTTGATTTATGTAATTTTTGATTCCGTAAAGTTTCAAAGTATGTTTCAATAATAGATCTATATCTGATCAAAATAATAATAATAATAGATCTATACATATGAGTAACTTTAAAAATGAGAAATTGAATGACTGGTCATGAGATTTGTTGGAATAAACCGTCAATGAGGAAGACAGATCTACCAATGTAATCTGTTTCCATTCTATTGTCTAATACAACCAAACAAGATAATCAGTCTATAGCACCTTTCTTCACATCGATTCTCAATTTATACCAAACAATAGAATTGATATTCATTCTACAAGACTATTCCCTTTCTCACCCTTTCCATTCTCTATTACGTTTCCATTGTCAACAATTCACTCGTACCAAACATACCCTAAAGGTACTATATTATTTTATATAAAACAACATTATAAATTATTAAATCTAAAAATGCAAACTCATAACCTGTTAAAATATTTTAGTATAACCACTAGATTGTAGATTATGATATGTACTTCTAATTAATAAGAACAATTGAAAATAAAAATAAAAGATAATTACATTATATGATAGTCTTCAACAAAAAACATACTCACATTTTACACATAATTTTAGGTCTTTGAGAAAAATTACTGCTTATTTTAATAAAATATGATGTAGTGTTTTTATCATCGATGATGCAGTTTATAGTAATCATAATATAGTGTTTTTTATGGACCGATTATGCAAGGATTCTTATTAAAAGATTATGCAATGTCATCGTTTAATAATACGATGCAGTGTTTTTTAAGCAAACAATGATGCAGTAACATTTATTAATCAATGTAGTAACTTTTTATTGATCAATGTAATGGTTTTAGAAAAACAATGATGTGGTTATTTCTAACCATAATGTGGTAACACTTATCGATCAATGCAGTAACTTCTATTGATTTGTGTAGTGTTTTTTATTGAACGACAATGTTGTTTTTCATGAAAAACTTTTATACAAGTGTGTGTCGTTTGTTTTTTCTATATCACAATGATGCAATTATGGGTTGACCATGATGCGGTAACTTTTATCGATCGATGCAGCATTTTTGGTTTAAGGACAACGCAATGTTTTTATCAAACAATATCGAATTTTTTCTTTGTAAAAGCATAATGCAATATTTTTTTTATAAAAGGATGATGTAATTATTTGTAACCATGATTTGTTAACTTTTATCGATCGATGCAGTGTTTTTATCGAACAATGACACAATATTTTTGTAAAAGCATGATGCAGTGTTTTATTCTATAAAACGATGATGTAATTATCTGTATCCATGATGCAGTGACTTTTATCGATTGATGCAGTGTTTTTATCGAACAATAACATAATATTTTTGTAAAAGCATGATGCAGTGTTTTATTCTATAAAACGATGATGTAATTATCTGTATCTATGATGCAGTGTTTTTATCGAACAATAACATAATATTTTTGTAAAAGCATGATGCAGTGTTTTATTCTATAACACGATGATGTGATTATCTGTATCCATGATGCGGTGACTTTTATCGATCGATGCAGTGTTTTTATCGAACAATTACACAATATTTTGTAAAAGCATTATCCAGTGTTTTAGTCTATAAAACGGTGATGTAATTATATGTATCTATGATGCAATGACTTTTATCGACCGATGCAGTGACTTTTATTGATCGATGCAACATTTTTTATTTAACAATGATTTGTAAATTACACGTATAGTTTTAAATGTTTATGAGTATTTGTTTTTTTAGATAAAAGTCTTAAAGTTTGATGCACTTTACGTATGGAGTTCCTTTTCTAATTTGATCTATGTAGTTTATTTTATTTTCTAAATATTAATATAGTCATCATAGGAGAAAATAGTTATAGGGACTAAAGTGCAATAACACATTAACTTGAGGATCATGATGTATACTTTTGCTTTAACCGATTGGACTTATCTGCTTTTACCTGTACACCCACGTGAGTCTCAAAACTTGTACTACTACTACTTTACTTTTGACAATACAATGACAATCGAACATGAAATAAAAAATGCATATAAATTAAATGTGAAAATAATTTATGATCATTTTAAAATTGAAGGTCAAATCTCATATATCATGGATTTGAAACTGAGGAAAACGGAGGATAACACAAGCTCATATATGAAAATCATGAAACCCGACATTTGAAGGTGACAATAATATGGCCAGAAAGCTACTTTTTCATCGCTGGAAATTTGCTTTTGAAGTCAAAAAATATTTTTTTAATAGTCTGAAACCTGCAAATCCAGTGTACTACGAAGTAAGACGACTAAGCTCCGACGTCGGAAACGGGTGTGATTACTCATGTCGGATCTGAAGAAGAATATTAGGAAGGTGGTGGCGGAGGCGGAGGGCTTTAATCCGAGTGAAGATAGTGTTGGTTGTGGTGCAAACGATGACAACGACCTAGGGTTTTAGTCAGAGTGAGGATGGCGATGGAGACAACGACGTCGGAGTGAGGATGGTGGTGGCTGTGGTGGGAAGGTGGTGGCTGCCGGCGACAACATGGAATCATGAAATAGGAGAAGAGATGAAAAAGAACTAAAAAAATGAATAGTCTTATTACAATTTTACCCTTAATGAGGTGAGATATAGATAATGAGGTGGCAACTAGCCATTGGCTGCCTCCTTGCCCTCTACATGGGATATGCCCCTCCGAACCACACCTATAGTTATTTAGACTAACTATCGTTAACTATTCGTTAAAAAGGACCGTGTGTGATACTTTTTTTCTTTTATTTTATTTTCTTTTGAGTAAAAAATAAAAATTTATATAATTTAAAATTTGTATAAATACATTATTAGGTGCACAAATATCATTTTCATATTCCTCCAATTAAACATCGATATCTATAGTCTACCACTCAAATCAACCACCATCTTTCACCACCCCGCGACCCTCCATCACCAAGTCATCTTATCTATCTTATATGCTAACGACTTTGTTAGTCGACACCTCTTTTTTTTTTTTTTTTGCATTTATTCCTTAGTCGAATATATCTCAAACAAAAACCCTAACTTCAAAGTATAACGTAGTCGAAAAATGTTAACCAAATATGTTTATAATAATCTTTAAGCTACAAATGTACGTTTGGGTGGTGAAAGATAGTGGTGAACCATAGAATTTGATGTTTCTCCGGAGAAAAGCATCGAGTTTGGTGAGGATTTTATTTAGTGAAATGGGAAAGCTGAAAACGATGTTTTGTACACCTAATAATGTGTATATACATATTTTCGATTTTATAATTTATAACCTACTCAAAGGAAAATAAATTTAAAGGAGAAATGTTTCACATATGGTTCTTTTAACGAATAGTTGACGATCGTTAGTCTAAAGGACTATTGGCGTTACAAGTCTCAAAATAAAGGATGGTTGGTGTAATTAAATTTAGTAAAGGACTGTCAGTGAAATTTGAGCAAAACATAAATAACGATTTGTGTAATTTTCTCTAAAGTCTATCGTGGACGATTGGAGCATTTTCATCTTGAGCCACATGTCCCAAAAACACCAAAATAAATATCTATGTTATGTAGTTTTCATGCATTATTTCATTTCAGCAGGGTCGTCTTCGAGGGTAGGCGAGGTGGTCGATAGCTCAGGGCCTCCAATTTCTAAGGGCCTTAAAATTGTGTGTGTATATGTATATAGTATGTATATTATTTAAAAAATACTTTGATTGTTAATCAATTAATATGAAAAAAAATAAACATGATTATGTATAAGATAATTGGGTCATAAAGAAACTTGAGTTAATGTTTATACTACATTCAGTAAACTATAAATTTAGCTTTTTATTATAGGGTCTCATTTTAACGATTAACATTCTTTTGTCTAGGGCCTTATTTGGTGATTAACATTATTTTGCTCAGAGCTTCTGAAAATTCAGAGACGGCCCTGCATTTCAGTAAAGCAATAATGTATTCAGGGTTTGTTAATCAAAGATGTGTTTGATTATAATTCTTTTACTAAAATAAGATTCTAAAAAAATTGATGTTGCGTAAGCAGATAAGCTATTCACGAGTTTTACAATGAAGAATATTTGATTACTTTTAATTTCATGCAAGTATATATTTTCATTTAATCATATTTTAATGTGTCACACACTCGATTCATGGCATGTATCTTTTTTAGAGCACACGGTGTGCAGCCCTTCTTCAACAAAGTTCTTTACTGAGAACACCGAGCGACGATGTTCTGGCACCCCGTGCCGGTGTTCTCGCCGGTGTTCTCACAATGTTCTGTCTTCACCGTTCGCATAGGGACGTTGTTTGCTTTCAAAGTTCTTTTTTTCTTGTTTGTTTATTCATGTAGTCATCTTTTTACTTATAAAAAAACACTTTGTTGATTAAGTCTTACGGGTGTAAAAAAAGAACCAAACAAAAAACAATCAAACAAAAAAAAAAAAGAATATGTGACAAAAAAGGAGGTAGGTGGTAAAAAATAATAAAAAAAAATATACATCTTAATCATCTATTTCGTGCACAGTGACGATGACTTAAGAAAAAAAAATGTGACAAAAAACACTTTATTTATTTTTATATATTAATTTATACAATTATCTTTATTAAAAAATTAAATAAAATAAATAACAAAAAACTCCAGAACACTGTCCAGAACACTGTGATTTCAGTTTTACCACATCACAGAATCTTCACTTTCAACATTCTTCAGAACACTGTCCAGAACATCACTCCCCACACCCTGTGCTCTTATGAACATTTTTTAACTTTTGGAAAATTATATTGACCGTCCTTAGGGCTGTCAATAAGAGAGAATTTGTGCATTTAATAAAGGTAAAGTTTCTTTATTTACTCAAAATTATAATTATTAAACTGAAGGTTTGCATTTAATTCACTGAAACATTCATTTTATATGTGATATATTAATTATGATTTTTGATAATATAGGAAACTTTAAGTTTAATGATTGTCTTCGGATAATTCTTATTGACAGCTGTAAATAGCATTTCCCTTAACTTTTTCGGTGATCATAGCATTTTACATCGACAGTTTTCTACTGTTGCTAACAATAGTTTGATTTGTCAAAATGGACCAAAATGGCAAACTATTTTTGTTATTTGGCATAAATTGTAAAATCTTAAATAGATCAGGGTGTGAATTGTAAAATACTTTTCCCAAAACTGTCGGTGGCTCGGTGCCCAGCCGCGTTCTCGTGATCTATATATCGACGCGCCTTTTTTTATTTCCAATCATACTCGCCGGGAAACTTCATCGGAAACTTCTCCGGCGAACCAATCTCCGGCACCAATATAAAAAAACTTATAAAGAGAAAAACAAAATGGGATCTCTTCCACTTTTACTATCGGTAGATCCATCATCAGAAAAAGAACCCCAATTCAATATCGATCCAAACAAACTAAAAACCCTATTCAAATCCCAACAAAAATACCTCAACAATTTCTTCGATAAATTAGATCATAAGCAAACCCACAAATTCACCCAAACACTCCTCAACTCCACCGGCACAATCTTCATCTCCGGTGTCGGTAAATCCGGTTTCGTTTCAAAAAACATTTCACAAACCCTCGTATCCCTCGGAATCAAATCCCAATTCTTGTCCCCTGTCGACGCACTTCACGGCGATATCGGAAATTTAACGAACGCCGATGTGTTGATCATGTTTAGTAAAAGTGGAAACACGGAAGAATTGTTGCGATTGGTTCCGTGTGCGAGATCAAAAGGTGCGTTTTTGATATCGGTTACATCGGTTGAAGGGAATGCGTTAATGGGTTTGTGTGATTTGAATGTGCATTTGCCGTTAGAAAGAGAATTGTGTCCGTTTGATTTGGCGCCAACGACATCGACGGCGATTCAGATGGTTTTTGGATGTACGGTTGCGATTGCAATGATGGATGCTAAGAATTTGACTAAAGAAGGCTATGCTGCTAATCATCCTGCTGGCCGGATTGGCAAAAGTTTGATCTTCAAGGTTTGATTTATTTTATTTAATTATTATTAATAATTATTATATATTGGTCTACTTACTGTGTTGATTTTATAATGTTTGCATTTAGGAATAAATTATGGAAAAAGCGTAAAATAACTGTAGCATTAGAACTGTACTGTAATAAGTGCGTTGATTTTACTTAAAATAGAAGTTTTTTTTTTTTGTTCTGTTGGAAATGGTTGCAGAGTATGTTATGGTCACTGAATACACTTTTTGTTTTTGTCCATTTCTTGATGATTTTATCTTACAACAAAGTGATCCTTTATCCTTTGGGAATTGGGTTAGATCTGGTTTATGTAAGTTAAAAATTAAAAATGCATAAAAGTATAGAACCATGTTTTAGATCTTTGCTTTATTTTGTTGTTAAATTGGAAGAAACTTTGTCGGGTTTGTAGCAGAGAGATTGAACAATATAAGCGTATAATCAATGCAATTAGGTTTATTTATAGATTATGTGAAATTGAAAAGCCGTGATTCGAGGATTTGATAAATATGGTTTTGTGAATTTGCAGGTGAAGGATGTAATGAAGAAACAAGAGGAACTTCCATTATGTAAAGAAGGAGACTTGATAATGGATCAGTTAGTTGAGTTAACTAGTAAAGGATGTGGTTGCCTTTTGGTGATTGATGACGATTATCACCTAATTGGGACGTTCACTGATGGTGATCTACGGCGAACACTTAAAGCTAGCAAGGAAGGGATCTTTAAACTTACTGTTGGTCAAATGTGCAACAGGTACTTTTAGTGAATTGTATCTTTTTTGTTTGTGTTTTGTACTGTATTATATATGGTTTAAAGGATCTTACAAATAGTTTGTGTATGTTGTTGTATATAGGAAGCCAAGGACTACAACTGCAGACAGAATGGCGGTTGAAGCAATGAAGAAGATGGAGGCTCCTCCATCGCCTGTTCAGTTTTTGCCAGTTATTAATGAACAAAACGTAGTCATAGGTATTGTGACACTCCATGGACTGGTCTCTGCTGGCCTCTGAAGTTGCGATAATCCTTCATTTCTGTTATTATAATATTACTGTGTAGCGTTTAAGAATGGTGACTCGTGTTCATCGTATGGTTGTACTACTATTCTTTTCATTTTTTATTTTTTTTCCCTTGAGTCGTATGTTTTTCTACAAGTAGATCGATCTATCATGTTTATGTATAAGAATGGTGTTACTCTTTCGTTGGTCGTTGTACCTTTCATGGCCATTTGTTTCCGGCTACACCTTTAATCAGCAATAAATTTTAAATTGGGTGTCTATGCTTTCTTACTTCACTGAATTGATGAAGATGCAGCATATGAAATTGAGGGAAAAAGGTTTATGTTTATTAACTGAGGGTATTATGTTTAAATTTGAATTCTGTTGAATATTATCTTGATGAAATTGATGCTTCATAGTTATGAAGATGTGTTATCTTATACTCCCTCCGTCCCAATTTTATTGTCACCAGACAAAAAGACACGCAGTTTAAGAAAATATAACTATCTCTCTCTTACTTTTTGATAAAATGACAGTTTTCCCTCTACTTTTTACCTATTTTTTTGTCTTATATATATACACTAGGGGTAAAAAAGAACTTTATTTCCTTAAACTTTCTATTTATGGAAGTGGACAATTAATTTGGTACACCCCAAAATGGAAATAATGGACAATAGAAATGGGACGGAGGGAGTAATACACAAAAAGCTAGACAAGATGTTATATCAGGAGATATATCTACGCTATATTATAAAGAGTTAGAGTCATAGTCTTAAAGGAAGAAATAGTATATTACTATTCTACCCTTTTAATTATCTCAATCAACTTTAAACACTTAGATTAAATGCAATTTATTATACAAATTAACATCTCATAATTATTTTTCCGTTACAAATGTAACCCCATGAATATTTGTTTGTTCATAATTTATATAACACTATAATGAATAAATGTATATCAAGATTGTTTTAATACAAGTATTAATGAAAAACAATATATTATTCTATACTATATTATAAAGAGTTTGAGTCATAGTCTTAAAAGGGAGAAATAGTAAATTACTATTCTTCTCTTTTAACTATCTAAATCAACTCTAAACACTTATATTGAATACAATTTATTATACAAATTAACATCTCATAATTTTTATTCGGTTACAAATGTAACCTCCTGAATATTTGTTTGTTTCATAATTTATATAACACTATAATGAATAGTTTATAACCCGCGGATTCGCGGGATTAATACATGAAAATATGTTATAATGGCGTAGTTTATTTAACAAACTATACAAATCTTTTATATTATTGAAAAATTTTGTTGTTTCGTTTAATTATACATTTGTTGTGTATTTGTCTTACAAAATGTTGATGATAATATGGTCTTTTGTAACGTTAAAATTCATTCTATAGTATCAGTTGTGTGTGATGCAGAATAAAAAGTGGATATTCTTGGCTGTGACACTCGTAAGAATAGATAGGTGATGTGCTTACTATGGAGTACGCATGTGTGGAAATGAGTTGATGAAAAACATTTGGTTCTAATGTGACTATTTTGTGCACATGTACAAAAATCAATTTATACCATAACAAACTTTTAGTATAATCAATAGCCCACAAAATTAAAGTCGAAGCAGGTGATAATTAGTCAAGATTTTTTCATAAAAATTCAGAGCAAAACGTCGAACGATACATACAAAAATTTAGAACTACATAATACAACATTTAAATCCAGAAAAATATCATGATAGAATAAACGACGAATAAAAGACATGATTTATAACAAATAATTCAGAAAAAGAAACATCATCTAACGAAGGAGGTGGTGAAAAAAGATACGGTGATTTCCCTTTGGCCTTGAGTTTTTGCGTACCTTCACGATTATCTGTATATCACAACCTCATGAAATATAGGGGAGCTTATAAATCTACCCTTTGTTTTATTGTCGTGTACCCCCGGCCCCACATATATATATATTTTTTAATCTTGTCCCCTATCCAGCCCCGCTTGTCAACCTCACTAATTATTTTTTGTTTTTTAATTCGACCCCACATGTCAAAAAGGATCAATTATAATAATTTGAACTTTTTTTTTGAACATTTTAAATACGTTTTTCAATACGTTTATTTTTTTTGGGTTGTTTTTTCCAACTAGAATTTTTTTTCTTCAGATACATTAATTTTATTTTATTTTTCTTTTTTCTTAAACTATTACAATATTTTTTTTCAGATACGTTAATTTTATTTTAATAAAAAATGTATTTTTATTTTATAAGAAAACTTTTATATATATATATATATAAAGAGGACATGAAAGATTGATTTGATTGAATGAGGGGGGTATCCCATGGGAAAAGGGGGTATCTAAATATGATCCCGAAATATAGTTTGTATGATGAATACATTGATTGGTATCTTTTGTACTAGCCATTAAATAATGAGGATCTTGATTTTTAGGCCAATGTGCAACTGGGGACCAGGGGCAGACCTGTTAACAATCAAGGGTATGCACTTGCATACCCTTAGATTCCTCTCAGCAGTACAAAAAATATTACTTTTTGATAGTTTCTAGATTTAGGTGTGTAAGAGCACAAGGTGTGGTACAAGGTGTTCTAGACAGTGTTCTGGATAATATTGAAAGTGAGGATTCTGTGGTGTGGTGAAACTGAATTCACAGTGTTCTGGACAGTGTTCTTCAGTTTTTTATTATTTGTTCTTTAATGTAAATAATTGTATAAATTAATATTTAAAAACAAATAAATTAAATAGAACTAATATTTAAATCATTAAAACAAATCAAAATTTAAAAAAAAAATTACAAATTCTGAAAATTTGACATCCCAAATTATTTACGTTTCCGGTCCACCTACCACCTTTCCTTTTATTATTATTATTATTATTATTATTATATTATTATTATTATTATTATTATTATTATTATTATGCAATGCAAACACCACCTACCCACCTACCCCAAACACTCTTCTTCTTCCCCACTTCTTTTTTCACATTCACAAACCTCCTGCAAGTTCAAAAAAAAAAAAAAATCGATCAAATCCTTATCAAAAAATATACACAAAATCCATATTTTATTTGAATCCAAAAGGAAAAAAATAAAGAAAACCCAAAAGGGATAAAAAAAAGCTGAGAACATCGAACCATGTCGACGTCTTGCTGCGAACGGCGGAACGAAAATTTGACGAGAACGCCGTTGGGAACTGCGAGGCGGGGTGGTAAAACGCTGTGTCTCGACGTTCTCGATGGGGAACGCCGGTGCCACGTAGGTGCGCACCGTGTGCTCTAAGGTGCATAGCCTATGAGAAAGGGGTGACTACCCTTCCATTTGCAAGCTAACTAACCAATTAAATAATCCAAAACATATATAGAATGACACAAGTACTAATGCTTTATTGAATCACTTGTACAACTCATCCTTCATATGGAGTAATGCCTTTCACTTCTCGGTTCCCAAAATTTATTCATAACTACATACACACTCTTTTTACATGTAAATAGAATACTATGTATACATTAAAGTGTTTATTCATAACTACATACACACTCTTTTTACATGTAAATAGAATACTACGTATACATTAAAGTGTTTATAGTCTTTTTATAATTTTCTCCCAATTTTTTGATGTTTTTTTACTCCTTTTTGCTGATAGTTTAATATTTTGTTACATATTAACGATTCACTTATTGATTTAGTTTCAAAAATTAGTTTAGTATAAATGTGAGTTAATTATACGAAATGAGTTTTGAATTTACTGAAGTAACCAAAAAGTCTTGGGTGTCCAGATATAAAATTACTCGTATAATTTTTACAAAGTAATCATTTTGTTTGTTTGTATAATCACTTTTAGAGGATCCATTACATCGAATTTTAAGCTATTTGATAGATAGAGATGTCCAATAATTTCAACACATAACAAACCAATTTCATATTAGGTTAACACCAAAACCAACTAATATAGGGTATTTGAACTCTAAGACCAAATCATCCTCGAATGATCATATTCGAAAGTCTTTGTATAATCAAATTAAATGATCAAAACCCGTAAAAAGTCGCTGCCCAAAAATATTTTTACTCCGTATTGATCTAACTCGGGTGGAAAAAAAATTCTACCAGAAATTGCATACCCTACTTTAAAATTCTAAATCCGCCACTGCTGGGGACTACTACAACGGTTAGGAATCAATTTGAGTCTTACCGCAAAAGAACCTTAAAAGCTTGGAAAATGAGAGTCAGAGGTTATCGATTTGCGTTATTTATTGGTAACTATAGCCAAGTATTTGTTAATAGTCCATATGAATTGTTAGAGTATAGCATACAGATATAAACAAATTGTCACACAATCGCGGAAGCATATAAACACGTATTTATAATTAGTTAAGATCGAGATGTGTACATTTTAGCTTAGCTCTAATAAACGTTAAATAAAACGAATATGTTTCACTAATGGTAAAACCCTCTATGATCGCACACACAACACGTTGTCGATCACCATCCGAATGCTAGTTCAATTAACCAGGTTAAAACTCTTTAGGTATTTGAGTTTAACCACACAACTAAAAACAACCCTTTGAGGTTTTTGTTTTTCCGGTACGTACGAAACATAAGCCACATGGGGTTTTTAATTGTTTTCGTCCGTACGTATGAAAAAAAAGAATTGGACGGTGGCTCAAGTCTTTTTTTATTCGTATGTCATAGTATCATCGGTTTATAAAAGGGTTATCATATATATTCATATAATCCTTTTATAATTAAATAATAATAACATTTTATTATTAATTAGTTATAAACCCTTTAAGTAATTAGAAGTAACATTTTAGTCATAATAACTTTAACCTTGAACCCTATAGTTTAATTACATTTATTAAATTATCACAAATTAACTAATAACTCAACTAGTTATTACAGTTAACTTAACTTGGTTAAATAAGCAGTATCTACGTATTAATGCGTGTGACCCCGTAGGCTTAAACGTTCCCGGACATGCGCTTATTTGACATTGTCATTTCTCAACAGCTCCCACTTGAGCATGTCATAATAAAGGCAATAACATTGGTAAGCGTCTAGCAACACGCCAATGCTCCCAGAAATATTTAAGTATAGTTTCTTAAAATATATTAAAATGATTCCGGTGTTTACTATCCCTTTGTTTCAGATCCCTTTGTTAAATATGAATATGGATCAAAGTCATTTCATAATTTAACGATTCTGTTTCTCATTCCAATAATCAATTAAGATTACCAAATCAATCGAGACACATCTGGATTTCATTTGGGTATGGCCATACAAACATCTTAATTAATTCTAATGAGGGGGCCCAGTGGTATCATATTTCAATAGCTAGTTGAAGGAACAAATTCTATCTTGACTACACGTGTCAGTCATGTACTTCACTACACTTCTGAAAATAGACCTTTATAAATACCTTATTCAGGATAGCTAGAACTATATCAAGAAGATGCAATCCATACATGCAAGACCTACTTGTATCTCAAGTCTAAGGATAAGCAAAGCAACCATTTACAAGTTTCACTTGATGATGCCGATCCATAAAGTGATAACTTGTCAGTTGGAGTAGTCTGATATGCATCTCATGAATACCATGTGAGTTTGGAGGGACCTTCCATACCAATCACTCAGATTTATCTTAGTATAACTATATTCCCACATAGTTAATCGATAATGGACATTTTAGAATAATTTAAAAATTATTCATGGATTTTAAACATGCAAATATAGGATACAATTAATTATCAAATGAAAACAAACATACCAGGTACTTTGATTCATTTATTGGATAATAATTGTTTAACATCCTTTATCAAAATACCAAAACACCGAGTTACATGAAATATCTAGCAAAATGAAGTCCAATGCCCTAGGCATGTTGATTAAGCTTTCCCTTAGGTAAAGCCTTCGTAAATGGATTAGCTAGATTATCATCTGTGTGAACTTTGAGTAGATTGATTTCACTTAATTCGATCTGCTCTCGAACATAGTGATATTTTATAGGATAATGTCTGGCCCCATTCTGAACTCCAGGTTCATCAGCAATTAAAATTGCTCTTGAGTTATCGCAGTAATAACTCCATGGGATTTTTATTTTTGAGTACCACGTCAAGCCCAGAAATAAATTTTCTAATCCAGACAGTTTCCATTCGCAGCTTCCAAAGATGCTATGTACTCTTATTCAGTTGCAGACATGGCAGTTTTTGATTGCTTCATAAGGAACCCTTTTCACTGCGTCTCCATCCAAGATGAAGACATATCTTGTCTGTCTATCGGTCCGAAATCCAGCATCACTGTAACTAGTCACTTTTGAACTCAGCTTCAGGATTTCCACCATAAACTAGGAACATAATCCTAGTAGCCTGATCGGGTCCGAGAGGTCGGTTTCGATTTGAATCGCGTCGTTGCGGGCCTTACTCCGGACGCGACGATCAGTGAGTTTTAAAATTTGTAAATGTGGGGCCTAAGTATACTTAAAACTATGGGAGTACAGTAGCAACGATGTGTTTGATTAATCAATAATGTATTCAGGGTTTACAATGAAGAATAGATGTTGCGTAAAGCAATAATGTTTCAGTAAAGCAATAATGTATTCAGGGTTTGTTAATCAAAGATGTGTTTGCTTATAATTCTTTTACTAAAATAAGATTCTAAAAATAGATGTTGCGTAAGCAGATAAGCTATTCACGAGTTTTACAATGAAGAATATTTGATTACTTTTAATTTCATGCAAGTATATATTTTCATTTAATCATATATTAATGTGTCACGCGGTCGATTCATGGCATGTATCTTTTTTATGAACATTTTTTAACTTTTGGAAAATTATATTGACCGTCCTTAGGGCTGTCAATAAGAGAGAATTTGTGCATTTAATAAAGCTAAAGTTTCTTTATTTACTTAAAATTATAATTATTACACTGAAGGTTTGCATTTAATTCACTGAAACATTCATTTTATATATGATATATTAATTATGATTTTTGATAATATAGGAAACTTTAAGTTTAATGATTGTCTTCGGATAATTCTTATTGACAGCTGTAAATAGCATTTCCCTTAACTTTTTCGGTGATCATAGCATTTTACATCGACAGTTTTCTACTGTTGCTAACAATAGTTTGATTTGTCAAAATGGACCAAAATGGCAAACTATTTTTGTTATTTGGCATAAATTGTAAAATCTTAAATAGATCAGGGTGTGAATTGTAAAATACTTTTCCCAAAACTGTCGGTGGCTCGGTGCCCAGCCGCGTTCTCGTGATCTATATATCGACGCGCCTTTTTTTATTTCCAATCATACTCGCCGGGAAACTTCATCGGAAACTTCTCCGGCGAACCAATCTCCGGCACCAATATAAAAAAATTTATAAAGAGAAAAACAAAATGGGATCTCTTCCACTTTTACTATCGGTAGATCCATCATCAGAAAAAGAACCCCAATTCAATATCGATCCAAACAAACTAAAAACCCTATTCAAATCCCAACAAAAATACCTCAACAATTTCTTCGATAAATTAGATCATAAGCAAACCCACAAATTCACCCAAACACTCCTCAACTCCACCGGCACAATCTTCATCTCCGGTGTCGGTAAATCCGGTTTCGTTTCAAAAAACATTTCACAAACCCTCGTATCCCTCGGAATCAAATCCCAATTCTTGTCCCCTGTCGACGCACTTCACGGCGATATCGGAAATTTAACGAACGCCGATGTGTTGATCATGTTTAGTAAAAGTGGAAACACGGAAGAATTGTTGCGATTGGTTCCGTGTGCGAGATCAAAAGGTGCGTTTTTGATATCGGTTACATCGGTTGAAGGGAATGCGTTAATGGGTTTGTGTGATTTGAATGTGCATTTGCCGTTAGAAAGAGAATTGTGTCCGTTTGATTTGGCGCCAACGACATCGACGGCGATTCAGATGGTTTTTGGATGTACGGTTGCGATTGCAATGATGGATGCTAAGAATTTGACTAAAGAAGGCTATGCTGCTAATCATCCTGCTGGCCGGATTGGCAAAAGTTTGATCTTCAAGGTTTGATTTATTTTATTTAATTATTATTAATAATTATTATATATTGGTCTACTTACTGTGTTGATTTTATAATGTTTGCATTTAGGAATAAATTATGGAAAAAGCGTAAAATAACTGTAGCATTAGAACTGTACTGTAATAAGTGCGTTGATTTTACTTAAAATAGAAGTTTTTTTTTTTTGTTCTGTTGGAAATGGTTGCAGAGTATGTTATGGTCACTGAATACACTTTTTGTTTTTGTCCATTTCTTGATGATTTTATCTTACAACAAAGTGATCCTTTATCCTTTGGGAATTGGGTTAGATCTGGTTTATGTAAGTTAAAAATTAAAAATGCATAAAAGTATAGAACCATGTTTTAGATCTTTGCTTTATTTTGTTGTTAAATTGGAAGAAACTTTGTCGGGTTTGTAGCAGAGAGATTGAACAATATAAGCGTATAATCAATGCAATTAGGTTTATTTATAGATTATGTGAAATTGAAAAGCCGTGATTCGAGGATTTGATAAATATGGTTTTGTGAATTTGCAGGTGAAGGATGTAATGAAGAAACAAGAGGAACTTCCATTATGTAAAGAAGGAGACTTGATAATGGATCAGTTAGTTGAGTTAACTAGTAAAGGATGTGGTTGCCTTTTGGTGATTGATGACGATTATCACCTAATTGGGACGTTCACTGATGGTGATCTACGGCGAACACTTAAAGCTAGCAAGGAAGGGATCTTTAAACTTACTGTTGGTCAAATGTGCAACAGGTACTTTTAGTGAATTGTATCTTTTTTGTTTGTGTTTTGTACTGTATTATATATGGTTTAAAGGATCTTACAAATAGTTTGTGTATGTTGTTGTATATAGGAAGCCAAGGACTACAACTGCAGACAGAATGGCGGTTGAAGCAATGAAGAAGATGGAGGCTCCTCCATCGCCTGTTCAGTTTTTGCCAGTTATTAATGAACAAAACGTAGTCATAGGTATTGTGACACTCCATGGACTGGTCTCTGCTGGCCTCTGAAGTTGCGATAATCCTTCATTTCTGTTATTATAATATTACTGTGTAGCGTTTAAGAATGGTGACTCGTGTTCATCGTATGGTTGTACTACTATTCTTTTCATTTTTTATTTTTTTTCCCTTGAGTCGTATGTTTTTCTACAAGTAGATCGATCTATCATGTTTATGTATAAGAATGGTGTTACTCTTTCGTTGGTCGTTGTACCTTTCATGGCCATTTGTTTCCGGCTACACCTTTAATCAGCAATAAATTTTAAATTGGGTGTCTATGCTTTCTTACTTCACTGAATTGATGAAGATGCAGCATATGAAATTGAGGGAAAAAGGTTTATGTTTATTAACTGAGGGTATTATGTTTAAATTTGAATTCTGTTGAATATTATCTTGATGAAATTGATGCTTCATAGTTATGAAGATGTGTTATCTTATACTCCCTCCGTCCCAATTTTATTGTCACCAGACAAAAAGACACGCAGTTTAAGAAAATATAACTATCTCTCTCTTACTTTTTGATAAAATGACAGTTTTCCCTCTACTTTTTACCTATTTTTTTGTCTTATATATATACACTAGGGGTAAAAAAGAACTTTATTTCCTTAAACTTTCTATTTATGGAAGTGGACAATTAATTTGGTACACCCCAAAATGGAAATAATGGACAATAGAAATGGGACGGAGGGAGTAATACACAAAAAGCTAGACAAGATGTTATATCAGGAGATATATCTACGCTATATTATAAAGAGTTAGAGTCATAGTCTTAAAGGAAGAAATAGTATATTACTATTCTACCCTTTTAATTATCTCAATCAACTTTAAACACTTAGATTAAATGCAATTTATTATACAAATTAAAATCTCATAATTATTTTTCCATTACAAATGTAACCCCATGAATATTTGTTTGTTCATAATTTATATAACACTATAATGAATAAATGTATATCAAGATTGTTTTAATACAAGTATTAATGAAAAACAATATATTATTCTATACTATATTATAAAGAGTTTGAGTCATAGTCTTAAAAGGGAGAAATAGTAAATTACTATTCTTCTCTTTTAACTATCTAAATCAACTCTAAACACTTATATTGAATACAATTTATTATACAAATTAACATCTCATAATTTTTATTCGGTTACAAATGTAACCTCCTGAATATTTGTTTGTTTCATAATTTATATAACACTATAATGAATAGTTTATAACCCGCGGATTCGCGGGATTAATACATGAAAATATGTTATAATGGCGTAGTTTATTTAACAAACTATACAAATCTTTTATATTATTGAAAAATTTTGTTGTTTCGTTTAATTATACATTTGTTGTGTATTTGTCTTACAAAATGTTGATGATAATATGGTCTTTTGTAACGTTAAAATTCATTCTATAGTATCAGTTGTGTGTGATGCAGAATAAAAAGTGGATATTCTTGGCTGTGACACTCGTAAGAATAGATAGGTGATGTGCTTACTATGGAGTACGCATGTGTGGAAATGAGTTGATGAAAAACATTTGGTTCTATTTTGTGCACATGTACAAAAATCAATTTATACCATAACAAACTTTTAGTATAATCAATAGCCCACAAAATTAAAGTCGAAGCAGGTGATAATTAGTCAAGATTTTTTCATAAAAATTCAGAACAAAACGTCGAACGATATATACAAAAATTTAGAACTACATAATACAACATTTAAATCCAGAAAAATATCATGATAGAATAAACGACGAATAAAAGACATGATTTATAACAAATAATTCAGAAAAAGAAACATCATCTAACGAAGGAGGTGGTGAAAAAAGATACGATGATTTCCCTTTGGCCTTGAGTTTTTGCGTACCTTCACGATTATCTGTATATCACAACCTCATGAAATATAGTTTGTATGATGAATACATTGATTGGTATCTTTTGTACTAGCCATTAAATCATGAGGATCTTGATTTTTAGGCCAATGCGTAGCTGGGGACCAGGGGCAGACCTGTTAACAATCAAGGGTATGCACTTGCATACCCTTAGATTCCTCTCAGCAGTACAAAAAATATTAATTTTTCATAGTTTCTAGATTTAGGTGTGTAAGAGCACAAGGTGTGGTACAGGGTGTTCTAGACAGTGTTCTGGAGAATATTGAAAGTGAGGATTCTGTGGTGTAGTGAAACTGAATTCACAGTGTTCTGGACAGTGTTTTTCAGTTTTTTATTATTTGTTCTTTAATGTAAATAATTGTATAAATTAATATTTAAAAACAAACAAATTAAATAGAACTAATATTTAAATCATTAAAACAAAACAAAATTTTTAAAAAAAATACAAATTCTGAAAATTTGACATCCCAAATTATTTACGTTTCCGGTTCACCTACCAGCTTTCCTTTTATTATTATTATTATTATTATTATTATTATTATTATTATGCAATGCAAACACCACCTACCCACCTACCCCAAACACTCTTCTTCTTCCCCACTTCTTTTTTCACATTCACAAACCTCCTGCAAGTTCAAAAAAAAAAAAAAAAATCGATCAAATCCTTATAAAAAAATATACACAAAATCCATATTTTATTTGAATCCAAAAGGAAAAAAATAAAGAAAACCCAAAAGGGATAAAAAAAAAGCTGAGAACATCGAACCATGTCAACGTCTTGCTGCGAACGGCGGAACGAAAATTTGACGAGAACGCCGTTGGGAACTGCGAGGCGGGGTGGTAAAACGTTGTGTCTCGGCGTTCTCGATGGGGAACGCCGGTGCCATGTAGGTGCGCACCGTGTGCTCTAAGATGCATAGCCTATGAATAAGGGGTGACTATCCTTCCATTTGCAAGCTAACTAACCAATTAAATAATCCAAAACATATATAGAATGACACAAGTACTAATGCTTTATTGAATCACTTGGACAACTCATCCTTCATATGGAGTAATACCTTTCACTTCTCGGTTCCCAAAATTTATTCATAACTACATACACACTCTTTTTACATGTAAATAGAATACTACGTATACATTAAAGTGTTTATAGTCTTTTTATAATTTTCTCCCAATTTTTTTATGTTTTTTTACTCCTTTTTGCTGATAGTTTAATATTTTGTTACATATTAAC
This sequence comes from Helichrysum umbraculigerum, assembly GCA_949592205.1. Classification (NCBI taxonomy): domain Eukaryota; kingdom Viridiplantae; phylum Streptophyta; class Magnoliopsida; order Asterales; family Asteraceae; genus Helichrysum; species Helichrysum umbraculigerum. Next base: position 101,816,849 of record CATIUR010000004.1, on the reverse strand, counting down.
GATTCACTTATTGATTTAGTTTCAAAATTTAGTTTAGTATAAATATGAGTTAACTATACGAAATGAGTTTTGAATTTACTGAAGTAACCAAAAAGTCTTGGGTGTCCAGATATAAAATTACTCGTATAATTTTTACAAAGTAAACATTTTGTTTGTTTGTATAATCACTTTTAGAGGATCCATTACATCGAATTTTAAGCTATTTGATAGATAGAGATGTCCAATAATTTCAACACATAACAAACCAATTTCATATTAGGTTAACGCCAAAACCAACTAATATAGGGTATTTGAACTCTAAGACCAAATCATCCTCGAATGATCATATTCGAAAGTCTTTGTATAATCAAATTAAATGATCAAAACCCGTAAAAAGCCGCTGCCCAAAAATATTTTTACTCCGTATTGATCTAACTCGGGTTGAAAAAAAATTCTACCAGAAATTGCATACCCTACTTTAAAATTCTAAATCCACCACTGCTGGGGACTACTACAACGGTTAGGAATCAATTTGAGTCTTACCGCAAAAGAACCTTAAAAGCTTGGAAAATGAGAGTCAGAGGTTATCGATTTGCATTATTTATTGGTAACTATAGCCAAGTATTTGTTAATAGTCCATATGAATTGTTAGAGTATAGCATACAGATATAAACAAATTGTCACACAATCGCGGAAGCATATAAACACGTATTTATAATTAGTTAAGATCGAGATGTGTACCTTTTAGCTTAGCTCTAATAAACGTTTAATAAAACGAATAGGTTTCACTAATGGTAAAACCCTCTATGATCGCACACACAACACGTTGTCGATCACCACCCGAATGCTAGTTCAATTAACCAGGTTAAAACTCTTTAGGTATTTGAGTTTAACCACAAAACTAAAAACAACCCTTTGAGGTTTTTGTTTTTCCGGTACGTACGAAACATAAGCCACATGGGGTTTTTAATTGTTTTCGTCCGTACGTATGAACAAAAAGAATTGGACGGTGGCTCAAGTCTTTTTTTATTCGTATGTCATAGTATCATCGGTTTATAAAAGGGTTATCATATATATTCATATAATCCTTTTTTAATTAAATAATAATAACATTTTATTATTAATTAGTTATAAACCCTTTAAGTAATTAGAAGTAACATTTTAGTCATAATAACTTTAACCTTGAACCCTATAGTTTAATTACATTTATTAAATTATCACAAATTAACTAATAACTCAACTAGTTATTACAGTTAACTTAACTTGGTTAAATAAGCAGTATCTACGTATTAATGCGTTTGACCCCGTAGGCTTAAACGTTCCCGGACATGCGCTTATTTGACATGGTCATTTCTCAACAGCTCCCACTTGAGCATGTCATAATAAAGGCAATAACATTGGTAAGTGTCTAGCAACACGCCAATGCTCCCAGAAATATTTAAGTATAGTTTCTTAAAATATATTAAAATGATTCCGGTGTTTACTATCTCTTTGTTTCAGATCCCTTTGTTAAATATGAATATGGATCAAAGTCATTTCATAATTTAACGATTATGTTTCTCATTCCAATAATCAATTAAGATTACCAAATCAATCGAGACACATCTGGATTTCCTTTGGGTATGGCCATACAAACATCTTAATTAATTCTAATGAGGGGCCCCAGTGGTATCATATTTCAATAGCTAGTTGAAGGAACAAATTATATCTTGACTACATTCACTACACTTCTGAAAATAGACCTTTATAAATACCTTATTCAGGATAGCTAGAACTATATCAAGAAGATGCAATACATACATGCAAGACCTACTTGTATCTCAAGTCTAAGGATAAGTAAAGCAACCATTTACAAGTTTCACTTGATGACGCCGATCCACAAAGTGATAACTTGTCAGTTGGAGTAGTCCGATATGCATCTCATGAATACCATGTGAGTTTGGAGGGACCTTCCATACCAATCACTCAGATTTATCTTAGTATAACTATATTCCCACATAGTTAATCGATAATGGACATTTTAGAATAATTTAAAAATTATTCATGGATTTTAAACATGCAAATATATGATACAATTAATTATCAAATGAAAACAAACATACCAGGTACTTTGATTCATTTATTGGATAATAATTGTTTAACATCCTTTATCTAAATACCAAAACACAGAGTTACATGAAATATCTAGCAAAATGAAGTCCAATGCCCTAGGCATGTTGATTAAGCTTTCCCTTAGGTAAAGCCTTCGTAAATGGATTAGCTAGATTATCATCTGTGTGAACTTTGAGTAGATTGATTTCACTTAATTCGATCTGCTCTCGAACATAGTGATATTTTATAGGATAATGTCTGGCCCCATTCTGAACTCCAGGTTCATCAGCAATTAAAATTGCTCCTGAGTTATCGCAGTAATAACTCCATGGGGTTTTTATTTTTGGGTACCACGTCAAGCCCAGAAATAAATTTTCTAATCCAGACAGTTTTCATTCGCAGCTTCCAAAGATGCTATGTACTCTTATTCAGTTGCAGACATGGCAGTTTTTGATTGCTTCATAAGGAACCCTTTTCACTGCGTCTCCATCCAAGATGAAGACATATCTTGTCTGTCTATCGGTCCGAAATCCAGCATCACTGTAACTAGTCACTTTTGAGCTCAGCTTCAGGATTTCCACCATAAACTAGGAACATATCCCTAGTAGCCTGATCGGGTCCAAGAGGTCGGTTTCGATTTGAATCGCGTCGTTGCGGGCCTTCCTTTGGGCGCGGCGATCAGAAGGTTTTAAAATTTGTAAATGCGGGGCCTAAGTATACTTAAAACTATGGGAGTACAGTAGCAATTATGACCTAGGGTCGTTCTATAAACCAATTGTATTGTAAAACGTTGACGTTGGAGACGATTTATCTAACTAGTAATGGTTTTAACAGATTTTTGGGGGTTTGTTTTGGTTTTTATACTTAGGCAGAAAATTTAAATGAAGCAAAATAAAATATCGGTAGTTAGCAGATAATCTAGAGGATGTGTTTGCTATGACTTCATTAGTTTTCTTAATTGGGATGATGGATTGTAATATGATCTCAAAAGTTTATATTCCATTCATTTCAAGTATTAGCGGAGTAAGCACTAGTTCCCTACTGATAGATTTCTCGATCAGTATGTCACTGAGTAACTAGGCTATCGTGATTCTGATCGGAGTAGTTTATCCAGCCATACAACACTAACCAATGACGGTATAGTGACCCTTATATGGAAATAAATCCTAAGTTCATGAATAAGGCGACAAACCAATCTCGATGTCCGACCTTTCTTAACCCCACAAGGATACTTTAATCTAAACAAAATATCCACTTTCAAGATCATATTTAGCGTGCGTTGATCACTTTCTATCGATGGGTTTGTAAAGTCTAAGTATGATTGGGTAAAGTGCACAATAGGTAACTACGGCTCTTTTCCGTGGAAAAACCAAGTACTTAGCCGATTTGCGGTACCTAATTTGCTTATAGTTGGAACCCTAGACTTTGTTTAACTAAGTTTGTATTTGAGCACACTGATTCTCCATCTATGATATAAACCAGCCCTTACTTTAAAATCCCAATAAATCCCTAATTTGCAAATAGCGTAATATTTGCGTTCGATTAGAAAACAGTATTTCCACAGGTACAGTGTACTTTTGCGTTCTAAGGGAAAGCGATCTTTCCACAGTACCGGTGTACTTTGTGTTCAAGTTAGAAAACGTTGTTCCATAATCACCATGTACTTTGCGTTCAATAGTGAAAACATTATTTCCATGATGACGATGTACTTGGTGTTCTGTTTAGAAAACAATGTTTACATTCTTCGCAAATCAGACCATGTTTTAGACACAGATAACTAATCACCTTGGATAGGGTTCGCGACGTCCTATCATTAAGGCCGTAGCCACGTTTACTGGTTGAAAGGCGTTAAGTTTAATTGAGGTTTAAAATCATAGATAGAAAGTGGATCAACACACTAATTAATCATTAATCGACAATGGATTGTGCCCATGACTTTCATAGCTTCGACGTTCCGTACTCCACACATTCGTGATGTTTTCGGCGCTATACAAATGAAAGCCGTATAACGTTACCTCCGTTATTTTCATAATGACATCATCCCAATTAATATGACTAATTACATCATAGCAAACACGCAGTAATACTACTCGCTAATCATGGCAAACAATCCTAAATCTAGCATGATAACAGTAATAACAATCATCATAACAAAATAGATAAAGGATAGATATAACCAGAATAACAGCGTAGCTGAATACAACGTGAACGAATACAAGCGGAACTCCGAGTATCCTCCAAGCAATATTACAATATTACCCCTCTATTCGTCCGGTCAGAGCCGTGACTAACTAGCCGCTAACTACGAAAAATGAAAATATACAAAACTTGGTGAATTTCCAGTTTGCTTGCCTTGGATCTGATCTGATCGTTTAATTGCATATATGAACGTATTAATCGAATCAAGGCAAGCAAACGGGACTTTCAACTGGTATCAGAGCCAAGAATCAAGGATTCGTCGGTTTCGGGTCGTGAAAGAAACGTTTTTCGGTTGATTCGCGAAGGTATTAATTGTTATTAACCATATCTGAGTTGATTTGCTTGATTAGAACGATTTCTGGAAGTGTTTTTGTGTTGGTTCGATGTTCGGTTTCGAAATTTTGTTAGGGTTTCGAAAAGTTTCGTTTTTAGGGTTTTTGGGGCTTCTGGCCGCGACATAGCGTCACTTACCTGCGTCACTTCCTTACCAGCGTCACTTACATAGCGACACTTCCCTAAGTGTCGCCAATTAGGGTTCCTGCGACACTTGTCTTCTAGCGACACTACATAGCGACACTTAATCGAGTGTCGCCATTTGACTTTCTGCGATACTTCTATGCGTCACTATAGTGCGTCACTTCAGTGCGACACTTCATAGCGATACTAACTTAGTGTCGCGCTAGATTCGTAAAAATATATATATATATATATATATATATATATATATATATATATTTTGGCGGGAAACTACAAAATTTTTTTTGCGTTTTCAAAATTTTTCCGTCGGCTTAAAAGTGTTTAATTTTAGCCTGGAAAAAGTTTCATTTTACCCGGCCATTTTTTGACATTTTCGGACGAAATTTTGGCGGGAAAAACGCGAAAATTTTTGTAATTTCAAATTTTGTTTATTAGCTTAAAATAGCTTAATTTTAGTGTCGGAAAAGTTTCGCTATTCTCGGATTTTTTTTTAAAATTTTTGAATCCGATTTTGAAGGGAAAATTCGTAAATGGCTTTTGGTAACAAAGATCCTCCTTCTACATCCTTGTTCTATAGTGATTTTGCTAATTGGAAGATTAAGGCGTGCAAATTCTTTGAATACAAAGATCCAAAGCTGTGGAATTGGTTTAACACCATTGATCGATATGAGCAACCAAAACTCGATGGAGTGCTTAAGTCAATAGCACAAATGTCAGTCAAGGAACGAGAAGAGTTTGATAAAGACAATAGAGCGTATGAGATGATTACCAAGTGCTTGCCAGAAGTTGTGATTAATAAATTTAAAGATCAAGCAACTTCTATAGGGTTATGGGATGCTCTTATAGCAGCTTACGATCAAAAGGAAAAGCAGTCAGAGGCTAATATTCAAATTCCTAGTCTAAATGATATTTCCAGATCTACTTCCAACTCAGCAACATCTACTTCTACAAGCACTTCATATGCTTCCTATACTTCTCATACAGCTCATACAGCTCCTTCAAAGGCTACTGAGGATCATGCTACAATCTTCGCAGCTTTCCTCAACTCTTATGAGAATTTTCTTTCCAAGAAGGCTAGTACTCTGCAGCTCACTGAGGAAGACTTTGAACAGATCGATTCTGATGATCTCGAGCAAATGGACATCAAATGGAGCATGGCCATGATAACCCAAAGGACAAAGAAATTTCTTCAGAGAACGGGCAAAAAGGACCTGGATGATGATGGTGATACAGGTCTTGGTTTTAATAAAAGCAAGGTGAAGTGCAAAATTTGTCAGACTCATGGACACTTCGCTAAGGAATGTGAGAAGGAAAAATATCCCTCATCTGGATTTACTACACCTTCGGCTCCCAAGACTCCAGAGAATAACACAACATCACAGGCGATGACAGTGTATTCTCAGGGAATGTTTGATTCAAGTGCGACTCAAGAAAAGGTTCAACACAGTGCGTTCTTGGCAAAGATACATGAGGTAGAAACAGAATCTGAAAAACCTTTTACATGTATCTCCTGTATTAAATTGGAAGCTTCTTTAAAATGTTTTCAAATAGACTATGTAAACTTAAGAGAAAAGGTCGAGAAACTTACTGAGTCAAATAAGTTTCTAAAAGCTAATGAAAAACTTTATGATAAGCAGATTGAAGCTTATAAGTTAGATACTCAGACTTTTAAAGCAAAAGTTTTTAGTCAACAAGATGCAATTAAAAGTTATTTAACAGAAATTGATTTGTTGAATAAAGAACTTTCTGAGCTAAAGTCTGAGTCTGACAATTTTAAAAAGGGGATCACAAGTTTCTCGAACTCTCAAAAGATCTTCGATGAAATCGTTGACAAGCAGAGGACAGATAAAAGTAAGGCCGGAATAGGGTATAACTCAGTTCCACCTCCTACTAATCACTATCCTCTGCCTGTTAAGGAAGGCACCGAAGAACTTGTGGCTGACTACTCATCATGGCCAGCTACAAAGTCTAAAGAAGCTACATCCAATCCCAAAAGGCAGGCAAAGGAGAAAACTAAACGGACAGAGTATCCCTTGCCTACTTTTGTTAAGTCTGATAGTACACCTCCAGTTAGTGTAGAGGAGGGTGTTGAGATAGAGGATCTACCGGAAGAGGCTGAAATCAAAGTTGAAAAAGTTAATGTAAAGCCAGAAAATCATATACTTACCAATGAAACTGTAAAGGTTTCAAATACAAAGGGTAAAAACAAGGTTGACAATGAATCCAAAAGGGTTCAACATCAAATGAAGGATTCAAATGTAAAATCTAAAAGTGAACAACCTTCAACATCAACTTGTTCAACTTCTGAGGCTTCTACATCAACGTGTACACATAAGTGTTCACGTCCTGTAAATGCCTCATCTTCTAAGCTTCCAACAGTTCATTCTCCACCTCAACCTTTTGTGGGTAATCATTGGAATAGGTCGTACATTGAACGACGTTCTTGTTTCCATTGTGGACAACAAGGACATATAATTAGGGATTGTCGGTTATTATCCCTAGATAGGTTTGGTAGAGGGATGCCAAGAACTTCCTCCTTTAGGAATTCTTATTCAAAATCATTTTCTAGGCGTGCTTCGTATTCGCCTATATCAAGATATGCATCCTCTTCTCCAAAACCCGTGGCTAGAGTAAACAAAGTTGTGCCTAGTAAACCTCAAGTTCAACAACACAACATTGTTGAAAACAACTCATCTGAACCTACAAAGTTTTGGAAACCCAAATCCACAAACAACACATCAATGAAATCCTCTGAGTTTTTAAAATATCATAAACTCATTGATGTGATGATTATGGACGACCATGGACAACCCAAGTCAATTAAGGCTTGGGTGTCCCATAAGTACTAACGTTTGCTTGTTTGTGGTGGTGCAGTCAGGTTTTTAAAAGCTGATATTTTTAGTGACTGCAAGGATGTGAATATTTTTGGAAGATTGTTTTCAAAGTGCTCGTGTGTGATGATTTTGAGGGATGAGATTTTCGATGTTATGAGGTGGTAAAAGTGCTAAAAGTCATTTGACTTGACTTGATATGTGATTTTGAAACTTTTATTTAAATTTTATTTTTTTATTTTGTTTAGTGCAACAGCCATTCTTTATACTTTTTAGTATTAAAGAAATGCAATGTTGCGAAATTTATTCAATTAAAAAAATACAAAAATATGTTTAATGTTTAAGGGGAGTATTTTTGGATTGGATATAAGAATTTGCTGTTCAGGGGGAGTAATTCTGAATATTAAAAATTCTGATTATTTAATTCAGAAATGTGAACAGCAAGATTCTTAATTCCTGAAAAGACGTTGAAGTTGTGTCTGTAAACAACTTGGGATATGATAGTACATCGGGGAACATGCACAAAATGGAATTTTAAGGTTTATCTTGGATGTGTCAGTAGGTTTATCTGACATATTTAAAACGGATTTTATAAACATTGGTTTCATTATACGATGTATTGGTAGACATGATACACACCGGTTTGTGAGTGAGTAAAAAGTAATAATTAAAACTTATCTATTACTTTGTGAAAAATGTTATATGATGTATGACATAAGTCTCAATTGATAAATGAAGGTACTACCATACGCTGTCATAATCATTATGTAAATGCAAAATTGGCATATAGTATTAATATGATTATTAGTCTAACTAATGGTGACTATTGTTGTACTCACGTACAGACCTGAATCTATTAGTTATGCAAATAGTCTCAAACTTGTTATGTTCATACTAAGGGACCCTCTGTTGTACTAAGTACAGATCTGGGACCACTAGTATCTTCATTATAGGTATGATGTATGCCTAAATTTAAAGGTCAAGTGTATGTTACGAGAAAGCCGAGATAAACTTGGTCTTGTAATCTCTACCTTGTTTGTAAAATATGCAGCGTTATGAGTTTTACTAAAATTTATTTATCAGTATATCATATAATAGGTTTCACAAAATTAATATTCATACCAACAATAAAGGTTAGCTCACAGACACGGATGTAACATGTTTAGGTGGACAAACAATACCAATAATCGTCTTGGAGTAATTTTTATAAAAGGTTTTTTAAATGTGCCAAGTAAATTTAAAGTGGACAAATATACCGATGATCGAAATAACACTTACTATTTCCTAATAATTGCATGTTGATCTGATATGATCCCTAAGCAGACCTAAAACAATCCTATCCCCAAATTCAATTTATTTTATTTTTATTTTTATGTATTATTTACTTTTCATTTATAAAGAAAATCCAAAAAGATTTTATTTCTATGTTATTTTCTTCAAATATCACATATCATGTTAAAGTCAAATATTGAAGATGTAAAGGATGTCGGTTATTCTCCGAAGACTGTGAAGATAAATTCTATTAGAGAAGCTGTTGATGATTGAGAAATGGTCACAGAGTTTAAAGATCTTATTGTATGATAAACGTGTGTCAATCACATGAATCTGGACATCAAGATTTCTTTGAAGACCATGCTATCTCAATGGGGGAGCTTGTGATTGTTGAAGACATGAAAGAGTTTGTTGATGAAGACTAATTGAAGACTTATTTGACCAAGCTGCTGACATGGGGGAGTTTGTTGGTGCATTTTGTGTGTCAGTCAGTTGGTCAAACGTTTGTAATTGTCAAAGTCAATTAGTCTGCGTATGTATAGTGTTTAGTGTGTATATGCGAGTCTGTAAACGAATAGTGAAATAGAAAATATACACAAATTAGTGTTTAGGCGACACTTGGTCAGTGTCGCTATTAGCGACACTAGGTTAGTGTCGCATTAGGGTTGTAACCTGCGACACTTAGAGAGTGTCGCAGGGTCGGCTGGTCAGACTATAAATAGAAGAGTTAAACTCAGTTTTAGGGTAAGACATTTGAGAAGTGTGTGAGGAGCCGTTTTTGTGTGTGAGAGAGGAGAGAAAAACGAGTTTGAGTTTGTATCTTGGAATCTTGATTATTCAATTGTGAATATATACAAAGATTATAGAGAATTGCGTGTTTTGATTCGAGTAATACGTTCATATATGCAATTAAACGATCCGATCAGATCCAAGGCAAGCAAACGGGACTTTCAACTGGTATCAGAGCCAAGAATCAAGGATTCGTCGGTTTCGGATCGTTATTTTGAGCGTTTTCGATTGATTCGCGAATGTATTAATTGTTATTAATCGTTTATGTGTTGATTTGCTTGATTAGATCGCTTTCTGGAGGTGTTTTGGTGTTAGTTCGACGTTCGGTTTCAGAAAATTCATTAGGGTTTTGAAAAAATTCGTTTTTGGGGTTTTTGGGGCTGCTGGCCGCGACTTAGCGTCACTTACCAGCGTCACTTCCTTACTAGCGTCACTTCCATAGTGACACTTCCTTGAGTGTCGCCAATTAGGGTTTCAGCGACACTTGATAGCGACACTTGTCTTTTAGCGACACTACATAGCGACACTTAATCGAGTGTCGCCATTTGACTTTTAGCGGTACTTCAGTGCGTCCCTTCAGTGCGACACTACTTAGCGTCACTTCAGTGCGACACTAACCCTGTGTCGCATTAGATTCGTAAAAAAAAAAATATAAAAAAAATAAAATAAAATAAAATTTGGCGGGAAATCCCCTAAAAATTTTGCGTTTCCAATTTTTTTTCTTAGCCTTAAAACTGTTCAATTTTAGCCTGGAAAAAGTTTCATTTTACCCGACCAGTTTTTGACGTTTTCGGACGAAATTTTGGCGAGAAAAACGCGAAAATTTTTGTAATTTCAAATTTTGTTTTTAAGCTTAAAATAGCTTAATTTTAGTGTCGGAAAAGTTTCGCTACACTCTGTCGGTTTTCGAAATTTTCGAATTCAATTTTGGAGGGAAAATTCGGATATGGCTTTTGGTGCGAAAATGCCTCCTTCTACATCTTTGTTCTATAGTGATTTTGCGAGTTGGAAGATTAAGTTATACAATTTCATTGAATACAAAGATCCAAATCTGTGGAATTGGTTTAACACCATTGATCGATATGAGCAACCAAGACTCGATGGGGTGCTTAAGTCAAGAGCACAAATGTCAGTCAAGGAACGAGCAGAGTTTGATAAAGACAATAGAGCGTATGAGATGATTACCAAGTGCTTGCCAGAAGTTGTGATTAATAAATTTAAAGATCAAGCAACTTCTATAGGTTTATGGGATGCTCTTATAGTGGCTTACGATCAAAAGGAAAAGAAGTCAGAGGCTAATATTCAAATTCCTAGTCTAAATGATACTTCCAGATCTACTTCTAACTCAGCAGCATCTACTTCTACTAGCACTTCTTATGCTTCCTATACTTCTCATACAGCTCATACAGCTCCTTCAAAGGCTACTGAGGACCATGCTAAAATCTTTACAGCTTTCCTCAATTCTTATGAGAATTTTCTTTCCAAGAAGGCTAGTACTCTGCAGCTCACTGAGGAAGACTTTGAACAGATTGATTCTGATGATCTCGAGCAGATGGCCATCAAATGGAGTATGGCCATGATAACCCAAAGAACCAAGAAGTTTCTTCAAAGAACGGGTAGAAAAGACCTGGATGATGACGGTGATACAGGTCTTGGTTTTAATAAAAGCAAGGTGAAATGCAAAATCTGTCAGACTCATAGACACTTTGCTAAGGAATGTCTGAAGGAAAAGTATCCTCCATCTGGATTCACTACACCTTCAGCACCCACGACTCCAGAGAAGAACACAACACCACAGGCGATGGTGGTGTTTAATCCAGGAACGTTTGATTTTAGTGCACTTCAAGGAGAGGTTCAACACAGTGCGCTTTTGGCAAAAATACATGAGGTACATGATGAACCTGAGGTACCCATAAACTGTGTTTCCTGTTTTACATTGACTGAATCTCTTGAGAATTATCAATATGACAATTTAGAGTTGCGAAAAAAGGTTGTCAAACTTACTGAATCAAACAATTTTCTTAAAGCTAATGAGAAACTTTATGATAAGAAAATTGAGGCATATAAGTTAGACACACAAACTTATAAAGCAAAAGTCTTTAGTCAACAAGATGCAATTAATAATTATCTCGCTGAAATTGAATTGTTGAATAAAGAGCTTTTTGATTTAAAAAGTGAGTACGATAACCATAAAAGCAAAATTTTAGGTTCTTCATCCGCAACTTTTGTCTTTAATGAAATCGTTAACAAGCAAGGGACAGGCGGTAAAAAGAAGGCAGGACTTGGTTATAATCAAGTACCACCACCTTCCCACGCCGAATACAGTCCTACGCCTGTTAAGGAAGGTCTTGAAGAGATTCCAGTTGATTATATGAAGCTTTATGGTATTAAAGCTAAAGAAGCTAAGCAAAACAAACAGGCAAAGGAGAAAACCATAAGGCCAGAGTATCCTTTACCTAAGTTTGTTAAGTCTGATAGTGCACCTCCAGTTCGTGTTGAGGAGGTCGTTGAGGTAGAAGATATACCTGAAGAGTCTACCATTAAGGTTGAGAAAATAAATGTCAAACCTGAAAATTTCATCATTACAACTGAAAATGATGATTGTTTTAAATGCAAAGGCAAAGCTAAGGTTGACAATGAATCCTCAAAAGTTGTAGTTGATAAATCTGAAAAGAATAAACCTTCAAAATCAACTAACTCAACCTCAGGAACATCTACTTCAACATGTCCACCTAAGAGTGCATGTTCAACAAATGTTCTTGTTAATAGACCTTCTGTGTATTGTCCTCCACCGAAACGATTTGAGGGAACTCATTGGAATCAATCTTATGTTGAGAGACGTTCTTGCTTTCGTTGTGGTCAACAGGGCCATATAATTAGGGATTGTCGGTTATTATCCCTAGATAGGTTTGGTAGGGGGATGCCAAGAACTTCCTCTTTCAGGAATTCTTTTTCAAAATCTTTTTCAAGGCGTCGTTCGTATTCGCCTGTATCTAGTTGTGCATCAAACTCTCCAAAATCAATGGCAAGAATAAACAAAGTTGTGCCTAGTAGACCTCAAGTTCAACATCACAACATTGTTGAAAACAAATCATCTGAACCTAAACAGGTTTGGACACCCAAATCCACAAACAACGCATCAATGAAATCTTCTGAGTTTTTAAAATATCATAAACTCATTGATGTGATGATTATGGATGACCATGGACAACCCAAGTCAATTAAGGCTTGGGTGTCCCATAAGTACTAACGTTTAATTGTTTGTGGTGGTGCAGTCAGGTTTTTGATAGCTAATATTTTAGTGACTGCAAGGATGTGAATATTTTTGGAAGATTGTTTTCAAAGTGCTCATGTGTAATGATTTTGATTGGATGGATGAGATTTTCGATGTTACGAGGTGGTAAAAGTGCTAAAAGGCATTTGACTTGACTTGATATGTGATTTTGATAATTCTCTATTTTTATTTGTTATTAATGCAACAGCCATTCTTTGTACTGTTTAGTATCAAAGAAATGCAATGTTGCGAAATTTGTTAAATTAAAAAAATACAAAAATATATGTTTAATGTTTAAGGGGATTACCTTTGAATTGAAGTTGCGAAAAGAATTTGATGTTCAGGAGGAGTAATTTTAAAAGTTAAAAAAATTCTGATTATTTGGATCAGAAATGTGAACAGCAAGATTCTTAACTCTTCAAAAGACGATGGGTTGTGTCTGTAAACAACTTGGGATATGATAGTACATCGGGTGACATGCACAAAATGGAATTTTAAGGTTTATCTTGGATGTGTCAGTAGGTTTATCTGACATATTTAAAACGGCTTTTATAAACATTGGTTTCATTATACGATGTATTGGTAGACATGATACACACCGGTTTGTGAGTGAGTAAAAAGTAATAATTAAAACTTGTCTATTACTTTGTGAAAAATGTTATATGATGTATGACATAAGTCTTAATTGATAAATGAAGGTACTACCATACGCTGTCATAATCATTATGTAAATGCAAAATTGGCATATAGTATTAATATGATTATTAGTCTAACTAATGGTGACTATTGTTGTACTCACGTACAGACCTGAATCTATTAGTTATGCAAATAGTCTCAAACTTGTTATGTTCATACTAAGGGACCCTCTGTTGTACTAAGTACAGATCTGGGGCCACTAGTATCTTCATTATAGGTATGATGTATGCCTAAATTTAAAGGTCAAGTGTATGTTACGAGAAAGCCGAGATAAACTTGGTCTTGTAATCTCTACCTTGTTTGTAAAATATGCAGTGTTATGAGTTTTACTAAAATTTATTTATCAGTATATCATATAATAGGCTTCACAAAATTAATATTCATACCAACAATAAAGGTTAGCTCACAGATACGGATGTAATATGTTTAAGTGGACAAACAATACCGATAATCGTCTTGAACTAATTTTTATAAAAGGTGCTTTAAATATGTCAAGTAAATTTAAAGTGGACAAATATACTGGTGATCGAAATAACACTTACTATTTCCTAATAATTGCATGTTGGCCTGATATGATCCCTAAGCAGACCTAAAACAATCCTATCCACAATTTATTTTAATCTTCGTTCTTTACTTTTCCTTTATAAAGAAAATGCAAAAAGATTTTATTTCTATGTTATTTTCTTCAAACATCACATATCTTGTTAAAGTCAAAATATTGAAGATGTAAAGGATGTCGGTTATTCTCCAAAGACTGTGAAGATAAATTCTATTGGAGAAGCTGCTGATGATTGAGAAATGGTCACCAAGTTTGAAGATCTTAGTGTATGATAAATGTGTGTCAGTCACATGAATCTGGACATCAAGATTTTATTTGAAGACCATGCTATCTCAATGGGGGAGCTTGTGATTGTTGAAGACATGAAAGAGTTTGTTGATGAAGACTAATTGAAGACTTATTTGACCAAGCTGCTGACATGGGGGAGTTTGTTGGTGCATTTTGTGTGTCAGTCAGTTGGTCAAACGTTTGTAATTGTCAAAGTCAATTAGTCTGCGTATGTATAGTGTTTAGTGTGCTTATGTAAGTCTGTAAATGAATAGTTAAATAGAAAAGTATACACGAATATAGTGTTCATGCGACACTTGGTAAGTGTCGCATAGGGCGACACTTGTTAAGTGTCGCAATAAGGTGGTGACCTGCGACACTAAGCTAGTGTCGCAGGTAGGTCAGGTTATACTATAAATAGGCGTGTTATATTCAGAATTAGGGTTAGACATTTGAGAAGTGTGTGAGGATCCGTTTTTGTGTGTGAGAGAGGAGAGAAAAACGAGTTTGAGTTTGTATCTTGTAATCTTGATTATTCAATTGTGAATATATACAAAGATTATAGAGAATTGCGTGTTTTGATTCGATTAATACGTTCATATATGCAATTAAATGATCCGATCAGATCCAAGGCAAGCAAACGGGACTTTCAATCTAACCTAGAGAGAGAGTAGTGAGAACTGTGTGAAGAGTGTGTTGAATGGATGTGAATTGTTGGATGTGAAATGAGGTGGTTTGATCCCATATATATACTAGTTGCTCAGCCGTATCGTCCAGCCGTATTCTAACCTTCAAACGCTCAACCGTATCGCTCAACCATATCAAAATGTCACCTTGTACGGGAGGAGATCACGATACGGGAGGACCAGCCGTATTTCGGGTGGAAATGGCACGATACGAGCGAACACGGATCAGATACGGGAGAACGAGGCCGTATACGGGAGGATAGAGGCCGTATACGGCTGGAACATGGCCGTATACGGGCATGCCAAGCTGTATAAGGCTGGTGCATGGCCGTATACGGTTGTGTTCAGCCGTATACAGCTTGTGCTCTCCCGTATCTCGGTCTTCGGTTGCTTGGATCCTTCGTTCGGGCATAACTTTTGACTCGGGTGTCCGTTTTCAGCGTTCTTTATATCCACGCGATCGTAATTTCCTAAGGAAGAAAATGACATAAGTTAGAGGTCATAATTCCAAGCAGAACTAAAAAATTGATAAAAAGCGTGAACGAGAATGCTTATGATCGTTTGTGCTCTATTTTATTCGTTATTAGGCTTTTTTAGTTGATTCTCGAAGCATAGTCTATATTTTAGCCTTTATTATGAAATTTAGTATAAAAATGTATATTTCAAATGTTTTCATTCATAATTGGGCTAAAAATGTGAGATAATGGCACACAAAAACTTGACTTTTTGCGTGTCATCAAATATCCCACACTTAGACTTTGCTTGTCCTCAAGCAAAACTCAAATTTCTCACTTGCTTTCCCAATGAAAATATTTGAAAGTGTTAATGCATTTTGGGTGAATCAAAATGTTGAGAGCTAACAATCCCATACACAAGTAATATATCCTGGAAAGTAAGAGAAAATAAGGTATTCGTTTCATGAGCGTGAAATAATTCCCTTTGGCATACTGTTGGGATATACATGACTAGGCGATCTCACAAGGTGGTCACTCAATTCACTCAGAAGTGTTTCGGGTTACCTATCATTCTAATCAAACGAAATCGCTCAATAACCAGTCATGCAGCATCCATCGTCATAGGCTTGCTCGAGAATCACATCTCCACCACTTAGGTGAGGACGGTGCTAATCATCCCATGACATTCAAATGGGTTGTAATGTTTGGTGAGGTTTAAAGGGAACGGATAAGTGGGAAATTGTTTTTAAGATGAAAGGGGTTTTGCTTATCTTAGGCCTTTTTAAACTCATGAAAATTTTTATTTAGATAAACTTTTCAATGAAAACGGAAACGGATAACGATAAGGGGAGGAGATAGCTATTTTGACTTCTATCTCTTAAAACGCAAGGAAGATTATACTCTTTTAGGAATCGGAGTTTTTGGGAGATTTTGAAGCACTTAGCTTTATTTCAGATGATACATATTTTTGTTTCTTTTCTTTTCCATTTTTCTATATTTTTGGCTTAGAATTTCTTTTGCCAAGGAATTTCTAAGGAATTTTTAAGTTTATTCACTGCCCTTTTGAGACCTTTTCTGACTTTCATTTTTCACACTTTTGACAATTTCGAATTTACTTGGTGCCAATTTTATGCACCACGAGATTCTCGATTTTTGAGTATTGATCATGGAAACGCACACGAGGAGTTTTGAGTAAACACGAGATTTGTAATTTTGAGTGAAAGCAAAAAGAATACCTAAATGGCATTTTTCAAAAATTTAAAAATTTCTAAGATAAGGTTTTGGTGGGTGTGGATGTAAATGGGTTTAAAGATTTGGGTTTTAAAGACACGAAAAGGCTAAGGCTCAACAGGGTTTTCTAGGCGGATCATCAACACTAAAAATGAGTGTTGGAAGGGTTTTGGGCTGGAAAAGAAGGTTTTAAAGAAAAAGGGTTTAATCCTAAGGAATGTCAAGGTTCTCTGATTGCACCTATACCGCGTACGGTACTCAACCAATGTGGTCTCGACATGTATAACAGGAGCAAGTTCTAATTCCGGATGCAAACATCGGTACGCACTCATCAAACGAATAGTGAAGCATTAAAAATGAATGCTTTTCATGGCTCAAGATACCTCACTACATGATTGGGTTGTATGTGTCTAGTCATGCGATGCTTTTTAGATTATTATTTTAGCTTAAGAAAGTCCTAACTTATTTAATCCTAATTTCCAAAATACATTACTCATATATGAAAATGATTCCTCTCAAGACATTTTAATTCAAAAATTTTGAAAAATTTCAAGCAAAAGTGAGGTTTTAAAATTGAGGAACATTTTCCGAGTTTGCTTTTGGAAATAAGAATCAGACCTAAGGTATTCTATACCGCTATCCCACACTTAGAGGAACATTGTCCCTAATGTTCTCTTAAGTTGAGATTTTATTGTAAGTAAAATCCCACACTTAGAGTTTGAACATATTGGAAAATGTTGCTCAAGTGTTTGTTTTGGGCTGGAATCCCACACTTAGTGATAAGTTTAGGATATGGCATAGATTACTTGAAAAATAAAGCAAAATAATCAAAACAAGGATAAGTACGAGAGAACTCCCCTATCAAAGTGGTTGAAGGACGCTGAGAGTTTGAAGATATGCTGCCTTTGAAGAAGAGTACTTGCCAAATATCCTTCTTTCGGCAGTTCCATGGAGTTCATTCGGCTTTTTGGGAAGAGCACTTGGTACAAAATGGCTTGGTTCTTCATTCTCTCCACTGTTCTCTCATGTGAAAATATCTCGTAAGTGTGAACACGTTGGATATACTTTTTAACCAACTTCTCATTTTTATAGCTTTTTACCGCAAGAGTATCACTATCCCAGAATGTGAAGAGATGCTTTCTAATACAAATCATTTGTAAGACATGTGTTTTTAAACGAGTTCGAGCATAATGTGTGAAAGTAGCACACAAGTACCTCAAATGCTCGAAACACATGACTTATTATTTTAAAAATGTTTCCTAAATTCTGGGATTAGCGATGCGGTAAAAGCTGTTAGTTTTAAAATGAAGTGGTGTTTTTAAAGCATTTGTATATCCAAGTGTGAAAGATAGTCAGAGATAATTCACTTCTTGGAAAATAAAATTAATACTAATACTAAAGGATATTTATTCCATGGGTTGCCTCCCGAGAAGCGCTTCTAGTTAAAGTCGAGGGCTCGACTTTCATTCCTCCTGGATCAGCAGGAAGAGGAACTTCCAGGGCTAGAGATGCTCGATGGTGGGACCCTGGAGTTTTGAGGATAGAACTTGAGGAAATAGCGAGTGATGACTTGGGTGATATTCGGGATTCTTGAAACGAAGAGAGGGAATCTTTCGAAGTGTTCCTCAGCCACCCTCTGCAAGTATAAGAGGTCCCAGGAGATATCATAGACTGCTTTGGAGATGGGCCAATCGGAATCTATGAAGTAGGTCCCGTTGTACTCAAGTCTTTCATGCTCTGGTCGTTCCTGCCTTAATGAATCCATGAATCCGAAGAAGCGCAAATGGATGTCTTCATGAGTGCTGACGCTGGTGCTTCTTCCTAATTCTTCGAGGGACTCGAGGATGCCTTGGATGAGCTGCTCTTGATGATCGGAATACGTGAGGTTGGGTTTATGAAAGATGTTAATCATCTTATTGTAAATCTCACGTAGTCCATCATGGAACAACTGTCTGGGTTCCCCTGTAAAGACAGTACCGAAGATATCTCTAAGCTGCTCTGTGATGAAGTTCACGGTTTTAACCAACGAATCATCAGGTATGGATGAAGGGATGTCACGGGTCCTTTCCTCCTGGCATGCACGCTCCAGCCTTTCGATTATCTTGTGAGTGGAACTCTAAAGTGCAGTCGATGTAAAACATGTGTGGTGAAGAATCGTCGATATGATCGTTATTAGCCATAGAGTTCATCAATCCCTGAAGATCACTCGTCATCTGTTTGTCGACTTCGTCATCAGGGTTCCCAGTAGCATAGTCCATATTTGTCGCACCCCCAAATTTACTGTTTAGCGGAAGCACGAATTGGGCGCGACTTATCAATATACAAAGCGCATAAGATATAATGAACGACCACTATATGCGTCGTTTTGAACTTGTATTGATAAAAACAAACGTTTACATCAAAAATATAGTTACATTAGCTCGGTTGAAATTGAGAGATTTAAGTACATAATTAATCTATACAAAATATAATAATGCAGCTAAATCTCTGATTTGTTTGCATGCTGACTCGAGCTAATTTGCCTTGATTGAGCAGTCCAACATACTGCTGGTTACCTGTGATACATGCTAAAATGGGTCAGCGAAACGCTGGTGAGCTCACAGGTTTGTATGTCAACACATATTTGTATGAACCGCAAGATTTATAATTGAATTTATAAAGCAATTAAGCAAAATAAAAGTTATACAGCCATGAGCACATAAGTAACACCCGCCAAATTAGGGCTAGTAATTAGTGCCTAATCATATGTTAATACATGTAATTAGTTCCTTGTTAGGCTAATTAATGTGTCGAATTATATATATTGTTGAATATATACGAATATGCGATTTGATTAAATCGTACGCAATTTAAATCGAATGTATTTCGATTCAATTTAATACGGACGTTGGTGATCAACTTTATTAAATAACGCTTTTATGTCAAAAATATTATTTTGATAATATTTCGTATTCATTCGTATCGTACAAACCAAACTTACACGATTTAAAACATTAAACCGCGCAAACTAAATAAACAAACTTATATTTTATAACTACAATATAAATTAAATTGTAAAATATTTAAATAAAACATCGCGTAATAAATCGTATTTTAAAACTTATAATTAAAATGTAAATAATTATTTAACGTTAAATGACGGAGCAAACGAACACCGCGCGGAGCGCAATTGCGGAGCTGAAAAAGGTGAGGCTTTCACAAAACCCCACCTCCCTCTTTCTTTCTCTTTCATTTCACCTCCCAATTTCTCTCTCTATCTTTCTTTTTCTCTCTTTCACCAAAACAACCCAAAATCCACAAAAATCGCAAATAACAATACCAAACACAACCGGATCAACAATATTTTTGGAGATTCACGACCACCTCGCAACGATCTACATTTCTACCTTTCCGGATTTTCATTTCGGCAAATTGTAAGTTTCCGACAAAATCCCGAAATCTCTCGATTCTTAGTATTTTTCGTTTGTGGTTGTTATTATAACTAGTATATGTCCATTACAATGTATAGAACACGATTTCATAGCTTAAAAACGAGTTTAAAACGGATTTTTGGCCGGAAAATGTCGTGACAGCCGGATTTCTGGGCTGGTGTTCATCCATGCGACACAAGCATTGTGTCGCATGTTGTGTCGTATTTTAGCCTTTATGTCGCATAAAATCCCTTGTGTCGTACCTTATGTCGTACCAGATATTTAGTGTCGCAAGTCCTGCGACACAACCACTATGTCGCATACCCCATACGACACAATCACTATGTCGCTGTTGAATCAGCCTTTCGCATCCATGCGACACAACCCTTGTGTCGTATGGACATTGTGTCGCACTCCTATGCGACACAACCTTTGTGTCGCATAATTCATTTAGTGTCGCATGATTGTGTCGCATAAAACAGCAGGTTTTCAAATCTCAATTTCACTAAGTGTCGGAACTATATAACCTCAAACACTTATACGATACGACTTATAAAACACATTGGGACACACTTTTAAGTGCAAAACGCCAAATACATGATAATAATCCTTAAAGTTTATTATTGCAAATCCGTCACCAACGGGCCGTACACGTTTTCAAACACTTATTAAATAAACCAAATCGAAGTAATTTGGATATATATAGTTGTGTAACAACTACAAGGGTGATCTTTTGAGATACCCAATCATGATTATAACCATCGCGTGTCGTGGACACCCTCAGGTTACAAGTCGTTGGACTTCATTTCTCGCTAATCAACTTACGTTTGTTTAAACGCATTCAGACTCAGGTGAGTCTCATAGCCCCTCTTTTTACTGTTTTACTCAGGGGTGTGATATACTGCTCAACTTTTAACATGTGAACGCAAGTACCAACTTTTCATATACTACATGAGTTTTTCGAAACTAATCATTTTAAAGTCCTCCGTCAGCATAGTTGTTAATACGTTGTAGCGTGAATATTAGTATATGGTACCATATAGGATTGACCCTCCTCGTTCGGGTTAGCAAGCACTAACCGGGTAAACGGACGTACTAATATTTGGGAAGACGAATGTTGATTAGGCATTCGTGGAGGCACCTCGCCCGGAATTCTCTATAGGGGACCCGGCCCTCGAGTTAAGCTCAACTACGTGCTCATGGCTGTATACACGATGATTATCATTTAATTGCTGGATGCAATTCATTATTTAATTGCTGGATGCAATTCATTATTTAAATCTTGCGGTTCATACGATATAACTGATTTCAAACCTGTGAGCTCACCAGCTTTATAGCTGACCTTTTAGCATATATCGCAGGTACCCAGCAGTAGGATGTTTCTGCTTCAGGATTTAGCTCGAGTCAGCATACAGACGATTGAGATTTTCTTGCATTAGTATATTTTGTATAAGTACTTATGTACTGAAATCTCATTATATTTAACTCGAGCTATGTAAAGCTTTAAATGTTGTAAACATTTCAATTATCAATATATTTTGTTAAAACGACGCATATAGAGTCGTTTGCTATTTATCTTTGTGCTTTGTTATTGATTAGTAACACCCAAATCAAGCTTCCGCAAATCATTAAATTTGGGGGTGTTACAGATTGGTATCAGAGCCTAAGGTTATAGTGAACTAGGTTGCATTTAGTGAGCCTAGACTATGACCATTAGGCGGTATTCCTTATTAAGTATGACTGGTTCAGGGATTACAGCATACGAGTTTAATTTAACATAGCCTGATCAACTATGTACAATTAAGCAAAGATGATGTAAGATCTGAAAGTAGTTATGGCTGAACAGGGTACAATAGAAGACTCTGACCTCGAGAGAACCGAGACTTAAACATGTTTATGCTAGACACTCAATAGGCTATATTATATAGGAGCTATATGAATATAGGCCTCAATCTTACTAATGTTTTGTCTCAGAAATGGCAAACATTCCATCAAATTCATCTCGTTCTCAATCCGGGTCGCAGAACCCAAGGGTAGCAAGGAGGAACAACAGGTTGCCTCGAGCTGGCCCGTATCCCACTCACATCGCCTTACCGGCCTTAGCCGCTAGGGTAAATCAACACGAACAGCGACTTCGTACCATGGATGTCGTGTTGCAGGAAACAAACGAAAACTGGAGACTTACATCCCTTGAACGCATCGAACAAGTCTCCGACGACCTTGAAACCACAAACAACAACATGGATGTCCTTCGCAACCAAATAATAGAAATAAGGGTGGAAAATGCTCTTCTGCAACAAAGGATGGAAGAATGTGAACAGCGCTCACTTGAAGCAGAAGAGTATACGCGTGGACTAACTCAACGACTAGCACTCGCAGAAGACAACGCCCGACAAGCTAGCAGGCTTGCAACCACTTTGGACCGTCTTGTCACGATGATGGAACAAATTAATCTACATTAAGACTAGTGTAGTCTTTGTCTTGTAATCTATCCTGTAATCTAGTAACTATCTACGCGCTACTCTATAATTCGGTCGGATGTGACAATTCCTGACGCCTTTTGTAATAACTCTGTAGGATGTAACCTTCGAACTCGTATCATCTATCAAATATCCCTTGCTGTTCCAACTCATATTAATTGCCATTTTTCCTGTTGATGTTATGTATTACTGCTTTTATACATGTACATCTGTGACAATTACAAGTTCCTACAGAATCTTATTTATCTCCATTTCTTTTATTGAAGAATCATGCCGCCAAAGTCAAGACCTTACACCGATGCACAGATTACCTCACTCATAACCCAGGCTGTTACTGAAGCCTTGGCACGGAATACCCCACCCAACTCTACAAGAAACAGCGATACCGCTGGAACCTCTGCCGTCAAACCTTGTTCTTACAAGGACTTCCAAAGCTGCAAACCCTCGAGCTTCAAGGGTTCTGAAGGAGCCATCGGACTGATCAGATGGTTCGAGAAAATGGAAACTGTTTTCCGTGTTAGTAAATGCGCGGAGAACGACAAAGTAAACTTCGCCACCTGCTCTCTTGAAGATGATGCCCACTCTTGGTGGAATTCATATACCCAATCAGTGGGTGCTGACATTGCCTACCAACTCACATGGGAGGAATTGAAGGCAAAACTCACTGCCAAATACTGCTCTATCGCCAAACTCCAAAAGCTAGATGAGGAGTTCTGGAACTTAAAGGTTCAGGGTGGTGATATCGATGGTTATACCACCAGGTTTCAACAACTAGCTGCCCTCCGCCCAGCTATGGTAAGCACTGAACCTGATAAAATCAGGAAGTACGCCCTTGGTCTCCCTGATTTTGTTCGGGGATACGTCATCTCTTCCAAACCAACCACCATTGACGGTGCAATCTCATTGGCCCAAGACCTGATGTCTATGAGCCAAGATTCTGAACCACCCACTTCATCCTCCCAAAACAACAAACGCAAGTGGTCTGACTACCACAACAACCACTCCAACCAACAAAACAAGAAACCTGACACCATCAAAACCTACAACACCACCACTGACATCATCCGGGGTTACACTGGGAGCAAACCATATTGTCCCAAGTGCAGCCGTCACCATGAAGGTTCCTGTGGTCCCTTTTGCAACAACTGCAAGAGGTACGGCCATCTCACCAAAGACTGTCGCTTTCCTACCAACAATAATTCCAACAACAACACCAGACCACCCAAAGTATGCTTTGAGTGTGGAAAACCCGGGCACTTCAGGGACACGTGCCCAAATCTGAAGAACAACAACAACAACAACAACCGCAACAACAACAACAACAACACCCGTAGCAGAGCTTTCGTCATCAAATCTGGGGACGCCCGCCAAGACCCGAATGTGGTCTCGGGTATGTTCCTCGTCAACAACTTAACTGCTTCTGTTCTATTTGATACTGGTGCTGATAGAAGCTTTATCTCCGATGACTTTTGCCCATTACTTGACATCACTCCTGTTGCCTTAGATGTTAAGTACACTGTAGAGCTAGCCAATGGAAAACTTGTAGAAACCACCAGTGTGATACCTAATTGCACTTTAAACCTAGCTGACGAAACCTTTTCGATCGACCTTATACCCATCAAAATCGGAAGTTTCGACGTCATTATTGGAATGGACTGGTTGTCCAAACATCGAGCTGAAATCGTTTGTCACGATAAAATCGTCCGTATCCCACTCGCTGTTGGTGGAACCTTGATCATACAGGGGGAGACCGGTGGGACGGGACTCAATATAATCTCCTGCTTAAAAACCCGAAAATTTCTGAGAAAGGGTTACCCTGCCATACTCGCACACATCACAGAGAAGAAGTCGGAGGAGAAGCGACTTGAGGATGTGCCAATTGTTAGAGACTTTCCCGAAGTCTTTCCGGAAGAATTACCTGGTCTACCTCCGCTTAGACAGGTTGAGTTCT
Source organism: Helichrysum umbraculigerum (assembly GCA_949592205.1). Classification (NCBI taxonomy): domain Eukaryota; kingdom Viridiplantae; phylum Streptophyta; class Magnoliopsida; order Asterales; family Asteraceae; genus Helichrysum; species Helichrysum umbraculigerum. Next base: position 101,792,203 of record CATIUR010000004.1, on the reverse strand, counting down.
CGATTGATCTCGTGCCGGGTGCCGCACCGGTGGCCTGCGCACCGTACCGTTTAGCCCCATCTGAACTTCAGGAGTTGTCCTCTCAGTTACATGAACTTCTGGATCGAGGATTCATTAGACCGAGTTCTTCACCTTGGGGAGCTCCGGTCTTATTTGTCAAAAAGAAGGACGGTTCTTTCCGAATGTGCATCGACTACCGAGAATTGAACAAATTGACCGTCAAGAACCGTTATCCACTTCCTCGCATTGATGATCTATTCGACCAACTTCAGGGTTCAAGTATCTACTCAAAAATTGACCTGCGATCAGGTTATCATCAGTTACGAGTTCGCGATACCGATATTCCAAAAACTGCTTTCAGAACTCGTTACGGGCACTATGAATTCCAAGTGATGCCCTTTGGTCTAACCAACGCACCGGCTGTATTCATGGACCTTATGAATCGGGTGTGCAAACCTTACCTCGACAAGTTTGTCATTGTCTTCATTGATGACATACTCATTTACTCGCGCAACGAGCAGGAACATGCGCAACACCTTAAGACTATCCTTGAACTACTTAGACACGAGGAGCTTTACGCTAAATTCTCTAAGTGTGAGTTCTGGATTCAAACCGTTCAATTTCTTGGTCACGTGATCGACAGTCAGGGAATTCACGTGGACCCATCAAAGATCGAGGCAATCAAAGACTGGCAAGCACCCACCTCTGCAACTGAAGTACGACAATTCTTGGGTCTTGCTGGGTACTATCGACGATTTATCGAAAATTTCTCTAAAATAGCTCAACCACTCACGGTACTGACTCAGAAGGACAAAAGGTTCGATTGGACCGACAAACAAGAGTCAGCGTTCCAACTTCTGAAACAAAAGCTTTGCAGTGCTCCAATTCTATCCTTACCCGAAGGCACCGATGACTTTGTGGTATACTGCGATGCTTCTCATCATGGTCTTGGTTGCGTGCTGATGCAACGAGACAAAGTTATTGCCTATGCCTCACGACAGCTGAAAATTCACGAAAAGAACTACACCACTCACGATCTCGAACTTGGAGCTGTCGTTTTTGCTCTCAAAATCTGGAGACATTATCTCTACGGCACTAAGTGCACCATCTTTAGCGATCATAAAAGTCTCCAACATATCTTCGATCAGAAGGATCTCAATATGAGGCAACGTCGTTGGGTCGAGTTGCTTACCGATTACGATTGCGAGATCAAGTACCATCCAGGGAAGGCTAATGTTGTAGCCGATGCCCTCAGTCGAAAGGAACGACCAAAACCACTTCGAGTCCGAGCCCTCAGTATGACCATTCACAACGATCTTACCGTTCAGATTCATACCGCTCAGATCGAAGCCCTGAAACCTGAAAACATCAAAAATGAAGCCTTGCGGGGCATTGACAAACAATTTGAAATCAAACCTAACGGGATTAGGTATTTCTCAAACCGAATCTGGTTGCCTAGTTTTGGGAACCTAAGAGACTTGGTGATGGACGAGGCTCACAAGTCTAAATATTCTATTCATCCGGGATCCGATAAAATGTACCACGGTATCAAGAAATTTTATTGGTGGCCAAACATGAAAGCCGAAATTGCCACTTATGTCAGCAAGTGTCTTACTTGCTCGAAAGTCAAAACCGAACATCAGAAACCTCCTGGTTTACTCCAACAACCTGAAATCCCTGAATGGAAATGGGATCAAATTGCCATGGATTTCATAATCAAACTACCCAAGTCGTCGAGCGGCTGCGATACCATTTGGGTGATCGTCGATCGTCTCACCAAATCTGCTCATTTCCTGGCAATCAAAGAAAACGATAAAATGGAACGCCTTACACAAATCTACATCAAGGAAATCGTTTCTCATCACGGTGTTCCAATCTCAATCATCTCTGACAGAGATGCCCGTTTCACTTCTCACTTTTGGCAATCACTTCAGAAAGCATTGGGTACCCGTCTCGATATGAGTACCGCGTACCATCCTCAAACCGATGGCCAAAGTGAACGAACCATTCAAACACTGGAAGACATGCTACGAGCCTGCGTAGTTGATTTCGGTACAAACTGGGAAAAACATCTACCGTTGTGCGAATTTTCGTACAATAACAGTTATCATGCCAGCATTAAGGCTGCACCTTTTGAGGCACTGTACGGTCGTAAGTGCCGATCACCGATCTGTTGGACTGAGGTGGGAGATAGTCAACTCACTGGTCCTGAACTCATACACGCCACCACTGAGAAAATTATGGAAATCCAAAACAGACTCAAAGCCGCACGTGATCGTCAGAAAAGTTATGCTGACGTGAGACGCAAACCACTCGAGTTCCAAGTTGGGGATCGAGTTCTCTTGAAAGTATCGCCTTGGAAAGGCGTCATCCGTTTTGGCAAACGCGGGAAGTTAAATCCCAGATACATCGGGCCTTTTGAGATCCTTGAACGGATTGGCCCCGTAGCTTACCGATTGCAGCTGCCATCCGAACTCAACAGCGTGCACCCTACTTTTCATATTTCAAACTTGAAGAAGTGTCTGTCTGATGAGACACTTATTATTCCACTAGATGAAATTCGTGTTGACGATAAACTTCATTTTGTTGAGGAACCCGCTGAAATTATGGACCGTGAGGTCAAACAACTGAAACAAAGTCGTATTCCCATCGTCAAGGTCAGATGGAATTCGCGGCGTGGTCCGGAATTCACCTGGGAACGGGAAGACCAAATGCGACTCAAATATCCTCAACTCTTCACTGATTCCACATCAAACACGACCTCGAGCCAAATTTCGGGACGAAATTCTTCTAACAGGGGGAGAATGTAACACCCGCCAAATTAGGGCTAGTAATTAGTGCCTAATCATATGTTAATACATGTAATTAGTTCCTTGTTAGGCTAATTAATGTGTCGAATTATATATATTGTTGAATATATACTAATATGCGATTTGATTAAATCGTACGCAATTTAAATCGAATGTATTTCGATTCAATTTAATACGGACGTTGGTGATCAACTTTATTAAATAACGCTTTTATGTCAAAAATATTATTTTGATAATATTTCGTATTCATTCGTATCGTACAAACCAAACTTACACGATTTAAAACATTAAACCGCGCAAACTAAATAAACAAACTTATATTTTATAACTACAATATAAATTAAATTGTAAAATATTTAAATAAAACATCGCGTAATAAATCGTATTTTAAAACTTATAATTAAAATGTAAATAATTATTTAACGTTAAATGACGGAGCAAACGAACACCGCGCGGAGCGCAATTGCGGAGCTGAAAAAGGTGAGGCTTTCACAAAACCCCACCTCCCTCTTTCTTTCTCTTTCATTTCACCTCCCAATTTCTCTCTCTATCTTTCTTTTTCTCTCTTTCACCAAAACAACCCAAAATCCACAAAAATCGCAAATAACAACACCAAACACAACCGGATCAACAATATTTTTGGAGATTCACGACCACCTCGCAACGATCTACATTTCTACCTTTCCGGATTTTCATTTCGGCAAATTGTAAGTTTCCGACAAAATCCCGAAATCTCTCGATTCTTAGTATTTTTCGTTTGTGGTTGTTATTATAACTAGTATATGTCCATTACAATGTATAGAACACGATTTCATAGCTTAAAAACGAGTTTAAAACGGATTTTTGGCCAGAAAATGTCGTGACAGCCGGATTTCTGGGCTGGTGTTCATCCATGCGACACAAGCATTGTGTCGCATGTTGTGTCGTATTTTAGCCTTTATGTCGCATAAAATCCCTTGTGTCGTACCTTATGTCGTACCAGATATTTAGTGTCGCAAGTCCTGCGACACAACCACTATGTCGCATACCCCATACGACACAATCACTATGTCGCTGTTGAATCAGCCTTTCGCATCCATGCGACACAACCCTTGTGTCGTATGGACATTGTGTCGCACTCCTATGCGACACAACCTTTGTGTCGCATAATTCATTTAGTGTCGCATGATTGTGTCGCATAAAACAGCAGGTTTTCAAATCTCAATTTCACTAAGTGTCGGAACTATATAACCTCAAACACTTATACGATACGACTTATAAAACACATTGGGACACACTTTTAAGTGCAAAACGCCAAATACATGATAATAATCCTTAAAGTTTATTATTGCAAATCCGTCACCAACGGGCCGTACACGTTTTCAAACACTTATTAAATAAACCAAATCGAAGTAATTTGGACATATATAGTTGTGTAACAACTACAAGGGTGATCTTTTGAGATACCCAATCATGATTATAACCATCGCGTGTCGTGGACACCCTCAGGTTACAAGTCGTTGGACTTCATTTCTCGCTAATCAACTTACATTTGTTTAAACGCATTCAGACTCAGGTGAGTCTCATAGCCCCTCTTTTTACTGTTTTACTCAGGGGTGTGATATACTGCTCAACTTTTAACATGTGAACGCAAGTACCAACTTTTCATTTACTACATGAGTTTTTCGAAACTAATCATTTTAAAGTCCTCCGTCAGCATAGTTGTTAATACGTTGTAGCGTGAATATTAGTATATGGTACCATATAGGATTGACCCTCCTCGTTCGGGTTAGCAAGCACTAACCGGGTAAACGGACGTACTAATATTTGGGAAGACGAATGTTGATTAGGCATTCGTGGAGGCACCTCGTCCGGAATTCTCTATAGGGGACCCGGCCCTCGAGTTAAGCTCAACTATGTGCTCATGGCTGTATACACGATGATTATCATTTAATTGCTGGATGCAATTCACTATTTAATTGCTGGATGCAATTCATTATTTAAATCTTGCGGTTCATACGATATAACTGATTTCAAACCTGTGAGCTCACCAGCTTTATAGCTGACCTTTTAGCATATATCGCAGGTACCCAGCAGTAGGATGTTTCTGCTTCAGGATTTAGCTCGAGTCAGCATACAGACGATTGAGATTTTCTTGCATTAGTATATTTTGTATAAGTACTTATGTACTGAAATCTCATTATATTTAACTCGAGCTATGTAAAGCTTTAAATGTTGTAAACATTTCAATTATCAATATATTTTGTTAAAACGACGCATATAGAGTCGTTTGCTATTTATCTTTGTGCTTTGTTATTGATTAGTAACACCCAAATCAAGCTTCCGCAAATCATTAAATTTGGGGGTGTTACAACATAGTCCGAGCTTAACTTGAGTGTCAGGTCTAATTAAGGAAACCCAACTGAGGTGCCTCCTACGAGTGCCTAATCTACACTCGTCTTCCGAAATGCTAATACATCCGTTTGACCAGTTAGTGCGTGCTAACCCGGATGAGGATTGTCAATCCTATATGATATCATATACTAACATTCACGCTACTACGTATCACCAGACTATGCTATGGAGGGCTTTAAATTGATTAGCTTGAAACTCATGTAGTATTTGATTTGATTTGTACTTGCGTTCAACTTGTAAAACAAAACGAGCAATAATATCACACCCCTGATTGAAAAGCAGTAAAATAGGGGCCATGAGACTCACCTGAGCCTTGAGTGCTTAAACAATTAAACTTGATTCGGCTTGACGTGTATTGATGTCCGAAGACTTGTAACCTAAAGGTGTCCATGACACGCGACGGTTATAATTGTGATTAGATATTTACAAAGAATAGCTTTGTAGTTGTTTATCCAACTATAATGTCCAAATTATCCCGATTTGGTTGATTGACTTGTATGTTTGAAAATGTGTACGGCCCGTTGGTGATTGTTGGTGATTGTTTGTAATAATAATTTTCAACATTATTATTACTTTGATTTGGAGTGTTGTACTTAAAAAGTGTTTATAAACTTTTAGGTGACGGGGGTCCGGGGGCAGCGCCCCTGGTTAGCGGGGTTCCAGGGGTGGCAACCCCTGGCGGGGTCCAAGGGGCTGGCCCCTGGTTGGGGTCGAGATGCCAAGTCAGCTCGAAAATTTTTTATTTCTATTAAATTGCTTTGGTGAAAAACGCATCTGGACTTGAATTTGGGCGAAATCAAGTGATGAAATTTGGGTCTCGACACTTAGTAAAAATGTTAAACTTTCTGTTTTTAGCGTCACTTATAGCGACACTCAAGGGTTCAGGCGACACTTAGGAAGTGTCGCATAGAATTGCGAAATATGAGTTTAGGGCGTCACTTAGGGAAGTGACGCATGAGGTGGCGACACTCAGGTAGTGTCGGTAACAAGTGTCGGTTTAAAGTTCTAGGCGTCACTAGGCAAGTGACGGACATCAGTGTCGGTTGAGATCAAAATTCGATTATAGGCGTCACTTAGGCAAGTGACGCTAGTAGTGTCGGCTTGGAGTGACGGATATTGAAAATGCGTCACTTAGGTAGTGACGGAAAAAGAGGGTTTTTAGCGACACTTAGGCAAGTGACGCGGAATTAGGGCTTTTAGCGACACTCAATGCGTCACTTAAGTGACGCACGAAGTGACGCTATACTGCAGGCTTCGTTGCGACACTTAAGGCTGTTGACGGATTTTTGAGCCAAAAACGAGTTTTCCGGCCATAGTTTGGTCCGATTATTTTACCTAACCCATATAGGGACATTTTAAGTTCATATAAACAACTTTCATGTAAAAATAGACGAAATCGAAGAGTTTCGGGTTTTTGTCGGAAACTTACGCGGTGTCAAAATGAAATTCCGAAAAGATAGAAGTGTAGATCGTCGCGAGGTGGTTCCTTTTCCACGAAAATCTTGATGATACGAGTGCGTTTGGTGGTGTTATTTGAAGATTTTAGGTGATGTTGGTGAGGTTTGTTTTTGAGAGAAAATAAGAGAAAGGGAGAAAGAGAAAGAGGATGAGAGTGATGAAGTGGGGTGGGGATTTGATCCCCTCACCCTTTTGGGCCGGTTTTGAGGTGTGGGGAGGGGGGGGCACCGAAGTGTGGGTCTCCACTTTGTAACTCCGTGTATTTGCGCTCCGTGCGGGGTTCGTTTTCTCGATTGTTTAAACGTTAAATAATTATTTTATTCGCTTTATTTATAAGTTTTGAAATGCAAATAATTACCCGATATTATACTTGAAGTATTTCGTCAAATGCTTAATAATTACGTTATAAAATGTAACTTTAACTTGTTTTGTTGTGTTTGCGCACTTAATATTTTAATCGCGTAGCCATTGATTGTATGATACAGAATGAATACGAAATATTATAAAAATAATATTTTGGATATAATTGTGTTATTAAATAATATTGTATTTTTTAATAAAATTGTTCACCAACGTCCGTATTTAATTGGACCGAATTACATTCGATTTGAACCTTGTACGATTTAATCAAATCGCATACTTGTATATATTCAACAATATATATATTAATTGATACATCAATTAGCCTAACACAGAACCAATTACATGTATTAAAACTTGATTAGGCCCTAATTAACGGTCCTAATTTTGACGGGTGTCACAATATTGTATCTGTAAGAGTGTAGAAACTCCATCTTTCTGGGCGAATATGGAAATGCAGACCTGATTAGTGCCTCGTATACCTTGCCATGTATGATTTTATGGTTTTCAAAGAACTCCAGATCGTCAGCAGATGGCTCATCACTATTCTGAGGTTCTTGCAGAAGCTGAGTAGCGAGATCTTCGGCGAAGGCATGGATGCGGTTTTGTAGATGCTGAGGACTTCGAGAGTTGGTGGCACGATAAAGATCATATTCTGCTTCAATCTCCTCGATCAGGTCTCTCTCATGTGGCGTGTACTCAATAGTAGAATCTCTGATAATCGCTATTAAGGTACGAAAGTCATCCTCGTATTGCTTAATAGCACTGATCATCTCTTCGTGATTAGAAACGATAGGTACTTGGATCGTTCCGAGAGAAGAGTCGGGAATGGTGGAAGGTAGACGAAGGTGAATAGAGCGGATATCTATCGGAACATCGATGAATACGACATCGTCCTCGTCACTTTCTGTCGCTGTGGGATCAACCTCTAGTGAATCAGGGAACTCCATAACGGTAGGTGGTGACTGAGACTCGTCGGTGATCTGAGATATCGGCTGAGAAGATATCATCTCAATTTCCCTTTCATCCTGAGAGTCAGAATCATGACTGGAACCAGAAGTACCTCCTAGCTCAAGTTGAGTTCGAAGTCTAGGAAAGGTGAGTGGATCGAGGTCTGATGTGATGAGTTTGGCATCACAAGAATGATCTTCCATTGGTTCTTCTTCCTCTGAATCACTATCTGGCAGCGGAATAAAACTTCGAGTGTAGTCTATCTGCATTATCTCTGCTGTCGGAAGGTATGACTTAGGAAGGTAAGTTAGTGTGGTGTGATCTTCTTCTGTCTCGTCCTCTTCTTCTTCTTCTATTTCTTCTTCAGTCTCTTCCTCTTTTTCCATTTCTTCTTCTTCAGTGTCGGAAGTAGTGGACTCGTCAGACATCCATGTGTCTGGTTCAGAATCATCATCCGAAGTAACTCTGCCTGTAGAAATCATACATATCACTGCATGCTCGGTCAAGGCCTGGTCAGTCTGATCAATCTTGAAGGTGATAGTCTCTCCGTGAGATCTAAGACTGATAGTCTGTGAATAAACATCAATGATAGTACGCGCGGTGTTCAAGAAGGGTCTTCCTAAGATGATAGGGATATGCACATCCTCCTGAATGTCCATCACTACAAAGTCTGTGGGATATAGGAACTTATCTACCTTATCCATGATATTCTCATCTATTCCCTTAGGGTATCTAATGGATTGGTCAGCTAGCTGGATGCTCATCTTGGTAGGCTTAAGGGGTCCTAATTCCAGTCTTGTGTAAAATGAATAAGGCATAAGATTGATACTGGCTCCTAGGTCGGCTAGAGAGTGTATCATGCCCGAGTGATAGATCGAACAAGGAAGGGTGAAACGTCCGGTATCTCCTAATTTTTCAGGTAGGGAATTCTTAATGATTGCTGAACATTCCGAGTTCAGTGGGACATTGGGTACTTCGGGTACCTTGTCCTTGGTAGACAGGAGTTTAAGGATGTATTTTGAACTGGAAGGGGTTCTGGTCACGGTGTCCATGAACTTTCCATCGAGACGGAAGGTGTTAGCCTTGTAGGCTTTCTTAAGACGACTAGGAAATGGGATTTGTACTTCCCTTGGTGGTGTAGGGACAGATGGGGTCTCAACTGTCGGTGGGACAGGAGAGTTAGTGGAAGGTTGGTCCGGTGCCTCCTTCGTGTCTGTAGTACTCATTTGTTTAGCCTCTTCTATGTGGGGGTTTTGTACCGTGTTACTAGGAAGATTACCCTGAGGCCTAGAGTCAAGACGTTTGGCTAGTGGTCCAATTTGGGCCTCAAGATTTTTGAGAACGGCCAGTTGATTCCTAAGGTATAGGTCAGTTTGGTCTTGCCTAGCGCTAGTCTTTTGGTTGACCTGGTGTTGGCCTTGGATGAACTTAGTGAGGGTGTCATCTATACTAGTAATGGGTACAAGGGTTTTAGTGGGTTCGGTTGATTGAGCTGCGTCAGGTGCAGTCAAAGATAGTGGTTGGTTATAGGTGAGTTGGTTTTGTTGTGGGTATCTAGGTTGGTAGTTGGGTTGGAAAGGTGGTTGGTTTCTAGGCGGGTATTGGGTGTTTCTAGTCCCAGGGGGAGAGGTTTGAGCGAAACGTGATTGATTTTGAGGGCGAGCTGGAAATTGAGCATAGTAAACCGTTCCGTCAGCAGGATCCTCGTACTCAACCTGATAAGCAGCAGTCGGAAGGTTGGCACAGTTCTGGCATTCCTGAACTTGATGGACGTGCTGGGATGGTTTCTTCATTTCGCCGATCTGTTTCGTCAGAGTTTCGATCTTCTCCGTCAGAGATTTGATAGCTTCAGCCTGGAACGGGTTTGGAGTGGCAAGTGGTGCTGATGATGAGGAATGCTCACCAGAGTTCCAATCGTGATGGTGCATCGTCATATTCTCGATCAGGTTCCATGCCTCTTCATCAGTTAAATGCATGAAGTTTCCTTGAGCAGCAGCGTCGAGGGTGATGCGATGGTTTGGAGCAAGACCGTTGTAAAACGTGCACAGCTGGCTGGTTTTCTCTATCAAATGGTTAGGACATTTGTTTAGGAGACTCTTATATCTTTCCCATGCCGTATAGATAGATTCATCATAAGCTTGGTGGAAGTTCATGATGTCATTCTTGCATTTGGTTTGTTTGGCCGGAGGAAAGTACTTAGTTAGAAACTTATTACCCATCTCCGTCCAAGAGGAGATAGAGCCGGTCTCTAATCCCTCAAACCAAGTTAAGGCATGATGAGTAAGCGAATAGGGGAATAGGTATAGGCGAACTATGTCATGCTCAACCCCATTCTGCTTATTAGAGTTGGTGGTTTGAATGAATCGGTTTATGTGGGCGTTGGGGTCTTCATTGGGCAAACCATGGAATTGGCAGAATTCCTTGATTAGCTGAATGATGTGGTGTCTAAGTTCGAAAGATGCGCCGTCGATAACTGGATAGTTGATGGGTCCACCTCGTCCTTCGATTGACGGTTTAGAGCTATCGGCGAGAGTGACACGTGCAGCCATCGGTTGTCGAGTGCGCGTTTCTTTACGAGCAGTTCGGATAATCGACTCAGGATCGGGTATAAAAATGAGCGGTTCAGATCCGGATGATCTGGTCGAATATCGTTGTGTGTTGTGGTGAGGAATTTTCATCTGGAACAATTAAACTAAAACTAGGAAAGTAAAACTAAACTACGGATATTTACTAGAAAGAAAAGTTCGTCTAGAACGTCTTTGGATCATACAACTGGTTCCCCGGCAGCGGCGTCAAAAACTTGATCGGGTCCGAGAGGTCGGTTGAGATTTGACTCGCGTCGTTGCGGGCCTTCCTCCAGGCGCGGCGATCAGTGGGTTTTAAAATTTATAAATGCGGGGCCTAAGTATACTTAAAACTATGGGAGTACAGTAGGAAGTATGACCTAGGGTCGTTCTATAAACCAATTGTATTGTGAAACGTTGACGTTGGAGACGATTTATCTAACTAGTAATGGTTTTAACAGATTTTTGGGGGTTTGTTTTGGTTTTTATACTTAGGCAGAAAATTTAAATGAAGCAAAATAAAATATCGGTAGTTAGCAGATAATCTAGAGGAGGTGTTTGCTATGACTTCATTAGTTTTCTTAATTGGGATGATGGATTGTAATATGATCTCAAAAGTTTATATTCCATTCATTTCAAGTATTAGTGGAGTAAGCACTAGTTCCCTACTTATAGATTTCTCAATCAGTATGTCACTGAGTAACTAGGCGATCGTGATTCTGATTGGAGTAGTTTATCCAGCCATACAACACTAACCAATGACGGTATAGTGACCCTTATATGGAAATAAATCCTGGGTGCATGAATAAGGCGACAAACCAATCTCGATGTCCGACCTTTCTTAACCCCACAAGGATACTTTAATCTAAACAAAATATCCACTTTCAAGATCATATTTAGCGTGCGTTGATCACTTTCTATCGATGGGTTTGTAAAGTCTAAGTATGATTTGGTAAAGTGCACAATAGGTAACTACGGCTCTTTTCCGTGGAAAAACCAAGTACTTAGCCGATTTGCGGTACCTACTTTGCTTATAGTTGGAACCCTAGACTTTGTTTAGCTAAGTTTGTATTTGAGCACAATGATTCTCCATCTATGATATAAACCAGCCCTTACTTTAAAATCCCAATAAATCTCTAATTTGCAAATAGCGTAATATTTGCGTTCTATTAGAAAACAGTATTTCCACAGGTACAGTGTACTTTTGCGTTCTAAGGGAAAGCGATCTTTCCACAGTACCGGTGTACTTTGTGTTCAAGTTAGAAAACGTTGTTCCATAATCACCATGTACTTTGTGTTCAATAGTGAAAACATTATTTCCATGATGACGATGTACTTGGTGTTCTGTTTAGAAAACAATGTTTACATTGTTCGCAAATCAGACCATGTTTTAGACACAGATAACTAATCACCTTGGATAGGGTTCGCGACGTCCTATCATTAAGGCCGTAGCCACGTTTACTGGTTGAAAGGCGTTAAGTTTAATTGAGGTTTAAAATCATAGATAGAAAGTAGATCAACACACTAATTAATCATTAATCGACAACGGATTGTGCCCACGACTTTCATAGCTTCCACGTTCCGTACTCCACACATTCGTGATGTTTCCGGCGCTATACAAATGAAAGCCGTATAACGTTACCTCCGTTGTTTTCATAATGACATCATCCCAATTAATACGACTAATTACATCATAGCAAACACGCAGTAATACTACTCGCTAATCATGGCAAACAATCCTAAATCTAGCATGATAACAGTAATAACAATCATCATAACAAATTAGATAAAGGATAGATATAACCAGAATAACAGCGTAGCTGAATACAACGTGAACGAATACAAGCGGAACTCCGAGTAACCTGTAAGTCCCTAGTTCTTAGGATCGATAACTTCGTTATATGTAGTATTTAGGTGCGGAATCCCTCAATACGATGTTATCTTACTAACAACGAATATGTTCGAATTGCGTTTTAATAAAGCTTAACTTTAAACGATGAATCGTCAAAGCCTAGCCATAGGTTTTGTTTTCTCTGGTATTCTGAGTTCGCTGGAATGCAGAATGCAAAAGTGTTGAAATTGTTGTTCCAACGATTTTCTAAGGAAAATCGTTTATATGTTTCTGTCTCGGCTCGGCTCGCATGGGCCGGCGAGTTCGGTCCAACTCGCAGCCCAAGCCCACTATAGGACTCGGCTCGCCAGACTATACTAATGTTCCGCGAGTTCAGATCTCATCTCTCAGCTCGATTCGCTGCGACTTGAGATCTCGACTCGCCTTGCACTAAACGTATATACTTATTTCGTATTTAATAATTCGTCTAACTTTAACAAAATAATATGTTTAACGAATATTACTAACAAAACAAATATTTATTTACAAATCTAAACCAATGTACAAACGTAATAATAATTACACTATTCCTATTTCAAGCTAGATCTGTTGTCACAATCTATGTCTCAACAGACTCCCCCTTGACAATAGCTCTAGCGTCTTTATCTTCACGCTGTCTTTGATTTTCAAGAGTAAATCTTACTACCTGCAAAAATTTTAAGCTTGATGCATGTTTTAACCATCCTGTGATAATCTCGTGCTAAATCACCCCAACCAATAGTAGATATGATCTTGTTCTTGTATAACATAATTAGATCTTCCTTTGATAAATTCATAAGATGTCGGTGATCATAAACACGAAGAATCTCTCTTTCGCCATCAGGATAATCATCATCAGCTTCAATCATAAAGGCTTCCCCTGATCCAGCATCTACCCCCCAATATTTCAACTTTCCCAAAATATTCTGAGGCATGGTTTTCATAGGTATTTGCTTAATGCATTTGACCGCTGGATAAACCTTCTTCCTTCTTCTTCTTCCTGTCCTCTGACTGAGTTCGTTCAGCTTTATCGTTTTTTCTTTCCTTGGCTTAATCTTTGAGAACTTCATAGATAATCCTTCAGTCCTAATGATACACTCAACATACTTAGCATAGTCATCATCACTTGGATTTATCATATCTAATCTAGCCAAGTCTCGAATCTCATATCGAGGCAACGAACTAAACACTGCAAGCTTCTTCTCAAGATATTGAACTCCGTCAAACCTTTTGATCGCGAAGAGCTTCAGGTCAGAGTCATAATACCATCCAATAATGCCAGTTTTAAGTACACGCTTTCCAGTAATATCAACTTCTTTCAAGATGTGTGGCTTCTTTTCCTTTTTCTTCTTAAGCATTTCTTGGATAAACATTGGATTACCAACCAAATGTTTGTATTTATCCTCTATTTCTTCAACCTCAGTATCCGAATCTTCAGAAGCATTCTCAAAAGCTTCTAAATCAATAATTGATTCTCCTTGTTCATTTACAAAAACAAATTCAGTCGTTGATGGATTCACAACATGTTCATCTACATTTGCATCCAGATCAACACCTTCATCTATCACAGATTCAAATACTGCAGTCCAGTCTTCAGGAAGTTTAAACTCTCCTTTTTCAACATCATAATCAATATCTTCATCTATCTCATCCAAAATATCATCTTCTGAATCTGATAGATCTAGCATTTCCATTCCTAGAGAAAAATGTAAATACAAATATATTAATAATTCAAATTCTTCATTGATTTCTCTGAACCAATCTAAGAATTTCTTTATTAATCCTTTTGTATATTTTAACCTAAAATATAAACGCAATTTACATATAACTTATAAAATCTTTTATTGATTACCATGAATCAATCCAAAAAATCTCTTAAGTCTTATAACCTACTTAACAAATAATAATTAATTTTAAATTCTAATGCATTGTGAATAATCACCAAACATTTAAATTTACTATTAATTACCTTATATAATTTCCAAGTGTTTAATTGATCTAATTCATTATCAATTTAACCTTTAAATTATATATCATTTGTCTAGTTAAAACTAATACATTTTTAACTTGTCAGTATGCAAACTCTCAAGTCTAAAATGCATATGTTATTATAAAATTTTGACCGCCGATATTATTCGGAACACGCCGCTCGACTACTCAATGAGTCGGAAGACTTTCGATCACAATTTTATCTTAACATATAATTATATAAACTTAAATTACATCAAACATATTTTACTTAAAATAATAATAACCTTAAGCCGAATATATTTACACAATAAAATTAAGTTTACATTTGTTCACTACAAATTATTACAAATATTACAGTACTATGATAATACTAAGCTATCTTGCTAGCTTCAGTATCACCCGGTACAGTCTTATATGCACTGGTACCAGCTCCAGAACCGCTTGCACCAGCATTACCACCAGACTCCCCCTGAATCGTAGTTTGCTCACCAGTCTTTGAAGGACCAGTCTGCTCACCACCTTCTGGTGCATTGGGATCATCGTCTTTATCATAATATCTCTTCCTCTTCAGCTCATTTTCTTTGCAAGACTCCAGATATACCAATATCTCCCCCTGAGTAGACTGTCCTGAATGCGTTCTCAAGACCAAACTCTCCAAGGAAGATAATTTAAGTCTCTGAACATTGAAGTCCGCAAGCAAAGTATCATGAGTCTTCATCAGTAGATTGTAAGATTCACTCTGTTTGAGCATCTGCTGAGCAAGAAGAAGATTATTTGACACCAGCTCTGGAATCTGAGAAGTAAGCTTCTCTAAATCCTTTACTCGCGACTCTAAGGACGTAATCCTTTCAGCATCAGTCGTCGGAGTAACAGGTATCGTTCTAGGTCCAGGCGGTGTAAGAGACTCAATATGCCAGTCTCTTGTCAGCGATGTATGAGGTTGAGACAAAGCTTGAGTAAGCAAGTTTGCCGCAAATCTAGCTTCTTTATTCGTCGGAAAGTTTTCCGCACGAACTAGATCAGCAACCTCATGCTGTAAAGTTAAACACAATTAAAATCAGTTATTGTTACAGATTACTCTGTCTCAAACTCTAATTAATTGCATAACACTTATAGTTATAGAACTTATATCTCATACCTGAAGCGGTACAGATATCTGTTCAGAAACCACCGGTGTATCCTTCTCCACCTGTGGTGTATCTTGAGCAACTGTATACAGAATTAACTGTCTCAGTTTAACTCCTGATAAACAACAAGTTAAGATTATTTAACTTTTATAATAAATACTAACCTTCTCTAATAGTCAGCGTTCTCGGACGCTTCATCAACTGAGTAACAGTCTCCTCAGCATCCAAATCATGAACAATGAAATTTGGATCTAGTTCATTGACTTTAAGCTTGAGCTTCACCTTCTGAGCAGGATCAACCTCAAGCCTTGATCGTTGCTCAGTCATTCCAGCCGGAATACTCGTGGATAAATCAACAAGATCATCCTCGGTATCACTGGAATCGTCAGTTGTATGTCCATCATACTTGCCAGATGGACCAACTGGTTCCTAAATATATTTACCATTTATGATTAACATAAAACTCTATCAAACTAGATAAATATATATTTAAGATTATTCAGCTTTAATACCTTAGCAGGTAAAACTGCTGAACTATCAATCTGCCTTTGCTCACCCTCAGGTCTAATGACCTCTGGGTCTGCAATCTCAGCTTCCTGCATATAATGATATTCATATTTTATAATTAGTAATGTTACCTAATCAACTAAATATCTATATCATAATCATTATATAATAATATTATGCATTTATGATTAATAAAAACAATCTATCAACTAAGCATCTATATTATTATATAAATAAAATATTACCTCAGGTGGTGCAAAATAACTATCAATATCCCGTAGCAAGGGATCAGTAGCATCATCATTCTGAACCAAAACCTCTTGCACAACTTGTGCAGCAACCTCTTGGTTACTTGCTGATCAACCTGACCAACCTGAATAAGAACATCCTCAAGGAGCCCTTGTGGATCTTCAGGTTGAACCTCCTCAGCTACAGGTTCAGGTACAACATCAGCAGCAGCAGCACCAGCAGGAACAACGTCCAACCACCCATTATTTGGCGGTGGAACGTAGTTTGGGTCAACAATATACCCAAAAAGTGGTCGTTCCTCAGGTTTCACCACACCTTCCTTCCTAACTGTCTGCATAAACATGGCATTATATCCACGTTGATCAATAGTATTCACCACTAAAAACGGCTCAGGCATAGCCAAGTTCGGTAGACGCGCTCGAATGATAAGCATACAGAACCTCGGGTAGATCATAAATCTAGATCTAACAGAACCCGATATCTGTCTTGCAATCTCTCCAAAAATGAGATCACAGAAACTGTATGGTTTATTATAAACCACGGACAGTGCAGCCGATAATATAACTGGGCTTAACTCATCGAAGCCTCCCTTCTTCGGTGCAAAAACTGTATTCATCACATGCCACAGAAACCTCCACTGTCCGAGTACCAGAGGCTTCTGAAACTGGTTCCGGCGCCTATCTCCCGTATATCCCATACGGCCGATTGCCCCCTCAATAAAGTCCATGGGCATCTCCAAATCCCCATTCTCTTGTTCTTCAGTCCCCAGCTGTAATACCTCAGGAAGATATCCAGCAGTAAATGCAACCGTTTGACCATTAACCGTTGCCCTAATCTCTGGTGGATTGACAGATTGGTCATGCACAATATCCGTCAAGAAATCGTTCAGTATAGCCTGAGAAATAGGTGGATTGGCCGTAATAGCATATCTAATACGTGACCGTGCAAGAAAGCGAAGAATATCAGCCACCCTATCAGCCCTCTTGGCCTGTAGATTCAGATCTACTAGAATATTGTGGCTTTTATCAAATGGTCTCGCCATATCTGTATAATAAACACAAATAACAGATTAAATGCACGTGTAATATATTTTAAACTATAACGTATTATGAATCGTAATTCATCTTACATCCTAGTTTAAATGTAAACTTATATATATAACTTGTTACATAAATAGTCTCAAGTTGTATACATATATAAATCAATATATATGATATACCGCTAATATAAAATTAGGACACGCTACTCGATTACGTTTTGAATCGGTAGACTTTCGATATATATATATACATTGTCATAGGAATCTAAAAATATACTAGTTATTACTTAAAAAGTCGTAACTCTTATAAAAACCCCCTTTTTAAAAAATTTTTTATAAGTTCTGGATTCGCATAAGACACCTAAGCGAATCGAGTTCAACTCGTTTTGCTTATCAACTCGCTTCGCTTATCAACTCGCGATTGGATCTGCAGCCAAGTGAACTTGCTAATCATGTCGATCCGCAGATCAACTCGTTGGTCGATCCTCTAATCAACTCGATCCGCTAGTCAACTCGTTGTGAGTTGAATCGAAGGTTCAACTCGTTCGATGAACAGCCGTCGCGAGTTTAAACTTAAAATCGATGATTTTGTTAGTTTTAACACGATCAAACGATACATTCACGTTTATGAAGGTTCGTTTAACATTAATCCTAAGGATTCGTGTTCTAACAATCCATTAATCGTCGTGAATCGATCAAAAGTTAAACCGAAACCCTAAGTTCATAAAAACTTCAATTTCGCGTTAATTAAACGGTGAAATCCGTTGTATTTTACCTCAATATGTTCGCAATCTAAAGGTGAATAAAATCTACGGATCAAAAACTCGTTCTTCGTACTCGCAAAATCGAAATCAAACGAAAATAACTTTTCGTCTCGTTTTCGCCAAGAAGCGGATTCGCCAAGTTGAAGTGAACTCGCGAATGTTGTGGATCCGGTGATCTGTTGACTCGTTTGACCTCCCGTTTTATACTCTGTATCCGATTCGCGAGAATTCAAGTGGATCCGCAAGTTGACTAAGTCGACTCGCAGGAATAAATAAAAACGCGAATTAAATACTAAGTATAAATTAAAAATCCATCATTTGTACAAGTCTAAAATAAAATTATTTTTCACTTGTATTTGTTACGTTTGTTCAACTCAAAAATATTCAGTATAATTTAATTCCGAAGGGTAAAACCTATTAAGCACAAAAACTTAAATTAAACGTAAAATAAAATAAGATAAAAACACAATTATGTAAACATTGGTATCAAGTACCATTTTATTAATCACTTGAGCAAAACAAAGTACATAAACAAATTGAATAAGAATTTATCTGCTTTAGGGATCATATTAGAAAGAATAAGTAATTAAGTATATATTTAAAAGTCTAAGCAGATTGGTAGTATACATACCTCATGAAATTCAAATAAATTACAATAAAATTACAACTAAAATTTATCATTTATACATTTATATTTATAAAACTATATCTTAGGTACCTTTATCCACATAGCATAATTAATAAATGCATTACTCACATAAAGTGAAACACTGTTTATTTATAGACAGTCCAAGACGATTACCGGTATTATGATCCACATAAACAGATTATACTCAATTTTCTAAGCAAACACTTTATTGTTAGTATGAATATTATCAAGTGCTTCCTATTATATGACATACTGAAGAATTCAAGTAAAACGCATAACACTGCATCATTAAATTTCAAGGTAGCGGTTACTAAATGATGTATCTTTTTGAAACATATAACATACACTTGAAGTTTAAGGTTAGACAAATATCAGACATACTTTGAATATGCTATGTTATCCAAGTCTGTACGTAGTACAACAGAGAATCCCTTCTAGCATAATTCAAAATATATTTGAGAATATTAATTTAATTAAAGGTTTCAGATCTGTACTCAGTACAACAAAGTTACCAGTAACTAAGTTAATACCCATATTGCTACTATTTGTCAATTAAAAATGCATGATAACAGTGTATGGCAATACCATCATTCAACAATTAAGACTTAATGTCATACATCACAGAATAGTAAGACAAGATAATAAACAAGTAGTTAATTAACTTCTTAAGGCTTAGAAAATTTCATATAATTTGCCTACCAGTACATCATATGATGAAACCATCTAAAGTTTTCACTAAAAATAGACAAATTATAACTTGTGGATATAGGTGTATAATCAAATAAATATAAACACATACCTGATAGAACCGCTGTAGTTCTAAAGTAACTTTATTTGAACCTACTACCATATCATACTTAGGACTTAAGCTTATTATTGTGAAGCTTATTCTCCTAATGTACTATCATTTCCCTTATTTTTGCAAATAAAAACTTAACATATTTTAAAGAATATTATGTTTATATTCTTTAATGAAGGCGATTCCCCTTAGGTAACAAGCAAATGAATGCCATACGCCTTTTTTTTTTTTTTTTTTTAAATATGTAAATACTAACTATTACAACAAATACCCTTGGAAGACTAATCACTCTGGATTTCTCATTCCGTTTAGTTGAACCAACGTCTAAAATCTTGCTCTGTCGAACGCCTTTGTGTATAAGTCTGCTAAGTTATCCAATGATGGAACCTTAACTAACTTTATCAACTTCTTCTCAGCACAATCTCTAATAAAATGATGTCGAATATCAATATGCTTAGTTTTACTGTGCTTTACCGGATTATTGGTGATCGACATAGTAGATTCGTTATCAATCATCATAGGAGTGTTGGTTATATTTAACCCGTAATCCCGCAGTTGCTGTTGAATCCAAAGTACTTGAGAGCAACAGCTGCCAGCTGCAACATACTCAGCTTCACATGTAGAAATGGCTACCGAGGTTTGCTTCTTGCATTGCCAGGATACTAATCTACCTCCTAGGAATTGACATCCTCCGGTCGTAGATTTCCTATTCTGATTGCATCCTCCGTAATCCGAATCAGTATAAGCTACGAGATCTAAGTCTCCATCAATTGGATACCAAAGACCCAGCTTAGGTTTCCCTTTGAGGTAACGAAAGATTCGTTTAACAGCTTGCATGTGTGACTCTTTCGGATTAGCCTAATATCTTGCACATAAACAAACAGCAAACATTATGTCAGGCCTAGAGGCTGTTAGATACATTAGTGATCCGATCATGGCTCTATAAAGAGTTGGATCCACATCGCTATCACTCGATGTATCTGGACCTAGTCCATGATTGACTGGAATTGGAGTATTGTAGACATTACTTTCATCCATCTTAAAGCGTTCTAATAGCTCATATGTGTATTTAGATTGATGAATAAAGAATCCATCCTTCTTTTGATCAACTTGTAATCCTAAGAAGAAATTCAACTCTCCCATTTCGCAGACATTTCAAACCTTTTCCTCATGACTTTCTCAAATTCTTGACACATCTTTTCATCAGACAATCCAAAGATAATGTCATCAACAGAAACTTGCACGAGAAGAAAGTCTTTCTTTTTCCACTTCACAAACAGTGTACTATCAATCGATCCTCTTGTAAATCTATTCTCAAGTAGATATGTTGATAGTGTTCCATACCATGCCCTAGGTGCTTGATGTAAATCATATAGAGCCTTATTCAAACGATATACTCTATCTGGATACTCAGGATCAGCAAACCCTGGCGGTTGTGAAACATACACCAATTCTTCCACTTTGCCATACAAAAAGGCACTCTTAACATCCAACTGATACACTTTTATACCAAAATATGATGCGAATGCTAATAATACTCTAATTGCTTCTAGCCTAGCAACTGGTGCAAACACTTCATTGTAGTCAATACCTTCTTGTTGATTAAAACCTTGAACCACCAGACGAGCTTTATTACGAGTAACGATTCCTTTATCATCTCTCTTGCACTTAAATACCCATCTAGTTCCAATTGGATATTCTCCCTTTGGTAGGTCAACCAACTCCCATACTTGTAATTTAGTGAACTGTGATAGTTCTTCTTGCATTGCTTCTACCCACGAGCTTTCTTTTAAAGCCATTTGAACATTTTTAGGCTCGACTTGTGAGATAAAGCATGAATATAGACATTGATTAGGAATCCCTGTCTCTTTCAATGCAGTATACAAGCTTTGGTATTCTAAATTTTCAGACGTACTAGCTTTTGATTGAGTCCTTGTTTGAACCGGAGTATTAATATCACCGATGATATTTTCAACGGGATGATTCTTACTCGTTCTAGTTGAAGCAACAGGCTCAACCGGAATCTCATCTTCTAAGTTAGTACCAATCTCTTCCAATGAAGGTACATCTTCCGTACGAGCAGAAGATATCCTTAAGTGTTTCAAAGGAGTAAGTATATCATCAAACTTTGTAGGAAGATCATCAAGATCTTCTGTTTCTTGAGACTTATCCTCTGAAGGTTGTTGTGACTCACTTGTAGAAGCTTTATTTGAGTCAACATTAGTCTTAATTCCAGAATGTTGAACACTTGATGTTGAGGTATGGCCAGTATCCACATCTTCAGACACTAAATGTTCAGCTATCTCTGAATCACCGACATAGTCACTAATAGGAACTTTAAATGATGCAAAAAGATCAGAATAGTCAAATTGCCAATCTAAGCCCTTATGAACATCAGGTGAGTAGCTCGTAACCTCAATATTATAAACTACCTCCAAACGTCCTGTGACTTTATTAAAGACTCTCTTGTTTGGCGAATTGGGCATATAACCTAGGAAAAATCCTTCGTCAGCCTTCTCACCAAATTTTGCTTGATGTCCATTCTTTAATATGGTGCATGAAACTCCAAAGGGTTCAAACCCCTTTAAGTTAGGTTTCTTATTGTTCAAAAGCTCATAACAAGTCTTGTTATGTCTCTTAACCGTAAGAACTCTATTAAGAACATAACATGCTGTATTCACTACTTCTACCCAAAAGATAACTGGAAGCTTTGAATCAGCAAGCATTGTTCTTGCAGCTTCAATCAACGTCCTATTTTTCCTTTCAGCAACACCATTCTGTTGAGGTTCATAAGGTGCACTGAATTGATGTAATATCCCTTTGCTTAAGCAATAGATATTCAACGTTGAATTCTTAAATTCTGTTCCATTGTCACTACGAATACGCTTCACTCTCTTTTTATAGACATTCTCTACTAGATCAAAGAACTCAATTAGAATTCCAGGAGTTTCATCCTTTGATCCCAAAAAGAATACCCATGAGAATCTAGAATAATCATCTGTGATAACCAAACAGTACCATTTGCCACCTATACTTCTCTTGCTTATAGGGCCAAAGAGATCCATATGTAGCAATTCAAATGGCGAGGAGATAGAGTTTTCAGTCTTAGGTCTGTGTGGTTTCTTGTGGTGCTTTCCTTTCATGCAAGGAACACACTTATCCTCAGACTCGAAACGTTTTTGTGGTACACCTAGAACCAAACCATTTTTGGTTATATAATTCATCTTTCTCCAGTTTAGGTGTGCCATTCTCCTATGCCATAATAATGCGCCTGTTTCCGAAGCCTTGGATAATAAACATGTAGACACCATTGAAGAGTTAGGAACACCCATGTTGATAGCATAGATGTCCTTCTTCCTTGGCGCCCTCATTAATATCCATTCATCAGGAATTTTGAAACCTGGCTTCAGGACTAAGGCCTCCTTTTCATTAAAATAAACTGGATGACCTTTATCACAGACTTGGGAACACTCACTAGGTTATGAGTTAGTTCTTCAACGTAGTTCACATCCTCAAGAGTCAAAGTTCCATTTGAAACTTTTCCTTTTCCCGAAATTACTCCTCCTTTATCTCCTGCAAAATTTACTTTTTGCTTGAGACTCTCCTTGAAGTCCTTCAGTAGACTTCTTTCTCCGGTCATGTGCCTCGAGCATCCACTGTCTACATACCACCAGCTGTCTTTGTTCACAGCATGCTCCTGCACATAACACAAAACACGATCAGTTATCAAGAGGGACCCAAGCCATTACGGTCTTGGTTTGTCCCTTATCATCAACAAACTTAAGCTCTTTAAAATAACCATCCTTCCCATCAGGAGCTTTGGTTACTTTCGAAGTAGCTTGAGTTTGTGGACGATCAGCCTTAAGAGTTGAATTTGAGGATAACCTCCTAGGCACATAATTATGAGCTCTATTATGATAATTATAATTAAACTCATGTGATCGCGAAGTAGTACCACTCTCATAATGACTATGGACTCTACTTGGAGTTCTAAACCTCGACGGTGTCACATCCCTAGGCTTACAGACAGAATTATCACTTTGAGTATATGGCCGTTTAGGTTTAGGTGGGGAGACACTATGTTTACCGTCTCTTTTAAGAATGTTAACAGGTTTATTACCTAACTTAGGTTTGGTATCTAACCTATCTACAATCATACTAGAGTCGGTCTGTGTCTTTTCATCAATCACAAGCTTATGTGGTGTTTCAGGCTTTTTGTTAGGACAACACGAAGCCACGTGTCCCTTTTGGCGATACTTGAAGCATGACATCTGCTTGCGTGATTTAGGACCTTTTGCATTACCACTCGGAGTCTTAGGCACTTAAGGTTCAAGTATTTGTTCCTTATTAACCTTATCATCAGTCTTAGCATCGTTAATCACTCCACCCGATACAAACTGTATTTTGGTGAAATGAGACACCTTACTATTTTCTGATGATTGGTTCTTAATAACATCCTTCTGTGCCCCTGACTGTTCTGGTTTATCAATTACTGTAATCTCAGGATTAACATCAGCCATTTCAGAATCTTCAGGAATAGGGGTGTAATTGGCATTAAAAGGAGGGGATACATCATTGTAACCTATCCCAGTTTTGTCCTTTACACTTCGTTGAGCATCTTTCATTTTATCCATTTGAGATGTCCTAAAATTCTCAAGTTTACGGTTTTGCTCAACTAATCTTAAATTAAGATTCACTATTTCCTGATCCTTACTAGCAATTGTCTCATTTAAGTCTTTAATATTCATATAGAGACCATCTATGATAACAGATTTTTCACTTATGGTATCTCTAAGTTTTGTTCTATCCGAGACATCAGACTTAATTTTATCTTTTAAGGCCTGTTTATCATCACTTAATCTACGAATATCCATAATGGCTTGATCAAGTTCAGATCTAACAGTCTTATAGGATTCCTTATCCACATTCAATTGTGATGACAAATTGCTATTTGACACAGTTAAAACACTATTCTGAGATTGTAAATCAGTAACTAAGTAACAAACATCAGCAAGATTAAGAATATCTAAACATACCTTCTTCTTGTCAGTTTGTACTTCAGCCATGCGTGCCACGAATTCTTCAGGACTCATATCTGGAGTTGAATCCATATATAGCACGTCATCATCACTTGCCTTCACTTCAGACTCAGGCATCTCTTCTCTCTGTTCCATATCAGTGGGCATGTAGGACACTGATCCAGTAGTTGTCTCTTCGATCTCAGCCATCAAGACTTCCTCAGAATGAGCTTGCCAATCATAAGAACCATCCAACTGCTTCACCACTAAGGCTTTGGAAGCAGGAGTACTTCCCGAACCTTGTTTTCCTTGTGCTTCTACTTTAGGTCTTTGGCATTCTCTAGCAAAATGACCAACACCCTGACAGTTAAAGCATCTGACCTTGGTTTTATCAAACCCTGATCTATTGCCCAACACCTTTCTACCAGTTCTCTTGAGGAAATTTTTAACTTTTCTTGAAACCAATGCCAACATCTCTTGAAGTTCCAATTCCTCAACATAATCCGGATCTATCTGTTCATAATCCTCGTCAAATAGAACAGGATCATTGATCTTTCCCTCTATGTAATTCTCATATGATGCCACAAAGGAAGCAAGAACAGACAGTTACTGTTCAGCATATTTTACACTCATAGGCATCTTCTGATGCTCTTGAGGTGACTTCTCAGAATTCTTTCCCTTTGTCTTATCACTAGAGGAGGAAATAAAGCACAGATCTTCATAAATCATTTCTCCATTTTCACCAGTATCACCAACTAACAGTGCAGTTGTCGAACTAGAGGACGCAGTCGAAAGATTTGTCTTTCCATAATATAACCCAGGGTTCTGAACCTGATCAGAATCACTATCTCTTGACTTTCTGGAGAAATCATAACCTTTCAGCTTGTCAATGACTTGCTCTAAGGTCATAGTAGAATACCTGGTTTCGTTATCCTTAATCATAACGCCATACATTTCCCATTTAGAAGGCAAACCCTCAAGAAACTTGTCGGTTTTAGCTGCTTCTTCTTCAACAATCTCATGGTATTCCAGTTCACTTAGCAGATGGTAGAAACGCGTGACATAGGAATCAAGATCTTCTCCTTTTAAAGCTTTAAACATAGTAAACTGCTTTTTGAGAAGACTCCTCTTGCCAGCTCTCACTTGTGGACTTCCCTCACCTCTTTTCTCTAGAGCTTCCCAGAGCGTTCTAGCAGTATGAAAAGACTTCAGTTGATGAGCGATCTCTTTAGGAAGACACATCTTTATGCAGGAATGTGCTTTATTTTCATTTTTGTATTCTTCCTTCTGTTGATCACTCATGTTCGGATAGGTAAGAACCACAGTGGCATTTTGAACAGTTTGAGTAGGTGCGGTGTATCCATTCTTGATACACATCCAGATTGACAGGTCATGGAATCTACAGTAAGATTCAAATCTATCCTTCCAATTGTAGTAATCCTCGATCCTCAACAACTTAGGTGGAACGTTTGATTTTCCCACCTCGTTGTCCTTTTCGATCATTCTACTTAAGTCAGACATCTTAAAAATGTAAAGTAAAGCTGTTTCGCGAATTCAGAACAACTCGATTCGCAAGACTCAGTTCAACTCGCAATCTCAGCTCGACTCGCAAGTCTCAGTTCGGATTGCTGTGATGTCGATTCGCAAGCGATTTCGATTCGCGAGAGATCTCGGTTCGACTCGCAAGTCTCAGTTCGACTCGCTAGTTCAACTCGGTTCGCAGGCTACGCTGAAACCCTAATCTCGACTCGCGAAATGGTTGGAAAATCCGAAAAACGAAAATTCAAGGTATTTTTACGATTTAAACAGGAAATTTAGAACGTAAACTAACCCTAAAACGTCCAGAGAATGATTTTGATCGTCAGTATGTATTAATGCACGTATAAACGATCCGAATCACGACACAATCACCTCTAAAACTTTTGAACACACTCGTATTTAGCCCGAAAGCTATGATACCAGATATAAGTCCCTAGTTCTTAGGATCGATAACTTCGTTATCTGTAGTATTAAGGTGCGGAATCCCTCAATACGATGTTATCTTACTAACAATGAATATGTTCGAATTGCGTTTTTAATAAAGCTTAACTTTAAACGATGAATCGTCAAAGCCTAGCCGTAGGTTTTGTTTTCTCTGGTATTCTGAGTTCGCTGGAATGCAGAATGCAAAAGTGTTGAAATTGTTGTTCCAACGATTTTCTAAGGAAAATCGTTTATATGTTTCTGTCTCGGCTCGGCTCGCATGGGCCGGCGAGTTCGGTCCAACTCGCAGCCCAAGCCCACTATAGGACTCGGCTCGCCAGACTATACTAATGTTCCGCGAGTTCAGATCTCATCTCTCAGCTCGATTTGCTGCGACTTGAGATCTCGACTCGCCTTGCACTAAACGTATATACTTATTTCGTATTTAATAATTCGTCTAACTTTAACAAAATAATATGTTTAACGAATATTACTAACAAAAAAAATATTTATTTACAAATCTAAACCAATGTACAAACGTAATAATAATTACACTAGTCCTATTTCAAGCTAGATCTGTTGTCACAATCTATGTCTCAACATATCCTCCAAGCAATATTACAATATTACCCCCTCTATTCGTCCGGTCAGAGCCGTGACTAACTAGCCGCTAACTACAAAAACTGAAAATATAAATCTAACCTAGAGAGAGAGTAGTGATAAGTGTGTGAAGAGTGTGTTGAATGGATGTGAATTGTTGGATGTGAAATGAGGTGGTTTGATCCCATATATATACTAGTTGCTCAGCCTTATCGTCCAGCCGTATTCTAACCTTCAAACACTCAACCGTATCACTCAACCGTATCAAAATGTCACTTTGTACGGGAGGAGAGCACGATACGGGAGGACCAGCCGTATTTCGGGTGGAAATGGCACGATACGAGCGAACACGGATCAGATACGAGAGAACGAGGCCGTATACGGGAGGACAGAGGCCGTATACGGCTGGAACATGGCCGTATACGGGCATTCCAGGCCATATACGGCTGGTGCATGGCCGTATACGGTTGTGTTCAGCCGTATACGGCTTGTGCTCTCCCGTATCTCGGTCTTCGGTTGCTTGGATCCTTCGTTCGGGCATAACTTTTGACTCGGGCGTCCGTTTTCAGCGTTCTTTATATCCACGCGATCGTAATTTCCTAAGGAAGAAAATGACATTAGTTAGAGGTCATAATTCCAAGCGGAACTAAAAAAGTGCTAAAAAGCGTGAACAAGAATGCTTATGATCTTTATGCTCTATTTTATTCGTTATTAGGCTTTTTTAGTTGATTCTCGAAGCATAGTCTATATTTTAGCCTTCATTATGAAATTTAGTATAAAAATGTATATTTCAAATGTTTTCATTCATAATTGGGCTAAAAAGGTGAGATAATGGCACATACAAACTTGACTTTTTGCGTGTCAACATAGCCCTCATATACTTGAGAATATTTTTCACAGTAGTCCAGTGACTTTCAGCTAGATTCTATTGAAAACGGTTGGCTATGTTCTGTGCGAATGCCACATCAGGTCTAGTGCATCTAACCGCATAAATTATAGATCCTACAGCCGAAGTATAAGGAACCCTTTGCATACGCTCCACCTCATCAGGTGTAGAAGCACATTGTTTGCTATTTGAGTCAAGTCTTTCTAACATTGGTACATTCCACGCTTAAAATTCTCCATCTTACATTTCTTTAAGATTTTATCAATATAAGCACTTTGACTTAGTGTAATTAACCGCTTAGTTCTATCTCTATAGATCTTGATTTCAAGAATAAATGTTGCTTCTCCCAAGTCTTTCATAGCAAAACACTTTCCAAGGTAGGATTTTACATTTTGTAACATTGGAATGTGATTTCCTATGATCAATATGTCATCAACATATAAGACAAGGAAAGTAACATTACTCACACTAGCCTTTTGATATACACATGGCTCATCAGGGTTTTGAGTAAATCCAAACCTTTTGATTTCCTCATCAAACCTCTAGTTCCAGCTTCTTGATGCTTGTTTTATTCCATAAATGGACCTTTGAAGTTCGCATACTTTGCTGGGATGATTTGGATCAACAAAACCTTCAGGTTGAACCATATAGACATCCTCGTCTAAGTAACCTTTCAAGAAGGCAGTCTTGACATCCATTTGCCAAATCTCATAGTCATAGTACGCTGCTATGGCTAAGAGAATCCTAATAGCCCTAACGTCCACTACTAGAGAGAAGGTTTCATCATAGTCAACTCCGTAGATTTGAGTATAACCCTTCGCTACGTGACGAGCTTTATAGGTGTGTACATTCCCATCCACATTCGTAGGTTCAAGCCATTTTTCATATTCTGGATCTAATAGCTTTGAAATTAGGAGGTTCATTAAGATCCCCTAACATGTGCTCCTCAGTTTCTACATTTAGACATAACTTTTTGGAAGCATGTATTGTCCTTGCGGACCTACGAATTGGAACAACATCGACTTGAGGTTCAACACTTTGAATACTTCCCCCCCCCCCCCCAAGTTGATGTTCGCTAGTGATTGTAGAAGGTGATGCATATTCCTCTTGATTCTCATCAAGTTCTACGACCCTCCCACTGTTTTCTTGATCTATCAGATTCTTTTCAAAGAACTCAGCATATCTAGCAACTTTAACAGTATTTTCAAAAGGATTGTAGAAGTAGTAACCCATTGTCTCCTTTGGGTATCCTACAAAGATGCACTTAATAGATCTTTGCTCGAGTTTGTCAGGCGTATCCCACTTCACAAGCGCCTCACATCCCTAGACCTTTAAATAAGATAAATTAGGGACTTTCTCATGCCACAACTCATGTGGTGTCTTATCCACCTTCTTGGTTGGAACCATATTCAAAATACGTATAGCAGATTTAAGAGCATAATCCCAAAATGATAATGGGAGAGTTGTAAGGTTCATCATGGATCTTACCATGTCTAACAGGGTTCGATGCATCCTCTCTGACACTCCATTATGTTGTGGTGTGTATGGAGGAGTAAGCTGTTGGACAATTTCACACGCTTTCAAATAATCCTTAAACTCTTGGCTTAAGTATTCACCACCTCGATCCGAATGAAGGATCTTGATGGTCTT
The DNA here is from genome assembly GCA_949592205.1 of Helichrysum umbraculigerum. NCBI lineage: Eukaryota > Viridiplantae > Streptophyta > Magnoliopsida > Asterales > Asteraceae > Helichrysum > Helichrysum umbraculigerum. The sequence goes on along the minus strand of CATIUR010000004.1, from coordinate 101,762,575 downwards.
ACCGAGTTGATTTTCTACTTCACTCTCAAACACTTTAAACGTTTCAAAGACTTCATGTTTATGTTTAAGCAAGTAAACATAACCATAACGACTGAAATCGTCTTAAAAGTGATAAAGTAGCTAACACCTTGTCTTGACACGTGTCTAAATGGACCACAAACATCCGTATATATAATTCCAAGTAGATCTTTAGCCCTTTGCGTTTGATGTGGAAAGGGTTTCTATGTCATCTTGCCACAAACACAAGATACGCATTTATCAAAGGATCCATCATCATTTGATTTTAAGAGCCCTTCACGTTGAAGCCTTTCAATGCGTTTCTTGTCAATGTTTGCAAGACGATAGTGCCAAAGATAGGTAGAGTCCAAATTAGATTTGGCTCTTTTATTGCTAACAGAATACATAGCATTAACTTTTGAAACATGATCAGGCATCTCAATTTCAAAAATACCATCACAAGGAATAGCATTAAAATAATGAACATCATTTTTAGAAACTGAAATACCATAGTTATTGAAAACATTGATAAATCTGTTATCTTTCAAAAGTAAAACTGAAACAACACCTCTAGTAATAGCAGGTGCATAATGACAATTGTCTAATACAATGGTTAAGCCCGAAGACAAAACTAAGTCAAAACTTCCATTGGCATTACTGCTTCACGTACACCATTGTACAAGTAGAGTGCCCCATGTTTCAGTTTCTTCTTTCCTCTAATTCACTATAGGGTATTACAGATGTTAGTACCACAACAAGTGTCATATACTCAGGAATTTGATTTAGAGAAATAATATAATTCTATCGTGAAGATACTCGAAGGTCCGGTCGAGCCGGCTAGCTTTTTCTTCTTATTCATCAACTCAGCAAGATAGGCAGGACAATTCTTCTTTCAGTGTCCCACTTCAGAGCAGTGGTGACACGCCTCATTCTTAGCTGGATGCTCTTTCTTAGCTGAAGGGGTTTTCTTAGGATTTGGGACATAAGCACCTTGCTTTCCCTTGCCTTTAGCATTTCCCTTAGTTTGCGGTTTCTTGTCTTTCTGGATCTTTCCACTTCTAATCGCAAGGATTTGTGAAGTAGCCGATTTCAGCTCTGTAATCATATCAAGTGGAATATGATTTTCAAATTGGTTTTGAAGTTCGGGAGTCATGCTACCGAGCATCAAACAAGCAACTTCATTATGACGATCATAAAGAGCATTCTATGCTGCTAATTCCTTAATAGGACCAGTAGCAGCATCAGGAGCAAGTCCCATCGACTTTTCAATGACTTCTGTTTTCCTTTCAACACGAAGGACAATCCTTAGTTGACAAAACTAATCATTGAAATTAATTCCAGAAAGTTTTTCTATTTCTAGCATTTGCCTGAAAGCCGAATAATTCGAGTTCGGTGCAGGATTTGCCATCTACAACTAGATAAAAGTTCGAATTTAGTATTTCGATAATACATCCTTAAAAGAAAATTAAATACCCAAAAGTTTATATCTATATAAACAATTAATTTTCTTAAGGCTAGGATGTCATTTGACATACCACCATCACATCAGTTGATCTGCTAGCAATGGTGTATTCAAAAGGTAAGTGACGATCAATAATTGCATTACAAGTGCAATTCCTAGAATTATGGGACTTACAAATAATACTTATGAAGCAAACATAAGTGAATTTGTAAACATGTTTCATCCCATCTTTGCCACGGGCTTAAGGATCTCACCGCTTAACTAGTTTTAAGTTATCCAATTAAGAACTGTAAATAGTCCACCACCGTCTTGATGTCTGAAATCTAGTTATAAAATTTATCGTTGATGAGTAAACAAAAAAGTACCGAGCTAGACCAAAACACAACCGGGCAGTGGACCCTGTCGAGTGGTAGTATAGTTTGGTAAGTTCGGGTTCGAACACAGGGAACTTAAGTTTAGATAATCAAGATAAGTGTGAGCAATTAAAAAAAGGGTAAATAAAATGTGGTTTGTTTGTGTGACCGAATTGTCACAATGCTTAAAATTACAATCTAAATTTCAATGAGAACGGTGGACTCAGGAAGAGTCAAATTAATTGTTTGGAACTTTCAAATATTAAAAACAATACTTGCTTGGACTATTTCACTAGTGATTTCGGGGTATGAAGTTATAACCGGTTAAATATATGCAAAAGTAACATTCATCAAACATAAGCTCAACGTTCGCTAAGACCTAATGTTCAACTTCAATTAACAAACCTATGATTTAATCTAGTAACGTACGTTCGCCATGGTTACCAACTTGCACAATTTAGCTTAAATCATTTGACACATTCAAAAACTACACTATCAATTTTGTTCAATCATTTATAGACAAATAATCAATAGCAATTCACGTGGTTGAAAACGTTCGCTATATCAACTAGTAAATCACCAATTGGTTAAATTCTTGAGATTAAGCTCAATCACACAAGGTTCTCCGATTAAACATAAATTAAGATTTTATAAGTTTGCAAATCATCCACACGACAAACATTCGCTAAAAATCGCCAACTTGTATGTATCTAGTTCATTGTTGTTATAATCACCAAATGTTTTGTTCCACAAATGATAAACAACTATTTAGGTATTCTTCATTCGCAACAAACATTCGCTATAATCGCTTAGTTAAAATGCCAAAAGTTTACTAACAACAACAAGCTAAACTCATACAAATTCATGGATGATTCACAAACTCAAAGCATAAACTAACACCAAAAGATACACCCCTAATCAACTAGTTATTTCATCCAAACAAGCATAAAACTACTAGCCACTCATAATAACCATAATCATGCAACAAAAGCTCATAATCAAAGATATCATAAATAATTTGAAATTAGATTAAATCGAAATTGTACCCAAGTTGTTACACAAATGACGTAAATGTTTCTTGGTGAGATTGATGCTTGCTTGATGTTCTCCTCAAAATCCCCAAGAGAAATGGTGATTTTTTGTGAAGTTAAAATGAGATGAAATGGTGGTGAGTGAGTTCTTGAGAGAAAACTCAAGGAAAATGGAAGTGTAATGGTGAAGTGTTTTTTGTAAAAGCTGGAAGGTATCTCTTATGGTGATGATGATGATATGTATCTCAAGCTGCAGCCCACTCCATGTCATTTTTTCTTCCATTTTTTCCTTTCTTTTTAAACGTAAAAAGTTGGCAAATGAGACAAGAAATGGTTGGGCATTAAATGCCAACCAATCACTGAAGCACACGCAAGAATAAACCTCCAGTCATCGAGGCTCAAAGCGCAGAAACGAATCATAGCCGAACGGCTTACAAAAGCCAGCCGATCGGCTTAATAGGCCCAGCCGATCGGCTTTTGAAGCCTAGCCGATCTGCTTCTGGTCTTTAAGAACACTAGCTCCAACAAGGGTTAGCTGCGGACATGGATTTGAACTAGAAAAGCCGATCTTCTATAGTTAACCGATCTGCTATACAAGGGAAGCCGTTCGGCTTATGGTGTTAGCCGTTCGGCTTCAGTGTAATTTCCATCCCAGCTCAATTTTTGTTCCAAACTTCAACCAATCATCACCCATTCGCATGCGATTCCAACTTTTGACCTGAAATAGATTTCCAAACAAAACAAGTATCGAAAGTTCTCGAAATCTACTCAAATACATATGCAAAACAATGATATCGCGACAGATTTATATAGCCAAAATGAGCGATATCAAATATCCCCACACTTGAACTTTGCTTGTCCTCAAGCAAATCATAAGTTTACCATTTCAAAGCCCACTCTTGCAACATCATAAGTGAAGATCAAGTTTACCAAAACAATACTAACACTAACTACTAAGCAATTAGGCTAGCAACATGTGTATAAGCAATAGAAACTTGAGATGTTAAGTTTGTCAAGCCCGAATGCACGACCTAGCACCTCACATAAGGATAAGTGTTTAGTCACTCACTCTCAACCTATAAAACTACAAGGTAGGGAAGTAAATGAAGTAACACTCAATCAAGCCAAGTCGTGATGCATTGTTACCATAGGCTTGCAAAAGGATCAAATTTCCACCGACTTGGCATGAGCACCAAGTAAGATCTCAAAGGAGGTATTCTAACGTGTGTTGTAACAAATGTAGGATAATTATGGAATTGGGTATGATAGACACAATAATTGGTGAAAAGTGGTAGTCAAGTCCCATGAAAAATGTGGAAATGTTTCCTATTGGTTTAAACATGTGACTGTAATGAAACTTAGGATTCTCGTGCTAAATCAATTCAAACTATTACTTGTTCTCATTTATAACTTATACTCAACAAGTGCACACAAATAACTCAAACTGATTCTTAACATGTGATTAGACTAATTGCATTCTATGACTTTCTATGAGTCCTGTGTAATGAACTTGCGGACCAACCATCCTAGACCGGATAAAGGTCTTCGGTTGTTAGGTGTAGAACACCCCTCGGGAACTACTTGTTCAGGAATTTAAAGGCCATTTAGTTGACTTACAATCATCCAACCATAAACTTTTAAGCTCAATAGTTAACTTCTATTCATTTAATTGTTTCCAACATCAATCATAGAATTTAACAATAGAATCCGAATTCAAAACGATTTAAGTCACATTTTGGTAAAATTCATCATAAATTCCAACTAGGCAACATCTTAGAAAAGTAATGGTTCGGGAATTGACTACACAAAAATAAGGCTAATATTTTTCAGTGGAATGAATGTGGAAGTTTTCTAAGGGTTTCTTAGCACTAAAGATGAGTGCTAATGACCTGTGTAAACTGGATATAAATGGTTTTAAAGGAAAATAAGATCAAAAATTCCTAAGAATACCTCCTCCTCGTCGACCCCACCTATATCACATTTCTGTGATCCCACAGCGGTCTCGAAATGCATCACTAGGGCAAGTTCTAGAACAAACTACAATCACCGGCACACTCATAGCAATCAAACAATATAAACACTAAAGATAAGTGTTTTTCTCAAATAGGCACAAATTTCTCACAATTTTCATAGTGGAGGCTACAAGTGTGCTAGTCATGCAATTCACCCTATTAGGTTGCTTTTTATGACACATCTCAAAAGGTTAAGTTGCAAGAGGGAAGATTAAATCACTTAATTAATTTTTCATAAACCATTTCCAAAGCAATCAATCTTTTAAGGACAAACACATCCCTAGAAAATTATCATTTCCCGGCCTTTCATTGAAATTTGCAAAAATCTATCGGACCCAAGATCAATAACAGACCCAATAAGTGACCAATAACCCGTTAATGGGATTCGTAAAGTTCGATTGGAGAGCCAATAAACATCACAAACCCAATAAAAGGTAAGAAACAATAATTTACTAGAAATGGAATTCAAGTTAATATCTCCCCACACTTGAGATTTGCGTTGCCCCCAATGCAAAATAATCAATAAATCATCATAAGTGCGAAGGTAAAGAGAAACGAGAACTTCCCCGGGGGTTTTGCATGAAGGAGAGGAAAGAAGAGCTGGCTCTTGATAAGCGTGAAGAGATCCAGTCCAGCTCGGCATGCTATAAATGGGGCAATAAACCAACAAACACCAAAACACAAGTGCCACAAAGATAATAATAAAGAATAAAAATAAGGTCAATGAATGCTAATCATCCAAAGTACCAAAAAGGAAATTAACACAGAAATAAAAATTGTTCAAAGTTTTACAATCCGAATGAGAATAAAAATAACACCCTACAACCAACCCCCACCATGGGGCGGTGCAACACCCCCTAATTTAATGTTTTGCGGAAGCACGATTTGGGTGTTACTAATCAATAATCAAAGCACAAAGATATATAGTAACGACCTCTAAATGAGACGTTGTAAAATGATTTCATAGAAATAAATGTTTAAAAACTTAATGTTTTCGTATACAAAAGGTAGTTCCCTAGAGTCCACGCGTATGGCGGGAGATTCTATTACATAATCAATATGTACAAATGATAATGCTGAGAATCTCCGTTAATGCAGTTTAGTTGAAATCATGCGACTCTAGCTATGTCCTGAAGTAATCCTACTCCGTCCGTGTACCTGAGAATACATGCTAAAAGGATCAACACGAATGTTGGTGAATCTCACAGGTTTGTAAGTAATATCAGTTTTGAACACAAGATTTCATCAGTAGTGCCCACAGGCGTAAATCAAATATTAGCAAATCCAGCAAATGTAAAGTAAGTAAGTTATACCGTTGCCATGAGGCTCATAATCGAAGCTTAACCCGTAAGTAATAATTTGCTCCCGTGACATGCTCGTAACTGAGCAAGCATAAGTAACGAATAATAGTCGCCTGTTTATACAGAACGGTTCGTGGTAGCGCTACTACCCCGGGCGGGGAGGGTCATTTCCCTAATGGATCCATTAACTAGTGTTCGCGCTTAAGTCCATAACTAACGATATATGATGGAGAGACTTTGGTATCAGAGCCTAAGGTTATAGTGAACTAGGTTGCATTTAGTGGGCCTAGACTATGACCGTTAGGCAGTATTTTCTTATTAGGCATGACTGGTTCAGGAATTACAGCATACGACTTTTATTTAACATAGCCTGATCAACTATGTACAATTAAGGAAAGATGATGTAAGGTCTGAAAAGATTATGTTGAACGGGGATACGTTAGTTGACTCTGACCACGAGAGAACCAGACCATTACTTGATACGTGCTAGACACTAGGCTAGATATTATGTACTTACCCATATATTAGCCTCGTCTTACTTACACTCTGCCACAGGAATGGCAAACACACCACCCAATTCGTCACGCTCTCATCCGTAAGGATCTCGAAACCCGCGAGTAGCCAGGAGGACCACTAGGTCACCTCGAACCAGCCCCTATCCTGTTCATAACTCTCGGAACTCGGCACACCTCACGGTGCCAGTGTTGGCTACCCAACTCCATCATCAGGAGCAAATGCTCGAAAATCTCGAACGGGAACAACACCGAATGACCTACCTGCTCCGCCAAGCACTTGACCATATATCACAACTCCAAAGAGAACAAGAAAATACCAACCTCTCTGTAAGCATAATTCAGGATTCAATGACCGCTGAATTAGGTGCGGATGAACTCATAAGAGACCGACTAGAGGAATGTGAACAGTGTTCACAGGAGGCTGTGGAGTACTCTCGAGCACTGGTACAACGACTGGCCTTGGTTGAAGACAACGCCAGGCAAGCCAACAGACTTGCAGAAACCGTGGACCGCCTTGTCGTGCTGATGGAACGGATTAATCTGCATCACGATTAGATCAGTCTGTAACTTGTAACCAGATAACTACTTAATTAGGACCTATGTAATTCGACCGGATGTAACAATTCCCGGCACTTTTGTTCTACTACTACTCTGTAATATTTTGGGGAACTCGCACCTTGTATCCAACTGATTATCTAAATGGAATGTGATTATCACTTCGTACTGTTATCGTGTATCTCATTATATACACTTATGATATATCATAATTTCATGTAATTATCTTATTCTTCTTTCCTTGTTCTTTTCTTGTTCAGCATCATGCCACCTCGCCGACAAGTCACCCTCAGTGAAGCCGAAATTGCGGGTCTGATTGCCCGGAGCGTGGCCCAAGCCTTAGCTACCCGAACATCAAACCCTAGTAGCGAAGATACAGCTAACAATGCACCACAACCCAAACCCTGCTCTTACAAGGACTTCCAGAACTGCAAACCTTTGAACTTCCATGGTACAGAAGGAGCGATCGGTCTGGTACGCTGGATCGAGAAAATCGAATCTGTATTTCTTATCTGCAACTGTGCGGAAGGAGACCGGGTTAAGTTCTCCGCCAGTACATTCTCTGACACCGCTCTCACCTGGTGGAACACTTATGCCCAGACTGTGGGTATTTCTAATGCTTACAAACTCCCGTGGGAGGAGTTGAAGGAGATGTTGAGGGGCGAGTACTGCCCCAGGGATGAATTGAAACAGCTGGAAATTGGAATTCTGGAACCACAAAATGCAGGGTGATGACATCACCGGGTACACCAACCGCTTTCACCAACTGGCACTTCTGTGCCCATCCATGGTCGATCCTGAGTACAAGAGGATCGAGAAATATGTCGATGGACTTCCCGACAGACTCCAAGACCTGGTGACATCATCCAAACCGGGTACTATTCAGAGCGCCATCCGTATGGCCCATGAACTGACGGCAAACTCTGTCCGCCGTGGCACAACCTCAACCCCAGCTACAAACAACAAACGCAAATGGGAAGGAAGCCCCAACTCATCCAACCAAATCACCAACAAAAAGCCTGAGTCTGTTAAGGCTTACTCATCGGGGACTACGGAAAAGAAAGGGTACATCGGGAATAAACCCTAATGTCCCAAATGCAATCGTCATCACGACGGTTCCTGCCCTTGCACCAACTGCAAATGGTTCGGGCACCTAGCCAAGGATTGTCGAGCCATCGTTCCTACCCCCAACACAAATGCACCGAAGACCTGCTTTGGGTGCGGAAATTCTGGGCATTTCAAAAGCAATTGCCCCAAGCTGAAAAACAACAACAACAACAACAAGAACAACAACAACGCACGAAGCAGAGCTTTTGTCATCAACTCAGGGGACGCCCGTCAAGACCCGAATGTGGTCTCGGGTATGTTCCTCCTCAACAACTTATATGCTTCTATTCTATTTGATTCTGGTGCTGATAGGAGCTATATTTCTGATGAGTTTTGCCTACTACTTGACATCGCCCCTGTGTCCTTAGATGTTAAGTACACCGTAGAACTTGCAAATGGTAAACTCATAGAAACCGATAGTGTGATACCTAATTGCACTCTAAACCTGGTCGACGAAATCTTCTCAATCGATCTTTTGCCTGTTGAACTAGGAAGTTTCGACGTCATCGTGGGTATGGACTGGTTGTCCAAGCATCGGGCCGAAATAGTTTGTTATGATAAAATCGTTCGCATTCCTCTCACCGTCGGTAGAACCTTGATCATATAGGGGGAGACCGGTGGGTCGAGACTAAACATAATCTCCTGTTTGAAAACCTAGAAATTTCTGAGAAAGGGTTACCCAGCAATTCTCGTGCACATCACGGAGAAAAAGTCTGAGGAGAAGCGACTTGAAGATGTGCCAATCGTTAGAGACTTTCCCGAAGTCTTTCCAGAAGAATTACCTGGTCTACCACCACCTAGACAGGTTGAGTTCTCGATCGACCTCGTGCCGGGTGCCGCACCCGTGGCCCGAGCACCGTACCGCCTAGCCCCATCCGAACTTTAGGAGCTGTCCACTCAGTTACAAGAACTCCTGAATAGAGGATTCATCAGACCGAGTTCTTCACCTTGGGGAGCTCTGGTCTTGTTTGTCAAAAAGAAAGACGGTTCATTTCAAATGTGTATTGACTACCGAGAGTTGAACAAACTAACCGTCAAGAACCGATACCCACTTCCCCGAATCGATGACCTTTTCGATCAACTTCAAGGATTAAGCTGTTATTCAAAGATTGATCTTCGATCAGGTTATCATCAATTGCGTGTTCGCGATGCCGACATCCCAAAAACCGCATTCAGAACCCGTTATGGGCATTACGAATTCCAAGTGATGCCATTCGGTCTAACCAATGCACCGGCTGTATTCATGGACCTTATGAATCGGGTGTGCAAACCTTATCTCGACAAGTACGTCATTGTCTTCATCGATGACATCCTCATATACTCACAAAACGAACAAGAACACGCACAACACCTCAGAACCATCCTAGAACTACTTAGACACGAGAAGCTTTACGCCAAATTCTCTAAGTGTGAGTTCTGGATAAAAACCGTTCAATTCCTTGGACAAGTGATTGACAGTCAGGGAATTCATGTAGACCCATCAAAAATCGAGGCAATCAAGAACTGGCAAGCGCCAACCACTCCCACCGAGGTACGCCAATTCTTGGGATTGGCGGGATACTATCGCCGGTTCATTGAAAACTTCTCAAAAATAGCACAACCACTCACGGTACTGACTCAGAAGGAAAAGAAGTTCGATTGGACCGATAACCAAGAGTAAGCATTTCAGCTGTTGAAACTCAAGCTTTGCAGTGCACCCATTCTATCCCTACCCGAAGGCACCGATGACTTCGTGGTATACTGCGATGCTTCTCACCAAGGTCTCGGTTGCGTGTTGATGCAACGACACAAGGTTATTGCTTACGCCTCCCGACAACTTAAAGTTCACGAGAAGAACTAGACAACTCACGACCTCGAGTTAGGGGCCGTGGTATTCGCTCTCAAAATCTGGAGACATTACCTTTATGGTACCCGAAGTACCGTATTCACCGACCACAAAAGTCTTCAACACATCTTCGACCAAAAAGATCTTAACATGAGGCAAAAAGTTACTCACCGATTACGACTGTGAGATCAAATATCATCCAAGCAAGGCAAACGTGGTTGCCGATGCTCTCAGTCGTAAGGAACGAACAAAACCACTTCGAGTCCGAGCCCTCAGTATGACATTTCACAACGACCTGAACATCCAAATTCTCACCGCTCAACTCGAAGCTCTCAAACCCAATAATGTCAAAAACGAGGCCTTGCGAGGCATGGATAAAAAATTCGAAACCAAACCTAATGGAATTAGGTACTTCTCTAACCGAATCTGGTTACCGTGTTTCGGGAATATGCGGGACTTGGTGATGGATGAAGCTCACAAGTCCAAATATTCTATTCATCCAGGATCCGACAAAATGTATAACGGCATCAAAGAGTTCTATTGGTGGCCGAACATGAAAGCCGAAATTGCCACGTATGTCAGCAAGTGTCTTACTTGCTCGAAAGTCAAAGCCGAGTACCAAAAGCCTGCCGGTTTACTTCAACAACCCGACATTCCTGAATGGAAATGGGAACAAATTGCATGGATTTCATAACCAAACTGCCCAAATCATCAAGCGGTTGCGATACCATTTGGGTGATCGTTGATCGTCTCACAAAATCTGCTCATTTCTTGGCAATCAAAGAAACTGATAAAATGGAACGCCTCGCACAAATCTACATTAAGGAAATCATTACTCGACATGGTGTCCCTATCTCGATTATCTCTGACAGGGATGCTCGTTTCACATCTCGCTTCTAGCAATCACTCCAAAAATCACTGGGTACCCATCTCGATACGAGTACCGCGTACCACCCTCAGACCGATGGCCAAAGCGAACGAACTATTCAGACACTGAAAAATATGCTACGAGCCTGCGTAGTTGATTTCGGTAAAATTGGGAAAGACATCTACCATTGTGCGAGTTTTCGTACAATAACAGCTATCACGCCAGCATCAAGGTTGCACCTTTTGAGGCACTGTACGGTCGTAAGTGCCGATCACTGATCTGTTGGACTGAAGTGGGAGATAGTCAACTCACTGGTCTTGAACTTATTCGCACAACCACCGAGAAAATTGTTGAAATCCAGAGCCGACTCAAAGCCGCACGTGATCGTCAGAAAAGTTACGCTGACGTGAGACGCAAACCACTCGAGTTCCAGGTTGGGGATCGAGTACTACTCAAAGTTTCACCTTGGAAAGGTGTTATCCGATTCGGTAAACGCGGTAAACTAAACCCTAGATACATCGGACCATTCGAAATCCTTGAAAGGATTGGTCCAGTGGCATATCGCCTGCAACTCCCTGCCGAGCTTAGCAACGTTCATAATACCTTTCACATTTCTAACTTGAAGAAATGTCTGTATGATGAGACACTAATCATACCACTCGACGAAATACAAATCGATGACAAACTTCATTTTGTCGAGGAACCTATGGAGATCATGGACCGTGAGGTCAAACAGTTAAAACAGAGTCGTATTCCCATCGTAAAAGTCAGGTGAAATTCGTGGCGTGGACCGGAATTTACTTGGGAACGGGAAGACCAAATGCGACTCAAGTATCCTCAGTTATTCCCCGATTCTTCATCAAACGCGACCTCGAGCTAAATTTCGGGACGAAATTCTTCTAACAGGGGGAGAATGTAACACCCGCCAAATTAGGATTAGTAATTAGTGCCTAATCCTATGTTAATACATGTAATTAGTTCTGTGTTAGGCTAATTAATGTATCAAAAATATATATTGGTGAAGATATACAAGTATGCGATTCGATTAAATCGTACAAGTTCCAAATCGAATGTAATTCGATTCAATTAGATACGGACGTTGGTGAACAATTTTATTAAATAACACGACATTATTTAATAACGATATTATATCCAGAATATTATTTTATAATATTTCAATTACATTTCGTATCGTACAAATAACGTCTACGCGACCATATTAATAAACGCGCAAACAAAACGAGCTAAATTATATTTCATAACACAATCATAAAGAAATTGGTAAAATGCTTTAATAAAATATTGAGTGACTAATTATATTTTAAAACGTACATTTAAAGGTATTAAATAATTATTTAAACGATTAAACGATCGGGAAAACGAACCCCGTACGGAACGCGTCTACACAGAGCAAATTGGTGAAGCCCACACATGGTGGACCCCACCGAAAAATCTGCCAAAAAGGGGTGAGGTCACCACCTCCCCACCCCATTTCCATTCTCACTCTCTCTTTCCTCCTCTCTTTTCTCTCAAAACTTTACTACACCACCATCACCTTAAATCTTAAAATCACACCACCAAACAAACTCGGATCTCTTTACTCCTTTGAAGAAAAACGTTCACCTCGTCGAGATCTACAACTTCATCTTTTCATAATTTTATTTCGACACCGCGTAAGTTTCCGACAAAAGCCGAAAATCTTCGGTTTTACTCATTTTTACTTGTTTGTTGTTTATATATGCTTAAAATGTCCAAAAATAGGTTGGGTAAAAGATTTGGACCAAACGGAAGCTTTTCGACCTATTTTCCGGCCACCACCTTCCGATTAGACCGCAACGTCGCAGAGACGCTGGGCTATCTGCGACGTAGACCATTACGTCGCAATACCCCACACGACGTCGCATTTAGCGACGTCATCCCTAACGTCGCCTTAATTGGCCGACGTCGCACATAGCGACATCGACCCTTATGTCGCAAGAACCACAACGTCGCATATAGCGACGCCACCCACAACGTCGCACTAAATTGCGAATGTCGCACATAGCGACGCCACGATCAACGTCGCAGTTAGGACCTGCGACGTCGCACCCAACGTCGCAGAAATCAGAATTTTTAAAGAGATTTTCACTAAAACAATGTAGAAAATGTGCATTTTTCCCTCCGAGCTGACTCGGCAGCTCGACCCCGACCAGGGGCTCTGCCCCTTGGACCCCGCCGAGGGGTTGCCACCCCTTGGAACCTCGCAACCAGGGGCGCTGCCCCCAGACCCCCGTCACTTGGAGTTTGTAAATACATTTCACACCAAGTGTCGAACTTAAACAACTTCAAACCTTATTACGATACGACATTATAAACAAATTGAGACATATTTTTCAAGAGTAACACTTTGGAATCACTAATACAAACCGTCACCAACGGGCCAACAATGTTTTCTAAGAACAAACGATAACGAACCAACATTGGACATAACGAGTTGTGTAGACAACTAGCCTAGATGGTCTTGCGGGACATCTACTTACTTAACTTTATATGTTTAGGCATTTAAAGGTTACGGGTTCGGAGAACCTACACACTACCTACTGTTTGCTACTGCTTACTACTCGACTCAGGTGAGTCTTACAGCCCCACTTTTACTGTTTTACATACGGGGTGAGATACATTGCTTACTCTTCTTGAACACAAGTACGAACTATTCATTTTACTATACGGGATTGCATGAGTTACTTACTTTCTACTGAAGTCTCTCCATCATATATCGTTAGTTATGGACTTAAGCGCGAACACTAGTTAATGGATCCATTAGGGAAATGACCCTCCCCGCCCGGGGTAGTAGCGCTACCACGAACCGTTCTGTATAAACGGGCGACTATTATTCGTTACTTATGCTTGCTCAGTTACGAGCATGTCACGGGAGCAAATTATTACTTACGGGTTAAGCTTCGATTATGAGCCTCATGGCAACGGTATAACTTACTTACTTTACATTTGCTGGATTTGCAAATATTTGATTTACGCCTGCGGGCACTACTGATGAAATCTTGTGTTCAAAACTGATATTACTTACAAACCTGTGATATTCACCAACATTCGTGTTGATCCTTTTAGCATGTATTCTCAGGTACACGGACGGAGTAGGATTACTTCAGGACATAGCTAGAGTCGCATGATTTCAACTAAACTGCATTAATGGAGATTCTCAGCATTATCATTTGTACATATTGATTATGTAATAGAATCTCCCGCCATACAAGTGGACTCTAGGGAACTACCTTTTGTATATGAAAACATTAAGTTTTCAAACATTTATTTCTATGAAATTGTTTTACAACGTCTCATTTAGAGGTCGTTACTATATATCTTTGTGCTTTGATTATTGATTAGTAACACCCAAATCGTGTTTCCGCAAAACATTAAATTTGGGGGTGTTACAGGCGGGTCCTGGGCGGGATCCTGCTGATGCTGCTGCTGATAAGGTGATGAAGATCCAAAAAGTCAATGACTGTGAGCCTCTTGCTACCAGTTAGAGGGCTCAGGAACAGTCCAGGTGTGCGGCTGGGAGGTAGAGGGAGGGGATGACCAAGTGGTGCCCCAATCTTGTTGCTGCTGATGATAATCTGAGGTGTGCATGTGCTCATGGTGCCGCTGGAGCTCTACTAAAGCAGCATCTCGATCATAGAAAGGGGCAGGGAGAACACCCCCCGGTTCGCCCCAACGAGGTGGGTGACGATAAGGAGTGGGCACATGGTCGGGCACATGGTGGCCCATCCGCTCATGGTCGTGAATGAGCCAATCATTTTGGTATCGATTAGCTCCCCACTCATACCGGGACTCATCCCTAAAAGTCTCATGCTCCTGTTGCCACTCTTCCTGTTGTCACCATCTTCGATCTTGTTCAAGTCGCATACTGTTAAAGTTTGACATAAAACTCTGCCAATATGCGGGCGCCCCAGGACCTGGGGCAAGTGTGCCACCAGCATGCACATTTTCAGCATCCTCTTGTTCTTCTTGATCATCATCCTCACTTTCTTCATCATCTTCTTCTTCCTCATCGGATTCAAGAGGGTGAGCGGGTCATTTTGCTCGAGCCCCGGCCCGCGGTACTGCGAGTGCCTCCCTAGGGGTGGGAGCAAAAGCTACATATGACCCACCTTGGCGCCTCAAAACCTTAGTACTGCAGTACAATTCAGCTCTAACAGGGAGAGTCATGTTCTCAACAAGTGTGTAAGGGCGCCCTCGGGGCTTCAGCTTAACCTTAAAGCTTTTGGCGAACCGAGTGATGAAGTGTCTGCCACAGAGCCTGGATGTAGGTTTATGCCCACTAGCATAAGAATGAAGGAATTTTCCCACAGCAAATGGAAGGTTAATCCTATCCCTACTCTTTAGCTTGTCCAAAAACCACAAGTCAATCAAAGTCACCTTTTCCCGATTGCTACCCCTAAGTGTGAGAGTGTTAGACAGCATCTTGTGAATTACGTTGTACAGTGGGAATTTAAGGGTTTTGGCCAGGTTCTGTTCCCCTAGATATGGTGTGTTGCTGAACTTTGCCCAAACCACAACATTGCATTCCCCCTCCTCTAGTCTCGCCCCAGTCATGATGTACCTAGCAAACCAATCTGATTCATACTCCTCGTCCGTATAAATCCCTAGACTAGCTGCGATTTGCCTGAAGGATAAAGTTCTAGGTTCTCCACCCAGCTTAAATTTCAAGAACGCCTCATCAACAAAGGAAACGATGAACATTTCTAGATTAGCTAGGAATTCCATAACTAGTTCTTCAAAGATTGGCTCTTGGATAGAGATAAGCTTTTCAAAATCATGTATATCAAAAACTTCATTATCAAAACGCATGGTTTGAGTCAAAACATCCCTGACTTTGTGAGAGAAACTGACTACATCCAACGGGTTCCAATCAATCGCCCGCGGATAATGCATTGCTTTTTATGGATCTTGAACAAAGCTTCACTGTATTCCATATAATGATAATGATGGGGCTCAAAAACCAAATTAGGATGGCGGTCCCTTGGAAGCAATTCCGCGAAAACGCTGAGAGGATATTAGGGCTCAAAAGTTTGCCCCTGGTTCTTCTTGTTCTTCTGCACAACACAACACAACAAGATACAAAATTTCCAAAATTGTGTTAGAGTTAGCAAAAACCATGACAAAATGAGTGATTTATTCCAAACACAACAACATCCCTAACAACAAAGCACATTACCCTATGACATTGTCACATAGCACACAAATAACCATATTATGCATAATCCAATTCGATCATTATCGACAATTCACATAGTCAAAACTTAAACTCTACAAGGAGTAGCATGCAATCTAATATCAAACAATGCTTGAATCATGCCAATGATATACAAGTCAACTCAAGCAAGCCTTACAATCAAGATTTTATACTAAACCAAGTGACATTCTCATAAACACATAACTCCAATATCAAACATAACTTGAATTGAGCAAAAAGGATCACTCAATTTGAATCAAGACATGTATTACAATCAAAAGTTACATGAAAACAGTCAAAGTCAAAGTTTGACCAAAAAAAGTCAACTCTTTCTTCCCCAAATTCACATGAACCCTAATTTCTAAATCAACCCACAAATTGAAATTAATCAATCATTCAACTATATTATGCTTAGCCAACATGAATTACACTATAATTATCACCAAATTCCTAACACAAATCACTAGATTAAGATTACCCCAATTTAGCATACTAACCCTAACTTGCAAATCATCAAAATCAAGCAATTCAAGCAATTAATCATGGTGGAAACTAAGTATCAAGCATGAATGTAACCTAATAATCAACAAATTCACAAAGGAAATCATCCCCACACTTGAATTAAACCAAACCCGAATTCAAGTGTTCTTCCCCAAATTTCAAAAGAATGAAAGATTAATGGGTGTTATTAGGTACCTTTGGTGGTCTAGACATGATTTGTGGTTGATTCCTTGAAAGATTGTAGGATTAGATTTGAGTTTAGAATGTGAATTTTAGTGAGTTGGGTGTGGGAATCGGCTACCACAGCAGAGAGAAAAGAATAGGTCGGTTATGCTTTTGTGTTTATGTGGTGTGAGAAAGTCAAGTATTTTAACTCCCTTGAAAATCGACCAGACCTAGCCCTAAGCCGATCGGCTTCACACCTATAGCCGAACGGCTGTCAAAGTACTCTAGCCGATCTGCTGTGTTGCCATAGCCGAACGGCTTTATCACCCAAGACTGCACCCTCAGATTAAAGGTCAGCCGCGGTATCGAATTTTCAAAGAAAAAGCCTATCGGATTAATTAAACCGAACGGTTTCTAAGGCCTAGCCGAACGGCTTCCTGGTCAGCCGATCGGCTTCTACAACACAGAATACACACTTCAAATAAGGGGCCAGCTGCGGTAAGTGAAAATCAAAGGGATAGCCGATCGGCTATACTTAGCCGATCTATTGAAAAGACAAAGCCGATCTGCTTCTTTCTCAACCAAACGGCTACTTTAGTTAAAATTTGGCAGTTTCATTTTTTTCATTTTTTTTCACAAACACGAGCAAAAAGGCGAGCAAAACATACAATCAATTAAACGCAGCACATAACAGCAGTAGCAGTGTAACACCCCCAAATTCACTGTTTGGCGGAAGCAAGTTTTGGGGTGCTACTAATCAAATATCATAGCGCAAAGATAAAGCAAACGATATCTATATGCAATGTTTGTAAATTAGTTACATTCCCATAGATATAATGTTTGAAAACTTAATGTTTTCGTATACAAAAATGAAGTTTCCTAGAGTCCACACGTATAGCGGGAGATTCTATTACATAATCAAAATATACAAAAGATAATGCTAAGAATCTCCGTTAATGCAGTTGTGTTGAAATCATGCGACTCTAGCTATGTCCTGGAGTAATCCTACTCCGTCTGTGTACCTGAGAATACATGCTAAAAGGGTCAACACGAATGTTGGTGAATCTCACAGGTTTGTAAGTAATATCAGTTTTAAGCACAAGATTTCATCAGTAGTGCCCGTAGGCGAAAAATCAGTATTTGCAATCCAGCAAATGTAAAACCAGTATTTGCAATCCAGCAAATGTAAGTAAGTAAGTTATACCGTTGCCATGAGGCTCATAATCGAAGCTTAACCCGTAAGTAATAAATTGCTCCCGTGACATGCTCGTAACTGAGCAAGCATATGTAAAGAATAATAGTCGCCCGTTTATACAGAACGGTTCGTGGTAGCGCTACTACCCCGGGCGGGGAGGGTCATTTCCCTAATGGATCCATTAACTAGTGTTTGCGCTTAAGTCCATAACTAACGATATATGATGGAGAGACTTCTGTAGACTGTAAATAACTCATGCAATTCCGTTTGGTATAGTAAACAGTTTTAGTACTTGTGTTCAAGGAAAAGTAGTAGCATGTTTCTCCCCCAATAAGATAAAACAGTAAAAGTGAGGCCGTAAGACTCACCTGAGTCGAGTAGTAAGCGGTAGCAAATAGCAAGTAGTAAGTATAGCAAGTAGGTTCTCCGAACCCGTAATCCTTCAAATGCCTAAACATATGAGGTTATGTAAGTATGTGTCTCGCGAGACGTTTCGTTTAGTTGTACACAACTATTATATCCAATGTTTGTCCGTATATTTGTAATTGTTTGTTGTTGGAAAACATGTTTAGCCCGTTGGTGACGGTTTGCATCAATAGTTCTAAGTTGTTATTATTGCGTTGAAACATCATATATTAGAATGACTTTTCTACAGTAAATTGCTACATTAAATTTGGCTTTGCTACAACGAATCACTTCAAAACTCTGATCCTGCGACACAATTTACGACACAAGGATTTGGTATGCGACACAAGCATTGTGTCGCATAGGAATGTGACACAAGAGCTTAGCGACACAATGGTTGTGTCGCAAAAGCTTGCAATGCTGATTCAACAGCGACATAAGGGTTGTGTCGCATAACGTCTATGACACAAGGTTGCGACATACTGGTACGACACAAAATATGACACAATATGGTTTATGCGACACAATATACGACATAGCCTATGACACAACACGGTTTATGCGACATAACATGCGACATAGGCGTTGTGTCGCAAAGATGAACACCAGCCCAGAACTCAGCGACTGATGCGTTTTTCCGACCCAAATCATAAATCTAACACATTTTTAGGCTGTAAAATCGTGTTCTAATCCTTCATTTAGTCATAACTAAGTTGTGTACACAATCTAACATCAAAGTATAACACCAAAATTAGTAAATCTAAGTTTTTTGAAATTTCTTACAAATGCAAATCGGAGCTAGAGGAGGCCGAAAATGATGATGTTGCCTTTGTTAATCTTGTTCCTTGTTTGATGGTGATTCCGAAAATATGAATTTCGTGGTTTGATTTGTAAATCCGAAATTTTGGTGTGGATTGGGTTGAGAGAGTTTTTAGAGTGTGTGTGTGTGTTTTGAGTAATGAAAATGAAAGAGAGGAGGGTGAGGGAGAGGGGGGTTTGGCTGATCCCAAAGGGCAAACGAGGGGAAAACATCCCAAAATGCAATATTTACCCCGCGTTCTAATTGGTTGATTGCTCGTTTTTAGTATTTAACCAAACAGTTATATTTTTTTAAAAAAATGTAACTGGAGTATTCAAATAAAAATACCTTGAAATTAATTATAAAAACATTTGTCGAGATATTTAAATTATTGATTCGCGTTTAATACGTTTTTGCTAAAATATTCAGAATGTCGTCGAAATGATAGAAATAACGTCTGTTCGAATATATATTTATACAGTAAAATACGTTCCCATTATTTAAGTAAGTTTTGTCACCAACGTCCAAGTAAAATGTATCGGACTTCGTCCGGTTGATTCGTACGATTTATCCAAATCGCGTAAGTACACATATATATAAATCACCTTATATATACAGATAGAGTCTGTAATTAGTCCTATTACATACTAATTACAACTAGTTACAAATAATTAGGCATAATTAATTATCCTAATTAGGCAGGTGTTACATTCTTCCCTTGTTAAAGAAATTTCGTCCCGAAATTAGCTAGAGTGCACGGACAGTGCTTTGTCTGGGAAGAGATGTGGGTATTTCTGTCGCATTTGGTCATCCCATTCCCAGGTGAATTCAGGACCACGTCTAGAATTCCACCTGACTTTTACGATGGGAATACGAATCTGTTTCAATCGCTTGACCTCACGGTCCATGATTTCCATAGGTTCCTCGACAAAATGAAGTTTATCATCGATTTGGATTTCGTCGAGCGGTATTATTAGTGTCTCATCAGACAGACATTTCTTCAGGTTAGAAATGTGAAAGGTGTTGTGAACGCTGCTAAGCTCAGCAGGAAGTTGCAGGCGGTATGCCACTGGACCAATCCTTTCAAGGATTTCGAATGGTCCGATGTATCTAGGGTTTAGTTTTCCTCGCTTTCCGAATCGAATGACACCTTTCCACGGTGCCACTTTGAGAAGTACCTTGTCCCCTACCTGGAACTCAAGGTGTTTGCGTCTCATGTCAAAATAGCTTTTCTGACGATCACGTGCGGCTTTCAGCCGGTTTTGAATACCAATGATTTTCTCAGTAGTTTCGTGAATGATTTCCGGACCCGTGAGTTGGGAATCTCCTAACTCAGTCCAACAGATAGGTGATCGGCACTTACGCCCGTAGAGTGCCTCGAAGGGTGCAGCCTTAATGCTGGTATAGTAACTGTTGTTGTACGAGAACTCGAACAACGGTAAGTGGCTTTCCCAAGAAGTACCGAAGTCCACTACGCAGGCTCGTACCATATCCTCCAGTGTTTGGATGGTTCGCTCGCTTTGACCATCGGTTTGCGGGTGATAAGTTGTACTCATATCCAGACGAGTACCGAGAGATTTCTGTAACGATTGCCAAAAGTTGGAAGTGAAACGTCTGTCTTTATCCGAGATGATCGAGATAGGTACACCGTGTCGCGAAACAATTTCTTTGATGTAGATGCGAGCCAAACGCTCCATCTTGTCAGTTTCCTTGATGGCCAGAAAATGAGCAGATTTTGTGAGACGGTCCACAATCACCCAAATGGTATCGCAACCGCTCGAAGTTTTCGGTAGTTTGGTAATGAAGTCCATGGCAATTTTCTCCCATTTCCATTGAGGAATTTCAGGTGGTTGGAGCAATCCCGAGGGTCTTTGGTGTTCGGCCTTGACTTTGGAACAGGTTAAGCATTTACTGACGTACATGCGATGTCAGCTTTCATGTTAGGCCACCAATACAACCCTTTGACATCGTGATACATCTTGTCAGAACCAGGATGTATAGAGTATCGAGATTTGTGAGCTTCAGCCATCACCAAATCTCGCAAGTTTCCGAATTTGGGTAACCACACCCGGTTAGAGAAGTATCGAGTCCCATCAGGTTTGATTTCGAATTGTTTATCCAAGCCTCGTAAGGCTTCATTTTTCAGGTTTTCATCGCTGAGTGCTTCAAGCTGAGTGGTAAGGATTTGAGCAGGGAGCTCGTTACGAATTGTCATAGAAAGTGCTCGGACTCGAAGGGGTTTCACTCGTTCTTTTCGGCTTAAGGCATCGGAAACTACGTTTTCCTTGCCCGGATGGTATTTGATCTCGCAGTCGTAGTCACTAAGTAACTCAACCCAACGACGTTGCCTCATGTTTAGATCCTTCTGATCGAATATGTGTTGGAGACTTTTGTGATCGGTAAAGATAGTGCTTTTCGTACCGTAGAGATAATGTCTCCAGATTTTCAATGCGAAGACCACGGCACCTAACTCGAGGTCGTGGGTCGTATAGTTTTTCTCGTGGATTTTTAGTTGTCGTGAGGCATAGGCAATGACTTTTTCCCGTTGCATTAACACGCAACCAAGTCCTTGGTGTGAGGCGTCGCAATAAACTACGAAGTCATCGGTGCCCTCGGGTAAGGACAAGATTGGTGCACTGCAAAGTTTGTGTTTCAATAGCTGGAAAGCTGACTCTTGTTTATCAGTCCAATCGAACTTCTTATCTTTCTGAGTCAGTGTTGTTAAGGGAACAGCTATTCTTGAAAAGTTTTCAATGAATCGGCGGTAATAACCAGCAAGACCTAAGAATTGTCTCACTTCGGTTGGAGTGGTCGGTGACTCCCAGCCCTTGATTGCTTCAATCTTGGCGGGATCAACATGAATTCCCTGGCTGTCAATCACGTGTCCGAGGAATTGAACGGTTCGAATCCAGAACTCACACTTAGAGAATTTGGCATATAACTCTTCGTGTCTAAGGAGTCCTAGAATGCTTTTCAGATGTTGAGCATGTTCCTTTTCATCGCGAGAGTAAATCAGGATATCATTGATAAACACAATGACGAATTTGTCAAGATATGGTTTGCACACCCTATTCATAAGGTCCATGAATACGGCCGGTGCGTTGGTTAAACCGAATGGCATCACTTGGAATTCGTAATGCCCATAACGAGTTCGGAAAGCTGTCTTTGGGATATCAATGTCGCGGACTCAGAGTTGATGATAACCTGACCGTAGATCAATCTTTGAGTAAACACTCGATCCCTGGAGTTGGTCAAATAGGTCATCGATTCTAGGAAGCGGGTACCGATTCTTTATGGTTAGCTTATTCAGCTCTCGATAGTCGATACACATGCGGAAAGATCCATCTTTCTTTTTCACGAATAAGACCGGAGCTCCCCAAGGAGAGGAACTTGGTCGAATAAATCCTCTGTCCAGGAGTTCCTGTAGTTGGTTAGACAACTCCTGCATTTCGGATGGTGCTAGACGGTATGGGGCTCGTGCCACGGGTGCAGCCCCTGGCACAAGTTCGATTTGAAATTCAATTTGTCTAGGTGGCGGAAGTCCGGGCAAATCCTCAGGAAAGACTTCCGGGAAATCCCGCACGATTGGAACATCCTCAAGTCGCTTCTCCTCCGACTTCTTCTCCGTTACATGTGCGAGGATGGCTTGATACCCTTTTCGCAGATATTCTCTAGTTTTCAGGCAGGATACAATATTCAGATTCCGTCTGCCGGTCTCCCCTTTTAGGACTAAGGTTCCACCGGAGACAAGAGGTATGCGAACGAGTTTGTCATAACAGATGATTTCAGCTCGGTGCTCGGATAACCAATCCATACCGACAATAATATCGAAGCTGCCGATCTCGACAGGGATTAAATCAATGGGGAACGTTTCGTTCGTAAGGTTAAGTGTACAATTGCGTATGATGCTATCAATCTCAATCAGTTTGTCGTTAGCTAGTTCTACAATGTATTTAGCATCTAAGGCAGTGGGAGTTATATCAAGTAAAGGGCTAAATTTCTCAGAAATGAAACTTCTATCGGCACCGGTATCAAATAATACAGAAGCAGTAAGGTCGTTGAGAAGGAACGTACCCGTCACGACATTCGGGTCTTGTCTGGCTTCCCCAGCCTTGATAACGAATGCTCTACCGCGAGCAGGGTTGTTGTTGTTTTTCAGCTTTGGGCAATCTTTCTTGAAATGCCCTGAATTTCCGCACCCAAAGCAGGCCTTTGGTGCATTAGTGTTGGGGGTAGGAACATTGGCCCGGCAATCCTTGGCTAAATGCCCGAACCGTTTGCAGTGGGAGCAAGGGCAAGAACCGTCATGATGGCGGTTACATTTGGAACAGTAGGGTTTGTTCCCGACGTACCCTTTCTTTTCCGAAGTTCCCAATGAATAAGCCTTAACAGACTCAGGCTTTTTGTTGGAGGTTTGGTTGGATGAGTTGGGGTTTCCTTCCCATTTGCGTTTGTTGTTTACAGATGGGGTTGAAGTTATGCCACGGCGGACAGAATTTGCCGTTAGTTCATGAGCCATACGAATGGCTCTCTGAATAGTACCCGGTTTGGATGATGTCACCAGGTCTTGGAGCCTTTCAGGAAGTCCATCCACATATTTCTCGATCCTCTTGTACTCAGGATCGACCATGGATGGGCACAGAAGTGCCAGTTGGTGGAAACGGTTGGTGTAACCAGTGATGTCATCACCCTGCATTTTGTGGTTCCAGAATTCCACTTCCAGTTGTTTCAGTTCATCTCTAGGACAGTACTCGCCCCTCAACATCTTCTTCAACTCCTCCTACGGGAGTTTGTAAGCATTATCAATACCCACAGTCTGGGCATAGGTGTTCCACCAGGTGAGAGCGGTGTCAGAGAACTTGACCTTGTCTTCCTCTGTGCAGTTGCAGATAAGGAATACAGATTCGATTTTCTCGATCCAGCGTACTAGACCGATAGCTCCTTCAGTACCTGCAAAGCTCAAAGGTTTGCAGTTATGGAAGTCTTTGTAAGAGCAGGGTTTGGGTTGCGGCCCGTTAGTAGCTGAATCCTCGCTACCAAAAGTCGGTGTTCTGATAGCCAAGGCTTGAGCCACACTGCGTGCAATCAACCCCGCGATTTCAGCTTCACTGAGGGTGACTTGTCGGCGAGGAGGCATGATGCTGAACAAGAAAAGAACAAGGAGAAAAAGGAATAAGATAATTGCATGAAATTTATGATATATCACAAGTGTATATGATGAGATACACGATAACAGTACGAAGTGATAATCACGTTCCATTTAGATAATCAGTTGGATACAAGGTACGAGTTTTTCCAAAATATTACATTATAGTAGTAGTACAAAAGTACCGGGAATTATTACATCCGGTCGAATTACATAATTCCTACTTTGGCAGATAATTGGTTACAAGGTGAAGACTACTCTAGTCTTGACGTAAGTTGACTTGCTCCATTAGCGCAACAAGGCGATCCACCGTGTCCGCAAGTCTGTTGGCTTTCCTGGCGTTGTCTTCAACCAAGGCCAGTCGTTGTACCAATGCTCGAGAGTACTCCTCGGCCTCCTGTGAACGCTATTCACATTCCTCTAGTCGGTTTCTTATGAGTTCATTCGCACCTAATTCAGTGGTCATTGAATCCTGAATTATGCTTACAGAGAGGCTAGTATCTTCTTGTTCTCGCTGGAGTAGAGATATGTTATCAAGAGCTTGGCGGAGCAGGTAGGTCATTCGGTGTTGTTCCCGTTCGAGATTTTCGAGCCTTTGCTCCTGATGATGGATTTGAGCAGCCAACACTGGCACCGTGGGGTGTGCCGAGTTCCGAGAGTTATGAACAGGATAGGGGCTGGTTCGAGGTGACCTAGTGGTCCTCCTGGCTATTCGCGGGTTTCGAGATCCTTGCGGATGAGAGCGTGACGAATTGGGTGGTGTATTTGCCATTCTTGTGGCAGAGTGTAAGTAAGACGAGGCTAATATACAGGTAAGTACATAATATCCAGCCTGGTGTCTAGCACGTATCAAGTAATGGTCCGGTTCTCTCGTGGTCAGAGTCAACTAATGTATCCCCATTCAACATAATCGTTTCAGACCTTACATCATCTTTCCTTAATTGTACATAGTTGATCAGGCTATGTTAAATTAAAGTCGTATGCTGTAATTCCTGAACCAGTCATGCCTAATAAGGAAATACTGCCTAACGGTCATAGTCTAGGCCCACTAAATGCAACCTAGTTCACTATAACCTTAGGCTCTGATACCAATCTGTAACACCCCCAAATTCACTGTTTGGCGGAAGCAAGTTTTGGGGTGCTACTAATCAAATATCACAGCGCAAAGATAAAGCAAACGACATCTATATGCAACATTTGTAAATTAGTTACATTCCCATAGATATAATGTTTGAAAACTTAATGTTTTCGTATACAAAAATGTAGTTTCCTAGAGTCCACGCGTATAGCGGGAGATTCTATTACATAATCGAAATATACAAAAGATAATGCTAAGAATCTCCGTTAATGCAGTTGTGTTGAAATCATGCGACTCTAGCTATGTCCTGGAGTAATCCTACTCGATCTGTGTACCTGAGAATACATGCTAAAAGGGTCAACACGAATGTTGGTGAATCTCACAGGTTTGTAAGTAATATCAGTTTTAAACACAAGATTTCATCAGTAGTGCCCGTAGGCGAAAAATCAGTATTTGCAATCTAGCAAATGTAAAACCAGTATTTGCAATCCAGCAAATGTAAGTAAGTAAGTTATACCGTTGCCATGAGGCTCATAATCGAAGCTTAACACGTAAGTAATAAATTGCTCCCGTGACATGCTCGTAACTGAGCAAGCATATGTAACGAATAATAGTCACCCGTTTATACAGAACGGTTCGTGGTAGCGCTACTACCCCGGGCGGGGAGGGTCATTTCCCTAATGGATCCATTAACTAGTGTTTGCGCTTAAGTCCATAACTAACGATATATGATGGAGAGACTTCTGTAGACTGTAAATAACTCATGCAATTCCGTTTGGTATAGTAAACAGTTTTAGTACTTGTGTTCAAGGAAAAGTAGTAGCATGTTTCTCCCCCAATAAGATAAAACAGTAAAAGTGGGGCCGTAAGGCTCACCTGAGTCGAGTAGTAAGCGGTAGCAAATAGCAAGTATTAAGTATAACAAGTAGGTTCTCCGAACCCGTAATCCTTCAAATGCCTAAACATATGAGGTTATGTAAGTATGTGTCCCGCGAGACGTTTCGTTTAGTTGTAACTAGTATATCCAATGTTTGTCCGTATGTTTGTAATTGTTTGTTGTTGGAAAACATGTTTAGCCCGTTGGTGACGGTTTGTAGCAATAGTTCTAAGCTGTTATTATTGCGTTGAAACATCGTATATTAGAATGACTTTGCTACAGTAAATTTGGCTTTGCTACAATGAATCGCTTCAAAACTCTGATCCTGCGACACCATTTGCGACACAAGGATTTGGTATGCGACACAAGCGTTGTGTCGCATAGGAATGCGACACAAGAGCTTAGCGACACAAGGGTTGTGTCGCAAAAGCTTGCAATGCTGATTCAACAGCGACATAAGGGTTGTGTCGCATAATGTCTACGACACAAGGTTGCGACATACTGGTACGACACAAAATATGACACAATATGGTTTATGCGACACAACATACGACATAGCCTACGACACAACACGGTTTATGCGACATAACATGCGACATAGGCGTTGTGTCGCAAAGATGAACACCAGCCCAGAACTCAGCGACTGATGCGTTTTTCCGACCCAAATCAAAATCTAACACATTTTTAGGCTGTAAAATCGTGTTCTAATCCTTCATTTAGTCATAACTAAGTTGTGTACACAATCTAACATCAAAATATAACACCAAAATTAGTAAATCTAAGTTTTTAGAAATCTTTTACAAATGCAAATCGGAGCTTGAGGAGGCCAAAATGATGATGTTGCCTTTGTTAATCTTGTTCCTTGTTTGATGGTGATTCCGAAAATATGAATTTCGTGGTTTGATTTGTAAATCCGAAATTTTGGTGTGGATTGGGTTGAGAGAGTTTTTAGAGTGTGTGTGTGTGTTTTGAGTAATGAAAATGAAAGAGAGGAGGGTGAGGGAGAGGGGGGTTTGGCTGATCCCAAAGGGCAAACGAGGGGAAAACATCCCAAAATGCAATATTTACCCCGCGTTCTAATTAGTTGATTGCTCGTTTTTAGTATTTAACCACACAGTTATATTTTTTTTTAAAAATGTAACTGGAGTATTCAAATAAAAATACCTTGAAATTAATTATAAAAACATTTGTCGAGATATTTAAATTATTGATTCGCGTTTAATACGTTTTTGCTAAAATATTCAGAATGTCATCGAAATGATAGAAATAACGTCTGTTCGAATATATATTTATACAGTAAAATACGTTCCCATTATTTAAGTAAGTTTTGTCACCAACGTCCAAGTAAAATGTATCGGACTTCGTCCGGTTGATTCGTACGATTTATCCAAATCGCGTAAGTACACATATATATAAATCACCTTATATATACAGATAGAGTCTGTAATTAGTCCTATTACATACTAATTACAACTAGTTACAAATAATTAGGCATAATTAATTATCCTAATTAGGCAGGTGTTACAAGCAGCTCACAAAAATTTAACAAAAACGCAGGCAAAAATTCTAAGTTATCAAAAAGGATATAAACACTAGTTTCCTCGTGACCGGGCTTCATTTATTAACGAGTCCAAGCTAGACTCAACCCGGAATTCATTTGTCCTTAGGGTAAGTTGCGAGCTCCTCCCACTCGCCCTCAACTTCTTCCTCACGGTAAAGTTTTAATCTATGACCATTCACAATGAAAGTTCCTCCATCCGACCCGAAAAGTTCCACCTATCCGGATGGGTAACCGTGTTTCACCGTATATGGACCAGTCCACCTAGGCTTAAACTTGGGTTGTTTCAACTTGAATCGAGATTGAAATAGAAGAACTTTGTCTCCGGCTTTGAATTCCTTTCTTGTTTTCAACTTTCGATCATGTAGGACTTTGGTTCTTTCTTTGTAAAGGCGGGAACTTTCATAAGCTTGTAACCGAAGCTCATCCAACTCATGGAGTTGCATCATTCTTTTCTCGCCCGCTTCTACCAAATCCAAATTGCAGTTCTTCAAAGCCCAATAGGCTTTGTGCTCAATCTCAAGAGGTAAATGGCAAGTTTTGCAATAGAGCAACCGATATGGTGTTGTCCCAATAGGTGTCTTGTAGGCGGTCCGAAATGCCCACAATTCATCTTCAAGCTTCTTTGACCATATAGACCGGTTGTCTTTCACCGTCTTCTCCAATATTCTCTTCAAGGCACGGTTGGTGTTCTCAACTTGACCACTCGTTTGTGGGTGGTACGAAGTCGAAAACCGGTGATTTACCCCATACTTTTTAAGGATCTTTTCAAGTTGAGCATTTGCAAAGTGACTTCCCCGGTCACTAATCAAGGCTTTGGGCATCCCAAATCGGCAAAATAGGCTTTTCAAGAAATCAATGACCACATGAGCGTCATTCTTTGGTAAAGCCTTAGCTTCCGCCCACTTGGACACATAGTCAACCGCCACCAAAATATACTCATTCTTGAAGGATGGTGGGAATGGTCCCATGAAGTCGATGCCCCAAATATCGAAAACCTCGCAAATTTGGATGCTTGTTTGAGGCATTTCATCTCTTTTGGAGATGTTTCCGGTTCGTTGACAAGCATCACATGTTTGGCATAAAGTATTTGCCTCCTTGAAAATGGTCGGCCAATAGAAACCCGCATCATACACTTTCTTGGCGGTGACCGATGGACCATAGTGACCTCCGGTTGGTCCATGATGGCAAGCATCCAAAATCTCTCTTGTCTCTCCGCCCGAGACACATCTTCTAATCATTCTATCCGCGCAAACGCGGAACAAATTAGGCTCCTCCCAAAAATAGTTCTTCAAATTTGAGAAAAATTTACTTTTCTCTTGGTGACTCATGCCCTTTCTTAAAACGCCCCCAACCAAATAATTCGCCAAATCGGCATACCATGGTGCCTCATCCTCCTTTTCCGTATTATCACCTACCTGCAAAAGAAATTCCTCGGGAAAGGAATCATCAATATTAGTATCGCCTTGCTTGTCAAGATTTGGATTTTCCAATCTCGACAAGTGATCGGCGGCAAGGTTCTCGGCTCCTCTTTTGTCCTTTATCTCAATATCGAATTCTTGCAAGAGAAGAATCCAACGGATGAGACGGGGCTTAGCATCTTGTTTTGCAAAAAGATACTTTAGAGCCGAGTGATCGGTGAAAACAATAGTCTTTGAAAGAACAAGGTATTGCCTAAATTTGTCAAAGGCAAATACCACGGCAAGTAATTCTTTTTCGTTGGTTGTGTAGTTTTGTTGGGCTCCATTCAAGGTTTTGCTAGCAAAGTAAATTGGTTTAAAATGGTTTTCAACTCTTTGTCCTAGGACGGCTCCTAAGGCAAAGTCGCTAGCATCACACATGAGCTCGAATGGTTTGGACCAATCGGGAGAAACTATGATGGGTGCCTTGGTCAATTGGTCTTTCAAAATAGAAAATGCACTCAAACATGGGCCATCAAATACAAATGGGGCATCCTTTTCAAGCAGCTTGGTCATGGGTCGGGTGATCTTTGAAAAGTCTTTTATAAATCTCCGGTAAAAATCGGCATGACCAAGAAAACTTCTAATCCCTTTTACATTGGTGGGTGATGGTAATTTGGCAATTACATCAATTTTAGCCCGATCAACTTCAATACCCACACCCGACACTTTGTGTCCCAAAACAATGCCCTCTTTTACCATAAAATGGCATTTCTCCCAATTTAAAACCAAGTGTGCCTTTTCGCACCTTTCAAGCATTTTATTTAAATTGGCCAAGCAAGAATCAAATGAATTGCCAAATACGGAAAAATCATCCATGAAAACTTCCATGGAGGTTTCGATCATGTCTTGAAATATGGCAATCATACAACGTTGGAAAGTGGCCGAGGCATTACAAAGACCAAAAGGCATTCTCCTATAGGCATAGGTCCCAAATGGGCAAGTGAATGTGGTCTTTTCTTGATCCTCGGGATCTATGGTTATTTGGAAATATCCCGAAAATCCGTCAAGGAAACAATAGTATTCATTACCCGCCAACCTCTCTAACATTTGGTCAATGAATGGTAAGGGGAAATGGTCTTTTCTTGTGGCATCATTCAATTTTCTATAATCAATACAAACTCTCCACCCGGTCACGGTTCTAGTGGGTATCATTTCGTTTTTGTCATTTTCCACAACCGTCATGCCCCCCCTTTTTCGACACACAATGTACCGGGCTTACTCAAGAGCTATCCGAGATGGGGTAAATGATACCCGCATCAGGAAGCTTAATTACTTCTTTCTTGACTACATCCTTCATGTTCGGGTTAAGTATCCGTTGTCTTTGGACAACGGGTTTCACATCATCAAGAAAATTGATTTTATGTTTGCAAAATGATGGACTTATTCCCGGAATGTCGGATGTACGCCAAGCAAATGCTCTTTTGTGAGCCCCAAGTACATTTAACAATTTTACTTTTACATCATTTAAAAAGAAGAGGAAATGATTACGGGTAGAAGATTTTTCTCATGAAGGTAAGCATATTCCAAATGGCTCGGTAGAGGCTTCACTTCCAAATCCTTTGGTGGATCCTCCAATGAAGTTTTTATCCTCATGTAGTCCTCGCCTTTCAAGTCTTCATAGCTATCATCATCAATTTGCTCATCTTCATCATTGGTCTCTTCCATGCTCATGACCAATTCTTCCTCGGTCATTCCTCCTTCGTTTGACTCCAAAAGGTCAACAAGTTCCGATTCCAAGCCAAGCAAGCCTTGCAATTCTTCATCAACCGCATCATCTATAACATCAATTCTAAAACAAGAATCGTCAGTGGAATAAAGATTCTTCATGGCCTTATCGACCGTGAAAGCAATCCTTTCTTGTCCTACGTCTAGGGTCAATTGCTTGTTTTTGACTTGGATGATAGCTTCCGCGGTATGTAAAAATGGCCTTCCTAGAATCAAGGGTACCTTACTATCCTCCTCCATTTCTAAGATAAAATCTACCAGGAAGGTGAATTGGCCAACTTCAATCAACATGTTTTCCGCAATCCCAACGGGATATTGGAAAGATCTATCGGCCAATCTAATGCTCATGCGGGTGGGGGTCAAGGATCCTAAGGCTAATTTAGCATACAGAGAATATGGCATTAAATTTATACTAGCACCTAGGTCCGCAAGTGCATCATAAGTAATGATTTTACCAAATTTACAAGAAATGATGAAACTTCCCGGGTCACCAAGCTTTGGTGGGATTTGGTTTTGAACAAGTGCCGAGCATTCTTAATTCAAAAACATTGCTGAAGCTTCCGAAAGCTTGTCTTTGTAGCTCACCAAATCCTTGATGAATTTGGCATAGTTCGGCATCCCAGCTAAGACATCAACCAAAGGCACATTGATTCTAATGGCCTTGATCATATCCACAAATTTCCCGTATTGAGCCGCAATCTTTTCTTTCCTTAGCCTTTGAGGATAAGGGATCTTCGGCTTGTAAGCTTTGACAACCGGTGTAGGCGACACCGGTGTAACCGTTGGTGGGGTAGCATCAACTTGCTCTTCAACTTCTTCCTCCTCAATTTCCTGCACAAAAGAGTTAGAAACATTTTTGTTCTTTGCTTGAGGCGGTGGAAGTTCTTTCCCGCTCCATGTGATGATAGAATTAACATGCTCGTTTCTTGCGGGTGGTGGTTGGTATGGTTTGGATCCTCCACTAGAAGTAGATGGTTGTCTCCGGTTTTGTTGGGTATTGCTTGGTAAGCCACCGGTTGGCCTACTACTTTGCCCCTCGGACAACCTTTCCATTTTTCGCTCTAAGTCTTGGATTGAAGCTTGTTGATTCTTTTGCCCTTGTTCCATGCTCAACCGAATATTTGTCATTCGAGCTTTTATTCTTTCGGTTGCGGTGTCTTGTTTCTCCATGAACTCTTTCATCATTTGTTCCATGGGCGTCAAGGTTGGTTCTTGATTTTGAACCGGTGGTGGATTGTTGTCTCTTGAAGAACTTTGGGGTTGGTTTTGGTTTTGATTGTAATTTTGGTTTTGGGATTGGTTGTAACCTTGGTTAGGTCTAGAAAATCGGTTGTTTTGGTTGTAGCT
Source organism: Helichrysum umbraculigerum (assembly GCA_949592205.1). NCBI lineage: Eukaryota > Viridiplantae > Streptophyta > Magnoliopsida > Asterales > Asteraceae > Helichrysum > Helichrysum umbraculigerum. The sequence goes on along the minus strand of CATIUR010000004.1, from coordinate 101,730,057 downwards.
TTCTCCTTGATAACCTCCCGAGTTCCTATTTTGGTAACCACCCCGTTGGTAGTTTCCACTTTGATAGTTCCCTTGTTGAAGAAAATTAACGTCTTCCTCATCCCCAACCATAGGCAAATCATCTTGTGCACAATTTGTCGTGGCATGGTTACCACCACAATTACCGCAACCTTCTCTAAGCTCCTTTAATTCACCCTTTAGAGTTTTAAATTGTGCATCAAACTTAGAAGATAAAGCTTTGATTTCCTTCATCATTGCCGAGTCACTAGAGCTTCCACTTACGCTACTACCCTCCGCAAATGCAACATGCTTTCTTACCAGCTTTCCTCCTTTGTCCTTAGCCCAATTCAAGCTTTGGGTGACTTTATCCTCTAACACCTTCCAAGCTTCATTCGGTGTCTTGTAAAGAAACAAACCACCTCCGGAGGCATCAAGAACATTAGCCGAATCAATGCCAAGCCCATTGTAAAACAATGTGATAATCTCCGCCTTTGATAGCCCATGCCCATGACAGTTTCTCAACATTTCCTTCAACCTAGACCAAGCTTCTACCAAAGTTTCGCCTTCTTGTTGTTTGAAGGCTCTAATCTCGTTCAACAACCTTTCGACTAATGCTGAAGGATAATACCGTCTAACAAACGCTTCTCTCATCTCATCCCAAGTTCTAATGGTGTTGGGCTCTAGCTCTTGGTACCAAATCTTGGCCTCACCGCATAAAGACATAGGGAAAGTCCTTAGTCGAATCGCCTCATCCATATTTGGCCCATACTTGAAATAACCTCCAATCTCAAGAAAACTAGCAATATGTTTGTGCGGATCGGCCCGCACCCTTCTATCAAATTGGGTATCTCTTATTAGTTGCTTATGATGCCCCTTCAAAGAAAAATTACCATTCTCAATATCTTGAACCCGAATGGCCGACCCCGGTGTAGGTGCCACGGTTCTTTCCCGTGAGAATATTGGAGTATCATCCTCGTCCGCCATTTCTTCTTCTTCTAAAGAAGGTGTTACCAGATCTTCTTCGGGTGATACTAGTTCGTCCTCAAAAGTCTCTTCAATAATTTCGTTACCCGAAGATGATTCGGTTTCCGTTTGACTACTTGTTGAATCCGTAGGGCGTTGCTTTGGTTTCCTCCTTCGTTTGCTCCTAGTGGTTTTCTCTGGATTGGACAAAGGACTAAGAAGTTCTTTACCCGAACTCCTTGTGTTCATCCACTACCAAATCAACCTATAAGAGCACAAAAGATAAAACCGTCAAACGCACCAGCGCAATACAACATAATATAAAACTTTCCGAGAATTAAATTCCAAGAAAGGATCAATTACACACACTTAAATCAACTTCAATTAAACACTAAGTTCCCCGGCAGCGGCGCCAAAAACTTGATGTTTGAAATCTAGTTATAAAATTTATCGTTGATGAGTAAACCAAAAAGTACCGAGCTAGACCAAAACATAACCGGGCAGTGGACCCTGTCGAGTGGTAGTATAGTTTGGTAAGTTCGGATTCGAACACAGGGAACTTAAGTTTAGATAATCAAGATAAGTGTGAGCAATTAAAAAAAGGGTAAATAAAATGTGGTTTGTTTGTGTGACAGAATTGTCACAATGCTTAAAACTACAATCTAAATTTCAATGAGAACGGTGGACTCAGGAAGTGTCAAATTAATTGTTTGGAACTTTCAAATATTAAAAACAATACTTGCTTGGACTATTTCACTAGTGATTTCGGGGTATGAAGTTATAACCGGTTAAATATATGCAAAAGTAACATTCATCAAACATAAGCTCAACGTTCGCTAAGACCTAATGTTCAACTTCAATTAACAAACCTATGATTTAATCTAGTAACGGATGTTCGCCATGGTTACCAACTTGCACAATTTAGCTTAAATCATTTGACACATTCAAAACTACACTCGCAATTTTGTTCAATCATTTATAGACAAATAATCAATAGCAATTCACGTGGTTGAAAACGTTCGCTATATCAACTAGTAATCACCAATTGGTTAAATTCTTGAGATTAAGCTCAATCACACAAGGTTCTCCGATTAAACATAAATTAAGATTTTATAAGTTTGCAAATCATCCACACGACAAACATTCGCTAAAAATCGCCAACTTGTATGTATCTAGTTCATTGTTGTTATAATCACCAAATGTTTTGTTCCACAAATTATAAACAACTATTTAGGTATTCTTCATAAGCAACAAACATTCACTATAATCGCTTAGTTAAAACGCCAAAAGTTTACTAACAACAACAAGCTAAACTCATACAAATTCATGGATGATTCACAAACTCAAAGCATAAACTAACACCAAAAGATACACCCCTAATCAACTAGTTATTTCATCCAAACAAGCATAAAACTACTAGCCACTCATAATAACCATAATCATGCAACAAAAGCTCATAATCAAAGATATCATAAATAACTTGAAATTAGATTAAATCAAAATTGTACCCAAGTTGTTACACAAATGAAGTAAATATTTCTTGGTGAGATTGATGCTTGCTTGATGTTCTCCTCAAAATCCCCAAGTGAAATGGTGATTTTTTGTGAAGTTAAAATGAGATGAAATGGTGGTGAGTGAGTTCTTGAGAGAAAACTCAAGAAAAATGGAAGTGTAATGGTGAAGTGTCTTTTGTAAAAGCTGGAAGGTATCTCTTATGGTGATGATGATGATATGTTATCTCAAGCTGCAGCCCACTCCATGTCATTTTTTCTTCCATTTTTTCCTTTCTTTTTAAACGTAAAAAGTTGGCAAATGAGACAAGAAATGGTTGGGCATTAAATGTCAACCACTCACTGAAGCACACGCAAGAATAAACCTCCAGTCATCGAGGCTCAAAGCGCAGAAACGAATCATAGACGAACGGCTTACAGAAGCCAGCCGATTGGCTTAATAGGCCCAGTCGATCGGCTTCTAAAGCCTAGCCGATCTGCTTCTAATCTTTAAGAACACTAGCTCCAACAAGGGTTAGCTGCGGACATGGATTTGAACTAGAAAAGCCGATCTTCTATAGTTAACCGATCTGCTATACAGGGGAAGCCGTTCGGCTTATGGTGTTAGCCGTTCGGCTTCAGTGTAATTTCCAGCCCAGCTCAATTTTTGTTCCAAACTTCAACCAATCATCACCCATTCGCATGCGATTCCAGCTTTTGACTTGAAATAGATTTCCAAACAAAATAAGTATCGAAAGTTCTCGAAATCTACTCAAATACATATGCAAAACAATGATATCGCGACAGATTTATATAGCCAAAATGAGCGATATCACGTCTCATGATGAGTGGTAATTTACCTTGGGATTGCAATTTACCTACGTCTCACGCAGAGTAAAAAGCAACTGCAAGTGTTGTTACGATTGGATGGCATATGACTTAATTTAAAAGGGTATTTTATTTGATAATATGTATCAAATATGTACGAAGAAGCATGCACACATCTTCGTATCATAGTTTTAATAAAACTTTTCCCGTTAATCCACTTATTAACGTGCGTCAAGATGTCTAATTTAATATTCATATTAAATTAGAGATTGCACTTTTATTACAATTGACGATTTAACATGTTTTAAACCTTTTCGGTCATGTATAAAGGAGGCCATGAAGAGGCCAGAGGAGGGGCTAGGATCTTTACATCGTTTATCCAACCCGTCATCTTAGACACCAAGCCGAAGATACCTCTCTTATACAAGCTCCTAGTCGTTGTTTAAAACAAATTATTAACTTGCAAATCTCGTCGTGGGAGAAAATTATGGTATGTAAGCCCAACCCGAATTGACAATAAGATTTGCAAGAAAATAATAAATCTCATTTCATAGTTATTAGTCCAGTTTATTTTTCATAAAACCAATTTGCTTTACAGGTTACAATAATAATATTAAGCAAAATTAATAAACTACTAATCAATTAACATTTAATTTTCATGTAACATATTGGTTTGGAACCCTAAAACATGGCCAACTAAGGACAGCTTGTCAATTAAACAATTTAAGCAAGTATCACATAATCATTACTATTAACAATTAATTTTAACTAGCATATCATGTAAAAGTGATATCAATGACAAATTATGCATTAATTTCATGGATACCCTTTATTTGCTAATTTAATAGGTACTTTAATAATAACAAAGCAATTTACATTAAACACGTTATTATTCTTGTTAAACATTAAATTTTAATTGGGATATAAAAATTTAACAATTTAACTATAAAATTTTCACTTTTTCTTTGATCCTTCTTGATCTCATAAGACCAACAAAAAAAAACAAATTTTTTATTTATTTTATTTGTCGTTGTCGTTGTCGTTGTCGTTGATGCCCAAAACCACACAAATATAATTAATTTTTTTTTCTTGATCCTTCTCGTGAGATCCCTCAAAACAATAACAAAAAACACTTTTTTTTTTCTCCTTTGTCTGATGCATCGAATGACCCTCATGACCAGAACAAAAAAAAATTGTTTCGACGGATTCGATCTCCACAAAAAATATAATTTTCTTCTCTCTGTTTTGTCAAACCAAAAAAAAACCCATAAATTTGATGTGTAACATATCAAACTAATCACAAATATACGTGTGGCTCTGATACCACTGTTAGAGTATAGCATACAGATATAAACAAATTGTCACACAATCGCGGAAGCATATAAACACGTATTTATAATTAGTTAAGATCGAGATGTGTACCTTTTAGCTTAGCTCCAATAAACGTTTAATAAAACGAATAGGTTTCACTAATGGTAAAACTCTCTATATCGCACACACAACACGTTATCGATCACCACCCGAATGCTAGTTCAATTAACCAAGTTAAAACTATTCAGGTATTTGAGTTTAACCACAAAACTAAAAACAACCCTTTGAGGTTTTTGTTTTTCCGGTACGTACGAAACATAAGCCACATGGGGTTTTTAATTGTTTTCGTCCGTACGTATGAACAAAACGAATTGGATGGTGGCTCAAGTCTTTTTTTATTCGTATGTCATAGTATCATCGGTTTATAAAAGGGTTATCATATATATACATATAATCCTTTTATAATTAAATAATAATAACATTTTATTATTAATTAATTATAAACCCTTTAAGTAATTAGAAGTAACATTTTAGTCCTAATAATTTTAACCTTGAACCCTATAGTTTAATTACATTTATTAAATTATCACAAATTAACTAATAACTCAACTAGTTATTACAGTTAACTTAACTTGGTTAAATAAGCAGTATCTACGTGTTAATGCATGTGACCCCGTAGGCTTAAACGTTCCCGAACATGCGCTTATTTGACATGGTCATTTCCCAACATAAATAGTGTAAATCATAGGAGAATAATTAATAGTCCATATGAATATTGACATTCAAGACAATTTAACCATCACTTTATCATTATAAACAATGAAAAATCTTATGAATTTTTACCTAAATATCATATACAAAAAGAAAATGGGATGATATTACCTATATTAACATTTTGCAAGGCAAAATGAAACTATTCAAAGAATAGTTGATGAATAGTCATCTTGCAACCTACTATTAAATAATAAAATTGTACATAATCTTATAAATAACATGAATATTGATTGAATGGCAAAATATATAGGATATATTTTATTTTGTCACGTTTCATTTTCCCTTGCCTTCTTGAACACAAGTACTACTAATTTTTTTATCATGCAACTCCGTACTTTATACTCTCTTCTCCGTCAAGTCACTCCCATCAAACTCTATATTCAACACACCAACTCCTACCTTATCTTCCATACTCAATTCACTTAAGTAAAAGATGGTTTTCCTCCAACCATATTCCAGATTCTCTGGGTGAATACTGAACCTCCCCATGACTTATTAACCCGTCATTCTCTCTAGTGGTGTGTTTGGTAACAATGGGATGGAGCTTATGGTTGGAGCTGGAGCTGGGGCTTGGGCTTCTATTCAAAAGCAACTTCAAAAAGCTTCTTGTTTAAGGGCTTACGGGGGCTTATTTTTTCAAGAAGCCCCATTTTTTTAATGTTGACAAACAAGACTTAAGGCTGGGGCTTATAAAAAATAGAAGCTCAAGCCCCCAAAAACCTCTAAAAGCTCCTCATCCGAACACACCCGTAAAGTTTAATGTTGAAACCTTGATGTTGTCCTTACGTTGAAGAATTGTAGAAGACATTTTATATCACTGACAAATAGTCAAATACTTAATGAAATAAGATAAGTTTAAATTGTGATTTTCTTTTGTATCAGGATCAAAAACATTTACTTTTACCTATTTTTTGAAAAGCAATAAGTTAACTTATATATCTCTGAAAACAATGAACTAGGTCTTTATTTTTAGTTAACTTTTGGATTTATAGTGTTATGATTATTTTAAACGTTCACATTTAACATTTATTAACAGACTACTATAAAGCATAAACATTTGTAATTAATGCTTATAAAATTATCAAAGGTAATATCAAGATTGGTTTGTTCTTATGCATTTGTTTGTCCCTTCCTGTTATTCATAACGATGAGACGAAAGAAACACCTACCTATCAGGCTATCATATTGAGAGTCCCGGAATCACTATCAGTTAGTGATTTGGAATCGCAAAGTGTAAAGTTTAATTGTAGAAGAGGGGTTGAATACAATTTAAAACTATTTCAGATTTTAACTTAGTTAATTAGTTAGTTTTAAATTGTTTAACAGAAACAGAGTATAAACGATAATAACAGAGTATTCAAATATATGACAATATAAAAGTGAAGAAGTAATAGTAGCTTAAAAGGTGAATTGTATTGATCATAAAATTCACAAGTGTCGAATGCGGAATGGATTAACCAAAGTTAATCCAATTCAAACACTTAGCTAATCTATTACAAATTGAGAAGAACAGCAGTGGACAAACACGCTGACTGTTCTCTCGCTGGATCGACAAAACGTACTCTAGACAAACTGATCACTGACACACAAGTGATAAGTACGATTGAACGACTAGCCTCTACAGTACAAAAACACCGAACTATTTATACTACAAGAGTTCCTAAAATATCTCCTATAAAATATGATCTTGGAATGACACGTGTCACTGCTTGATTGGCTTGATCTCTGATGAACCGACATTCTGCGGGTCCCAATTCTGTTACCGCAAATATCTCGTTACCTTAAAACCAATCATTTGCTGCCGCGTAATCTTTCGGACACACTTCAAGTTGGAACACTCTTGCTGATGTATAGATAAGTACAGTACTTTTTGTACTTGATGATTGAGAGGCTTTATTAAATAGTCCCTGAAGATGCAGTAATCCTCTTCACTCACTGCGAGCTAACACGCTCTTGTAGAATGACTTGAACTAGAGATCTTCAGTGACTAGCTGTTATTCTGGCAGTGCCTTTTGCCTTTATTGATTTGAAGATGTAGAGCTCTCGCTGTCAAGATCAGCGACACACAAAGTTGAGCTTTAATCTTCCTCAGAATATCAATTCCTTGAGAGTAGAATGAATGACGATCAGCGAAACCAATCTTCAGCAACAGCAGCTTTGATACAATTCATTTCTTCATCGAGTAGTGTTAAGTTGAGTTAGTCAGCGACCAGCGACTCAACATGGTCAGTGACCAGTGACTCAACAATCTCCCCCTAAATGATTGCGGTCGAAGCTCCCTAGACAAACTTGTTGCTGAAAAATTTTATAGTCGGTGTTTAAGATTTTAAACATTCAGTGACTTATACTTTGATCCATTCATTTATCTTTTTGGATTCTTTTGACATAATCTGAGTTTTGCACTTTGGTTTTCTCAAAAGATCAGATTTCATTGAACTGCAAAAATATACATGACAGATGGTTTCAGTTACAATAAACCTAATCTATTACAGACTTATCACAAGCTGTTCCAGATTTCTTCCTGTTTGACAATGCCAAGCTCATCAGCTAGCTCATATTTATATGTTGATGGCAAGTATCTTATCTGTCTGGCTAACCCTTCTTCTAGAATCGCCTTTCTCATTACAGAATCTTTTGGAAGCATGCTGACTGATCTGTTGAGATGCACAAGCTGCTCATGGTCTATCTTTTCAAGTTCTGATTCTTTTTGAAACCTTAATACTCCATTAAAGTCTCTGTAGACGAGCCCTTTCTCACCTTCAGTTACTTCAGTGCCTTCCACTCTTGGTACACCATCAGGGATTGACAGATTTAATTTTTTAGTGTTTGGAATTCGATATATGCTGCTGGTTCCTGATCTGTACCTTGGGCTTGGTGGCTGCACTATCTCTTCACCATGTATGACAATGTCTTCTGGTCTGAGTAGCTGCAGATCAATCATCTTCTTAAATAACATGTCAATCTCATTCAGAACTTCATTCTTTGCAGCACTTAAGGAGTGACTAATAGCAAGTCTGATTTCATTCCATTCTTCTCTATGTAGTTTGCAGACTTGATCAAGGTTAATTGCCTGAGTTTCCAGTCCTCTGTGAATGAGTAGTTGAGCCTGAGATTTATTTTTTGGCTTTTTCAGATTGACTTTGGTGATAAGAGCAGGGTTTGATCTTCCAATCATTCTAGCAGCATACTTCTTCCTGTCAATCTCATTCCACATTCTATCCACTGATGAGCTGACTCCCCCTCTCTTTTTCGATTTATTCCCCTTTCTTTTAGCATCAAGCTCTCGCTGAAGTTCAGATTGTTCAACATCTTGAATCAGCTTAGCCATCATAAAATCAGTTTCTACTTGCTGCTTTTTCAACAAACTTTCTCTCTCTCTTGCCATGGCCTCATCTCCACTTAACTTCATGATATATTCACGATCTTTAACAGCCTATTCTTGTAATCTTCTTTTTCTTTCCTCTTCATCTTTTGCATTTTGCTCAGCTTGAAACTTTAAAAGCATCTCCCTCTCTTGCTTCTGTCTTATTCTTATTTTTCTTTCTATTTGCTGCTTTTCAGTTTCTTCGGGATGAAGACTTTCTGAAGTTGAATCAGATGATATAAGGAGAGCTGGATCAGAAGAACTAGGTTTTGGGATTTCTGGTTGTGAAGAGAGATGTGTTGTTGTTGTTGCTTCAGTTGGTGTAGTGTCTGTGGGGATTGAGAGGGTGATCTGTGTTGTTACTGTTGAGGTTGTTGTTGCAGGTAGATTTGTTGTTGCTGGTAGTGTTGTTGTTGCTGGTGAAGTTGTTGTTGTTGCTGGTTGTGTTGTGGTTGCTGGTAGTGTTGTTGTTGCTGATAGTGTTGTTGTTGCTGGTGAAGTTGTTGTTGTTGTTGGTTGTGTTGTGGTTGCTGGTAGTGTTGTTGTTGTTGATAGTGTTGTTGTTGCTAATGGAGCCTTAGATATGACAGTGTCTGCATGAGGCATTGCTGATGAAGATTCAGGTTGCTCCATAATGAACTTGAGATTGTACATGGTAGTTGATATCTCTTCCTCATAAAAGGTTGTCTTTTTATGCTTGGATGAAGTGGGCCCTGATGTAGGAGACTTGCTGGTCCTTTTTCTTTTGACCAGAACAGAAGAGATGGGTTGCTGATCCTCTTGATCCTCCATTATGATATCATTATCTTCATCATCATCCTTACCATCATTATCATTATTGTCATCATTACCATCATCACCATTATCATCGTCATCTCCATCCATATGAGCATCACCTTCTTCATTTTACCTGTTCATCCAATTCCATCGAGCCAGTTCATAGCTTACTGACTCCCCCGTGATCTGAGCATTCCTATCAGCAGCCCATTCCCTGATTTTGTAATCATACATCCTGAGTTCATCAGGATGAAACTCAGGAAAAACTATTACATCATCATTATCAGTAATGTCATCAGTTTCATCAAAATCAGAGTTAATGATGAAGGTATCATTTTCAGTTTCAGCATCATCTTCTTCATTCTCCGCCTCTTCATCATTAGCGAGTGCAATGATCTCCTTAAGTTTTTTGTAGATGACTTTATGACCTGAATGAATAGTTTCTAAGCCTTCAATCAGTGTTTCCCGATTAGTGACCATAATTGGAATTTCTCTCATAACTTTATCAGTGTGAATGACATGATCCACAATAGAAGTCGCCATTTCAGATTGCTGTTTAGTGAGAGTGGATATGGCTTTATCATGAGTTTGGAGACTGACTTTGGTGAAGGCGAAGAATTCAGAGAGGGATTTAGCCTGGGTTTCCAGAAGTCGATAGTGATCAAGTTCAGCGTTAGCAATCGTTTTGACCTTTTCACTGATCGACTCGCTCCAGTCGGGAATGGGTTCATAGACTTTTGCTAGAGAGTGAATTTTACTAGTGAGATCAGCTAGTTGGCCTGTCAGAGACTCTCTATCCTCAGTGAGCATTCGAAATTGTTGCTGGGAAGAGGCAATATATTCGAGCAGCAGCTTTTCTGTTGGTGAGGTAATGGAAGTTGAAGCTTTATCAGTGTGTGAGGATTTTTGAGTAACAGGAGAGAGTGGTGGTGTTGGTTGTGGTTGAGATTGTGCTTCAGCTGTTGGAGTTGGCGGTTATCATCAGCTACTTTGGAAATATTGTCACTAGAAATAGATATATTATCTAATTCATGAATTGGTGAGGTGATATCAGTAGCTGGTGGGATGATGTTGATAGGTGGAATTGTAGAGACAGTAGGTGGGATAGATGAGGTGGATGTGTGGCTATCTTCAGCAAGTATCTGTTTGTAAGATTTGTAAGGTGGTGGAGAGTGCAGATCATCATCAGATGAGGAGGAAGAGGTATCCATTGGTTGGGCATCCTCAACGTCATCAGCTGGTGTTCTAACTGATGGATCATTGGAGACAGAGATGGCAACCTGTATCTCTTCCTGTGACTGGAAAGAGACATTGACGGTTGGTGCAGTGCTAGATGGGAGTTGGCCCGGGTCTGTAGCCAGTGATGTGACATCAGCGACGAGCGTTTTATCACCCACTGATGGCACTTGCCCTTTGATTAAAACATTATCTTTTTGTGAAGATAATGAGTGGCTAATGGGTTGACTCGATAAGAGGGTGTGGGTTGCACCCGAATCACTGCTAACAAAGGGTTGAGCCATTGTAGTTGTCTGTAGGTTTCCCTTTATAGAGTCACTGAACTTTTGTGAGTCCAGCGAAGCGGCTTTAGGCTCAGGTTTATCAAGAGTGCCCGCAGGGACTGAACGTTCAGTCTCTGCTTCACTCTTGGCGTCCTTAGACGTCTTTTTCTGACTCTGTCCCTGATCCTTTAATGTCAGGGACTTTAACTTGATTTTCTTTGGAGCAGTTGGTGGTTTTTGCTTTGGTGGATGATCATTAGTAGTCACTGGGGGTGTGATCAGTGACGTGATCGATGGGGTGCAGAAGCAGACGGATGTACAGTTTGTAAAGGCTGGGGTGCAAGTATACCCTTTGGTTTCATGAAATCAGGGAGAAGCACAGTTGCATCTTTACTAAAAATTTGTTTCCCTATCAGAGTGGGTTCAAAACTTTTGAAAGAAACCCTATCATAGGCTTTAAACTGATTTTTGAAAACCACTGAGAGAAATCTAGGATAGGAAACGTATTTTGCTCTGGTAGGTTCACTGATTCTTAAAACAATATCATTAAAGATCACACTTGCATAGTCAACTTTTAAGGAGTTGACCAGTGACCAGCTTATCTGTGCTTCTAGGAAGTTGAATTGATCATAACTCCCTGTTTTTGTGCCCAAAGACTGAATAAAGTTTGAAAACGGGGCATTCCACACACCATCCATTTTAGATTTATGAACAGTAGAATACATACGATCTCCGTTGCTATCCGTAGTGTATTTACAGTCAATCCCAGTGAGATTGACTATGCCTCCTTTGGCAGCATCCTTGTCAGGCAGTGGGTCATAAGTATCATGCTCAGGGAGTTGTAAAACGGTACGGATGATGTGTGTAGAAATAATTATTTCTTGACCTCTGTTATAAATGAATCCTTTGAGTTGTGAAGTTCTATTAACGATTGAGTGAGTGCAGGTATACCAGAACTCACTCAACCATTCTGGATTCATTTCTCCAGGTGATAACGTGAGAGCAGGGAGAATAAAGTGGTTTGACGCGCACCCAGCGGTCAGTTCAGGAATTGCTTCCTATCGTTGCAGACCTTTCCACTAGGCGAGGCGTCAGGTGGTAGTTTTAAATTTATAATAGTCGGGGGAGCCTAAACCTACGTACTACCTACTGGTACTGGTACGAATACTTTGATACGAGTATGCGGTAAGGATGATCCAGGGTCGTTCCTCACGACGGTAGAATTGAAACAGAGCTCGTTCCGATAAACTAACTTTCAAGCTAGGATTTGAATAAGTGGATTGGTGATTGTTTTTGGTTTTTATCTAGTTAAACTACTAAAACTTATAAAGCATAAAAGTAAAGGGAGACTAGCATATGTAACACCTAAGGATAACAAAGACGTGGTTCACCATGATTTAGGATAGTGTATGTGCAGAGATGATGATTATATGGGGACACATTCAGTTGACAAACAAATAAACTTAGGTGTAAACACTAGGACCCTACTTATTTAGTTCCGGTTCTAAATTAGTATGTCACTGGGTACCTAGGCTATGGTGATTCTGATCAGAACAGGTTGCTCAACCCCCCAACACTGCCCTTGTGACGGTACAGTGACCCTTGCTCAACTACCCTGTTACGGAATAGTGAGTCTCTGGAGATAACTCCGGGGTGCATGCATGAGGTAACAAACTCCCATTAAGGATACTCTGACCTTTCTTAACACCTAAACCTAAATGTGTCATCTAAATGTGTACTGGTTATTTAACTATGTTATTCTAAACTATCGGTTATGAAGAGTTAAGGGGTTTAAGCATCTGGGAATACAGCCGACTCCTTGCTTTTTTTTCAAAACTCATATTCTATTAGTTAAGCTTAAATACTTCTGTCTTGAATTAGACCCTCCTTTACAATCAGTCGTTCATCCCTAGGTATACTCACAGTGTACACTGCATTAAGTATTTCCACAGCTTGTATATATCTAAGTATACTCACGGTGTACAGTACTTTTAAGGTTTAGCATTTCCACAACTTTATGTATCCTAGACCATGTTCTAGAAGGGTGACTTCTAGGTAATCCACGATGAGATGATCCTACGGCATTTCCTTAGCTTCCACGTATTGGTACTCTACACGAGGTGTTTCCAACGCTATACGAAGTACAGTGCCATTTAACGGTCTCATAGCTTCATACTGTAACACAGATAACTATGTTTACGTAGTATTCGGGTTTGCAAAGTCCTATCCTAAGGGCAATAGTCACGTGAAAGACTGGAAAGGGTGAACGATAAAGTCTATATTCAGGATAAGTTTAGACTGATAACAAAGTATAACAACTCCCATTTATACAGAGAGAATTAATGTAACATCATCCCTAACAATCTAAATCATGGCAAACATACAAGCAACTATTCACAAAGCATACCAATAAATATTTCCAACATTAATAAATCACAAACATCAAACAAGAACATTATGACAAATTAATAATAGAAAGGATAGAAAATACCGATACGAATTGCGAGCAGAATAACACTTATATTTCTTCATAAATATCCAAGCATTACATAAGCTAGCCTCTACTAATTAATTACATAACTAACCTACTAGAAAAGTAAAGGTTTCCCTCCCTAATCATCTCACTAGTCCAAGGGTTTAAAACCCTAGTAAGAAACTAGATAGAAAGACTAGAGAGAGAACCTACTACAAGACTAATTCTCCTCTAACTCCTAAGAGTAGTGCTAGAGAGAGAAACTATACTACAAGACTAATTCTCCTCTAACTCCTAAGAGTAGTGCTAGAGAGAGAAATGAGAGAAATGGAATGAGAGGTGTGTATGAAATGGTGGAGGAGGCCATCTATTTATAGGTGATGATCACCTTGGAGCCAAAGCAAGATTTCTTGGAGCCAAAGGAGCAAGCCATGGAGCCAAACTTGGAGCCAAAGTTGAAGCCAAACTTGGAGCCAAAGGAATAATGCTTGGAGCCAAAGGAGAAATACGTACAAGCATCAAAGCGCATCGTACAAGCGAACCAAGCATGAAGGGGGATGACCGGATGGACCCTAGCCTTGCTAAAATAGTATATGGGGTCAGAAGGGCCGTATACGGTCTTAAAAGGCCGTATACGGTCTTGTGGGGCCATATACGGCTTGCAAAGGCCGTATACGGGGTGTTTCGGCTTTCCTTCGTTGCTTAAAATGCCCGTATCTCCTTCGTTACACGTCCGTTTGATGCGATTCTTGCACTCACGCTTTCGTAATTCCGTTACACTTCTAATGGTACCAATTTCACAGAAATTGGATTTGTTTAACTCAAGCATGTTTGGAATGACTTTTAACTATCTGTAGAAGCCTTATCTCTTCCGTTCTTCACCCAATTTGCATGATTCTTGATTCTCCCGTCTCGTTTTTACCTATTACAACATATCATAAGGTTAGAATGTACTTATCATAAGGTAAATGAGGGTGTGAGAATTGGTTGTTGTTTATTCGCTCTGTTTTGCTCGTTATTTAGACGTTTTTAGTGGTTTTTGCAGCAACGCCCATATTTGGAGCACTTAGTGAATTTTAGTAAATAATGATTGTTTTGGAATGTTTTCACTAAAAATGTGTCCAAAAAGTGTGGAATATCATACTTAAAAACATGACTTTTTGCGTCACATCAAGTTATCCCACACTTAGACGTTGCTTGTCCTCAAGCAACACTCAGTTTTTGAAAACATTTTAAAACATTTTAGAGCGAGTCACAACATTTTTAAGAGTTACCACTTCCAAATGTAAGTAAGATAATTTCAAGAATATAGGGAAAGATAAGATGATCCTTCCTTAAACAAGAAAATATTCTATTAGGCATACTTTCAAATCTCATGATCTTGGAGTACACATGACTAGGCGATCTCACTAAAGGTGGTTGTGACATCCGTCACCAAAACTCTATTATTAGGTCCTTCTCCTAAAATCATTTCTTATTAGTATTCATGTACGGGAGTAATGTGGAGAAATAAATTTAAGTATTCGTATTTCAAACTATGTGAGAAATTAAATTCTCGTATAGTATTCAAAACTCGAATCAATGTTCGTACGCGGTTAGATTAAAAGTTAGGATAATATTAATGAAATAATAATAATAATAAATAAATAATAATACTTATAATACATATAATAATATAATATAATGATTATAATAATATAATTATGATGATGTCGTTATCATCAGATCATAAAAATCAAAATATATTATAATAATAATAGTCAATATAATAATCATTATAAGAATCATGTGAATAATAATAAAATAATAATAAACATGTTTCATGATCTAGTTCATATTCATTGTCGGTCGAAATTTTGAGACCCAAATTAAGGAGCCTACTCAACCTCCTTTGTGGAGGGATTGTCCGGCCCAAATACCACAAAAACCAAGCCACTAATTTAACTATAAATACAAACTTAAAATTAACCCTAACCCTTTTGATCATAATAATTAAATTGTTCCTGCTGCTATACTTGTGAGGGTCGACCGAAAAGTAAAAAAAAAGGTGGGAAGATTATACGGTGGTCTTGAAGATAACCATTTAAGTGGGTAGTGCGTGTGTCCATTAATTATAAGGTAACTTGATCAAGTTTTATATTAAATAGTATATGTATTAGTAGAGTTACATATGAATTATTATCGAATTATATGTTTAGGGTATGAAAATGTTGGGTATAATATGTTTTTCAAACCGAAAGTTATATACTCGTTAATCTCATATTCTGTCCCAAATTTTCAGTCACGATCAGGGGCAAATTTGACCCATTTACGTTCGTTTTCAGGCTTCGACCAAAACTAAAAAGTTGTAGATCTCGATGTTTTACATAAACATTTGAGGTTTCAGCCTCTAAAACGATTTAGATTATTTTATAAAAAATATTTTGTAAACTGCTATTACGAGTGACGAATTTTCAGAATACTTTTATAAACTTAAATCGGTTTGATCGAAATATTTTCTATTTATTTTGGGGTGGTTAAAATATGTTCAAGGTTGGATTTTCTATTAACAAAATATATTTATGAAATAGTAAGATTTAACTTATTTATTTTAATTAATGAGGTGTGTTATGTAACGGGTTCAATCTCAGGTTATATCGAATAATATTTTTGGGGATCGAATGGACTATTGAGGATTCTATGTACAATTATGAAAATAAATATATAGAAGTTATGTTTAATTGTGTAGTTCACAAATTAACATTGAGGAATACAATAATCGTGAATACATTAATATCGCAACTAAATCTTATGGGCTATAAAAGGTGTGTTATGTTTTCAAAAGTCATATAATTAATCTGATTTTGCTAATAGATGGAACACATGATTCGAAAGTAAGATTCAATTGGTTATTAATCCATGAGTAAAGCTCATGTTAATTGGGAGGTTTAGCTTTACAAATTTCTAAAAGATTGGTTACAAAAACTAGATTTTGAGCTATTGAAATATCTCAAGGAAAATTCTTGGTTAGTTTTTATAATGGGTTCAAGGCCATTACCAAATATTCTTAGTCTATTAAATACTAGTAACAAAATTGTATTCGGTTAAAATATAGGAACTTTTGTTTTGACTCGTGAATACAAACATGTTAAGGCATAACTAATAAACATTGTATACTATAGGACGTTCATAGTTCCCTGCGACTTTTGGGATGATACGTGCTTTGTTTTAAACTACTAATCAAGGTGAGTTTTCGTGGCCCCATTTTCATTACATGTTTTCAAATTGGGGGAAAAGTATGCTCACATGTTTTATCAACTGTTTTGTGCTGTGATTACATCCATTTTTATTTTTGGACATATGCTTGAAATGTGTGACACTATGTGACTTATGTGCATTCGGTTGTTGGATTCATTTTTATAAAAGGCCTTACTCTTTCGAGGGTAAGTACCTAATGTGTACTGTTGGTATACATTGAAGGTCATGATTCGGTTGTTTTTATCAAAGGCCTTACTCTTTCGAGGGTAAGTACCTAATGTACGTTTTGGTGTACATTGAAGGTCATTTATGGGTAGCTACCGCATACGCAGGATTTGGTTGGGTCATACTCCTTCGTGGGGTGATGACGGGTTGTGGATTGCTTGGTTGTATTATTTCACCTGTGTTCCATTTCTATATGCATTGTCCTAACTTATTTTCATCACAGCAAAATGTTTTATCTTGTAGTGTTTGGTTTCAAACCTACGAAACTCACCAACATTCGTGTTGACGTTTTTGAGCATATCTTTTCAGGTTATACTAGTGGACTTAAAGCAGAGAACAAGAGAACTTAGTGGACCTTTAGGGTTGCATTAAAGAGTTATTCAAGACTTGTGGTACATCATTAAGGTTGTTTGTGAAGGCTTGTTTTGCCTTAACATTGTAGTGTACGTTTGTTTGTAAGCTTTTGAATTCATTGTTGAAATGTATGCACGACATGAACCGTTATTCATGTTATTGGTATCATGACACATTGGATATTGTATTTCATTAGAATTCTTTATAATGATGTGTTATGATCATATCGTAGTTGTACCCTGTTGTTTCCGCTTTAAGACGAGGTGTGACAGATTGGTATCAGAGCCATTGTTTATAGAGATCTAGGTGGATTGGCCTAGACTATAAATAAGGAACCCACATATAGAACATGAGTTAGGAAGTTATGTGTGCATACATTTCCGTGAAGCTAGTTGTAGCTAGTGTCGATCATTCATCTTAACCATTTTAAGTAAGAAGGACGTTGTAAGCGTTTATTCATCATCTTACGACTCTTTATGTGGTTCGTCTACATGTTACTTAGGATTCTATAACTATCTGATCTCTTTCTGTGAATACAAAGCTTATTGTGATACAAAGACTTGGAAGATATGTATGTGTATGAGAGAATACTTTCACAATTACGGCTGCAGACGTAATTGACAAAGGTGTTCCGACGTATGTGTGCTTATCCGACCATGTTTGCGTGTCTCATGTGCTATCTCCGTGTCGTATTGTAATAAAATCTCAATTGCATTCGTTACCTAATCAATCTTATGTTTGTGAGTCTTGTGCATTTATGCCTTGACAAACTCCAAAGTATTTATTCTATTCTAAACTCATATGAATTCGAAATTATAGCAAGCATACTACTAAGACGCATTACCCGTAAATTTTACTCGTCGAGGAGAAACACTCGGTGGTAGTCATACAAGTGATAGTGGTGATCGAACTGATGGTTGAACTGGAGAAATTTGTTGTATTGAAGGCAAGAACTCTAATGTTGTTGCGATCATTGCACGACAGAGATAGGCCTTAATATTCAAAGTTGTCATGCAAGTTAGTATCAGCATATTGAAGCATGGTAGAGCTAACGACACCGAAGGCGAAAATAGAATTAATAATCAAGAATTCAAATGATGGGAGTGGTGATGGCGCGAAAATAAATAAATAAATAAATAAATAATATATATATATTAATAATAAAATACGTAAATAAATAAATAAATAGATAAATAAATAAAATAAATAAAGGTACTGTTTAAGGAGAAATATTCTTTCAATAATCAAATGAAGAAGTTAGTGATCAAGTTTTTGGAAATTTTTATACAATGGGAGTTAATCATGCAACATATATCGGACAATTTCATGTGTTGGCAAGGATTAGACCTCGTCGCGTGGCACTCGAAGCTAAGAGAATTGAGAAGTACACCAATATTTGTTCTGGAAACTCACGGGACGGTAGAAGTGACTGAGCCTCCTACTATCCAAGGCGCAATACTGATAGATGGATTGTTAATCGGTGAAACCATTAAGGCTGGGAATGTAGAAACAGTACCAAGAACGAGAGGGTACTTAAGAAATTCATTGATACTAACACATGAAGAGAGGGTTACGCTGGTTCACATCTTCTGTAAGTAAGGTGTGACCGCTATCATCATACATCTACATCATGTTGTATTTATTCGGACTTCAACTGAAGAGAATATGTTACAATTGAATGTGGATGACAGCTAGTCAAGTGGCACTAATCAACACAGTAGGAAACTCGATAGTTTATTTTGAGTGGGAGACTCGAAAACAGTTTTATTAATGGGAGCACATAGAGACTAAAAGATATTATATAAGGGTGTACTTTAGTGCTAGAAGATTATTCTTTTAGCATTGATATGTTGCCCTTTGGACTCAGGAGTTTTTGTATTGTTGTGGGAATGGATTAGTTGATGCAATTCAGGTAGAAATTGTATGTTTGTGAATTATTTCGTATACCACTTATATGGTGGTGTAATACCTGAAATTTTCATAAAACACTTTTAAGACAAAAAGAAACGACTCATGAGCGTAAAGGCTGATGGGTTAAAATTTAAAAACATTCTATTATCAACGATTTCTTCGAGGTCATCTCGGAAGACTTAGAAGGACTATATCCCTCGGTACTCGTAAAGTTTTGTATTGATCTTATTCTTGGAGCAATCCCAGTTGCAAAATCTCCAAATCGCTTAACATTATTTGAATGCAAGAGTTATTTAATTCACTTTAAGATGCTACAAGACAAGGGTTATATTTGCCTTAGTCATTTTCCATTGGGAGCACCTGGTTTATTTATCAAAAAGAAAGATGGTTGCTTTCATTTGTGCATTGATTATCGTGAACTTAACAAAAATTTACGGTCAAGAATCGCTGTCCTCTTCCAAGGATGGATGATTTGTTTGATCAACTTCAAAGTGTTCGGTGGTTTTCAAAAATCAATCTTCATTCTGGTTACCATCAATAGAGGGTACCTGAATCAGATATACCTAAGATTGCGTTTAGTAATCATTACGAACATTTCAAATTTCTCGTTATGTCTTTCGATCTTACTAATGCGACTATAGCATTCCTATATTTAACGAACGCGTATGTAAGCCGCATCTCGATGAATTTATCATACTTTTTCATTTGCGACGTTTTAATTTATTCTAAAACTAAGAAGGAGCATGAAGTTCCTTCAAGACTAATCCTGGAGTTTCTTTTGAAAGAAAAGGTCTATGCAATATATTCAGAGTTCGAAATTTGACTACAAGAGGTTTGTTTTGCTTGGGCACGTTGTGAACAAGGAAGTTATTCTTGTGAGTTTTAGCAAAATAGAAGCTGTAAAGGGATGGGAGGTCCCACAGCTATCGTGAAGGTTCGTAAAGCATTTGGGATTCACAGGTTATTATCTGCATTTTATTGTGAGTTTTTCCGAGGATCGCTCTACTACTCACATATATATACATAAGAAGTTTGTTTGGGTTAAGAACTGAGAAGAATCTTTTCAAATATTGAAGGATGTCTTGTGTAATGCACTAATCCGGACTCTTCCTGATGGATCGGAGGATTTCGTTGTGTATTGTGATGCATCAAAACCGAGGTCTAGGTTGTGTGTTAATTAAATGGGAAAG
Organism: Helichrysum umbraculigerum; assembly: GCA_949592205.1. Classification (NCBI taxonomy): domain Eukaryota; kingdom Viridiplantae; phylum Streptophyta; class Magnoliopsida; order Asterales; family Asteraceae; genus Helichrysum; species Helichrysum umbraculigerum. The sequence continues at coordinate 101,709,661 of CATIUR010000004.1, read as the reverse complement.
GTAATCGTATTCGTCGCTCGACAATTCAAGATACATAAGCGTTACTATAGTACCCACGATTTGGAACTTGGAGCGGTAACATTTGTACACATGTGTTGAAGACACTACTCGTATGAAATGAAGAACGTTATGTATACCGATCATAAGAGCTTCTAACACATCTATGTTCAAAGGAAATTGAACACGAGGCAAATGAAGAAACTTAAATTATTTAATGGTTATGATTGTGAATTTCGATATTATCCGGGGAAGACGGATGTAGTGGCAGATGTTTTGAGTAGGAAGGAAAGAGTAAGCCAAAGTGGGTACAAATCAAAGTATGATGAGTCACTCTAGCATTAAGGATAAGATGTTCAAAGTTCAAGATGAAGCGTTTGGGATACTCATATACCAAAACAAAAAGTTGCGCGGGTTAGACAAACAGTTGGATCACAAATTGGATGAGAAATTAAATCTTGTGAGAGGATTTTGGATTTCTTTGCCAGGAGGTCTATGGACAATAGTAACGGACAGAGAAATTAAATCTTGTGAGAGAATTTTGAATTTATTTGCCAGGAGGTCTATGGACAATAGTAATGGACAGAGTACAAAAAAAAGTATATATATATATATAAACAAATAAAATAAAAATAATATTCTAAATAAAAATAAAATAAAATAAAATATTTCATACATTAGGAGATGGTGAGAAGTATCATGATATCATGGATTGTATTGGCAAAATTGAGAAAGTGTGTAGTTGATTCGACTTTGCAAGTGCCATTGGAAGAAATTCAGATTGATCCTAAACTGCATTTTGTGGAAGAACCGGTAGAAATTATGGATCGGGAGGTTAAGAAGCTAAAACATAGCAAGATTCCGATTGTCAAAGTTCGTTGGAATGCTAAGAGGGGACCCGAGTTAACTTGGGAGCGTAAAGATCAAATGAAGTAGAAGTATCCGCATCTATTTTCTATTCTGGTTTTCAGTACTAGCTCTGGTTGAATTTCGGGACGAAATTCCTTCAACTGGGGGATACTGTGACATCCGTCACCAAAACTCTATTATTAGGTCCGTCTCCTAAAATCATTTCTTATTAGTATTCATGTACGGGAGTAATGTGGAGAAATAAATTTAAGTATTCGTATTTCAAACTATGTGAGAAATTAAATTCTCGTATAGTATTCAAAACTCGAATCAATGTTCGTACGCGGTTAGATTAAAAGTTAGGATAATATTATTGAAATAATAATAATAATAAATAAATAATAATACTTATAATCTTTTATATATAATTAAAAGAGGATACTATTAAGGAGTTTGGACCCTTGATTAGGCTCCCTAATTAAAGATCAATGGTGTATATTTAATTTCTATAATTACACTTTCCTCCCCCAATTTATTATTAATATTATAATTATAATAATAATAAAATAATAATAATTATTATTAATATTAATATTATAATTTAATTGAATTAAAGATTAAGTATTAATAATAAATAAAATTCGGTCCCCATATTTCGTCAATGGCATTGAAAAAAATACCCCCAAAATATTCAAACAAATAAAAAGATCTTCTAACCTAAAAAAAACCTTTATTTATTAATTAGTATTTATCTTCAAAATTAAATAAACAAATAATTTAAAAAAAAATAAAGGAAAAAACAATGAATGCCGGACAAACAATTGGGCCCAATATAACCCCACAACCCTCTTGCAAAAAAAAATCCAAACCCTAATCACACCATACATCTATTTATATGCATTCTAATCTACCTCCAATACATTATTATCTCGATTATCCTACAATGGATTCCCAAAGAAACTTCAAAAGGTATGTTACATACAATTTTTAACGTATACATATTATTATTTTTTTAATTTCTATGCTTACTAACAAAATTTACATTTTTATGTAAATATGAAAAAGAACCTCCTACTTTACAAGAAAGTTCTTCTACCATTAATAATGGAGGTATGAAAGGTTTATTTGTTTTATTAATTTTTTCACTAAAGTTATTATCTCTGTGTTGTGTATCAATTTTTGGATTTGCATGTGCAACTATATACAAGTTTATTGATTTTTTAGGTGAAAAAAAAACACCCCACCTCAACGATCTTGGATTCAACGAAAAAGCGACACCTAATAATTGTCAAGGTTAAAACAAATAGTTTTGTCACCTCTTCAAACTGCTTAATAAAGATGTGTATAAAGCAATTTAACTAACAAAGGTTTCAACTTTTTTGTAGATGAAGAGCCTTTCCACGGATTCATTAATTGGCTAGAAGCAAACTTCTCCAAATATGAAATTGTGCAAGATGACTACGTTGTTGATGTATATTAATTTTATTTTGGTTTGTAATTTAATTAATACATTTTTTTATTTAATTATATTATTATCGTCTCTTTAGTTCTACATACGCCTAAATGTTTGTTTGGTTAGTTTTGAACATTCCAATCTTTATCCTAAATATAATCAATTGACCACCATCTTTTCAATTTAAATTAATTGTATTTTTTAACCCTCTCTCCCGTATTAATTATATTTTCTTTTAAAAAAAAAGTGTTTAGCCTTTCTGGCAAACATCTTCCCGATTTAGATAAATTAAAATATTAAGATCTTAATATGTTAAGCGCATATGAAATTTTAAAAGACTATATCCTTTTTTAATTTAAATATAAAAAATATAACCTTTCTGATAAAACCCCCAAAGATGAATGAAAACAAACAACAATTTAAAAATCAACTTTTCCATTCTTTCCGAAAAAATAATGAAGATAAACCTCAAAGGTATCAATGTTGATCTTAATTTAAAAATAAATAAAAATCCACCAAAAAAATAGGCCCTAATTAATCGATAGTATTTTAAAAAAAAACGAAAATATAACATCACAAAACATATAGAATTAAATCAACCACAATTAGTCAATAGTTATCTAACCGATTGAAACTCCCATATTTAAAATAAAATAAAAAACAACCTAAAAATTTAGTCCCTGCTTATTAGCCACGTTTTTCTTTAAAAAAAAAAAATTAAAAAAGTATGAAAAAATTATTTTTTAATAACATCAAACATTACAAATTAATTTCTTTTTAAATAAAAAATATTAGAGCTAAATGATTATAAATCTAAAAAAAAAACAAAACTAATCATTACACTGTACCTACAATAGTTGATCAACTAAATGGATAATGTAACGGAACAAGATTGACAGTTACACACAGGAAAAAGAAGGCATACATACCAAGAATGAAATTGATCCCAATAGATAAAAGAGAAAAGTACAAAAAAAGGACTCTACTTATCATATAATCCTATTTAAGATACTCAACTTTATTTTTTTCAATTTAAGGTATCGAACTTTTAATTTGTAATCAAATTAGGGACACGAATTTCACAAATGACGAGCTATTGCCGAATTTCTTCTTTATAAGTTACATATCTACTTACTCGACTAATGTTCATCGATCAATTTTGAAAAATATTGAGTGAGGAGAAGGAATTTAACAAAAACTCAAAACCACTATAAATTTTAATATCTCTCTTTTTACTCAATATTTTTCAAAATTGATCGAGAAATATTAATCGATTAAGTAGATATTTTACTTATAAAGAAGAAATTCGGTAATAACTTGCCATTTATGAAATTCGCGTCCCTAATTTGATTACAATATAAAAGTTCAATACCTTAAATTAAAAAAAATAAAGTTGAGTACCTTAAATAGGATTATGTAATAAGTATAGTCCTTTTTTTGTACTTTTCCCTAGATAAAATAATAACTTAAAAATTTCAAAGGCAACAATTTCCAATATCCGTTTGCTTTGCAATGACAATTAATAAGAGTCAGGAACAATCACTATAAAAAGTCGCAATGTTTTTATGTAAAAGTCTTCACACAGAGACAACTATATGTTGCATTATCACGCGTAACAAGCAAAGACGGATTGAAGGCTCTCATATTGGATAAAGATGGGAAGGTAACGAACAACAAGAAAAATGTTGTTTACGAAGAAGTTCTCCGACGCATATGATCATTTACTTTCAGCTCTCGATATTACTAAACATTAAAGTACTTTTGCTTATAAACTCATATTATGCAGCATAAACATGTGAATCGTCTCATTATCTTAGTATTGTCTTATATTGCAAAAATATGTTTGATTTTACAAAGTTTTTCTAATTCGTGTGTTCATCGTTGAATTAAAAATACACATACTTCGTTATGTAAACAAGATGATAACCCCCTCTTCAAGTGTTTGATCAATGGCTCAATACATTGTACTGTAATGGAACTTTATGCCTTTATAGTATTCAAAATTAGCTTGCTTTGTGTATCACTTTAATTTGAAAGGAATAACAGTTTAGATCAATATTCACTCTTTCAATACAATTGTGCATTACGAACAAACTGTCCGAACCATTTAGACATATTCCAATGGAATTTTTCCATTTGTTAGACAGTGGCATCAACATATGATTCATAACTTGTCGAGGTATATATTAATGAACTATGTTGAGGATATTAAATAATTAATAACAAATGTAAAAACACAATTAGAAAGCCCGCGCTGTCGCTGGTCCTTCACCTAGTAAATATAATAATATAATATAATGATTATAATAATATAATTATGATGATGTCGTTATCATCAGATCATAAAAATCAAAATATATTATAATAATAATAGTCAATATAATAATCATTATAAGAATCATGTGAATAATAATAAAATAATAATAAACATGTTTCATGATCTAGTTCATATTCATTGTCGGTCAAAATTTTGAGACCCAAATTAGGGAGCCTACTCAACCTCCTTTGTGGAGGGATTGTCCGGCCCAAATACCACAAAAACCAAGCCACTAATTTAACTATAAATACAAACTTAGAATTAACCCTAACCCTTTTGATCATAATAATTAAATTGTTCCTGCTGCTATACTTGTGAGGGTCGACCGAAAAGTAAAAAAAAGGGTGGGAAGATTATACGGTGGTCTTGAAGATAACCATTTAAGTGCGTAGTGAGTGTGTCCATTAATTATAAGGTAACTTGATCAAGTTTTATATTAAATAGTATATGTATTAGTAGAGTTACATATGAATTATTATCGAATTATATGTTTAGGGTATGAAAATGTTGGGTATAATATGTTTTTCAAACCGAAAGTTATATACTCGTTAATCTCATATTCTGTCCCAAATTTTCAGTCACGATCAGGGGCAAATTTGACCCATTTACTTTCGTTTTCAGGCTTCGACCAAAACTAAAAAGTTGTAGATCTCGATGTTTTACATAAACACGCAAGGTTTCGGCCTCTAAAACGATTTAAATTATTTTATAAAAAAATATTTTGTAAACTGCTATTACGAGTGACGAATTTTCAGAATACTTTTATAAACTTAAATCGGTTTGATCGAAATATTTTCTATTTATTTTTGGGTGGTTAAAATATGTTCAAGGTTTGATTTTCTATTAACAAAAGATATTTATGAAATAGTAAGATTTAACTTATTTATTTTAATTAATGAGGTGTGTTATGTAACGGGTTCAATCTCGGGTTATATCGAATAATATTTTTGGGGATCGAATGGACTATTGAGGATTCTATGTACAATTATAAAAATAAATATATATAAGTTATGTTTAATTGTGTAGTTCACAAATGAACATTTAGGAATACAATAATCGTGAATACATTAATATCGCAACTAAATCTTATGGGCTATAAAAGGTGTGTTATGTTTTCAAAAGTCATATAATTAATCTGATTTTGCTAATAGATGGAACACATGATTCGAAAGTAAGATTCAATTGGTTATTAATCCATGAGTAAAGCTCATGTTAATTGGGAGGTTTAGCTTTACAAATTTCTAAAAGATTGGTTACAAAAACTAGATTTTGAGCTATTGAAATATCTCAAGGAAAATTCTTGGTTAGTTTTTATAATGGGTTCAAGGCCATTACCAAATATTCTTAGTCTATTAAATACTAGTAACAAAATTGTATTCGGATAAAATATAGGAACTTTTGTTTTGACTCGTGAATACAAACATGTTAAGGCATAACTAATAAACATTGTATACTATAGGACGTTCATAGTTCCCTGCGACTTTTGGGATGATACGTGCTTTGCTTTAAACTACTAATCAAGGTGAATTTTCGTGGCCCCATTTTCATTACATGTTTTCAAATTGGGGAAAAAGTATGCTCACTGTTAAAGCAGAGAATAAGAGAACTTAGTGGACCTTTAGGGTTGCATTAAAGAGTTATTCAAGACTTGTGGTACATCATTAAGGTTGTTTGTGAAGGCTTGTTTTGCCTTAACATTGTAGTGTACGTTTGTTTGTAAGCTTTTGAATTCATTGTTGAAATGTATGCACGACATGAACCGTTATTCATGTTATTAGCATCATGACACATTGGATATTGTATTTCATTAGAATTCTTTATAATGATGTGTTATGATCCTATCGTAGTTGTACCCCGTTGTTTCCACTTTAAGATGGGGTGTGACAGATTGGTATCAGAGCCATTGTTTATAGAGATCTAGGTGGATTGGCCTAGACTATAAATAAGGAACCCACATATAGAACATGAGTTAGGAAGTTATGTGTGCATATAATTCCGTGAAGCTAGTTGTAGCTAGTGTCGATCATTCATCTTAACCATTTTAAGTAAGAAGGACGTTGTAAGCGTTTATTCATCATCTTACGACTCTTTATGTGGTTCGTCTACATGTTACTTAGGATTCTATAACTATCTGATCTCTTTCCGTGAATACAAAGCTTATTGTGATACAAAGACTTGGAAGATATGTATGTGTATGAGAGAATACTTTCACAATTACGGCTGCAGACGTAATTGACAAAGGTGTTCCGACGTATGTGTGCTTATCCGACCATGTTTGCGTGTCTCATGTGCTATCTCCGTGTCGTATTGTAATAAAATCCCAATTGCATTCGTTACCTAATCAATCTTATGTTTGTGAGTCTTGTGCATTTATGCCTTGACAAACTCCAAAGTATTTATTCTATTCTAAACTCATATGAATTCGAAATTATAGCAAGCATACTACTAAGACGCATTACCCGTAAATTTTACTCGTGGAGGAGAAACACTCGGTGGTGATCATAAAAGTGATAGTGGTGATCGAACTGATGGTTGAACTAGAGAAATTTGTTGTATTGAAGGCAAGAACTCTAATGTTGTTGCGATCATTGCACGACAGAGGTGGGCCTTAATATTCAAAGTTGCCATGCAAGTTAGTATCAGCATATTGAAGCATGGTAGAGCTAACGACACCGAAGGCGAAAATAGAATTAATAATCGAGAATTCAAATGATGGGAGTGGTGATGGCGCGAAAATAAATAAATAAATAAAATATATATAATAATAATAAAATACATAAATAAATAAATAAATAGATAAATAAATAAAATAAATAAAGGCACTGTTTAAGGAGAAATATTCTTTCAATAATCAAATGAAGAAGTTAGTGATCAAGTTTTTGGAAATTTTTATACAATGGGAGTTAATCATGCAACATATATCGGACAATTTTATGTGTTGGCAAGGATTAGACCTCGTCGCGTGGCACTCGAAGCTAAGAGAATTGAGAAGTACACCAATATTTGTTCTGGAAACTCACGGGACGGTAGAAGTGACTGAGCCTCCTACTATCCAAGGCGCAATACTGATAGATGGATTGTTAATCGGTGGAACCATTAAGGCTGGGAATGTAGAAACAGTACCAAGAACGAGAGGGTACTTAAGAAATTCATTGATACTAACACATGAAGAGAGGGTTACGCTGGTTCACATCTTCTGTGAGTAAGGTGTGACCGCTATCATCATACATCTACATCATGTTGTATTTATTCGGACTTCAACTGAAGAGAATATGTTACAATTGAACGTGGATGACAGCTAGTCAAGTGGCACCAATCAACACAGTAGGAAACTCGATAGTTTATTTTGAGTGGGAGACTCGAAAACAGTTTTATTAATGGGAGCACATAGAGACTAAAAGATATTATATAAGGGTGTACTTTAGTGCTAGAAGATTATTCTTTTAGCATTGATATGTTGCCCTTTGGACTCAGGAGTTTTTGTATTGTTGTAGGAATGGATTAGTTGACGCAATTTAGGTAGAAATTGTATGTTTGTGAATTATTTCGTATACCACTTATATGGTGGTGTAATACCTGAAATTTTCATAAAACACTTTTAAGACGAAAAGAAACGACTCATGAGCGTAAAGGCTGATGGGTTAAAATTTAAAAACATTCTATTATCCACGATTTCTTCGAGGTCATCTCGGAAGACTTAGAAGGACTATATCCCTCGGTACTCGTAAAGTTTTGTATTGATCTTATTCTTGGAGCAATCCCAGTTGCAAAAGCTCCAAATCGCTTAACATTATTTGAATGCAAGAGTTATTTAATTCACTTTAAGATGCTCCAAGACAAGGGTTTTCTTTGCCTTAGTCATTTTCCGTTGGGAGCACCTGGTTTATTTGTCAAAAAGAAAGATGGTTGCTTTCATTTGTGCATTGATTATCGTGAACTTAACAAAAATTTACGGTCAAGAATCGTTGTCCTCTTCCAAGGATGGATGATTTGTTTGATCAACTTCAAAGTGTTGGTGGTTTTCAAAAATCAATCTTCATTCTGGTTACCATCAATAGAGGGTACCTGAATCAGATATACCTAAGATTGCGTTTAGTAATCATTACGAACATTTCAAATTTCTCGTTATGTCTTTCGATCTTACTAATGCGACTATAGCATTCCTATATTTAACGAAAGCGTATGTAAGCCGCATCTCGATGAGTTTATCATACTTTTTCATTTGCGACGTTTTAATTTATTCTAAAACTAAGAAGGAGCATGAAGTTCCTTCAAGACTAATCCTGGAGTTTCTTTTGAAAGAAAAGGTCTATGCAATATATTCAGAGTTCAAAATTTGACTACAAGAGGTTTGTTTTGCTTGGGCACGTTGTGAACAAGGAAGTTATTCTTGTGAATTTTAGCAAAATAGAAGCTGTAAAGGGATAGGAGGTACCACAGCTATCGTGAAGGTTCGTAAAGCATTTGGGATTCACAGGTTATTATCTGCATTTTATTGTGAGTTTTTCCGAGGATCGCTCTACTACTCACGTATATATACATAAGAAGTTTGTTTGGGGTTAAGAACTGAGAAGAATCTTTTCAAATATTGAAGGATGTCTTGTGTAATGCACTAATCCGGACTCTTCCTGATGGATCGGAGGATTTCGTTGTGTATTGTGATGCATCAAAACCGAGGTCTAGGTTGTGTGTTAATTAAATGGGAAAGGTAATCGTATTCGTCGCTCGACAATTCAAGATACATAAGCGTTACTATAGTACCCACGATTTGGAACTTGGAGCGGTAACATTTGTACACATGTGTTGAAGACACTACTCGTATGAAATGAAGAACGTTATGTATACCGATCATAAGAGCTTCTAACACATCTATGTTCAAAGGAAATTGAACACGAGGCAAATGAAGAAACTTAAATTATTTAATGGTTATGATTGTGAATTTCGATATTATCCGGGGAAGACGGATGTAGTGGCAAATGTTTTGAGTAGGAAGGAAAGAGTAAGCCAAAGTGGGTACAAATCAAAGTATGATGAGTCACTCAGGCATTAAGGATAATATGTTCAAAGTTCAAGATGAAGCGTTAGGGATACTCATATACCAAAACAAAAAGTTGCGCGGGTTAGGCAAACAGTTGGATCACAAATTGGATGAGAAATTAAATCTTGTGAGAGGATTTTGGATTTCTTTGCCAGGAGGTCTATGGATAATAGTAACGGACAGAGAAATTAAATCTTGTGAGAGAATTTTGAATTTCTTTGCCAGGAGGTCTATGGACAATAGTAATGGACAGAGTACAAAAAAAAAGTATATATATATAAACAAATAAAATAAAAATAAAATAAAATAAAATATTTCATACATTATGAGATGGTGAGAAGTATCATGATATCATGGATTGTATTGGCAAAATTGAGAAAGTGTCTAGTTGATTCAACTTTGCAAGTGCCATTGGAAGAAATTCAGATTGATCCTAAACTGCATTTTGTGGAAGAACCGGTAGAAATTATGGATCGGGAGGTTAAGAAGCTAAAACATAGCAAGATTCCGATTGTCAAAGTTCGTTGGAATGCTAAGAGGGGACCCGAGTTAACTTGGGAGCGTAAAGATCAAATGAAGTAGAAGTATCCGCATCTATTTTCTAATCTGGTTTTCAGTACTAGCTCTGGTTGAATTTCGGGACGAAATTCCTTCAACTGGGGGATACTGTGACATCCGTCACCAAAACTCTATTATTAGGTCCGTCTCCTAAAATCATTTCTTATTAGTATTCATGTACGGGAGTAATGTGGAGAAATAAATTTAAGTATTCGTATTTCAAACTATGTGAGAAATTAAATTCTCGTATAGTATTCGAAACTCGAATCAATGTTTGTACGCGGTTAGATTAAAAGTTAGGATAATATTAATGAAATAATAATAATAATAAATAAATAATAATACTTATAATACATATAATAATATAATATAATGATTATAATAATATAATTATGATGATGATCGTTATCATCAGATAATAAAAATCAAAATATATTATAATAATAATAGTCAATATAATAATCATTATAAGAATCATGTGAATAATAATAAAATAATAATAAACATGTTTCATGATCTAGTTCATATTCATTGTCGGTCGAAATTTTGAGACCCAAATTAGGGAGCCGACTCAACCTCCTTTGTGGAGGGATTGTCCGGCCCAAATACCACAAAAACCAAGCCACTAATTTAACTATAAATACAAACTAAGAATTAACCCTAACCCTTTTGATCATAATAATTAAATTGTTCCTGCTGCTATACTTGTGAGGGTCGACCAAAAAGAAAAAAAAGGGTGGGAAGATTATACGGTGGTCTTGAAGATAACCATTTAAGTGCGTAGTGCGTGTGTCCATTAATTATAAGGTAACTTGATCAAGTTTTATATTAAATAGTATATGTATTAGTAGAGTTACATATGAATTATTATCGAATTATATGTTAAGGGTATGAAAATGTTGGGTATAATATGTTTTTCAAACCGAAAGTTATATACTCGTTAATCTCATATTCTGTCCCAAATTTTCAGTCACGGTCAGGGGCAAATTTGACCCATTTACGTTCGTTTTCAGGCTTCGACCAAAACTAAAAAGTTGTAGATCTCGATGTTTTACATAAACACGAAAGGTTTCGGCCTCTAAAACGATTTAGATTATTTTATAAAAAATATTTTGTAAACTGCTATTACGAGTGACGAATTTTCAGAATACTTTTATAAACTTAAATCGGTTTGATCGAAATAATTTCTATTTATTTTGGGGTGGTTAAAATATGTTCAAGGTTGGATTTTCTGTTAACAAAAGATATTTATGAAATAGTAAGATTTAACTTATTTATTTTAATTAATGAGGTGTGTTATGTAACGGGTTCAATCTCGGGTTATATCGAATAATATTTTTGGGGATCGAATGGACTATTGAGGATTCTATGTACAATTATGAAAATAAATATATAGAAGTTATGTTTAATTGTGTAGTTCACAAATGAACATTGAGGAATACAATAATCGTTAATACATTAATATCGCAACTAAATGTTATGGGCTATAAAAGGTGTGTTATGTTTTCAAAAGTCATATAATTAATCTGATTTTGCTAATAGATGGAACACATGATTCGAAAGTAAGATTCAATTGGTTATTAATCCATGAGTAAAGCTCATGTTAATTGGGAGGTTTAGCTTCACAAATTTCTAAAAAATTGGTTACAAAAACTAGATTTTGAGCTATTGAAATATCTCAAGGAAAATTTTTGGTTAGTTTTTATAATGGGTTCAAGGCCATTACCAAATATTCTTAGTCTATTAAATACTAGTAACAAAATTGTATTCGGTTAAAATATAGGAACTTTTGTTTTGACTCGTGAATACAAACATGTTAAGGCATAACTAATAAACATTGTATACTATAGGACGTTCATAGTTCCCTGCGACTTTTGGGATGATACGTGCTTTGCTTTAAACTACTAATCAAGGTGAGTTTTCATGGCCCTATTTTCATTACATGTTTTCAAATTGAGGGAAAAGTATGCTCACATGTTTTATCAACTATTTTGTGCTGTGATTACATTCATTTTTATTTTTGAACATATGCTTGAAATGTGTGACACTATGTGACTTATGTGCATTCGGTTGTTGGATTCATTTTTATAAAAGGCCTTACTCTTTCGAGGGTAAGTACCTAATGTGTACTGTTGGTATACATTGAAGGTCATGATTCGGTTGTTTTTATCAAACGCCTTACTCTTTCGAGGGTAAGTACCTAATGTATGCTTGGGTGTACATTGAAGGTCATTTATGGGTAGCTACCGCATACGCAGGATTTGGTTGGGTCATACTCCTTCGTGGGGTGATGACGGGTTGTGGATTGCTTGGTTGTATTATTTCACTTGTGTTCCATTTCTATATGCATTGTCCTAACTTACTTTCATCACAGCAAAATGTTTTATCTTGTGGTGTTTGGTTTCAAACCTACGAAACTCACCAACATTCGTGTTGACGTTTTTGAGCATATCTTTTCAGGTTATAATAGTGGACTTAAAGCAGAGAACAAGAGAACTTAGTGGACCTTTAGGGTTGCATTAAAGAGTTATTCAAGACTTGTGGTACATCATTAAGGTTGTTTGTGAAGGCTTGTTTTGCCTTAACATTGTAGTATACGTTTGTTTGTAAGCTTTTGAATTCATTGTTGAAATGTATGCACGACATGGACCGTTATTCATGTTATTGGCATCATGACACATTGGATATTGTATTTCATTAGAATTCTTTATAATGATGTGTTATGATCATATCGTAGTTTTACCCCGTTGTTTCCGCTTTAAGACGGGGTGTGACAGTGGTCACTCAATTCACTCAAAGTGTATCGGGTTTCCTATCAATCTAGAACAAACGAAATCGCTCAAATAGCCAGTCATGCAACACTCATCGTCATAGGATTGGTCGAGAATCGGATCTCCACCACTTAGGTGAGGACGGTGCTAATTATCCCAAGACATTCACGAGGGTTGTAGTGTTTGGTGAGGGTAAAAGGGTATGGATAGTGGTATATTTGGGTTGTAATGGTTTGGCTTATCTTTAAAACTACTGAGATCATGAATAACTTTATTCTAGAACGGAAAGGAGATAGCTATCGATCTTCTATCATATTCTTCTTGCGAGGATGATACTTTGAAGGACTTAGCTTTATTCTTGCGGAACTATTTTTCTTTTCTTTTCTGTTTTTTCTTTTCTCTTCTATTTTCTTTTCCTGCTTTTTTTCTACTTTTTTATTTTTTTTTCTTCTTCAGAACTTCTTTGCCAGAGAATTTCCAAGGATATTTTTCTTTTGATTCTTTCATAAATCCCTTATCTTGAACATTTCGAGTCTTTTCATGGTGCCAATTTTATGCACCAAGGATTCTCAAGAGAGATAATCTTTTGGAGAACACGAAAGTGGTAGGATAAGTGAATCGGATATTCTAAAAGATGTTCCTTATAACCTCAGAAATTCTAAGATAAGTTTTGGGGATATTTTGGGAAGTAGGGTTTAATGATGAGGGTTTTATGAAACGAAAGGTTTAGGCTCAACAGGGTTTACTAGGAGGATCATCGATACTAAAAATGAGTATCGAAAGGGTTTTGGGCTTCAAGAGATATGTAAAAAGTGGTTTAATTCCTAGGGAATGTCAAGGTCATCTAATTGCACCTATACCGCGTACGGTACACACCAATGTGGTCTCGAAGCGTATATCAAGAGCAAGTTCTAATTCAGAGATATATGCATCGGCACACACAAGAAATGAATAGTGAAGCATTAAAGATGAATGATTTTAGGCTCAAGATACCTCACTGCAATTAGGGTTGTATGTGCTTCGTCATGCTTCCTATTAGATTATCATTTCTTGCTTAAGAAATTTCTACCTTATTTTCCCTAGATTCTAAAATATTTTACTCATATTTGAAAATAGCTCATCTCCAAAGACATTATGACTCAAAAATAGCAGAGTTAATCAGATGATTTAGCTCATACTTTTTAATTTTCTTGAAAAATTTTGAAAAATTTGAGGAACATTTTCTGAGTTTGCTATTTCAGACATTAAAAATCATAAAAAACTAACCAAGGTATTCTATACCTGCTATCCCACACTTAGAGGAACATTGTCCCTAATGTTCTCTTGAGTTGAGATTTACTGAAAGTAGAATCCCACACTTAGAGTTTAAACATGTAAGAAAATGTTTCTCAAGTGTTTGTTTTGGGTTGGAATCCCACACTTAGTAATAAGCTTAGGATAGAGTATAGACTACTTTAACAAACTTAACAAGGCAAATAATATACAGAATCATAAACAAAAGAGGTAAAGGGTTAAGACACTCCCCAGATAGCGAGCTGCACTGAAGCTGAGAGTCTGAATTTGCTGAAAAGAGAAGTTGCCAAGATCTTTTTTTCTGCATCCATGAAGATCGGCTCGGCTTCAAGCATCTTGCTATTGGTTTATTCATTCATCATTCTCTTATGAATCAATCTCGTAGGTGTGAACATGTTGGACGTAGCCTTTTTCAAACTCAATTTTTATGCAAATGGAAAGAGAAATCACTGTCTCAGAATTTGAAAAGATGTTTTCTATTACAAATCAGTTTTATAAAACATGTGTTTTGTAAAAGAGTTCGAGCATAATGCATAAAAGTAGTATGCAAGTACCTCAAATGCTCGAAACACATGAATTATCAGTTTTCAAAGTTATTTCCTATTTTCTGAGACAGTGATTTATTTGCAAATGAGTTCTGCAGAAGTTTTCGTAAAGTATTTCTGGTACGTCCAAGTGTGAAGGATAGTCGGAGATTTTCTTCACTTGTTGACACTTTCTCTCAACACGTCTTATTCCACGGGTTGCCTCCCGAGCAGCGCTGCTGTTATAGTCGAGAGCTCGACTTCCAAAACGATAGAAAATAATGTGAAGTGATATCATTTTCCGGACACAAGCAGAGTCAACCTTGAAACACGAATGTTGGATAGAGATAACTGGACGAGGATCCTAATCATTAAGAGATGCTGATGTAAATGACTCTCTAATGGATCTGAAAGTGCTGAATCCAATGACCATAAATCTCTATCGCCCGAGATCTTTGCTGACAACTGATGCAATGAATCTGATTGTTGTTCTTATCAGCAGAGATCAATCACATATCTAATCCTTTGATAGCCATTCCTACATCAGCCTATATCTTTGAGATGTTTCTGTGTATACTTGTAGGCGGTGACATTACTATAGCAGATGAATGGTTCCCGATGTTGGTGGTGATAAGTCTGAATGGGTGGATGGATGGGTGAATGTGGGTGGCTATTGTGATGACGGATGATGTTTTGGGGTTCCATACAAAACTATGCTAGCAATCAAGGATTTGCTAAGGTTTAGCTCTAGGATATGGGTACATGTTGTGAATGTTGTGAATGTTGAGCTGATCTACTTAATGAACTAGTCATAGACAACTAGAAATCATTTATGTGTCTGAAAGAGGTATCTCTTCTCCCTTCAAAGCAATGCTCCAAAGATTTCCAAATTTAATGAACTACAAGATCCCCTTGTTGCCTTTCCATTATTCTCAAAGATTCTTTACCCATAGGCGGCAATCCCTGTTTGTTTGGCATTTGAACAAGTAGAACAAATAAACGTGATCTAACAAACAAGTGAGTATTCTCCAAATCATAGATTCACTGGTTTGCGAATGACCTATCAAAGTGAATGCTTTGAAGATGAAACAAACCAGTGTATGACTTAGAGTCTAATCGCACACTACAAGTGTTAGTTGCCTATAATTTCACCGCAGCACAAACATCAGATATGGAAATACCAGTATTATCAGTTGAATCAGGTAGCCAAGTATAGAGATATCCAAAGAACACATTTTTAAACGAGTTCGAGCATAATACACATATTGACATACAAATCATGTTTATCAGATTAAGCATCAGTATTTCATGTTTGTTCACACAAATATATGTAAGTACCTCAAATGCTCGAAACATGTCAGTGGGTGTGTAAGATGACTAAGGCTCCTAACTCTAATAGGTTTCCATGTTTGTGAGTGAAAGGGATACTAAGAATAAAGTTCAAACAAGTAGGAGTAGGAAGTTTTAAGTTTTGACAAAAATTTCAATGAAGTAATTTCGCAAAACATCCTTTTTGTTCATAAAAATAGAGAAGACTTGGAACATTCATTTTAGGGATCATTCTCTACTTATTTGGGTTAGCTTACGACTTATCTTAAATTAACTACTATTACAACTACTAAAACTATGTTAGACACGGGTTGCCTCCCGAGAAGCGCTTGTTTTTGTTCGAGTCTCTAGCTTGACTCTAACACTATTTATCAGGCAATCCTAGCGGCTTCCTTGCATCCATTAGTAGACACAAGTGGTAATATTGGTACATACCTAACAGTTTAAGGAAAGTTAAGGTCATGGGATGTCCAATATGAGGAGATGATTCAAAGTAAGGGAATTGTTCTACCGGAGGTATAACAAATCTCTCAACTTCTAATACCTCCTGGGGTCAGGTTGACAAAATGGGTTGGTCAGAGGTGTCCATATCACTCCATGACGTATACGTCATTATGTAGTGGAGAGATGGTTTGTAGGGCAACCCTGACGCAAAACCCACCTTGCTTCCTATGGTCTTTTGGTTAATGATAATGTTGTACTCTAGGCATGGAGGTGGGACATTATCCGTTGACGTCTCCAATCTCATAACAACATTCTCATCGACTACTTGGGTAACGGGTTCAATTAGATCACTGCTTAGAGTTGAGTGCAAGTCTATGTTGAGTGTATTAGATGTGGAGTGTGGGTTGACTTCGAATGATAAAGATTGAGATTGATGTTGAGTGGGGTTATAGGGGTTTGATTGAGAATCTAAGTGTCCTATGGCTAACATCATATGTCCCTCACATTCTCCGTCAAAGTGGGGAACACCGCATATCCTACATCCAATTTTAATTATTTGAGCAAGACTTTGCAATTGATCTATTATTGTTTCTACCCAAGTATTCAGTAAAGACGACATTTGAAGAAAGTTTAAGAATTATATTTAAGGTGAGAAGTGTTTTAAATCTAAACTAAGCTAAGCTAAGCTAATCTAATATAACTACGCTTATTCTACGGGCAAAAAGTAAAGGGATAACTTAAAAACTAATTTATCTAAACAGGCTCTGAATCGTACTACCGTCCCCGGCAGCGGCGCCAAAAACTTGACGCGCACCCAGCGGTCGGTTCAGGAATTGCTTCCTATCGTTGCAGACCTTTCCACTAGGCGCGGCGTCAGGTGGTAGTTTTAAATTTATAATAGTCGGGGGAGCCTAAACCTCCGTACTACCTACTGGTACTGATACGAATACCTTGATACGAGTATGCGGTAAGGATGATCCAGGGTCGTTCCTCACGACGGTAGAATTGAAACAGAGCTCGTTCAGATAAACTAACTTTCAAGCTAGGGTTTGAATAAGTGGATAGGTGATTGTTTTTTGTTTTTATCTAGTTAAACTACTAAAACTTATAAAGCATAAAAGTAAAGGGAGACTAGCATATGTAACACCTAAGGATAACAAAGACGTGGTTTACCATGATTTAGGATAGTGTATGTGCAGAGATGATGATTATATGGGGACACATTCAGTTGACAAACAAATAAACTTAGGTGTAAACACTAGGACCCTACTTATTTAGTTCCGGTTCTAAATTAGTATGTCACTGAGTACCTAGGCTATGGTGATTCTGATCAGAACAGGTTGCTCAACCCCCCAACACTGCCCTTGTGACGGTACAGTGACCCTTGCTCAACTACCCTGTTACGGAATAGTGAGTCTCTGGAGATAACTCCGGGGTGCATGCATGAGGTACAAACTCCCATTAAGGATACTCTGACCTTTCTTAACACCTAAACCTAAATGTGTCATCTAAATGTGTACTGGTTATTTAACTATGTTATTTTAAACTATCGGTTATGAAGAGTTAAGGGGTTTAAGCATCTGGGAATACAGCCGACTCCTTGCTTTCTTTTCAAAACTCATATTCTATTAGTTAAGCTCAAATACTTCTGTCTTGAATTAGACCCTCCTTTACAATCAGTCGTTCATCCCTAGGTATACTCATAGTGTACACTGCATTAAGTATTTCCACAGCTTGTATATATCTAAGTATACTCACGGTGTACAGTACTTTTAAGGTTTAGCATTTCCACAACTTTATGTATCCTAGACCATGTTCTAGAAGGGTGACTTCTAGGTAATCCATGATGAGATGATCCTATGGCATTTCCTTAGCTTCCACGTATTGGTACTCTACACGAGGTGTTTCCAACGCTATACGAAGTACAGGGCCATTTAACGGAGTCTCATAGCTTCATACTGTAACACAGATAACTATGTTTACGTAGTATTCGGGTTTGCAAAGTCCTATCCTAAGGGCAATAGTCACGTGAAAGACTGGAAAGGGTGAACGATAAAGTCTATATTCAGGATAAGTTTAGACTGATAACAAAGTATAACAACTCCCATTTATACAGATAGAATTAATGTAACATCATCCCTAACTATCTAAATCATGGCAAACATACAAGCAACTATTCACAAAGCATACCAATAAACATTTCCAACATTAATAAATCACAAACATCAAACAAGAACATTATGACAAATTAATAATAGAAAGGATAGAAAATACCGATACGAATTGCGAGCAGAATAACACTTGTATTTCTTCATAAATATCCAAGCATTACATAAGCTAGCCTCTACTAATTAATTACATAACTAACCTACTAGAAAAGTAAAGGTTTCCCTCCCTAATTATCTCATTAGTCCAAGGTTTAAAACCCTAGTAAGAAACTAGAGAGAAAGACTAGAGAGAGAACCTACTACAAGACTAATTCTCCTCTAACTCCTAAGAGTAGTGCTAGAGAGAGATCCTATACTACAAGACTAATTCTCCTCTAACTCCTAAGAGTAGTGCTAGAGAGAGAAATGAGAGAAATGGAATGAGAGGTGTGTATGAAATGGTGGAGGAGGCCATCTATTTATAGGTGATGATCACCTTGGAGCCAAAGCAAGATTTCTTGGAGCCAAAGGAGCAAGCCATGGAGCCAAACTTGGAGCCAAACTTGGAGCCAAAGGAATAATGCTTGGAGCCAAAGGAGAAATACGTACAAGCATCAAAGCGCATCGTACAAGCGAACCAAGCATGAAGGGGGATGACCGGATGGACCCTAGCCTTGCCAAAACAGTATATGGGGTCAGAAGGGCCGTATACGGTCTTGTGGGGCCGTATACGGCTTGCAAAGGCCGTATACGGGGTGTTTCGGCTTTCCTTCGTTGCTTAAAATGCCCGTATCTCCTTCGTTACACGTCCGTTTGATGCGATTCTTGCGCTCACGCTTTTGTAATTCCGTTACGCTTCTAATGGTACCAATTTCACAGAAATTGGATGTGTTTAACTCAAGCATGTTTGGAATGACTTTTAACGATCTGTAGAAGCCGTATCTCTTCCGTTCTTCACTCAATTTGCATGATTTTTGATTCTCCCGTCTCGTTTTTACCTATTACAACATATCATAAGGTTAGAATGTGCTTATCATAAGGTATATGAGGGTGTGAGAATTGGTTGTTGTTTATTCGCTCTGTTTTGCTCGTTATTTAGACGTTTTTAGTGGTTTTTGCAGCAACGCCCATATTTGGAGTACTTTAGTGAATTTTAGTAAATAATGATTGTTTTGGAATGTTTTCACTAAAGATGTGTCTAAAAAGTGTGGAATATCATACTTAAAAACATGACTTTTTGCGTCACATCATGGTTTTTCAAAAAACTTATTACCTCCGCATTCTCAGATTTAGGGCAAGAAAGATTACCCAAATAGTTTGATTTTGGAACTGTAATGACAGAATCTTCACATACTGCAGAGGCTCGAAGAGCTTTAATCTCTGTAGTGGCTGTGTATGTATTATTGAAAAATTTTGATTTAGACATTACAGATCCTTTGAAAAACTGGTTTTCGCACTTGATTTAGGGTTTTTGAAAAACAGAGGGTTTTTGAAAATTAGGAAAGCGTAAAAAGTGACAAGTCACTGATTTGTAAGTTTAAATAGAGTACGCTTTACTAATGATCGTGTGAATGAAAATACGGCGACGTGGATGGTCGTGGTGGAAGTGGTAGAGGCATAGGGGGTTATGATGGTTGAGAGTGGTGGCATTAATGGTGATGGGAGTGGTGTGCCGGAAAAGTGCGCTAACGTAGAAGAGAGAATGTCAGAAGCTCGCGACTTTTTCGTTGTACCAAAAAATATTTAATTTGAAATCCGTTAAATTAAATACAAAATGTATTAAATATAACGAATGTTTGTCGATTTATATATCACCATTAAAAGATACATCAGGGAGTCCCTGATGTAAGTAATCAATAAATTGATTATCCACCGAAAATGAAACGTAAGTATTAAGAAGAAATAAACATGATTTTCTATCTGGTTGAGATTTTGTCTCCCTGATTTAGACACAACTTAGAATACTGAATAAATCAGAGAGATGTGGTCACGATGTAGATATTAACCAAGTTTATTATTCAAGAATACTTACATTGTAAAAAAATAAAAATTAATTATATATATATATATATATATATATATATATATATATATATATATATATATATATATATATATATATATATATATATATATAGGGTAGTGATCAAGAGGGAAGTGTCTTTTTGGGGGGAAGGGGGAAGCGTTAGTACGCATCAGGAAGCATATTACAATTATCAATCAAAACGTCAATAAAAAATTATTTTTATCGGTAAATAGTAATCAAAATCGATGCTATAAAGAATATTTTAACGAATGAATTTCATTTTTAAGTCATAACATTAATTGATGAATATTTATTTAATTAATTGTTAAGATGCAGTGTGATGCATATTAACTAAGATGCATCGCGATGCATCATAAAACTTCACATTATTTGAAAAATATTTTTATTGTTAAGATGCATCACAATGCAGATTAACTAATATGCACCGCGATGCATCTTAACGGATTTGGATCAAATATTCATAAATCGATACTATAACTTGAAGAAAAAATTTATCAAGGAAGCTTAACATTTATAACATCGATTCTGATTAACATTTACTAAATTTCAGTTTGCTTTTTTCGAGATTAGTATAGGTGAAGGTAATATGCTTCCTGATGCGTACTAACGCTTCCCCCTTCCCTCAAAAAATGGACTTCCCTCTGGATCATGCCACTATATATATATATATATATATATATATATATATATATATATATATATATATATATATATATATATATATATATATATATATATATATATATATATTAAAAAAAATGAGTACAAATTATGTTGTATATAAGTTAAATATCATATCATTAGATTATCTTTCACTGATCGAGTTACAACTTAGAATACTAACAAGATCAGCTTAGAGAAAATATAAATCAATGATATAAAACATAATATGAGAACATAATAAATACTCATCTAGAGAGAGACATATGTTTAGTTCAAACGATGAACGCATTCAGAGATGGGTTCATAATGGCCAAGCCTGGGATTAGGCTTCCACTGATTTGGATAAATCGTATCTGAATGCTCACTGATGGTTTGATGTTTTGAAATAGGTAGAACTGAGCATTCAGATGACAAGTGCTGTCTTTCACCACATTTGTAACACTTTTTGTTAACATGACTGGCCTGTTTGACTTTCCTTGTTTTAAGTTGTTGATCTGACATAATCAAACAACTTCTCTTGCTGATTTGAACTTCCTGCATCTTTGACTTAAGATCACTGATAGAGGTTCTCTCAGTGACTGATACAGTGTCAGTGAAGTTTCTGATAATAACTTGATTATCAGAGATGGTTTTGATGAGATGCGAAGTTACTGATGATTTGACAGTTTCCAAAACATTTATCTCATCTCTACCTTCTGTTATATCAGAATCATCAGTGACCAATTTTCTTTTAGTGAAATAATTTGGTCTTGGCTCACTGAAGACTGATATAGGTTCAAAAACAACTTCTGAAAAATTTCCCTTGGGATCAAAGACAGGATTAACTTTTGTTGAGTCAGCGAGTGATGCAGCATATTCATAATCTCCTCCCAAAATAGCTTTAACTTGTTTTGGAATTTGATTGTTGACGCATTGATTGACATTATCATTTAACTTGCACCAAAATTCCATGACCTTTTTAAGTTGTTGAAATTGTGTTTCAAATTTTACCTTTTCTTGAACACATACTTGATTTGCATAAGTTTGTGCATCAAGATCCAGTTTTAATCTTTTTAGTTTTGACACATTTTCACCTTGATCATTTAGCCTTGATTTAAGTCACTGATCTCACATCTCTGTCTTTTCTGAATATTATGAGCGTTTGATAAGTCAACTATCAGAGACTCAAAAACATTCTCTTTTTCAGAAACTGAAGCTGATTTGAAACAGTGTACCTTGTAAAGAGTTTCAAGATCCCATTCAGATACTGAACACTTAGGAGTGACTTCTTTGATATCTTCAAGAAATTCAGCGTCATCAGCCATCAAACAGTACTCTTTATCTAAACAAATCATTGCTTCTTCTTCATCTGATGATGAGGAGTCAGAGTCACTGAATGAACCTTCTTCAGCGACGAAACCTTTTCTTTTCTTCTTTCCAGATTTAGCCATTGCCTTCAGTTTCTTGTACTTTGCCTTGTACTTGTTATACTTATCATTTCTGAAGTCTGGCACTGGTTCAGGGACTTGGTTGACTGACTTTGATCTACATTCAGCTGCAAAATGACCAGTTTTGCCACACTTGTAGCATTCACTTTTGGATTGAAAATTATCAGATGATGGAGCACCAACGAATCTTTTTGATCTGGTGTTTCTTCTTAAATTAGCAACCATCATGGCCATGTCTTTTTCAAGCTTCTCTAGACCCTCATCATATTCATATTCCGACTGTTCTTCAGCACCTTCACCTTCTTCACTAGCTATCAGCGACTTTGAACTTTGATTAGAAACTTTTGATTTCTGCCTCTGATCGATTTCATCAAGCTCAGCTACAAGGGCATTGGATATCTTCTGACTTCCAAGAGTAGCACGAATATGCTCACTCTGATCAGCTTGCTTTTTAGAATGCTCCCAGTTGAGCAAAATACCATAGACCTGAGTTAGATTAAGAATTGAATAATCATTCCTCTGTCTGGTGCATGTGGTAATGGTTCCCCAGATTTTCCTTGGCAGCAACTCCAGAAACTTTTCAACAACAAATCGCTGCTCCTTTCCTATACCAGCCTTCTCCATCTTGTTCATCAGCGATTGATATCTGGTATAAGTTGAAGATAGTGACTCGTTGGGCTCCATTGCCAATAGCTCATACTGGCGAGTGAGATTGACTTCCCTGCAGCGAATAATATCGGGAGTTCCAATATATATATTCCTAAGGGTGTCCCACATGTCTTTAGCAGTTCTACAAAGCCTGATAGATTCGAACACTTCATCAGGAAGTGCCATGCCTATGTAGATTTTAGCTTGTTTATCCAGTCTAACCAATCGTCTATCCTCATCCGACCATTGTTCCTCTCTTTTGGGCACAACCATTTCTGGTATAGCAGGAGTAGTAGCTGTAGCAATGACAGCAGGAATAATTGTGGTTGGAATGTGGGGACCATTGGTTATTGTATTACAGAGACAGTAATCAATTAGATCTAAAAACATCATCATTCGGGACATCCAAGTTTCAATCCTTGAAGGATCAAAAGCTGGAGGTTTGGTTGTAGAACCATTTCTCTTCTGATAATTAGAGTCTACACAACTGTACTTTACTGATTCCATTGCAGACCTGGTTAATTGAATTTAAACCAACTCTGCTCTAATACCAATTGAGAGTCCCGGAATCACTATCAGTTAGTGATTTGGAATCGCAAAGTGTAAAGTTTAATTGTAGAAGCGGGGGTTGAATACAATTTAAAACTATTTCAGATTTTAACTTAGTTAATTAGTTGGTTTTAAATTGTTTAACAGAAACAGAGTATAAACGATAATAACAGAGTATTCAAATATATGACAATATCAAAGTGAAGAAGTAATAGTAGCTTAAAAGGTGAATTGTATTGATCATAAAATTCACAAGTGTTGAATGCGGAATGGATTAACCAAAGTTAAACCAATTCAAACACTTAGCTAATCTATTACAAATTGAGAAGAACAGCAGTGGACAAACACGCTGACTGTTCTCTCGCTGGATCGACAAAACGTACTCTAGACAAACTGATCACTGACACACAAGTGATAAGTACGATTGAACAACTAGCCTCTACAGTACAAAAACACCGAACTATTTATACTACAAGAGTTCCTAAAATATCTCCTATAAAATAGGGTATTGGAATGACACGTGTCGCTGCTTGATTGGCTTGATCTCTGATGAACCGACATTCTGCGGGTCCCAATTCTGTTACCGCAAATATCTCATTACCTTAAAACCAATCATTTGCTGCCACGTAATCTTTCGGACATACTTCAAGTTGGAACACTCTTGCTGATGTATAGATAAGTACAGTACTTTTTGTACTTGATGATTGAGAGGCTTTATTGAATAGTCCCTGAAGATGCAGTAATCCTCCTCACTCACTGCGAGCTAACATGCTCTTGTAGAATGACTTGAACTAGAGATCTTCAGTGACTAGCTGTTATTCTGGCAGTGACTTTTGCCTTTATTGATTTGAAGATGTAGAGCTCTCGCTGTCAAGATCAGCGACACACAAAGTTGAGCTTTAATCTTCCTCAGAATATCAATTCCTTGAGAGTAGAATGAATGACGATCAGCGAAACCAATCTTCAGCAACAGCAGCTTTGATACAATTCATTTCTTCATCGAGTAGTGTTAAGTTGAGTTAGTCAGCGACCAGCGACTCAACATGGACAGCGACCAGTGACTCAACAAATATGTTCTTTTATATCTAAGAATGTTAGATATATGTGATGCTATTGATTTTTAAAAGTATTGTTTCTCTGTTGCGTTGTCAATCTCAAATTTTTAAAATAATTAGATACTATGTAAGTGAAAATATGATTTTCATAGTTTATAAAATGTCACACGTTTAATTTCTCATTCATTAATTTGTTTCAAAGACCTACTAAAGTATAGTTATGTCTCTGCTACAGATTTATACATATACACATCACTACATCATTATTAACATGGAATTATACTAATTACCCGAATTGAATTTTGGTTGTGCCAGAACTTTTACTCGAATCGCGTGACACCATAAGTTATAGTATGATTTACATGACTGAAATGTTGATGAATAGACAAAAATATATGAATTATGTATTGATAAAATAGAATATAATGATATATAATAGATTTGAGTTAGATTAAAATTTCATATTACTACGTACATATCATAGGGTAAGGTTCAAATGAGACTAAAAATTTGTGTGAGAATAGAGGAACCAATGATATGGTGCCATGTGTACAAAGAGAATACAAAACCTATTTACCCCTTAAGTTAAATATCTCACAAACGACAAATCGAAAAGTTATGAAAATTGCACCATTAGATTCAGCGTTTGATCCTCTTCGATTTGCCGTCCATTAAGGCATACTTTCGACGAGTTTTTTTTTTCATTATTTTTAGTGGGTTTCACATTACTAACACGTGTGTTACAGTGTTGCGTTTAGGGTTTAGGGTTTGGGGTTTAGGGGTTAGGGTTTAGGGTTGGGAGTTTGGAGTTTCGTCCCGAAACCCCAAACTCCCAACCCTAAACCCTAAACACTAACCCCTAAACCCTAAACCCTAAACGCTTTATAAAACTCTAAACCCTAAATCATACTAAACCCTAAACCCTAAACCCTGCTAAACCCTAACAATAAACCCTGCTAAACCCTAACTCTAAATTATGCTAAACCCTAACTCTAAACCCTAACCCTAAACCCTAAATCAAATGTATAATCAATCACTAACACATGTGTTACTAATATGTAAAACCCACAAAAAAAATGAAAAAAAAAAAGTTCGTCGGAAGTATACCTTGATGGACGGCAAATCGAAGAGGATAAAACACTGAAAAATATGGTGCAATTTTCATGATTTTTCGACTTGTCGTTTGTGAGATATTTAATTTTTAAAAACGTGGATGAGAGAGAAAAAAGTGACACATGGCATATTGTGGTTGGTTCCCCCATTCTCACACAAAATAAATGGTCTCAATTGAACTCTTCTCACATATCATAATCTAAATTTGTGATTGTCTGCTCGAAAAACACACATAACAAGCAGTTTAAATAACCTTTGAGAGTCGGTGATTGTATGCTCGAATAAAATTGCAAGACACAATGTCATCAAACAAGCACCTTTATTGTTTGCGTCAAATATGTGATATAAAAATTTAATACAACTATCACAACTGCTAATACCATAATGATCAAAATAGCAGTATATATAGCATATAAGTATATATAGAATACAACAGAGTCACTAATGTAGTTTATAATGAAGCCATCTAATTTTAGAGTAGTAAAATGGCTGAGATCATGGGTGATTTTGGACACAATATGTATATTTTTTCAGTAATTTTTACAAACTATATAGTTTATATGTTTGTGACTGTACAAACAAAAGTTTGAATGGAAAAAAAAAATAAAACTGGATAAAAATTAAAGTGAAACTAACCATCGATCCAAAATAAAACAACATTTGGCTTACATTATTCTCCAAATCATAGGCTAACCTAAAAAGAAAACATGATTCTTCTTGGTAAAATGGATGATGGCAAACTCAAAATGACAATTCATCCATATATAAATTACATACACCACCGTGAATAATATTTTTTGAATTCGAGCAGTACACTATTGAGTATGTTAAGGAATGAATGGTTCCATAAAAATGGACAATGTATCAATAAAAATTACCTTGTGAAGGGATAAGAAAGTAACCAAACTAATTTCCTAGAAGGGTTAAGTGTCTAAAAATGCATACAACTATATGTTGACTTCTTTAGTGTGTACACAACTTAATGCATACTTCGTATGTAACTATTGATTTCGACCATTGTATGTATAAGGTAACCTATGTAACAGGTAACCGGTCATTACTTGTATACTTCGAATACTTTGCTGACATCGTTGTCCACATCAACGTCCAAATCAGCTGCCAATTCCACGTCATTAATTGACTATGTTTTAAAAAATAAAAAACACCTTTCATCTTCAACCTTAAATTCATTTCATCTTGTCTGCTACACCCAAATCGACTACCAATTCCACGTCATTAATTGACTATGTTTTAAAAAATAAAAAACACCTTTCTTCTTCAACCTTAAATTCATTTCATCTTTTCTGCTACACCCAAATCGATTACCAAATACCACCTTTGACAATCTGCTACTCCCACATAAAATCAAACCTAATTCTTATTCTTACATATTTTCAAACAACACCAACAAATGAAGGGTTTGACACTAAAGCATTAAAATATCAAAACAATCATAAACCTTTTTTTGTTTTGGATTTAAGAACCAGAAGGTTTGAAATAACAAAATTCCGGCCACAAAATTCCGGCCATATACGAACTTCAATTCAGACTACATCGAACTTCAATTACGGCTACAAACATTCAATTTCTAGATCTGGTTTGTAGTTTCTTACGAATCTGACAAAAATCGTTTAGATCTACTTCGTAGTTTCTTTCAGATTTATCTCGAGAGATTCTGGCCAGATCCAACAATTGCGATGGTTGTGACAGTTTACGAACATGATGACGGTGGTGGTTACTGAATCAGACGAGGAGATGATAGCTGTATACTTGTATGTAATTAGGTATGTTGGAATGATGTTGAAGCCTTGAAGGTGGTCTGTAATGTCTAAACTCATAAACTCATATTTACGTTTTCTTTTTTATTTCAAGAAAGAGAACTAATTAAATCATAAAAGAGTTGAAAATTAGAGAAAAATAAGCTAATTTGTGTTTTTTATTTTTTTTATTCTCGCAATACGTGGAATTAAATCGTGGAATTATAAAGAAAATGATTTAAAGTAACCTCTTACACATAAGCACTTAACCTATAGTAGCCTGTCTCGTACATACAATGGTCGAAATACTTAGTTATGTATATACAATGGTGGGCAAATTAGTTCTATACACACTAAAGAAGTCAACGTATAGTTGTATACATTTACATACACAGAACCCTTCCTAGAATGTAGCCATAAACTTTTGCAACCATTATGTTTGCTATTTTGGAACAATGTATGAAGTTTGACTTTCATCCGGGTGTTATGATGGTAATTATAATTAGCATTATTATTAACCGAATTGTTTGTTTGAATAAGTTAATGGTTTGATTTGGGAATTAAATGGATAATTAGGTGGTTTTGAATAGAGTTAATTAAGGGTAATTAGGTAATTTAACAAAGCCTAATGATAATTATTGCATAGACAATTTAGAAGAATTAGATCAATGGTGAATAATTAGGGATTCTAATTTATTGAAGGAGTGGGATTAATTTTGAAGGGAATAATTTTACATTGTCTACATAATTAACCTTTTGATATACTAGTAATAATAATAATAATAATTATTATTATTATTATTATTATTATTATTATTATTATTATTATTATTATTATTATAATTATAATTATAATTATAGAAGATAGGAGATATAGGAGATATAAATGTATATCAAGATTGTTTTAATACATGCATTAATGAAAACCCATATGTTATTTATGAATTATAACCCACTTCTATCTTCTATATCTTTTATACTAACATAGAAAAAAGATATACTTAAATTATATTTACTTTTAACACTTAAACATTTATAGTGAATCCAAGTAATTATAAAAGTTAATATATCATTGTTATAAAAAAGATTTGACCATTTGATTTGAAAAAAAAAAAAAAAGAAGAAGTAGAAATTACTATATTAGTTCATACAAAGTCAATTGCATAACTACAATCATTTTATAGCTATATTAGATATTTATATCTTAATTTTAGCTAACTTTTAACAATTATAATTATTATGGATTGCGATGTGGGTCGAGTTAGGTTTGCGGGTCAAAAGTTTTCAATCTAAACCCAAAAATAATTTGATAAACGGGTTAACAGGTCAAAAGTAACCAACCCGGATACGACATGCATGGTGTTGGTTGACCGGTCAAACCGTTGACATGAACTTTAACCCAAACCCAATAAGATAAACTTGAGAATACGACTCTTCCTCATTTATTTCTGTGTAAAATTTCAACTTGTTTCAAAAATTATCACCACCAAACAAAATCTTTTGAAATAAATTGTATATAAAATAATGTACAAATTGATATAGCATTATTGTTTTACTTTTTACTCAAGTACGACATGTCATAAAACAAACCTACTGTGAGTAAAATCTTTTGTTGCCGCTGTATTGCGCGAGCCAAATGCCAGTAGATTCATAAAATGGTAGAGCCCTTTACAAAACTTGCTAAATGGCAAATGGTATGATCCTTGTGGTGATTATCAATAGTTTATGATCATCCATAACTTATATCTTATGGAGTTATGGTAGAGAATTATATAAAGGAGTTATAAATACCACCATTAATTTATTGTTGTTGTTGTTATTCACGTTGATTCTTGCAAATTACAAACTCAATACCACCATTAATTATTTATCTCAGTTTGAAGTTTGCAAGACTTCCTCGTCACAGAAACCACAACAATTGTTTTGATTCAACACAACAACAACAACAATTGTCTTGATTCATTTAGTCGTAATTATAAACTTCCGTTGCACTTACAAAACTCGTCAATGTTTGATGTTATCTTGATTAAATTAATTGGTTCATGGCTTCACCAGATCGTTTCTACATAGAATTAATCAACAATTCAAGGCTTAATTGGTACGTATCCGGTTGTTCTACGAAGTCAAAAGTCACCAACAGGAACTCCGCCGTCATCAACTGCATCTGCGCAGTCGGAAATCAAATTTCCAGCCACTGTTTGTCCTCTCACTACTACAAAAAAGTATTTTATTGAACGACTTATTTAGAACGATTTAAGGAAAGTGCTCTATTTAATACATTTATAGATCGGTTCACAAAATACGAGCTAGTTGATTATTTTTTGGAACACTTGGTTTATAACCGATCTATTTGATAATTTATAAATTGACCCGTTTGAACTGCGCTATTTCTTTAAATTTTCCTAAAAATCACTTAATTAAAGGATTGGAACCCGGCTAACAATTAAACTTTATAAAATTAATAAAAAATATCACCTGATCACCAACAAGCTGAATTTAGATATTATCTCCCACATTATCTCCATTAAACTGTCGATCATCAACCAAAATCAAAGATAATACATCTACATTGAAGCTTCTACTCAAATACTATATGGAATACATCCAATGAAAATCCGGCTCCATTATTAAGGTAAAACATTTTTTTTCTATTTCTAATATATATATATATATATATATATATATATATATATATATATATATATATATATATATATATATAGGATTCGGTTCAATGGAGAAGGAAATTTAGGTGGAGAAGAGGGAGAATCAATATGATTCAGTATTTTTATTACTATGATTCAACTTTTTATTACTTGAATTATTATAATAAAAAAATGAATCATAGTAATAAAAATACTGAATCATATTGCTTCTCCCTCTTCTCCACCTAATTTTTCTTCTTTTTTGATCCCGTTACTATATATATATATATATATATATATATATATATATATATATGGGTTAATAGACAATTTCGTTACTGTACTTTCCGAAAATGTTCAATTTCATCACTCAACTTTTTTTTGGTTCAATTGCGTTACTGTAACTGGGAAACCGGCTTAATAATTTTGTATCCCGGTTATATCCGGTTATTTTAAATGACATGGATAATTTGGTGACATGGATTAAACAATTAAAAAATATACAATCGGGAAATTAAATATAACCCCTTTAATGATCCCAATAAACACAAACCCTAACTTTTCATCTCTATTCTCACCTCTCTCTCTCTCAGAAATCCGATTTGATCTCTAATCCACAAAATCGCTGCTTCTGAGGTGGATTACATGCTCTCGTCTGCACATCAAGGTAAAAAAAACAACCGATCATCTTTTCTCTGTCTTTTAATGAATTATTTTGGTTTAGGGTTTATCAATTTAGGGGTATTATGTTCAGACATTTAGGGTTTTGATTTTAACACAGCTTTTGAATGTTTCAGATGGGTTCTCCTCCTCCATTAAGTTCTTTTACGATACAGTTTCACCATGGAGGCGTTTTTGTAAGGAATCCAGATCCCCCTTCTCTCTTGTATGATTTTGACATGGTTTCTACTATTAAAGATGTTGATTTGCATGAAATGGTGTTTGATGCTTTTATGACATTTTTAGAAACTGAATGTACTGCTGTGATTAAGGGTGTGTTTTATTTGATTCCTGGTGAAGTTTTGGAGAGGGGTTTAGTTGAATTAAAAATGAATGTTGACTTGAATGAATGTGTTAGATATGCTGCTAGCAATAATAATGAAATAGATATCTATGTGTCCCATAGTGTGTTTGAATTAAATGATAACAATGAACAAGGAAATGACAGTGCTAGTGAAGATGATGACCCTTATGATTGTTATACTTCTGATGAGGATGAAACAGCATCACTTGATCATTTATCTGAGGGTGAAGAAGAAATACATGAGGTTAGGGTTAAAAAACAACAACCTAAACCTAAGAAGAAAGCCTCTAATATGTTTGATGAGAACTTTTTAAATAACGTTTTTAATGGTCTGCCTGTTGATGAGTATGCTGCTGAAAGGGAGGTTGTAATTGATGAGAACACGATAGATGACCGTGACAAACTAGGTGATCAGTGGCCAATTCATGATCCTTCCGTCAAGTGGAAGTACATGGTACCACAGTTAGGGGAAAGGTATGAGAATCCTGATCAGTTGAAAAGAGCATTGGCCTTTTATGGATTGGCAAAGGGATACAACTTATATTATGAAGTTAACAACAAGGAAAGGATTCTTGCTAAGTGTAGTAGAGACAATTTAAAAAGGAAATGTCCCTTTAGACTTTGGGCTTCTTGGATGCAAAAAGAAAAGTCTTTTCAGATTAAGACATTGGTTGAGAAGCATTCTTGTGCTAGGGCATATGAGTTTCCCTATTTAGTAAATAGTAATTGGATTGCTAGGAATTATGCCAAAAAGGTTATGGTTAAACCTGGGATCAAGATCAAGGATCTTCAAGCTGCAATTTACAAGAAATACAAGTGTAAGGTTACTATAAGTCAGGCAAGAATGGGAAAGCAAAAGGCTTTAAAGCAGTATGAGGCATGTTTGGAAGACCATTATGCTAAGCTCAGGCCATATGCAATGGAAATAATAAACTCAAATCCTGGTTCTTCTGCTTTTATAAGTGTGGACACATTGCCTGATAGAAAAAGTTATTTCAGAAGTTTTATGTGTGTTTTAAAGGGTTGAAAGATGGTTGGTTAGCAGGTTGTAGGAGGGTCATAGGATTAGATGGATGTTTCCTGAAAACCATATGCAAAGGAGAGTTATTGTCTGCAGTGGGGAGAGATGCTAATAACCAGATATTTCCAATTGCTTGGGCTGTTGTGGATGTTGAAAACAAGCAGAATTGGAGATGGTTTATGGAGTGTTTGGTTGCTGACTTGGAGATAGATTATGGTGAAGGTGTTACCATTATTTCAGACCAGCACAAGGTTTGATTATTGCTTTGTACTTATATTGATTATTTCTTTGGATTTATGCTTATTATGATTAACTGATTAATTGTTTTTTATGCTTATGCTTATGTTGATGTTATTTATAGGGAATTATTGAGGCTGCAAAAGAGATAATGCCTTTGGCTGAGCACAGACAATGTGCAAGGCATATATATGCCAACTTCAGGAAAAGATTCAGTGGTGTCCTTTTTAGGAACCTATTCTGGAAAGCTGCTAAGGCAACATATCCTGCCAAGTTTGAAGAAGTTATGAAAGAGTTACAGAATGTAAGTAAAGAGGCATATAAGCATCTGATGGATAGGAACCCAAAATCATGGAGTAGGGCTTTCTTCTTAACAGACAAGGCATGTGATGCAGTTGAGAATGGCATAAGTGAATGTTTCAACTCACTAATAGTGGATGCAAGAAGGAAACCAATAATAAACATGTTGGAGGACATCAGAATCCTACTCATGCAGAGATTGCACAAGCAGAGGTTGCAACATGTGACATGGGATGATGTTATGTGTCCCAATATAAAGAAAAAGTTTGAGCTTATCAAGGATGCTCACAGGTATATTTACTGCTTTATATTTACTTCTTTATATAATTGCATCCCTTGTTGAATTGTAATATTTACTGCTCTATATTTACTGCTCTATATTAATACTTTGTTGTAGAAACTGGGAGGTCATATCTGCTAGTGAGAATAGGTTTCAGGTTGTCAAAGGAAAGGATGCATATAAGGTTGATACAGAGAACATGACTTGTTCATGTAGGGCATGGCAACTAAGAGGTATTCCATGCCAACATGGGTTTGCAGCTATCTATTTCAAAAGGCATGACCCAGATGATTACATTTCAAACTGGTACAAGAAGGACATGTTTGTGAATGCATACAGTCACTACATTGAAGGTATGAATGGAATTGATCAATGGCCAAAAGTAGAAGGCATTAAGCCTCTTCCACCGATCGTGAGAAGGATGCCTGAGAGGCCCAAATACAAGAGAAGAAGGGATGCTGGAGAGAAGGATGATGGTAACAGAGCAAGATTGGGCAGAGTTGGAAGATCTATGCACTGTGGGCTGTGTAAACAAGAAGGGCATAATATAAGGGGTTGTCCAAGTAAAGATCAAACTGCTCCAGTACCACCAGTTGAGCAAACTCAGGATCCAAATGAAGAGCCTCCATTTGAGCAAACTCAGGTACCTACTCAAATTGTTGAGCATACTCAAACTATTGAAATCCCAGTTTCCCCAGATAAATGGACTAAGTCAAGTGTGAGGAGGGATTTGTTTCAAGCTAGTGGTAACTTAGGTGAGTCAAGTGTCATGGGTAGTGCAAGAGGTAAGTTGGTTGTTACTAGGGGAAGAGGTAAGAACTTGAGGGGTGGTGTTTCTAGAGGTGGTGTGGCTTTTAGAGGTGGTGTGGCTAGAGGTGGTGTGGCTGAAAGATGTGGAAAAGCCATTAGAGGTGGTGTGGCTAGAGGTGGTGTGGCTGCAAAGGAAAAAAGAACTACTTTTGAGCCAACTGAATTGCAGCCTGTTCCAATTGGGGTAAGTAAGTTGTTTACATTCTTCTTTTAAATACTTATGTGTATTCTAATTATCAATGGTTTGTGAATTAATACTGCAGATTGATTATGGTCTACCAAAGCATGCTGGACAGAAGAAAGGATCACCAAATGGTCAGAATAAGAAGGCTTGCATTTCACCAGGACCAAGGAGGGAGTCTGAACGACTTAAGTATATGCAGATTATGAAACCATTGTCACCTGGACCTGGTTTGAGTCCTGATGACTCAATCATTATTGAATAGGTGGGGTTTGGGGATAGGATTAGAATGGCATGCCACATGTTTGGCTTTTTGTACATCTGCCATTACTTAGTATTTTGTTAGTTGCTGCAATGCACATACATTAGCTTGGTATAACTGTAACTATGCGTGTGCATGGTGAAAATGGCTTGCCAAATGATTGGCTTTTTGTACCTTTTGTAAATCTGTCATCACACCATGCACATCACTAAGCTTTTGGTAGTTGCTAAATATATCTCTGATGTTACTATATGTATCGTGCCAGGACCATGTTGGCAGTTTAACTGTATTAATGAAAACTTT
This sequence comes from Helichrysum umbraculigerum, assembly GCA_949592205.1. Classification (NCBI taxonomy): domain Eukaryota; kingdom Viridiplantae; phylum Streptophyta; class Magnoliopsida; order Asterales; family Asteraceae; genus Helichrysum; species Helichrysum umbraculigerum. Next base: position 101,674,619 of record CATIUR010000004.1, on the reverse strand, counting down.
CAACGTTTCATGTATCTATTTGTGAGCTATATGTTTTGCTGCTAGTTGTTGTTGTCAATGCACGTACAGGTATTTTTTGTTTTCTGAAACTGCAAAATAATATTAACTCCTGCTACAAATATTAACTCTTTTGTTACTTTTGTACAACTGCAACTGCTACTTGTATTTCCTGATGACTCAATAATATTAGATTTCATTGTAAAACTGCTACTTCATACAAACCCAAGATACGATAACACTACTACACTACACAAACTACCACAATCTATGCTACACAAACTACCACAATCTACCACACTTTTTTGATTCCAAAATACGATAACACTACTACACTACCCAAACTACCACAATCTAGACCCATTTGCATACAATTATGACCACCAAAATGGAAACACATGCAAAAGCTTCTTCCAAAATAAAGCACAGGACTTGATTTTTTGCAACTGAATTGCACTTGCAACTTGTTCTTGTTCAACTCTGGACTTGTATTCTTCAAAATCGGCCTCCAATTGTAACACATGTTCTCTGTTTTCAATGATTTCACGAAAACAATCACGCTGGTCTCGATTCAAACATATGTGCAACTCATGAAGGTTGAGCTTGTACCAGTCGTTCATAAGCTCATCATCAATCCAGTGAAAAGCTTTGCATTTTTTCCATTCACACTATCAAAAGTAATTAACAATCAATAAGCATCTGTGAACTCGATTTTTAGAAAATTACAAAATTAAGGTTTCAGATTTCGTATACATACCATGGAATTGGGACATCCTAAGAATCGTAGGGTTGGGTTAGTTGCTGTCCATGAAGTGCGCATCTTCAAAGGTAGCGGTGGATTACATTTGTAGTGAGTTGGATTACCTATCATCTTCTTCGAATTTATCGAGTTGAACGAACCAGCAGAAGACGACGACATGTTAGACGTCGAAGGCGTTCGGCATTTCGCTATCTGACCACACCCACAACTTCCTCGCAAATTTGCAGCCATGATATATCTCTTCTTCTTCTCTGTTTACTTGAAAGAAAAAAGAAGAAAAAAGCCCTAATTTTAAAACCCTAGATCTAACAAGCCGTCACCCACAAAAGATTTATAATGATGGAAACTGATGTGGCAATTTTAATTACGTGGCAGAGTGACGTGGACATGATTGGTGAGCTGGACATGTGCAACTTGAAGTAAACCGGTGACCAGTAAGCATGTTTCTCTGATTGCACACGATTACAAACTTTGTATAACATTTAAACAATTAATACGTCCTACAGTAATGCAATTGAACCAAAAAAAAGTTGAGTGATGAAATTGAACATTTTCGGAAAGTACAGTAACGAAATTGTCTATTAACCCTATATATATATATATATATATATATATATATAGGGTAGTGATCAAGAGGGAAGTGTCTTTTTGGGGGGAAGGGGGGAAGCGTTAGTACGCATCAGGAAGCATATTACAATTATCAATCAAAACGTCAATAAAAAATTATTTTTATCGGTAAATAGTAATCAAAATCGATGCTATAAAGAATATTTTAACGAATGAATTTCATTTATAAGTCATAACATTAATTGATGAATATTTATTTAATTAATTGTTAAGATGCAGTGTGATGCATATTAACTAAGATGCATCGCGATGCATCATAAAACTTCACATTATTTGAAAAATATTTTTATTGTTAAGATGCATCACAATGCAAATTAACTAATATGCACCGCGATGCATCTTAACGGATTTGGATCAAATATTCATAAATCGATACTATAACTTGAAGAAAAAATTTATCAAGGAAGCTTAACATTTATAACATCGATTCTGATTAACATTTACTAAATTTCAGTTTGCTTTTTTCGAGATTAGTATAGGTGAAGGTAATATGCTTCCTGATGTGTACTAACGCTTCCCCCTTCTCCCCTTCCCTCAAAAAATGGACTTCCCTCTGGATCATGCCACTATATATATATATATATATATATATATATATATATATATATATATATATATATATATATATAATTAAGCTTACTTATATAGTTCAATATTCATGTGTGTGCATATGTATGTATTTGTGGCATATTTTCAACTGGATCATATATATATATATATATATATATATATATATATATATATATATATATATATATATATATAATTAAGCTTACTTATATAGTTCAATATTCATGTGTGTGCATATGTATGTATTTGTGGCATATTTTCAACTGGATCATATGCCAGTTGTAGATTGATAGTGATTGTCTGATTGAAAGTGATAGTCCCCGTCTGGAACTCTTTTTAATAATTTGTCTCATTCCATTTAAACGAGTTAGCTATTTAAGAAAAAATTTTGGTAAATATCTCTCCTTACATTTCCAAGTTTGTGTTTATATATTACAGACTTTATGAGTTAAGAGAAATTGTTGTCAATTTTTTCTTAAATAGTTAACACATTAAAAAGCATACAACCAATGACTAAATAGCCTGACGGTAAGGGAAACCCATGACTTCCTTGAGGTCATGGGTTCGAAACCTGCCATATGTATTATTTATTATAAAGGTACCTACCAACAATGAAACGCATGACCCACAACGTTAAGGCTTAATCGGCGTGAGTTCTGGCTCGGACGTTGTGGTATATGTGATGGAGGTGATTTGCCCGGCGATGTTGAACCTTGTGGGGGTTCGGTCGTGCTCTATTGAAATATGGAGCGGCTCCAGTGGGTAGCCCAAATGCCCATTATTCATTAAAACGTATACACATATGAGTTGGAGTATTCAAAAAGTGGTTATGATTGGCCACCTGATCACTTTCATTATATTTCATCCATCTCATTCGTGCATTTATATTTATTATCTTTTTTTTCCTTTTTAGATGGATCGCAAATGGATGTACAAAATTTCACGTTCTAACCCAGAGTTTATTAAAGGTGTGCAAGATTTTCTTAGATTTGCCGAAGCTAATCGGGTGAAGAATGGAGATCTCGACATTTGGTGTCCTTGTATAGATTGTAAAAATTTCCAGAAATTTAATGACATAGTGTGGTTGAGGCACATTTGATTAAACGTGGATTCGTAAGAAAGTATAATTGTTGGTCGAGACATGGTGAATTACTAGTTGATAATGGCACGTCATCTTCCGTATTCAATAACAATGAAAAAGATGATTCAGATGATAATGACACTCGTGAAAATTTAAATGACATGTTTCATGTCTTGGAGGATAATGTTGGTGATAATGATCAAGAAAAACTACACCAGATATTTGAAGACTCAGATAAACTACTGTAAGCTGGTTGCATGAAATTTTCTAAACTTTCGACTGTAATGAAGTTGTTAAATATAAAAGCAAACCATGGTTGGAGTGATACGAGTTTCACAAGCTTATTATTGCTCATACATGAGATGTGTAACACCCGCCAAATTAGGACTAGTAATTAGTGCCTAATCATACGTTAATACATGTAATTAGTTCTGTGTTAGGCTAATTAATGTATCGAATTATATATATTGTTGAATATATACGAAAATGCGATTTGGTTAAATCGTACGCAACTTAAATCGAATGTATTTCGATTCAATTTAATACGGACGTTGGTGACCAATTTTATTAAATAACGCTTTTATATCAAAAATATTATTATGATAATATTTCGTAATCATTCGAATCATACAAACAAAACTTGCACAATTTAAAAGATTTAAAACGTGCAAACTAAAAAAACAAACTTACATTTTATAACTCAAAAATAAATGGAATTGTAAAATATTTAAATAAAATATCGCGTAATAATTTGTATTTTAAAACGTACCAATTAATATGTAAAATAATTATTTAACGTTTAAACGACGGAGCAAACGAACACCACACGGAGCGGGAACGCGGGGCGAAAAATGGGAGTTTAACCTCCCATTTCCCCACCTTTCTTTCTCATTCTCTCTTTCTTTTTCTCTCTCTCCCTCTCTTTTTCTCTCAACTTACCAAAAACCACCACCTCCACCATCCATCAAAAATCGACAAATAAACATATCAAACGACTTCGGATCTTCAAGATTTTTAGAGATTCACGACCACCACGCAACGATCTATCTTTCTATCTTTCCGAAATTTCATTTCGGCGATTTGTAAGTTTCCGACACAACTCCGAAAACTCTCGTTTCTAAGTATTATCACTTGCTAGTTGTTTGTATAACCTTGTAATGTCCAAAAATGGGTTGGGTAAAAATATTAGGCTGATCGATGGCCGGAAAATGCGTTTTTGAAGTTGAAACTCCGATCAGATCCCGTACGTCGCATTTGGCCTGGAGCAAATGCGACGCAGCTACTTACGTCGCACGAATCCTCGACGTCGCATATAGCGACGCAGCCTATTACGTCGCATTGACTTGCGAATGTCGCACATAGCGACGCAGACCTTAACGTCGCCAACTTAACCAAAGTCGCAATAGCGACGCAGCACCCTACGTCGCATTGAATTGCGAACGTCGCAAAATGCGACGCAAACACTCACGTCGCACCCAACGTCGCACAAACCAGAAAACACAGATTTTCGCTAAGTGTCGAGACCCTAAATTTTATCACTCGATTTCACCCAATTTCAAGTCCATATGCGTTTTTCCTTAAAGCAATATAGTAGAAATAAAAATTTTCCAAGCTGACCTGGCAGCTCGACCCCAGCCAGGGGCTCTGCCCCTTGGACCCCGCTACCAGGGGCGCTGCCCCCGGACCCCCGTACTTAGATTCCGTAACGGCTTCTAAAACACAATCAAAACACATTTTTCAAGTAAAACGACACGAAATCAAAATAATAATAGTTGAGATTATTATTACAAATCCGTCACCAACGGGCCGTACACTTTTCAAATACTTAAACTTATCAACCAAATAGTGGAAATTTGGACATTATAGTTGAACGAACAACTACAAGGGTGATCTGTTGAGATACCCAATCATGATTATAACCATCGCGTGTCGTGGACACCCTCAGGTTACAAGTCTTTGGACTTCATACTCGGCTAATCAACTTACGTTTGTTTAAACGCACTCAGACTCAGGTGAGTCTCATAGCCCCTCTTTTACTATTTTACTCAGGGGTGTGATATATTGCTCAACTTTTAACATGTGAACGCAAGTACAAACATTTCATATACTACATGAGTTTTTCGAAACTAATCATTTAAAGTCCTCCTTCAGCATAGTTGTTAATACGTTGTAGCGTGAATATTAGTATACGGTACCATATAGGATTGACCCACCTCGTCCGGGTTAGCAAGCACTAACCGGGTAAACGGACGTACTAATATTTGGGAAGACGAATGTGGATTAGGCATTCGTGGAGGCACCTCGCCCGGAATTCTCTATAGGGGACCCGGCCCTCGAGTTAAGCTCGACTATGTGCTCATGGCTGTATACACGATGACTATCATTTAATTGCTGGATGCAATTCATTATTTAATTGCTGGATGCAATTCATTATTTAAATCTTGCGGTTCATACTATATTAACTGATTTCAAACCTGTGAGCTCACCAGCTTTTAGCTGACCTTTTAGCATATATCGCAGGTACCAAGCAGTAGGATGTTTCTGCTTCAGGACTTTAGCTCGAGTCAGCATACAGACGATTGAGATTTTCTTGCATCAGTATATTTTTGTACAAGTACTTATGTACTGAAATCTCATTTTATTTAAACTCGAGCTATGTAAAGCTTTAAATGTTGTAAACATTTCTATTATCAATATATTTTGTTAAAACGACGCATATAGAGTCGTTTACTATATATCTTTGTGCTTTGTTATTGATTAGTAACACCCAAATCAAGCTTCCGCAAATCATTAAATTTGGGGGTGTTACAGATTGGTATCAGAGCCTAAGGTTATAGTGAACTAGGTTGCATTTAGTGGACCTAGACTATGACCATTAGGCGGTATTCCTTATTAGGTATAACTGGTTCAGTGATTACGTCATACGAGTTTAATTTAACATAGCCTGATCAACTATGTACAATTAAGCAAAGATGATGTAAGATCTGAAAGTAGTTATGGCTGAACAGGGTACAATAGAAGACTCTGACCTCGAGAGAACCGAGACTTAAACATGTTTGTGCTAGACACTCAATAGGCTATATTATATAGGAACTATATGATTATAGGCCTCACTTTCTCTAACGCTTTGTCTCAGAAATGTCAAACATCCCACCCAATTCATCTCGCTCTCAATCCGGGTCGCAGAACCCAAGGGTAGCAAGGAGGAACAACAGGTTGCCTCGAGCTGGCCCGTACCCCACTCACTTTACCTTGCCGGCCTTAGCCGCTAGGGTGAACCAACACGAGCAGCGACTTCGCACCATGGATGTCGTGCTGCAGGAAACGAACGAAAACTGGAGACTTACATCCCTTGAACGCATCGAACAAGTCTCCGACGACCTTGAAACCACAAACAACAACATGGATGTCCTTCGCAACCAAGTAATAGAAATAAGCGTGGAAAATGCCCTTCTGCGACAAAGGATGGAAGAATGTGAACGGCACTCACATGAAGCAGAAGAGTATGCCCGTGGACTAACACAACGACTAGCACTAGCAGAAGATAACGCCCGACAAGCTAGCAGACTTGCAAACACTGTGGACCGTCTTGTCACGATGATGGAACAAATTAATCTACGTTAAGACTAGTGTAGTCTTTGCCTTGTAATCTATTCTGTAATCTAGTAACTATCTAAGCGCTACTCTATAATTAGGTCGGATGTAACAATTCCCGACGCCTTTTGTAATACATCCATAGGATGTAACCTTTGAACTCATATTAGCTATCAAATATTCCTTGTTGTTCAACTCATATTAATTGTCATTTTTTCCATGTTGATGTCATGTATTACTGCTTTTATACATGTACATCTATAACAAATACAACTTTCCTACGAAATCTCATGTATCTTCATTTATTTTATTGAAGAATCATGCCGCCAAAGTCAAGACCATACACCGATGCTCATCTTACATCGCTTATAACCCAGGCTGTTACTGAAGCCTTGGCTCGGAATACCCCACAAAACTCCACCAGAAACAGCGATGCCGCTGAAACCACTACTGCTAAACCTTGTTCCTACAAGGACTTTCAAAGCTGCAAACCCTCCAGCTTCAAGGGTTCTGAAGGAGCCATCGGACTTATCAGATGGTTCGAGAAAATGGAAACTGTTTTCCGTGTCAGCAAATGCGCGGAGAACGACAAAGTAAACTTCGCCACCTGCTCTCTTGAAGATGATGCCCACTCTTGGTGGAATTCATATACCCAATCAGTGGGTGCTGACACTGCCTACCAACTCTCTTGGGAGGACTTGAAAGCAAAACTCACTGCCAAATACTGCTCTATCGCCAAACTCCAAAAGCTGGACGAGGAGTTCTGGAACCTAAAGGTTCAGGGTGGTTATATCGATGGTTATACCACCAGATTCCAGCAACTCGCTGCCCTCCGCCCAGCCATGGTAAGCACAGAACCTGATAAAATCAGGAAGTACATCCTTGGCCTTCCTGAGCCTGTTCGGGGGCATGTTGCCTCTTCCAACCAAACCACCATTGACGGTGCAGTTCTATTGGCCCAAGACCTGATGTCCATGAGCCAAGATTCTGAACCACCCACTTCATCCTCTCAAAACAACAAACGAAAGTGGTCTGACTACCACAACAACCACTCCAACCAACAAAACAAGAAACCCGACACCATCAAAGCCTACAACACCACCACTGACATCACACGGGGCTACACTGGGAACAAACCCTATTGTTCCAAGTGCAGTCGCCACCATGAAGGTTCCTGTGGTCCCTTTTGCAACAATTGCAAGAGGTACGGCCATCTCACCAAAGACTGCAATTCTCCTGCCAACAACAATTCCAACAACAACACCAGACCACCCAAAGTCTGCTTTGAGTGTGGGAAACCCTGGCACTTCAGGGACACGTGCCCCAAGCTGAAGAATAACAACAACAACAACAACAACAACAACAACCGTAACAGCAGCAACAACAACACCCGAAGCAAAGCCTTTGTCATCAAATCCGGGGACGCCCGCCAAGACCCGAATGTGGTCTCGGGTATGTTCCTCCTCAACAACTTAAATGCTTCTGTTCTATTTGATACTGGTGCTGATAGAAGCTTTATCTCTGATGACTTTTGCCCACTACTTGACATCAATCCTGTTGCCTTAGATGTTAAGTACACTGTAGAGCTAGCAAATGGGGAACTTATAGAAACCGATAGTGTAATACCTAATTGCACTTTAAACCTAGCTGATGAAACCTTTTCAATCGATCTTGTACCCGTTGAAATCGGAAGTTTCGACGTTATCATTGGAATGGACTGGTTGTCCAAACACCGAGCTGAAATCATTTGTTACGATAAGATCGTCCGCATTCCACTCGCTGCCGGTGGAACCTTGATCATACAGGGGGAGACCGGTGGGACGGGACTCAATATCATCTCTTGCTTAAAAACCCGAAAATTTCTGAGAAAGGGTTACCCCGCAATACTTGCACACATCACAGAGAAGAAGTCGGAGGAGAAGCGACTTGAGGATGTGCCAATTGTTAGAGACTTTCCCGAAGTCTTTCCGGAAGAACTACCTGGTCTACCTCCACCTAGACAGGTTGAGTTCTCAATTGATCTCGTGCAGGGTGCCGCACCGGTGGCCAGCGCACCGTACCGTTTAGCCCCATCCGAACTTCAGGAGCTGTCTGCCCAGTTACAGGAACTTCTGGATAGAGGATTCATTAGACCGAGTTCTTCACCTTGGGGAGCTCCGGTCTTATTTGTTAAAAAGAAGGATGGTTCATTTCGAATGTGCATCGACTATCGAGAATTGAATAAATTGACCGTCAAAAACCGATACCCACTTCCTCGCATTGATGATCTATTCGACCAACTTCAGGGTTCAAGCTTCTACTCAAAAATCGACCTGCGATCAGGCTATCATCAGTTACGAGTTCGCGACACCGATATTCCAAAAACTGCTTTCAGAACTCGTTACGGGCACTACGAATTCCAAGTGATGCCCTTTGGTCTAACCAACGCACCGGCTGTATTCATGGACCTTATGAATCGGGTGTGCAAACCTTACCTCGATAAGTTTGTCATTGTCTTTATCGATGACATACTCATTTACTCGCGCAACGAGCAAGAGCATGCGCGACACCTCAAAACCATCCTTGAACTACTTAGACACGAGGAGCTTTACGCCAAATTCTCTAAGTGTGAGTTCTGGATACAAACCGTTCAGTTCCTTGGTCACGTGATCGACAGTCAGGGAGTTCACATTGACCCATCAAAGATCGAGGCTATCAAAGACTGGCAAGCACCCACCTCTGCAACTGAAGTACGACAATTCTTGGGTCTTGCTGGGTACTATCGGCGATTTATCGAAAATTTCTCCAAAATAGCTCAACCACTCACGGTACTGACTCAGAAGGACAAAAGGTTCGATTGGACCGATAAACAAGAGTCAGCATTCCAACTTCTGAAACAAAAGCTTTGCAGTGCTCCAATTCTATCCTTACCCGAAGGCACCGATGACTTCGTGGTATACTGTGATGCTTCTCACCAAGGTCTCGGTTGTGTATTGATGCAACGAGATAAAGTTATTGCCTATGCCTCACGACAGCTGAAAATTCACGAAAAGAACTACACCACTCATGATCTCGAACTTGGAGCTGTCGTTTTTGCTCTCAAAATCTGGAGACATTATCTCTACGGCACTAAGTGCACCATCTTTACCGATCATAAAAGTCTCCAACATATATTCGATCAGAAGGATCTCAATATGAGGCAACGTCGATGGGTCGAGTTGCTTACCGATTACGATTGCGAGATCAAGTACCATCCAGGGAAGGCTAATGTTGTAGCCGACGCCCTCAGTCGAAAGGAACGACCAAAACCACTTCGAGTCCGAGCCCTCAGTATGACCATTCACAACGACCTTACCGTTCAAATTCATACCGCTCAGATCGAAGCCCTGAAACCTGAAAACATCAAAAATGAAGCCTTGCGGGGTATTGACAAACAATTTGAAGTCAAATCTAACGGGATTAGGTATTTCTCAAACCGAATCTGGTTGCCTAATTTCGGGAACCTACGAGACTTGGTGATGGATGAAGCTCACAAGTCTAAATATTCTATCCACCCGGGATCCGATAAGATGTACCACGGAATCAAGGAATTTTATTGGTGGCCAAACATGAAGGCCGGAATCGCCACTTATGTCAGCAGGTGTCTTACTTGCTCGAAAGTCAAAACCGAACATCAGAAACCTTCTGGTTTACTCCAACAACCTAAAATCCCTGAATGGAAATGGGAACAAATTGCCATGGATTTCATAACCAAACTACCCAAGTCGGCGAGCGGTTGCGATACCATTTGGGTGATCGTCGATCATCTCACCAAATCTGCTCATTTCCTGGCAATCAAAGAAAACGATAAAATGGAACGCCTTGCACAAATCTACATCAAAGAAATCGTTTCTCATCACGGCGTTCCAATCTCAATCATCTCTGACAGAGATGCCCGCTTTACCTCTCGCTTTTGGCAATCACTTCAAAAAGCATTGGGTACTCGTCTCGATATGAGCACCGCGTACCATCCTCAAACCGATGGCCAAAGTGAACGAACCATTCAGACACTGGAAGATATGCTACGCGCCTGCGTAGTTGATTTCGGTACAAACTGGGAAAGACATCTACCGTTGTGCGAATTCTCGTACAATAACAGCTATCACGCCAGCATTAAGGCTGCACCTTTTGAGGCACTGTACGGTCGTAAGTGCCGATCACCGATCTGTTGGACTGAAGTGGGAGATAGTCAACTCACTGGTCCTGAACTCATTCACGCCACCACTGAGAAAATTGTGGAAATCCAAAACCGACTCAAAGCCGCACGTGATCGTCAAAAAAGTTATGCTGACGTGAGACGCAAACCACTCGAGTTCCAAGTTGGGGATCGAGTACTCTTAAAAGTATCGCCTTGGAAAGGCGTCATCCGTTTTGGCAAACGCGGGAAGTTAAATCCCAGGTACATCGGGCCTTTTGAGATCCTCGAACGGATTGGCCCCGTAGCTTATCGATTGCAGCTGCCATCCAAACTCAGCAGCGTGCACCCTACTTTTCATATTTCCAATTTGAAGAAGTGTCTGTGTGATGAGACACTTATTATCCCACTAGATGAAATTCGTGTTGACGATAAACTTTACTTCGTTGAGGAACCCGCTGAAATTATGGACCGTGAGGTCAAACAACTGAAACAAAGTCGTATTCCCATCGTCAAGGTCAGATGGAATTCGCGGCGTGGTCCGGAATTCACCTGGGAACGGGAAGACCAAATGCGACTCAAATATCCTCAACTATTCACTGATTCTACATCAAACACGACTTCGAACTAAATTTCGGGACGAAATTCTTCTAACAGGGGGAGAATGTAACACCCGCCAAATTAGGACTAGTAATTAGTGCCTAATCATACGTTAATACATGTAATTAGTTCTGTGTTAGGCTAATTAATGTATCGAATTATATATATTGTTGAATATATACGAAAATGCGATTTGGTTAAATCGTACGCAACTTAAATCGAATGTATTTCGATTCAATTTAATACGGACGTTGGTGACCAATTTTATTAAATAACGCTTTTATATCAAAAATATTATTATGATAATATTTCGTAATCATTCGAATCATACAAACAAAACTTGCACAATTTAAAAGATTTAAAACGCGCAAACTAAATAAACAAACTTACATTTTATAACTCAAAAATAAATGGAATTGTAAAATATTTAAATAAAATATCGCGTAATAATTTGTATTTTAAAACGTACCAATTAATATGTAAAATAATTATTTAACGTTTAAACGACGGAGCAAACGAACACCACACGGAGCGGGAACGCGGGGCGAAAAATGGGAGTTTAACCTCCCATTTCCCCACCTTTCTTTCTCATTCTCTCTTTCTTTTTCTCTCTCTCCCTCTCTTTTTCTCTCAACTTACCAAAAACCACCACCTCCACCATCCATCAAAAATCGACAAATAAACATATCAAACGACTTCGGATCTTCAAGATTTTTAGAGATTCACGACCACCACGCAACGATCTATCTTTCTATCTTTCCGAAATTTCATTTCGGCGATTTGTAAGTTTCCGACACAACTCCGAAAACTCTCGTTTCTAAGTATTATCACTTGCTAGTTGTTTGTATAACCTTGTAATGTCCTAAAATGGGTTGGGTAAAAATATTAGGCTGATCGATGGCCGGAAAATGCGTTTTTGAAGTTGAAACTCCGATCAGATCCCGTACGTTGCATTTGGCCTGGAGCAAATGCGACGCAGCTACTTACGTCGCACGAATCCTCGACGTCGCATATAGCGACGCAGCCTATTACGTCGCATTGACTTGCGAATGTCGCACATAGCGACGCAGACCTTAACGTCGCCAACTTAACCAAAGTCGCATTAGCGACGCAGCACCCTACGTCGCATTGAATTGCGAACGTCGCAAAATGCGACGCAAACACTCACGTCGCACCCAACGTCGCACAAACCAGAAAACACAGATTTTCGCTAAGTGTCGAGACCCTAAATTTTATCACTCGATTTCACCCAATTTCAAGTCCAGATGCGTTTTTCCTTAAAGCAATATAGTAGAAATAAAAATTTTTCAAGCTGACCTGGCAGCTCGACCCCAGCCAGGGGCTCTGCCCCTTGGACCCCGCTACCAGGGGCGCTGCCCCCGGACCCCCGTACTTAGATTCCGCAACGGCTTCTAAAACACAATCAAAACACATTTTTCAAGTAAAACGACACGAAATCAAAATAATAATAGTTGAGATTATTATTACAAATCCGTCACCAACGGGCCGTACACTTTTCAAATACTTAAACTTATCAACCAAATAGTGGAAATTTGGACATTATAGTTGAACGAACAACTACAAGGGTGATCTGTTGAGATACCCAATCATGATTATAACCATCGCGTGTCGTGGACACCCTCAGGTTACAAGTCTTTGGACTTCATACTCGGCTAATCAACTTACGTTTGTTTAAACGCACTCAGACTCAGGTGAGTCTCATAGCCCCTCTTTTACTATTTTACTCAGGGGTGTGATATATTGCTCAACTTTTAACATGTGAACGCAAGTACAAACATTTCATATACTACATGAGTTTTTCGAAACTAATCATTTAAAGTCCTCCGTCAGCATAGTTGTTAATACGTTGTAGCGTGAATATTAGTATATGGTACCATATAGGATTGACCCACCTCGTCCGGGTTAGCAAGCACTAACCGGGTAAACGGACGTACTAATATTTGGGAAGACGAATGTGGATTAGGCATTCGTGGAGGCACCTCGCCCGGAATTCTCTATAGGGGACCCGGCCCTCGAGTTAAGCTCGACTATGTGCTCATGGCTGTATACACGATGACTATCATTTAATTGCTGGATGCAATTCATTATTTAATTGCTGGATGCAATTCATTATTTAAATCTTGCGGTTCATACTATATTAACTGATTTTAAACCTGTGAGCTCACCAGCTTTTAGCTGACCTTTTAGCATATATCGCAGGTACCAAGCAGTAGGATGTTTCTGCTTCAGGACTTTAGCTCGAGTCAGCATACAGACGATTGAGATTTTCTTGCATCAGTATATTTTTGTACAAGTACTTATGTACTGAAATCTCATTTTATTTAAACTCGAGCTATGTAAAGCTTTAAATGTTGTAAACATTTCTATTATCAATATATTTTGTTAAAACGACGCATATAGAGTCGTTTACTATATATCTTTGTGCTTTGTTATTGATTAGTAACACCCAAATCAAGCTTCCGCAAATCATTAAATTTTGGGGTGTTACAGATTGGTATCAGAGCCTAAGGTTATAGTGAACTAGGTTGCATTTAGTGGACCTAGACTATGACCATTAGGCGGTATTCCTTATTAGGTATAACTGGTTCAGTGATTACGTCATACGAGTTTAATTTAACATAGCCTGATCAACTATGTACAATTAAGCAAAGATGATGTAAGATCTGAAAGTAGTTATGGCTGAACAGGGTACAATAGAAGACTCTGACCTCGAGAGAACCGAGACTTAAACATGTTTGTGCTAGACACTCAATAGGCTATATTATATAGGAACTATATGATTATAGGCCTCACTTTCTCTAACGCTTTGTCTCAGAAATGTCAAACATCCCACCCAATTCATCTCGCTCTCAATCCGGGTCGCAGAACCCAAGGGTAGCAAGGAGGAACAACAGGTTGCCTCGAGCTGGCCCGTACCCCACTCACTTCACCTTGCCGGCCTTAGCCGCTAGGGTGAACCAACACGAGCAGCGACTTCGCACCATGGATGTCGTGCTGCAGGAAACGAACGAAAACTGGAGACTTACATCCCTTGAACGCATCGAACAAGTCTCCGACGACCTTGAAACCACAAACAACAACATGGATGTCCTTCGCAACCAAGTAATAGAAATAAGCGTGGAAAATGCCCTTCTGCGACAAAGGATGGAAGAATGTGAACGGCGCTCACATGAAGCAGAAGAGTATGCCCGTGGACTAACACAACGACTAGCACTAGCAGAAGATAACGCCCGACAAGCTAGCAGACTTGCAAACACTGTGGACCGTCTTGTCACGATGATGGAACAAATTAATCTACGTTAAGACTAGTGTAGTCTTTGCCTTGTAATCTATTCTGTAATCTAGTAACTATCTAAGCGCTACTCTATAATTAGGTCGGATGTAACAATTCCCGACGCCTTTTGTAATACATCCATAGGATGTAACCTTTGAACTCATATTAGCTATCAAATATTCCTTGTTGTTCAACTCATATTAATTGTCATTTTTTCCATGTTGATGTCATGTATTACTGCTTTTATACATGTACATCTATAACAAATACAACTTTCCTACGAAATCTCATGTATCTTCATTTCTTTTATTGAAGAATCATGCCGCCAAAGTCAAGACCATACACCGATGCTCATCTTACATCGCTTATAACCCAGGCTGTTACTGAAGCCTTGGCTCGGAATACCCCACAAAACTCCACCAGAAACAGCGATGCCGCTGAAACCACTACTGCTAAACCTTGTTCCTACAAGGACTTTCAAAGCTGCAAACCCTCCAGCTTCAAGGGTTCTGAAGGAGCCATCGGACTTATCAGATGGTTCGAGAAAATGGAAACTGTTTTCCGTGTCAGCAAATGCGCGGAGAACGACAAAGTAAACTTCGCCACCTACTCTCTTGAAGATGATGCCCACTCTTGGTGGAATTCATATACCCAATCAGTGGGTGCTGACACTGCCTACCAACTCTCTTGGGAGGACTTGAAAGCAAAACTCACTGCCAAATACTGCTCTATCGCCAAACTCCAAAAGCTGGACGAGGAGTTCTGGAACCTAAAGGTTCAGGGTGGTGATATCGATGGTTATACCACCAGATTCCAGCAACTCGCTGCCCTCCGCCCAGCCATGGTAAGCACAGAACCTGATAAAATCAGGAAGTACATCCTTGGCCTTCCTGAGCCTGTTCGGGGGCATGTTGCCTCTTCCAACCAAACCACCATTGACGGTGCAATTCTATTGGCCCAAGACCTGATGTCCATGAGCCAAGATTCTGAACCACCCACTTCATCCTCTCAAAACAACAAACGAAAGTGGTCTGACTACCACAACAACCACTCCAACCAACAAAACAAGAAACCCGACACCATCAAAGCCTACAACACCACCACTGACATCACACGGGGCTACACTGGGAACAAACCCTATTGTTCCAAGTGCAGTCGCCACCATGAAGGTTCCTGTGGTCCCTTTTGCAACAATTGCAAGAGGTACGGCCATCTCACCAAAGACTGCAATTCTCCTGCCAACAACAATTCCAACAACAACACCAGACCACCCAAAGTCTGCTTTGAGTGTGGGAAACCCGGGCACTTCAATGACACGTGCCCCAAGCTGAAGAATAACAACAACAACAACAACAACAACAACCGTAACAGCAGCAACAACAACACCCGAAACAGAGCCTTTGTCATCAAATCCGGGGACGCTCGCCAAGACCCGAATGTGGTCTCGGGTATGTTCCTCCTCAACAACTTAAATGCTTCTGTTCTATTTGATACTGGTGCTGATAGAAGCTTTATCTCTGATGACTTTTGCCCACTACTTGACATCAATCCTGTTGCCTTAGATGTTAAGTACACTGTAGAGCTAGCAAATGGGGAACTTATAGAAACCGATAGTGTAATACCTAATTGCACTTTAAACCTAGCTGATGAAACCTTTTCAATCGATCTTGTACCCGTTGAAATCGGAAGTTTCGACGTTATCATTGGAATGGACTGGTTGTCCAAACACCGAGCTGAAATCATTTGTTACGATAAGATCGTCCGCATTCCACTCGCTGCCGGTGGAACCTTGATCATACAGGGGGAGACCGGTGGGACGGGACTCAATATCATCTCTTGCTTAAAAACCCGAAAATTTCTGAGAAAGGGTTACCCCGCAATACTTGCACACATCACAGAGAAGAAGTCGGAGGAGAAGCGACTTGAGGATGTGCCAATTGTTAGAGACTTTCCCGAAGTCTTTCCGGAAGAACTACCTGGTCTACCTCCACCTAGACAGGTTGAGTTCTCAATTGATCTCGTGCAGGGTGCCGCACCGGTGGCCAGCGCACCGTACCGTTTAGCCCCATCCGAACTTCAGGAGCTGTCTGCCCAGTTACAGGAACTTCTGGATAGAGGATTCATTAGACCGAGTTCTTCACCTTGGGGAGCTCCGGTCTTATTTGTTAAAAAGAAGGATGGTTCATTTCGAATGTGCATCGACTATCGAGAATTGAACAAATTGACCGTCAAAAATCGATACCCACTTCCTCGCATTGATGATCTATTCGACCAACTTCAGGGTTCAAGCTTCTACTCAAAAATCGACCTGCGATCAGGCTATCATCAGTTACGAGTTCGCGACACCGATATTCCAAAAACTGCTTTCAGAACTCGTTACGGGCACTACGAATTCCAAGTGATGCCCTTTGGTCTAACCAACGCACCGGCTGTATTCATGGACCTTATGAATCGGGTGTGCAAACCTTACCTCGATAAGTTTGTCATTGTCTTTATCGATGACATACTCATTTACTCGCGCAACGAGCAAGAGCATGAGCGACACCTCAAAACCATCCTTGAACTACTTAGACACGAGGAGCTTTACGCCAAATTCTCTAAGTGTGAGTTCCGGATACAAACCGTTCAGTTCCTTGGTCACGTGATCGACAGTCAGGGAATTCACGTTGACCCATCAAAGATCGAGGCTATCAAAGACTGGCAAGCACCCACCTCTGCAACTGAAGTACGACAATTCTTGGGTCTTGCTGGGTACTATCGGCGATTTATCAAAAATTTCTCCAAAATAGCTCAACCACTCACTGTACTGACTCAGAAGGACAAAAGGTTCGATTGGACCGATAAACAAGAGTCAGCATTCCAACTTCTGAAACAAAAGCTTTGCAGTGCTCCAATTCTATCCTTACCCGAAGGCACCGATGACTTCGTGGTATACTGTGATGCTTCTCACCAAGGTCTCGGTTGCGTATTGATGCAACGAGATAAAGTTATTGCCTATGCCTCACGACAGCTGAAAATTCACGAAAAGAACTACACCACTCATGATCTCGAACTTGGAGCTGTCGTTTTTGCTCTCAAAATCTGGAGACATTATCTCTACGGCACTAAGTGCACCATCTTTACCGATCATAAAAGTCTCCAACATATATTCGATCAGAAGGATCTCAATATGAGGCAACGTCGATGGGTCGAGTTGCTTACCGATTACGATTGCGAGATCAAGTACCATCCAGGGAAGGCTAATGTTGTAGCCGACGCCCTCAGTCGAAAAGAACGACCAAAACCACTTCGAGTCCGAGCCCTCAGTATGACCATTCACAACGACCTTACCGTTCAAATTCATACCGCTCAGATCGAAGCCCTGAAACCTGAAAACATCAAAAATGAAGCCTTGCGGGGTATTGACAAACAATTTGAAGTCAAATCTAACGGGATTAGGTATTTCTCAAACCGAATCTGGTTGCCTAATTTCGGGAACCTACGAGACTTGGTGATGGATGAAGCTCACAAGTCTAAATATTCTATCCACCCGGGATCCGATAAGATGTACCACGGAATCAAGGAATTTTATTGGTGGCCAAACATGAAGGCCGGAATCGCCACTTATGTCAGCAGGTGTCTTACTTGCTCGAAAGTCAAAACCGAACATCAGAAACCTTCTGGTTTACTCCAACAACCTGAAATCCCTGAATGGAAATGGGAACAAATTGCCATGGATTTCATAACCAAACTTCCCAAGTCGGCGAGCGGTTGCGATACCATTTGGGTGATCGTCGATCGTCTCACCAAATCTGCTCATTTCCTGGCAATCAAAGAAAACGATAAAATGGAACGCCTTGCACAAATCTACATCAAAGAAATCGTTTCTCATCACGGCGTTCCAATCTCAATCATCTCTGACAGAGATGCCCGCTTTACCTCTCGCTTTTGGCAATCACTTCAAAAGGCATTGGGTACTCGTCTCGATATGAGCACCGCGTACCATCCTCAAACCGATGGCCAAAGTGAACGAACCATTCAGACACTGGAAGATATGCTACGCGCCTGCGTAGTTGATTTCGGTACAAACTGGGAAAGACATCTACCGTTGTGCGAATTCTCGTACAATAACAGCTATCACGCCAGCATTAAGGCTGCACCTTTTGAGGCACTGTACGGTCGTAAGTTCCGATCACCGATCTGTTGGACTGAAGTGGGAGATAGTCAACTCACTGGTCCTGAACTCATTCACGCCACCACTGAGAAAATTGTGGAAATCCAAAACCGACTCAAAGCCGCACGTGATCGTCAGAAAAGTTATGCTGACGTGAGACGCAAACCACTCGAGTTCCAAGTTGGGGATCGAGTACTCTTAAAAGTATCGCCTTGGAAAGGCGTCATCCGTTTTGGCAAACGCGGGAAGTTAAATCCCAGGTACATCGGGCCTTTTGAGATCCTCGAACGGATTGGCCCCGTAGCTTATCGATTGCAGCTGCCATCCAAACTCAGCAGCGTGCACCCTACTTTTCATATTTCCAATTTGAAGAAGTGTCTGTGTGATGAGACACTTATTATCCCACTAGATGAAATTCGTGTTGACGATAAACTTTACTTCGTTGAGGAACCCGCTGAAATTATGGACCGTGAGGTCAAACAACTGAAACAAAGTCGTATTCCCATCGTCAAGGTCAGATGGAATTCGCGGCGTGGTCCGGAATTCACCTGGGAACAGGAAGACCAAATGCGACTCAAATATCCTCAACTATTCACTGATTCTACATCAAACACGACTTCGAACTAAATTTCGGGACGAAATTCTTCTAACAGGGGGAGAATGTAACACCCGCCAAATTAGGACTAGTAATTAGTGCCTAATCATACGTTAATACATGTAATTAGTTCTGTGTTAGGCTAATTAATGTATCGAATTATATATATTGTTGAATATATACGAAAATGCGATTTGGTTAAATCGTACGCAACTTAAATCGAATGTATTTCGATTCAATTTAATACGGACGTTGGTGACCAATTTTATTAAATAACGCTTTTATATCAAAAATATTATTATGATAATATTTCGTAATCATTCGAATCATACAAACAAAACTTGCACAATTTAAAAGATTTAAAACGCGCAAACTAAATAAACAAACTTACATTTTATAACTCAAAAATAAATGGAATTGTAAAATATTTAAATAAAATATCGCGTAATAATTTGTATTTTAAAACGTACCAATTAATATGTAAAATAATTATTTAACGTTTAAACGACGGAGCAAACGAACACCACACGGAGCGGGAACGCGGGGCAAAAAATGGGAGTTTAACCTCCCATTTCCCCACCTTTCTTTCTCATTCTCTCTTTCTTTTTCTCTCTCTCCCTCTCTTTTTCTCTCAACTTACCAAAAACCACCACCTCCACCATCCATCAAAAATCGAAAAATAAACATATCAAACGACTTCGGATCTTCAAGATTTTTAGAGATTCACGACCACCACGCAACGATCTATCTTTCTATCTTTCCGAAATTTCATTTCGGCGATTTGTAAGTTTCCGACACAACTCCGAAAACTCTCGTTTCTAAGTATTATCACTTGCTAGTTGTTTGTATAACCTTGTAATGTCCTAAAATGGGTTGGGTAAAAATATTAGGCTGATCGATGGCCGGAAAATGCGTTTTTGAAGTTGAAACTCCGATCAGATCCCGTACGTCGCATTTGGCCTGGAGCAAATGCGACGCAGCTACTTACGTCGCACGAATCCTCGACGTCGCATATAGCGACGCAGCCTATTACGTCGCATTGACTTGCGAATGTCGCACATAGCGACGCAGACCTTAACGTCGCCAACTTAACCAAAGTCGCATTAGCGACGCAGCACCCTACGTCGCATTGAATTGCGAACGTCGCAAAATGCGACGCAAACACTCACGTCGCACCCAACGTCGCACCCAACGTCGCACAAACCAGAAAACACAGATTTTCGCTAAGTGTCGAGACCCTAAATTTTATCACTCGATTTCACCCAATTTCAAGTCCAGATGCGTTTTTTCTTAAAGCAATATAGTAGAAATAAAAATTTTCCAAGCTGACCTGGCAGCTCGACCCCAGCCAGGGGCTCTGCCCCTTGGACCCCGCTACCAGGGGCGCTGCCCCCGGACCCCCGTACTTAGATTCCGTAACGGCTTCTAAAACACAATCAAAACACATTTTTCAAGTAAAACGACACGAAATCAAAATAATAATAGTTGAGATTATTATTACAAATCCGTCACCAACGGGCCGTACACTTTTCAAATACTTAAACTTATCAACCAAATAGTGGAAATTTGGACATTATAGTTGAACGAACAACTACAAGGGTGATCTGTTGAGATACCCAATCATGATTATAACCATCGCGTGTCGTGGACACCCTCAGGTTACAAGTCTTTGGACTTCATACTCGGCTAATCAACTTACGTTTGTTTAAACGCACTCAGACTCAGGTGAGTCTCATAGCCCCTCTTTTACTATTTTACTCAGGGGTGTGATATATTGCTCAACTTTTAACATGTGAACGCAAGTACAAACATTTCATATACTACATGAGTTTTTCGAAACTAATCATTTAAAGTCCTCCGTCAGCATAGTTGTTAATACGTTGTAGCGTGAATATTAGTATATGGTACCATATAGGATTGACCCACCTCGTCCGGGTTAGCAAGCACTAACCGGGTAAACGGACGTACTAATATTTGGGAAGACGAATGTGGATTAGGCATTCGTGGAGGCACCTCGCCCGGAATTCTCTATAGGGGACCCGGCCCTCGAGTTAAGCTCAACTATGTGCTCATGGCTGTATACACGATGACTATCATTTAATTGCTGGATGCAATTCATTATTTAAATCTTGCGGTTCATACTATATTAACTGATTTCAAACCTGTGAGCTCACCAGCTTTTAGCTGACCTTTTAGCATATATCGCAGGTACCAAGCAGTAGGATGTTTCTGCTTCAGGACTTTAGCTCGAGTCAGCATACAGACGATTGAGATTTTCTTGCATCAGTATATTTTTGTACAAGTACTTATGTACTGAAATCTCATTTTATTTAAACTCGAGCTATGTAAAGCTTTAAATGTTGTAAACATTTCTATTATCAATATATTTTGTTAAAACGACGCATATAGAGTCGTTTACTATATATCTTTGTGCTTTGTTATTGATTAGTAACACCCAAATCAAGCTTCCGCAAATCATTAAATTTTGGGGTGTTACAAGATGCTCCCTGAAGGCAATGAGTTACCTATTTCGCTATACCGAGCCAAAAGATTGGTGTGCCCAATGGGATTGGAAATTGAAAGAATAGATGCATGTCGGAATGATTATATATTGTACAGGAAAGAGTACGCAAATTTGCATGAATGTGTTACTTTTGGTACCTCGAGGTATAAGTGTAAAAACGAAGCGTGGGCATTCGGCCAGAGCTTCATCCGGTTCTAATCAATGAAAAATGCACGGTTCTGCCACCAGCATGTTATACAATGTCAAAAACGGAAAAACTACAGTTTTGTCAATGCTTACATGGTATCAAGGTTCCATCTAGCTATTCATCAAACATTAAGAGGTTAGTGTCACTGAAAGTGTGACAACCGTCACCAAACCGTTATAGTAGTTCGAGCCGTAAAAAGTCATTTTTGTGAAAATACTAATTTCAATTATTTCTTTACATCAAAGTCTTCGTTTTTAAAAAACGAATCCAACGCAAAAAGAAACAACTCAATCCGACGTGTAACGAAGAAGTTATGAAGCAAAACGTAAACGAAACTGAGCTGAACAGATCGCGACGCGATCTGACTAAATCACGACTCTATTTACCCCCTAATCACGACTCTATCTACCTTGGTCGAGGCTCTATCCTGTGTCGGTCAGATTTGTGTATAAACGAGCTTTTAACCCTAAAAATGATTTGTAAACCCTAAAATTCGGCTTCAAACGTACATAAATGAAATACCTAGCCTATATTCATATTCTAAGCTCCAAGAACTCAATCTCATTACTTCTACATCATTCTATTGATCGAGAAGTTGTTTGTTCGTATATTTCGGTAAGTTTTCGAGTTCCAATCTTTTGTTTTCACAGTATTCTTGATGAATGAATCCTCATGCCACGTTGTTATTACAGATTCTAATGAATATTCATGTGCGTTTTCTCGAATTGTTGGTATAGATTCCTTCCGAATCATTTATTTATTCATATTCCAATTGTTCGTTCATTATCGGTTTTATTCGGTTCAATCCATTGTATTCCTAGTGTATGTAATCATTAGGATATTGGTAAAATCAATATATAAGTTAGTGGAATCGAGAAATATGATTGTGTTGACGTTTTGGATTTGTTTATACAAAGATTTAGGTTTAAACTTATAAACCCTAAATCTGGACAGATTTGTTTATCAGTTTGAGAAGGACATAACTTGAGTATTTCACAATAATTTTTGATGAATCTGGAGTCTAAACACAAGTATTAAGAGTCTACTTTCAAATGGCGTCGGTTTCATGGCTAAATGTTGAGTATAAGTTGGTCAAAAAGATTTTACAAGATCGGGTGTCATTGCTGAGTTTTTCGGTTCCTGATTTTGGTTAAGTTATCGATTTTTGAAACGTAGCTTAAACTAGGAATTGGGTCTTGAAATTTTTACTGAAGTATTTTTAAAGTGTTAACTATTTTCTGTAAAAATATTATAATCATTTTAAGTCTTAAAGTATTTTTAATAAATTGAAACTTTTGAGTACACAGGAATCGTCATTTGTTTTGAGAAAATTGTTTTGAGGAATTTTTAAAAATAGTAAACTATAATATTTAATTCTGGAAAAATTACAGGGTCTTCTAAACTCATTGAAGTGTCACTGGTTAAATTTGTAGAGTCAAATGATTTTATTAAGTCACGTTTAAAAATCAGTAAAGTGGTATGAAAATCGTGGACAGAATCTGATTTTTTTTACTCGATAAGTTGATTCAAGTTAATATACATATGTTGAGTTGTGAGAGAACTTAGTGGAAGTGTTTAGACTTGGGATACAATGGAATAACCTAGTTATGTCTAGGTTGTAACCCATATGCATTATAATATTGTAGAGTTGCGAGTGGTTTAGTGGATTACACTTAAGGGTGATACTTACATCATTTCTTGAGGTGAGTTTTTGTGGCCCCGTTTTCAATTACATTTTGGGGAAAAAGTATGCTCACATGTTTTATCAATTATTTTTCATGTTGTGATTTCACTTGATTTCATTTTTGAACATATGCTTGAAATGTGTGACACTATGTGACATGTGCATTGGTTGTTGGATTCATTTTTATAAAAGGCCTTACTCTTTCGAGGTTAAGTACCTAATGTGTACTATTTGTATACATTGAAGGTCATGATTCGGTTGTTTTTATCAAAGGCCTTACTCTTTCGAGGGTAAGTACCTAATGTATGCTTAGGTGTACATTGAAGGTCAATTATGGGTAGCTACCGCATATGCAGGATTTGGTTGGGTCATACTCCTTCGTGGGGTGATGACGGTTTGTGGATTGTTTGGTTGTATTATTTCACTTGTGTGTGCCATTTCTATATGCATTGTCCTAACTTACTTTCATCACAGCAAAATGTTTTATTTTGTGGTGTTTGGTTTCAAACCTACGAAACTCACCAACATTATTGTTGATGTTTTTGAGCATAACTTTTCAGGTAATACTAGTGGACTGAAGATAGAGGACAAGAAAGCTTAGTGGACCTCTAGGTTGCATATAAGCTAAATGAAAGACGAATGGTTAAGATGGAAACATTAGCATTTTTATAATTTTGGGAAAGGCGTGTTTGCCTTAACTTTTATATTGTGGATTAATATTGTTTATTTGGTTTCACTGTTGATATGTACACGTAGCGTGAACCGCTATTCATGTTACATGTATCATAACACATTGAAAGTTTATTTTCATTTAGATATCTTTTTAAATAATGTGTTGTGATCTTATCTTCGTTGTACCCCGTTGTTTCCGCTTTAGACGGGGTGTGACAGAAAGACTGTAAATTGCTTGGTATGAAGACGCAAGATTGTCATGTTTTAATGACGCATATGATTCCTATTGCTATTAGAGGATTATTACCAGTTCGCATCCGGCATACAATCACAAAACTTTGCTTATTTTTTTAACATGATTTACTCAAAAGTGATTGATCCGGAGTCAGTGGATAAATGACAAAAGGAGATTATCATCACACTCTGCCAACTAGAGATGTATTTTCCGCCTTCATTTTTCGATGTCATGGTTCGCCTGGTCTCTCATATTATAGGAGAAATTATGGCTTGTGGTCCTGTATTCCTACGTTACATGAACCCTTTTGAGAGATATATGAGCGTCCTAAAAGGTTATGTAAGGAACCACAGTAAACCAAACCTGAGGGTAGTATTGTTGAAGGATATGCTAGTGAGGAGGTGATCGAGTTTTGTACGGACTTTTTGAAAGGTGTCGAGAGTATTGGCATTCCAATTTCTCGCCACGAAGGTAGACTTTTAGGGGTTAGGACCAAAAAAGGATCAAAAATGATCGTCTGGGACCATGCTCATTTACAACTTCCACATTTTGTAGTCTTAGAACACATGTCATGTGTTTCTCCATACATTGACGAGCACATTCAAATGTTACGTTTGACACATAGGGGAAAGACCGAACGATGGTATAACACCAAGCACAATGAACAATTTTCAAATTGGTTGAAAGACAAGGTGATGGAAAATTATGGAGAGCCAAATGTTGATATAACTGTGGAAAAGCTTGGAGAGGGTCCGAAATATGTAGTTAGATCATACCAACGATACGACATAAATGGTTACACATTTTATACACAAAAGCAAGATGAGAAGAGTACAATGCAAAATAGTGGGGTCAATCTGATAGCCTCAACGATAGAATTCGATGGGAGGGATCGTGATGCAAGATCAAGGATTGCTAAGGACTCGTATTATGGTGTGATTCAAGAAATTTGGGAGTTATAATATCATGCTTTTACTATACCCGTGTTTAAGTGTAAGTGGGTGAATAACGAAGGAGGCGTTCTGGTTGATAACGATGGTTTCACACTTGTCGATCTTTCAACCAATGGCTATGCATCTGAACCCTTCATTCTCGCAAAACTAGCCACCTAAGTTTTCTATGTTAAGGACCCGAGTAATTCAAGATGGCACATCGTCTTACATGGTAAACGACGTATACTTGGAATTGATAATGTTGTGGATGAGGAAGAATACGACCAGTTTGATGAGCTACCACCATTTTCTGTTGGCATTCCTCCGGTAAATGAGCCTATTAATGCCAATACATCCTTACGATCTGACAACGATGATGATGGATTATGGGTTGACGTGTGAAATGTATTTTATTTATTATTGTTATTTGATATAATATAGATAACTTTTTATTATTAATCAATCATGTTGTTACTTTATTAGCATATTGTTTCAAAGACGAAAACAATATCTACAGCATCTCTATTTCGTGATGATAAATTTTAAGTTGTGTTTCATGTATTTATCGGTTGTTTATATTATTGACATCACTTCCCTTGTTGTCTGTCGATGCCGTTGCAGACATTTTATTGTGGAGAGATGAGAGGAAATCATTTATTTGCATTTGTGGAAGTCCCTAATTGTCAACTGAATTGTAAGTATTGACCTTATAAACATGTAATCGATGTTTGTAGTTAAGACACATACATTTACGTTTAAGTAGTTCTGGATTAGAGCTGAAATTATTTTACTCTGCAGCTTTACTAACATCCAAGTATGTTCTGTCGCCACATGTCTAGCTATTTACATTTTAAAGTATTTGAAATGGGTATGAGGAGTTGTGCAAGAACTATAGTCATACATGTACAAGGAAGAAGAGCTCCTGCACAAACAAGTCATAGTTGATATAGATCGCGTGACTCTAGTACACCGTTGACTAGGTCGTATTCTATGTTATTTCCAAACATGAATGAAACTTATTTTAATCCATTATTCATGTGTGCTCAATTGACATGCACTTTGGTTATTGTTGTATCATCAGTTTAGCAGCTTTGGAAGCAATAATGTGATGGGATATCGATAATGGGTCAATATTACAAGTAAAAAAGAAAAGGTATTGTAATGAAACGGGTCGAACTACAGTGAATGATGTTAGTTTAAACCTTTTGCACAACAGGTCGTAGCCTGACCCAACAACAACTAACGGAGCTTTGTTTTCTCTGTTTTCTTGTACAAATTTTTTTTTTCACAAGGTCTGGTTCTATGGATCATATTGTGACCAATATGTGAGACAATTGATTCCACTCGTATTTGTACAAATGGAATATACAATCAAAACTCACCACTCCAACCTTCATCTGATCTTTGCTAGCACATTTTTAGAAAACTAAATCACTCACTACTATTTTAATTATAAAAAACCGAACAATACATAACAGAGACTTGTGTTATACCATCATAAATGATCCGTTTGGCCAACACCTCTAGTTTCATACACCTTTCCTTAGAACCTCCATATCTTTTTCACCTTAAGTCCAATTAAGACATATAATATATCTTAATGAAACCCTTGCCAAGTATTACATAATCACATAAAATATTATTCATAATAGTTATATGCACATATAATTATATAGGTCCAAAGTTACCGAAAATTCATTTTTTTCACTGTTTCCATCTCAGACACCTGACTTTGGGAATGGATTTTTCATTCACATGGATTCCATTTTGAACTCATCCTAGCTCATTGTGAATCCCTCACCATGGAGAATGTGACCCACTAATATAAGATTTATACAGGTCACTCGAGCCAACATTTATTTGCCTCCGAAGTTGGTAAAAAACTCATTTTTTCACCTTTTCCATCTCAGACACGTAACTTTGGGAATTGATTTTTCATTCACATGGATTCCATTTTGAACTCATCCTAGCTCATTGTGAAGCCCTCACCACTGAGAACACGACCTTCTAATATAAGGTTTATACAGGTCACTCGAGCCAACATTTATTTGTGTCCAAAGTTGTAAAACTCATTATTTTACCAAATGGCTTTTCTCAATTAGTGTGTGTACCTATTTATTATGTGTATTTTTATGCTACGAGTAATATTTTTATTTTTGGGAGAATTGCATATATGCCACTAATAAGGTTTAAAATATCAAATTTGCCCAACTCAATTTCAAAATATCATATATGTCATTCTTAAATCTTAAATATATCATATATGGCCTAAAAATTAATTTAATCATTTTAAGAACACTAATAAATTCAATAATGACTTATAAACTCATTATTGACTATTATACCCATCTTCTTCAACAATCTAATCTTTCAAACATTTAGAACCCTAGAAATTAACTCACCTATTCCTACTATTTCTTGTCACTCACAAAATCGTATGCATAATAGTTAAATAAAATAATACTCCGTAGTACTCACTCAATATTATTGCAAGAGCATAAAAATGACCAAACTAGAATAATGTTCATAATTTAGGTTCTTTATATAACATGACTTTTCGATTAAAAAAAATACAAAAATGAATTAGATTGGCTTTGATTCCCATCATTAAATCACTGACGATTGAGACAGCAATGCATTTGATTCCCATCAATCCCAATTAATTGAGTCATTTAACAAAGTGCTAAGCAAATATTATGTCTGGAAAATTTTGATGCTCCGTATTGTATTACTTTTGAATATACAACACTAGTTTACTACTAATGAATGTATAATTTCTTTACTTTATATAATTTGCTGAGTTGATTTTTGGCAGAAGAAATAGTTGGAATGGGTGAGTTGATTTCTAGGGTTCTAAATGTTTGAAAGATTAGATTGTTGAAGAAGATGGGTATAATAGTCAATAATGAGTTTATAAGTCATTATTGAATTCATTAGTGTTCTTAAAATGATTAAATTAATTTTTAGGGCATATATGATATATTTAAGATTTAAGAATGGCATATATGATATTTTTAAATTGAGTTGGGCAAATTTGATATTTTGAACCTTATTAGTGGGGGTTAATAATGATTTAATACCCAAACTTTCAACTTTTTTCGTTTTAACACCTCAACTTTTTTTTTAACGTTTTAACACTCCAACTTATAGTTTGGCCAATACTTAATACCCAAACTTTCAACTTTTTTTCGTTTTAACACCTAAACTTATTTTTTAACATTTTAACACTTCAACTTATAGTTTGACCACAGTTTAATCACTTTAGTTTGTTTGGTCATTTAAAATTAAACTTCTGAAATTTTTTTGATACGTACATATATATA
This sequence comes from Helichrysum umbraculigerum, assembly GCA_949592205.1. NCBI lineage: Eukaryota > Viridiplantae > Streptophyta > Magnoliopsida > Asterales > Asteraceae > Helichrysum > Helichrysum umbraculigerum. The sequence goes on along the minus strand of CATIUR010000004.1, from coordinate 101,645,637 downwards.
TGATTTAAATGCTTATAAATTAATTGTAATGTGTCATCACAATTAATTTTATAATGTTTTATTTTGATAGCGATATATTTTTATAATGTTTTCGTGTATAATATTTCTAGTTATATGAAAAGCTATTTATAATGAATGTATGTTGCTAAAAAATGATAAATGGGTATTAAACGATAAATGGGTATTTTTAGTCAATTATTTCAACATTACCTATTCAGCAGCTTACCGGTTATAAATAGGTTAGTCCATCGAAATGCTACTAACTTTGATGGGCCAAAGTTAATAGCATTTCGATGGAATTATAAATACCCTGATTAAAATTTGACCAGGTAATAAGTTAGAATTATAACAATAATAAGCTATAATTAACATGATAATAACATTCAAGATCACGAGGTTAGCTAAACATTCGAGATCCCGAGGTTAGCTAATCTTAGTATACTTTGAAGGATTAATAGAATACATATTAAATAGACAACAAATAAGAAGACTTTCTAGTGTATTCAAATCGAATCTTGATTATTTCAAACTAAAGAGTTAACAAAAAAAATCCAGAAGTGTAATTTTAAACGGACAAACAAACTAAAGGGATTAAATTGTGATCAAACTATAAGTTGGAGTGTTAAAACGTTAAAAAGAAGTTGAGATGTTAAAACGAAAAAAATTTGAAAGTTTAAGTATTAAGTTTTGGTCAAACTATAAGTTGGAGTGTTAAAACGTTAAAAAAAAGTTGAGGTGTTAAAACGAAAAAAAGTTGAAAGTTTGAGTATTAAACCATTACTAGATACAAGACCCGCGGCAACGCGGGCAACTCTAAATTCTTTTACATATACAATTATTTGTTTTATATTATTTTATTTTGTATATATTTTTATAAGATGTTAGTTTTTAATAGTTTATAACACATTTATTGAAAGATATATGTATTAATTAATTGTTTTTTGGAAAATGTAATGTTACTTTTCTAGACTTCATATAACTTCGTTTATAACTTTGATTTATTTAAAAGTCAATTTCTTTTTTAAAAAAATGTGAAGTGTAATTAAAACCCGGTGTAAGAAGTATAACCAAAAATTTATACTTATATACAATACAATAAGTAAATCAAATTTAATATAGCGTGCCGTAATCAATAACGTTATTTTAGTATTTTACTATAACATGTATTTTAGACATACGCAGGAAACTACATTACATTGTCGAAAAATTAAAATTAAGTTTTATTCTAAATAAACAGTATTTTACTACGGAGAATCCTCACAATTACGGTAATTAGACATGAAATATTGTAATGATTGACTCATTATAGACGCTAGAGTAGCAAACTTTATAAATAAAATATTCAAAGAAGTGATGGACGTACAAACTTTTTTAATACTCGTATAATATAGCATAAATAAAATATATATCCTATTTACATGTAAAATTTTATATAATGACATTAAATTAAACAACGTATAGTGTTCCATATATATAAAGCTCAATGGATAAAAGAAATAATATTCATTTGAGAAAAGCAAATTATTAACAAAATACGATATTGAAAATCACATAAAAGGTTATTGGAAAGCAATGATGTTTAACCACATCACGTTATATAGATTTACATTCAACTCTTTATACATTACACAATGAAACATACGGATTTAAGTAACAAAAGGGGGGGAAATACATTAATATGTGAAGTCATTTAGTGCCACACGAACTATCGTAATTGTTATACTTATATCATCAAATCAAATATAGATAAAAGGATCTATTTTCCATCGACACTGTCAAGTTTTGAACTCAGCAAGTTTTAAAACAAATTATTTAAAATTAATCATTTTCCTTAGAAACTCTAGCAAGTTTTGAACTCAGCTTGAGTTATGCCGTTACCTATCAAAACTAAAAGAACATCAGTAAACAAAAAAGGAGAGGAGTCTCTATCAATGATGAAAACTAAATAAATGATGATCAAATTTAAATCAGAAAATGAATTTATAATCCTTTATAATCCTATAACTATACACATTTCTCATGCACCTTACATATACATACTACACAACCACGTGTTGCTAATAGATCATGTACATCAAGCCAAACACAGTCGTCAAGATGACCTATTCCACCACTTCAAAACAGTTACGCGATCCGTCATGTTAACATGTTAATTACAGCCACTGCTTAAGATCATGCACCCATTGATCCCATTTTAACTCTTTTGTTTTTTGCCTTCCTTTTATCCACTCGAAGTTTCTTAATTGCACTTCTTGAAGCAGCTCCGCCCTCTTAAAACCTTCTTTCCGAACACTATATCATTCCTGTTTTTCCAAACTAAATATGACGTTACCCATATAACCCCCTCCCAATTATCTTTCAACAGTTTTACATAACATTCCACATCTACCTAAACTCCACTAATTAAACACCTTGTACCAAACAATTATGACCTCTCGACACAATATTGAGCAAAGTTTTCAAGAATCTACATTTTCTTCACACCATGGAAGATGAGATCAAATGAATACCAAAAATCTAAAGTAGATATATTAAACAACCATTATCATGAGAGGGATCTTGAGGATAAGGGTAAAAACATACCGCTTGAATAGTAAGGCCATGCTTGTGTACTTAATACATACTCCAATCATGTTTTCATCCAATCTATGTTCTTTCTGTGAAAGTTTTGGAACTTCTGCCTGCAACCAAACCAACAAAAGTCGATCAGTCATGGACAGATAAAACTCGTGCAAAAAAATCATGACATCAGAGGTAACAATTTCGACCCATTAACTTATGAATGGGTCAATTTGGATTTTATACAATTTCGACCCATTAACTTATGAATGGGTCAATTTGGATTTTATACAATTTCTAAAAGCTCAAGTGAGTCAAAAATAGTCTAAACTATTTAAATCTTGTATCTTGAAGTCACAACAAACAATCAAGCCAAAGCCAACCTGACATAGAGTCACTTAATAAATGTATATGATGGTTTAAAGATAAAATACTAAGCTACTGCACATGAAGCTTTTCAATTGGCAAATGATTACCATCATATTAAAACTTTTACCACAGCTCCATAGAGTAACACATTGTAACTATATCAAAGTCTTTTTTTTTTTTTTTTTAACTTTTGACGTCAAAGGAGTCACAATTAATCACGTTAGTGTCCTAAAAGATGCTACCATGACAGAGGGGTAAGTACATAATTTATGATCCGATCAATGTAAAATAAGTAAAGGGTTAGACCATAGATACAAAACAAACTTCTTTCATCCAATCAAAAATACAAAAGTATTCTTTATCGGAATTCCACATTATATAACAACATTCCCTCCTTGTTATTCAAGCTATATCACTTGCCCAGTAGTTGCTCATATTGCAAATAGATGCTTAGTTAATAGTGAAGCATGGGCAAATTTCTCTTCATTAGTCTGGCGTGCAGTTCTTTATCATCCTAAATGCATAAATTTGAGACATATATAAAAGTAACTTACAGCTTATAATGTAACTTGCAGCTTTTATGCTTTCTCGTGTTGCATAGCTCGCTTCATGGTGAACACCATTGTATCCTTTCAATAGTTTCTCTAACTTAGAATGTACCACAACTTCCCGCACATAACATTAACAGATCTATTATTTAATCGGTTACTTAATATTTAATACTTTCCTGCAACTTAGCACGTACCACACATAGCACCTATTCAAAATTCAAACCTGAAAATACTCTTGAAATATCCACCAACATAGAACAATTTAAATGTGTCATCTTGAGTATTCTGCATATCGCCGACAAAGCTGATCAAATCTTAAAGCTGACTAAAAGTCTTGTTGACGTGGATCAATCATGCAACCTTGCCAAACAATATGACACCTATCATAATTATGAAAAGAAACCAAAAAACACCAACCTGATGAAACAAAGTGGTATAATTCTCATACCTACTAAGTTATTGTGATGTATCCTCTCAAAGCTTTTTGCAATTACCTTTTTAACCCCCTATGACAAATTAAAATAACCAGTAGAAAGAATGGTCAATCAAAAACCTTTGAAGGCTAATTAATATATATCCCAACTTACCAATAACATAGGACCCTTGCCAGCCCAATCTTTGGACCTTCCACTTCCATACTCTGCTCCAGCCAACACGATTACATCCTACCCACCAGCTTTGTAACTCTGAAAATGTGAAATGACAAAGGTATATGTTAAACATACAGTTGACAAAATGGGATGGTCGCACGACATGGGTAGCCAGTCACAATTGGCAATTTTTGTAACACTCAAAACAATTAGAATAGGGTCGGGGTGATCCATAACATTTCTTTCCAAAAACTTGGTTTTCTATAAATAATTAGAATGTTAAGTATGATTATTAAATTTTATTGTTTCAGAAATTGAATAATTTAAGCTCTTAAGTGAAATAATCCACACGCATAAATGGCCCAGTGGTAGGGAGTTCACCTGGCCTCCTAGAGGTCAGGGGTTCGAACCCTGCTCTGGGTAAACATTTATCAAGGTAGGTACCGCCGCCGCTAACCCACACGCCCCACCCGGATTCGAGCCTCTGGGCATTAAAATCCCATGCCCCGGTTGTGGGGTCACTGTGGACAGGTGTTTAGCCGGGCAGATCGTCTCTTGCGGGTGGGACACTGCGGATCTACGGATCCGGGATCCAGAGGGTATCCTCCACCTACCAAAAAAAAAAAAAAAAAAAAAAAAAGTGAAATAATTTGGGTCTTACGATTTATGAAGTATATGAAGGATTTCCATCACATTTCCTGTTAAGCTATTTCTTCAATTTGTATCTATTTGACCCACATAACCTAAATCGCCCCATTCGTAAGTAAAAGGATATTTTCTTTAATATCCATCCTAAGAATGGGTTTTTTTAGAAAGGCAGATTATATTATTAGAATAAGTTCCAAGCAGGAACCTCCAACCGGAGAACTACGTCATAGGAATCAAAAAAGTAAAGAGCCCAGGTAAAAGGTCTTTTTATTTTGTACAGACTTGTTATACATGGGACGTTAATTTGGGTCTTACGATTTATGAAGTATATGAAGGATTTCCATCACATTTCCTGTTAAGCTATTTCTTCAATTTGTATCTATTTGACCCACATAACCTAAATCACCCCATTTGTAAGTAAATCAGTTGAATCGTCACCTATTATCCAATTTATTAATCAACATATCAAACAATTAATAAGCACATTGATCCATCACAAATAAGTATCTGTCATAAGAACACTAATATCAAACCTCAAAACCAACACATATTAAAAAATCAAACAGCTTAAAACATCCATTATTTGTATGATAAGAGTTATTTATTTTATTTCGTTCTCCAGTGAAGAACAGCTAGACAAAATCAACTACTGGAAGTGTATCCAAAACTCAAATCGTACGCATAAACATTTTGTAAAAAACAAAGTATCCACAGATAAGAACAATAATTTTTCCCTAAACCCATGAGTAATGACTATAACCTCTTTTTAAACCGTAACAACATCAAGTTTTCCAATCAAACACAGATAAGATATCATTCTCGTAAGGGTACAGTTGGATGCACACTATATTGAATTGCAACTGAACTGCCACAGTTGGTGGATGATCTATGGGGCTTAGTAAAACAACTCAGAATATATTATCTTTATCTTCATCTTTATTATGAATATTTATAAACATAACTACATGGTAGAAGTGAAGGAAATATTTGACATCAACACAACCAAATAATGTAACAGACTTACCGGATTTGGAGCAGCCCACACAACAATAGACTGAAAAGTCATAACCTGTAAGACAATTAATTGACTTACTAATGCCTTAAATATATCATATAATTAACAGTTGATGTAGATATCATAAGCACATCCACACCCTATCTCGCTGAAATGTAGATATGTGAGCCCGGAACCGGACGAGTTTTGCCACTAAGACCGACGTTGATGAAGAAAGCAAAAAACGCAGATTTGAGAATACCACTGCCAATTGCTCGTAACCCTAAACACAACCAATATTATTGATTGAATATAAAAAAAAATAACATCGAATTCAAGTAGAATGGGACAAAGAGTAAACGGTTTTCAGTAGTAAAGTTGTACCTTGATAGGTTTCCGAAGGGTAAAGTTGATCTGTATGGCCTCTTGAACCTCCTTCATTAGTCCTTCCAAGTCCTATATATACAACATTAAATTAAATATAGTGACAGATAATTCATATTTCTTTAACCTTTTATGAACTTTAAGCAAATGTATCCCTCTAAAAATACTCAGACATACACCAAAACTTAAAAAGATAAAGGTTCAGAGAAGGGAGTAATAGCTACTTACAGTTAACACAGGCCAAATCCTACCCAAGGTGTAAAGATGATAGCCTCTTTACCATTTGAAGTATCTTACTTCTAGCTATGGATTACTACTGTATTTACCCATCTGCTTTCTATGGCCGTAGAAAATAGAACTTCCAACCTATGGTGAGGCAAATAGTGTTTTCATACCTTTGCTATCACTTCATAATTAGGAGAGACCACTTTCGTCAAAAAAACTTCCTCATCTCTTCCACACGCTGGTTTTACATTCTCACCATTCATGGGACTGACATTGCCAGCCAGCATACCGTAAAGTTCAAAAGACATCTATTAGAAACAAAAACCAATAGCGTCATTATTCTTAATAGAATCAATCCAAACGATAGTTGACTAACTTCTGTGAGTAGCACATATATAAGTAAATATCAGTAGCACATATATAAGTAAATATCAGGATAGTAGGAAACTTAAATGCAAACTCTAAAAAAAAAATATCCAACTTCAATCATAAGCCATTTCAAAATCCCAAAACAAAATACTACAGTCAAGTATTGTAAAAGAAAACAGAGGATTAATTAGTAGTTACATGCCTGTAATTTGTGGATATGCGATTCTTCATCTGATAATCTTCGAAACCCTAACGCATTCCGTGATTTTATTTAGGTTCTATAATCTGGTTAAAATACTGCGGCTGATTTTTTTATTCATTAAATTGAGGCCGAATTTTTTTGATCTAGGCCGAATTATTTGATCTATTCATTAACGTTTCAGTGTTGTTAAACTTCCAAAACAATTACGAATTTGAAGTTGGATTCAATATTCTTCACGGAAAGTATCGGCCGGAGGCTGTTAGGAAACGAAGGTGGAGCTGTTTAATGGAGCGTCTGGTTTTGATGGTGTTGATGCAGATATTTGGAGAAGGGGCGTAGGGTTTAAGATGGTGGAGAAAATTTGGCGATGATGAATTGAAAAGCTGTCGATAAGTATAATACTCCGTATATGTTTATTTTAGATTTTAGATGCAGATTTTTTATAAAATTAATTAAGGGTTTATTGTTTCGTTATGCTGTTAACTTTGAACTTTTTGCTATTGTATGCTCTAAACTTTCAAACTTTCTATTGTATGCTCTGAACTTTCAAAAACATTCTATTGTATGCTCTCAACTTTCAAATATTCTATTGTATGCTCTCAACATTCTAAAAACATTCTATTGTATGCTCTTAACATTCTAAAATCTTCTATTGTATGCCCTTAACTTTCAAACCTTCTATTGTATGTGTTAAACATTCTAAAACCTTCTATTGTATGATCTCAGTAACTTGAAAATAGGAATTGGCTGATGTTAGGGGTGTTCAATATTTGGTTTGAAACCGTTTAATCCAAAAATCAAACCGAATTAAAACAGAAAAAAATCGAACCGAATTCAAATTCGATTTTCGGTTCGGTTTCGGTTTAGAAAGGTTCGGTTTCAGTTAGGTTTTGGTTTTTGAATTCGGTTTCAGTTAGGTTTTGGTTTTCGAATTCGGTTTTTGTTCGGTTTTGAATTTTTGAATTCGGTTTAACCAATAACCGAATTCAAATTAATAATAACCGAATTCGAATTCAAAACCTTCTATTTTTCGTTTTTAACCGAAATCGAACCGAATTCGAACTTGGTTTTTGGTTAGGTTCGGTTTCTAAATGTGAATTCGGTTTTCGATTTTGTTCAAAAAATTTTCAAAACTGAACAACCCGAACCAAATAAACAGAGGAAATCGAAAACCGAAACGATGAACACCCTTAGGTCTGATGTGTATCCATCAACATCCTATCTCCAATGATGAGAGCAAAATGAAACAATAAACCCTTCAAACCTTTCTAAACCAAAACCGAACCGAAAAATCGAATTGAATTCGATTCGATTTTATTCTGTTTTAATTCGGTTTGATTTTTGGATTAAACGGTTTAAAACCATATATTGAACACCCCTAACATTAGCCAATTCCCATTTTCAAGTCATCGAGATCATACAATAGAAGGTTATAGAATGTTTAGCACATACAATAGAATGTTTGAAAGTTAAGAGCATACAATAGAAGATTTTAGAATGTTGAGAGCATACAATAGAATTTTTTTAGAATGATGATAGCATACAATAGAATATTTGAAAGTTGAGAGCATACAATAAAAGGTTTTGAAAAGTTCAGAGCATACAATAGAAGGTTTGAAAGTTGAGAGCATACAATAGCAAAAAGTCCAAAGTTAACAGCATAACGAAACAATAAACCCATTAATTAATACTCCGTATAATTAATATTTAAGGTTTAGGGGTTGAGTGTAAGTATGAACAAATTAACAAATTAATCTTAAGCGTTGATTAGTATGGAAAAACCCAATTAAGAGCCGGGATTGCCCCAAGCTATTCTGCTTTAAGTATATTTTATAGATTAACCCTATTAGTGGCATATATGCAATTCTCCCTTTATTTTTTTGTAAAAGATAGTTAGAACACAATAACTATAAAAGATGTCATATAAGGAATTTACAAACCGTAAAAGATATATGGATGGAATAAATAAATATATGTATATATATATACATTTAAATTTAAAAACTTCCTTGTAAAGGAACCTTGAACCTTCCATATATTATTTTATTTTATTTATAATTACGAATTACTAAAAAGTAGCCACGTATATAACTTATCACTTTGGATTTATTAATATTAATATTATTTTTAATAGAACGGTTTGTCTATCTTGATCCAAAAGAGTGCTTTGTTTTTGACGGTACCCACCAAACTTATTTCTCCTCACTTTCACCTGTAAAACGCACAGTAACCGCTCAAAAAACCACCAAAATTATACACTTCGTCCTTTAAATCTTCCACAATTGAGTACCCTTAAACACATTATCAACCCTTACAAATCAAATATCTTCAGCAAAATCGTTCAAGTTCATATTTAGGGAGAAAATTAGGGTTTTTGATTCGAAGCTCTACCCTCAATCTCAATTGTAAGTATTCTTACAATTTTTATTGATGTTGAGATAGTATTTTGATAAATCTCCGTCGATTATTACCTACTTTTAATGAAAAAGCGATGTTTAGTTTGTATGTGTATTATTTTAAGTAGGAAAATATTTTTGTAGGAAGTTTATACCCATTTAAACCTTATAGAGATCAGTTTATGTATGGGTGCTTCTGTTTTGTTTGTAGTGGGTCTGTATCCAATGGGTTTTGTCGATGTCAAAAGATTGTAGTTGTAGTAAGCTTTGGTTGGCGTTTTATGTTCAATAGGTGAATTTAATCTTCTGTATTGTAGTTGTTGGTCATAAGTGTGTTGGTTGGTTACATCTTTTCTATGTAGTGTTCTGTTGGTGTGTTGTGTCCTACCAAATTACTACTTGTAATTTGGTGTTGTTGTCTGTGTTGTTTTTGTATCCTATATCCTTTGTGTTTTCTCCATGGTAAAATGGTATTTTGTCTATCTCTTCCAAAAAAATAAACATTTATTCTGTCATTTTTTGTAAGGTTGCTTATTAATTTTCTAGGTCACTATAAGCTATAATATATATATATATATATATATATATATATATATATATATATATATATATATAAGGTCTCGAAGATGAAGGGGTAAACGAGGTTCAGCGAAGCAGCTGGAAAGTAATCCAGAGGACTCTTACTTTATTGACCTCGAGGAGCATGGAATACCTAGTGGAGTCAACAGTTCACGATTTATATCATTGTCTGCGAGTGAGGTGAAATCAGGTATACCTTATCATGTGGATTAGAATACTAAAACGACGCAAAAATTTGTTGGATCAGTTATGGCTAGCCACAAAGACACATTAGAATATTCCAAATGATGTGGCTAAATATGCAATGCTTAGAAAAGCTAATGATGCCTGGAGGAAACTAAAGACCACGCTAGTTACAACATTCATTAGGAAAGGTAAAAGACCACTTGGAGAATACTCATATCTGGACGATCCGTTGCTTCTAAAAACACGGCTGAGTTTATAGTACGTGTGATATAATACTTAATTAATATACTTATACGTTATGCAAGATTATTTTATTTTTCAGTTGTTACAATTAATTCCTTTTTGTTACTCTAATGAAAAGGCAAAAAGTATTAAGGCGAAGGCAAGTGCTTTGAAAAACACAAATCATACCCGAGCAGGCTATGTTGGAAAGAAAGCAAAATGGAGAGCGAAGAAAAAAGAAATAGTTCAACGGTACCCAGAACTAGCATTATTGAAGTCTGATCGTTATGGGCAGAACGCGATTAAACAAACTCACGAGCAAACAGTAGTTAACAGAAGCTCTTATTGAAATGCTTAAAGAGTTAGTAAGACATATATTAACAAGTTTTAAGTTTTATATGGATTGAATGTTCTAACAATTATGTCAATTGCATAAACAGGCACAAAAGGAGCGTGAAATGCTTGCTGATGGTAGCTTCCATGAAGCGTGAAGAGATGCGTCATCGGCGGTTAAAGGAAAAGAACATTCGGGAAGAACCGGAGCAGTGTCAAGCGTTGTGGGAATAAAGAAAGGCTTAGGAAGGGGAATAAGCGTAGAGTAGTAATTGAAGATATAGATGCCTTCACGAGTCATATAATGGAGAAAGCTAGGACTTAAATGGTAGAAAAATGGAATGGAAAAATTTGAGAGAAACCGTGAGGAGATGGAATCTGTAATGGCAACCTCCTGTTTCTCTCAAATTTTTCATTCCTAACTTCTGCCATTTCAGCCCTAGCTTTCTCCATTATATGACTCGTGAAGGCATCTATATCTTTAATTACTACTCTACACTTATTCCCCCATCCTAAGCCTTTCTTTATTCCCACAATGCTTAACACTGCTCTGGTTCTTCCCGAATGTTCTTTTCCTTTAACCGCCGATGACGCATCTCTTCCCGCTTCATGAAAGCTGCCATCAGCAAGCATTTCACGCTCCTTTTGTGCTTATTTATGCAATTGACATAATTGTTAGAACATTCAATCCATATAAAACTTAAAACTTGTTAATATATGTCTTACCAACTCTTTAAACATTTCAATAAGAGCTTCTATTAACTACTGTTTGCTCGAGAGTTTGTTTAATCGCGTTCTGCCCATAATGTAGTCAAACGAACGATCAGACTTCAATAATGCTAGTTCTGGGTTCCGTTGAACTATTTCTTTTTTCTCCGCTCTCCATTTTGCTTTCTTTCCAACATAGCTTGTTCGGGCAGGATTTGTGTTTTTCAAAGCACTTGCCTTCGCCTTATTACTTTTTGCCTTTTCATAAGAGTAACAAAAAGGAATTAATTGTAACAACTGAAAAATAAAATAATCTTGCATAACGTATAAGTACATTAATTAAGTATTATATCACACGTACTATAAACTCGATCGTGTTTTTAGAAGCAACGAATTGATCCCAATGTCGGTCGTCCAGATATGAGTATTCTCAAAATGATCTTTTACCTTTCCTAACAAATTTTGTAACTAGCGTGGTCTTTAGTTTCCTCTAGACATCATTAGCTTTTCTAAGCATTGCATCTTTAGCCACATCATTTGGAATATTCCATTGTGTTTTTGTGGCTAGCCATAACTGATCCAACAATTTTTGCGTCGTTTTAGTATTCCAATCCACATGATAAGGTATACGTGATTTCACCTCACTCAAAAACCAGGATCCAAATCGCGAACTGTTGACTCCACCAGGTATTCCATGCTCCTCGAGGACAATAAAGTAAGAGTCCTCTGCAATGTTTTTAAAACCGAAAACCGGATCGAATCGGAAAAGATCCCGGTTCCGGTTTGACCGGCCGGTTTGAACGCCCTAGTGTTGATGACATCTAGAAAGTAGATGACAGCTAGAAAGTAAAGAGTGTACTTTTATAGTTTTATGCTTTTGTAATTTTGTACGCATGCTTATCCAAACGTGTTAACTCTCCTCTCTGGCTCTCTCATTATTTATTCCTTCCCAATTCCACATCTTTATTTGTGGCCCCTTATTTTATTTGTGTATTTCTTCTACAGCTAACATCACATGATGAATACAAACAAAAAACATGAAAACCCAATAGTTCTAAAAATTCGTTCTCACAAACACACAAACCAAAACATACAAATCGGAAAAAATGCAAATATTCACTAACAAGGCCCATCCCCATCTTTGATTTCACCTTCATCCGCCATACACCACCTCCGTCCTGCACCGCCGTCCACCACCACCGCCATCCGCCACCATCATCATCATCATCATTGATTATAATATAACCCACTCTTTTGTTGATCACTAGTTCCAAAATAGCAAAAAGAAACTAACAATTTAACATCTAATTACATAAACGAAAGCTCAAAAAATACCTTATTGGATAAAGTGTGGTCGGAAAATCGGGCGGAGAAGGTGGGATGCGTAATAACAATTTAACCCACTCTTTTAAGGCTTTGGTTTGGTGGCTCGTGGGTGATGCTCGTGGGTGAAGCAGAAGGAAGGAGGTGGGCGGAGAGCACAGGCGATAGGTGGCGTAGGGTGGTGGTCGGATTCGATGGTGGTGGCGGGATAATCTTAGGGTTTTTTGGGTTGGGGTCGAGCGTGAATGAGAGAGAGAGACAAAAGGGGTTTTGATTTGATGATTCCCGATGTCAAAACATATACATATATATATTTGTTAATTGAATTTAAAAAAAATAGATTTAAAAGATGTTTTTTTCGGTTCCATCCGATTTCCAAAACCGGTTCAACCGGTTAGACCGGAAAATCGGCCGAGTTGAATTCTTTCTCTTTCCTTCCCATAACCGGTTCTGGTGGGACCGTTTTTGCTCCAAAATCCGGTTCAACCGATTTTAAAAACATTGGTCGTCTGGATAATTTTTCAGCTGCTTCGCTGAACCTCGTTTACCCCTTCCCCTTCGAGACATTATATATATATTATAGCTTATAGTGACCTAGAAAATTAATAAGCAACCTTACAAAAAACGACAAAATAAATGTTTATTTTTTTGGAAGAGATAGACAACATACCGTTACCATGGAAAAACACAAAGTATACAGGATACAAAAACAGCACAGACAAGCACACCAAATTACAAGCAGTAATTTGGTAGGACACAACACACCACCCGAACACTACATAGAAAAGATGCAACAACAAAACACAATTAAGACCAGCAACTACAATACAGAAAATTAAACTCGCCTACAGAAACATAAAACGTCAACCAAAGCACAATACAACTACAATCTTTTGACACCAACAAAACCCATTGGATACAGCCCCACTACAAACACAAAACAGAAGCAACCATAAATAAACTGATCTCTATAAGGTTTAAATGGGTATAAACTTCCTACAAAAACATTTTCCTACTTAAAATAATACACATACAAACTAAACATCGCTTTTTCATTAAAAGTAGGTAATAATCGACGGAGATTTATCAAAATACAATTTTATAACATTTACAGTTGAGATTGAGGGTAAAGCTTCAAATCAAAAGGCCAAATTTTCTCACTAAATATGATCTTGAACGATTTTGATTATTAAAGTGAGATTCTAAAATGAGGTTTTAAAGAGAGAAAGTAGAGAGTGTTTATGCAAAGATTAGGGCAATGTAAGCTCTTCTAGTACTTTCCTCAAAGTTCCATCACTATACTTAGATATCTCTATCTTTTCTCAAAAACTTCTTCTTGCCTTTATCATCTTTATACACCACTCCGAACTCTAGCTTCTCAAACACTGAATACAACTCTTCTTTTTAATCTGAACTCTATGTTGGTGAGGCTTAGTAAGATTGATCATTCTTTCCCAACCCATCTAAAAGTCATAGAAATGTGCTTTAGTCACTCTATACTTCTTAAATCTTTCAAAACCTTCAAGTGCTCTTCTGATTGTATAACACTTTTTCTTTCTGTTATTGACTTCGTTGTACAGAAATTCCAAATCATTTTATCTTTAAATGAATTAGATCAGGTTCAAAAAATTTATATTCATTGAAGTCGGATCTCAGCACTATCCAGTAAGCAACTTGAAACTTTATGAAATTCTCTATCTCCATCCCACAACAAACCAGTTATTCTATGTCTTGAATCAATTTTGTCATTTGGTTTTGCATGATTGTTCACAACATGGAAGTATTCAGTCCGAAGCCTTCCTTTTACTGAGATGTGATACATCATGTTCCATTTCTCGTGGAAGATTCACAACTTTCTTGCAAAAGATCATGTCAGCATTATCTTCTAAGAATCGTGTTTTAATTGTTCTAAACACTTTTTCTTTTGGAATTATAAGTCTTGAATTTGCCATAGATTGGCAAGAGTTGAGGAAAGGAAGTTTTGATCTTTTAAAAATTCAAGAACCATCACACAAAACAGATTTTGAAACATAAGTGAATATTGAAGTTCTCAAGAAATAAGTGTTGACGATTTTGGATCCTAGTAGAGAAAATGAAGAAGCTTTCACTGAATTTTATAATGAATATTTTGGAGATAAATGATCAAAGATTGATACAACAATTAGTGCTGAGGAAGAAGAGTTGGTAGCACAACATGATGAATTTTCAAGTTTTCAGAAAAAGAAGGGAAAGCAAAAGAAATAATTTTTTCATGCGGAAATATTGTTCAGCGAAGACTTATAATTCCAAAAGAAAAAGTGTTTAGAACAATTAAAACACCATTCTTAGAAGACAATGCTGACATGATCTTTTGCAAGAAAGTTGTGAATCTTCCACGAGAAATGGAACATGGTGTATCACATCTCAGTAAAAGGCTTCAGAATACTTCCATGATGTGAACAATCATGCAAAACCAAAGGACAAAATTAATTCAAGACATATAATAACTGGTTTGTTGTGGATAGAGAAAGAGAATTTCATAATGTTTCAAGTTGCTTACTGGATAGTGCTAAGATCCGACTTCAAAAAATATAAATTTTGTGAACCTGATCTAATTTATTTGAAGATAAATGATTTGGAATTTCTGTACACCGAAGTCAACAAAGAAGTAAAAAGTGTTATACAATCAGAAGAGCACTTGAAGGTTTGGAAAGATTTAAGAAGTATAGAGTGACTAAAGCACATTTCTATGACTTTAAGATGTTGGAAAGAAACAGCTATTTGATCAATCTCACTAAGCCTTACCAACATAGAGATCAGATTGAAAAGGAAGAGTTGTATTCAATGTTTGAAAAGCCCGAGTTCGGAGTGGTGTACAAAGATGATAAAGGCAAGAAGTTTTTGAGAAAAGATGAGATATCTAAGTATAGTGATTGGAACTTTGAGGAAAGTACTAGATAAGCTTACAAAGAGGAAAGAGCAATTGATTGATGAAATAAAGAGACCAAAACATCATTATCTTGAGTCAAGCAAAGAGAGTAATACGAAAGCAATGATGAAAGCTATTCAAGATAAACTGAATTATCGAAATCAAATCAGAAGAATTGAGCGGCTGCTGAAGATGTAATCACTGAAACTCAAATGCATTCTCTAATTTCTGAAATTCAAGCACATTCTTTAATTTCTGAAATTCAAGCGCATTTAGCACATTTTCAATCACTGTGTATCAAGGGCAATGTTAATCACTGAACACAGCAGAGATATACAATCAAGCAATTCATCGCATAACCCAACCATCTCTGACCTAAGCATTAAATACAATTGCAAGAACAGAAACAGATCAATTAATCATATCAAACATTTTTTCAAACCCTAGATCTGAAATCTACATGAAGCAAATCAAATTGAGTACAAGATTATCACAGATAACAAGTATACATCATAGTCTTGAACACATTTGCACTGAAAGATCCTAATCACGAACACCAAATAAGACCCGAGCACAAATATCACAATTAATCGATATAAGAAGAATGTAAAGAACAATTAATCCGTACCGATTGTGCGTAATTATTAGCTGAGTCGTTTGCACAAAGAATCAAAAATTTTTGTTAACAATCCACTGAGTTAGGAGTTATTAAAGAAGCCAGCAAGAGTATTCGTGTTGGATGGGTTTTGCGCAGAAGATATTGTAGAGAGAGAGTGAGGACTGACGCGTATGTGTTTGGGTATCAAATTATTCGGTGAGTTTGGTACTTTGGTTGGACACCTATCCTCAAATGGGAGTTGATAAATAGTGAAGCATGCAAAAACCTGTGTACGAAACAATTTAGATGTTGTATTTATTTATCAGCTCCCTACTCAGATAAATAAAAAGATACTTTTACCGGCATATAAAAAAATAAAACACATATAAATTCAACGATCTTAGGCGCATTTCAATACTCCCTCCGTCCCAAAATAATTGTCACCGACAAAAAAACACGCAGTTTAATAAAAACACAATCATTGCTGCTTTATTTTTCTTACTTCTGGCAGAAAGACAGTTTTACCCTTAACCAATTAATTAATGTTTTCTTAAAAATTTGAAATAATAATTTCAAGTAAGGGTATTATGGTAATCACGATCAAACTTCTCTATCTAATTTTAAAGGTCGACAATTAATTTCCAAAAAATGAAACATGGATTATAATTTTGGGATGGAGGGAGTACAAAATATAAAATCTTTTTGTTCTTTTCTAAATAGTATTTGTTAAACCTATAAACTAAACTAGTTGTTATTGACATAAAAAAATTGAGGATCTTTTATGTGTAATAAAGGTGAGCGGAGGAACACATATTCACAATTTACTTCAATTTGACAAATGCATCATAGACTTGTAAACTTGTGCATTAAACTTGTAACTACACACTTTATTAAAACGAAAACTTAAAACTAAACTAATTATTCACACTAGAAAAAATATCTTTTTTGTTATTAGCCTATTTACAAATTAAAATCAACTCAAAATCTTCTTGTGGTTTTCGAAACTATTTATAAAACGAAAATCTTGTTGTGTTTTTCAAAAGTATTTATTAAATGAAAATCTTTTTATGTTTTTCGAAAATATTTACAAAGTGAAAATCTTTTTGTGTTTTCCCAAACTATTTAAGAGCTTAACAATATTTACAACAAAACGAACCATTTATTTCTCCCCCTCAAAATATTCAGTATTTTAACTTTTATTGAAAAGAAATAACATTTAAAACTATACATTTGTAAAATACGAATTATAGTTTAATAGAAAGCATGCCCAACTTAGATACCAAACACTGAAACCGTTTTTCATCTAAAGGTTTGGTAAATAAATTGGCTAATTGATAATCCATTTTTACGTAGTAAAGTTCAATGTGACCTTTTTCAATATTATCTTTTATATAATGATACCGAACATCAATGTGTTTTGTTTTAGAGTGCTGAACCGGATTGCATGAAATAGCAATTGCACTCTGTGAATCACAGTAAATTGGAATCTTGTTATAATGGAAACCGTAATCCATTAATTGTGATCGCATCCAGAGAACCTGTGAACAGCAAACGGCTGCTGCTACGTATTCAGCTTCCACGGTTGAAGTTGAGACACAGTTCTTGGATGTCCAGCTCACCAGTTTATCTCCCAAGAAACGAACTTGTCCTGATGTACTCTTTCGATCTAACTTACAACCTGCATGATCTGCATCTGAATAGGCTGTTAGTTCAAAACCAGTGTCCTTCGGGTACCACAAACCCAAATCAATAGAAAATTTGAGATGTCTCAAAATTCGTTTGACAGCTTGGAGATGTGATTCCTTAGGAGCCGCCTGGTACCGAGCACAAAGACATGTTGAAAACATTATATCCGGACGACTTGAAGTTAGATACATATCATACTCCTATAAAGAGTTTGATCAACTGGAGTACCACTTGGATCGGGATGTATTTAAAATCGAGCTTCCATGGGTGTTAATATTGGTTTACAGTCAAGCATGTTAAACTTTTTCAAGATATCAAATATGTATTTTGATTGATTGATAAAAATATCAATTGATAATTGTCTAACATGTAAACCAAGGAAAAAATTCATTTCACCCATCATGCTCATTTCAAATCTTGAGATCATCAATGATGAAAAGTTTTTACAATATTTAGCATTAGTGGATCCGAATATAATATCGTCAACATATATTTGTATGAGGATTATATCCTTATTATGTTTCTTAAAGAAAAGAGTAGTGTCAATAGTACCCTTTGTAAAACCTGATTGTACCAGAAAAGTGGACAAGACATCATACCAAGCACGTGGAGCTTGTTTTAAACCATCTAATGCCTTATCCAACCTGTACACATCAATTGGACGTTTGGGATCAACAAAACCATCAGGTTGTCCAACATAAACCTCCTCTTTAGCACACCATTTAGAAAAGCAGTCTTCACATCCATTTGATAGACTGTGATATTCTTGTGAGCCGCGTAAGCTAAGAATATCCGAATCACTTCAATCCGTGCAACAGAAGTAAATGTCTCATCGAAGTCAATTCCCTTTTGTTGACAATATCCTTTGGCTAGAAGACGTGCTTTGTTCCTAAAAACGACACCCATTTCATCCTTTTTATTCTTTAACACCCACTTAGTTCCAATAATAGATTTCCCATGAGGACTAGGAACTAATCTCCAAACTTTGAGTCGATCAAATTGATTGAGTTCATCTTGCATAGCCAAAATCCAATCATGATCGGTTAAAGCCTCTTTGACAGTAGCAGGCTCAATGGAACTCTAGAAATTGGAGTAAAAACATTCATTCTGTGTAGCTTTTCTTGAAGAAGAACTTATAGCTGAAGAAGTTGAATGAATCCATTTTCTATCGTAAGGTGGATGTTCATACTCAAAGTTATCCAAGGATGTATCAACATAGGTATAAAGATTCCGAGTGTCGGAAGAAGTTGTTTTAGATATGGTTGGAGTGACAAATTCTTTCAATTTGGGAGGTGGAAGTCTTTCTCGAGTAGACCTTCGTAATTGAACTTCTGGTTGTATAACTGGTGACGATTCCACATTTGGTTGTGGTTCAGAGGGTATGTTTTCATGAGATTCAGATGAGCTTGTAAATTCTAGGGAGTCTACATGGTCATTTGGTTCAGTTGTGATAGAAACTTCATCTTCTGAACTTGGTTGTTCTTCTGGAATTGATACTTGAGGATGAGAAACAGAATTTGAACTTTCAGGAGTCTCTAGTGCAATGTAAGCTTGAGTATTTGATGCACCAAAGAAGTCATCATAGAAGTAAGTGAAAAGTTCAGCAATCTCGTCATATTGTTTGTTTGAAGTTTCTGTCTGAGTGCTTTAGGCAACATTTAAACCGAGTTTTGAATTGAATTGTTCAAAAGCCATTTCTATGACTTCATCGAATTTGACATTCATACTTTCATTCACAATTCTAGTTCTCTTGTTGTAGACTCTATAGGCAATAGAATTCTTTGAATATCCGATAAACATGCCTTCATCACTCTTAGTAGAAAACTTTCGTAAATCTTCACGATCATTCAAGATATAACATTGACATCCAAACACTCTGATAAACTTTACATTTGGTGGACGGTTGTTAATTAACTCATATGGTGTCTTAGAAAATTGCTTGTGTAGAATTGATCTGTTCTGGGTAAAACAAGTTGTATTTATAGCGTCCATAAGAAAAGTGGCAACCTAGCATCAGCTAACATTGTTCGAGCAACTTTAACAAGTGTACGATTTCTTCTCTCAACCACACCATTCTGTTCAGGAGTTCTTGCAGCGGAAAATTGATGTGTAATACCAACCGACTCCAAATATGCTTTAAGTGTAGAATTCTTGAATTATGTTCCATTGTCAGAACGAATTGATCGGATAGGAAGTTGTAGGCTGACTTGTGTTTGCTTTAAAAAGGTTATGAGAATACTAGGAGTTTCAGCTTTGGATCTTAAGAAGAATACCCAAGTGTATCTTGAATAATCATCAACAATCACTAAGATATACTTTCTCCCATTTATGGTTTGAACTCTCATCGGACCACACAAATCCATATGGAGTAGATGAAGTGGTGTTTCAGAACTTGCAACTTGCTTTGAAGAATGAGATGAGTGTTTCATCTTTCCTAGAGCACAGGCACAACATACACCATCTGAAACATACTTAGCATCTGGTAATCCTTTGACATTCCCAGACTTAGCTAAGTCATTGATGAGATCGTGACTTATACATTGATGAGATCGTGACTTATAAACAATTTTAGGTAAGTTTTCGCTATTAACAACTTATTCTAATGTAATACTCCGTATGTCCCAAATCAAATGTCCGCAGATAAAAAATATACAGTCCAATAAAAATATAATCATATAGTGCGTACTTCATATTAAATGACATTTACCTCTGGCTAATTAATTGATTTTGCTAAAACAAATAAGTTAATTGTACACATGTACTATTTTTTAAACGCTTTTAAAACGTGTGAAAAACATAATCAAGTTTTTCATATATATTAATGGGTATAGAATGTTCACAATAGATAACATTGGAAAACACTTATAAGCGTATATATTTTTTTTTCTACTACTCTATTATAAGTATGAAAACTACTTTGATTAATTAATTTTTTTCGCAGTTAACAATGTGAATATTTTCTGGGAAATCAATTTTTTTACCCATTTTTCTTAACCTACTTAAAATTTTATCCAAAAGAAAAAAGTTGTTAAAATTATACCCATCCCACACACAAAGCGCAAATTGCCCTTTATGCCTGCACGTAGATCTTTGCGCGTGCATGTTGTTGCTGGGTACGACAGTCTATACTCGGGGCGCAAAAGGCTTTTGATCTTTGCATGTAGACTTGGGCCTTGGGAGTTTAGTTATGGGCAAACGCAAAAATAAATGGGCGGGCATAAAAAACATATGGCGGGCTCAAAAATCTGAGGCGGGCACAAATTGATGCAGGTGGCGTTTTACTTAGAAAAGATCAAATACGTTATCTTTTATTATTTGTTTAAATTTCAATTTCCTAGTTTATCTTATTTGTTTCCTACTTTATATTTTGTTTAGTATAAATAGGGATCTAGGGTTTCATGTTTTAGTCAGTTTTGTTGATTATTGAATATTAAGAACATTGTTCTTGGAACCATTGGTTCGATTTATCGTCTGTGTTAATCATGAGTCTCTCGAGCCATTGATCGCTTACAAAAACTACATCACAAATGGTCTCAGCAGGAGCAAAAATCTACGTGCGGGCGCAAATGTGGATGTCTCGTGCATAACCCGACCACACAAGGCACGTGCGAAGATCTACGTGCAGGCGCAAAGCGCAATTTGCGCTTTGCGTGTGGGATGGGTATAATTTTAACAAACTTTTTCTTTTGGATAAAGTTTTAAATATGTTAAAAAAATGGTTAAAAAAATTAATTTCCCTTAACGTATTTTCTACATAGGCGTGAACAACTAAATAAGAACATTTCTTTACGGCACGTTTCGGGGAATTGAAATGAAATGCAAAGAAATGAAATTGAAGGAGAAATGTAACGAATTCCATTGTTTGGTGTCGACCGAAAATTGAACCAGGAAATAAGCACCGAATTCATTTCCTGTGGTTGGTAACAAAATGTAAGAGAAATGAAAATAGATTGAAGGTGCTAAAAAGAATTTGTGTGCTTGTCATTTACAATTTTTTCATGTAATATAATAAAAACTATAAAATGAGAAATGAAAAATCACATTAATTCATCCACAAAATCAAATCTCAATTTATCAACGTGTATCTTCCATTTGTATGTTTATATGAAGAAGAGAAAATTATATATATACCAAACTTAAGTTGAATAATATCATATTTCATATTTACCAAAAACACAAATATTCAATGCCATGATGTACAATACTTTTTAAACATGTTTTGAAAAATATGTAATTATGCAACTCAACTTGTCAGCTTGGGTATATAAAACAACAATATATGCATACGAGTTGGTTACTGTGAAACAAAACATTAAATAAAAAATATATAAAAAAAGTAGGCCATTCGAGATGTAGTATGCCCACGCTTTTCGACGGGATAGAATTAATCTAAGATCGACTTTAAATTATTTGATTCACTTAAGCCAATTATTTGTAAAACTTTATAATTTTATACTATGAACGTGTAATGATTTAAGTTAAATATTATATTTTTCATTTCCATTGATACATAATATAACACCCCTCATTTCAATACAGTATTTAAATGTATTTTACATCGGAAGCGTATGTCAAATCACATTACTTATTAGAGATATAATTAAACTCACAATATTTCAAAACATATTATAAACAACTGGGTGTTATATAAAATTCAAAACATAACTTTTGGTTATCAACCCAATATCAGAGTTTACATCCGGTCAAACATTCCTTCCAATCAACAATCTTCTTGCCCACCCATTGTATATACACAATAACCTGCAAGAAGGACTGTGGTAGGGTTAGCATAAAACTAAGTGAGCAAACATATAAACAACAGTCTAACTTAGCATAACAACTCTGTTCACATTCAAGTATCGTAATTAAACGAGATCACAGAGTTTCTAGAGTCCTTGGGGAAACCTTCTGCCAAGAACATTCAAGTCTATTTCAATGAGATAACATCTCAATACAATCACATAAAATGAGGATCGGTGGCTCTGGAGGAACCATAATACCCAGGGATTCTCCAGGAACACTTAGCGTCAATCCGTATGGTCAATACAGAATAGACCGATAGTTTGGTACTAATCACATACGACCTAATTTCCTATTAACGATAAGTATAAGGAAATTCCTGTCGTGATTCAATAGTAACCAAACCCAACTTTCAAGTTGACCTCAAGTCTGATGCCCGAAGGCCAAATATAGCATGTGATCACATATTCAATTAGGTCAACTTATCAGACTAACCAGTCTATCAACAGTATTATTACTAACAACCATAATCATAATGGATAACAAACACAGTAATAATACGTTACTTATTGTAACCAAACCTGTTACAACTAAATCACACTGAGGTTATAGATCCACTCACCAAATACCTCAGCAACAAGCTCAGAGGTGTAATGTTACTGAGCCTTCTCCACATCTGAAATTACAATCAGATAAACAATGAGTTAGTAACTCATTAATAACAATAAGCCTATGTTATAATCACATAACATATTACAATATTTCATTATTCAACGTATAATATCAATATGATAATAACCATCAAATGATAATTAACATTTATATCATTTCATCTAAAAGTGTAATAACCATTTATCACTTTTATTACTAGGTTATAATCAACAACTATATCACTTATGCACTTTTAGAATTTAAAATACAAAATCTGCTGAAATAACACTAGGACACGCCGTGTCCCTTTAGGACGCACCGCGTCCTCTTCATGGTTGGGGTTCTGGTCAAAGTTATACATTAGGACGCGCCGCGTGGTTAAGGACACGCCGCGTCCTAAGGTTTTACAATCCACACGCCGCGTATAAATAGTACACGCCGCGTTCTAATTTTATGATCCACGCGCCGCGTACAAGTAGTACGCGCCGCGTCCTTCTTCCCTTCCCAGCGATCTTCGTCCTGTTCAAACCTTAACTCACAGGTATAACCATCAAATCACCAAAACTTCGTTTTCAAACAGATTAAAACCACTAGAAACATCAGGTAATCATCGTATAACACTCCTAACATGTTTCTAACATTCAATTCTTCCAAATCATCAATTTCAATCAAATGGAAATAATTAAACTTACCTCTCAATTGAAGAATCATTGAATTGAGATAGTGATTAGGATGAAACTAGAATCAATCACAGCTCCAAATTCGATTTCAATTTGTTTCCTAAGTTTTGATTTGGATTTGTAAGATTTCTTGGTGATTTTCAAGTTTCTTATGAAACTTTCCTAAAGAGGAAAGTGATATATAAGGCGGCTCCTCAAACCGACTTCAAATATACGGGTATAATTTAATACCCCATCTCAATCTATTGTCTGGAACCCGAAAACCATTTGCGAGTCCAAATCTTTTATTTTACCGATAACTTTATTAATTTAAAACAATTAATAATTTACTTGCCACATTGGAATATTGACTCCTATTCCAATCAATTTCAACTAGTTCAACCAAATATTATTTCCAAACACATTAAATAATAATTTAAAATTCTAGGAAATAATATTAAACAACTAGGTCCATTTTGAGGATGTTACACATAACCACTACTTTATCCACATAAAATAAGCTATCATTCATACTTAAATTTTTATTGTTGTATATCAACTATTTTTAGTTTTTATTTGTATAACATAAACTATTTTTCTCACTTAAGTTTATTGTTGAGCATTGAAATTGTATAAAAAGGTATTATTGTTATATATATTTTTTAAAACTGATTATTTTCACTTATGTTATACGGTCATGTGTAACTTATTATCATATTAAGTGCAAAATGACTCGGTGAGTTAGATAGTCGAACTACATTGAAATATAAAAAAATTCTAGTTATATCGACATCTAATCTTCTTTATATCTATATAGATATACATAAGTTATAAATATATGATATGATTAAGGACACTAAAAATAACCACAAAAGAAGCAAGAAATTGACTTTTTTTTAGTCTTGTAAATAGCATATTGAAATAGTTTTGGTAGGGAATAATAATATTATACAATCGGACTATTATTCACATTATACATATGGTCAAATAGTCAAAAGTTTGTTAGTCCATAAACTTTTAAAAAATAAAAAATACAAATAAAATGTGCATATGCAAGGTTTTGAACCTTGATGCTTTGTTGAAATACCAAGGTTTCTAACCATTGGACCAAAGTAACTTACATTTAATAAAGCTTTACAATTATTATGTAGTTATAGTTTATTTAAGATAAGACAAAAAAGTTATTATTTATAGAGTTCAACAATTGATATTAGGGGATACCTATATTATTAAACAATATATGTTTAATTATTTTAATTATACATTTTAATAGCTAGGGGTAAGATTGACAATTACAACATTTTAAATTCAGCCTTTAAGGCTTTGCTCCTGAGATTTTGATAGAAAGAAAAGAAGAGAAGAGAATATAAAACAATAGAAAAGAAAAGAAGATGAAAAACACTTTTGCGTTCCCGAGTTGAAAAGAAAAGAAAAGAAATTGAAAGGTTTTGTGTTTCTGAGTTGGAGAGAAATGAAAGGAAGTGACATAATATAGCTTTAATATTATTCTCTCCTTCCAAATCTTCACAATTTTGGAGAGAAAGTTTGGGGAGAAAAGATGTCTAAATCCTCCTCCCATTTCTCTTCTCTTCTTTCCAAATAAAAAATTCGAGAACACGATTTGATTTTTGTTCTTCCCACTTCTCTTCCCTTCTCTCGAAAATACAACTTGGGAGCAGCCCAAATTTCGTTTGTTTAAAATGCTAGATTTAATACACATTAATGCACTAATTAATACCAATCAATTAGTATTTCAAGCGTTACATCCGCCAAAATATTGATTTCTGGGCAAAGTTGTTAATTAATAGATATATAGAAACTGATGATATACCCACAAAATGTTGATGCACATAAAGTATTGATTCATATATAATCAAATCTTGATTCACATATATTCGAACAATGATTCACATCAATTTTTTATGATTCATAACCCTTAAAATTTGGATACACAAATCTAACGTGGTGATGCACTGAATAAGTTTTTATTTTTGACGTACATACAACACATATTTAACGAACTACAACTGAAAAGCCATGAACATAGATTTTCTTGTGTTACATATTGAGGATTACATATAGGCTATACACAACCATTTTCGGTGATTCTTTTGATTGAATATAAAAAGAAGTAAAAAAGGGCCGATTGAAGCCACACTCTTGCCATTAGATCTCATGGATGTTGGATGTAGAGATAGAAACATAGAGATAAAGAGAGAAGAGCAATGCTATAATCACATAACATTCGATGAATACTTCCATACCATATGAGTTGATGTTGTAATTTTACTAAAATAATAAATTAAAGAAGTTTATTATGAATTTATTATTTATCTAGTTTATGTGGAAGTGTGAAACTGTTTTTGGTTTAATATTGACGAACATAGTTTTGTGAAATTATGTTTAGTTTACCTGTTATGAAGAAAGCAAAGGGAGCTCCATAATATTTTAATGTATATAGTGATGATGTTAACGAAGAAAACAAAGGGAGGTCATTGTTTCTTTGGTTTCTGCTGTACATTGCATCTCCGATGAGATATTTATTGCCATTTGTTAGCTGAAAACTTCTTGATTTTCCAACGAGGGCAGCATAGTCATTTATGTGGTAACTTTTTCTAAATACTTTGAATAAAACCGTGAACCAAACATACGATAGGGTTTTAAATTCTAGGATTCTATCCCTTGGGATTTCAAATTCTTCGATATTCCAAATCCTGGGATTTCAAATCCCCGAACCAAACGCCACCAAAGAGTGTATCTGTTGAATAAAATAAATTAGTACAAAGTTTTATATAATCTCTGACTTGGTGACCTTGACTCAACGAGCATATTTCATCACTTGAATGTTGACTGTGGTTTCTTGAGCCCTTAAAACTCCACGTATACCTATTATTTCTGAATACAATACAAAATACTACACCAATAATTAGAACCAAACTTTTTCGTTAGTAACTAAAAAAACATTCATAGTGTCCCTTTGTATTTTACATGTGTCTTGTCACAAATAATAAGCATATGTGCTGTGTACATATGTGCATGAGTTAGTGATTGACTCAATTCTAGTTAGTCACAAGTTCAAATTCCTACACCACCAAAAAAAATCCGTACACCATCAACACTGTTTTACAGTGTTGTACCATATAACACTATAAAACACAGTTAGTGGTGTACGAATCATCACCCTTACATTAAAGGTAGCCGTAGGGGTAGTAATTACTATAACTCTATTTGTTATTCAGAGTGTAAATTTCTTAATTAAAATTTGCATTATTAATTTATTACTTTCTCAGTTTGTGCTATAAATAACCGTGTTACATGTCTCTTCAAATTCTGAAGCCGTCGCTCTGATTAGCCAAGTTAAATACCAATGTTGAAAGGGATAATAATTAAAGTAAAAGAAAAGGTGAAGGTTAAAAATGAGATAAATGGCATGCAAGGCACCAATTGGATGACATGCAGAAGTGTAACGTGTTTGGCATTCCCATTAAAAAAAAAACAAAAAAAGAGAGGCATTAATTAATTATGAAGTATTTAGTTGGGACACAATTCCCATGCACTACCTCACTCACTCACACTACTTTTTTTTTAAAACTAATTAACCTTGTGTAATCCACTTGTTTCACTCTAGAGAACAGAAGTGAAAAAAATGGGGATGAAGGGACACCCACAGAGCAACTGCGGCGTCGGTGGCGGCGGAGGTGGTGGTGGAAATGGGTGGATGAAGAAGAAGAAAGTGGCAATGATTGCGGTGGTGATTTTGGTTGGGGTGATGGGAGTAATGGTGGTTCAGAAGGTGAGAGACAGGAGGCTGTATAACCTTGTTATTAAAGACAAAGATCGTCAAATTCTCTCTCTTCACCTTCTTTTACAGGTACCTAACTAACCTTACTTTCATAATCAAACCTCGTTTTGGATAGAGTGATCGTACATTACCAAAAATTCTTCATTCATATGTAAGATGTACCGTATATACAACATTATAAAGCAGAGTTAGCGGTGTATGAAATTAATTTTTTGGTGTAAGCATCACGCGTTAGAAAATTGCAGATATATATATATATATATATATATATATATATATATATATATATATATATATATATATATATCCCACAAGATTGCAGATAATGTGTTCTTGTGATGTTTAATTACTCCTCCAATTATATATATAATATAAGAATAATCACATTAATTTTGCAATGAATAAAAAGTGCCATTTTGTTACTACCAACTTGAGCCAAGCTCAAACCCAGATATCACAGGCTGTGGCGCTCAAATGCATCTCTTGAACCATGCAGTAAAGCCGTTGAAACAAAATTTTATGTTGTTGCTAATACAATCAGTACGTCTATGGTTAACTGTGCAGAAAGAAAGGCAATATTCAAAAGAAAACAAGAGGAAGAATCAAGATTTGAATGCAAAACTATACTCCCTTCGAACCCAGAAGTTTGAACTCAATAACAAGCTCATGGAGATGCGTTCAACCATTGGTTCCATGAAAGATGAACAACGCGCCCTGGAGTTGGCAATCGATGAGAAACAGAACGAGATCAAACACAAAGAATCTGAACTCAAAGATTTGAGAAGTAACCTCCAGACTCCACCTAAAATATGGTCGGTGAGTTCTGACGACCCATCAAACCATGAAGTGAACTCAACCATTAAGATATCATCCACTAACATCAGCTCATGGTTTGGTCAGTCTAGCAATAGGCATAAACCAAATCAAGAAAGTGATGTAGAGGGTAATAGGAGAATCATAAACCCCAATGCCACAGTTCAAAAGCCTAGAGATTCAGGACATCTTGACAGTTCAAGAGACTATGAAGTTCAGGATCTCACTGTGGACCATAAAGAGGATGCAAAGATTGAAATGTACAACACCACTGACAAGGTAGGTTCTGACGATAATGGTCCTGGTTTAAGTTTTAAGGCAAGAAGGTCCTTTATTGGAGTAAGTGAAAGTCAAATGGTCAAAGAAGAACAACATGCCATAGGCTCAATCGCCCAAGCTGATAGTCAAACTGAAGAAGGTCGACCTAAAGCAAACCGAGAAGAAAAACCAACAGAAATCACACGACTCGTCTCTGGGAAAAGAAGCATTAGTCAAGAAACAAAAAGGAAAGCTGACAGGATATATGAAGATGAAGATGAAGAAGAAGTGGATAAAAAATCTTCAATGGAATCTAGCAGTGGCTCAGAGGCAGATCAAGATTACAAGGAAGAAACAGAAGACTGATCAAAATTTCATCAAAGCCTCGTACCATGCAAGAAGATGAAGATGAAGAAGAAGTGGATAAATTGATTTATCTGATTTCAGATGAGTGGTTGAACTTGAATGTAATTCACTTTTAAGACCATCTTTGGAACTGATTATTAAATCTACTAACTGAAGCTTAAGATTCTAGAGTATAACTAAAAACTGAAAGAATGATTGTTATTCAAATATGTTTTCGTATTTATGCAATGTACGATGGACTGGCAAGTACAAGTGCTCAAGTCTGCCCAAATACTCAATTAAATTTCTGGAAAAAGGTCAAAACACTCTAGGATCCCATCAAGGAAAGC
Source organism: Helichrysum umbraculigerum (assembly GCA_949592205.1). Classification (NCBI taxonomy): domain Eukaryota; kingdom Viridiplantae; phylum Streptophyta; class Magnoliopsida; order Asterales; family Asteraceae; genus Helichrysum; species Helichrysum umbraculigerum. The sequence goes on along the minus strand of CATIUR010000004.1, from coordinate 101,616,189 downwards.
TGAATTCCAGAAGATATTGCATTGACACAAGAAAATTATTAGCAAAACATGTCTGGAGCAAATTGCACCCTCTTAGTTGGCCACTTCCACCAATTTCTGCCACACACACAAACAAAAGTCAGATTTTTGATATAAAAAACGCTTAGGTTTGTAAAATTTATATTATCAAAACAGTCACGTAGCAGCAGACTAGCGTCAAATAGTGAAGTTACATATGCACCAGTCATGAAAAGGTCAATTTTATCAAATGCTAAGATTTGTGAATTTATATATTATTGAAGCATACAGTATTGGGGTTCAATTTATACTAGTCCAAGGAAAGTGTATGACTGGTAATAACTACTATTTGAGCTACTTGCCAAACATAAACTAATAGAAGGCTACCTACTTTAAACTTTGAAGATGCAGAAACTACATAAACAGAAACATAGGGTGCATTTAGTTGCAGATATAAGTCTTCATTTTTTATTCAGCTTTTCTAGAATATGATAGGTTTTTAAACTCTAGAAAATTGGGAAAATTTTACAAACATGTTAAATATTTCAATTTAAAAATCAGAAAACAGAAAACTTATTCTATATCTAGATAGGAAAATACCCCGTTGTTATAAACAGTATAAAGGAGTACAAAATGTAATTATAAACTAAAAAGTGTGCTTTCTCTTTTCAGCATAATTATCTGAGAAGATTCATATTCGAACACATTATCTATCTTCCAAGTTTTTCATAAAACTAATTATGGATACCACTACCATTTTTCCATAACAAAACACACTCATATGTCATAACTTTGCCCACTTCTAAATACATTGTAGCAAAACATATATATGTAGACAGACTGATATCACACTACAAAACAGTGGTGTTTTATAAATCACATTTCTTTCACACTACAAAACAGTGGTGTAAAGTTAAGTAAAGAACATAACTAAGACGAAAAGAAAGTTAACCATGCGGACAAGTAATCAGAGTTGCTGGCACATTAGGATATTAGAAAAAATGGGACAAAAAAAACTCCAAGTCACTAATGAATTCAAACAACTAAAATGTACCTCCTCTTTCTTTCCCCCTGAAAATGCCTTGTATCCACCGTAGATAGCCAATCCCCAGCCAGTCAAAGAGATGATAACAAACTGCAACATAAAAAAGTTCGTACAATGAGTACAAAAGGCAAAAGCATTTAGACCATTATCTTGATTCTTTCAGACCTAAAAAAATGATATGAACTAGTAATTTATTTGATTATATCCAAAATAATTAGAGGATCACTGGAATCTACAGCCAATTCCACATATTTGACTAAGAACAAGCATTGTACCATAGATGTTCCCATTCGCTAGATCATAAGCAAGTGAAAGCCTCAAGAAATATCCAATACTGACCATTCATCACCATTATTAGGTGTGCATACAATTTGTGAGCTCCTTAGAAGTTATGAACATTTAAAAGTAGACTACCCAGAACGTCTGGCCATGGTTAAAAGACATATTGGAGGTTTAAGTAAGCCAACTACTCTTAACTTGGGGCATTGCAGAAAGCCATAAGTATACTCTCAAGTCATGTTTAGCTTATCTAAGCACTTTGTTGATGTCATTCACATTATTTAGCTTAAAACGAAATATCATAACTCTTCAGATATCAGTGCAGGGGAAGTAAGGAGTATATAATTTGGCTATGAGTTAGCAAGGGCTAATTACTACCTTGACATGCATGTTTCAGAAAATAAGGTACCAAAAAAGGTCCCTTGCAGAGGAGTTTTGTGATACTTATCAAACTATAAATATACTGAGCTACCAAGGAACTTCACCCATTCCATAAAACGTGCTTAATACACTTGTCTTGAACCAAGTCTTCACCTAGTAAGAGCACTATCATCTACACTTTCTTTAGATATTAAGAATACAAGAGATCTCAACCCTCGGATCATCCTTTAAAATCTCGATCTTCCATTATGTATCCTAGTAACCAAACACCCCTTTGCTTTCCATCCTGTATACAACAACAAAAACTCATACTACACACATACAAAACAAGCACTCGAAACTTTTCTATCCCTAACCAGCACCACTACTAATACCCCTACCAGCTAAAACCCTAACCACCATCTTTTCCGCATTGCACAGGTCAAGGCTAGTTGAAGAAAGAGAGAAACTTTCATTTACCCTTGATGTAGTACTGCACGACTACACTGATTCCATGTGAATATTCATTCTAATTATACATTTTATGAATTATGTACATAAAACAAATTAATAAAACACATAACAAAAAATAGGTAATTGGCACAAAAAGGTACCAAACTTCATAAAATTTCTCATTTCGGACTGTTTTCAGTTTAAGGTATCTAGGTATTTTTTTTTATGCGAAAATGGATTTATTTTCTGTCGTGATGTAAAAATAAATAATAACGTAGTCCCACAACTGGCTATAAAGTATTTTTTTTTGGCTTCGTGATGTAAAAAATAAAAACAATCCCTTTGACGATAAAAAGAACTTGGATACCATAAATTGATTAGAATAAGTTGTATCCGAAATGAGAGATTAGATAAAACTGGCTATGTTTTTGCCATATATCTTATACTAATGCATATCAATTATCAATCCAATATATAACACTAGCAAAATGAATCAATCAGCAATACAATAAAGCTCAATTTGAAACCCTAACCCTAGAAATATTCAAAAGTTTAAATTAACACAAAGTTTAATTGTTAAGACTAAAATTGAAAACTAACGTGTTCTTCCTTCCACGTAGATGGACTCATTGGGGCTTTCCAGAAATTAACCTTTTCAGATGCATGAGGATCTGCAATTAAACAAGTCAAGCCGTCACAAATCTCATATCGCGTACGTTTCTCAGAACACGATAGATATCAATCAGATGATAAGTGTTAAATAATTCTCAATACAAATAGATATAGAGATAGAGATATATGTGTACCTGCGGCGCTGGCGAGGCCACGGCGTTGGATTAGAGAAGCCGATCTAGAAGATGTTGATAGACGGAGTACGTTTGCAGCTTGACGAGCTGCCAATGTTGACGCCATTTTTCGCAGGTTTTGACTTAATTTTTGTTTTTCGATCGGCGATCGGAGTGTGGTGTGGTCGAAGAATTTGGGGGAGGAAAGCGTATGACGTTCGAGTAGAAAATAAGATGCGGATGCCTGCCCTACTTGATTGTAAACGGCGTCGTATGCTCTCGTATATTGTTGACTAATTGCAATAGGGTCCTTTGTTTTTTCCTTAGATTTATGTAGATGACCTTGACAATCAAGACTTGCTAAAACAGACCCTTGTTCAGACTTTATCGAGTTAGTGTCTCTAGGTGAATAGTTGTGACTAGTCGCTTTTATTACAAAAGTGAGTGATGACATGAACACATGATTTTGGGAAGACTTTTCATGTAACTTGAGTTATCATATGATGGATCTATTTCATCTAAATGGGATATAGGGAGTGTTTGGGGCTGGAGATGAACCCTTAGTGGGAGATCTTCTAGAGATTTATATCTTTTAACAGTTGTATTGGCTACTTGCAGGTCAAAAAATGCATGAAGCTGAAAATTTGCATCATATTCTGTGAAAGCTCTCATTAACTTGGTGAAATATCAAATGTTCACTAATTCGAGCTTTGGTAATCATTACTCATGGAACTCATAGAGTCTTGGGTGCTCGAAAAATCAACGCATGGTGTGCACGGAGGCTTCAATTAATCAGCTTTCAACAAAAAGGAGTTTGTAGGTTCGGGGTATCGATTTGCATGTTTGTTTTGTGGTATTCACAAAGAATCCATTCAAAATTTTGATGTGACATTGAGCTGACAGTTCAATTCTTCAGTCTTTCATGTCATTATATAGGGTCAGATAGAGCCTTCTATCAATGAAAAAAAAATCCACGTTTTTTTTTTTTTGAAAAAAAGAAAAATAAAGCCGCCGGAAAGGAAAAAGGCGTCATTATAGGGTGTGTTTGATAGGTGTTGAATAAAGTCATTCATAACTAAATGCTGAATCGGCCAACATTTAGCGTGTTTGTTTAAGGTGTAAATTAGATATGAAAATCGGTCATCATTCAGAGTGTAGATTATATATGAAAAATTAATCCTAGAGACTATAGAACAGAAAAATGGAAAAGAAAGAAAAGAACCCGAATTGCGACAAAAATAGCTGGTTAAAAGAGAGTGAACCGAAAGCAAAATGGATAGTTTCATTGTTGTTCATGCGATAATCGAAATGTTCTGTTTCTCTTTTATGAAAACTGATGATGCATGATTGGATTCCATGATAGTTAATATTTCATTTTACGTGAATTAAAATTACTCATGAAATTTGTCATAGTTTGAATTATGGAAATATCTGCAAAACATTGCTTTTACATGTAAATTCACATCAAATATTATACATCAATACATGGAGAATAATTTGTGACAGTATTAATGAAACATAGCAACAGCAACAACCAGATCGAAATGACAACGCATCTATCAAAGTTCCTTAAAGCAAAAATGAAGAGAAAGACAATAAGCACATCAATCGAAACTTAAGATCATATCTTAGTCTAAAGGTAACATTTTCGGTAACAAAAGAAAGATGATCAATAGAATAATTGTAAAAGTAGAGACGATGCCGATGACAATGCAAGTACATTTATTCGGTCTCTTCGGCAACTCTCGGGCCTGTACAATTTGCTCTGTTCCAAGTGTACTTCCATGATCCACATGATTTTCGATGTCGTTCGAGTGTTGTCTTTCGGCTTCAACTAGCACAACCATGTCTATGAAGATTTATATCGTGTACCTCGATCAATTCTTAGGTTCTTTTATCTGAAAGATTAATTTGAACCAAGGAAGAAAGAAAAAGAATTGCAAACTTTGGTGTGTTGCAGATTTGAAACGAATTATATATTATTATTAAAGATTAAAGATTAAAGAAATAGAGACCCATTAACGTTGACTAAATATATACTGAAGTCACCAGCTGTGCTTTTGCGTGTATTTTGAACATGTATCTCTAAAATATATTCCTATTATCCTTGTCTATTATTATTATTATATACTAATCTTAATAATTAATAGTTATATAGATGGACCTTATCAACCCTGTTGTATCACTATATCAATCTTATTACTCGGATAATCAAACTAATCAAGTCTAACAATCTTAAGTGCAGTCAAGGCGCTAACAACATCTAATCTTAGGTACTCATAGGCTAAAATGAAAGATAAGTTGTGAAATGTTGAAACTCGACGGGCCAAAAGTGTAAATAGTTCTATATAAATTACACTTAACAGATCTTAACCAAATAAATTATTATTATTTAAATTGTATATAGTAGAGTTGAAATGATAAAAGAGTAATGATATATATACCTAATTAGATGGACCTAAAAGTAGGCCTAACCCTTTGATTGGTTAAAACAGTTTCTCTCTCCTAATCTAATTGGCTAAACATAACACATGTCACTCTTATATTTTTAGGCCTACTTTAGGTCTCCCTAAGTAGGTCTATTAATCATTTTCCATGATAAAAACAAATTTTTGTAAAGGCGAAAATGACTTTATAAATATGGGTTTATGGTACGGATCGCCAACGTACTTTACCTTTTGTCCCAATGTCACCAACGAACCGGTTTTATTACCAATGTCGGCAACAAACTTTTACTTTTTGTCCCAATGTCACCAATGAACTAATTTTATTACCAATGTCGACAACGAACTTGTTAAAAATGTTTCAAGGTCACCAAAATAATTTTTTTAACGAGCTACGTTTTAAATTTGTTGATGTGGTGTTGCCATGTCATTTCATTTATGTGACTAGGCTTCCACGTAAACTAAACATGTAGACGTATGATTAACCTCATCTTCTCCGATCGACTAACATGTAACTTGCGGTTACATTTTTGAAAAGATGTAGCAAGTGCGTTATATTCACTCTAAAAGTGGTGATTACCTTAAAAGTAAGCAAAAATTACATGGTAGTCAATCGGAGAAGATTAAGTTAATCATGCATGTACATGTTTAACTTACGTGGAAGCTTGGTCACACAAATGAAATGATATGGTAACACCACATCAGCAAATTCAAAACGTAACTCGTTGAAAAAAAATATTTTGGTGACCTAGAAACATTTTTAACAAGTTCGTGTCGATATTGGTATTAAAATTAGTTCTTTGGTGACATTGAGACAAAAAGTAAAAGTTTGTTGCTGACATTAGTAATAAAACCGGTTCATTGGTGACATTGAGACAAAAAGTAAAGTACGTTGGTGATCTATACCATTAAATATTTGTTTATATAAAAAAAGGGTTTATGGACCAGATCGCCAACGTACTTTGCTTTTTGTCCCAATGTCACCAATGAACTGGTTTTATTACCAAGGTTGACACCAAACTTTTTACTTTTGTCTCAATGTCACCAACGAACTAATTTTTTTTACCAATGTCGACAACGAACTTGTTAAATATGTTTTGAGGTCACCAAAATACCTTTTTTTTAATGAGCTACGTTTTGAATTTGTTGATGTGGTGTTGTCATGCATTTCATTTATGTGACCAGACTTCCACGTAAGCTAAACTTGTACATGTATGGTTAATTCTTCTTCTCCTATCGAATAACATGTAATTTTTTATTGTTTTACGATAATCACCACTTTTCCAGTGAATCTAAACGCAATTACTACTTTTTTTTTTTTATCAAAAACGTAACCCAAAATTACATGTTAATCGGTCGGAGAAGATGAAGTTAACCATACGTGTACATGTTTAGCTTACATGGAAGTATGGTCACGTAAATGAAATGCATGGCAACACCACATCAACACATTCAAAACGTAGCTTATTAAAAAAAAGTATTTTGGTGACCTCAAAACATATTTAACAAGTTCGTTGTCGACATTGGTAATAAAATTAGTTCGTTGGTGACATTGAGACAAAAGTAAAAAGTTTGGTGTCGACCTTGGTAATAAAACCGGTTCATTGGTGACATTGGGACAAAAAGTAAAGTACGTTGACGATCTGGTCCATAAACCCTATAAAAAATAACGAAAAGTACATTATTGTTTGAGAAGCATTAAGATGAGGTTATGATCGAATGTTTTTTTACTATGATCGATAATTGATAATTAAAAGTAACAAATGGCACCCTAACAATTAACCACACCCATCAAACTCTTAAATTATAAACTTCAACAATTAAAAAAAAAAAAAGAAAAAAAGTAAACCTACAAGTTATGGGTAAGTACATTGATAATTTATAACTTTGACCCCTAAAAAAAACGAAGACATTTTTTTAACCATTATAAGGTGTTATTTATCATTTTCCTTAAAAAATGGATAAAAAGTATGTAGAAGAATGTAACCGACTCTTATGCAACCTCACGGACGGGTTTCTCTGTTCACAGGAGAGAGGTGAATTACGTAAACTATGGTTAAAACTTAAAAGCATATGTGAAAGTAATTGAACCAATAGCCTCTTCATTTAATCTCAAAGTACCCCATGACTAGTATATCACATCGTGAACAAAATGAACCGAGTATGTAAACACTAAAATGTGTCCAACCACCGTTGTCATAAATAGTACGCTAATCTTCAAAGTTAAGTACTAAAAACGATATATAATGATCAATAGAATTTTATGATTTTTAACTACTGGCATTTGGTGTCGTACGTGTGCGAGCATACTACTAACATATCTTAGCGTTCTCGGTCTGTTGAATTACCAAGAATTCAGATTTATAAAAAAAATTGACATCTATACAATTGAAATCAAATACGCAGCCACGTTCTTGTCTCTCTCTTGTGGAGTTGTGGACACTGATTTTGCAGAATTGGATCCATTAGAGCACGAGGAGTGGTTGATTGATTTTCAGTATTCAAGTTCAGTGTTCTTTTGAACACTGAACTTGAACACTGAAACAGAAAAGTGAGGTAATGGTTAACCTTGAGGTTTAGTGTTAAGTTCAGTGTTCTTTTGATTATTTTATTATTATTTTTTTTTGTAAAAACAAATTAAATACAAACAAATAACACTAAATAAAAACAAATAATATTAAATTAAAAAGTACTTTCATACAATTATTAAAGTTTCTAGAAATACATAATTAAAATACGAAAATTTAAAGGCAATAATTTTAAAGACAATAATTGAAACTAATAAAGCTTAAACGTCTTCCGATTCCGATCCACCATCTTCCGAACCCGATCCACCATCCGAACCCGGTCGCTTTCAACCGAACTTGGCCCAAATCTTCTCTTTTCCATGTTAAAAAACCACACGTCATCTTCCGACAAGCCATCCGTTGACATCTTCAAAACCCGCATTGCTTCGGCGATGTCTCGGGTACGATAGACACTCGCTTTGGATTGAGTCAATTGTTCAAAGTTTGTAGTGATCGACTCATCAAAAGAAGGCGTGCTACTTTTAGTAGAAGTGTCGAAAGATGTTTTGGCACTTTTAAAACGCCTTGATTTTCCGGGTGGCCGCGGCTGTACATCTTCACCAAAAAGGGGCGGCGTTCGTGTTTTCTTCATCCTCCTCGTCATGCCCCAAATCCAAATCTATATCTTCCAAGTTCACCGTCTCCCTCCTCTTTTTCCTATGGCCGACTACAACCGCTTTGGGCACTAACCATTTTTGTTTATCTTTCAAATAATCCCAAGTGACTTCGTGGTGAAAAGGCGCTTTCGCCACATACTTGTACGTCTCCAAACACCGCAACCTAAAATCGTAATCTTTTTCACCACTATGTCTCTTTCTTCCCAACCTAGCATGGATTCCTTGATACTTTCAGACACCGATTGTTCAAAAATGTCCACTTAGACGACAACGCATCTTTGCCCCCGTTGGACTATTAATCATTTTCCATGATAAAAACAAATTTTTGTAAAGGCGAAAATGACTTTATAAATATTTGTTTATATAAAAAAGGGTTTATGGACCAGATCGCCAACGTACTTTGTTTTTTATCCCAATGTCACCAATAAACTGGTTTTATAACCAAGGTTGACACCAAACTTTTTACTTTTGCCTCAATGTCACCAACGAACTAATTTTTTTTACCAATGTCGACAACGAACTTGTTAAATATGTTTTGAGGTCACCAAAATACCTTTTTTTTTAACGAGCTACGTTTTGAATTTGTTGATGTGGTGTTGCCATGCATTTCATTTATGTGACCAGACTTCCACGTAAGCTAAACTTGTACATGTATGGTTAATTCTTCTTCTCCTATCGAATAACATGTAATTTTTTTATTGTTTTACGATAATCACCACTTTTCCAGTGAATCTAAATGCAATTACTATTTTTTTTTTATCAAAAACGTAACCCAAAATTACATGTTAGTCGGTCGGAGAAGATGAAGTTAACCATACGTGTACATGTTTAGCTTACATGGAAGTCTGGTCACATAAATGAAATGCATGGCAACACCACATCAACACATTCAAAACGTAGCTTATTAAAAAAAGTATTTTGGTGACCTCAAAACATATTTAACAAGTTCGTTGTCGACATTGGTAATAAAATTAGTTCGTTGGTGACATTGAGACAAAAGTAAAAAGTTTGGTGTCGACCTTGGTAATAAAACCGGTTCATTGGTGACATTGGGACAAAAAGTAAAGTACGTTGGCGATCTGGTCCATAAACCCTATAAAAAATAACGAAAAGTACATTATTGTTTGAGAAGCATTAAGATGAGGTTATGATCGAATGTTTTTTTTACTATGATCGATAATTGATAATTAAAAGTAACAAATGGCACCCTAACAATTAACCACACCCATCAAACTCTTAAATTATAAACTTCAACAATTAAAAAAAAAAGAAAAAAAGTAAACCTACAAGTTATGGGTAAGTACATTGATAATTTATAACTTTGACCCCTAAATAAACGAAGACATTTTTTTAACCATTATAAGGTGTTATTTATCATTTTCCTTAAAAGAAGGATAAAAGGTACGTAGAAGAATGTAACCGACTCTTATGCAACCTCACGGACGGGTTTCTCTGTTCACAGGAGAGAGGTGAATTACGTAAACTATGGTTAAAACTTAAAAGCATATGTGAAAGTAATTGAACCAATAGCCTCTTCATTTAATCTCAAAGTACCCCATGACTAGTATATCACATCGTGAACAAAATGAACCGAGTATGTAAACACTAAAATGTGTGCAACCATGATGCGCCCCCAGCGGTCGGTTCAGGAATCGCTTCCCGTCGTTGCAGACCTTTCCGCTAGGCGCGGCACCAGTGGTGGTTTTAAATTTATAATAGTCGGGGGAGCCTAAACCTCCGTACTACTTACTAACACTGGGTATGAATACCTGGTATGAGTATGCGGTAAGGATGATCCAGGGTCGTTCCTCACGACGGTAGAATTGAAACAGAGCTAATTCTGATAACTTAGTAATTAAGCTAGGGTTTTGAAAGATTGAAAGGTAATTGGTTTTAGGTTTTTATTTATTTAAACTACGGAAACTAAGAAAGCATAAAAGTAAAGGGAGGCTAGCAGATATGTAACACTTAAGGATAAAAAAGACGTGGTTCACCATGATTTAGGATGTTGAAATGATGATTATTGAGGACACATTTAGCTAACAGACAAATAAACTTAGGTGTAAACACTAGGACCCTACTTATTTAGTTCCGGTTCTAAATTAGTATGTCACTGAATACCTAGGTTATCGTGATTCTGATCAGAACAGGTTGCTCAACCCCCCAACACTACCCTTGTGACGGTACAGTGACCCTTGCTCAACTACCCTATTACGGAATAGTGAGTCTCTGGAGATAACTCCGGGGTGCATGCATGAGGTAACAAACTGCCATTTAAGGATACTCTGACCATTCTTAACACCTATGTCTAAATGTTATTACCTAATTGTGTGCTGGTTGTTTACTTTGTTATTCTAAACTATCGGCTAAGTGGAATTAAGCGGTTTATGCATCTTAGACTACTGACGAGTCTTTGCTTTCTTTTCAGAATTCCTTATTCAAACATTTTAAGCTCAAGTACTTCCGTCATGAATTAGACCCTCCTTTACAATCAGTCGTTCATCCCTAGGTATACTTACGGTGTACAGTGCATTAAGTATTTCCACAGCTTGTATAAATCTAAGTATACTCACGGTGTACAGTACTTTTTAAGGTTTAGCATTTCCACAGCTTTATGTATCCTAGACCATGTTCTAGAAGGTTGGCTTCTAGGTAATTCACGATAAGATGATCCTACGGCATTTCCTTAGCTTCTACGTATTTGTAGTCCACACGAGGTGTTTCCAACGCTATACGAAGTACAGTGCCGTTTTATGGAGTCTCATAGCTTCATACTGTAACAGAGATGACTATATCTACGTAGTATTCGGGTTTGCAAAGTCCTATCCTAGGAGCAATAGTCACGTGAAAGACTGGAAAGGGTGAATGATAAAGTCTATATCCAGGATAAGTTTAGACTGATAACAACGTATAACAACTCCCATTTATATAATAAAAGGGAACATTATTCCACAATGGATTGTGCCCACGACTTTCATAGCTTCCACGTTCCGTACTCCACACATTCGTGATGTTTCCGGCGCTATACAAATGAAAGCCGTATAACGTTACCTCCGTTGTTTCATAACGATATTATGCCAATTAGATATATCACCACAAACTACCCATTAATCATGGCAAACATACAAGCACACTACTCACAATGCATAGCAATAGACATTTCTAATATTAATAAATCACATACATCAAACAAGAACAATATGACAAATTAATAATAGAAAGGATAGAAAATACCGATAGGAATTGCGAGCAGAATAACACTTGTATTTCTTCATTAATATCCAAGCATTACATAAGCTAGCCTCTACTAATTAACTACATAACTAATATAAAAGAAAGGTTTCCCTCCCTCTAGTTCTCCTCTAACTCATGAGAGTAGTGCTAGAGAGAGAAACTAGAGAGAAGAACTAACTACAAGAACAATTCTCCTCTAACTCCTAAGAGTAGTGCTAGAGAGAGAATTCTAGAGAGAGAAAGAAGAAATGAGAGAATGAGGTGTGTGAAATGAGGTATGAGAGGCCTCTATTTATAGGCAAGGGCTTGGAAGAGGGTTACAAGCACTTATGCACAAGATACAAGCCACAAAAGCACAAGAAAATCACACGGGCACCCCCAGGGCCGTACACGGCCTTGCCAGAGCCATACACGGCCTCTAGCAGGACGTACACTGCCATTTACAGGCCGTACACGGCCATATCCCATCAATACACAGCCGTGTGGTAGGCCGTGTGATATTTTCGGCTTTTCCCGTTGCTTCGGACGGCCATAACTTCTTCGTTTCTTGTCCGTTTGACTTGATTCTTGCGCCCACGATCTCGTAATTCCGTTACGCTTATAATGATACCAATTTTGTAGAAATTGGAGGTGTGGAGCCCAGGCATGTCCGGAATAAGTTTTGTGGTCTTCGGAAGCATTGTTCGGCTTGTAACTTTCTCGTCCTTGATCCAAATTGAGCTTTCTTTATATCCACGGTCTCGTAATCTCCATAGCTACAAAATGAGATAAGAATGAGATCTTGGTATGAAGTTTATAATAGATTTGAAGTGTTGCTCAATTCGGTGCCTATTTCGGTTAGTTTTCCGACACTTTTTGCATGATTTCTGAAAGACCGGCAAGTTTATACCTTTCTAACAAAAGTTGGTGAATAATGATGATTTTAAGATGTATTTGTTAGAAAAGAGCTAAATATGAGACAAATAACGTAGGTAAAAACGTGACTTTTTGCGCTACATCAAATATCCCACACTTAAGCTTTTGCTTGTCCTCAAGCAAACCTCATTTGGAAAAAGATTTTTTTAAAAGAAATTTTTTTTTGGATGCTTAGAGTATCTCCTGCAAAAAGTTACTTTCTTCAAATTAGATAAACATTTTCTGAAAGTAAGTATCAACAAAAATTAACTATACTTAAACATAAAAGTGATCAACCCTTTTTGGCATACTTTGCAACTCTCGAAACGTAGATGTATATGACTGGGCGATTCTCACAAGTGGGTCACTCAATTCACTCAAAGTGTATCGGGTTACCTATAATCTAATAGAAATGAAATCGCTCAATGCCAGTCATGCAGTGCTTATCGTCATAGGCTTGGTCGAGAATCGAATCTCCACCACTCCTTTGAGAACGGTGCTAATTATCCCAAGGCATTTTGATCGGGTTTTGTGAATGAGGGTAAGGTGTGTATGGACAGTGATAGGTTGGTTAATGGGTTGAGGGTTTGGAACTTCAGACTCGGAATTTCAAGGATCAAAGAAAGTTTCACTTAAGATAACTACTAGAGTAGACTCATCTCCTAGAGGAATAATCTCTGCTGAATATGATGTTTCTTTAGAGATCTGACAGATTTTTCTCTTCTTTAGAGAATAGTCTTCTTATTTGAGGTCTTCTAGGAGTTCTCTAAGGTCTGCTCTTTTTCTTCTTTTTATGACCTTAGAGATCCTTCATGTAGTGAGACATCTTTGACTTATCTTTTTGACAAATACCAATTTTTCGTACTGTCATTTGCGGAAAATATCTTCGTGATGGGTACTAACTTCGCTTTTGTACCATTTCTTCTTTTTTTTTATTTTTCTTTAAGCTCTTGAAAGGTACGGAGAGATGTTCGAAGATGAGACACCAATAGAAAGATATCTTAAGGAATCCTTTACTTATAACCTATGAAGTTCACGAGTTGGAATGGTGTTTGTGGGAAAGTGTTTGTGTGTGGGGAAAAAGGGTTTTCTAATCGGATCATCAACAATCTTAAAGAGAAAGTTGGAAGGGTTGGCTTGAAAAGATATGAAAGAAAGGGGTTAATCCTAATAAATGCCATGATCCTCTAATTGCACCTATACCGCGTACGGCACTCATTGGTATGGTCTCGAAACGCATTACAGGAGCAAGTTCTAATTCAAAGACACATGCATCGGCGCACACTCCGAAATGAAAGTGAAGCATTAAAACTGAATGCTTATAAAGGGCTCAAATACCTCACCACAAAAGGGGTTATAATGCACCAAGTCATGCGATGCCTAGAGGATTTCTCAATTCAGTTTAAGATACATTCTTATTTTTGCCTTATCATACTTTCCAAAGCAACTTATTTAATTTGACAGAAAGTTCATTTCTTTGAAAGAATCTTCTAAGACTAAAATCTTTTGAAAATCATTCGAAATCAACCGAATAGATGTCGGACATCGTCGAGGTTGGGTTTTCGAATGTTTTGGTGATTAAAATCTCAACCTTTTAGGTTGGTTTTGTGAAAAATTTTGAAAATTTTGAATGAAAACGGAGGTATTACTTTGGACAGGCAAATATAAACTTGCGGTATTTATATACCGTGTATCCCACACTTAAAACAACATTGTCCTCAATGTTCATTGCTAAGACGTAGGATTTTCTTCGGGAAAAATTCCACACTTAGGTTACGAAACAGTGGAACAATTTAGGTGTTTTTGAAAAATGGTGGGATGGGATCCCACACTTAGAAATTTAGGCACTTAGGATATATGGAAATGATACGAGGAATTTCAAAATCAGATAAAAGGTATAGAAAGTAACTCCCCTACGATAGAGGCAAGAGATGGTTTTAAGAAAGAAGCCGCAGTCTACTGACAGTTGAACTTTATTTAGCTGGCTCCTTGCAGAATGCGGTTTCTTCATGAACGTTCGTCATCTCTTTGCTCAATATTTCATTCGCAACCTCACAAGTTGCCGGCACATACGTGAGCTAAGGATCTGAAAAGTAGACTGAGTTGACAGTTGTGTCTGCTGAATCCAAGTCAGTTTTCATGTTGTGCACTCGAGCTCACACTGGCATACTCTTCATCCAATCCTTCCACTAACTTCTCTATGAAAATAACTAAAACAAAAGGGATAGATTGTAGAAAGTGAACCGAAGTGATGTCTTCTTCCGGATACATGTAGAATCAACCAAGATACACCATATGTTGGGTGGAAATAATGGACGATGATTCTAATCATCAAGTGCTGCTGATGTAGACTAACTGCTCTTAGATGATCTGAGAGTGCTGAATCCAACGACCATAAATCTTTATCACCGATATCTTCTCCGATGAACTGATGAAATGAAGCTAATGTTGTTCTTATCGGCAGAGATCTCTAGCTTACAACATGTACATTTTGTATCCATTCCTTGGTTACATGGTGAACAAATGGTACCAGATGTTGATGATGGATGGATGGGCGAGTGTGGGTGGATATGGTGATGGTGGATGGTAGTGATGATTTTAGGTTCCATGTAACACCATGATAGTAACCAAGGAAAATGTAAGGTATGGCTCTGGGATGTGGAACATATGGTGAATTTTGATGTGATCTTCTTGATGACCTAGTCATAGACAACTAGAATGTAATCATCTATGTTCCTGAAATTGCCATCTCTTCTCCCAAAAAGAAATGCTCAAATGTTTCCTCATTTTGTGAACTTGTAAGCTCCCCTTGTCTTCTTTCCATTATACTCAAAAGTTCTTCATCCATAGACGTCAGTCCCTGTTTAATAGAGCAAACAAGCATGATCTAACAAACAAGTGATCATTCTCCAAATCACAGATTCACTGGTTTGTAAAGGCCCTATCAAAGTGAGTACTTTGAAGAAACAAACCAGTGTATGACTTAGAGTTTAATCTCACACATATAAGTGTTAGTTGCCTATAATTTCACTACAAACAACAGATATGGGAATATTAATATGAGCAATTAAATCAGGCAACCAAGTATAAAGATGTTCACATCACATATTTTTAAACGAGTTCGAGCATAATACAAATATTGACATACAAATCATGTTACCAGATAAATCATTTAAAGATCTTTTATGTATGTTCACAGAAATATATGTAAGTACCTCAAATGCTCGAAATATGTGGGTGAGTAGTGTAAGATTACTAAGGTTGCTAATCCCATGTTTGTGAGTGAAAGGATATGTAAGAACTTGTAGATAATGGAAAAATAGATGTTGCAATAAAGTTCAAACAAGTGGGAGAAGGAAGTTTTGAAGGTTTTGACAAAAGTTTGAAGTTCATTTTGAAAAATCATCCTTATTGTTCATAAATATGAAGAAAACTTTGAACATGCAATTTAGGGTTTCATTTTCTACTTATTCAGGTTAGCATACTACTTATCCTAAATTAACTACTATTATTATTACTACTATTAAAACTACGTTAGACACGGGTTGCCTCCCGAGAAGCGCTTGTTTTTGTTCGAGTCACTAGCTTGACTCTAGCACTATTTATCATGAAATCCTAGCGGCTTCCTTGCATCCATCAGTAGACACAAGTGGTAATATTGGTACATACCTAAGAGTTTAAAGCATGTTAAGGCCATGGTATGTCCAATATGAGGAGATGGTTCAAAGTGAGGGAATTGATCTACCGGAGGTATAACAAATCTCTCAACTTTGATTACCTCCTTGAGTTGGATTGGCAGAATGGGTTGGTCAATGGGGTCCTTACTTCTCCTAGACGTATACGTCATTATGTGGTGGAGAGTTGGTTTGTAGGGAGACCATGACGCATAACCCACCTTACTTCCTATGGTCTTTGATTCAATGATAATGTTGGACATTGGGCATGGAGGTGGGACAGATTCCGTTAACGTCTCCAATCTTGTAACAACATTTTCATTGATAAATTGGGTCGAAGGTTGATCAAGGGGTGATTCATCCAAAAGGCCATGTGGGATATAATCAACCTCAACTAGTTGTGGGATAGTATCAACCACGTTGGTTTGATTCGGGATGAGATCACTACTTAGAGTTGGTGTGTATTCCTCCAGTCCTTCTGAAGCTGAGTCTTCTGTGTAGTTATCCTCCTCCGGGTTCTCCAATTCTAACTCCTCGTCTACCTCGTCGTACTCGTCACTCCGGCCGGAAGTTTCAAGTTGCAGTGGTTCGGAAAGTTCTTCCAGGACGAACTCTTCGTTGGTCTCAGACGATGATAGGTTAAGAATAGGTGGAAGTGAGGATTCAGAAGGTTGTGTAGGTGAAGGATTGATGTGACCAAACTCAAGAGAGTGCAAGTCTGTGTTGAGTGAATTAGATGTGGTGTGTGTGTTCCGCTCATCTCCTTGTAGCCTATAGTTGGGTCTAACCTGATTCCTATTATCCACTTGGAAGTTTGCTTGTTGTTCAGTTATGATATCAGTGTTGTGTCTAAGCATTTGTCCGTGTGGGTTAAAAGGAGGTGAGAAAACTGTAACACCCCCACTTTTCATGATTTGCAGAAGCATACTTGGGTGTTACTAATCAATATACAAAGCACAAGATATACAGTAAACGACCTCTAAATGAGACGTTGAAAAACGATTTCATAGAAATATATGTTTGAAAACTTAATGTTTTCGTATACAAAAATGGTTCCCTAGAGTCCACGCGTATGGCGGGAGATTCTATTACATAATCAACATGTACAAAAGATAATGTTGAGAATCTCCGTTAAATGCAGTTTAGTTGAATTCATGCGACTCTGGCTATGTCCTGGGAGAATCCTACTCCATATGAGTACCTGAGAATACATGCTAAAAGGTCAACACGAATGTTGGTGAATCTCACAGGTTTGTAAGTAATATCAGTTTTGAACACAAGATTTCATAAGTAGTGCCCGCAGGCGTAAATCAAGTATTTGCAAATCCAGCAAATGTAAGTAAGTAAGTTATACCGTTGCCATGAGGCTCATAATCGAAGCTTAACCCGTAAGTAATAAGTTGCTCCCGTGACATGCTCGTAACTGAGCAAGCATAAGTAACGAAATAATAGTCGCCCGTTTATACAGAACGGTTCGTGGTAGCGCTACTACCCCGGGCGGGGAGGGTCATTTCCCTAATGGATCCATTAACTAGTGTTCGCGCTTAAGTCCATAACTAACGATATATGATGGAGAGACTTCAGTGAAAAGTAAGTAACTCATGCAATCCCGTATAGTAAAATGTATAGTTCGTACTTGTGTTCAAGAAAAGTAAGCAATGTATCTCACCCCGTATGTAAAACAGTAAAAGTGGGGCTGTAAGACTCACCTGAGTCGAGTAGTAAGCGGTAGCAAACAGTAAGTAGTATGTAGGTTCTCCGAACCCGTAACCTTTAAATGCCTAAACATATAAAGTTAAGTAAGTAGATGTCCCGCAAGACTATCTAGGCTAGTTGTCTACACAACTCGTTATGTCCAAGTGTTTGTTTAGTAATCCGTTTGTAGTTTGAAAACAAGTATGGCCCGTTGGTGACGGTTTGTAATAATGATCCAAAGTGTTATCATTATATGTATCGTTGAATCAGGTTTCGTTATTTGTAAATGTTCGACACTTATTGTGAAAAGTATTTACAACATCCAACGACGGGGGTCCGGGGGCAGTGTCGTGAGCCCGATCAGTCACGGTCGTCAACGCAACGGAAGGAGGACACGACAGTGGAGTTTTAAATTTATAAGAGCTGGGGACCTAAGTTTTACTACGGCTGTATAGCAGCAGTATGACCTAGGGTCGTTCTTCAAGCTAATCGTATTGTGAAACGGGAGTATCAAGACAAGTTGTTTAATTTAGTGATGGGATTTTTCAAATAGATTTTTGAATGGGTTTTTGTTACTTAGGTCCGTAAATTAAAGCAATTAAATAAAACGTAAATAAATGAAAGATAGAAATAAGGATGAAATCAGTATGGAGGATATGTGTTTGTTATGACTTCGTTAGCTTATGTGGGGGTGATGCTAGGGTTTAGATATGAAAACGTCTTTTAAAGGTTTGTGTCTTATCTAAGCTTAATTGTTCGTACTGTAAACACTAGTACCCTACTGATTGGGGAAACCAATCAGTATGTCACTGAATACTAGGCCAAATTGAGTCTGATCGGAGGAGGATGCTCAACTCTTCAACGTTATCCAGTGACGGAGTAACGACCCTTCTTGGAATGTTAGTTCCTGGGTGCATGAGATAGAGTAACATACCCACTAAGGTTCCGACCTTTCTTAACACTACGAGGACAACGAAGTCAGACAAGGCATTTAAGATTAAGACTTGGTTTGGTGACTATTAACTTTATATTAATGGTTTTATTTTAGCCTAGAGCTTTCATCACGGTGTACAGTGCGACTATGCATTTCCACAGTTTTCCAGACCCAAGATGTACTAACGGTGTATAGTGCATCTAAGCATTTCCACAATGTTCCTGATCTTTAGGTGTACTAACGGTGTACAGTGCGATCAAACATTTCCACAGCTTTGAAGTTAAACCAGGATGTGACACAGTCTTCAACCACCGACATTTCCTTAGCTCCTACGTATTTGTACTTCACCAAAGGTGTTTCCAACGTTACACGAAGTACAGTGCCGTTTACCGTGGTCTTTCCGGGGTCACATACTTTATGGTCACTCTAGACTAGTTTAAACTACGTTTGTATTAAAGTCCAACCATCTATGATATAAACCAGCCCTCACTATTTCCCAATAAATCCCTGATTGATTCACGGTGTACTATACGAAAGGTTTTAAACAGTATTTCCACAGCTACGCAATTCAGACCATGTTTACAGTCTCAGAAAACATAGATAGGTAGTGACCGTTTGATCAAGGTTCGCGACTCCTTGTCATAAAGGTTCTAACCACGTTTAATCGGAGGAAAGGCGATTTGGTTTAGAAATTCATAAATACAAGATTAATAGATCACCGGTTTTCATTTATATAATATAACTGGAAACATTATTTCCACAACGGATTGTGCCCACAACTTTCATAGCTTCCACGTTCCGTACTACACACATAAGTGATGATTCCGGCGCTATACAAATGAAAGCCGTATAACGTTACCTCCGTTATTTCATAATGTTATCCAATTATATGTTTAAAGCAGCATCACCCCACACATATATAAACTAACTACATCATAACAAACACACAAGGAAACTACTCACTACGCATAATAACAGATCCTAAATCTAGCATAATAACAATATCAATTATCATTATAACAGATAAGGAAAGAAGTAACCGTTAATAAAGCGTAGATTGAATAGGCGTTTAGAGAGAGAGTACAAGCAGAACTTCCGCAATATCCTTGACATTATTACAATAAAAGCCCCTGGACTATTCCCTACGCTATTACAAAAGTAGTCCCTCCGTTAGTTTCAGTTAAATATTAACTGAGAACTAACTGGATCAAACCCTAATTTCTAGAGAGAGAAAGAAAGAAAGAGAGTTTAGAGAGAGAGAGAGTGTGTGAGAGAGAAAGTGGAAATGGAGAAATGAATGGAATGATGAAGTGTGTGGAATGATGGAGGGGGGGCCTCCTATTTATAGGCAAAGCTTGAAATCAGCTGTACAACTCGCGAAGCACGCACGTACAAGCAAACGAAGCACAAACGAGCAACATATGGGGGTCAGGGGGCCGTATACGGCCTTCATAGGGCCGTATACGGTGTGTTATGGGCCGTATACGGTCTATGAAGGGCCGTATACGGTGGCCAAGGCCGTATACGGCTTCCGTCTGATTTCGTTCGTTGCTTAAAATGCGCGTATCTCCTTCGTTATGCGTCCGTTTGACCTGATTCTTTCGCCTATGTCTTCGAAATTCCGTTACGCTTCTAATGGTGCCAATATAACTGAAATTGGATGTGTACAACTTTAGCATAGCCGAAATCACTTTATAGGAGTTTGTAACCGTTCAGTCTTTTCCGTCCTTTGTCCGATTTGCATGATTCTTGATTTTCTTGTCTCGATTTTACCTATTACATCATATCATGAGGTTAGAATATGCTTATCATAGGATAAATGAGGGTGCGAGAATTGGTTGCTGCTTATTTGCTCCGTTTTGTTCGTTATTCGGATGTTTTTACTGATTTTTGTAGCAACGTCTATATTTTGAGCACTTTAGTAAATTTTAGTAAATAATGATTGTTTTGGAATGTTTTCACTAAAGATGTGCCCAAAAAGTGTGGAATAATGGCCTTGAAAACATGACTTTTTGCGTCCCATCAAGCAGCGCCCCTGGTAGCGGGGTCCAAGGGGCGGCAGCCCCTGGCGGGGTCCAAGGGGCTGGCCCCTGGCTGGGGTCGAGATGATAAAACGCATCTGGGATCTGAATTTGGGTAAAATCGAGTGATAACTTTCGAGTCTCGACACTTAGTAAAAATCTGTGTTTTTGAGGTTCTGGTTTGTGCGACGTTGGGTGCGACGTCGCAGATCCTGACTGCGACGTTGAGCATGACGTCGCTATGTGCGACTTTCGCAATTTAATGCGACATTGTACGTGGCGTCGCTATATGCGACACTGTTGATTTCTGCGACGTAAGGGTTTGCGTCGCTAAGTGCGACGTTCGCCAGTTAGGGCGACGTTGAGGATGATGTCGCTTTATGCGACGTGGTGATTAGTATTGCGACGTCGCAGCTGACGTCGCAATATGTCTGGGCCGACTGCGACGTTGCGGTCTGTTGGCCGGAGTTTGTGTCGAAAACGAGTTTTCCGGCCACCGTTCGGTACAAAACTTTTACCCAACCCATATTTGGACATTTTAAGCATATATAAACCATAAAAACGTAAAAATGGGTAAAAACGGAGAGTTTCGGGTTTTGTCGGAAACTTACAAAATGTCGGATCGAAAATCCGAAAAGATGGAAAGGTAGATCGTGTTGTGGTGAATCTTTTCTTCCAAAGGAGGGGTATGATCCGAGCTCGTTTTGATGTAGTAATTGATGATTTAATGAGTGTGGTGTGTTTTGGTGATTTTTTTTTTGAAAGAAAAGGGAGAGGAAGAAAGAGAGTGAGAGAAAGAAATGAGAAAGAAAAGAGTGGGGAGGTGGGGGTGTAGGTGATCCCCCCACTTTTCAGTCCACGCTCCGTGTCTCGTGCAGTGTTCGTTTTCTCCGTCAATTAAGCGTTAAATATTTATTTTGCACGTTAATTATTCATTTAAAAATACGAATTTTGTTAAATAATTAGATTGAATTATTTTGTCAAATCTTTAATACTTTGTTTATACTTGGATTTAAATTGCGCGTTTAATATTTTAATCGTGTTGACGTTTATTTGTACGGTATATTACCTACTTGAAATATATTCAAAACAATACTTGAAAATTGATCGCGTTATTAAACAAAATGTTTCACCAACGTCCGTAATTTTTGAATCGAATTACATTCGGTTTAAATTGTGTACGATTAAATCCAATCGCGTATTCGTATATATTCAACAATATATATTTCGATACATTTATTAGCCTAACACAGAACTAATTACATGTATTTACAGAGAATTAGGCACTAATTACTAGTCCTAATTTGGCGGTTGTTACAAAAACAGTATTCAGAAAGGTTAAGGGTGTATCTCTCAAGTCAGAACTCTCATTTGGCTGTGGTTCAGAAATAAGGTAAGATGAGTATGGGTTGATTGATAAGGATTGATATTGATGTTGATTAGGGCTATAGGAGTTTGATTGAGATTCTAAATGTCCTATGCCTAACATCATATGTCCCTCACATTCTCCGTCAAAGTGGGGAACACCGCATATCCTACATCCAATTTGAAATATTTGAGCAAGACTTTGCACTTGATCTTTTATTGTTTCAACCCATGTGTTTAGTAAAGACGACATCTGAAGAAGGTTTAAGAATTAAAGTTATAGTATGGAGGGAAGTTATTCTAAGCTACGCTAATTTAATCTAACTACGCTAATCTATGGGCAAAAAGTAAAAAGATCACTTAAAAACTAAATTATCTAAACAGGCTCCGAATCGTACTACCGTCCCCGGCAACAGCGCCAAAAACCTGATGCGCCCCCAGCGGTCGGTTCAAGAATCGCTTCTCGTCGTTGCAGACCTTTCCGCTAGGCGCGGCACCAGTGGTGGTTTTAAATTTATAATAGTCGGGGGAGCCTAAACCTCCGTACTACTTACTAACACTGGGTATGAATACCTGGTATGAGTATGCGGTAAGGATGATCCAGGGTCGTTCCTCACGACGGTAGAATTGAAACAGAGCTAATTCTGATAACTTAGTAATTAAGCTAGGGTTTTGAAAGATTGAAAGGTAATTGGTTTTAGGTTTTTATTTATTTAAACTACGGAAACTAAGAAAGCATAAAAGTAAAGGGAGGCTAGCAGATATGTAACACTTAAGGATAAAAAAGACGTGGTTCACCATGATTTAGGATGTTGGAATGATGATTATTGGGGACACATTTAGCTAACAGAGAAATAAACTTAGGTGTAAACACTAGGACCCTACTTATTTAGTTCCGGTTCTAAATTAGTATGTCACTGAATACCTAGGTTATCGTGATTCTGATCAGAACAGGTTGCTCAACCCCCCAACACTACCCTTGTGACGGTACAGTGACCCTTGCTCAACTACCCTATTACGGAATAGTGAGTCTCTGGAGATAACTCCGGGGTGCATGCATGAGGTAACAAACTGCCATTTAAGGATACTCTGACCGTTCTTAACACCTATGTCTAAATGTTATTACCTAATTGTGTGCTGGTTGTTTACTTTGTTATTCTAAACTATCGGGTAAGTGGAATTAAGCGGTTTAAGCATCTTAGACTACTGACGAGTCTTTGCTTTCTTTTCAGAATTCCTTATTCAAACATTTTAAGCTCAAATACTTCCGTCATGAATTAGACCCTCCTTTACAATCAGTCGTTCATCCCTAGGTATACTTACGGTGTACAGTGCATTAAGTATTTCCACAGCTTGTATAAATCTAAGTATACTCACGGTGTACAGTACTTTTTAAGGTTTAACATTTCCACAGCTTTATGTATCCTAGACCATGTTCTAGAAGGTTGGCTTCTATGTAATTCACGATGACATGATCCTACGGCATTTCCTTAGCTTCTACGTATTTGTACTCCACACGAGGTGTTTCCAACGCTATACGAAGTACAGTACCGTTTTATGGAGTCTCATAGCTTCATACTGTAACATAGATGACTATATCTACGTAGTATTCGGGTTTGCAAAGTCCTATCCTAGGGGCAATAGTCACGTGAAAGACTGGAAAGGGTGAACGATAAAGTCTATATTCAGGATAAGTTTAGACTGATAACAACATATAACAACTCCCATTTATATAATAAAAGGGAACATTATTCCACAACGGATTGTGCCCACGACTTTCATAGCTTCCACATTCCGTACTCCACACATTCGTGATGTTTCCAGCGCTATACAAATGAAAGCCGTATAACGTTACCTCCGTTGTTTCATAACGATATTATCCCAATTAGATATATCACCACAAACTACCCATTAATCATGGCAAACATACAAGCACACTACTCACAATGCATAGAAATAGACATTTCTAATATTAATAAATCACATACATCAAACAAGAACAATATGACAAATTAATAATAGAAAGGATAGAAAATACCGATAGGAATTGCGAGTAGAATAACACTTGTATTTCTTCATTAATATCCAAGCATTACATAAGCTAGCCTCTACTAATTAACTACATAACTAATATAAAAGAAAGGTTTCCCTCCCTCTAGTTCTCCTCTAACTCCTAAGAGTAGTGCTAGAGAGAGAAACTAGAGAGAAGAACTAACTACAAGAACAATTCTCCTCTAACTCCTAAGAGTAGTGATAGAGAGAGAATTCTAGAGAGAGAAAGAAGAAATGAGAGAATGAGGTGTGTGAAATGAGGTATGAGAGGCCTCTATTTATAGGCAAGGGCTTGGAAGAGGGTTACAAGCACTTATGCACAAGATACAAGCCACAAAAGCACAAGAAAATCACACGGGCACCCCCAGGGCCATACACGGCCTTGCCAGAGCCGTACACGGCCTCTAGCAGGCCGTACACTGCCATTTACAGGCCGTACACGGCCATATCCCATCAATACACGGCCGTCTGGTAGGCCGTGTGATATTTTCGGCTTTTCTCGTTGCTTCGGACGGCCATAACTTCTTCGTTTCTTGTCCGTTTGACTTGATTCTTGCGCCCACGATCTCGTAATTCCGTTACGCTTCTAATGATACCAATTTTGTAGAAATTGGAGGTGTGGAGCCCAGGCATGTCCGGAATAAGTTTTGTGGTCTTCGGAAGCATTGTTCGGCTTGTAACTTTCTCGTCCTTGATCCAAATTGAGCTTTCTTTATATCCACGGTCTCGTAATCTCCATAGCTAAAAAATGAGATAAGAATGAGATCTTGGTATGAAGTTTATAATAGATTTGAAGTATTGCTCAATTCGGTGCCTATTTCGGTTAGTTTTCCGACACTTTTTGCATGATTTCTGAAAGACCGGCAAGTTTATACCTTTCTAACAAAAGTTGGTGAATAATGATGATTTTAAGATGTATTTGTTAGAAAAGAGCTAAATATGAGACAAATAACGTAGGTAAAAACGTGACTTTTTGCGCTACATCAAACCACCATTGTCATAAATAGTACGCTAATATTCAAAGTTAAGTACTAAAAATGATATATAATGATCAATAGAAATTTATGATTTTTAACTACTGGCATTTGGTGTCGTACATGTGCGAGCATACTACTAGCATATCTTAGCGTTCTCGGTCTGTTGAATTTCCTAGAATTCAGATTTATAAAAAAAATTGACATCTATACAATTGAAATCAAATACGCAGCCACGTTCTTGTCTCTCTCTTGTGGAGTTGTGGACACTGATTTTTGCAGAATTGGATCCATTAGAGCACGAGGAGTGGTTGATTGATTTTCAGTATTCAAGTTCAGTGTTCTTTTGAACACTGAATTTGAACACTGAAACAGAAAAGTGAGGTAATGGTTAACCTTGAGGTTTAGTGTTAAGTTCAGTGTTCTTTTGATTATTTTATTATTTTTTTTTTTTTTGTAAAAACAAATTAAATACAAACAAATAACACTAAATAAAAACAAATAATATTAAATTAAAAAGTTTTCAATCTTGACTATAAGGGTCACAATTGGATTAGCGATGACTAAGTCCACAAAAATTATCAAAATCACAACTTGATCATTTAGATCAATCAACTCAATACCTCAGTGCCTTGGCACTTACATTCTAGCCTTTGTGCTACATTTGGGAAATCACATAACTTCAACGCATATTCGGCCTTAGGGCTACAATCGAACAACTCATGGCACGTGGTGTCACATGGTGCTTCGGGCATAACACGCAGCACGTGGTGCGGCAATTACACAGTATGTTTATACTGCATTTGGCACATTAGTGCTACACTCACAGTACATGGGTACTGCAATTACGGTACCGCGGGCACTTCATTACGGCACGTGGTGCTGCATTTCATAGTACTTCGATACTACTAACACAATACATTGGTATTTCAATTACTGTGCTGATAGCACTGCATTACACTACGTTGTTACTACACTCTGGTGCTTTAGGCACTGCGTTTCAGCACTAGGTGCTACTCTCAATATGCATGTAGACTTGTTATAGTTACATGTACAATTTATATATACATATACATTTACTTAACTGGGCACGAGGTGCCACACCTGACTTTTACTACGCACGTATACTCGTATAGTTACGTGTACACCATATATGTATATATGACTACTCTACTGGACACGAGGTGTCCCACTCGATTACTTTGCATATGAACACTCGCTATAGGCACTTGTACACTTATACGCATACGCGATTACCTTACTGGGCACGAAGTGCCACACCACGACTACTCAGGCATGTGATGCCTCATTCGATGAATACACTATAATTTATTGGGATTACATCTATAGTACTTTAGTACTACATTATAGTTTGATAGACTACGACAATACCATAGTTCTGGTCGAACTACATATAATACACAACTAGGTCGTTAGTACGACTACACTTTTAAAATTTCAAGTCCGAAGACTTTCAAAACAGACACCTTAAGTGGTTTCTGGATCATTATCACTTTTACATCCGTGGGTAGCGGTGTAATACCGATTTACGTATACAACTATAATAATCATAATCTTTGAATAAAGATCTCACGCTTTGTCGTTTCACTCTTATTTAAGAATCATGCCGCCTAAACGACAAACCTTCACCCAAGCTGAACGTGACCAGTTCGCGGATCAAAGAGTAGCTGAGGCTCTAGCTACTCGGAACCAAGCAAAGCCCTGCACCTTTAGGGACTTCCTGAGGTGCGAGCCACCAAACTTCGTCGGAACTGAAGGGGCTGTCGGATTAATCTGATGGTTCGAGAAGATGGAATATATATTCTACATTTGCAATTGTCCCGATGACTGCAAGGTCATGTACGCCACATACACCCTCCAGGATAATGCCTCTACCTGGTGGAATTTCCACGCCCGAACTGTAGGGATCGACACCGCACACGAACTCCTGTGGGAGGAGCTGAAACGAATCATGAGGGACAAGTACTGCCACAGCGAGGTACTTCACAAACTTGAGGACGAACTTTGGCACCTCACCGTAAAAGACAACGACATCGAGACATACACCAACCGTTTTCAGCAACTAGCTCACCTTTGCCCAACCATAGTAAACCCTTAGAGCCAACGAATCAAAAGGTACATCGGTGGACTTCCGATGCAAATTGAGGGAATGGTCACCGCCTCCAAACCCGCTACTATTGAAGAGGCTATTCGCATGGCCCACAGACTCATGGCACAGGTGGTTCGACGTGGAACACCTGCAACTGAAAACAATCAAGGGAAATGGAATGGAGATTCCAGCACTAGTCATGACCCAACAAACCAACCCCCCTTGAGGTCCTACGCCACCGAACCTAAGGAAAAGCGAGGCTATGCAAGGAATAAACCATTTTGTCACGGCTGTAAACGTCGTCATGATGGTTCATGTGGTCTACCTTGTGAAATATGCCAACGATACGGACACAAAATCTGGAGTTGTAGAGTTCCTGCCAACCCCGACTCAAAAAGGGTATGCTTTAAATGTAAGGAACCAGGACACTACAAGAAGGACAGCCCAAAGAAACGCAAAATTCACCTGATCGGCTCTGAATGAACCGAACAAATCCCCAACAATAATGTAAGTTCGTCCTTCCTCGAAAACATAACACTTCGACTTTAATTTACACTGAATGTGTACTTCTCATTCCCGATCACACTTCTATCTACTTAATGCCGAGTGCATCGTAGGGCTAGTTAGCCTAGGACAACGTAAAACTCAAAGTTTGCTTTCAGCAGACTGGACCAACTGAACGTTCACCAATTACTTAGTCCTGATAGGACTATTCACTAAACGGTCACTATGTGACAACTATCTAGTCTCGGGTGGACTACAAAGTAAACGGTTACCCCGTAACAACAATAAAACTACAACTCGAACAAACAAAATAGTCAGTAGTGTGACTACGATGATAAACCGCGACCCGGTCATGGATTGACTACTTTCGAACCCGTCATAGACATGATATGTAACACCCCCAAATTTTACAGTTGCGGAAGCGATGTTTTGGGTGTTACTAATCAATAATCACAAGCACAAAGGATACAGTGAACGACTCTAAATGAGACGTTCGAAAAGTTATTACATTAGTACATAAGTAGTTTCAAAATACAAGCTCGAGTTCGAGTAAATTCCTAGAGATTCTAATACATAACAGTAAGTACAAAAGTAATGCAATAAAATCTCCAAGCTTGTAATGCATGCGACTCGAGCTAAGTAAGCTTATCCTGCTGGGCATCCCTACTGATGCTGTGTACCTGAGAAGCATTACTAAAACGGTCAACCAAAAAGGTTGGTGAATCTCACAGGTTTATAAGTAAGTAAACAGTTTGAACACACAAGTAGTATTTGTAAATCACAGCTAGCCAGTATGTAACGATCACAAGTCATGCACATCGTTCACATAAGTTTTAATAAGTGGGTGGTCGCAAGTCATGCAAACCGTTTGATACAATCGCCATGAGCCCCCATAGTTGATGCTTAACGTACAGTAAATATCGGTACCCCCTCATGAATGTAATCCAAAACATTCATACGGAACGAGTAAGAAACGCCCGTTTCTACAGGAACGGTTCGTGGTAGTGCTTGCTACCCCGGGCGGGGATTGTCAGTCCCATATGGATCCATATACTAAAACTCGCGCTTATCACATAACTAACAACTATGGTTCAGGAGGATTTCATTGGATTAGTCGTAAACCCATGCAATTGGCGTATCGTTAATCTCGTACAGTAAGTAAATCATGGCAGCAAGTAAGTTTTGTGTGTTCATGTAAAACAGTAATGCATCTCACCCCTGAGTATAAAACAGTAAAGTAGGGGCTGTAAGACTCACCTGAGTCTGGCAGTCAATGCAGTAAGTAAGCAAGTAGTATTCCCGTACTAGCACCCTTAGCGTCCTAATACGCACAAGGTTTAGTAAGTAAATGGAATACTTGTAAAGTATCCATGCTAGTTGCTCCCAAACTAGTTAATGTCCATTAGTTTGTTTGTAAGTTTGTAATTGTTTGTAAATCGTAGTTTGTATAAAAGTTGTACGGTCCGTTTGTTATCATTGTATAATAATAATTCCATCCATTATTATTATGTATTCATAGTAGTTGTACAGTTGTAAAGTATACTCGTATGATCGTTTGTTTGTATTACAACATGTATCGTTTGCGTAAGTTCCAATGGGCTTAATCCCCAAAGGGTACGAGTGAAACCTCGTAAGTGTTCGTATGTATGTTCGTATCAGTTACCGTGTAATCCAGCACGTAACTAGTGAGTGAACTTGTAAGTTCGTATCGGGTGTAATCCCGTGTAATGTACAAGTGTAAGTTCGTTGGAGTGTAATCTCCTAAGTATTTCGAGTGTCAACTCGTGTGCGGGTGCGAGTGAAATCTCACGTTCAGTTTAGTATAAACTTGTACGTATTCGGGTATCGTTGTATACTTTCAAAATTATATTGTTTTCATGTATAAGTCGTATCGTATTCGTTTTAGTAATTGAAAGTGGTTCCAACACTTAGAAAATATTTAGTTATCTGTTCTGGGCATTATGCGACACTATAATGCGACACTAGGGTAGTGTCGCAGACAATATGCGACACAAGGGAAGTGTCGTATGACTTGGTTCTGGTTTGGAGTTTATGCGACACAAGGGCTGTGTCGCAGACATGGGTACGACACTGTATACGACATAGTCGTAGTGTCGCAATCAAGCGATCAGTAAACTTTGTGTCGTAGATGGTACGACATATAATGCGACATAAGCGTTGTGTCGCATACATTGCGACATAACGTGCGACATATCATGCGACATAGTGTTGTGTCGCACAGAATTTTGGTCCGATGCGACACAAGAGGTCTGTTCGGAATTTAAGTTTCCGAAAACGTATTTTCCGGTTTCCGTTGGGTCTAGAACTTTTATACTAGTTTTAATATGTTGTAATAAGTCCATAATAACTATTGTTAGTCGTTTTTAATGTTTGTGGTATCGTTTTCTTTAAAATGACCAAAACCGACATTTTCGTATAAGTGTTCAAAAACGTGTTTTAATTACATATTTGGACATTACTAAGCTAGGGGAACATCATGGAAGCAAAATAAATGTAATCGGAAAGTTCGGAAGGTCGCCGGAAAACTTACAAAGTTGTCGAATCGAGAAACCGAAAAGATAGAATCGTAGCCCTCGTTGTGGTGATTGTCGTTGCTCCTTTGCGTTTTGTGATTTAAGCTTGTTTCGGGTGTGATTTTGGCTAGAGAGAGAGACCGAGATATAGAGAGAGAGGTGAGGGTTAGAGAGAGAGTTGAGAGAGATTGAGTAAAAGGGTGGGTTTGGTTATGTTGGTGATCAAAGAGGCATGGGGGTGATGCCCCATGTCTTTGGCCGGTTTTGGGTGGGGCCACAAGGTGTGGTCTCACCAATTTTTCGTTCCCTCGCGTTTGCGCTCCGTGCGGTGTTCGTTTCCCCGGTCGTTTAAACGTTAAAATCATTTTATACGCGATGAAATATACGTTTAAAAATACGATATAATATCCGATAATTTAGTTGAAGTATTTTATCACATTAATAGTTTTCAAGTTATAAAAACATAACTTAGTTTCGTTTTGTCGGTTGGTCGAGTTTTCGGAGAGTTCGGTGACGTTTTAATTAAAACGTACATTTTTCCGTTGTATTATAAACATAATATAAAATGGTAATTAAAGTAATTAAATAAATTAACATTATTTAATAGTTGTTTTACCAATGTCCGCATGTTTGTACAATTGTAGTTTCATACGATATGTACGAATCGTATACGCGTATATATATATATTCCATCCATATATATATATAAAGTAAATAACGTATATAATCCTATTTCATATTATATACAAGTAATAATCACGTAATTAGGAAAAATTTAAATTGGTCCAAATTTTGGGGTTGTTACATGATACATCTACAATCTATTCGACAAACTTCTCGTACATACATGTCTCCCCAGACCCCACGCGACCACGACTTCACACGAAATTTCGGGACGAAATTTTCTTAACAGGGGGAGAATGTAACACCTGGTCAAAAAGTCAAATTTCGCGCCAAATTTAAACTTTAAATGATTGTATTATTATATGCAATTATAACTAAGTAATCGAAAATGTAAGTCGTTTTAATTTAAAACGCATCCTAACTATCTGAAACTTCGCGAAAACAACGTATTAAACTTTAAGTTCCAAAATAATACTTTTATAAAATATTCTAGTTCAAAAACATTTCGAAAGAACATAAATAAATTTTAGAATTTAAAATATTATTTTAATTTAATTTACGATCGGATACAAAAACACGGGCATTTTGTACTGTGGTTGGAGACCACAGTCCACGAGTTAGGGATCTGAGTTTTAACAAAAACCCAAACCACCCATCTCATTTCCTCATTTTTCTTCTTCTTTTTCACCTACTTTTCTCTCCTCCCTTTCTCTTAAACAACAACAACAACCAACAACATCAACAACAATATCATCATCATCAAAAATCGTAATCATCATCGTCATTTTCGGAGTTCATCATCATCAAAACCGGACATCATCATCTTCATCTTCTTCACCACCATATTCATCTCCATTTTTATCAAAAAGTAAGATTTCTCACTTTCTCTCTCTAGAAATCGTTTCTCTTTCTATAAATTACTTAGATTACTTCAAAATACATGCTAGAAGCTTTCCATAACATCAACACACCCAAAAATCGAGCCAAAACTCGATTTGGATCTTGAAATCGTCGAACAGACGACAACGTCGCATTTGGACCAAAAACAGTGTTGTGACGTCGCAGCCAACGTCGCAAACCATTCCGATGTCGCCTGGTGCGACGTCAGTCACAACGTCGCATGAAATTGCGAACGTCGCATATAGCGACGTCGACACTTACGTCGCACTAGACCCTGACGTCGCATATAGCGACGTAGACTCCAACGTCGCAGTACAATCGTACTGCGACGCCAACCCCAACGTCGCACCCAACGTCGCAGGTCACAGAACCCTAAAAACTTATGATTTTCACTAAGTGTAGGAACCAAATTTTACCACTTGATTTTACTCCGAATTTGGATTTCGGGTGCGTTTTTACTAAAGCAATATAGTACAAATAAAAATTTTCCAAGCTGACTTGGCAGCTCGACCCCAACCAGGGACTCTGCCCCTTGGACCCCGCCAGGGGTTGCCACCCCTTGGACCCCGCTATCAGGGGCGCTGCCCCCGAACCCCCGTACACGGTCTTTAAAAAAACCAAACGACAAACAAAATTCGAACGACTTACTGAGTCAGACTATTTAATCTCGTACTCATATAACCTCACGTGTTTAGGACACTTGGAGGTTACCATTCGGACGACGCGCGTATCTTAGGATCGTTGACAACTCACATGTGAGTTTCATAGCCCCACTCTTTCAACTGTTTTACTGTTTTCGGGGTAAAACACATGCTCAACAATTGTTTTCGAATTATATTAATAAACTTTTATAATTTACACTTGCTTATATTACTGTTATGTAATATAAATGTGTAATATTTAGGAATTACACCCATCATATTGTTATGAAAAAATGTCAATATGTAACCGAGATAGGTTACAATCGTACACTGTCAGATGGTTAGAAAACAATTACCAATACATAACTTGACTAAGTTATCACTATCCAATGACCATATTGTCACGGGACAATACTATCACTTATACTAGAACAGGTTACTTCTACCTACACTGGACAACGACTAGACTTTTACAGGATTAGTTTCCCTTTCGGGACTACGACTGCTCATATAGTCCAGGACTTCTAAACTAGAATAGCACCCAAGTAAACAACAACCAAGGACTTCATATATACTTGCTAGGCTGAGGCTAGGAGTATACATTAGTGACAAACGTTAGTATAGGATCTTTATACTAATACAAACCAACTAGGTGATGACTGTTCACACCTAGGCCCAATGTGATACAATTAATATCTAAGTATTGTACATATATATTTAGATACAATATATTACTTCATGCGTGGCATGATACACTATTACTTGTGCTTGTAGATTTGACTTATATATATGTATATATAAATATACTCGTACACTATATCAAGCGTTTGGTGCTTCTTACAATTTACATATGCATATTGGCATACATACATACAAACATAACTACTCAAGTCAGGCGCGTCGTAGTACGGCTGGCTCTCATTTACTTAGCTAGTCTGTCGTAGTACAGCTGGCTCTACATTTCACCAGTCGGGCTTATCGTAGTACAGCCGGCTCAATTACATATTTTGCTTGCGAGCAATACGGACGATGTTCCAGAAGGGACACACAACGATGCCACGGTAAAGTGGGCACAAAACGATGCCACGGTATTGCAGTGGGCACAAGGACGTATTCGCGGTAAAGCGATACACTCACGGATGGGCGGGCTTATGCTCGTGATCCACAACAGTTAACGGGTCGGTGAGATTTCACGCGAGGTCGTTAGCTCAGTATTTGATTAAATACTCTATCGTAGTTCTGCGGGTCTGCACGGTTACTCATACTCAGCAACGGATCGGCGAGTTTACACTCGAGATCGTTAGCTCAGCATTTGGATAAATGCACTATATTAGTTCTGCGGGACTACAATTTACGTTGCCGGAGGCAACACTACATGCCAGGTAGGCATGCCGATTATTACTCAACATCATATGACGTGGTCATACATTTACTTGGACTATATTCAGGTAGGTTTTGCCTCGCATTGGTTTATTTCACTTATACCTGATAGGTATCTAGGCATGGTATGCCTCATTCCTTACGTACTTAGGTACACGTCGCTACTTTTAGGGTAGGAAATACCTAGTGAAATGTACACACATTGGTGTTACATCCTTAATACAATACAAATCAAAATACAGGGATTTCGAACTACTTTTCAAAACATACAGGATTTACACTTTATGTTTTCAACTAACAATCCTATGAACTCACCAGCTTTATAGCTGACTCGTTTTAGCATGTGTTCTTAGGTGCCTAGCAGGATTAGGATTGCTACAAGATTTTGCTAGCTCGAGTCGCATATTTTCAAACAACGGGATTTCTCTGCATAACTTTTGTATTACAAACTATGTATTGAAATTATTTTGCGAACTCGCAACTTGTATACATTTTATTTTGGGAAATGTAATAACTATTTTCAAACGTCTCATTTAGAGTCGTTCATTATGTATCTTATGCTGTGATATTTGATTTGGTAACACCCGACCCGATCGCTTCCGCAACCCGAAATTTGAGGGTGTTACACATGTATGGTTAATTCTTCTTCTCCTATCGAATAACATGTAATTTTTTATTGTTTTACGATAATCACCACTTTTCCAGTGAATCTAAACGCAATTACTACTTTTTTTTTATCAAAAATGTAACCCAAAATTACATGTTAGTCGGTCGGAGAAGATGAAGTTAACCATACGTGTACATGTTTAGCTTACATGGAAGTCTGGTCACATAAATGAAATGCATGGCAACACCACATCAACACATTCAAAACGTAGCTTATTGAAAAAAGTATTTTGGTGACCTCAAAACATATTTAACAAGTTCGTTGTCGACATTGGTAATAAAATTAGTTCATTGGTGACATTGAGACAAAAGTAAAAAGTTTGGTGTCGACCTTGGTAATAAAACCGGTTCATTTGTGGCATTGGGACAAAAAGTAAAGTACATTGGCGATCTGGTCCATAAACCCTATAAAAAATAACGAAAAGTACATTATTGTTTGAGAAGCATTAAGATGAGGTTATGATCGAATGTTTTTTTTTTACTATGATCGATAATTGATAATTAAAAGTAACAAATGACACCCTAACAATTAACCACACCCATCAAACTCTTAAATTATAAACTTCAACAATTAAAAAAGAAAAAAAAGAAAAAAAGTAAACCTACAAGTTATGGGTAAGTACATTGATAATTTATAACTCTGACCCCTAAAAAAACGAAGACATTTTTTTAACCATTATAAGGTGTTATTTATCATTTTCCTTAAAAAATGGATAAAAGGTACGTAGAAGAATGTAACCGACTCTTATGCAACCTCACGGACGGGTTTCTCTGTTCACAGGAGAGAGGTGAATTAAGTAAACTATGGTTAAAACTTAAAAGCATATGTGAAAGTAATTGAACCAATAGCCTCATCATTTAATCTCAAAGTACCCCATGACTAGTATTAGTACGCTAATCTTCAAAGTTAAGTACTAAAAACGATATATAATGATCAATTGAAATTTATGATTTTTAACTACTGGCATTTGGTGTCGTACGTGTGCGAGCATACTACTAGCATATCTTAGCGTTCTCAATCTGTTGAATTACCTAGAATTCAGATTTATAAAAAAAATTGACATCTATACAATTGAAATCAAATACGCAGCCACGTTCTTGTCTCTCTCTTGTGGAGTTGTGGACACTGATTTTGTAGAATTTGATCCATTAGAGCACGAGGAGTGGTTGATTGATTTTCAGTATTCAAGTTCAGTGTTCTTTTGAACACTTAATTTGAACACTGAAACAGAAAAGTGAGGTAATGGTTAACCTTGAGGTTTAGTGTTAAGTTCAGTGTTCTTTTGATTATTTTATTAATTTTTTTTTTTGTAAAAACAAATTAAATACAAACAAATAACACTAAATAAAAACAAATAATATTAAATTAAAAAGTACTTTCATACAATTATTAAAGTTTCTAGAAATACATAATTAATATACGAAAATTTAAAGGCAATAATTTTAAAGACAATAATTGAAACTAATAAAGCTTAAACGTCTTCCGATTCCGATCCACCGTCTTCCGAACCCGATCCACCATCCGAACCCGGTCGCTTTCAACCAAACTTGGCCCAAATCTTCTCTTTTTCCATGTTAAGAAACCACATGTCATCTTCCGACAAGCCATCCGTTGACATCTTCAAAACCCGCATTGCTTCGGCGATGTCTCGGGTACGATAGACACTTGCTTTGGATTGAGTCAATTGTTCAAAGTTTGTAGTGATCGACTCATCAAAATAAGGCGTGCTACTTTTAGTAGAAGTGTCGGAAGATGTTTTGGCACTTTTAAAACGCCTTGATTTTCCGGGTGGCCGCGGCTGTACATCGTCACCAAAAAGGGCGGCGTTCGTGTTTTCTTCATCCTCCTCGTCATGCCCCAAATCCAAATCTATATCTTCCAAGTCCACCGTCTCCCTCCGCTTGTTCCTATGGCCGACTACAACCGCTTTGGGCACTAACCATTTTTGTTTATCTTTCAAATAATCCCAAGCGACTTCGTGGTGAAAAGGCGCTTTCACCACATACTTGTACGTCTCCAAACACCGCAACCTAAAATCGTAATCTTTTTCACCACTATGTCTCTTTCTTCCCAACCTAGCACGGATTCCTTGATACTTTCAGACACCGATTGTTCAAATATGTCCACTTAGACGACAACGCATCTTTGCCCCCGTTGGACGACTTTTTAAACTTCTGCACGCTTGTTGTACTCGTCCACCCCCAAGTACAAAAATAATTCTCCTTTTTGGTCGATGCCTCAGTTCGGGCATTCAGAAATACAAATCTAACATTGAGCTAAAAGCAGTTCTTCTTTGGACGTCCAAAGATTGCGGACGCTTATTACTTTTTTCTTTTTCGGCTTGCCGAGTTGTTTGGATTTATTTTTTTTGACCGAGATGACGTCGGTGTTTCAGCTTCAACCGAATGCTCCAATGGCGGCCCTTGATTTTGCTTCCATAACATAAATTTGTGGTAAGTCTCGGGTGTCATTTGCGGGAATTGTGATGATGATTGAGGATATTGGGTGGATGGAACTTGTGTATGCGGTATGTTGTAAGTTTGACCAAAACCCGGCATTTGGGAATTTGAAGCTTGTGTTGGATACGGGTTGTATGGAGAAGATTGTGGTGTTTGCGGGTTATAGTTTAGCGGAAATGGATTCCATTACGATTGGAGGTTGTATGGATCGTTCGGGTATTATGACATTGTTTGAATTTTAGTTTGAAAGTAGAAGTGTTTTGAGGTGTGAAAAAATGAAGAGAATTGAGGGTATATTTACAGTGTAAAATTGTAAATTAAAAAAAAAAGTCAAAAAAAAAAAACGGATAGAAAACGGCTAGTTTTTTTTTTTGGGAAATGCTATTGACAGCCCTTAGGGCTGTCAATAAGATACATTTAATGCATTAATTAAAGTTAAAGTTTCCTTTTTAATCAAATATATCATTTAATACATCACAAATAAATGGAAAGTTTCAGTGAATTAAATGCAAACATAAATTAAATTATATATAATCCTGAATGAATAAGGAAAGTTTCAACTTTAATTAATGCATTGGATGTGTCTTATTGACAGCCCTAAGGGCTGTCAATAGCATTTCCCTTTTTTTTTTGACTTTTTATTTTTTTTTAGTTAGCCGTTTGGCCCGAAGAAAGAAAAAAAAAAAACCAAGAACCTTGCTTCCTTCAACGTTTAATCCCGCACGGTGGTGGTGAACGGTGACCTTGAACACAGGCCGTGCACTACAAGAATAACCGGTATTTGGGAAGGCCAAAAACCATGCTAAATACATGAAAAACCGTGCCAAATAGTATTTGGCACGGTTTTGGCACACTTTTGGCTCTGTCCTTAATACGAGGGTGCCAAATACTATTGGATCAGAGAAAAGCCGTCCAAATGGTTTTTGGCATGGTTTGTGGCACGGTTTGCCCATATGTTCCGATTGACAACCAATAGGCACAACATGTTCTTGGTGTGCCAAAAGCTTATTTGTCACGGTCTAACCCACGTGCCAAAAGAGTATTTGGTAGGGTCCAACATGTGTGCCAAAAGATTATTTGGTACAGTCCAACATGTGTGCCAAAAGAATATTTGGAACGATGTAACACGCGTGCCAAAAGAGTATTTGGCACGGTCTAACGCGCGTGCTAAAAGAGTATTTGTTACGGTCTAAGGACTGTCCCAAAAACGTATTTGGCACGATCCAACTCACGTACCAAATGAAAACGTATTTGACACGATCTAACTCGCGTGCCAAAAGAGTACTTGGCACGCTAAAGAGTATTTGACACGGTCTAATACGTGTGTCATAAGAGTATTTGGCACGGCTTTGTTTCCCGTACCACATAACTATTTGGCACAGTTTTCTTCGCGTTACAAAAAAGTATTTAGCATGATTTTATTTTTTTCGTTTCAAGATAATATTTGACATATTGTTGTTTACAATAAACAATCACATAACTGGTAAATAAATACACTCAATTTAGTAGCCAAAGTATAAATTCAAATCAACTTCAATATATTCTCCATAAGGTTGAATCAAACAAATATTCGATCACCTTAAAAAAGATCGTTTCACTAAATAGAATCAGCAACATGCTAAAAAAATTCAATGACAAATACGTACGATAAGTAAATCAAAATTCAAGACGTCCTTTTTGCTCACATCTTCATAAATCATGTATAATAAAAATTTATGCATTAGCAATCTATGTGAAGCATTAACAGAATAAAGAGAATGATTAAAAACAAGTTGAAACGGGTCAAGTGGTCAATGATTATATCATCTAATTGTTAATCAAATGCTTTCAATAGTATACTCTGTAATACAATAAGTTCAACTTTTTATTCTAACAAGATTAAATGATTTGAAAGTTTTCATGTATGTTACTCCAATATATTCAACATCCTCCTATTTGTAACGGGTCAAATGGGGTAGATTGTCCTATGTTTCAAACTCAATAAAAATATGAAACTAATTGAGAAAGGGGTACTTACATTACAAAAAATATTAACCAAGCCTCTTACGTGGAATCTCTTAACTTTCAGTTGGAGGAGTTTGAACCTACAATCAACAAAAAAGTTATTAGACATATATGGATTTTTTTTTTTTTTTTTTGCATTATGCACATAAGGGAGGAGCCGTATGAGATGAAAATCTCACTTTAGGAAACAGAAAATTGTTATTGGGATCAATTAAAATCTACCTGTCCATCATGGGATCCAGATTTACGCGTCTCATTAGAGTGAGACAGTGGTAACAACCCATTAAGAACTAATAAGCGACTCATGTTATCTATCTTTTATTTAAGATCTTTTATCATTTCTTCATAATGAGCAGTTTTCTCTGCTACCTTCTCTGCTACTTGTTCAGCCACTCGCTCTGCTACTTTGGCCTCTAATAGCTCCTCTACTTGAGACTCAACCATCATTTTAATTGCATATGAAGAAGCCATATTCATTGAAGAAGACTGATCCCCGAAAACATCACGACGAGAAGGTCCTACACCAAAAGTCTTCACACGTCCGTGTCCATCAGGCCCCACGAGATCAATAAAAACTTTTTCCTTAAATTTTTCAATCCGTTCTGATTCCGGCACCTCACCAATTCTGTCTTTCATCTTTTCCTGGATATAACACACACGAACTCATAATAACCAACTTTAATAAATGAATATATAAACCATCTATGTCCAAGTTAATTATTCTACTTACAACCACCGTCCTCGTATCTTTGTCAGGAATAGTACCATCAATTCTGGTACGCGTTTTGATGAACACATTAGCACGAGAAATATCCTCCTTATTAGCTTTCATCTAAATACAAAATATAACGTCATTTTTGTTACTATGAGAAATTATTATATCATGAAAAAAATCACTCAAAACAAGTAATACATCTTTAAGTTATACCTCCTCTCGGATGTTTGCATGTGATGTCCTTCCAGTCCTAGGTGGGTACTCTAGTTGCTTGCGATTCTTTGAATTTCTTAAGGCTTGAGCCTAAATGAATACACTTAAACATATTAATTAGATATATCTCATATGTAATATATATTGAGTGTAAAAACCATCACATTTGAACCAAACGTGTTGACGAGTTGCATGAATAGTTAACATATATAAAATGAACTTTGCCAGACCTGAACTTTTTCACTCTGCCAATGATTCACCAAGGACGGCCACTGAGTAGAATCTATACGACTATCTTTAGGAGCATCCA
Source organism: Helichrysum umbraculigerum (assembly GCA_949592205.1). Classification (NCBI taxonomy): domain Eukaryota; kingdom Viridiplantae; phylum Streptophyta; class Magnoliopsida; order Asterales; family Asteraceae; genus Helichrysum; species Helichrysum umbraculigerum. Next base: position 101,575,738 of record CATIUR010000004.1, on the reverse strand, counting down.
TTAGTTTTTCTGGATCATCCTTGTTTGGAGTAAAGTAGTCACTCTTTACTCTGCTTTTCCACTTTTTCCAGTGACCACCGATTAACTTAAAACAGTTTTCTTTATAAGATTCTGGAGCATCCGTCTTATGCTACAAGTATATTACAAAGTTACTTTCATTTACAAACATAGAATATATACCTATTCATCAAAGTTCTAGATCGAGTAGTTTATATATAATCCTCTAATTGTATCTAACATCAGAAAGTATATAACATCTGACTACTTAAAATAATTTAAAGAATATATGATACCTGAACTTCTTTCTACATCGTTTCAAGATTAGGCTCTGGCATTAAGTTCCATGAAACAACATCAAGAGGAGCACGAGCCCCACACCTTGCAATGTCTCCAAGTATGTTCCTAACATCCATACTTGATTCCCCAATAGGCTGCTTTGGTTCATTAAACAATATCTTAACTTTCTCTGTTCCTTGATAACCTAATGCTGGTCCTCGACCCTTTTTACGAGTATCATTGCACGTATTAGCACCTATAATAGTTTAAGTCAACGACTAGTAAGACATAAATTTTCGATTGGATAATAACTTTATGAAAATCTGTTGCAAATGCTGGCAGCCAATATGCTGCATGTTTGTAGTTAAAACAACAACGTACTAGTGTAACTAAACTTACTTGTGTGTTTTACTTTTTTAGCACTTCCAGAACATACATACAGAAATTAATACATGTGTATCTTCTTTAAATATAAAAAGCGAATTTTCAGATGAAACATTATATGTAACACTTACCTGACCCACTAGATGTTATGGGAGACTCGATAGAGGCATCCACAGTGTTGGTATTATTCGATGTTTTTTGCGAGCCTGCTTCATGTGGTGGTGCAATATGAGTCTGCTCATTATTCGGTGAATGAGGTTGTACAGAGGAATCAGTTTTATTCTCATTAGCAGCCCACTGGGACATGAAAGTGAAGTCACGTCGTCTCTTTCTACCAACCATAGTCTACCTGTAAACAGACAACATCTCCAAAGATTAGTAAAATATTTCAAGGGCCACTGAGTTAAAAGTATTTCATTTCAAACAATAACACCAAGCAAGGCTTTAATATATTGTATAGAAAAATTAAGTAATAAAACCAAGTCAGTGAGATCAACTGAAAAATAAAAGCTTCGTTAAACTCAACACCTTTTGTAAATTGTGGCAATGTCCTGTCCTTCAGATACATCCAACTTGTATCCATCCTTCATGAAAGAAGGTTAAAGTTTCATAATGTTATAATAAGTAAAAAGCATATGACATAGATCAAGTGTTTCAGAAAATATTAAAGCATATGACTGATTTGACCCGAAACCAATATGACCCAAATTGCCACCACTAAATTTTACTTCTAAGCTAACACTAACGGGATCATATATAAAAGAAGTTCAAAACTAACAAAACCCACCTGAATATTTAAAGTTGTAAAATTGTAATGCAGTTGAAGTCTTGTCCGTGATAACCTTTACTGATTTTAGACTAACTCTTAATTTCAACTTTTTAGCATAACCAAAATTATAAGAGCTGATTTTTAATCTCTAAAATATCAAGAACAAATTAATACAAGTTCAAACTTCAGGGAGGCAAGGGACTTCCCCTGATCCATCATCCTCTACCAATGATTAACTTGAGACAGTAAACAAAAACACAGAACACTCGAACCACGACAAGTAGCAATATGCATATAAGAACCTAGACTAACAAATAATATCACACACAACCTAACCACTTAAAGGCACCAGCAACAACATAATTGCAGGTCCCAATGTCCCATATTGTCGAACAAAAAGCCACCCAGACCATTAAAACAAGCTAACCAACAACCTAATCGAAATATAGAGTCTAGCCCAACTACAATAAAATTAAGAACCATCCAAATAAGAAGCAAGCCCCTCATATCAATAAACAACTAAAAATGACAGCCGGTTCTAAGATAAGAATGTAATGCTTTCATCAAATGAAATACCAAGTAATAACAACTACTGGTAAATTTGTGGTGGCCTTTAATATAAACCATATCGATTACCGTATATAATTTCAAAAGCACTTCAGTGTCCCTAAAGCCCAACCATACAAGCGAAATGATAAAATATATATAGATCACATATTTAATTAATTGGGTCAAACAGTTAGGTCTTTTGTATAGAACCAACAATCTGATCAAAGTTATCAGATCGTTCAAACCGAACTCACTAAGGTTGATCTGTATATTACCAATCATATCAATATACATGCAATTTTGTCACATACCAACAACACATATTTAACGAGTACTCTGTTAACTGTTTTATATTAGTACAAGAATTACATGGCAAAAGAATTACTCTAGTTATCAATAACAAAATCACAAGGCACAAACTCATAAGGAGCTAGAATCATTTGATTCACAACCAACATTAAAAATCAATGCACATACACATACATATCGTAAAATTATGGAAAAAAGGTATTTCAAAATTATTATACCTTGATCGATTGTAATGATCTCCCAATTCTGATACATCAATGGAGTGGCTGTTAGGGATTGAGTTTGAGTTTGGGAACTTATTTGTGAGGGTTTTAGTGATCCACAAAAAAATAGGATGATTCGTTTTGGTGATTTGATCGAATTGAGGCTGTAAATACGGAGTAATTAAGATTTTGGGAGCGAAACAATGAAAATTAAGGAGGGAAATAATTGTTACATCGACGGCACACACAATAGTAATACGAAGTATATTCTACTACGTAGTACTAAGAACTCTGTCAATTATTATCATAATACCTATAATAAAGATGGATTATTATAATTTAAAGCTAAATCTTTTTATAAAAAGCTTTCACATCTCTACTAAATTTTATTATTTTTTGTTTGGGAAGTTTAACTTGAATAAAACTTACAATACCCATGTAGAATACCATATACTCATTGTGAACACAATTTAATATTTAATTTTTAATATAATTAATCATATTTGTTTTTCTAATAATTTATCTAGTCTTGAAAATAAATAATACTCTCTCCGTCCCACTACAAGTATCCACATTACTATTTTGGGTTATCCCAAATAAGAGTTCACTTTTATGTTTTAACCAATGGAAAGATAGTTTAGTAGGTAGATATGTTATTTGATTAATAATGGATTTATCATTACGCACCCGTATAATATTTTGATACCTACATATGCGTATATATTTAGCTTTAAAATAATTATTGTATTGTTATCCAATCTCAAATCTCATTCGGTAAAGAAACATACTAATTAGTTATTTTGAGTCAATTTTTCATTAATTAATGTGCATTATTTATTTGTATAGTACAACCCTTTAATGTACATTATTAGTAAACCTATCAAAAACGGTAGTGGAAACATTATCATCCATATTGGGCAAACTGAGTTAAATTATTGAAGTAAATGTGTTTCTTTAATGATTGGAATTATTTATGATTACATAATAATACACTAATATATATAGAGCTACATACATACAGATTAACATAATACTCGTGCAAAATGTGGTGGTAATGACAGTGTAAGAGTCAGAATAGGCCGGTCCCGTAGAACCCATTTACCTCTTTAAACATAACAATATATTTATATTAATTAAAAAGATATAGATGATAGTCTATGTATGTTTAAAGTTGATATATATGTTTAATTTGAATATATAATTAATTACGTACGGTAATAAAGATAATACTGATTATATATGGTAAATAGCTTATTGATAGTAATATATTATTTTAAAGGTAATAGAGTCATTCCCTTTCGTTGACTTCATTTTAAAGATAATATAAAAATGCTCTATAGATATTGAGATATACGTATCTATCATGTATAAAGGTTAAGTCACTAGATCTAACTTATGTATGTAAAAAAATAATAATAATAAAAACTTTCTACCAGACTCAAACAAATTCCATATGTTATTTGTAGTTAATACTCCCCCGTCCTAGTCAAAGTGTTCATTTTGATTTTGCACACAATTTAATTAACTAGTTGTTAATTCTCTTCAAAGTCATTTGGCACTACACCTGCTTTTAACTATTCCAAAAGCTTAGTTATTTGACACGTCGATACTTAAGAGTTCCAAATGCTTAGTTATTTGGGTCAACAATTTATTTTCCGTTCCAAATGTTTAGCATTTGGCACACATCTTCTTACCCGTTCCAAATGCTCAGTTATTTGGGTCGACAATTTTCTTTCCGTTCCTAATGCATAATCATTTGGCATACCTCTTCTTAACCGTTCCAAATGCATTGTTATTTGGGTCGGCAAATTATTTTCCGTTCCAAATGCTTAGCATTTGGCACACATCTTCTTACCCGTTCCAAATGCTCACTTATCTGGGTCGGCAATATATTTTCCGTTCCAAATGCATAATCATTTGGCACACCTCCTCTTAACCGTTCCAAATGCATTGTTATTTGGGTCGGTGATTTATTTGCCGTTCCAAATGCATAGTTATTAGGCACGGTAGCTTAGACTGTCCTAAATTGACGTATTTGGCACGGTTTTTTGGCCTTGCCAAAATAGTTCGTCCCAAAAAGCCCCTTTTCTTGTAGTGGTGTGTGGTGAATGCCGGTACCGACGTTCAAGGTGGTGAACGGTGACGCCGTTCTACCCCACTCAGCATGCTCTTATAGTAGTTGCTTGACAATGTGCTTTTAGTTTTCCTTCTTTTACATGAACAATACATGGAGAATAACTGGTGACATTATTATCGAAACGTAACAACAAAATGAATATTGAAGAGGCAACACATCTTAAAAGCCAAAATGAATAGATAGAGAAAAAGCGAAACAATAATCAAAACTTAAAATCGTAGTCTAAACCCAAGGTAACATTTTCGGTAACAAAAGAAGTATAATCAAAAGAATGATTGTAACAATAGTGACGATGCCGATGACAATGCAAGTGCATTTTGTCGGTCTCTTGGGAAACTCTCGGGCATCTACAATATGCTCTGTCCCGAGTGAGCTTACGCTAGCCACATGACTTTCAATGTCGTTCGATTGTTGTCCTTCGTCTTCAACTAGCACGGCCATGTCTAATCAAGAAGATTAATTTGGTTTAGCTCAATTAGTTTGTTTTTATCGAGTAAATTATTTAAATCGTCTATGTGGTTTTCAATTTTGTTCAACGATAGTCCAAAATGGACTACTGGTGAACAAAACTTTCCGAAAATAAATTATTTAAATAGTCCATTTTGGACTATCGTTGAACAAAATTGAAAACCACAAGGACGATTTAAATAATTTTTGGAAGTGAGGGACGACCTATGGAACAAATTGAAAACCACATCGACGATTTAATTAATTTACTCTTTATTTGAACAAGAAACAAGAAAAAGAAAAACAAACGCAATGAATAATTTCGGAGTATATATTAGAGAATAGAGACCCATTAACGTTGACTAAATTACATATGAAAGTCAACGGCTGTGCTTTTGCGTGTATTTGGTACAGGTATCTCTAGAATATATTTCTGTTATACGTATCTGTTATAATCTTGATTAGTTAATAAATTATATAGACTTTATCAACCCTGTTTTGTATAATTATACTAGTCTTAATATTCGGATAATCAAATCTTATAAGAATAAAAAACTTAACGAGAATATCATATGCAAATTCCGAATTACATATATTTGCATCTGATGTTGCTAAACGCCTACCAAATTCAATAAGTTAAATGATTATAAGTTCGAGCTCGACTTGCTATATAACTTCATTGTCATCTCTAAGTTCGATATTGTCCTAAATGTCGAAGAAAATTGTTACGTTTTAAAAGACATGATTCATGATTTATCTATGACTCACCTCATCATGGTGTCTGATGATTGTTTGCTACAGCGATCCTGGAGTGTACTTCAGCATATATAGTTTTATTGAACTTCTACGTGCTATACCAATGTTGCTACATTGACCGTGCAATAGTGCTATTCTTTGCGAGGTCCGATTGAGCTCCTACGAGCTACTATCGAATGAGATCCTACGAGCTATCTGATTGAGCTCCTATTAGCTATCTCCGATGAGCTCCTACGAGCTATTGTCGAATGAGCTCCTACAGGCTAGCTCCTTCGAACCTGAGTAACTGCTAAGAAAGAATATTGTAAGTCTCGTAAGAGGGGGAGGGTGTGTCCCCCCTGACCACACTCTGGTAGTCTGGTGTGAGAATAAGTATATGGTTAGCAAGTGTTAGGAAGCATAACAATGCATAAGTAAATGTTGTGTTACGTGTGTCAATGGTGTGGTATTTATAGTGGAGAGGGTTGATGCCCTACTCCTATTCTAGAAAGACATCTTTTGCTGTTCTGAAATATCAAACGTATCCGGGCCCATTTTAGGAGCATCATCCTAATGTCCAATGGTTTCTTTAGTAATGTCGCCATAACTATATACACGTGATTTAGCTATCAAAGACAACTGTTCCAACCGTCTTTGGTATTCATGATGTTCATTTGACTTTTCTTATTCCCAAGGTGGGATCGATCCTCTAACTTTGGTCCTTTTGACTTTCTATTGATGATCACCTCCTCTACTTACGAAGACATAATCTTTTGTGATTATACAAGTCATGAGTCTATGTAGGAGGACCTAATAATCTTTTGTGATTATACAAGTCATGAGTCTATGTAGGAGGACCTAATCTTTTGTGGTTCTCCGAGTCATGATTCTACACATGAGGTATTAATCCTTTTGTGGTACTATACTGAAGTTGTGGTCCGATTTGAACCTATCTCCTATATACCTCTATAATGATGGATTCAGTTTCTTGATCCATATATACCAATCATGTTAAATTTTCCAATATACTTGGAGAAAGAGTGAACAAAAGTAAAATCATCCCCGACTCATAATAAACAACAAAAAAACAAAAGCGAAAAGAGAATGTCTAAAATAAAAAATGAGGGATCCGCATTAGAAATATAATTTTAGAAGAGGCAAAAATAAGGGAAACATCAATCAAAACTTAAATTGTTAGTCTCAAGGTAAGGATCTTGATAACAAAAGAAAATAAATCATGATAAGAGATATAACAACAAGGATGATGCTGATGGCGATACAAGTACATTTTCTTGAGCTCTTTTGCAACTCTTTGGCTTCTACTATTTGCTCGGTCCCAAGTCGTACAAAGGAGCTTGCATGGGCCACATGACTTTCGATGTCGTTGAGTTGTTGCCCTTGAGCCTCTACTAGAGCGGCCATATCTAAGAAGATTTGGTGTAGCTCAAGTAGGCTCTTCTCTATTTCGATAATAGCATCATGTCTTTCTTGAATTTCAGAGATCGTGTCCATAATTTGTCCACGACCTTGATTTTGGATTGCTTTTTGAAGAAAATCTTCACTATTGCCACTAGATATTAAATCATCAATTAATTCATCGTTAGCTTTCTCACCAGTTATGGTGAAGTATCTTCTGCCAATTGTCTCCTTGTACTCATCATTTATTTGGGCCCGCAATTCTTGAAAGTCGTCCATCATGATTTTTAGCTTCTTACCCAAACCACTGACAACAGAAGTGCGGGTCCTGTCAGCTGATGAGCCGGGCCCACACCCTGGGATCTTTCGTTGCTCGGTGTTAGACCTATCAAGGGCCTCTAGCTTGCCCTTGATGACCTTAACGGTTTTCAACAATTGTGTAAAATCGGAGTCCATTCTAGATCTAAGTTGCTTCATCTTATTGGCATTTTGGACCATCTTGCTCTCCTCGTTCGACTCATATAGTTTATTGTAGAGCTTCTCAACAGCCATCATGTCATCCTTCACATTCTCTACATCTTGGAAGAACTTGTCGAGATTAATTGTTTCATTTACGACACCACCACCCGCCTCGATGTCATCAATGTGTGCTTGCTTCTTTAAGTCTTGGTATTGCTTAAAGGAATTGGAAAATAAATCATTCATGTTGAAAGAAGAAATTTGAGGGTTGGGATTTTGAGAATGTAGCTTCTTTTTAAGTTTTATGTTAAGAGATTTAAGGTTTAAACTAAGGTAGAACAAAAAGAATAACAAATGTTAAGTTGGTGTGTTGAAATATTGGAGATCCATTAACTTTGACTAAATTATACGCGCGAGTACTTCGTATAATAAAGTCAACGACTATGTTTTTGCGCGTATTTTGAACCACTTATCCTAAATTATTTTATTTCTTACTTCATTATCATCTTATTATAAAAAATACATAATATAATTTATCAACCCTAAGTTGCATGATGATATTATTTTTATCATTTTGTAAAATATAATTAGCACTATATATCTATCAAAAGCATTTACAACGTTAACATAGTCCAAATTTACTATCGTTCTCGAGGCTGTCTTTAAGAGACCTCCCAATTATAGGGTCTTCGGTGTTCGTGTATATGTGTGTGTATATATATATACACACATATCATTTGATTGTTAATTGTAACGAAAAAACTATATATATTAATTCTAAAGTTGATTGAGTTACAACAACAAGTATAAGAAAAGTATCTTATAGTTCGATACAAGGCCTCATTTCAGCAATTGCTCTATGACCGCCTGATTGTTCTTATATATGTAGCACATCATTTCAGCTAATTCGATTAAATATATTTACTATGGTTAGTTTTCTAATTATTATTTTTAATTTTTCATTGTAAATTGTATGAAAAACACAAACAGTGTCGTCTTTTAATTATCAGACATGTTTGTAAATATTATTATGTTGTTGATTTGATGCCTACTAGTAATAAACATGGGGAGCACTAGTGTGCACATCAGCACATGGTTTGTTTATGAATCAAAAACATTAAGGATTGTGGTTCGCGACCCTTCTATTACCAGAACCCTCACCAATACATGCGCACCGTCACATCAATTTCAACCCAAAATATTCGTAGAACCAATAAATTGATTTTTATTTGTATTTTTTATATTGTGTTTATCAACAGGTGAAATATACGATGGACGGGAGAGGGGTTGTAACCTTACCTTGTCGATTCGTGGATGCATTGAGGATAATTTAGGAATATACACAAGTACGTATGATATGTATCGAAACTCGAAAACTACAAGTTATCATGTGCATATAGAAACCAATCAACCATCTGAGCGCAACGCATAGGTTATCAATTGTTAGATCACTATACGCATTCATAAGTTGCAGCTCGTTGAGATTACACAGAGTCGCATACAGAGTACAGAGATGTGTTACGTTTGTTGCTGCTGCTGCTGCTTGAATGCCATAATGCAACACCTTAGATTTGTCTCTTGCATCTATAATTGATCACATTCGACACATAAAAATTTAAAATTAAAAGATACGAGTAAAACATAAGATACAGCTGGTTATAGCCTCTTACCTCTAATACAGAAATGATTCTTAGATGCTCAAAACATTCTTCTAGCAACAACTTTTCTTGACTTACAACGTCTGCTAGCTCCGAAAGTATGTCATGAGCCTATTTGTTATTTAAGATAATAACGATAAGACAGGATGTGCTATGTACGTGCAATAAAGAAAGTAGTACCTTTGACGCTTATAGCATTTGTATAATACGATGGTACATTCTGTACCTAGGGATAGCTTACCATGGGAGAAAATGTAGATAACATGGATTTGATTGTGGCAACCAAATGTGATGTGTGTTGAAAAGAGATTGTTGCTGATTCAAGATCCACCTATATGGAAATTTTGCACGAACAATTAATCGAGTTATCATATGTATACCAGGTAAACTATATACATATAACTTTAATTTAGGTCAAACGGGGTTACATTTTAAAATCTTGTATTCAAGTTTGAATTTAATTTCGAATTAACTTGTTACCTTAGCTCCTTCAATAAGAGGTATCATACAAATAACAGCATGTAGGTAATCTTTCATTATGGAAATATCCAGGATGTGTCTCCTTTCAATGTCTCCCCATGCTTCCAACATTTTCATCTACATATAAAATCAACCATGAATTACAGTTTATATATGTACACTAAGCTTCATAAGATAGAATATGCAACATTGAGTTATACTGTATCAATGATAGAATAACTCACTTGAGAATGTAAGATCAGATTAAGCTTTAATTCTAGATTCTCCTTCTGTAGTTGCAACCTTTTCTGCACTACTGATTGTCGCAATTTTTCCATACTTTCGCTTGCATAAAACAAGTCATTCTGCAATAAACATGTAGTTAAATTTAATTATTAATTTTTTGCATAGAATATCATGTTAGTACAAAACACTATTTGTGTATTCAACTATAAGATTTTGTGCTATTTCTACGTTCTTTTTCCATTTTTAGTCATACCCTTAAAGTTCTTCTACATTCTCTTTTGCAGCTCTTTGATCAAACATATGGTCAACTTAACTAAATTTGACTTTTAATTTGTTAGTTAATCGAATGTTTAAGAGTAACCCTTTTTTTTTCTTCCAATTTTTAAATAACCTAAAACAGTAGGCAAAAGAAAGTAAATTTTCTTTCAAATATCAAATAAAATCATATTAATCAATTTTTAATCTAATTAAGTTTGACTCTAAATAGTCAAACTGATATGCTAGCTATCCTAGCATACATACCTCACGTTGAGCAGCTAATTTGTCATGAACAACTTGAGCTCTGGCATTAGCATACCTCCACTGCATCAAACTATTTTGAAGAAATTTTAACTGATGAACATTCTCCATATTCGTAATCGTATCCGAATTAGAAGAACGCAACTTAGACCCTCCTTTTTTACCCTTAATCAAATCCAAACCAATATGCAGAAGATTCTTCTTACCCTTAGACACACTAGGCGGCTTTGAGGATCCGAATCTCGATGGGGAAGATTCCCATTCTGATGACGAGTTTGCCCCTTTCATAGACATAGATTTCTTGAGAGAATTATGCATAGGCGATGAAATAAAATTGTTCATAATATACGATTTAGAACTCAATGTCGGTGCCATGTATGAGTTTCTTCCTGTCGTATAAGGTGAACCAAGTTCACTACTTTCTGAATTATCTGAACAAGAATCCGATGTCATTTGATGATATCGCGTTCTCCTGAGAAGAACGTTTTCATCGACTGATAATCTTCCAGGAAGTATCACTTGGTTTGAATCAAAAACATCGGAGGATGATGACGTGGAAGATGAAATGGACGGTCTTCCAGGAAATGTAAACTTTCCATTGTATCTCATGGACCCACTACTACCGTAAACCGGTGTATGGTACTCCTTCAATATGTTGCTGTTTTTTGTATTTGAAGTATCCTCCGAACGACAACTATTTTGTTTACTAAGAAATGGTAAGCCTTTTTGTTTTTCGTGACCGAGGTGATCAGCGAGGGTACTGGTTGCAGTTGGTTTGTTTTCATCGTGGGATTTTGACGAATGTGGCCAAAGTCCACGAATAAAGGCAGTGTGTTTGTGTTTTTGTTTCGGTTTTTGTTTGGTGTTGTGGTTTGGTGCTACTGATGGTGAAGGTGAAGGTGACGGTGACGGTGGTGCTATGGTGGATGAGAGGTAACGGGAGCTTACTTCTCGAGACCTATGACGGCGAGTTTGATCGGAGATCATGCTGGAGAGTTAGAGATATGAGATGATGATGAAGGTATTGTTTTATTTGTGATAAAAGTTGAGAAGCAAAACAAACGTTCCGCTTAAAGTGTGCCGGCTAAACAAACGTTCAGTTAGTTTGAATGTGAAATGTGATTTAGGATTTTATAAGATTTTGAATTGCCGGCATATTTGTGATATAAATTCACACAATCAGGATGTGCCACGTGTATTTTTTTAAAAGTGAAATTACTCTTTTAAGTGTAAGTAGATTGGTAATTCTCAGATTATAAAAAATTTGAATTTGAATTTGTAATTTAATCACGTTCAAAAACGTATTTCGTACGTAACCATATATCATTCTATCCCCTTTTTTGCTGAAAATAGTTGGGAAGATTACAATAACATGACAAAAAAAACCTCGATAAAAAAATGTCACACGATTAATGAGTTAGATATATTTTGGTTTTTTTTTTCCATAAAATAAAATATAAAATAAAAAGATTTCGTGTGACACTGACTTAATAAAATCATAATGTTGTCGTGACAAATTCTTTTATTGTGAAAAATTAAACTTACATTAGCCTTTATTAATATTAAAGGATCATATTGCCATATTGGAATGAAAATGGAATTAGATTTTAGAATGTTTAGTTACAATCTTAGTCTAACTTAATTTTTTCATTACGTGTTATTAATGACTACCTAAAAATTGTTGCCGTGTCTTCTATCAATACTTAATTATGCATCTAATTATATATAGAGACACTACATACATAAAATTATTGTTACTCCTAACATTGTTCATTAAAGTAATGCTTTCAAGAGATTAGGAATGGTGACAAGCAGTAATCAATTGATAATATTAGCTACATATTTAATGTTTTGATGCTAAATATGAGCTACGTTTTGTTCTGTCATGAATGAAAAGGTCATAATAATTGGGATAAAAGATCTACTACACTTGCAACTTAGGGGGTGTTTGGGATTGCGTTTAGAAAACCGATTATGCGATTTAAATAATCAGAATCAAATAATTAGCTGTAACAAAACGGGCTATAAGAATAGAGTGTTTGTGTTTGATTATATTGTTTAATATCGCAATAATCAAATAATTTATTTTTAATATTTTTAATATTGTTCAAATAATTTTTTTTTAATGTATAAAATATTTATAAAAAAAAAAAAAAAAGTGGAATAAAATAATTGACTAATAGTAGTATTGTGATAGTAGTGTGCAAAGTTCCATGAAACGTTTCAATATGTTTTTTGAGGATAATTCGGTAATTTGACAGGAGGATTGATAAGCCGTTTTGCTACAGCAGGTCACATGCCTGTTTCGAAACTACGTTTTGATGATACCAAACAGATTATTTATTGCCAAACAGTGAAAACAGATTATTTACGTTTAAGAATCGTGATAATCTAAAAATCTTTGTCAAAACGCAAAGCCAAACACCCTCTTAAACTGAGAACTAAAGTAAACAAACCTAGGAACATCAAGTAAAGTAACATAATTCCATAACATACTAACCATGGGCTTAAACGAAAACCCAGAGAGAGTGATCGACTAACCTCTAGACCCGGATGGACAAGAGAAGCTTGAAGCCGATGAGCCGAAGCATCTAATTATCTCATTACAACTGTCTTGATGAGGGCTCAATCAAATTCAATTATAGAGTGTGATACGCAGGAGAGGTAGAAGTACTTGAATTTTGTCTTGGATATGTTAGACTCGTTATTTATAACATTAATAGAGTTTAAAAGGCTATTAATTTAAACACTCATAAACTACAAGTTTTGCGAGAGAATTAATCAATTTTGCCCATGAAGGCATCCTTAAGTGTGATCAAGAAGGTCCCTACTAAATCCAACAATCTAAAGACTGATTAGTCACACGTGCGATTATTGGGACTCATGGACAGTCTAACTGGAGTCTATAAAAGTAATTAAGTTGTGTTAACTGAAAATACAAGCCTGAGGTGTGGTCTCATGCATCACTAACAAACAACCTGACCCATACAGTATACAGCATAATTGTTACACTAAACGTAGCGACTAAAAAGTATAACAAATCTTAACGATAAACAAGAGACCTAAACCGCAGGACCCCATGTGCCCAGTCAATCTAGCATGAATATTTAAGAATAACTTATCCTTCACTTTTCACAACAAAAAGACGAGTATAATCAGAAATACCGGTACATATCAGTGGAAATTGCATCGTTCCAACATGGGATGACTGTAATCAACATACTTCTCCCATATAGCCTTGTACTTTTCCATCGCAATTTTCAACCACGGCTTTGAATTGCCGTTATAGTGTAGCACAGCTCCATTTTCAATCACCTGAGGGTCCACATTCGTATAACCCAAGCCTAGTACATGCCAGTTAGGATCCAAAGGCTCTGTCAATCCATAAAATGTCAGAAGCCCAGGTGGCAGCGTACCGAGCTTCCACAGTGTCCGGTCAACATTCTTTTCTTGCCAATAATGGTAAATCCCAGTAACATTCCTTTTCCTCCACTCGACCAAATCAAAAACATTCATCCCAAAAGCCCACCCACAAGCATCAGGATCAAAATGCGATCTTATAAGCGGGTGAGAGTAGTTTAAGTACTTGTGGTATCTATGAAACGTCTCCATGCATGTTTCCACTGCACCATTCACATTACCCTTCAGATCTACAGTAAAGAGACCCGAGAGATCCTTTTGTACCACAACATCATCATCAAGAAACACCAGTTTCTTCAATGAAGGAAAAACTTCCGGAATGTAAAACCGCAAATGGTTCAACATCGATAGATACTTGGGGTTTCTGAACTTGATTGGAGTTTTCCCACCATCGTTACTTCCAGAAAAGTAATAGTTTTGGGTATCAGAATCTTGTAGCTGTTTAAGAACAGGGACATAAGAGGCATTCAACCAGGTGAAATCTTCAAACTTCTGAACATCAACAGTCACCCCACGAAAACTGTTCATGGTAAACCATGCCTTCATGGCAGCATAGTTGACTTCATCAGTTACAAGATGGAACACTAATCTATCAGGGTTTAACGAATTTGATGCTGAGGAATTTATCACAACTGAAGTAGCAAGAATGTTGTCTGAGAAAACACAGAAATGGTAAAGATTGTTGTCTTTTAATTTCATGCTGATTTGCCCATTACTGATGGCCTTTTTCTGTAAATCTGTTCTTTTGAACCATTCGGTTGTCAAACGGACACCAAGACAGTATAGGCTCTTTGGTACTTCTTCAGCAGCTATTTGTCCATATTTATTACTTTTATCGGTTACAGAACTCATCTGTTCTTCAAGATCCTGGATTCTGGCTTTGAGTCTCATGATCATGGTTGAACTGTCGTAGTGGAGTTGTTGGGCTTGGAAAAGCAAAAGAGCCATGTCCCTAACAGCAGTTTCTGATTCTCGAAGTGTCAACGGAGATCGCCTTAAGGCTGCATTTGAGAGAAGGATCTGGGAGTTACGAATCTGAGCACTTAGTTCCCATGCAAATTGGAGGTTGTTGCTTTCTTTTGCAATCACAACATATGCTTTTGCTAGTGATATTTGATCATTGAGTTGTCGTGCGATTGAGTCTGGACTCAACATTTCAGCTGTCACGTTAAGGCCCTCCATGGCTTTATTATTCACATAGGAACTCTGCATAGACCAAATTTAAAGTATAAAGTTATAAACTACCTCAATACTTTAACAAGGGTACTTGTGTCAATATATAATATAGAGTACACGCTTTTTAAACATTCTGCTAAAATAACAAAAGATATACCAATAAACATTTTTAACAAAACAGCCAACGGGTTGAATACACGCGTGTGCACCAACCCAACAAACAAGGGAAGGATGCCACTTGGGTTTTATGAAGTTTTTAGGAGCACAAATCATTGACATTAACACTTTTTCATATGTTAGAATGACTTGCCCTCTAATATCCCTCTGTTTTCCAACTATGTACGCTCTACATGTTCATCATCTAACCACCTCCTCCAGACAACCCCCATGCTTTTGCCTTTTTGAACCTTGAAGAAGTTTCAATGTTTTTAAATGTTGTTACCATTGCTTTTCTTTTTGTTCTTTCATCTGATGTGTGTATTTACGTTCACCGTTACTTTAATCAACCCATTATTCATTCTAGGGATTTTAATTTGTGATGAATGTTAGTGTTCTAAGCATAGTCACATGGTACGCCCAAACCCCTGCGATCCGCGTTCCGAAACGTTTCGTATGGAGTCATGATACAATTTCGTTTTTGGAATGAATCATGGAAATTGACATTCCAAATTGGTATTGAATACACAGGCTATAGAACTACTTACACACACAATGATTGGTAGATCAAAACTGAAAACACTGATGAGCACATTCATTGGGACTTTAATTAGGAAACAAATCAATTGGGCTGTTTACTTGGAGATTCAGTTAATCTGATCAGAATTTTCTGAACCTTTTTAAAACAATTTCAAACCAATTAACTTATAGCTCAGCAATAGACTCTAAGTTGACTTTGTCAAGTATCTCTTAGTATCTTGAAAGTTTAGATTTGTACCATATAAATTAAAATTAATATATATTGGGTGTATTGGTGCCACATTATATGGTACATTGTACCAGAGCGATCCGAAATGAGCTTACCCCTCTATGTACTGACTTTTAGTTACCTAGTGAACCGCAATCCAATATCGGAGCTATCCGAGTTCCATACGACTACGGTTCTATTACAATTCGAATCCTCTCATGTTCAATTGAACATAACAGATCATGTTGACAGATTACATGTTAAATGCAATTTAGGACCCACCACTTACTACAATTAAGGACCCACTATATTTTGTTTCTATCACAACATGACCTTTCATGTTGATTAAACATGAGAGGATCTATATCTATTCTGAACTTCTAATAGTATAAGTATTACCATTAAAGTTCAGAAAACACCAGAAGGTCTACCAAGAAGTTATACGTACGCAATAAAACACATATAGGGTAAGGATTCAGTAAAATTACACTTCTAAAATAAAATCGGTATGAACACTCAATTTGTATAAATTCGAACGATACAAATAGAGAATTTATATCTCAAATATATATAAACACACACAGATGAATAAATGCATGGATGCATATTTTCATATTAGTTGAATAATTGTAGATGCACATATTCAACATATATGCACGACGAATAGATGCACAATTCAAAAGTTGCGATTTTGTTGACTTTAATGATTTAACATGTTATTAAACACTTCAATACCGTACAAAAAGTAAATATTATGTTACAGCTAATATGATTCAAATTTAAACACTTTAATGCTTTCTTTAAGAAGTGTTCTCATATAACAAGCATCGTGAAAGGCATGAAAGGAACACCAAGCACCAGATATGAAAAACACGCACAGGAAATAACGTTTCGAATTTCTCATTGCACATATTTCTTACTTTCTCACTTGATGGATACACATAAGGTTCACTCCACCTTTTACAGGGAACTTAAACAGTCTTAAAGAATCATCTATATCAATAAAGCTTCTAGGCAGTATATTCGCAACTATATAAAACAGATTTGCATATGGATAAGCACTTATTATATCAAAATAATTGTCCATTTCTTACTTGATTACTTAATTCTACATGCAGCTTACTATTCACTATATATAATAGTTCTAATATTAAAACAATAAATAAATTTATTCCAGAAAATATATACATATATATAGATTGAAATTACCTTAGATAAGACGGATCTGGATCTAGGTTGTGTTGTTTCTCGACTTAATAAAACGATCAACATTAAAACTACTAATCCACATAATGTTAACCAAAACACATTCGAAAACCGCCGTCTCACTGGCCGCCGGAACTCCGGCCTTTGTCTTCTCATATTTGCGAACCCTAAAATCACATCCAATCACCAGCAAATAACAATCTGGAATCAAATCGACCAATAATTAAAGTGAATTGAAGCTAGGAGTTGGCGAATTTAATCGAATTAAGATCGAAAGTGGTGATGTGAAAGGGATTAAAAAATTAGGGTTTGATAATCGTGAGATTTTTGGGGCTATTTTTAGTTAGGCATCAGCCACTGAAAAAATACAATCAG
This sequence comes from Helichrysum umbraculigerum, assembly GCA_949592205.1. Classification (NCBI taxonomy): domain Eukaryota; kingdom Viridiplantae; phylum Streptophyta; class Magnoliopsida; order Asterales; family Asteraceae; genus Helichrysum; species Helichrysum umbraculigerum. The sequence continues at coordinate 101,558,091 of CATIUR010000004.1, read as the reverse complement.
TGTTGAAGACTTGAAGCAATCACCAGCAGTGGTCGAGAATCGAGACACGAGAGAGATCTGTTTGGGTTGATTGTTAAGTTTGGAGTAATATTCAAGAATAGTCCCTGAAGTATTTTTTATTTCAATGCTTCGTCCTTTGAACTTTTATTTTACGTTAACTACCATTTAAGGAATAGTAGTTAACTTGGGTCCAACTTTTTTGTTTGAAAAACATTGTGTTGTTAACTCTGAACTGTTAAAGATGCAATCTATAGAGTACGATAAGTTTTCAGTTCAGCTTGATTAATAATTACTCGAGTCGAGGTCAGCTCAAAGTTGAATACAGTATTAACAAATGTGTTCGAATTAAAACGTTGAATAATCTACTAATGCTCGAAGTCGATTTGATACTTGTTGTGCTTTTTTGAAATTTGATGACAAAATTATCAAATTCAAGTTGCTCGAATATGAACTCAAGCTCAATGATTTGTTTCATAACTTGACCTGGCGATCACATGAACTCGTTTTTAGTTGAAATATACTATAGCTTTGAACCCGGTTAGTACTTTAAATTAAAGTATTAAAAATACAAGATCCTAATACGGATATGTTTTTTTTTCCAGATTTATGTTGAGCTATTAGGTGTTGATAAGTCGAGGTGTTTAGTTTCGGTGTGTTTGGATAGCTTAGGTTGGCTTTGCTCTGTTTGGGTGACATATAGGTGGTGTTTAGGTGGTTGTATTTTTTAGGTCTTCTTGTTTCGATGTTTCAACATTTTGTTGTACTCTAGCTTTTGGCTAGTTTTATTTTTAATAATATTTGCTTTTGCCATCCCAAAAAAAAAAAGTAAAATAAAATATAAGATCCTAATATAAACTAAGCTCATTTGATTCATTAAGCAAGATTAGCTATTAGGTTCAACAAGTTTTTTTAACCCGCGCGTTGCGGCGGAACAACAATTAGTTATATTATTTTATGAAAAAATTGGTATATAACGCAACTCAAAAGTCAATATTTTGTATGTAGTCAAATTCGGATATTCGAATTAATTAGGAACTATGTATATATACTTTATGCTCGTTAGTCAATTATTTTGAAAAACCCTTTCTAAACTTGTTATAAGTAATTTATATTTTAATAAAATAAATGTTAAATTGTTTAGATAAGGCTACAACTTTTATGTAAAATTGTTTTATGCAAACTTGTACGGTATGCAACTTTCTTCAATGATATTCTAAAACATTACAACATAAAGTTTACCGCAAAAACATTATTTGCTCATCTTCCTCAACTAACTCATTACCATTAAATTATATTTTCAAATACAATATCTCAAATCTTCAACCGTTTGTTACTTTTCGTTATCCAATTTGTCACCTTAAAGAGTAACCCATTTGTATTTTGTAGTTCATATCATATTTTTCAAGTTCAAAAATTTGACAAATGTAATTGAAATGAAATTACTCAAATAATCTAAGTTCAAATAAAAATTTATTATTTATATATATCAACGAATTAATTAAACTTGGTGTGTTATTCTCAACGGATACTTAATCTAAACCTTACTAAAAGAAGATAATGTCAAATTAAATTATCAGTTAAAAGTTGAATAATTAATAAGTTTGCTAAAGTATTTTTAATTGTTAAGTATTAAAAGGATATGAAATGGAGTAAGAAAATGAAGTGATGGATAAATAAAGTAAAAGAAAAAGTACAGAATAAGGCGATTAAATTAAAAGGAAATATCACAGGTTTACCATTTAGAAGGAAAACTGTAAAGAAGTTGGGAAACACTTTGACTACCGAACCAAATTCTTTTTTTTTTTCATGACCTAACTTTTTATTATATTTATTAAATAGTGTTTTTCATTTACCTCTTGGTAAATGTTAATGTTATTTATTAAATAGTGAACGAACTATTCATTTAATAGTGTTTTTCATTTACGAACCGGTAAATGTTAGACCTCTCAATGCTTTTATTTGTAACTTAAGCTCATAAAACTCCTAGAGCAATAAATATTATCAGATTCAGATTCAAGTTTACATTTATATATTCAGATAAATCCATAGAACTTTCTGAACCATGCGGCAGAAACATTAGGTCCCAATTTATAACCAAATGGACCTATACAGCTTACCTATTTGTTGATACCAAAATGGTACTAACACTTTTAACTTCTAGAAAAAAAGGACCCATACAGCAAGCAGCATTTATCAAATCTCTACCTTAATAGTCCAGAAAGAGTTAGGAAGAAGGAAGAAAAAACAGACCCTTAACCAACAAATGTGTAGTTTGGTTGGTTCATATAGTGTAACCTTCTTTTTGACTAATTAACAAATAGCATAAAAAGATCAAGAACGATGGTTAAATACTGTATTTCATTCAAAACGATCGGAACTAAATATCAGCCTAGCTAGATGAGCTCTAATAAAATTGGACCAAAAATTGAGCATCACATCTTGTGTTTTAAAGTATATAGAATCAGACGACATTAGATAGTTTTGTCGGAAATGCAAAAATAAGTTAAGGAAGAGATGTTTAAAAGAATTCTCGCTCCTCCTAAGTCAAAGATTTGGAGTTCCTCGTGAAGTCGATGCAAGTTTGACAGCAGCAGTCGGTAAAACGACAGATACCACAACCAAAACAAACACAGGATGTACAGCCTTCGCAGGTCGTTGAGCGCACACATCCTCTGTACACTCTCCGGCTTCCTCTTTCCTCTTCATCATCACATGTTATCCTGAAACAGATGAGCCAATTGTAAAGCTAATACTTTTTTCAGTTACAAGATAATGAAGAACTGCTAGACAAAGGATTATAGATTTTTGGAAAGGTACTAAACACAAAGAGAGGAAGATGAGTTAAGTAAACAATAAGAACATCAATTTTGATCCATTTACTTGTGTATGGAGCACTCTGGGTTATGTTTCTTTAACGTGATCAGTTGGGAAATAGATATCTTACGAGGAAACAGGTAAATACTGGCGGGTATTTTTGACACATCAACCTCTTATATCAGTATATTAAGAAAATTGGATTACTATTGAGATAATATAATATAACTATCCTTATCATATTTGACACCAATCTTTTGGATTCAAGTCGATACAATTGACCCATTTCAATATATAAACTTTGTTACCAATTATGACTCGTTAAGAAACCCGCTCATTTTGCCACCTCTACAAAAGTGTGTTCATTTAAATAATGGCGTTGATTTCCCTTTATTCTTTTAGTATGTATCCAAATCCAAACATCTTTTAGATGTTTGACTAATAAAAAAACTAACTTCCTCAACAATAATGATAATGGTAATGATAATTATCAAGAAAAGGCAACACGACGTACTTGTCAAAAGGCATTTCAGAGCACTTCCAATCATCATCAATAAAAGCATCATGGTAAGCCCGACACTCCTCTTCTGTACGGAGATGGAACCTACGAAGTTTACTGCATTTCGTGCATCTAACAAACTCATCTCGATGACATATCCGGCCAGGTTGGGATCTGTTTGGTGTTTTGGTCAAAGCTCGATTATAATACTTAAGAAGTGCAGTTTTTGATAAAGGGACCTTTTCTCCATCAACAATCACCCAAATGTTATTCTTCCATTTCCTCGCAGTTTCCCTACCCGAATGCTTCTCAAACGCGGCTGGGCTCAATTTGTCTAAACATTATACAATATAAGTTGTCAACAACTAAGTGTTACTACATTAATTCACACAATTCATAATTCCTGATCACATTAAATATCATACAGATTCAACACATGCTATTAAAGCTAGAATCTAAGCCAAATAATTAACATCTACCAATGTAGGCATGTAGCTCAACAATGCATTTTAAAACCACCTCAAATACCATCTATGTATGTTTGAGCTCACAACAGTTAAAAAACAAGATTTTGGTTAATACCAACTACCAAGGGGTCAAAGACATTTTGTTAAAATAAAAAAAAATAATATAAAAACTTAACCCTAACTCAGATGTTGTCACGTGAAGTGTAAGGTTACTCTGAACAATCACCAAATCCATGATTCTCAAACTCTGCAGTAACCCAAACATCATGTAACATCACTCTCACCTCACCCTTAAAGATTAAACTCCAATGTTTTAAGACCCGGTTTTTTAGTTGAACCGGAAAAGTATTTAAAAAAACAAAATTTTCTAACTTTATACAAAAACATTATACACACAAGATAAACATATCCCAAATCATCCGTGCATCAAACTGTACAGATTGTTACGTGCAACAGGATATAATCGAGAAACCATGTACCTAAATACATATAAAAAAAATATATCATGTATCAACATATATAACCATGATGAAGTTATATATACATATTTATTCATGCAAATATACATAAAAGAATATATAACAAATAAATAGTTTGACCTTCAGGACAACCAGGGGTACAATCGCAGGTGATTTGGAGATCACCATTAACAAACACCTTAAGGGTACCAACAGCATCACCATAGCAGTAGCTAGTGCACCCGCACGTGACCTCCACGTGATCATCGCCACCAATCTTCAACCCACGCATCTCTTTAACCTCTTGTTCGGTAAACATTGTGGAACCACCTTCCACGTGTACCACCGCCACGCTGTCACTCTCTCCCGCACCTTTCGCCATCTCTCTTTTTTTTTTTACCCCAAAAAACAAGAATCGAACGTTTTTATTATGTTTTTAAGAATCAAATCTAATAATGACGCATTTTCAAGATCTGGCAGCAGAGAAAGATAGATAGATAGATGATGTACAAAGCAAAGCAAAAGGCTTTTTTAATCAACTGCGTGTGTATACGGAGTATTTAAGAAGTCTATTTTTTGGCGTGTGACGACATGTACTGTGTGCATTGGAGGTTGTACAGTGTTTATGGTTTGGGAATTTTGTACTACGTAATTTGGAATTGAAAAATACACAGAACGATGTATGATTTGTTTCTACTCTTCGTATCACGTACTTTTTTTAAATTAACTTTTCTGTACCTTTTATGTACTTTATTCATCACTTTTTCATATATTCTGTATTTTTTCTATACTTTTCTGTATTTTTTTTTTTTTAAGTCAAACGAGGTAACATTAGTAATATTAGGGGTATGGAGAGACCTACCGATATGATCTGGGTAATGAAAATTGAAGAGGGGGTTAAAATGTAAATAGTTAAGTGTTGTGATGTCATAGATTGACTTTTTTGAAGGGTAAATGTGTAATTTACTATACTCTGCAACGCATGACATGACCAATGTAGATTGTGCTGAACCCGATATCCCTTTGTGAGATTTTCATAATCTGTGTATTTGTACTTTGTGTGTGTTTTTCTTTTCTATAATTATTTAATTTTATCGGGCAGGAAGGATTTGAGGTGATTAATTGCCTCGTTGAATTGTACTTTGAAAGTTAAGTCAAGAGGACGATAAGGATTCAGTGTTGAACTTAGTGTAGAGTTTAACACACTCGTATTTAGGGGTGTTCATGGTTCGATCCGGTCGGTTTTGGTGAAAATTCAATCCGAACCTGTAGTTGACGGTTTGGTAAATTTCAAACTGGACTGGACCGTTTGAGATATATAGACCAACCGGATCAAACCGTGAAAACCGGTCCGGTTTGGTTGGTTTTACGGTTTTTCGATTTTTGCTAAAATTGAAAAAGAAAAAAAAACTTGCATAAATACAAACGACAATACAACATGATAATATCACTAATTCGTATTCGATAACAGTAATCATTCTCAATCGGCCACAACGACTTCAAAACACATCAAATTTGAATAAACAAACATACAACAATTCATTAGATAGTAATACTACTTAAAATGATAATAGATAGTTTATATCCTGTTGTTGGAGTCTAAACTACAAACTACTCAATTTATGAAATTTTACATAATTATATAAATATATTAGTAAACGGTCCGGTCCGGTTTAAACGACCGGTTTCTATTAGAAAACGTATTCGGACTGGTTCAATCCGGTTTTGTATTTTTGAAACCGCGGACTGGACCGCCAAGAACGAAACCGGACCAGACCGGTTGACAAGGTGAGGCCGGTTTTCGCGATTTTGCTGGTTTTGTGAACACCCCTAGTCGTATTGGCTTCAACATCAAGCTTCGTTTTTAGAGGGAGTTGTTCAAGATTTAAAGTAATTAAAAATATATACTTCCTCCGTCCCATTTTTATTGTCATGTTTTGACTTTTTTAAGTATTTCTTTTTCAACTTTGATCTGAAATATTTTTGTTTATGTTATATAATACTTGATGCAAAATATATGAATGGATTGGATTTTAAATGTATTTTAATTGGGTATAATTTTCATCAAGTATTATATAACACAAACAAAAATATTTAAAGTCAGAGTTGAAAATGAAAGACTTCAAAAGTCAAAAAAGGACAATAAAAATAGGACGGAGATAGTAATAAACAATATTACGGATGCGGAACCCATCATAATTTTTCATCTCAACATTTGATGAAATAACATTGAGCATTCAACACTAACATCAGCACGAAGAAGAGTGGTGGGTAGACAGGGTAGTGTTGAACATAGTTTCATGCCGTTTAAGCAAGGACGAAGGATAGTGAGGGTAAGAAATAGTGAGGGTAAGAAGGGGTTGTAGCACTCCTAAAAATTTAAGCTATTATTAATAATTTGTTTACCATTATACAATTCAACATTGATGTTGTTTAGTTGTTAGAAGGAATTAATGTTAACACTCTCTAACATAAACATGTTAGGGTTCAAATCTTCATGAATACCATTTTTTTATATTGGTTTTTCTTGATTTTTAGTATAGAATAAGATAATAAGAATATAATCTTAAGACAACTTTATTTATTATGTAATACATCTATAGTTAAACATATCAATATGTTCGTTAATACTTCCTCCGTACCAAAAAAAAATGTCCCCTCAAAAAATTGTTGGGTTTATGATAGTTTGATAAAATTCCAATATTATATTTATATTCAACAAAAATTTGACTGATATATTTAAGAAATGAGTTATTGAAAGTAATAAATGAGAGTATATTTGAAAATTTAATGAAAATATGTAGTTACTTTTTGCAAGTGGACAATCTTTTTGGGACAAATAAAAATAGTAAGATAACATTTAAATTGAAACGGAGGGAGTAAAAACTCATAGTTTCTTTTAATTATTATTTAATTTTTTTTTGCTAAGATAAGAACTAAGAATAATCTCATAAATGATTAAACATCTTTTATATTTCCAAACTTGCTACTGCTTCCTCTCATATATATTATATAAATTGCAATTGCAATTTGTTAATATTTATGTTTTGATTATTTATAATCTTTTAATTAATTATCTACTATTATTGGACTCCGACTGAAAAATTATGACACTTGATTATAGTTAAGTACTGTCAGTTGTATAATATAATTAGGGGTTAGTGTCTGGGAATGCATCTAACTTGTAATTGATGTCTATTGTGTGTACCAAGGGTGTGTTTCTGTAACACCCGCCAAATTAGGACTAGTGATTAGTGTCTAATCAACTATTAATACATGTAATTAGTTCTGTGTTAGGCTAATTAATGTATCAGAATATATATTGATGAATATATACAAAAAATGCGATTTGATTAAATCGTACGCTCCTCAAATCGAATGAAATTCGAATCAATTAAATACAGACGTTGGTGAACAATTTTATTAAATAATATAACATTATTTAATAACACTATTATTTTATCAAAAATATTATGTTGATAATGTTTCGTATTTATTCCGTGTCGTACAACAACACGCAAACAGTTAAAAATAAAGTTAAGAATTATTTTATAACTCAAATAATAAATACTTGATGAAATACTTCAACTGTAATATCAAATAAATATTTGTATTCTAAAACATATAATTAAACGTGTATAAAACTATTTAAACGTTTAAACGACCGGGAAAACGAACACCGCACGGACCGCAAACACAGAGTTAAAAGTGGAGACCCACACTTCGGTGGGCCCCCACCGAAAAATCTGCCTAAAAAGGGGGTCACCACCTCCCCCTTCCTCATTCATTTCATCTCTTTCTTTCTCTCTCTTTCCTTCTTTTTCTCTAAAAAATCTCCATCACCACCATCCCACAAATCATCAAAATAATATCATAAAACGCACTCGGATCTTACCACTCCTTTGGAAGAAAAGCATCACCACTTCACGATCTACATTTTCATCTTTTCGGATTCTCCTCGCGTCGACTCGTAAGTTTCCGACAAAACCCGAAACTCTCCGTTTTTACTCATTTTTACTCGTTTGTTGTTCATAATAACTTAGAATGTCCATTTATGGGTTGGGTAAAAAGAATCGGACCAAAATAAAGCCGCTCGGCCAATTTTCCGGCCACCGGAACCAGATCAGTCGCCGACGTCGCATTTGGCTTGGCCCGATTGCGACGTCATCTTCAATGTCGCAAAAACCCATCACAACGTCGCATATAGCGACGTCACCCTTAACGTCGCATTAAGTTGCTAACGTCGCACATAGCGACATCGACCCCTACGTCGCAAGAATCAACAAAGTCGCATATAGCGACGCCACCCACAACGTCGCATTAAATTGCGAAAGTCGCACATAGCGACGCCATGCTCAACGTCGCAGTTAGGACCTGCGACGTCGCACAAAACAGAAACTAGAAAACACAGATTTTTACTAAGTGTCGAGACCCAAAATTCTATTACTTGAGTTTACCCAAATTCAACTCTCAGATGCGTTTTTCACCAAAGCAATATAGTAGAAATAAAAATTTTCCAAGCTGACTTGGCAGCTCGATCCCAACCAGGGGCTCTGCCCCTTGGACCCCGCCAGGGGCTGCCGCCCCTTGGACCCCGCTAACCAGGGGATCTGCCCCCGGACCCCCGTCACCTAGAGTTTGTAAATACATTTCACACCAAGTGTCAAACTTGTATAACACTTCGAAATAATAATGATAATGTCAAGATTACTATTACAAACCGTCACTAACGGGCCGTACATGTTTTCAAAACGCAAACAAACAAACAATCAAACCATATGTAATTTGGACATCATTAGTTGTATGAACAACTAACTTAGGTGATCTTTTGAGATACCTACACGTATTAACCATCGCGTGTCGCGGACACCCTCAGGTTACAAGTCTTCGGACACCAGCACTCGGCTAATCAACTCACGTTTATTAAGTTAAACTCTCTAGACTCAGGTGAGTCTCATAGCCCCTCTTTTTACTGTTTTACTCAGGGGTGTGATACAATGCTCGTTTTTAACATGTGAACGCAAGTACAACTTTTTCATATACTACATGAGTTACTCACGACTAATCATTTAAAGTCCTCCGTCAGCATAGTTGTTAATACGTTGTAGTGTGAATATTAGTATATGGTACCATATAGGATTGACCCTCCTCGTTCGGGTTAGCAAGCACTAACCGGGTAAACGGACGTACTAATATTTGGGAAGACGAGTGTTGATTAGGCACTCGTGGAGGCAAAAACGCTCAGGCTGTGACCCTGACCCACGAGTTAAGCTCAACTATGTGCTCATGGTTGTATACACTTACATTATCAATTGCTGGATGCAATTCAATTACTTAAAACTTGCGGTTCATACGATATTATCTGATTTCAAACCTTTGAGCTCACCAGCTTTTAGCTGACCCATTTTAGCATGTATCGCAGGTACCCAGCAGTAGGTTTGAACTGCATCAGGGAATCAATAGCTCGAGTCATCATGCAAACATTTGATATTTTCTTGCATTAGTATATTTTGTACAAGTACTTATGTACTGAAATCTCTCATTTAATCGAACACGAGCTATGTATTGGCTGTAATTGTTGTAAACATTTTAATATCAATATATTTTGTTAAAACGACGCATATAGAGTCGTTTACTATATATCTTGTGCTTTGATTATTGATTAGTAACACCCAAATCGTGCTTCCGCTAAACAGTAAATTTGGGGGTGTTACAGTTTCGTATTCACATTTTGAGGGATTCTTGGAGATGGAGATTCTTAATTTTAAGAAACTCCATCTACAATCCATGTTTGGCAAGCACAAAAAATAGGGATTCTATAAAAAATAATCCCTTAAAAGAAAAGCTTTTGAAAGTAGCTTCTAAAATAATCTTCATCTCCATCTCCATCTACATCTCCATCTTATATCGCCAAACACATCTCATACTTAATTACGTTTGTTATTTTTAATGCATCTAACTTTCAGAAAAATGGTGTTTTAATTATTTTACTGATGTGTCACTCGTTTAGGGTGCCACGTGGCATCCGGAGAGTTTGACATTTCATCAAAACGTCATCAAAATATACACTAAAACATAATTTTTGAAAGTTCGATGCATTAAAAATAGTAAAAATAAGTTGGGTACAAACAATAGGCATTGGAGATAAGTTAGATGCATTTTCAGAAACTAGCCCCATATAATTATAAAGCATAATTCAATGAATGACTTTTTTATATACATGTAGAACCATATTTTACATATCGAATGATTTTGGGCCCTCCAAATTAAAATAATTGTTCAAGTTCTCTCCTTGCTCCCCACTCTACATGCTCTAGCATTTATGTTTATATTTTATTTTAGCAACTTATCCAAAGGCGGTTCAACAAAAAAATTCAAACGGTGGTAAAATTTTATAGTGTATATCGAGTATGTGTGACACCCGTCAAATTAGGACTATTAATTAGGGCCTAATCAATTGTAAATACATGTAATTAGTTCTGTGTTAGGCTAATTAATGTATCAAAATATATATTGATGAATATATACGATTATGCGATTTGATTAAATCGTACACATCTCAACTCGAATGTAATTCGGTTCATTAAATACGGACGTTGGTGAACGATTTTATTAAATAATATATTATTATTTAATAACACTATTATATCCCAAATATTATTTTGATAATATTTCACATTTATTTCGTAAAATACAATTTACAATTTACGCGATTAAAAGATTTAACGCACAAACAAAGCAAAACAAATTAAAGTTATACTTTACAACACCAATATTAAGTATTTCGATAAAATACTTCAACCAAATTATCGAGAAATTTTTCGTATGTTAAAATGTAAATTTAAACGCGTATTAAATTAATTAAACGTTTAAACGACCGGAAAACGAACACCGCACGGAGCGCGAATACACGGAACAAAAAGTGGAGACCCACAACTCGGTGGGCCCCACCGTAATCAGCCAAAGAAAAGGGTGGGGATCCCACCCCTTTCCTCATTTCAACATCATCACCACATTTCTCTTCTCTCTCTCTCTTTCTTTTCTCTCAACATCCATCAAACCACCACCACCTTAATTTACAAAATAACACCACCAAACGAACATAAATCATCTCGGCCGTTTGGAGAAAAAGGATCACCGCGTCACGATCTACCTTCCTATCTTTTCGGAATTTCGTTTCACCACTTTGTAAGTTTCCGATAAAATCCCGAAACTCATCGATTTTACTCATTTTTACTTGTTTGTGGTTTGTAATAACTTGTAATGTCCAAATATGGGTTGGGTAAAAGAATCGGACCAAATGGTCGCCGGAAAACTCGTTTTTGGCTCAAAAATCCGTCAACAGCTCGAAGTGACGCAACGACGACTGCAGTATAGCGTCACTTCGTGCGTCACTTAAGTGACGCATTGAGTGTCGCTAAAAGCCCTAATTTTGCGTCACATGCCTGAGTGCCGCATAAAACCCCTTTTTCCCGACACTTGCCTAAGTGTCGCAAATTCAATACCCGTCACTATGAACCGACACTTATAGCGTCACTTGTCTAAGTGATGCCTACAATCGAGAACAGATTTCACCCGTCACTAACCTTAGTGACTCATGACACTTGTACCGACACTTACAACCGACACTCCCTTATGTGCGCACTCTATGCGTCACTTGCACAAGTGACGCCATTAATCAGAATCCGTCATTTCATGCGACACTTCCTAAGTGTCGCCTAACCCATTGAGTGTCGCTATAAGTGACGCTGAAAACAGAATGTTTGCAACTAATTTTTACTAAGTGTCGAGACCTAAATTTTATCACTTGATTTCACCCAAATTCAAGTTCAGATGCGTTTTTCACCAAAGCAATTTAGTAGAAATAAAAAATTTTCGAGCTGACTTGGCATCTCGACCCCAACCAGGGGCCAGCCCCTTGGACCCCGTTAGGGGTTGCCACCCCTGGAACCCCGCTAACCAGGGGCGCTGCCCCCGGACCCCCGTCACCTAAAGTCATAAATACTTTTTAGTATAACTATTCGAAATCAAAATAATAATGTTGAAGATTATTATTACAACTAATCACCAACGGGCCGTACACGTTTACAAAACACAAGATAATCAAACAACCAAATTGTAGTAATTTGGACATTATAGTTGAACGAACAACTACAAGGGTAGTCTTTGTAACTACCTACTCATATTAATAACCATCGCGTGTCGTGGACACCCTCAGGTTATCTGTCTGCGGACATCTCACTGCTTGATTAAGCATCATACGTTTATCGGTTTAACGCTCCAAGACTCAGGTGAGTCTCATAGCCCCTCTTTTTATCGCTTTTCACTCAGGGGTGTGATTCAATGCTTATTATAACATGTGAACGCAAGTACAAACTTTACAATACACTACATGAGTTGTTTTCCACTAATCATTTCAAAGTCCTCCGTCAGCATAGTTTGGTAATACATTGTAGCGTGATTATTAGTATATGGTACCATATAGGATTGACCCTCCTCGTCCGGGTTAACATGCACTAACTGGGTAAACGGACGTACTAATAATTGTTCAGACGAGTGTGGATTAGGCACTCGTGGAGGCACCTCGCTCGGAATTCTCTATATGGACCCGACCCTCGAGTTAAGCTTATACTATGTGCTCATGGCTGTATACATTACTATTTATTTGCTGGATGCAAATCATTACTTAAATCATGCGGTTCATACTATATTATCTGATTTCAAACCTGTGAGCTCACCAGCTTTAGCTGACCAATTTTAGCATGTTTCACAGGTACACAGCAGTAGGTTGGACTGCCATCAGGGATACTATAGCTCGAGTCAGCATGCATATATTAGAGATTTTCTTGCATTAGTATATTTTGTACAAGTACTTATGTACTGAAATCTCTCATTTAAATCGAACACGAGCTATGTACAGCTTCAAATGTTGTAAACATTTCTTATATTAATGTATTTTGTTAAAACGACGCATATAGAGTCGTTTGCTATATCTTGTGTGCTTTGATATTTGATTAGTAACACCCAATGTATGCTTCCGCTAAACAGTAAATTTGGGGGTGTTACAGTATGGGTCATCGACTTAATTTTTTTTTTTTTTTGCTTTAACCGAAACTATGTTAGTTAAACCAAAGTGAATTTAGTACAACATCAAATTCAAATTCTTAATTACATGGAAAAAGGTTAATAAAAATAATAAGGTTGATGCAACAAGCAAGGGGTATAAAAAAAGGATAAAAAGATGCAATAAGGAGGGATTGAATTTTAGGCCTCTTGAACACAAGACCCACTTCTCCACCACTAGGCTAAATAAACAAATAATGCAATTATTTTAATTGTTTTGTATTTATTAGTTATAGAGGTAATACGCATATTATACCAAAACCTACGAAATTTTTATCGACTAGTAAAAACTTGGTGGGGGTGGATGCCCACCCTGCCCCCACCCTAAACTCGCCCCTGAACTCATCTGAAAGAGTTTAAAGTATAATTGAGGTATATATATATATATATATATATATATGTTTTTTTGCAGTTTTTTCCTATATTCTTCAAAGAGATAGCCACACATATATGTTTAGTGTTATATTTACCTAGCATGAAACAATTAAGATTGAATCGACAAGGGTAAAGTATCTGGAAATGCAACTAACTTGGACCAAATCTCTATTGTGTGTACCCAACTTACGTATCCTATTTTTAATGCAACCAACTTTCCAAAATGGTGTTTTTGATGTAACTTGATGACATGTCGCGCGTATGGCGTGCCACGTGGCGTATGGAGAGAGCGACACGTCATCAAGTTACATCAAAAACACCATTTTCGAAAGTTGGTTGCATTAAAATTAGCATACGTAAGTTGGGTACACACAATAGAGATTTGGTACAAGTTAGTTGCATTTCCAGGTACTAATCCCAATCGACAAAATGCATAATGAGAAGAAAAAAAGAAAACAGAAATGGCATATGAACATACGTAAGTATTTATTTGTTATGAAATGTGTTATAAATTAACATCAGATTGTAAGTTTCTTCTTTTGTCTTTATCCATTATAAACTTACAACTCATTTTCATTATATGTACTATGAAAACGTCAATAATGGTGTTTTATTTGAAAACGTGAAAAATGTCAACAAATTGGTATCCTCAGATGTCAAATTTATTAGGTTATCGGCTAGCTACCGTAATTGTGTGACTTTAAGTTTATAAGATAATATCTACGGTTTCGTTTGGTATATATGTCAAACTAGACTTTAAACCCGTGTATACACACGGTCCGTTGAATTTTAATATGAAAGTTCATATTTGGTATCTTATTACTAAAATTAAGTCTATAAGTTAATATGTATATTAAGCATTTAGTTGGTTTCATGATAATATTACTTTATGTATATGGATTTATATAGGTAGAGATTAAAAAACTTAAAAGATTTTGAAAGCAAGTTAGTGAAATCGGTGAATTAAAAAGTAAAACATTATATATCGATTTGGATAATGTTTTAATTAATGAATTCAAATTTTATTTTATATTTAATAAGTTAAGGTTCTTATTTTAAAATTTACTAAAATTAAAGGACTTAATTGATAAATTAAAACTTAATTAGAAGATGACATCATAAAGGTATTTCATATATTATATTTATTTATTTATTAAGATAACTAAAAAGGAATTTGATTTTGGCCTAATTTTATAGGGATGGATTTGAAGTACATATCACCTACATTGAGTTTGTGTTGTAAAGGACAAAAGGAGTTGATGCTCTTGGATAGTTGGATGCTACATGTCTAACTTCGGGGGCTTGACTTTAGAAAACCACCACCATGAAATTCACATTATTAGGTACGTGTTTTGTTTACCGAAAAAATAATCTAAGGTCAAAAGGCAAGTTTCATAAAAGGAAACGTGATATAACAAAACGCTTGAAAAAAGTCATGAAATAGAGTTGTACATTTAAAGGGTTACGATTTTTATTTGGGTTTATAGTTTGGTAATGTATCGAAATTTACACATTTTACTATTGTATGCATCAAACTTTAAAAACTACTATTGTATGTTTTAACCTGTTTTTGGTTACATAAATTGACATGTTTTTTGTAAGTTCGATACATACAATAGTTAGTTAAATGCATACAAAATGCATCTTTAAAACTTGAATACATACGATATGCGGTTTCGAAGTTGGATACATACAATAGTAAAACGTGTCAAGTTCAATACATGACCAAAATATAAACCCATTCATTTTGTATGAAAAGGAAAATTTTGCAACCGGGATCGTGAAATTATGATTTTTTTGAGGGGAGTGATTCGTACACCACTAGTTTTTAGTCATACACCACTAAACATGTTTTACAGTGTTGTACAGTACAACACCTTATAACATGTTTGATGATGTATGGCTAAAAACTGTGGTGTACAAATCACTACCATTTCTTTAATCCCTTTTATGAATGAATTAAGAACTGGAATGTTACACCATGTATACAAAGTCAAAAGGAAAATTAGCATAAGAAATTGAGGAAGTAAAAAAGTTGAGATAAGAGCATAGTAAGCCCCTTGAAACCGGGAAAAATCGTAGGTTCGATTCCTGCTGGATGCACTTTGTACGTAAAGGAAAAGCAGTAGCCAAAAAAACATAAGATTCCCCAGTAGCCAAAAAAACATAAGATTCCCCTTTTTTCACGACCCCGATTACATATCCCCTTTTATACAAATTGAAATCGTAACCCTTTATATGTGCAACTTCGTTTCATAATCCCTTTTCGAGCATTTTGGTAAATTATGTTTCCCTTCTATGAAATTTGCCACAAAATGACTTTTGCTACTCTTAATTTGGTTTTCTGAGTCTTGTAGTACCTTGAATTATTAAATGTTATTCTGGAATAAACAAGCCGAGCTCGAGCTTATATAATATTAAATGAGCCGATCTCGAGCTTTATATACTAGGTTAGAAATAAGTCGAGTTCGAGTCTGAACTAAGTGAATTTTAAATGAGTCGAGCTCGAGCCTAGGGGACTTCAAACTTAACTCGACTCGTTTACATCCCTAATTATTCTAGTACCTTGAATAGGGGCAGATGCATGTAGAAGGTAAGGGTAGCAGTTGCTACGGGTCCATTCTCAATACCAGTGAAATTTTTATTGAAAAATAGCATTTTTAGTTGCATTTCTTGTTTGTGCTACGGGTTCAAAAAAATTAGGATACCTTTGCTATGGGTCACTCAAAATCCTAGATCCGCCACTGACTTTGAAGTATTAAAGTTGGGAAAATCACAATTTTGATCCATTTACCAACCCATTTTAAACAAAATACTCCGTTGACTTTGCTTTTTAACAAAGTAATCCATCGATTGGCGCCGAAAATGGCGCCCCGACGCCCCTGACACAACCAACCACACAAAAAATGCCACGTGTACGAGGATTGCACCAATAAAAAATTACCCCGGCGCCCCATGAATTTTTTTGGCGCCCGTTCCTTCTTTTTCTCCCTTCTTTGGCGCCCCACCTTTCTGTCTCTCCCTTCTTTGGCGCCCCTCATTTGTTAATTGGCGCCGGCGCCCCATCAATTTTAATTAATTGGCGCAATCCTTGTACACGTGGCATTTTTTGGGTGGTAGGTTGTGTAAGGGGCGCCGGGGCGCCATTTTCGGCGCCAATCGATGGATTACTTTGTTAAAAAGCAAAGTCAACGGAGTATTTTGTTTAAAACGGGTTGGTAAATGGATCAAAATTGTGATTTTCCCATTAAAGTTACACTAGTGTATAACTTTCAACTTTATATAAAGTAATTCTTGTGTAACATATATCATGGCCGGCCCGTGAACTTTAGTGACCTTGTGCGATAAATAAATGGAGGTTTTATATTAAGACTAAAAATCTAGTTAGGTGGGTAGAAAACCAACATTTAATTTCCAGTTACTTAACATAAAATATATTTTTCCTCTTTTAATACATATAGTTTGACAATTTTGATTCAAACAAGGGGCCTATTAAAGCTATCCCTCCCCACCCCCTTTTCTCCCTTTTTCCATTCCTACCCCCTGACCCACCCATATTTTATTTTATTTTTCATTTTATAAATGTTTATAAAAACATTTTTTTATAAAAGAATATGTTTTTTAATAAAACTGATACTGATTCTGTAGTGAACTGCGGGCCAGGAGGTGGGCCAGGAGGTATGAGCAGATTTTTTTGGGGTGGCTTTAGAATCCCCCTTCAAACAACTAGTCCTAAAGCTTATACTCCGCCCGTCGCGAATTTATAGTCCACCTTTCCATTTTGGGATGTCCCAATTTTATTGTCTACTTTGTACTTTCAGTTAATCAAAATATTTGAATGTGGTGAGAGATTAAATCTTATTGGTTGTATAGTACAACTAGTACACTTTTCTTAAACTGCGTGTTTTTTATCTATGGATAATAAAATTGGGACGGAGGGAGTATAAGTTATGTTAAATGTAAGGGTAAATGATAAAAATCGGCAACGAACTGCCAAAATTTGTTCCAAGTATGCAACATACCAACTTAATTACCCAAGTATGCAACAAACCGGATAGTTTCGTGTTTGGATCTTTGAAAAGTCATTTTTTACCGGATTATGTTTGAAAAGGCTGAGTCACCTTACACGTGGACCACCATGTCAAAATTGTGCCACGTGTAGCTGGTTACCATATTACTGATCCAAACACAAAACTATCCGGTTTGTTGCATACTTGGGTAATTAAGTTAGTATGTTGCATACTTGGAAGAAATTTTGGCAGTTTGTTGCCGATTTTGTCACATTTATTAAAAAATAAAAAAAAATTCAAATAGAAGTTGACCGGTCAAACCGGTAGCTGGTTACCATATTACTGACCCAAACACGAAACTATCCGATTTGTTGCATACTTGGGTAATTAAGTTAGTATGTTGCATACTTGAAACAAATTTTGGTAGTTCGTTGCCGATTTTTGTCATTTACCCTAAATGTAAATTTTCATCTTTTGAGGCCCTTAAACAATGTAATTAAGCTCTGTGTAGTCGAACATCTGCACATATTCAGATCGAGCATGACATACATATGGAAAAAAATAGGTATTTGAGCCACCCACTGAACCGCTCCATATTACATATGTATATACATGTATGACGCATTAATACATCGATCACGTCAAACATGAATAGAAATTCTCACCACACACGAGTACTTCGATCTTTTCTAAGACCATTCCCAACAGTGAGAGAAAGTGACAGAAACTGACGCGCCACGTCAGCTTTTTGACAGAAACTGACGGCCCCATGCCAACAGTGGTCCGTCACTTTTTTTTCAGGGACCCACAACTTATAAATTAATTAAACAATACACAATTAATTAAAATAAAACACATTTCATTCAAATTAAAAACATTACAATAATTAAAAAAACGTTACACTAATAAGAAAAATTACAATTATTAAAAATAAAAGTAGCCTAATCCGAGCTCGATTCTTCGTCTTTGTTGGCGGCCTCGTTCTCGTTCTCATCTTCATCCGAATTGTTGGCTCCATAGACATTTTGATATTCTTCAATGACTTCTTTGTGAGCCAATTTGATAATTTTTAGTTCCTTTTTTGAGGCCCGTTTTGGATTATTTTTGCAAAGAAAGCTCAACGCCTTAAACGCCGCTTTTTTAATATTGTTTTTTTTATTGTTTCTAGCGCTTCTGTGGCTTTTAGGGCTGTTGCGTCCTGATAGGTCGGTGTCGTTAACGATAACTATCTGGTTACAACAGTGGGTTTTAAATTTATAAGGCTAGGGCCTAGGGTTACTACTATTGCTAATCTAAGGGCTAGCAAAGGATAAGTATGACCTAGGATCGTTCTTCAAAGCGCGACGAATTGAAACTAGGAGAATTTAGAGACTTTTATGAATTTAGCTAGGGCGGAAGAGAGTTGGTTTAGGTTTTGGGTTTTCTATTCTAAAATTAAACTAAATTAAATCAGAAATGGAGGTTACTTCGGGCGTTCAGCAGTTAAAGCGGTTGTCTACTATGAAGTGGTTCAGGTGATATTAAAGCGTGAAGAGTTCCAATGAGGCTAAGTTCATAAGTTAATGTGAGTTATTACTACAATCCTACTATCGGGCTAACGCGGAGATGTCCACAATCAGGCAAATAGAATGTCACGTGGGTTGCAGAATATATTAAAGCATACACTGAAAGTTCTCTCAAATGCATGCCCATATTATCTAACAGTTAATCTCGAATCCTATTCCCCAATCTCGGTCATCATAGACGTCAGAATCATGGCACAGTTTGTTGAATAAACAATCTTGTAAACGGGTTTTACCCTCGTCGGAATAAGTTGGAAGAACTGGTCTAAGCGGTCAGATAAGATGTCATCACTTATTCGTATGAATTATCAACATTACTCAAGTATGCAACAAGACAGGGGTGGTTTATATTACAAACAGAAACTTAAGTAATACGTTTGTTAATTGATCCATAACACAACTACCTTCAGTCGTTCTCGACTTCCATACGTTTGTACTTTGCCATAAGCATTTCCAGTACTATATCGAAGAACAGTCGAATAGGGGCCGTCATGTTATTTCACAAGAATTAAGGCTAGGTGTATTTTACTAGTACGATAATCCTAAAGCAATAATCAAACAAGAACATGCAATAAGACAATCAAGACAATAGTTAAACCTAAGCATACAAATGTATTAATTAAATCGAGGATATTCCGAAAGTTGTCTCAAAAATACCGTATGTCTGAATTAAATCTCAATCTACCTCTATTCCCATATTCCGTATCTCTTGGATCCTAATTTAGTCTAGAGAACACCGGCCATGCCGAGCTCAATGATTCAATCAAAAATAGTATAACTAAGTGACCTATACCCTATGAGTTAGCTACGTTCATTTTTGGATAAGGTTTTAGTCACAACATGAGTTGGGTAGATAAACGATAAAGATTTGATTCCTACATCTATTCATGATACACAACACCCGCAATCTCATAGCGTACAATATAATCACATACTTAAAATCTCTCATAAACGACTATCATAGCAGACAATTGAGTTATTTAGCTAATCATGGCAATTCTAGCATACATATTTAAATTTATTAAAGAAAGAACGAACATAATTAAATATGGAAGATAGATTAAAACCTGATAAAGAGATATAATAACTCGTAGCTACAAATGTGTCCCGGAGCACCTCTGTACAAATCTTCCTTGATTAGTTAATTAGCTAGTCTAATTAACTAAGGAAATATTACAATAAAGAAAGAAAAGAGTGGATGGTGAGAAAGTGTGTTTCTAAGTGTATTGTAGATGTGTAGGTGTAAGTCCCAAATGAACCTAAAGCCTCCTATTTATAGGTGAGCTTTGGCTCACATTAGCACTAGGGGGTGCATGTTAGCAAAAGGTAGCCAAAAGGGTGCACCGGGTACCGTACAACACGAAAAGTAGGCGCACCGGGTACCGTACAACACGAAAAGTAGGCGCACCAGGTACCAAAAGCTACCAAAAACGGAAACCGGGGCGGGTACAGGGAGGCCGGCGGCGGTGGTCCAGTGGCCGGCGGCGGTGGGCCCACCCCCACCCCGTTGCGTCGTCTTTTGCTTCGTTTCTCGATTCGTGCGTGTTTTCTTCGTTATGCATCCTTTTGCGTCGATTATTTTTTTTTGGATTCGTAATTCAAAAACGAAGATTTTGACATAAGATAGGCCCTGAGATGAGGTCCCTAGCTCCAGATATTGCTTACGGATCATTTGGATCTTCCGGCGGGCGCGAAATCTTCATTTTTCACCCGTTTTGGTTGATTCTTCTTCTGTTGGATTCGTATTTTGAAAACGAACATCTTAGAAATAATGGATGTTGATGGAGGGTACTTTAGTCTTGAAATCTCGTTTTTATGCCTTGAATCTTCAAACGTGTGTGGAATCTTCTTTTCTCGGCCGTTTTGCTTGATTTTTATTGTGCAACTTTGTTTTGATCTTCTTAAAATATTATCACTGATTTGTGCATTTTCTGAGTCCAAATGCCAAGTATTGCTCCAGAATGAAAGAGATATCGGTAGTAAAAACGTGACTTTTTACGCGATATCAAGGGCCTGTGCTATAACCGCTTCAAGGGTCTCAAGTTTCTCGGACGAGATACTACCTCGTGAAGACGAACCGGCGTCCGAGGATTGAGAATTCTTTGCCGCTTTTCAACCCGATGGACGACGTATCGGGTCATCGCGGAACAAGGTTCTCATGTTTGCTTTTAGAGATGACATCATCGGGTTGTCGTTTTCGCTAAGATCGGTTGCTTCGGGTTCGGGTTGGAATGGGCGTTTGTTGCTCATGACGCCTTGCTCGGTGAAGAACTTTGGGTATTCTTTAAGAACATCCCAACAACTCTCGTAATTGAATTTTCGTTTCACTTGTTGTTTAAAACCTTTTCGGACCGCGTTTAAAACGTCGTTGTCTCCGGCACCGCTTTGAGGGCAAATCTCTCTAAACTTTTTGTGAATGCCTTAGAAGGCTTTTAAGTCGTGAGATATTTTGTTCCATTTGTCCGTTAATTGATTGAGGTTACGTTTCGTTTGAATCACCGAACTGTAACCCGAATGGACATTTTTCTAAAAACTTTCGTTTGTTTGATTGTTTCCGATGACGCCATTTTCGGAACAATGTATCCACCGTTCCGCCAAGAATCTTGCTTCGTCGTCGGTCCATCTAACTTGAACCCTTTTTGGTTCGACATTCTTCTTTTTTTTGGCCCCTTTTGGGCTCCGGTTCGGTTTCGTGTTCAGGCTCGGACCCGGGCTCGGTCTCGTCTGAACTTTCTAGTATATGTTGATGTTGAGTTTCGGGTACGAGGAAGTTTTGGTTTGATGTGTGTTGTGAGTGATGTGACAACTCTCCAAATTAGGTATTAATTAAATAATATGCATGTGCATTCTTACACTAATTTCCTGGTTAAGTTTTAACAAAACTCTTTGTTGTGATGTAAGCCTAGCAAGCCCGTACTTTTAAACAGAAAGTAAAATGTAACACGTAAGTAATTTATAGTTACGTACAAATATATTCAAACGAACCCGACAAAAATAAATAACAAAAGTTTCATGACACAAAAATATATAAATAACCTAAAACTATTTTTATTGTAGTGATTTATTTAAGAATATTATGCTAAACGAGGAAGCATAACGATAGAACGAAAACAATTACGCGTTTTAGCTTAAAACGTAACGTACGCGTCGAAAACGCGCAAAACGAGCCCGACAACCAAACGAGTCAAAAATTATATTTTTGAAACTCAAAATAAAGTATTTAAAATAATACTTCAAAATATATTAGCCCATATAGGTCGTTAACGAATTAAACGAAACTATCACGTTATAACGTACGATTAATGATTAACCGACAACCGGGCTTAACACGAAATTGAGGAACGAAACTTCTTGAGCCAGAGACCCATTGGGTCGGCCCAGACCCGCTCCACAGACCCAAGAGTCGGCCCAGCCCAAAACCCACCAAGACCTAACTATTTAAATGACTTAAATCACTCATTCCTTCCATTCTCAAACCTAAACACACACACACTCATCTTATCCTCTCATCCACCACCCCATCTGCGATTTTCAGACCAGATTTCAACCATCACCCACCTCTACCACGTCCTCCTTGAACCACCACGCAATCCCATCATGATCTAGCATCATCTAGTACTCGGTTTAGCTAGGAGAAGCGAACAAGGACAGCAGCCGCACACTCCGACGAACACAGCCTCTAGATCACGTTTTCTGTGGTATAAACCTCTAACTTTTCTTTATATTTCCTTGGATTAAGTTTATAAACATTTTAGTGTTCCATTTCCAACTGATTATGTCCAAATCTATGTTAAAAATCGGATGAACTTGCTATTAACCACTGGATAATGACTTTACACACTGGATAATAAAATAGATCGGATTAGATCGACCTCAAACGACTCATTTCATGATGAAATCTAACGTTTCTTAAGCCTAAACTCAAGTTTGAAGTGTCTAGTTTTCAGATCTGTAAGCCTCACGAAAATTCAAGTTCATTTGCTATTTTTGATTTCTGAAATGAAAGTACATAGCAGATCTGATGGATCTGACAGACTCTTGACCAAATGTAACTGACCATATCTTGTAAAATACCCAATAAAATTTGATGAGACCAGTGGGAAAAGATCATAAATTTTGTTACCTTTCTATCTCGCACGTTTTGTGAAGTTTTGTAATACTCCAGATATAGTCAAATCATGTAACGTATATACCGAAATAGGGCTGCTGGACAGACTTGTGTTTGAAAATATATTGAACGAGTTTTATTTAACCAAAAGTTACATAAAAATAAGTTTTGGAAACCTGAGACATAGGGGAATAACCTTTAATTTTCTTGGATTTCAATTCGGAGTCTAAGTTGGTTAAAACGAGCCTTGAGCGAGACCGAAAATCTGGAAAACTAAGATTGAAGGGCTGTTTTTGTAACGAACATAAAAACAACACTTTTGGATATCCACATGACATGAAACTTATTTTTCATAGATAATAAACACATTTAAGACTTGTGTAAAAGTCTCGAGTCAATCCGAGCATGTTTGACTAAGTCAACAAAAGCGGGCCTCAAAACGATAAAACGCGAACATATATACCTACGAATATTGGACGAGCCGATTGGTATACATACACATTTGGGACGAGACGTATATTATATGAAACAAATAGAGACTAGTAATTTGGAAACTTAAACGACAAACAATTTTATATATATGAGATATATGTAAACGAGACGAAACCACATTTAAAAATATATGAGTTATAACATACTTATATGTATACAAACTAGATGACACGAGAAATAATATCAATATTTCGACACAATGTCACGACGCAGTTAACAACTTATATTATTAAAGAAATTAACAATTTCTCCAAACAAACAAACAACCTATTAACATAAGTGATTAAACAAATCAAACGTACTTATGTTAATACATCTATTGTATATAGGTTAACACACCTTGGGCTATTATCTGTCGGCTGCTAGCTTTCTATACCGAGCAAATCACCGTGAGTTCACAGCCCCTACTTTACAAATGTTTTATGCTTTTAAACATAGGGGTGTAAACATAGAAACTGCATGCAAACACATGCAGCAAATTATATAAATGCTTTATTACTTTATTCAACTGTTTGATATGAAATATTATTTCACAACTGTTTTGGGAATTAGACAACAAATCCTAGTACGGACCAGACTTGAGATGTGTGCATGAAAGACCTTATGTCATGCAGACTATAACCATTAGCTAGGTGACTCTAGCCACTGAGTATACGAATAGTACTATTGCCGTGACGACCCTCCTGTGGATGGAGCGTATACTTAACTGTCCTTCAGGCAAGAAACATAAGTTTTGGTTGTGGTTTGGTTATAGGGTTAGGTCGCGTTACTTTAACCTGCGAGGTTTAGTTCACCTTTCGGGGGATTATAGTCTAAGCATTCCCACTTACTATTTAGGATGAACACATCCTACAACTGTTTTATACCGGTATACTGTCTGGTTATATTTATATGATGGTAAACCACCAGACATACATTTTGGGTAACAACCCACATAAACTATATTTTAGGGTAACTATCCCTACAATCTTATAAATTGTAAAACCTGCAAACATTTATTTATTGAATAACAATTCAATAATTCTAAACATAAATGGTTTAACATACCTTACATTTATACAAAACCTGTGAATTCACTCAACATATTTGTTGACGACTTTCTTTCTATGTTATACAGGAAATTAGCAACGTAAGTAAAGAATCTCATGCATTCAGGATGGACAACCCTGGACTACTTAGGATGCCATATATTTTGGGACAGCTTTTGAGGATTTCCTCTGTATTACTGCAGACATTGCAGTTATACTCACGAAATCTTATCTTAACATATGTATTGTAAAACTTAAATGTTTTAAACTTTATTACTACCGTACGACTTACATAGTCGTACTACTTTTGTAATAACTATTTTAAACTGGCATCCTTTATATATTATGTTCTGTATGATCATATGCTCTGATACAGTGAATGCACGATTGTAACGTCAGCACCCCCGCTGTTAAACTGTTTACACAAGATGCTTCCGCTAATTATAACTTGCTTCCGCTAAACATTAAATAAACACAATTATGGATTTTGGGGGTGTGACAGACTTGGTACCAGAGCCATTGGTTATAGCGAACTAGAAGTCTTTAGGTGACTGAAAACCTTAGAGACCTAGACTATGACCTTGGCTAGAACATTCATGCATTCATACATACATACGTTTATATACATCTAACATACGACTGACACGTCACACACAATTTCCCTTGTCACAGTATGTCTAGTCAATCACTTTATCATGTTTATGCTTCGGACGAGGAGCCGACCGAGGCTACTTTTGAGGGTCCCGCGATCACTGTAGGGGATGAGTCATCTGTTCATTTGAGAGATATGTCGGATGACACTAGTGACGCTTACATTGCGCCACCACCGACAACACATGAGGTTACCCCTACTACTACAGGTATTCACCATCAGGCCGCTGAGACTTCTCGCAGGCCTGTGTCTAGGAGGACACCGAGGATGTGTGTCCGAGATCTTCCTACTGGTCCGTTAGCACCGACGGACGAGTCTGTTGAGTCTCCACGGAGAGCACCCAGGTTTGCTCACCTAGAGTGGATGACTCCTATGTTGAGGCACTGGAGGTCATTAGAGGGTTTTCCCTCCACATTTGAGACAGGAGAGTCCTCACGACCCCCAGCATCACTGCCTACCACTGGAGAGCCGATAGAGCAGACTCTCCCTACATTAGTTGCTGTTATGCGTACATTGTTCTGTATTACTTCTAGTAGGGGTTCTTACCTTGGACAGGTACAGGATGAGGTCTCCCGTCTGTATGGGGACATGGCTGGTATGCATGAGCGTCACCACTTTCTGTTGAACCACGTGTTTACTGCCCAGGAGATAGCTGAGTCCGCACGTGCTCGTGTGAGGGCACTTGAGAGACGTGTTAGGATTGCAGGGCTTGTGGTTGGTGCTTGTGTGGTGATGGCTGTGTTGAGGACAGCCGTGAGATCATTTCTACCGTACTTCCGTTAGACCTATGTAGGGCGGGTTGTGCCTACTTAGGATTATATATACTATGTATTAGACTTGGAACTTTGGTTCGACGGGTATAGACAGACCTGTCATGTTTTGTATATCATTTGGATCGACGGTGTGTAGACTGACCTGTCATGCTTTGATTTGTCTCTGGACCGATGGATATCTAGGATAGATCCATCCTGTTTTGTATAAAAACTTGTGAACTAACCATGATCAGTTATATGATCTGACATATGTGTCTGGTTTATTATTATTGTTTATGTTACTGTGCATTGTGATTGGATTATGAATTGACAATAGAGACTACATAACTATGGATACTGAAATATGTCTTTGTAACCTATAGATCTCTTGAAACTGGAAAAATGGCAGAACCTGTTATAAGTGAATGCTCATCAGATGATGACATAAACATCGACAAGCAGATACAATATGTATATGTCGACACCGAAACAATTCCGATAGTGGAACTTGTGGAAGAAGAAATTGAAAACCACCAACTCGCCATGGTCGACATAGAGGAGTACGAAAGAGTACGAGACCAGGCTGAAAGATTGGATGGCCAAAATTGGGAGCTTGTGCTCAAATGTAGGAACCATGAGCTAGAATTGAGAATCCTAAAGAGGCCTATGATTGTCCGAGTTAAGGATAAAATACGCTTCTGGAAGAAAATGGCTAGTAATCGCAAGAAAAGAGTTAAGTCTTGGATCAAACGTCTGTGCAAATGCTCAACTGAGAATGATCTGGGCTACTATCCGACTCTGCGATACAAAACTATGCTGGAAACCCGCTACTTCTCTCCCAATCTGAATCAGGAGTAAAAGTGAAAAATCTACACTGCGACAGATAACATAGCTAAAGATAGCTTAATAATGAACTGATGAAGAACTGTCGTAGGAATATAACTATTTGGTTAAGATCTAAGTATAACTAAGTTTAGTCTAATTAGTACTGTATCAACTCGTGTTGTACTGAAAAACTCCTCTTGATGGATATAGAAGATATCATCAAGTTTTGTATGAAATGATGTAAGAACATTCTAGTTAATGTATAATATAACTTAGGTTCGATTCGAAATTTCGTACGAATTATATTCATTTCTATATATGCATGTGATAGAAAAATTTACCACGTGATAATTGTTTAAAACCATTTCTTGCAAACTTTGAAAACCTACTACACCTTGAATTATTGATTTTATCTTGAATTCCCTAAAACATTGTTTGCGCTTGATCGATGATGAAAAGAAATATGTACTTGGCATTATATAATGACGCCTGGCCAACGTGATTATATTGTACAAAGTACATATGGGTATTTCAAAGTCGTGCGACATTCAATGTGAAACCTTATTCTTTCAAATTCTCTATACTATTCACTTGACAGACAATGTGAAATCTTGTTCATCACATTCATTATCTTGGCATTGACTTCTGCATTTTATTCATCGCAGAACTGAATCATGCCGCCAAAACGACGAATTACTAGGAACAGTCAGAAGACAACTGTACCCCCTACACCTGAAACCATTCCACCACCTAACACTGAGGAAACTACTGAGCAGATGATAGCTAGACGCATTGCTGAAGGTATTGCCGAGTATGAGGCAAGTCGAAACCGTGAGAATGGGATTAATAACAGTGGATCGACCCCTCTTAACACTGAGACTGTGGTGAATACCCGCCGAGGGTGTTCATATAAGACATTTCAGGCATGTAAACCACCTCTTTTCTGTGGCACTGAAGGTGCTATTGGTATTATACACTGGATAGAAAAGATGGATTCTGTGTTGGACATCAGTGATTGTCTACCAGACACTGCAGTGAAATATGTCGCCTGCACACTAGCTGATAAAGCTTTGACTTGGTGGAACAGTCAAGTTCAGTCGATGGGACGACCAGCTGCTTATTCCATGACATGGGAAACATTGAAGCGTATGATGATAGAAGAATTCTGCCCTCGCAGTGAGATGCAGAAAATTGAGACTGAGCTGTGGAACATTGCCATATTGGTGCTGATATCACTGGTTATACAACCAGGTTCCAAGAATTAGCTCGTCTTGTGCCACATATGGTAACACCTGAGTACAAGCGCATTGAGCGTTATGTGTATGGTCTGGCACCACAAATCAGGAGTTTGGTTACGTCCTCCAAACCTGACACCTTCAGGAGCGCTGTTACCCTAGCGCAGAGTTTGACTGATGAAGCAATTAGAATGGGGACGCTGACACAGAAAACTGTGCCGGTCAAGGTTGAGCCGATCAGTACTGAAGCTGGTAGTTCTGGAGGTAAGAAGCGTAAATGGAATGACCGTCAGGGTCAATCCAACAAGAAAGGATCTGGAAATCCTAAGTATTATGCTGCTACCATTGTAGAACCGAAGCCATACCTAGGCAACAAACCTAAGTGTGATAAGTGTAGCAAACACCATGAGGGTGAGTGTTGGTTTTGCGACAGCTGTAAGGGATGGGGTCACAAAACCCAGAACTGTAAGGTTAACCCTACCCCTAAGGGAAACACTGCTCGCCAAAACCAGGGTTGTTTTGAATGTGGCGACACGAGGCATTATCGAAACCGATGCCCTCGACTCAATAACCAAAACCGTAACGCCAACAACGCTCGTAACCGCAACAACAACGGAAACAACCTTGGAAACAACAACCAACCAGCTCGTGGACGCGTGTTCATGTTAGGAGCACCAGAGGCACGACAGGATCCTAACACAGTCACTGGTACGTTTCTAGTAAACAACCACTTTGCTTCTGTGTTATTTGATTCCGGTGCTGATTTAAGTTTTGTGTCCACTGAGTTTAGACCACTATTAGATATCGAATCCCTTAAGCTAGATAACAAATACACTGTAGAGCTAGCCGATGGTAAGTTGATTGAATCAGGAGATATAGTACCAGGATGTTCCTTAACGTTAGAAGGCCATTCTTTCAAGATAGACTTACTACCGGTAGAACTAGGGAGCTTCGATATAGTGGTTGGCATGGATTGGTTGTCACTGAACCGCGCGGAAATCATCTGTCATGAGAAGATTGTACGGTTACCTTTACCGTCAGGAGAAATATTGATGATTCAAGGAGAAAAGAGTAATCGTATGGTGAAAACGATTACGTGCATGAAGGCAAATAAGTATCTACGAAAAGGGTACCAAGCATTTTTGGTACATATTGTGGATAAGAAACCCGAGGAGCGACGCATAGACGATGTGGCCATAGTACGCGACTACCCAGGAGTATTTCCTGACGAGCTACCAGGGTTACCACCCCCGCGGCAGGTTGAATTTCATATCGACCTAGTGCCTGGAGCAGCACCAATTGCTCATGCGCCTTATCGTCTAGCTCTATCAGAGATGCAAGAACTGTCTACACACCTGCAAGAACTGTTGGATTTAGGATTCATCCGACCGAGCTTTTCACCGTGGGGAGCTCCGGTTTTGTTTGTCAAAAAGAAGGATGGATCAATGCGGATGTGTATCGATTATCGGGAACTGAACAAAGTGACTGTGAAAAACCGATACCCATTACCACGCATCGATGATTTGTTTGACCAACTGCAAGGGTCAAGTTACTACTCAAAGATTGACTTGCGATCTGGTTACCACCAACTGAAGGTACGGGATGAGGATATCCCAAAGACTGCATTTAGAACTCGATACGGTCATTACGAGTTCCTGGTTATGCCGTTTGGGCTAACTAATGCACCAGCAGTGTTCATGGATCTAATGAACAGAGTATGTAAACCTTATCTCGATAAGTTTGTCATAGTATTCATTGACGATATTTTGATATACTCGCGGACGAAGGAAGATCATGAACAACATCTGAGGCTGATTCTTGAATTACTGGAGAAAGAGAAGCTTTACGCAAAGTTCTCTAAATGCGAGTTTTGGATGCATGAGGTCCATTTCCTTGGTCATGTGATTAATAACAAAGGAATTCATGTAGACCCATCCAAAATTGAGGCGATTAAGAATTGGGAAGCCCCAAAAACCCCAACTGAGATACGACAATTAATGGGCTAGCCGGTTACTACCGAAGATTTATCGAGAACTTCTCAAAGATAGCTCAACCACTTACCGCCCTAACGCAAAAAGATAAGAAATTTGATTGGGGCGAAAAACAAGAGAATTCTTTTCAACTGCTGAAACAGAAGCTGAGCACCGCACCTATCCTGTCGTTACCAGAAGGAGTAGAAAACTTTGTTGTCTACTGTGATGCCTCACATCAAGGATTAGGTTGCGTGTTAATGCAAAACGACAGGGTCATTGCTTACGCGTCTCGTCAATTGAAGATTCACGAGAAGAACTATACGACGCATGACTTAGAGCTGGGAGCAGTCGTTTTTGCACTTAAGATTTGGAGACACTACCTATACGGTACGAAGTGTACGATCTTTACTGATCACAAAAGTCTCCAACATATATTTGATCAGAAAGAACTCAACATGAGACAAAGACGTTGGGTTGAACTGTTGAATGATTACGACTGTGAAATCAAGTACCATCCAGGCAAAGTTAATGTAGTAGCGGATGCCTTGAGTCGTAAGGAAAGAGTGAAACCTCGAAGAGTTCGAGCCTTAGGACTGATGATCCACTTGGATCTGATTACTCAAATTCGTAATGCTCAACAAGCGGCCTTTACTCCAGAACGTATGAAGGACGAATCCCTCAAGGGGATGGAGAAGCAACTGGAGTCTAAGGAAAACGGAGTATTGTACTTCATGAATCGAATTTGGATTCCTTGTGTTGATGAGCTACGTAATCTAGTATTGGACGAAGCTCATAAGTCCAATTACTCGATACATCCTGGTACAGATAAGATGTACCACGATCTGAAAGGATTTTACTGGTGGCCTGGCATGAAAAGAGACATTGCCACCTATGTTAGTAGATGTCTGACTTGTGCAAAAGTTAAGACTGAGTACCAAAAGCCGTCCGGGCTTTTGCAACAACCTGAGTTGCCCAAATGGAAATGGGAACACATCACGATGGATTTCATCAGGAAGCTACCGAAAACATCATCTGGGATGGACTCCATATGGGTAATTGTCGACCGACTGACAAAATCATCTCACTTTCTAGCCATCAAAGAGACAGATAAGATGGAAAAGCTGGCTAGAATCTACATAAAGGAAGTTGTTTCTAGACATGGAGTGCCATTATCCATCATCTCTGATAGAGATGCACGTTTCACCTCTCGCTTCTGGCAAACACTGCAACAAGCTTTAGGCACTAGACTCGACATGAGTACCGCCTACCATCCACAAACCGATGGTCAAAGCGAGCGAACGATACAAACGCTTGAGGACTTGCTACGAGCCTGCGTGATTGATTTTGGAGGAAACTGGGATGTTCATCTCCCATTAGCCGAATTCTCGTACAACAATAGTTATCATACGAGCATACAAATGGCACCTTTCGAGGCGTTGTACGGACGCAAGCGCCGATCCCCACTCTGTTGGGCAGAGTTGGACGACAGACAATTATCAGGTCCTGAGATAGTCCAAGAGACAACGGACAAGATATCTCAAGTGCTTAATCGATTGAAAACGGCACGAGACCGACAAAAGAGTTATGCAGAAAATAGACGAAAACCTTTAGAGTTTCAAGTAGGTGACAGAGTCCTACTCAAGGTATCTCCTTGGAAAGGAGTTGTACGATTTGGTAAACGCGGTAAACTGAACCCACGATATGTTGGACCATTTGAGATCCTAGCAAGGATTGGTCCTGTAGCTTATAAACTTAAACTGCCGCAGAAACTTAGTAATATTCACGACACTTTTCACGTGAGTAATCTTAAGAAGTGTCTATCTGACGAAGCGTTAATTATACCTCCTGACGAAATCTATGTCGACGCAAAACTTAACTTTGTGGAGGAACCGCTTGAAGTAATGGACACGAAAACGCAGAAACTCCGAAACAGTCGGATCAAACTTGTCAAAATTCGATGGAACTCGAAAAGAGGCCCAGAGTTCACCTGGGAACGTGAGGATGAAATGCGCAAGAAGTACCCTCAACTATTTAAAACCGTGACCGCGACTCACGACACATCTTAAATCTCGGGACGAGATTTCCCTAACGGGGGGGGGGGGGGGGGGGGGGAATGTGACAACTCTCCAAATTAGGTATTAATTAAATAATATGCATGTGCATTCTTACGCTAATTTCCTGGTTAAGTTTTAAAAAAACTCTTTGTTGTGATGTAAGCCTAGCAAGCCCGTACTTTTAAACAGAAAGTAAAATGTAACACGTAAGTAATTTATAGTTACGTACAAATATATTCGAACGAACCCGACAAAAATAAATAACAAAAGTTTCATGACACAAAAATATATAAATAACCTAAAACTATTTTTATTGTAGTGATTTACTTAAGAATATTATGCTAAACGAGGAAGCATAACGATAGAACGAAAACAATTACGCGTTTTAGCTTAAAACGTAACGTACGCGTTGAAAACGCGCAAAACGAGACCGACAATCAAACGAGTCAAAAATTATATTTTTGAAACTCAAAATAAAGTATTTAAAATAATACTTCAAAATATATTAGCCCATATAGGTCGTTAACGAATTAAACGAAACTATCACGTTATAACGTACGATTAATGATTAACCGACAACCGGGCTTAACATGAAATTGAGGAACGAAACTTCTTGAGCCCGAGACCCATTGGGTCGGCCCAGACCCGCTCCACAGACCCAAGAGTCGGCCCAGCCCAAAACCCACCAAGACCTAACTATTTAAATGACTTAAATCACTCATTCCTTCCATTCTCAAACCTAAACACACACACACTCATCTTATCCTCTCATCCACCACCCCATCTGCGATTTCCAGACCAGATTTCCACCATCACCCACCTCTACCACGTCCTCCTTGAACCACCACGCAATCCCATCATGATCTAGCATCATCTAGTACTCGGTTTAGCAAGGAGAAGCGAACAAGGACAGCAGCCGCACACTCCGACGAACACAGCCTCTAGATCACGTTTTCTGTGGTATAAACCTCTAACTTTTCTTTAGATTTCCTTGGATTAAGTTTATAAACATTTTAGTGTTCCATTTCCAACTGATTATGTCCAAATCTATGTTAAAAATCGGATGAACATGCTATTAACCACTGGATAATGACTTTACACACTGGATAATAAAATAGATCGGATTAGATCGACCTCAAACGACTCATTTCATGATGAAATCTAACGTTTCTTAAGCCTAAACTCAAGTTTGAAGTGTCTAGTTTTCAGATCTGTAAGCCTCACAAAAATTCAAGTTCATTTGCTATTTTTGATTTCTGAAATGAAAGTACATAGCAGATCTGATGGATCTGACAGAATCTTGACCAAATGTAACTGACCATATCTTGTAAAATACCCAATAAAATTTGATGAGACCAGTGGGAAAAGATCATAAATTTTGTTACCTTTCTATCCCTTACTCACACGTTTTGTGAAGTTTTGTAATACTCCAGATATAGTCAAATCATGTAACGTATATACCGAAATAGGGCTGCTGGACAGACTTGTGTTTGAAAATTTATTGAACGAGTTTTACTTAACCAAAAGTTACATAAAAATAAGTTTTGGAAACCTGAGACATAGGGGAATAACCTTTAATTTTCTTGGATTTCAATTCGGAGTCTAAGTTGGTTAAAACGAGCCTTGAGCGAGACCGAAAATCTGGAAAACTAAGATTGAAGGGCTATTTTTGTAACGAACATAAAAACAACACTTTTGGATATCCACATGACATGAAACTTATTTTTCATAGATAATAAACACATTTAAGACTTGTGTAAAAGTCTCGAGTCAATCCGAGCATGTTTGACTAAGTCAACAAAAGCGGGCCTCAAAACGATAAAACGCGAACATATATACCTACGAATATTGGACGAGCCGATTGGTATACATACACATTTGGGACGAGACGTATATTATATGAAACAAATAGAGACTAGTGATTTGGAAACTTAAACGACAAACAATTTATATATATGAGATATATGTAAACGAGACGAAACCACATTTAAAAATATATGAGTTATAACATACTTATATGTATACAAACTAGATGACACGAGAAATAATATCAATATTTCGACACAATGTCACGACGCAGTTAACAACTTATATTATTAAAGAAATTAACAATTTCTCCAAACAAACAAACAACCTATTAACATAAGTGATTAAACAAATCAAACGTACTTATGTTAATACATCTATTGTATATAGGTTAACACACCTTGGGCTATTATCTGTCGGCTGCTAGCTTTCTATACCGAGCAAATCACCGTGAGTTCACAGCCCCTACTTTACAAATGTTTTATGCTTTTAAACATAGGGGTGTAAACATAGAAACTGCATGCAAACACATGCAGCAAATTATATAAATGCTTTATTACTTTATTCAACTGTTTGATATGAAATATTATTTCACAACTGTTTTGGGAATTAGACAACAAATCCTAGTACGGACCAGACTTGAGATGTGTGCATGAAAGACCTTATGTCATGCAGACTATAACCATTAGCTAGGTGACTCTAGCCACTGAGTATACGAATAGTACTATTGCCGTGACGACCCTCCTGTA
Organism: Helichrysum umbraculigerum; assembly: GCA_949592205.1. Lineage (NCBI taxonomy): Eukaryota > Viridiplantae > Streptophyta > Magnoliopsida > Asterales > Asteraceae > Helichrysum > Helichrysum umbraculigerum. The sequence continues at coordinate 101,523,109 of CATIUR010000004.1, read as the reverse complement.
GATGGAGCGTATACTTAACTGTCCTTCAGGCAAGAAACATAAGTTTTGGTTGTGGTTTGGTTATAGGGTTAGGTCGCGTTACTTTAACCTGCGAGGTTTAGCTCACCTTTCGGGGGATTATAGTCTAAGCATTCCCACTTACTATTTAGGATGAACACATCCTACAACTGTTTTATACCGGTATACTGTCTGGTTATATTTATATGATGGTAAACCACCAGACATACATTTTGGGTAACAACCCACATAAACTATATTTTAGGGTAACTATCCCTATCTTATAAATTGTAAAACCTGCAAACATTTATTTATTGAATAACAATTCAATAATTCTAAACATAAATGGTTTAACATACCTTACATTTATACAAAACCTGTGAATTCACTCAACATATTTGTTGACGACTTTCTTTCTATGTTATACAGGAAATTAGCAACGTAAGTAAAGAATCGCATGCATTCAGGATGGACAACCCTGGACTACTTAGGATGCCATATATTTTGGGACAGCTTTTGAGGATTTCCTCTGTATTACTGCAGACATTGCAGTTATACTCACGAAATCTTATCTTAACATATGTATTGTAAAACTTAAATGTTTTAAACTTTATTACTACCGTACGACTTACATAGTCGTACTACTTTTGTAATAACTATTTTAAACTGGCATCCTTTATATATTATGTTCTGTATGATCATATGCTCTGATACAGTGAATGCACAATTGTAACGTCAGCACCCCCGCTGTTAAACTGTTTACACAAGATGCTTCCGCTAATTATAACTTGCTTCCGCTAAACATTAAATAAACACAATTATGGATTTTGGGGGTGTGACAAGTGACGGGAAGGTGTTTGTTGGTACTCGAGCGGGTTTGATGAGGTGGTGCCGTGATACGTGTTTGGTGACCATTCAACCGACGGTGCAAATTAGGGGTTTTGGTACCACCCTTGATGTTGGTAATTCCTTCGGGGGTCGTCGGGTGACATGGAATAAGGATTTGCAATAGGTGCGAAACTTGCAAATCTCGTAGGTGGAGGTTGAGTAGTTGGTTGATTGGGTAGCGGATTGTTAAATAAGTTTTGCCACTTATCGTTACAAAGTTGTTCTTACTCATGTTGTTGTTGTGATTTGGATTTGGATTTGTTGTTGTTTGACATTTTTGTGAGGTGATTGTTTAGAAAGAGAATGTGTTGAAAATGAATGGGTAAAATGTAGGTAATGTAGTGTAGTTTTATAGGTAAAATTTAAGTTTAAAAAAATAAAAAAAATAAAAAAATCCAACGGCCTCATGATCGTTTTTTTCAAAAAAAAATTTATTTTTTTACAACGTATACTTTTTTTTTTACATTTAATGTTTTTTTTTATTTTGCTCGATCCCACGCGAAATCAAACCGACGCACCGTCGGATAAGTGACGAAGCAAAACCGACGAGCCAAAGTGACGGCCCGTGCCATCATTGTCACGCTCGTCACTTCAAACCGACGAGCAAGTGACGAGATCGTTGGGAGGGCTCTAACTTTATGTTTATGGTTATGGTAAATCACTTATAGCTCTACTTTGCTTTTTTTAAATATTTAATGGTGTGCATTCCTTAAAAGTGAGTAACATATTACTACCCCCGTCTCAAAATAATTGTCCAGTTTTGACTTTGTGAGGTCTTTCTTTTCCAACTTTGACCTTAAATATTATAGTTTGTGTTATATAATACTTGATGCAAAAATGTATGAATAGATTAGATTTTAAATGTATATACATTGGTATAATTTTCTTCAAGTATTATGTAACACAAACAACAATATTTAAGGTCAAAGTTGAAAAAGAAAGACTTTCAAAAAGTCAAAAATGGACAATTATTTTGGGACGGAGGGAGTATGTACATTTTTTTAATAACTGTATAGGGCGTGGCAACATGCTTTCATTTCATCGATCGTATTTATTGAATTTGTCACGTATAATTTCATTTTTTTGTACTTGTATTGTATTTTACCGAATAGAAGTCCAAAAAAAATAAAAAATAAAAAATAAAGGGATGAAATTGACAAATTAAATACATTCGGCTTGAAGGTGCGCCACATACAATAGTAAGCTTCGAAACCCCAAATTAAGTAGATAGGACATAAAAGTGTAAGGTTGCTATTTATATGTAGGGTTATGTGTAAAAAAATGTAATTAACTATGCTTTGACATTTATATTGTATACTCAACTACTCAAGCTTCTATTGTGTGTAAGGAACTAGTTACTTTATGCCATTGTATATAATTTTCGGTATTATTTTCACGTGTCATCTATATAAGGTGCCAGTTGTCATCCTTACAAGTTGACATATCACCATGATACATACAATGACAAGAAATAACAAGTTTATTATACACAATGTACGTCTGAATAGTTGGATACACAATATGTACGCCAGGTCATAGTTAATTGCATTTTCATGCACTTACTCCTTATATGTATTTATCTATGAAGTATAGTGTTAATGATTATTGTATGTAAAAACGATATATATCAACCCGTAGGCACCCGCACCCCATCTCTCTACATGAGGGAGGTAAACCATACGGCATTTTATTTTAATATATCCGTTTTCGTAAAAAAGAAAAAGAAAAAAAACATGATTCATATATAAGAGAAAATTACCCCATTAAACCGTCAACACATGTGTTTTCATTAAATATACCTTGTCAAACAAAAATTTCAAAAATAAACCCGAAAATCGTCAAAAAACAATTAATCCTTCGACGATTTGGCGATTTTAGTATTACCCAATCAATTCTCACCACGTGTTACCAAAAACTCGCCGGTCAAAAGGAAAATCGCCAGTCAATGCATAATATCGCAAACCTTCATGATCGCCACATGTCCTAAAAAACCGCCAAAATGGGATTTACACTCGGCGATTTTATTTCCTTGAAATGATCTCGCCAAAATGGGATTACATGTATTCTTGAAATGGGTTTCATTGTCAGGCACGTGAACTAGAGAGGGAGGATTTTAAAGGCTCCAAGGTAAAAACGCAAGTATCTTTTAACTAGTTAACTCGATCGTAAATCACTATCATACTCAAATGGATGGGATTTTTGAAGGAAGAATAATTTGTTTGGTCCCTTTGTTTTGTTCTTCATTGTAACACCCCCAAATTTACTGTTGGCGGAAGCATACTTTGGGGTGCTACTAATCAATAATCATAGCACATAAGATAATAATGAACGACATCTACATGCGTCGTTTTGATAAAATACGTTAATGTCATAAAAGATACATATTGTTTACAAAAGCTTTGAGTTCACATGAGTTCCTTGAGAGATTCTAACACATATCTAATTTATACAAAATATAGAAATGCAGTGAAATCTCTTGATGATATATGTTTGCATGTGACTTGAGCTAAGTTCCTGAGTGGGCAGTCCTACCACTGCTGATCACCTGAGAATACATGTAAAAATTGGTCAGCTAAAAGCTAGTGAGCTCACAGGTTTAATTGATACAAATTAATGTATGATACGCAAGATTTAATAAACATGATTTGCAATCAAGCAAATAAATAATGTATATCACTGTCATGAGCACATAGTCTGAGCTTAACTTGTGGTGTCAGGATCCGCATTCAAGGACCTGATCGAGGGTGCCTCCCTGAGAGTGCCTAATCTACACTCTTATGAACAAATGCTAATGCGTCCGTTTACCCAGTTGGGGCTTCCAACCCGGACGAGGACTGTCAATCCTATATGGTACCATACACTAACATTCACGCTACAACCGTATTACCAAACTATGTTGTAGAGGGCTTTGATTGATTAGATAAACAAACTCATGCAGTACAAAGTAATGATTTGTTACTTGTGTATTATGAAAACAAATTGAGCATGTATTCTCACCCCAAAATAGTTCAAACAAGTAAAAGTGGGGCTATGAGACTCACCTGAGTCTGATGTATGACTGTGATGTGAGAGCTAGCGGTTAAAAAGTAAGATCGTCGCCCAGATGGATGTCCTTTAATGTCCTAATCGAAAAAGGATATTGATTATCCAAATTTTGTACGATTTGTTGGTGATAAATGTGTTTGAAAAAAAATAAATATTATTTTTCGAGTTATGTTTATCGTTTAAACACTCGTTGCTTGTAAGTATATACATATATATACTTATTAGTTGAATATATATATTCGTATATATATATGATTTGTCATTTTCGTATATATACATATAGTCGTTGTCGCGTATATTTCAAATACATAAGTTCATTTGTTACGAAAATAGATTTCGTTCTCGTTCCAGTATATATAGTACATTTGTCAAAGTTCGTATATATATATATATATATATATATATATATATATATATATATATATATATATATATATATATATATATATATATATATATATATATATATATATATAATCATAGTCGTTCGTGTGTGTGTGTGTATATATATATATATATATTAATTGTCGATGTTTATATATTTCTAAACATATATAAAATATAGTTTGTACCAATCGTTTTACTCGTTCCAAATATACTTCGTTTATATATCGAATAATTGTTTTCGTTCTAAAAATTGTCGTATTCAGATATTATATAAATATTGGTTGCAAAAGTATATCTATCTGTATTTAGATATGTACCCGTTTAACTTTCTCGTTGTGTATATATATACTGATATATATATATATATATATATATATAATTGTAATAATAATAATAATTATTAATATTAGTTATTTAATACTAATTACTTTCTATATATCATTATTTAATAAATAATTATTAATGCCTTTCTATATATAGTAATTACGATATATAGAAAGTTACATATAGTAATTACATGAGTAAGGTATTTACATGGTCATGAGCCGTACGGCTCTTTCTCTAAATTTTAATGAGCCGATTGGCTCAATTATACTCTAGCCTATCATCTTGTTATTTGAACATTGAGTCGTACGGCTACCACTCAATATAGCCGATCCTCTATAATTGAGCCGATCGGTTCGTCATTGCTACAGTGTATACTCTGTTCATGGTTCAATGTACAGTTCAGATTTCATAGTGTTTTGGTTTAAATCTTTTGTCCCATAGTTCACATCATTCATAGCAACAAAATATAACATATTTACAAGTTTTATACTTATCAATTTCGTATTTAAAATTTTGGTTTCCTAAAGTTTATTTCAAAAATATAATACATCAATCACTAAAATGATTAGGTTATATACATAGATTGTGTTGTATAAACACTATATATAACCATATAAATGTAAGAAGTTAAAAGGTTTAAAGATTGGAAAGTTTTCTCACAATGGGTAAAATGGTAGATATGATGATGATTCTGATTGTGGTGATGATGCCACGAAGATGATGATGATATAGAAATGAAGATGGTGATTAAGTGATCATGATTTTGTTTGTTAGTTTAGGTTGAAGATGTGGATGAAGCTTGGTTCCTGCTTGTTGTTCCTTCTGCTTCCAGTCGAGTATACACAGAGAGGGAGATGGTAGTGAATTATTGGTGGTGGTTGTAGTGTGTGACCAAGTGAAAGAAAGGAGTATATTAAATATAGTCTCACTGTTTAAATGTCAAAGAGGGAGTATGGTTGTGTACTTATGTGTCGACAGACATTTTAGATTGTGTTATTTGTTTGAGTTTTTAACACGTTAATTTCGGGTACGGGTCCAATTGTGTACCAGATTTCATTCAATTTTCGTAATCATATTTTGAGGTATGTCTCCAAATACTTTATCATGAAGGGGAAAAATAATACTTTTATTATTTTTGACCTTCGGGTACGTTTTGTAATTGTTTCTGTTCGTACGATACGTTTTATATAAAACGTATAATTGTTTTCGTTTTATTTTTATCTCAACCAATTCACATAATATTTTCAAATAAAAATTGTTCGAAAATATTTCTGAGTTCTTTCTGAACTTTTGTATCACCAACAGTATTTGTTTTATCGGATTCATTCCATATTGTTTTGTTTTGTTTAATTTACAATTATAATAAATTATAAAATTTTGAAATACTTTTTGTTCAAAAGTTTTGGGTTCGCTAGACTGACATCACATCATTAGTTTATTATAAATTTTGTAGGGAATTAGTGTAGTAAATGCGTGAAATTAAGTATAAATATATACCTAATTTGGAGGAGTGTCACATTCTTCCCCCGTTAGTGAAATCTCGTCCCGAGATTTAAGTCGAGTCGTGAGTCTCGGTCAAGCGTTCGAATAGTTGAGGATATTTCCTTCGCATTTCATCTTCACGCTCCCATGTAGACTCTGGGCCGCGTTTCAAGTTCCGTCGAACTTTGACAAGTTTGATCCGACTGCGTCGGAGTTTATGTGTTTTCCGATCAATTATTTCGATGGATTCCTCCACAAAATTGAGTTTCGAGTCAATGAGAATTTCATCAGGAGGAATGATGAGTGTTTCGTCCGTAAGAAACTTTTTAAGGTTACTAACGTGAAAAGTGTCGTGGATGCTACTATGCTCTTGTGGTAGCTTGAGCTTGTAGGCGACAGTACCAATCCTCGTAAGTATTTCAAAAGGTCCAATGTAACATGGATTTAGCTTTCCGCGTTTGCCAAATCGTGCTATCCCCTTCCAGGGCGATACTTTGAGTAGGACTTTGTCTCCTACTTGAAATTCGAGCGGTTTTCGGCAGTTATCAGCATAACTCTTTTGTCTATCTCTTGCCGCTTTCAATCGTTGAAGTACTTGAGTTATCTTATCAGTGGTTTCATGGACAATCTCCGGTCCAGATAGTTGTCTGTCACCCAACTCCGCCCAACAGAGTGGTGATCGGCACTTGCGTCCATACAACGCTTCGAACGGTGCCATTGGTATACTAGTGTGATAACTATTGTTGTAAGAGAATTCGGCTAAAGGGAGGTGAGTATCCCAACTACCCCAAAGTCTATCACACATGCTCGCAACAAGTCTTCGAGTGTTTGTATTGTTCGCTCACTTTGACCGTCGGTTTGTGGGTGGTAGGTAGTACTCATATCGAGTCGAGTACCCAATGCCTGTTGAAGTGATTGCCAAAAGCGAGATGTGAATTGGGCATCTCTATTAGAGATGATAGATAATGGTACTCCGTGTCGGGACACAATTTCCTTCACATAGATTCTAGTTAGTTTCTCCATTCTATCCGTTTCCTTGATAGCAAGAAAGTGGGTTGATTTCGTCAGTCGATCGACAATCACCTATATAGTATCAGTTCCTGATGATGTTTTAGGTAACTTCGAGATAAGGTCCATCGTTATTTGTTCCCATTTCCATGTGGGCATCTCAGGTTGTTGCAAAAGCCCAGACGCCTTTTGATATTCAACTTTGACCTTTGAGCAGGTTAGGCATTTACTAACGTATGTGACAATATCTCATTTCATGCCAGGCCACCAGTAGAAATCTTTCAGATCGTGGTACATTTTGTCTACACCAGGATGTATCGAGTAGTTGGATTTATGAGCTTCATCCAATATCAGTCTGCGTAATTCGTCTACGCATGGAACCCAAATCCGGTTCATGAAGTACAACACTCCGTTGTCCTTTATTTCGAGTTGTTTTTCCATTCCCTTCAAGGATTCTTCCTTAAGATGTTCGGGAACGAAAGCTAGTTGTTGAGCGTCACGAATTTGAGTAATAAGGTTCGAGTGGATCGTCAATCCCAAAGCTCGAACTCTGCGAGGTTTGATTCTCTCTTTACGACTCAGGGCATCTGCTACTACATTTGCCCTGCCCGGGTGGTACTTGATTTTACAATCGTAATCGTTTAGCAATTCGACCCAACGTCGTTGTCTCATGTTGAGCTCTTTCTGATTGAATATGTGTTGGAGGCTCTTGTGATCAGTGAAGATCGTACACTTTTTACCGTATAGGTAATGTCTCCAAATTTTAAGTGCAAAAACGACTGCTCCCAACTCTAAGTCATGAGTCGTGTAGATTTTCTTGTGCACTTTTAATTGACGTGATGCATAAGCAATTACTTTGTCATTTTGCATTAGGACGCAACCCAATCCCTGATGTGAAGCATCACAGTAGACAACAAAATTATCTACTCCTTCTGGTAATGATAGGATGGGTGTGGTACTCAGCTTCTGTTTCAACAGTTGGAAGGCATTTTCTTGTTTCTAACCCCAATCAAATTTCTTGTCTTTCTGAGTTAAAGTGGTAAGGGGCTGGGCTATCTTTGAAAAGTTTGCGATGAATTGCCTGTAATAGCCAGCTAAACCAAGAAATTGTCGAATCTCGGATGGGGTTTTCGGTGTTTCCCAGTTTTTGATTGCCTCAATTTTAGATGGGTCTACGTGAATATCTTTATCGTTGATCACATGACCAAGGAAATGAACCTCTCGCATCCAAAGTTCACACTTAGAGAACTTTGCATACAACTTCTCTTTCTCAAGTAGTTCGAGGATTGTTTTCAGGTGTTGTTCGTGGTCCTCTTTCATTTGTGAGTAAATCAGGATATCGTCAATGAACATAATGACGAACTTATCCAGGTACGGTTTGCATACTCTGTTCATGAGATCCATGAACACTGCTGGTGCGTTTGTCAGTCCAAAGGGCATGACTAGAAACTCGTAATGACCATAACGAGTCCTAAACGCAGTCTTTGGTATATCCTCTTCCCGAACCTTCAGTTGATGATAACCAGATCGTAGGTCAATTTTCGAATAGTAACTTGACCCTTGTAGTTGATCAAACAGATCGTCGATGCGTGCTAACGGGTATCGATTTTTGATAGTTACCTTGTTCAGTTCTCGGTAATTGATGCACATTCACATAGATCCATCCTTCTTCTTGACAAACAAAACCGGAGCTCCCCAAGTCGAAAAGCTCGGCCAAATGAATCCTAGGTCTAGGAGTTCTTGCAACTGCGAAGACAACTCCTGCATCTCTGATGGAGCGAGACGATAAGGTGCGCTTGCGATTGGTGTGGCTCCGGGCACCAAATCAATATGAAATTCAACTTGCCGTGAGGGTGGTAATCCTGATAATTCCTCGGGAAACACTCCCGGGTAGTCACGCACAATAGTTACATCGTCTATATGTCTCTCTTCGGGTTTCTTCTCCACAATGTGTGCCAAAAGCGCTTGGTATCCCTTTCTGAGATACTTACTAGCTTTCAAGCAAGTAATCATCTTAGTGGCACTCTTTCGTTTCTCGCCTTGTATCACCAAGGTTCCTCCTGTCGGTAGTGGTATGCATACCATCTTTTCAAAGCAGATAATCTCAGCGCGGTTCTTCGACAACCAATCCATACCGACTACAATGTCAAAACTTTCCAACTTAACCGGTAGCAAGTCTATTTCGAAGAGATGACCTTCTAACTCCACTGTGCATCCCGGTACTACTTCTCCTGACTTGATCAACTTACCATCGGCTAGTTCTATAGTATATTTGTTATCTAGCTTACGGGATTTAAGTTCTAATAGTGGTCTAAACTCAACAGACACAAAATTTAAATCGGCACCCGAATCAATTAACACAGAGGCATAATGGTTGTTTACTAGAAACGTACCAGTGACAGTGTTAGGGTCCTGGCGTGCCTCCTATGCTCCTATCACAAATGCCCTTTCCCGAGCTGGTTGATTGTTGCCCTTGTTCTTCAGCTTCGGACACTCATTCCTGAAATGTCCAGTGTTGCCACACTCAAAGCAGGCTCGTGGTTGGTTGGTGTTGTTGTTGGTATTGGTTTTGGGTGCTCTGCAGTCCTTGGTAAGATGTCCGTACCGCTTGCAGTTGTTGCAAGGAGTACTACAAAGACCATCATGATGACGGTTACACTTAGAACAGTAAGGCTTGTTCCCAATATAACCTTTCTTCTCTCCAGACCGAGTAGCGTAAGCCTTAATAGTCTCAGGCTTCTTGGCTGTTTGTTGGTTCTAGTTTGAGTTTCCAGACCACTTTCTTTTGTTACTTCCAGAGTTGTTTCCAGTAGATGTTACAGGTGTTCCACGACGAACAGCCTGAGCCATGAGTTCATGTGCCATACGAATGGCGCTATGATATGTTCCTGGTTTAGACGAAGTAACGTTCCCCTGAATGTTCTCGGGAAGTCCGCGGATGTATCTCTCGATACGTTTGCATTTAGGGTCAACCATGGATGGACAGAGAAGAGCAAGCTGCTGGAAGCGAGTGGTATAACCAGTGATATCGGTTCCTTGCACACTCAGATGCCAGAATTCATCTTCCAGTTTCTGGAGTTCTTCATTGGGACAATACTCGTCCCTCAACAACTTTTTCAAATCTTCCCATGGAAGTCGATATGCAGCATCAATTCCTACAGAATGAACATACGAGTTCCACCACGTCAGAGCACCTTCCATGAATGTACAGGTGGAAAACTTTACTTGGCAGTCTTCCGAGCAGTTACTGATCCTAAAGACTGACTCCATTCTTTCAAACCACCTGATTAGTCCAATGGCACCTTCCGTGCCCTTAAAGTTCAGAGGTTTGCACTTGAGAAAGTCATTGTAGGTGCAGGGTTTAACAACAGTAGCGTCGTTAATAGTATAATCACTTCTTCCGTTCCTTCGTGATGATTGACCTTTGGGTACGTTTTGTAATTGTTTCTGTTCGTACGATACGTTTTATATAAAACGTATAATTGTATTCGTTTTATTTTTATCTCAACCAATTCACATAATATTTTCAAATAAAAATAGTTCGAAAATATTTCTGAGTTCCTTCTGAACTTTTGTATCACCAACAATATTTGTTTTGTCGGATTCATTCCATATTGTTTCGTTTTGTTTAATTATAATTATAATAAATTATAAATTTTCGAAATACTTTTTGTTCAAAAGTTTTGGGCTCGCTAGACTGACATCACATCATTAGTTTAGTATAAATTTTGTAGGGAATTAGTGTAGTAAATGCGTGAAATTAAGTATAAATATATACCTAATTTGGAGAAGTGTCACATTCATCATCTGTGTGTATATTAGTGTCGTAATTTAAAGATCACTATTTCAAGTTATTCATGCGGGAATCAGAATTGCTAATTTACTATGTATACCTCTATGTTACACTGGTTGGTGTTGAGATATAGTATATACAATCTAGAAATTATTAATGCAGCTATAAAAATGGCCAAACAAGGTATTCGTGGCGGGTAATAGTGGTTGGCGATTTTATGGATTGACCAGCGATTTTTTGGTTGACTGGCGAATTTTTCATATACGTGGCAATAAATAATTGGCTTCCCAAAAAATCGCCGAATCGTCGAAGGGAATTATGTAATTTGGCGATTTTTGAGTCTATGTTTTTAAAAAATATCTGACACGGTACATATAGTGAAAAGCGTGCATTGACTGGTCTCTTTGAGTAATTTTCTCTATATATAAACTATTTTAGCAACATCACCAAGAATTAAAAAATCGAAACTACAGTACTTATAATGTTTTGTCGCCACTAGATAGGTTTTAAGGGTGAGGTTCAAATTAGACTAAAAATTTATGTGAGACTAAGGGAACCAATGATATCATGCCACATATACTAAGAGAATGTTCCATACTACAAAACCCATTTACCCCAAACATCAATTATCTCACAAACGACAAATCGAAAAATCATGAAACTTGCACCATAATTTTCAGCGTTTTATTCTCTTCGATTTGCCGTCCCTCAAGGCATACTTCCGACGAATTTTTTTTTTTTTCATTTTTTGGTGGGTTTCATATGTTACTAACACATGTGTTAGAGTGTTGCGTTTAGGGTTTAAGGTTTGGGGTTTAGGGGTTAGGGTTTAGGGTTTGGGTTTTGGGCCCGAAACCCCAAAACCCAAACCCTAAACCCTAAACCCTAACCCCCAAACCCTAAACCCTAAACGCTTTATAAAACTCTAAACCCTAAATCATATTAAACCCTAAACCCTAATAAACCCTACTAAAACATAAAATATAAACCCTAAACCATGAACCCTGCTAAATCCTGACCCTAAACCATAACCATGACCGTAAATAAAATGTACAATTAATCACTAACACATGTGTTACTAATTTATAAAACCCACAAAAAAACCGAATTTTTTTTATCGAAAGTATGCCTTGAGGGACGGCAAATCGAAAAGAATAAAACGCTGAAAAATATGGTGCAAGTTTCATGATTTTTCGATTTGTCGTTTGTGAGATAATTGATATTTGGGGTAAATGAGTTTTGTATGGATAATTCTCTTTGTACATGTGGTATGATATCATTGGTTTCCTTAGTCTCACTCAAAAATCATGGACTCATTTTTTAACACCCGCCAAATTAGGACTAGTAATTAGTGCCTAATCATATGTTAATACATGTAATTAGTTCCTTGTTAGGCTAATTAATGTATCGAATTATATATATTGTTGAATATATACGAATATGCGATTTGGTTAAATCGTACGCAATTTAAATCGAATGTATTTCGATTCAATTATATACGAACGTTGGTGACCAATTTTATTAAATAACGTTATTATGTCAAAAATATTATTATGATAATATTTCGTATTCATTCGTATCGTACAAACTGAACCTACACAATTTAAAAGCTTTAAAACGCGCAAATTAAATAAACAAATTTACAACTTATAACTCAAATATAAATGACTAATAAAATATTTAAATAAAATATCGCGTAATAATTTGTATTTTAAAACGTACCTTTAATATTTAAGATAATTATTTACGATTAAACGACGGAGCAAACGAACATCGCACGGAGCGGAAATGCGGGGCGAAATTGGGAGCTTAACCTCCCAATCCCACCTTCTTTCTTTCATTTCAATCTTTTCTTTCTCTCTCTTCTTTCTCCTTTTTCTCTCTAATCACCAACCACCACCACCTCCACATTTCTCACAAAATCGAAAAATAACAACATCAAACGACCTTGGATCATATTACTCTTTTGGAAGAAAACGACCACCGCATCACGATCTATCATCCTATCTTTTCGGATTTCTCATCCGACACTTTGTAAGTTTCCGACAAATCCCGACATCTCTCGTTTTTAAGTGTTTTCACTTTCTAGTAGTTTGTAACAACTTATAATGTCCCTATAAGGGTTGGGTAAAAATATGGAACCGATCGGAAACTCGAAAACATGATTTTTGCTCAAAATCCGTCGAACAGCCTTTAGTGTCGCTAAAATGCCAAAAACAGTACTAGCGTCACTAAGTGTCGCTATGTCTCTGTGCCGCCCTTATAGCGTCACTACTTAAGTGCCGCTATCACACGTACACCGTCACTTCTTTAGTGACGCAAGCATATAACTTTCGGTAGAAACATGCGACACTCCTTAAGTGTCGCTATTGTCCGTAGAACCCTATCACTTTCAGTAGAAACAAGTGACGACCGGTTACTACCGATGACGTCACTCGAACCTCATACCGTCACTTCCATAGTGACGCATACACTATATAACGACACTTCTCTAGTGCCGCCCTTTATGTTACCCGACACTACTTAACGTCACTCCCTTAGTGCCGCCATACTCTTTTACCCGACACTTCTTAAGTGTCGCTATGCTACACGTCACTTCTTAAGTGACGCCTAAATGTCAGAAAATCATTCTCTTATACGACACTGCTTGAGTGCCGCAATGTTACGGAACCCGTCACTTCTTAAGTGACGCATAAATATGATACACGACACTGTCCTAGTGACGCATAATCTTACACTGACGCCAATACCCGACACTTCACAAGTGACGCATAGAACTTATAAGTGACGCATATAGTGTCGCATAAAACAGCAGGTTTTCTAACTAAAATTTCACTAAGTGTCGAACTTTTACAACCTCAAATCCTTATACGATACGACTTATAAAACACTTTGGGACACTTTTGTAAGTACAAAACATCAATAACTCGATAATAATACTTGAAGTTTATTATTTCAAACTCGTCACCAACGGGTCGTACACTTTTCAAACACTTAAACATATCAACCAAATAGTGGAGATTTGGACATTATAGTTGGACGAACAACTACCGGGGTGATCTTTTGAGATACCCAATCATATTTATAACCATCGCGTGTCGTGGACACCCTCAGGTTACAAGTCTTTGGACTTCATTTCGGCTAATCAACTTACGTTTGTTTAAACGCATTCAGACTCAGGTGAGTCTCATAGCCCCTCTTTTTACTGTTTTACTCAGGGGTGTGATATACTGCTCAAACTTTTAACATGTGAACGCAAGTACCAACTTTTCATATACTACATGAGTTTTTCGAAACTAATCATTTAAAGTCCTCCGTCAGCATAGTTGTTAATACGTTGTAGCGTGAATATTAGTATATGGTACCATATAGGATTGACCCTCCTCGTCCGGGTTAGCAAGCACTAACCGGGTAAACGGACGTACTAATATTTGGGAAGACGAATGTGGATTAGGCATTCGTGGAGGCACCTCGCCCGGAATTCTCTATAGGGGACCCGACCCTCGAGTTAAGCTCAACTATGTGCTCATGGCTGTATACACGATGATTATCATTAAATTGCTGGATGCAATTCATTATTTAATTGCTGGATGCAATTCATTATTTAATTGCTGGATGCAATTCATTATTTAATTGCTGAATGCAATTCACTATTTAAATCTTGCGGTTCATACGATATTACTTGATTTCAAACCTATGAGCTCACCAGCTTTATAGCTGACCTTTTAGCATATATCGCAGGTACCCAGCAGTAGGATGTTTCTGCTTCAGAATTTAGCTCGAGTCAGCATACAGACAATTGAGATTTTCTTGCATTAGTATATTTTGTACAAGTACTTATGTACTGAAATCTCATTTTATTTAACTCGAGCTATGTAACGCTTTAAATGTTGTAAACATTTCAGAAATCAATGTATTTTGTTAAAACGACGCATATAGAGTCGTTTGCTATTTATCTTTGTGCTTTGTTATTGATTAGTAACACCCAAATCAAGCTTCCGCAAATCATCAAATTTGGGGGTGTTACAGATTGGTATCAGAGACTAAGGTTATAGTGAACTAGGTTGCGTTTAGTGAGCCTAGACTATGACCATTAGGCAGTATTCCTTATTAGGTATGACTGGTTCAGGGATTACAGCATACGAGTTTAATTTAACATAGCCTGATCAACTATGTACAATTAAGCAAAAATGATGTAAGATCTGAAAGTAGTTATGGCTGAACAGGATACAATAGAAGACTCTGACCTTGAGAGAACCGAGACTCAAACATGTTTATGCTAGACACTCTATAGGCTATATTATATAGGAGCTATATGAATATAGGCCTCAATCTTACTAACGTTTTGTCTCAGAAATGGCAAACACACCATCAAATTCATCTCGTTCTCAATCCGGGTCGCAGAACCCAAGGGTAGCAAGGAGGAACAACAGGTTGCCTCGAGCTGGCCCGTACCCCACTTATCTCACCATGCCAGCCTTAGCCGCTAGGGTGAACCATCACGAGCAACGACTTCGCACCATGGATGTCGTGTTGCAGGAAACAAACGAAAACTGGAGACTTACATCTCTTGAACGCATCGAACAAGTCTCCGACGACCTTGAAACCACAAACAACAACATGGATGTCCTTCGTAACCAAATAATAGAAATAAGGGTGGAAAATGCCCTTCTACAACAAAGGATGGAAGAATGTGAGCAACGCTCACATGAAGCAGAAGAGTATGCGCGTGGACTAACCCAACGACTAGCACTCGCAGAAGACAACGCCCGACAAGCCAGCAGGCTTGCAAATACTATGGACCGTCTTGTCACGATGATGGAACAAATTAATCTACGTTAAGACTAGTGTAGTCTTTGTCTTATAATCTATCCTGTAATCTAGTAACTATCTACGCGCTACTCTATAATTCGGTCGGATGTAACAATTCCCGACGCCTCTTGTAATACATCCGTAGGGTGTAACCTTTGAACTCGTATTAGCTATCAAATATTTCCTTGTTGTTCAACTCATATTAATTGTCATTTTTCCATGTTGATGTCATGTATTACTGCTTTCTACATGTACATCTATAACAAATACAACTTTCCTACGAAATCTCATGTATCTTCATTTCTTTTATTGAAGAATCATGCCGCCAAAGACGAGACCTTACACCGATGCTCAGATTACGTCACTCATAACCCAGGCTGTTACTGAAGCCTTGGCTCGGAATACCCCACCAAACTCCACAAGAAACAGCGATGCCGCTGAAACCCCTGCTGCTAAACCTTGTTCTTACAAGGACTTTCAAAGCTGCAAACCCTCGAGCTTCAAGGGTTCTGAAGGAGCCATCGGACTGATCAGATGGTTCGAGAAAATGGAAACTGTTTTCCGTGTTAGTAAATGCGCGGAGAACGACAAAGTAAACTTCGCCACCTGCTCTCTTGAAGATGATGCCCACTCTTGGTGGAATTCATATACCCAATCAGTGGGTGCTGACATTGCCTACCAACTCACTTGGGAGGAATTGAAGGCAAAACTCACTGCCAAATACTGCTCTATCGCCAAACTCCAAAAGCTAGATGAGGAGTTCTGGAACTTAAAGGTTCAAGGTGGTGATATCGATGGTTATACCACCAGGTTTCAACAACTAGCTGCCCTCCGCCCAGCTATGGTTAGCACTGAACCTGATAAAATCAGGAAATATGTCCTTGGTCTCCTTGATCCTGTTCGGGGACACGTCATCTCTTCAAAACCAACCACCATTGACGGTGCGATCCTATTGGCACAAGACTTGATGTCAATGAGCCAAGATTCTGAACAACCCACTTCATCCTCCCATAACAACAAACGCAAGTGGTCTGACTACCACAACAACCCCTTCAACCAACAAAACAAGAAACCCGACACCATCAAAGCTTACAACACCACCACTGACATCATCCGGGGTTACACTGGGAGTAAACCATATTGTCCCATGTGCAGCCGTCACCATGAAGGTTCCTGTGGTCCCTTTTGCAACAATTGCAAGAGGTACGGCCATCTCACCAAAGATTGCCGCTCTCCTACCAACAACAATTCCAACAACAACACCAGACCACCCAAAGTATGCTTTGAGTGTGGGAAACCCGGGCATTTCAGAGACTCGTACCCAAAACTGAAGAACAACAACAACAACAACCGCAACAACAACAACAACAACACTCGCAGCAGAGCTTTCGTCATCAAATCTGGGGACGCCCATCAAGACCCGAATGTGGTCTCGGGTATGTTCCTCCTCAACAACTTAACTGCTTCTGTTCTATTTGATACTGGTGCTGATAGAAGCTTTATCTCCGATGATTTTTGCCCATTACTTGACATCACTCCTGTTGCCTTAGATGTTAAGTACATTGTAGAGCTAGCTAATGGAAAACTTGTAGAAACCACCAGTGTGATACCTAATTGCACTTTAAACCTAGCTGACGAAACCTTTTCGATCGACCTTATACCCATTGAAATCGGAAGTTTCGACGTCATCATTGGAATGGACTGGTTGTCCAAGCATTGAGCTGAAATCGTTTGTCACGATAAAATCGTCCGTATCCCACTCGCCGTTGGTGGAACCTTGATCATACAGGGGGAGACCGGTGGGACTGGACTCAATATAATCTCCTGCTTAAAAACCCGAAAATTTCTGAGAAAGGGTTACCCTGCCATACTCGCACACATCATGGAGAAGAAGTCGGAAGAGAAGCGACTTGAGGATGTGCCGATTGTTAGAGACTTTCCCGAAGTCTTTCCGGAAGAACTACCTGGTCTACCTCCGCCTAGACAGGTTGAGTTCTCGATTGATCTTGTGCCGGGTGCCGCACCGGTGGCCCGCGCACCGTACCGTTTAGCCCCATCCGAACTTCAGGAGTTGTCCTCTCAGTTACAGGAACTTCTGGATCGAGGATTCATTAGACCGAGTTCTTCACCTTGGGGAGCTCCGGTCTTATTTGTTAAGAAGAAGGACGGTTCTTTCCGAATGTGCATCGACTACCGAGAATTGAACAAATTGACCGTCAAGAACCGTTATCCACTTCCTCGCATTGATGATCTATTCGACCAACTTCAGGGTTCAAGTATCTACTCAAAAATCGACCTGCGATCAGGTTATCATCAGTTACGAGTTCGTGACGCCGATATTCCAAAAACTGCTTTCAGAACTCGTTACGGGCACTACGAATTCCAAGTGATGCCCTTTGGTCTAACAAACGCACAGGCTGTATTCATGGATCTCATGAACCGGGTGTGCAAACCTTACCTCGATAAGTTTGTCATTGTCTTTATCGATGACATACTCATTTACTCGCGCAACGAGCAGGAACATGCGCAACATCTTAAGACCATCCTTGAACTACTTAGACACGAGGAGCTTTACGCTAAATTCTCTAAGTGTGAGTTCTGGATTCAAACCGTTCAATTTCTTGGTCACGTGATCGACAGTCAGGGAATTCACGTGGACCCATCAAAAATCGAGGCTATCAAAGACTGGCAAGCACCCACCTCTGCAACTGAAGTACGACAATTCTTGGGTCTTGCTGGGTACTATCGGCGATTTATCGAAAATTTCTCTAAAATAGCTCAACCACTCACGGTACTGACTCAGAAGGACAAAAGGTTCGATTGGACCGAAAAACAAGAGTCAGCGTTCCAACTTTTGAAACAAAAGCTTTGCAGTGCTCCAATTTTATCCTTACCCGAAGGCACCGATGACTTCGTGGTATACTGCGATGCTTCTCATCAAGGTCTCGGTTGTGTGTTGATGCAACGAGATAAAGTTATTGCCTATGCCTCACGACAGCTGAAAATTCACGAAAAGAACTACACCACTCACGATCTCGAACTTGGAGCTGTCGTTTTTGCTCTCAAAATCTGGAGACATTATCTCTACGGCACTAAGTGCACAATTTTTACCGATCATAAAAGTCTCCAACATATCTTCGACCAGAAGGATCTCAATATGAGGTAACGTCGATGGGTCGAGTTGCTTACCGATTACGATTGCGAGATCAAGTATCATCCAGGGAAGGCTAATGTTGTAGCCGATGCCCTCAGTCGAAAGGAACGATCAAAACCCCTTCGAGTCCGAGCCCTCAGTATGACCATTCATAACGATCTTACCATTCAAATTCATACCGCTCAGATCGAAGCCCTGAAACCGGAAAACATCAAAAATGAAGCCTTGCGGGGCATCGACAAACAATTTGAAATCAAACCTAACGGGATTAGGTATTTCTCAAACCGAATCTGGTTGCCTAGTTTTGGGAACCTAAGAGACTTGGTGATGGACGAGGCTCACAAGTCTAAATATTCTATTCATCCGGGGTCTGATAAGATGTACCACGGTATCAAGGAATTTTATTGGTGGCCAAACATGAAAGCCGAAATCGCCACTTATGTCAGCAAGTGTCTTACTTGCTCGAAAGTTAAAACCGAACATCAGAAACCTCCTGGTTTACTTCAACAACCTGAAATCCCTGAATGGAAATGGGATCAAATTGCCATGGATTTCATAACCAAACTACCCAAGTCGTCGAGCGGTTGCGATACCATTTGGGTGATCGTCGATCGTCTCACCAAATCTGCTCATTTCCTGGCAATCAAAGAAAATGATAAAATGGAACGCCTTACACAAATCTACATCAAGGAAATCGTTTCTCATCACGGTGTTCCAGTCTCAATCATCTCTGACAGAGATGCCCGTTTCACTTCTCACTTTTGGCAATCACTTCAGAAAGCATTGGGTACCCGTCTCGATATGAGTACCGCATACCATCCTCAAACCGATGGCCAAAGTGAACGAACCATTCAAACACTGGAAGACATGCTACGAGCCTGCGTAGTTGATTTCGGTACAAACTGGGAAAGACATCTACCGTTGTGCGAATTTTCGTACAATAACAGTTATCATGCCAGCATTAAGGCTGCACCTTTTGAGGCATTGTACGGTCGTAAGTGCCGATCACCGATCTGTTGGACTGAGGTGGGAGATAGTCAACTCACTGGTCCTGAACTCATACACGCCACCACTGAGAAAATTGTGGAAATCCAAAACAGACTCAAAGCCGCACGTGATCGTCAGAAAAGTTATGCTGACGTGAGACGCAAACCACTCGAGTTCCAAGTTGGGGATCGAGTACTCTTAAAAGTATCGCCTTGGAAGGGCGTCATCCGTTTTGGCAAACGCGGGAAGTTAAATCCCAGATACATCGGGTCTTTTGAGATCCTTGAACGGATTGGCCCCGTAGCTTATCGATTGCAGCTGCCATCCGAACTCAGCAGCGTGCACCCTACTTTTCATATCTCAAATTTGAAGAAGTGTCTGTCTGATGAAACACTTATTATTCCATTAGATGAAATTCGTGTTGACGATAAACTTCATTTCGTTGAGGAACCCGCTGAAATTATGAACCGTGAGGTCAAACAACTGAAACAAAGTCGTATTCCCATCGTCAAGGTCAGATGGAATTCGCGGCGTGGTCCGGAATTCACCTGGGAACGGGAAGACCAAATGCGACTCAAATATCCTCAACTTTTCACTGATTCTACATCAAACACGACTTCGAGCTAAATTTCGGGACGAAATTCTTCTAACAGGGGGAGAATGTAACACCCGCCAAATTAGGACTAGTAATTAGTGCCTAATCATATGTTAATACATGTAATTAGTTCCTTGTTAGGCTAATTAATGTATCGAATTATATATATTGTTGAATATATACGAATATGCGATTTGGTTAAATCGTACGCAATTTAAATCGAATGTATTTCGATTCAATTATATACGAACGTTGGTGACCAATTTTATTAAATAACGTTATTATGTCAAAAATATTATTATGATAATATTTCGTATTCATTCGTATCGTACAAACTGAACCTACACAATTTAAAAGCTTTAAAACGCGCAAATTAAATAAACAAATTTACAACTTATAACTCAAATATAAATGACTAATAAAATATTTAAATAAAATATCGCGTAATAATTTGTATTTTAAAAACGTACCTTTAATATTTAAGATAATTATTTACGATTAAACAACGGAGCAAACGAACACCGCACGGAGCGAAAATGCGGGGCGAAATTGGGAGCTTAACCTCCCAATCCCATCTTCTTTCTTTCATTTCAATCTTTTCTTTCTCTCTCTTCTTTCTCCTTTTTCTCTCTAATCACCAACCACCACCACCTCCACATTTCTCACAAAATCGAAAAATAACAACATCAAACGACCTTGGATCATACTACTCTTTTGGAAGAAAACGACCACCGCATCACGATCTATCATCCTATCTTTTCGGATTTCTCATCCGACACTTTGTAAGTTTCCGACAAATCCCGACATCTCTCGTTTTTAAGTGTTTTCACTTTCTAGTAGTTTGTAACAACTTATAATGTCCCTATAAGGGTTGGGTAAAAATATGGAACCGATCGGAAACTCGAAAACATGATTTTTGCTCAAAATCCGTCGAACAGCCTTTAGTGTCGCTAAAATGCCAAAAACAGTACTAGCGTCACTAAGTGTCGCTATGTCTCTGTGCCGCCCTTATAGCGTCACTACTTAAGTACCGCTATCACACGTACACCGTCACTTCTTTAGTGACGCAAGCATATAACTTTCGGTAGAAACATGCGACACTCCTTAAGTGTCGCTATTGTTCGTAGAACCCTATCACTTTCAGTAGAAACAAGTGACGTCCGGTTACTACCGATGACGTCACTCAAACCTCATACCGTCACTTCCATAGTGACGCATACACTATATAACGACACTTCTCTAGTGCCGCCCTTTATGTTACCCGACACTACTTAACGTCACTCCCTTAGTGCCGCCATACTCTTTTACCCGACACTTCTTAAGTGTCGCTATGCTACACGTCACTTCTTAAGTGACGCCTAAATGTCAGAAAATCATTCTCTTATACGACACTGCTTGAGTGCCGCAATGTTACGGAACCCGTCACTTCTTAAGTGACGCATAAATATGATACACGACACTGTCCTAGTGACGCATAATCTTACACTGACGCCAATACCCGACACTTCACAAGTGACGCATAGAACTTATAAGTGACGCATATAGTGTCGCATAAAACAGCAGGTTTTCTAACTAAAATTTCACTAAGTGTCGAACTTTTACAACCTCAAATCCTTATACGATACGACTTATAAAACACTTTGGGACACTTTTGTAAGTACAAAACATCAATAACTCGATAATAATACTTGAAGTTTATTATTTCAAACTCGTCACCAACGGGTCGTACACTTTTCAAACACTTAAACATATCAACCAAATAGTGGAGATTTGGACATTATAGTTGGACGAACAACTACCGGGGTGATCTTTTGAGATACCCAATCATATTTATAACCATCGCGTGTCGTGGACACCCTCAGGTTACAAGTCTTTGGACTTCATTTCGGCTAATCAACTTACGTTTGTTTAAACGCATTCAGACTCAGGTGAGTCTCATAGCCCCTCTTTTTACTGTTTTACTCAGGGGTGTGATATACTGCTCAAACTTTTAACATGTGAACGCAAGTACCAACTTTTCATATACTACATGAGTTTTTCGAAACTAATTATTTAAAGTCCTCCGTCAGCATAGTTGTTAATACGTTGTAGCGTGAATATTAGTATATGGTACCATATAGGATTGACCCTCCTCGTCCGGGTTAGCAAGCACTAACCGGGTAAACGGACGTACTAATATTTGGGAAGACGAATGTGGATTAGGCATTCGTGGAGGCACCTCGCCCGGAATTCTCTATAGGGGACCCGGCCCTCGAGTTAAGCTCAACTATGTGCTCATGGCTGTATACACGATGATTATCATTAAATTGCTGGATGCAATTCATTATTTAATTGCTGGATGCAATTCATTATTTAATTGCTGGATGCAATTCATTATTTAATTACTGGATGCAATTCACTATTTAAATCTTGCGGTTCATACGATATTACTTGATTTCAAACCTGTGAGCTCACCAGCTTTATAGCTGACCTTTTAGCATATATCGCAGGTACCCAGCAGTAGGATGTTTCTGCTTCAGGATTTAGCTCGAGTCAGCATACAGACAATTGAGATTTTCTTGTATTAGTATATTTTGTACAAGTACTTATGTACTGAAATCTCATTTTATTTAACTCGAGCTATGTAACGCTTTAAATGTTGTAAACATTTCAGAAATCAATGTATTTTGTTAAAACGACGCATATAGAGTCGTTTGCTATTTATCTTTG
Organism: Helichrysum umbraculigerum; assembly: GCA_949592205.1. Classification (NCBI taxonomy): domain Eukaryota; kingdom Viridiplantae; phylum Streptophyta; class Magnoliopsida; order Asterales; family Asteraceae; genus Helichrysum; species Helichrysum umbraculigerum. The sequence continues at coordinate 101,499,925 of CATIUR010000004.1, read as the reverse complement.
TGCTTTGTTATTGATTAGTAACACCCAAATCAAGCTTCCGCAAATCATCAAATTTGGGGGTGTTACACATTTGAACCTTACTGAGGTTTTAAATGACAAAATGTGTGAATTGGCATTCATTCGCGCTACTCATAATTTTAAATTCGTTTTACGAGCGATGCATACTTTTTTTAAAAATAAGAATAGAAATAAAAAATGTTTTTTTTTTTTTTTTTTTTTTTTATATTCATCGTCACAACCAATGTTTTAAAACCCGGGTTTTTAGTCGACCCGGATTAGTGCCGATTTCTGGTCGGACCGGTCGAACCGGTTGGGCCGGAAGGTCGGACCGGAATCGTTAAAAACCTTAAAAATCTATTATATGTTTGTAGTAAAGACATACAAAACTCTACAATCTCACAAATCTACAAATGTTCCATGATAATTGCTTCAAAAATCCAACAACAAAGTCATACAATGTAACATTAACACATCCGTTTAAATCTAGTAATAATATGATAAGCATGTTTAAGATTTCCTTAAAAAAAACAATAAAAAAGAAAAAGGTGGAAGAAGAATACCACTTTTTATCTTAAATTCTTGAGTAGCCTTTAATTTAGTAATAATATTATGCATGCTCTGCTATTTACTTTACCTTTCAAGTCTCCATCGGTCTCTTCTTTTTAGACTCTCTCTGTGTAACCTCTATATTCTATCCCCGCCTTCTCATTCCAGCATTCCTTAATCTCTCTCTCTCTCTCTCTCTCTCTCTCTCTCTCTCTCTCTCTCTCTCTCTCTCTAGCACACATTCTTCAACTTATTTCAGGTATTCATGTTTTCACACTCATTTTTATTAATTTTGCTTACATATTCTTCAAAAATTATTCAAGATATGTGAATATTATTCTGTAAACATGAATACATGTTGATATTAAACAATTACACAAAACACAAGTCGCACACCTGAATCAGAGGAATGAGCGGGTGAATGGAGAAGGCTGTTGTGCCCGGAATATGCCCCAAGTCACCGGAGAAGACCGCTGCTGGGCGGAGAAGGGCGCATCTAGCCGGAGAAGTCGCGATCGGAAGATGAAGGACGATTAGGGTTTTGTTTGTGTGTGTGTTCTCGCCTCACTCGCCGCCACCGATATGGAAAAATTGAGAGTCGTTTGATTTTGACAAAATCATTTTGTAAGTTTATTAATTAGGTAAAAAAAAAGAAGTGATATGCGTCGATCCGGGTCAAAAGTTTTTTCGGGTCCCGGTCCAACCCGGTCCGCCCGGCCGGCCCAAACGGATCGTTGACCAGTCAACTAATTGAAAAACCCGGTTTTATTTGGCCCGGAATCCTCTAAAAAGGCGGTCCGACCGGTCCGGTCGAACCGGGTCTTAAAACGTTGGTCACAACGTGGATGCTCTTGTTAAATTAAAAACATTAAAACAACTGATTTATCATTTAAAGTGTTTCCAAGCAATTTTACAAACAACATAAATGAAGTTTGGCCGTCGTCTTCCAGACATTTGAACATCTGACTTCTGATCAGCTTCATGAATTTACTGTTACGGCGTCACCACAGTTCTCTCCCACATTTCAACCACAAATCCACCCTCGATCACAACATCATTTCATTATGCAAAAACAACCAACTTTCCGATGCCATTCATCTCCTAAACTCAACCCATTCCCAGAAACACAATCTCACCAAAAAACCAATTTTATACGCCATTCTCTTACAAACATGCACAACCTCACATTATTTCGTTCAGGGTCTCCAATTACACTCTCACGTCATCAAAACCGGACTCGAAACCGACCGTTTTGTTGGCAATAGTTTGCTTGCTCTTTACTTTAAACTATGCGATGATTTTGTCGAAACTAAACGTGTTTTTGATGGACTTTATTATAAAGATGTTGTTTCTTGGACTTCTATGATATCGGGTTTTATTCGTGTTGGGAAACCTTGGAGTTCGGTTCATTTGTGTAAGGAAATGTTGAGAATTGGTGTTGAACCAAATGGGTTTACATTGTCTTCGGTTATTAAGGCGTGTGCGGAGATCGGTGATGTTAAGCTTGGTCGGGCGTTTCATGGGATTGTGTTTAGACGTGGGTTCGATATGAATCATGTGATTGCGAGCTCGTTGATTGATATGTATGGGAGAAATTATGTTTCGTATGATGCATGGAAGCTGTTTGATGAATTGCTTGAACCAGATTCGATATGTTGGACTTCTGTTATTTCTGCTTTTACGAGGAATGATTTGTTTGAAGAAGCATTGGGGTTTTTTCTCTCAATGTTGAGGAAGTATCGAATGTCGCCAGACGGGTTTACTTTTGGATCGGTGTTGACTGCTTGTGGTAACTTAGAAAGATTAAATCAAGGGAAAGAAGTTCATGGTAAAGTCATTACGTCTGGAATTCGTGATAATGTGGTAGTTGACAGTAGCTTAGTTGATATGTATGGTAAATGCGGTTCATTAGATGAATCTCGTAAGGTTTTTGATAGAATGAGTACACGAAATTCAGTTAGTTGGTGTGCGTTGCTTGGTGGGTACTGCCAAAAGGGTGATTACGATACTGTTATTGAGATCTTTAGAGCAATGAAGGAGGTTGATTTATATAGTTTTGGAACTATTATACGCTCGTGTGCAGGTTTAGCAGCTGTGAGGCAAGGAAAAGAGGTTCATTGTCAGTATCTAAGAAAGCATGGGCATCGATGGGTTATTATAGAATCAGCTTTAGTTGATCTTTACGCAAAATGTGGTTGTATAGATTTTGCGCATAGACTATTTAATGATATGCAGACTAAAAATTTGATAACTTGGAATTCGATAATTGGCGGATTTGCTCAAAATGGGCGAGGTGTAGATGCGATTCAGATGTTTAATGATATGATTGATGAGGGAATTGAACCCGATAGTATTAGCTTCATTGGTGTCCTTTTTGCTTGTAGTCACGCTGGTTTGGTAGACGAAGGGCGTGGATATTTTACATTAATGAATAAGAAATATGGAATTGAAACTGGGATTGAGCATTACAGTTGTATGGTCGATCTTTTAGGGCGTGCAGGGCATATGGAAGAAGCGAAAGATCTAATTAATGAGTCGATGTTTAAGGATGATAAGTCTCTTTGGGCAACACTTCTTGGTGCTTGTACTACTAGTACAAATTTCATTGCTGCAGAAAGAGTTGCTAAGAAGATGATGGATTTGGATCCAAATTACCATTTGAGTTATGTGCTTTTAGCTAATGTTTATAGAGCGATTGGACGATGGAGCGAATCGGTTAAGATTATTGGGCTTATGAAAGATAGGGGAGTTCATAAAACACTAGGGAAAAGTTGGATTGATATTGATGTAGCCCAACAGGTATAATTTTAGGGATTTAGGCAGGTGATGGAAGTGTAATTGGTGCATTTCTTGTAACCCATAACAATATATAAGTGCTATATTCAACTGTCAATACACAAAGCTGGTGTCTCAACATCGAAGTAGCTGATCTCATATCTAAAAATGCCTCCAGTATACCTTTGACAGCCATTCTTATGCAAAGGAATGAGAGAGGCTATAGAATTAACTGAACAAGCAGATACAAAAGGAATTTTCAACCAAATACAACGATACTAATCACATCCTAGAAATGGGTCATCTTAAGTGCGGGTCAGAAACGGGTGGGTCAGGCGGAAGTGTAACACTCTTGTGTCCTTTTTTAAATTGTTTATGAATAATTAATGTATTAAGCATCATTACAAGAATAATATTATTAAACCAATGGTATACTCTTAAGCACTTGATTACACTTCAGAAAACATCCAACCCAATCTACCTGCTTCTTTGATACCTGATTTATTCAGTTTTACCCGTTTAATTCATTATCAACATTATACAACCTAATCTCATGGATTAGATTGTCTACTATTATTAACAAATTTTTAATCAAAAAAATACTGCGAGTGAAAATAAGCAAGTTACATGTTTTCAAAATTAAATAAATAACATATACATTGCTTAATACATATGTTCTATCACTGTCTTTCTTACACTAATCGTCTAATTTCCATCATATATACACCAATCTATATATCTGATCCGTAATTCATCCACTTACAGTTTTACATCCTTGTGTACAACCGAATAAACTTACAGAGGTTCAGCCAGATCCATCATCATATCATCCTGCGAAATACGAATCAGGCAAAACCAAGGTCTTCACATGCTTAACGAGTTCCACAAGATATTGAACATAACTATCCGAATCCACATATGATCATTAATCAGTATCTAATCCATATACTACATGCCTATGGTAGTATACACTGTAGTTCATATGAATAAACTTACAGAAGTTTCTTCTACTCCGTCTTCATTCTCAGATTCAGGCAAGGGTTCTGTGATGAAAGTCAAGTTCATCTCTTGGTTAACAAGTTCTGCAAGATCATGCCTGCTCACAACTTTATAAGCTTCTATAACTGCTTTAAATAAAGACTCGTTCGGATCAATTTCTCCATATTTTAGCTTGCTATATACCCGCTTCACCCCTTCCAACATACCAGCTTTCCCATAACAACCCACCAGATATATATAAGTAACAACATCTGCTTCCAAACCTTCATCTTGCATCCTCATGAACATCTTTAACGCATCTTCTATTCTCCCCAGACTCCCATAAACATATATTGCAACATTATACACAAAACGATCCAAACCCGCTTCAAGCTTCATGAATTTCTCAAAAAAATACAACGCATAGGTATGCAGACCTAATACAGAAAACATGGCCGTGATCACCGCTTGGCTAGAGTACAGTTTACCTTCTTGGTAAGCAAACTCGAGCTGTTCCACTCCTTCAGGTGGGATCCCACCTTTTTTCAAGATGGTGAATAATACTTTGAACGTTCCATTGGTGGGTATGAGCTCTCGAGTTACGATCATGTCATGCAACATTTCACCACATTTGATTAGATGGCCACTTGTCGCATAGCAAGCCATTGCCTTGTTAAAAGAAGGGCAGTCAGTCAGAAAGCCAGAATCTTTCATCTCTTCTGCAACTTCTATGGCTTCATCAAGCATGCCCATGTTTTTATAAACATACATCATAGTTGCAAAAGAAACCTCATCTGCTTGATGGTTTTCCCGTAAGTAATCGAATACCAATTTGGCTTCTGATACCATGCCCATATCTGCATAAAGACTGAGCATGCTGTTTGATGCCACAACATCGGGACCCCCTGGTAATTGCTTCATTTTTTTATAGATCATTCGTGCGCCTTCAATTACCCCACTTTTACTATATGCCTTAATCAGAGTAGTCAAAACAACTTGATTAGCTGGTAATCCAGATTCTTGCATAATCCCAAAATACCGAAGAGCTTCATCAAGTTCACTGCTTTCTGCAAATCCATTTATCAAAGAACCATAAACAACCTCATTTGGTTTAACCCCAGATTTCATCATTTCTTGATAAACCTCATCTGCCTCAGAAAGCCTGCGTAAACGAGCGTAACTTGCAATGATGCTCGAAAAGGTCAAACACGAGGGTTTAAGACCTGCTTCTTTCATTTCACCCAAAAGATCTCGTGCTTCATCAACCAAATCACCCCCAGAAAACATCTGAATCAAGGAGTTGTATGTGCATTCATCTGGCCAAATCCCTTGACTTTTCATGCCTTTAAACAGAAAAAAAGCTTTATCATAAAGCTTTGCCATCCCATACGCTTTGATCATGACATTATACTCCACAATATCCTTCTCTCTTTCGCAACCAAACACATATTCGGCTTCAGCCCAAAGTCCCTTCTGAGCATATGCATCAATAACGGCCGCATATGTCTTTGAAGACAATCCACCATTCTTATGACACTTTCCAAAGAGCAAATTCGCACACTTAGTTAATCCTTCATCTAAATACATTTTAACAACTAATGGAACAGACTGTCTGTCGATATACAAGCCTGATTTCTCAATTTCCATAATCACAGTTTCAACTTCACGAACCATTCTTCTCTCACTCAAAATTTGAAGAAGAGCTCTATAAGTAACAACATCAGGAAAAAGACCAACCTCCCTTATCATCTTATAGCACTGTAACGCTTCATCTATGCTGCCTGTGTCAGCGTATAAAGACAAAAATATGTTGTATGTTTTAGTATCGGGAGGTATTCCCCTTTCTTCCATTTCGGTCAGCAAAGATTCCGCTTCAGACAAATTCCCATGACTACCACATGTAAAAATCATCGTGTTAAAAGTAATCGTATCCATAGCGATTCCCGATTTTAGCATCTCACCAAACACATCAGCCGCATCTTTCAATCGACCAGCTTTTCCATACAAATCAATCAACGTGTTGTAAGTAGCCGTTAAACGAGGCTTTTGAACAGAGTTTTCAATATCAGTTCGAATGATACTCTTTGTGTGATCTCTTCCGCCAGTCCTAAAAAGCTCGGTCAACAAAAAACGTGTCAAACTAATCGGCTCCAATTCCGAATCCGCCATAGAATCCAATTCCAAATCACTTAAATCAACTTTTCCAGCACACCAATCTTTATAAAACCGATCAGCTCGATCATACTCTCCCCCATCTTTCAAAACTCGAACAACAGTATTCATTGTAACTTCATCAGGAAAAATTCCCCTAAGCTTCATATGCTTAATCCACAAAAGGGCTTCTTTTACAAACCCTGCTTTTCCATACACATCAACAAGCATTCCATACGTATTATTAGTCGGCATAACGCCCTTTTTCGCCATATCAATCCAACATCTTCTCAACTCATCCCATTTCCTCGCACGACCAAGCACACGAAGAACAACATTATAGTGAATCACATTAGGCAAATAATCTGGCTGCGATTTCATCCACTCGAAAACTCTAACAACCTTTTCCCAATTTCTCTGTTCTTTAAGAATCACAGTCTGTTCTTTAGGATTCAGCTTCCCATAATATAAACCTAGGGTTTTATCAACATCGTCCTCCGAATCCAAAGACTTCAAAATTGAAGGGAGTATACCTCCAAATCTCTTCTTGTTTTTCTTCTTATCATTAGTATTATTATAATTACTTACACTATTTCTAATATTACTAATTCTTGTGGGTACAAGATACTTCTTTTTTGAATTAACTTGAAGTTTAAAATTAAACCCTAGATAAACCCTATTTTGAATTTTATCAGGGTTTACATAAAACCCTTGAACAGAAATCAAATTAAAAGAAGGATGAAGGGTTTGAAGCTTACATGGTGAATAAACAGCCTGAAAACCTTTTGGGGTGTTCATGGATTCACGGCTTATATCTCTATGACTGCTAATTTTAAGCATTATGGCGGCTTTTTTACACTGCAGGTTGGAACACAAATTTGTTCTGGTAAACAAGCCTTTGGTTTCTTCTCAAAATTATAATTTGTTTTTATTTAAATTAATTGCTTTAAAACCTTTAAATTACCGCAATTCTACAATTAGCTCCCTTGACTTTATTTTTTCAAAGTTGGGTACTACAAAAGTATATAAAATGATAGATATCATATACTCCCTTGGTCCCAAAATTATCATCACCCAACAAAAAATACGTAGTTTAATAAAAACATAATCATTACTGCTTTCTCTTTATTACTTTTTGCAGAATGATAGTTTTACCCTTAACCAATTAATTACTGTTTTTTTAAAAGTGTGTAATAATAATTTTAATTAAGGGTAATATGGTAATCACGACCAAACTTCACTATCAATTTTTGAAAATGAACAATCAATTTTGAACGTCCGAAAAAGAAAATATGAACTATAATTTTGGAACGGAGAGAGTAACTTAGAAATGAACCTAATTTTCTGTACTAAATGATACATGTTAATCATCTAGGTTTCTATAACATAGTTAATTTTCAAAAAGTATGCTGGAGTAATTAATTATATTAGAAATCAGATTACATTTTTTTGCTATTTATAAATTTATACATCATTTATTTTTAAGATACGAGTTGACCAATAAGTAAGAAATGGTAGAATTAAAATATATATTTACATATTTACCCCTTAACTTTTACTAAAGTACATGATTTGTATTACCTATTATTTGCTCCATGTTACCATTCGTGCAGTTTACTGCACATATCATTTCCTCGAATACAAATTGTTGGATTTATGTACGAGTGCATAACATTGTAATTACAATCATTATAAGAAGTCCCTGTGTGTATTGTTGGACCAGATGCAGTTCTATCTCTCAAGCACAAAATTAAAGTAGCAATTAAGTGTACACATGTTAAACAGATCCTGTAGGAGTTCTTGAACGGGTGCTGTTTTTGATCTATCTCTAATACATGTATTAATGCTCTGCAATCGCAGTTGTCTTTATAGATTCATGATAATGCTGCCATCATAGTTGATTTTGTAGCTTCACGTTTCATCGTTGCAGCTTTTCCACTACCACGGAAGTACAAATAAACTTGCTGCAAACCCGAATACAGACATTACTTTTAAACAGCAAAAGAAGAAAGAACAAATTATACCGAAAACACGTTATTGTGAGTTTTTGAACCTGAATGACCCATATACTGATTGCTGTCTCGATAGCAAAAAGTCCAAATCCAATGAAGTACAAGCCCTGCAGTGAAGAACATGCTTATTTTTAGTATCTAGATAAAATTCTAAACATATCGTTTGATAAGTTTTGGCATACTTTGAACCATTATATTGAATTCTAATACACTTACCCCGAGTGTAGCATTCCAACCTAGATAATCAAAAGCAGGCATAAATCCTCTGTAATATACATATTCGAAATCTTAGTCTCATTCAATTTCACATATCTTATCATTTGCAGCTACACAAAATAGAAAAACAAATATTTACGCGAGAGATCTCCCTTCGATGAATATAGGAGGAGCAAGTGTAGCAAAAATGCAGAAGAGGATGTGACACTGCAGAAATAAACAGGATTAGCATAACCGTGTGTTTTTCCCTAAAAGTGATTAAAAGTAAGAAGTAGGACTTACAGTGTAAGTTAAGAAAAAGACAGTAAACTTCAGAGCGCTATCGGTCCTGTCAATAGAAAATAATACAAAAGAGGATAAAAAGTAGTTCCAAAAAATGTGTTCTCTTAATGAGCACGAAAAGTTATACCTCGTGGCTCTGTATAGAGGACGATACCACAAAAGGTACGACCCAGGAACTCCTGTTATAATGTATATGACAGCAAGTAACCATATTGAAGCGCCTGTAAATTAGTAGTTTAAGTACAAACGATTACATACTAACCAAAAAAACAAAACTGAGATCTTTATGTAAGTTGGTTGAATAGTTTTAAACATACTTTGCCCTTGAAACCACGCAGCTGTCACTGCTATAAGATTCCACAAAAGGCATGATATAAGGCCTGCAATCATGATGTTCAAATTCCAGCGTACGGTTTATAAAATCAAACATAAATGTTAAAGATAAAGGTCAGATTTACGTACCCAACCAGGACCCAAACGCAACATATTGTATTTTTTGTAGATGGATAGGGATTTCGTTTGCAATGTCATGATGAATTACAGGGTAAAAAGGTGGCCAATTTTTCACCTCTATAACAATTCCAGCTGCAATAAGACATTTTTAAGAAGTTAGAAACTTCATCTATAGTGTATCACTATCAGTTTAGAGAATCAAAGAATGTCTGTCATTAGATAGTTGAATTACATCGTGCAATTGCCTCCTCCCTCTTTTGTAATTCCTGCACAAAAAGTAGTACATTACGGAAGAAAGAAAACATGAAAACATTTTAAATACAATGAACATGTAACACTGTTAATCATGACTATCGACCACATTGTAATAATCATACGTCTGCACCTAAGATAATAAAATGTGCTTGATTTCACGTTCCTAACGTAAAAGTTAATGAAAATGCACCTCTTCCCTTCTTTTCAAGTCAGCCTCTTTAGCTTGGAGTTCCTTTTCCTTGGCTTTCAAATCCTAAATATATATGTGATAGAAGTTAAAAACATTTACATGAAAAACGATGAGATAGAGATGATCTGGGGACATATGTATGGGCAAATATATCAATGCTTAACATTATGAAATCTGAATACCTGGGTGTTATCAAAAGGGACGCTAATGGTCGTCCCACCACGTTCATATTCAACACGTTCTTGGGGAAGCGGTGATAGTTTTGAGCTAGTACCTGAATTCTGATTATTTCCCTGATTTAATCATCAAAAAATACACATCAACACAAAAAGATGATAATTACGTTTTCATATTTCTGATAAAAAGAAAGACCATTATATTGATTGTAGCATGAAACAATATTTGAATTATTACAACAATTTTGTAGGTACCTAACATGCTAGCTAGAATGTAAATCAAGATTCAAATTAGGAACAGATAGAACAACAATCATGAACACATGCAACTCTTAAACATGATAATCTTATTAGGAAAATATATGAGATGATGATATTGATTACCGCAAATGGGTTGACATCTCGTTCCTCGTCATAGGGATTAGAATCCTGACGACTACCCATCGGATGAAAATCTAACGAGAATGCAACAATCTATGTTTGTGTACGTATTAAAGTGCAATGTGTTTGAATGCAATACTTGAAGAAATTGATTAGGGAATTGAATATGATGGTAATTTTGTTTCGTTTATTTTGTTTTGGTAGGATAATAATTTTGAGGGAAGAAAATGTGAAGGTTTTCGCGGGTGAGAAAACTTTTATACGCTTTCGATCTTTCGTATGGTTGATATACAACAATAGAACATACAGGGATTTTGCTTATTTTTGTGCTTAAATATGAACTCACTGAGTCACTCGGTTTGACTTGCGACGCCTTTATGGTATTCACTCAAACATAATCAAAATCAAGTATGTTAAGAAAACCTTGAAAAAAATGATTTTGAATTCCTTGTGAAATATCACGAAGGGTCAAAGTCATGTAAAAGATAGGGGTAACAATTGCTACGAGTTCATTCGTTATATGTAATGTAAATTTATTTTAAAGATAGCATTTATAGTTACATCATTCCTTGTTTATGCTAGGGGTTCACAAGAATTGGAATACCAATGCTTCGGGTCACAATAAATCCTGGATCCATCGCTGAAATCATGCATGTTATTACTAATGATTTGAATGAATCAATTTATTAGGACAAACTCATCTGTTAAGAGTTCTAGCTAGCTTCTACTTTCTTTTCTTTATCTTTTACATTTGGTGAATAAAAAAAAAAAACGTTACTCAATAAACAGGACAACATATCATTAAGCAATTGGCTTCTTGGGAGACTTTGTGTATAAATCCTGATTAAGCCTTCTCATGTCCACAAGTCATTCGTAAGCAGTACTACGGAACCTCTTGATAGTCGACAAATTCAAGATCTTTAACAGAACTTGATTAGTCGTGCAACGTGGAGTCTTGAACTGGCTCATTGTTGCACCATTGCCAATAAAATGTTCCATGATCTTCTTGAAAGTGCCACGTTCAACGATACAAAGCTCTAATGGCCCAATTGAGTTAGTTTTCCTCGATACAACATAACCATGATCCACAAATGCTGCATCCATTTCCTTGCAACATTTAGCCAGAATGTGTTCACTAACTTCACCCTTGATTTCCCAATACACTACATAGTGACCTGGTTGGTTTGTGGTGTTGGCATGGCTTGTGAAATCGACTAGCTCGGCTTGAGACTTGAGAAGTGGTTGCGAACCCTTTTGGACTGCAAGTTGAAGGTCTTTTTCTGTGTTCTTGTCAATGTTTACAGTTAGGATCAGTTTTCTTCTACATAGAAAGTTGAGTTTTGGGGTTCCTTTGTAAAAACCAGCCACTTCCACCACATCACCTAATCTATATCTGTAGAGACCTGAAATTAAAAGATTGCATTTTAGTTAACATAAGTAGTTTATATTTAACATAAGTATTTTATATTTTCTGGTTAAATTTTTGTTAATGTTGAACTTATAACCAGCCAGCTTCAAATGAAACTTGAACTTACAACCTCTTAGACACTTTAACGAATCATTTATCCTTTTAGATAGCACTTGCTTTGCGAAAAACAAGGTAATGATGTTAATTTAGGAGACACTAAGACTCCTCCCAACAGTGACTAACTACTGATTGGTCAGTTTGTGCCACATATGCGTCACGTCAGCTTTTTTCAAAACTGACACAAACTGACATAAACTGACATTTCACTCCCTACAGTAACATCACTTCTCTTTTTTTCAGGACCCCATACACTAATTTCTTTATTTATTTAATACACAAACTTAAATAAAACATTTTCATTATAAATAAAAAATATTACATTGATATAAAATAAAAGAGTACAATTCCTAAAAAAAAAATACATTTATTGAAAATTAAAACATTTATTAAAAAAAATACATTTATGCCATCCAAACGGTTGGATTATTTTTATTTTTATTTTATATTTTTTTATTACCGTTATAGTGTAAAAAAAACCACCGAAATGGGGCCCGCTCGCACTCCTCTCCCGTCGCCAAACCGAAGTTGCCTACCGACGGTTAGCAACCGAAGGACCGTGCCTATGGCGTCGGTGCCAAACCGACGGTGGCCGACGGCACCGTTGGGACAAGTCTAACTAATGGTCAAAGATATATACTCCCTGTAACATCCGTAAATCGGACCTAGTTGTTTTATATTATTTTGTGATTTAAAATAATATTGTTTGAATTAATTGTGAATAAATAGGAAATAAGTTTCAGGACTTATTGTGGTTAGTAAAATATTAAGTGATTTAAATTATTGAACCTGACGGTAAAATAAAATGTTTGGACTCGCAATTGGTTTTCGGGTTCCAGACAATAGATTGAGAAGGGGTATTAAATTATACCCGTATAATTTGGGGTCGGTTTGTTTGAGCCGACCTATTTTCTTTATAATTGGTTTTTCTCTTTCATTTCTAACCAAAATTCATTTGAAATTTCATAAAAATCAAAGAGAAACCTAAATCAATTTCGAAAATCAAATTGAGCTGAGATTTGAATTCCATAATCATCAATATCATCTTGTGATTATAATCTAATGGTAAGTGCTTTTAGAATTTGATTTGTTCCAATTAAGTTTATTGATGATTTGTGAGAATTGGAGGTTAAAAGTATGGTAAAATTGTTACAAGATGATTATATGAAGTTATTGGATGTATCAAACTGTTAGAAACTAAGTTTTATAGTTTTGGTGAAATATTTCTCGGCTTAGCGTTTGAACAGAAAGAACAGGGTCGGGGACGATGGCCTTTGGCCGGCGGTCAAGCTTTTTAGCCGGCGGTCAAGGGCCTGTTTTGGGCCGGTGGTGACAAGGTTGGTTTAGCCGGCGGTCAAATCCTTTAGCCGGCGGCTAAATGGTCCAACACACAAATGTTAATTTCGTTACAAACATTATTTCTAATGTTTCTTCGTGTTTTAGCGGTGACTAGTGAGTGAAGTGACTTAATAAATATTGTAACTAGATAAAATAATTGTGTGATGTTACCATTGATATAAGTTGTAATATAATTTCGATGATATAAGTGTTAGTTATCATTTGATAACCGTTTATCATGATTAAGATGATATACTGTATATTGAGATACTGTGATATGTTATATGATTATAACATGTGTTGCTTATTATAACGAGATCGTTATTGATACCAAGTTACTGACTTGTGTATTTTGTTGTGATTCTCAGATGGAGAGAAGGCTCAGCAACATTAGACTTCTGAGCTTGCGGCTGAGGTAACGGTGAGTGGACTCGTACTCTCAGTGTGATTTAGTTGTAACATAATTGGTTACAACAGGTGAACATAGTGATATAGTGATTGTGATTGTGATTGTTGAACTGTTGAATTGTGAAATACACGTGTAATAAGTGATGTGTCGCATTCGGGCATTTGGTGATTCGGAGGTCAACGATTGTTGGACTGGGTTGCTACAGGTTAGCCAACATAGGAATTGTGAACATGTGTTGTGAATGGAGCTTATGTTGGTTAAAGGTAGCAGTCAGTTATCGGTAAAATCACTGTATTGGCCTGCAGTGATTGTAAGTGTTGCTTGGTGGGCCATCCGCGGTCAGAGGGCTTTACAAGGACCACTGATCCTCTTGGTGATGTTGTGTCAGTGTCTATGTGATCTTTGTGATAATCAGTATTGTTATGCTGAATTGTATTGATAGTGACAGGTTGACTCACTTAGCTTCATGCTAATCCCACTATTTACTCCTTGCAGGTTTTGAGATGATTGGACTGGACTGAAGAATGTTTGACTACCAAGTGTAACTCTGATATCTGATTTTGTGATAATCAGTATTGTTCGTGTTTTTCATATAACACCCAATTTGTTAAAATAATGTTAAATTAGTTGGATTTTTATGTTTACTAAATGATGTGAATTATAAATGTTTTAATTTGGACAGACGCTTCCGATATATTGTAATTAAATAACTATAATATGAGGGGTGTTATACTCCCTCCGTCCCAATTTAATTGTCCCCAAACAGAACTACACGCAGTTTAAGATAAACACAATAATTATTACTTACTTTTTGCACAATGACTTTCTTACCCTAACAAATTAATTTGAACTTCCTTTCACTTTTGTAATTTAATTTTTTAAGTAGGGACAATATAGTAAAAAGAATCATATTACCTTTCTATATTTGGTAATCGACAATTAATTTGGGACATCCCAGAATGGAAATAATGGACTATTTAACCGGGACGGAAGGACTATATTTTTTTCAATCAATTTGAAAAAAGCAAAATTGTCTGTTTCTGTAGAGCGACTTGACAGGTAAATAATGATGGTGTTGTCCAACTGTATCTGTACAGCCATTTTTAGCGTATGAAATTTAAAGAAATAAACATATATAAAGGGACCATTGGCTTAACTTGTTAATTTTTGGCATGGTACAAAGGTCCTTAAAAATCAAAATGTAGGTCAGTCTGTCCACGGAAACGAGGCAGGTATGGTCGAGCCTTCAAAACTACTCTTTTCGTCTCACAATAAATGAATTTTTGACGATAAGGGTTTTAAAAGAAAATAAATGTGATTTATTTTTCTTGAAAACAAAAAACCATACAATTTGCCCATCTAATATCTGCAATAATGTACACATTTTATGAAAATTCAATGGGTATATTTATGAGGGTCAGCTGCATTTTGATATGAATGAAAGACAAACGATCTCAACCGTTGATTTTTATGAACAACGATTCAGATTCACTACATTCTGATAAAATTACGTTTTACGTAAATGTAGTGTGCACATAAAAGCAGTGTTGAGAATGTGAGTCGTTGATAACATAAATCAACGGTCGAGACTCTATAGTCCGACGACAGATTTGAAACCACGTAATATATTGATTAATGAGTTCTCAAATATCGTTGGTAGAATTTTCTGTACCACGAATTTGATGAATCATTCATACATGTATTATTAGCTAGTTAAAAAGTTGTTTGTCGATATGTGGCGTTTGCCAGCGATGCAGATCCCAATTGAAGGTACTTGAGTTGAGGTCCTGACATCCAACAAACGTCAGCCTCTGCCCGGCCACATATTTTCTCAATCTCACTACTCACTAGTCACTTCACTACCATATTTATTTACTACACCATCTAAACGTTTTTTATTAAAAAAATAAAATAATAATAATATTATTAATAATAATTCAAATATATTTTCGAAATTTTCTTCTATTTTTTTTTTTTTTTTTAAAAACGAAGGTCTCTAAAATTTGAGTCACGTTAGTTTGCCACATGAAAAAAGATCTTTTTTCTTTCTTTATTTTTTATTAAGAAAAACATACTCAATCTGTGCCATAATAAATGTATAGAATCAGATTACACAAAGCTTAAGAAAATAGTACATTGTGTAAGAAAGAAACTTTTTGCAATGTCTTCTATAAAACAGTTTTATGAAAAATTAAATTATGAATAAACTGTTGAAGATATTATATTATTTTTGTAAGTAGATACTTATTTTGAAATAAACTAAAACCGAAAACTAGACACTTATTATGGACAGATGGACGGAGAAGGTATCTTTTATTCCAGTTTTGTCACTGCATGAAGATGCTGGGCGGGTGACATTTTGAACTGTAGCTGGTGGTGGCACCCACCAGACAGACAGTGATATAACCCAAAGGTATCTTCAGTGTACCATGTTTTAATTTAATTTTGCAATGTATGTATCACTATTTTGAATAATATGTTTTTGTTCTAATGTTGCATGCAGACGTAGATGCTGATGATGATGGTGGTAGTTGCAATCCTGGACGGTCAGTATCCGAGTATCCAACTATCAAATCTAGACCACCCATATATGTACTTGGTATCAATAACTAAATGAGTAATTCTATCTATCCATCTTATATATCTAGGAGGATATATAGGATTCTTTATCAATAGATATCATTTATTTATTAATGTATATATAGAGTATAGTTTTAAGAGGTTATCTGAGTCTCTAAAGCATCTAAATCTTTCCCTATGTGAATCTCTATAATAATATACACAGCATAACACATATATGATCAGTTGATAGTAGCTAAAACGTAATTGTTCAAGAACTTACCTGTGAAGGTGGTGAGGACAATTTCATATTGTTGACCGATTTTCACCTTTGATAGTGGCACTGGATCATCTTCGAGGTAGTCATAACAACCATCACCACCACCACCAACCGCAATCTTATCACAAGCTTTATGTAACGGTATAAACTCAAAGTAAGAAAGTGTAGGAACCACCGTGAACGTTACATTTTCCGGTGCAGAACAAGGGTCCATGTTCACTCCGACCCAACTCTCCGTGGACCCATACTCGGCACATACTAACGGTAACTGGTCCCCTGCATAATGCCTAAGTTTCTCCAAGTAGGGTTGCATTGAGCCCGTCATTATCGAGTACACATATTTAGCATTTGGCCACAACTTTGGAATCAGACAGTACCAATTGCATCCCTCCAATTCCTCACACTGGGATCTTATCCATGTTGCTAAACATGGATTAGGTTTAATCACATCAAGAACCGATCTCCTGATGCCTAGGAGTGTGATACTAGGACTCAAAGTTCCATTATAAAGATCATTGCATATATCACGCCAATGACCTTCAAATAAGCTAAGTGATTGGACGATACAATAGGCGAATGTGGAGCTGATGAATTCGACTTGTGATGAGTAAAAGAGTCCAAGAAGAAAGTGACAATAAGTAGATTGTTTGTAGTCACCACTAAAGATGACTTCTTGTGGGCTACAAGTGAATGATTTAGTTTGTTGTTGTTTGAGTTTAAATTCTTGGCTTGCAAAGTAATGTGTTGTGGCTGTTCCTGCTGATAGTCCACCCTTTGTTTTGAATTGTTTTCTGCCATAAATGAACTCAAGAATTTTGCATCCTTCCCTAGTAGGATAAACCCTTCACATATAGTATTGATAGACTTTATCAGAAAAATTAGAGATATATAGAGACTTATTTGTAAAGATTATTGAGAGAGAGATATAGAGCTAGACCTAGATCGATAAGCGGCAGCTAGCTTGAAAATTTGGAGAGTGGTCTTGGAGCTATGAGAAGTGAAAGGTACATACTTTTGTCTTCCTTCAGTTGTTCCAGAGCTACATATGTATGAAATTAACAAATAATACATTCTCAAAGAAAAATGGTTCCAAATCAAACAAAACATTGAATTTTTGTATACGTATGAGGTAGTTTTAACACACACTAACTTAAACATGAGTAAATGCATAATTGAATCATTATTCATGTATTATAGTTTCTTTTGGCATTTTCAACAACGGGTAAGCGAGAGAGGACTCCGACCCTTTCCCTGGCCAGCCACCTCCTATATGTTCACTTAGTGAGGTTTGAACTCGAACCTCTTGCGATAAAAATCAGAACACCCTACCACTACACTAGGCCACCTTGGTGATGGTTTCTTTTTATATTTAAATCAAACAAATTAAGGTACACATATTTTTTATCAAATACTTCCAAGTAAAGAAGATATAGACAAGAAGATCATGAAAGGCAACAAATGGGCACTTCTGTATAGTACTATTAAAAACTAACAAAACTATAGTTAACTTACAATTGAATGAACATGATACATTAAATATGTAAATGTACCTTAAGGAGAGAGTAGTGATGGGTTGTTTAGTGAGTAAAGGAGAAGTATCCCCATCAGCAATTCTTTGAATATAAGGCTCTAAATCTGCATGGGAAGCTAACGGCACCATCGATACGTAAATCGACTGCAATGCTTCTACATCCATTTTATCAACATCTTCAATATCCCCCAACCATTTCTCCAAATACTCCACGCCATGATTCATTTCAAGAATCTTTTTTAGTGTTTCCATCTGAATTTTCTCAGCATTTGTTGCTATTTCTTCAAACCAGCTCATTATATCCTCACTTGAACTTGTTTCCATGACTAGCAACTATCTATTTCTCTCTACAAATCAAGAATGATAGAGATGAAGATGATTGCTTGTATGAGAATGAATGGGTGAGAAGCACTATATAAAGAAAATATCTGGGGGTGGGGTCTACCAATTCTTACAACACATGAAAACCTAATTGCAAATTGCTCAAAGCCTGCACAAAATGAATGCTAGCTAGTACGTATGTAACACCCGGTCAAAAAGGCCAATTTTCGCGCCTATTTTAAACTTTAAACAATCGTATTTAGTACGTATTACTTTTAAATAATGTGTTGTTATTTTTAATAAACGTTATTTATACGGGAAATATTAAACTATTTTAGAACATAAATCGTTTTGTTAAAAACGTATTTTAGCTAGACGAAACTTAAATACCTTCGTATCATTTAAAAATGATATATTCAAAAACTAAAACGACTCGAACGATTTAAACTTAAACATTTTATTCTATAAAATGTTCCAAGTCGAAACCATTATTAATTATACGAATAAATATTGCGAATTTAGAAATAATAATTATTTTACGAACGGGTACCAAAACACGGGTCAAAATACCACGATGCGGGGCGAACCGGGGCCAACCACCTCCAATTATTGGAGATGGCCGGCCATCTCATATACTCCCTCCCCATTCCCATTTTTCCTTCCCATTTTCATTCCCACACCCCATCTCACTCTCTCGGCTCACACTACACCACCACCGCCATCATCATCAATCGGCACCATCATCATCATCAAGCAAGGGGAAGCAACAACATCATCACCCTCATCATCATCACGATTTCGTCATCCCAAAACCCATTTTCGGATCTCATTTTCCATTGGTAAGAAAACTTTCGATCTACACTTGGATACATGTTTATATCACTTTATACATCGTATATTATCATCACATAAGTTTATCATTGTCGGATCTGTGGTTTTGAGGCTCGATCCGTGATTTTGGGTGAAAACCCGTCGAGCAGACGGAAGTGTCGCCCACAGACCAAAAACAGTGTAGCGACACTACCTGAGTGCCGCTAAAACATTTATGCCGTCACTTCTATAGTGACGCACTCATTCAACTTTCGGCAGAAACAGGCGACACTTCTTAAGTGTCGCTATCTTCGGCAGAAACCACAACCTTCGGTAGAAACGAACTGCGTCACTAAGCCCTCTGCGTCACTTCCTAAGTGACGCTATATGCGTCACTAACCCTATAGCGACACTTCTGAAGTGTCGCTAAATGCCTGAAAAATCCTATCTTTTGAGTCACTAGCCTAGTGACGCTATAAGTCAACCAGTGACACATGAAGTGTCGCTATTATCAGTTTTTGAACTAAAAACTCACTTTTAAAATGTCAAACTTATCCAGAAACATATACGCAATTATGTACGAACCGAAACGCGTTTAAACGAGGTTATTTATACGAAAAACACTATAATTATATTTTCAAAATATAATTCCAATACGCCGCGAACGAACCGAACTTTCTTACAAACTTTGAAACATAAACGCGTGTCAAATACATTGAGTACAAACAAAACATATAAACGACAAACTTGGATAGTTTTATATAAATATCCATTCACTTATACGAAACCTTATGTGTTTAGGACACTAGGAGGTCTTCATTTCACTCGCGCGTAACTTAAGGGTTGCTAGCTCTCCAGGTGAGTTCATAGCCCCTCCTTTTTACTGTTTTCACTGATTTTGGGGGAGATACATACTCATGATTTACTTACTTTTCGTTGATAAACGAACTTACAATTGCTTTACAAATGTTTGCAAATGACATGTTAGACTCCAACACCCTTGTGACAACCGTACATCATATGCAAGCTAAGTGTGCCTTAGCAAGACAACAACTAGATTTATACAAGGAATAACATTTGAACACTTCGTCACATCGGCGATTCAGTATTACTAGATTTGGCTAGTTACTCGTGAAACACAACCTAGAGACCACACTTACTAATCAAGTCACGATTTATAGAACCGACTGATAGTATCCATCATTTAAGTGCTGTAGGTACTTTTCGACAACTAAGTGATGTAATGACATACTTAGGCATTATATACTACTCAGAATAGCTAGGTGGCGTTTATACGCATCTAGACATGACATGCTACACCCATCATCTGGGTGGTGATTAGTCACAC
Source organism: Helichrysum umbraculigerum (assembly GCA_949592205.1). Taxonomy (NCBI): domain Eukaryota; kingdom Viridiplantae; phylum Streptophyta; class Magnoliopsida; order Asterales; family Asteraceae; genus Helichrysum; species Helichrysum umbraculigerum. Next base: position 101,479,389 of record CATIUR010000004.1, on the reverse strand, counting down.
TTAGAAACATTATAAACACTAAACTTAAATCATAGGTGTAGATTGTTAGATTACACCTTCAGTATTACCGTAGGGTAATAAACACACATAAATTGAGTGTAGTGTTTATCTGTAGATAGCTTACACTAATTTATGCATACATAAACTGTTAAGCACGTAGTGCTTCATTAACGATAAACAAGCATGAAATGCTTCATCTGATCACACAGTAGGCATGTTATGCTACTGCCGAGCCTGTAAGGCCATCACTGGGCGCGTTGCGCTACTTCCGGGCACGTTGTGCTACTTCCGGGTTCGTTGAACCACTACTTGGCACGTGGTGCTACTTCCGATTACATGTACATGATGATGTACACACGCTTACACTAACAAGTACGCTGTGCTTCGCTTATATATATACATATACATGTACACACCCTATTTACACCATTAAGCACGTAGTGCTTCATTAACGTTAAACAAGCATGTAATGCTTCATTTGATCATACAGTAGGCATGTTATGCTACTGCCGAGCCTGTAGGGCCATCACTGGGCGCGTTGCGCTACTTCCGGGCACATTGTGCTACTTCCGGGTTCGCTGAACCACTACTTGGCACGTGGTGCTACTACCGATTACCTATACATGTTGATGTATACATACTACTACCTTACTAAGCACGTGGTGCTTCATATCTATGCATACTTATTACGTACATCAGGCACGGAGTGCCTCACTACATCGCTACTTTTGAACCTAAGCACGTGGTGCTTCATTGTTTATCCAGTTTAAGCACGTGGTGCTCTTGAACATAAAGTATACACGTAGTGCTACTTTCATTACTTATATATTTGCAGGATAATCCGTTGGATTATTGGGACTCGGGATTACTTATTAACTAATCAACATATGTTGTGGTTCCTACATGGGTAGGTGACCTACTTCTAGGAACCCGTACTTCTAAGTAAAGACTAATAGCCGATACGTACTACACTCCACTATCTAGTAAATCATATGGTTAGGGTAACCTACACCCCGATATATAACTTTTGTAATGTCTTTGCAAACTCATTTAATCCAAATATACGGTGGATAACCGCTTTTATAATACGGATGGTATTATTATCATACGATTTCATATTAAATACTCTGTGAACTCACCAGCTTTATAGCTGACCTGTTTTAGTATGTATTCTCAGGTGGCCCGCAGGATTAGGACCACTACAAGCTATGCTAGCTCGAGTCGCATGTTTTCAAACATTTAAGACAACTCTGCATTTACTTTTGTATTTCAAATTATGTATTTGAAAATCATTATCAACTTTGTAAACGTTTTATTTGGTAAATGTATAACTATTTTCAACGTCTCATTTAGAGTCGTTCATTATATATCTTTGTGCTTGTGATATTTGATTTAGTAACACCCGACCCGATCGCTTCCGCAAACCAAAATTTGAGGGTGTTACAGATTGGTATCAGAGCCTAAGGTTATAGTGAACTAGGTTGCATTTAGTGGGCCTAGACTATGACCGTTAGGCTGTATTCCCCATTAGGTATGACTGGTTCAGGAATTACATCATACGAGTTTAATTTAACATAGCGTAGCTAACTATGTACAATTAAATAAAGATGATGTAAGATCTGAAAGGGGTTATACTGAAACAGGAATGCGTAGTTGACTCTGATTGTTATTTGCTAGACACCCTAGGCTATTATATGTACTGTAGGTATATATGAATAGGCCTTACGTGTATATTATTCCTACATATCTGTATACATGTAGGTACGATTACATCTGACATGATTCCGCTGTAGTACTGATATATATTTTCGAAGTGGCATATCGCCAGCTTCCCAACCTTTACAACTTGACCTCAAATTCTGACCAGGTTGGTCACGAACGATTAGTATTACGAGGGATGATCGTAATGACTAAGTCCACGAATTACCTTCAAACTTACTGACGGCCCGAGGGCTATACTTGTTTAACACTACGGCACGTGATGCCACGATTTCACGGTATGTTGATACCACAATTTGAGCACGTTAGTGCAGCTTCCATTGTATGTCAATACTACAAATCATAGCATGTTGATGCTACACTCACAGTACATGAGTACTGCAATTACGGTGCTACGGGCACTTCATTACGGCACATGGTGCTGCATTTCATAGTACTTCGGTACTACAATCACAATACATTAGTATTTCAATTACTGTGCTGATAGCACTGCATTATAACACTGGATGATACTTCAATTTTTCATGTAGACTTGTTATAGTTGCATGTACGACTTACATATATACATATACACTTACTTAACTGGGCACGAGGTGCCATACCTGACTTTTATCATGTACGTATACTTGTATAGTTACATGTACACCATATATGTATATACGACCGATTAGGCATGTAATGCTGTAATCAATAAATACACACCCAGTTTAAACCTGGTGCTACGTATAGAAATCCCATGACTTATACACATACAGCCTTGGAGGCTACGTTCAAGAAATATACGATCCCTACATACCTATAGTACTTTGAGTACCGCATTACAGGGCGTGACACTACTTTTACGGCACAGGGTGCTGCATTTACAATACGTAGTTTTGCAAGTACGGTGTTTCAGACACTGTACTCATGGTATGTTGACTTCGCATTTCAGTACAAATAGTACTGCATTTATGGTACAGTTAGTACTACACTTATAGCACCTGGTACTACACACACGGTAGGTTAGTACTGCATTATGATCTGTAGGATCATCACATAGCATAGCCTTGAACGACTATTGGGAATAATACTACTTGGTCATGATTATGACTGCCAATCAAAACTACTTAACTAAATCCCATCATTGGGAAGGTGAACAAATAAACACAACGATTAGATAACTCGATAGGAACAAAAATCGTCACTTCAAAAATCACGTAAAGCGGGACGATGTCCGCCACACACAAAACTGGAAACCTCAACTTAGATACGGATATAGAATCCTATCTCATTCTTATAAAATACTTGGAGAAATCAACACTATCACGACAACTTACACACATTTGCCTTTTCTTAAAGGAACATGTCTTCAAGACAACTGACTTTCGACGAAGCTGAACTCGCTCGATACATTGCTCAAGGAGTGACCGATGCGTTACTCTCACGAAACCTACGAACTGACGGCGATGCCGCACTGAACAACCCACTCCAAACGAGACCCTGCACTTATAAGGAATTTATGAGGTGCAAACCACTCCACTTCTCGGGAACCGAAGGAGCTATTGGCTTAACTCGGTGGATTGAGAAAATGGAATCCATATTCTGTCTCTGCGAATGCCCTGACGACCGCAAGGTCAGACTCTCTACCTGCACTTTTGAGGAAGGTGCACTTACCTGGTGGAACACCCAAGTTCAGTCTATGAGCACCGACGTTGCTTACAGGATGCCTTGGGAGGAACTGAAACAAATGCTCAAGGAAGAGTACTGTCCTAACGAGGAAATACATCGACTCGAGGTTGAACTCTGGAACCTCACTGTGAAAGGGAATGACATCACCTCGTACACCACTCGATTCCAACAATTGGCACCCTTATGCCCAAACATAGTAAACTCAGAGTCCACGCGTATCAGAAAATACATTCTAGGTCTTCCTAAGCCCATCCGAGGGAACGTCATCTCATCCGCACCTACAACCATCCGAAAAGCCATACGTTTGGCTCATGAACTAATGGCGATGAAAGCCGACTCTGAGACACTCCCTCGATCTCCTAATCCCTATAGCAAGAGGAAATGGGATGGGAATCCCAGCAATAGCCACGAGCTAACCTTAAGACCTGAACCCGTACCACTCAACATAATCAAACCCGGAGAAAAGAAATACAAGGGAAACAAACCCTTCTGCCCCAGATGCGAAAGCCACCATACGGGGGCGTGTGGCACGCCATGCAACAGGTGCAAAAGCTATGGACACCCAACTAAGAACTGCAGAGTCCCTACTACTATCTCAAACCCTAACGGCCCGAAGGTCTGTTTCGAATGCGGAGACCCTGGACACCTCAAAAGAGACTGCCCGAAACTCTACAGCAACGCCTAGCTAGGTTTCTACGGTAGGAAGGTTACGGCTTTTCTCAAAATCTTAATCCTTTAACTCTTTAAACATCTATATGTCATTCTTTCACACCATTTTGTAAATTCGAACGCTTAGGGCGTCATCAGAAAGGCTCGACTAGGTCAAGTTAAACTTAGAGTTTGCTTTCAGCAGACTAGTTAATTTATTATATGCTAGGTATTTGGTCCTGATAGGATTTTCCCGTAGATGATTACTTAGGGATATCTAATCTAAATGTAACTACAACGATAAACCGCGACACAGTCATGGATTGACTGCTTCCAAACTCGATACAGACATTGTATGTCTACTACCTACGTGATACATTCCTCGTACGTACATTGCTCCCTATACTCTCTGCGACCACGACTCTATTCGAAATTTCGGGACGAAATTTTCTTAACAGGGGGAGAATGTAACACCCGGTCAAAAAGGCCAATTTTCGCGCCTATTTTAAACTTTAAACAATCGTATTTAGTACGTATTACTTTTAAATAATGTGTTGTTATTTTTAATAAACGTTATTTATACGGGAAATATTAAACTATTTTAGAACATAAATCGTTTTGTTAAAAACGTATTTTAGCTAGACGAAACTTAAATACCTTCGTATCATTTAAAAATGATATATTCAAAAACTAAAACGACTCGAACGATTTAAACTTAAACATTTTATTCTATAAAATGTTCCAAGTCGAAACCATTATTAATTATACGAATAAATATTGCGAATTTAGAAATAATAATTATTTTACTAACGGGTACCAAAACACGGGTCAAAATACCACGATGCGGGGCGAACCGGGGCCAACCACCTCCAATTATTGGAGATGGCCGGCCATCTCATATACTCCCTCCCCATTCCCATTTTTCCTTCCCATTTTCATTCCCACACCCCATCTCACTCTCTCGGCTCACACTACACCACCACCGCCATCATCATCAATCGGCACCATCATCATCATCAAGCAAGGGGAAGCAACAACATCATCACCCTCATCATCATCACGATTTCGTCATCCCAAAACCCATTTTCGGATCTCATTTTCCATTGGTAAGAAAACTTTCGATCTACACTTGGATACATGTTTATATCACTTTATACATCGTATATTATCATCACATAAGTTTATCATTGTCGGATCTGTGGTTTTGAGGCTCGATCCGTGATTTTGGGTGAAAACCCGTCGAGCAGACGGAAGTGTCGCCCACAGACCAAAAACAGTGTAGCGACACTACCTGAGTGCCGCTAAAACATTTATGCCGTCACTTCTATAGTGACGCACTCATTCAACTTTCGGCAGAAACAGGCGACACTTCTTAAGTGTCGCTATCTTCGGCAGAAACCACAACCTTCGGTAGAAACGAACTGCGTCACTAAGCCCTCTGCGTCACTTCCTAAGTGACGCTATATGCGTCACTAACCCTATAGCGACACTTCTGAAGTGTCGCTAAATGCCTGAAAAATCCTATCTTTTGAGTCACTAGCCTAGTGACGCTATAAGTCAACCAGTGACACATGAAGTGTCGCTATTATCAGTTTTTGAACTAAAAACTCACTTTTAAAATGTCAAACTTATCCAGAAACATATACGCAATTATGTACGAACCGAAACGCGTTTAAACGAGGTTATTTATACGAAAAACACTATAATTATATTTTCAAAATATAATTCCAATACGCCGCGAACGAACCGAACTTTCTTACAAACTTTGAAACATAAACGCGTGTCAAATACATTGAGTACAAACAAAACATATAAACGACAAACTTGGATAGTTTTATATAAATATCCATTCACTTATACGAAACCTTACGTGTTTAGGACACTAGGAGGTCTTCATTTCACTCGCGCGTAACTTAAGGGTTGCTAGCTCTCCAGGTGAGTTCATAGCCCCTCCTTTTTACTGTTTTCACTGATTTTGGGGGAGATACATACTCATGATTTACTTACTTTTCGTTGATAAACGAACTTACAATTGCTTTACAAATGTTTGCAAATGACATGTTAGACTCCAACACCCTTGTGACAACCGTACATCATATGCAAGCTAAGTGTGCCTTAGCAAGACAACAACTAGATTTATACAAGGAATAACATTTGAACACTTCGTCACATCGGCGATTCAGTATTACTAGATTTGGCTAGTTACTCGTGAAACACAACCTAGAGACCACACTTACTAATCAAGTCACGATTTATAGAACCGACTGATAGTATCCATCATTTAAGTGCTGTAGGTACTTTTCGACAACTAAGTGATGTAATGACATACTTAGGCATTATATACTACTCAGAATAGCTAGGTGGCGTTTATACGCATCTAGACATGACATGCTACACCCATCATCTGGGTGGTGATTAGTCACACTTAGAAACATTATAAACACTAAACTTAAATCATAGGTGTAGATTGTTAGATTACACCTTCAGTATTACCGTAGGGTAATAAACACACATAAATTGAGTGTAGTGTTTATCTGTAGATAGCTTACACTAATTTATGCATACATAAACTGTTAAGCACGTAGTGCTTCATTAACGATAAACAAGCATGAAATGCTTCATCTGATCACACAGTAGGCATGTTATGCTACTGCCGAGCCTGTAAGGCCATCACTGGGCTCGTTGCGCTACTTCCGGGCACGTTGTGCTACTTCCGGGTTCGTTGAACCACTACTTGGCACGTGGTGCTACTTCCGATTACATGTACATGATGATGTACACACGCTTACACTAACAAGTACGCTGTGCTTCGCTTATATATATACATATACATGTACACACCCTATTTACACCATTAAGCACGTAGTGCTTCATTAACGTTAAACAAGCATGTAATGCTTCATTTGATCATACAGTAGGCATGTTATGCTACTGCCGAGCCTGTAGGGCCATCACTGGGCGCGTTGCGCTACTTCCGGGCACATTGTGCTACTTCCGGGTTCGCTGAACCACTACTTGGCACGTGGTGCTACTACCGATTACCTATACATGTTGATGTATACATACCACTACCTTACCAAGCACGTGGTGCTTCATATCTATGCATACTTATTACGTACATCAGGCACGGAGTGCCTCACTACATCGCTACTTTTGAACCTAAGCACGTGGTGCTTCATTGTTTATCCAGTTTAAGCACGTGGTGCTCTTGAACATAAAGTATACACGTAGTGCTACTTTCATTACTTATATATTTGCAGGATAATCCGTTGGATTATTGGGACTCGGGATTACTTATTAACTAATCAACATATGTTGTGGTTCCTACATGGGTAGGTGACCTACTTCTAGGAACCCGTACTTCTAAGTAAAGACTAATAGCCGATACGTACTACACTCCACTATCTAGTAAATCATATGGTTAGGGTAACCTACACCCCGATATATAACTTTTGTAATGTCTTTGCAAACTCATTTAATCCAAATATACGGTGGATAACCGCTTTTATAATACGGATGGTATTATTATCATACGATTTCATATTAAATACTCTGTGAACTCACCAGCTTTATAGCTGACCTGTTTTAGTATGTATTCTCAGGTGGCCCGCAGGATTAGGACCACTACAAGCTATGCTAGCTCGAGTCGCATGTTTTCAAACATTTGGGACAACTCTGCATTTACTTTTGTATTTCAAATTATGTATTTGAAAATCATTATCAACTTTGTAAACGTTTTATTTGGTAAATGTATAACTATTTTCAACGTCTCATTTAGAGTCGTTCATTATATATCTTTGTGCTTGTGATATTTGATTTAGTAACACCCGACCCGATCGCTTCCGCAAACCGAAATTTGAGGGTGTTACAGATTGGTATCAGAGCCTAAGGTTATAGTGAACTAGGTTGCATTTAGTGGGCCTAGACTATGACCGTTAGGCTGTATTCCCCATTAGGTATGACTGGTTCAGGAATTACATCATACGAGTTTAATTTAACATAGCGTAGCTAACTATGTACAATTAAATAAAGATGATGTAAGATCTGAAAGGGGTTATACTGAAACAGGAATGCGTAGTTGACTCTGATTGTTATTTGCTAGACACCCTAGGCTATTATATGTACTGTAGGTATATATGAATAGGCCTTACGTGTATATTATTCCTACATATCTGTATACATGTAGGTACGATTACATCTGACATGATTCCGCTGTAGTACTGATATATATTTTCGAAGTGGCATATCGCCAGCTTCCCAACCTTTACAACTTGACCTCAAATTCTGACCAGGTTGGTCACGAACGATTAGTATTACAAGGGATGATCGTAATGACTAAGTCCACGAATTACCTTCAAACTTACTGACGGCCCGAGGGCTATACTTGTTTAACACTACGGCACGTGATGCCACGATTTCACGGTATGTTGATACCACAATTTGAGCACGTTAGTGCAGCTTCCATTGTATGTCAATACTACAAATCATAGCATGTTGATGCTACACTCACAGTACATGAGTACTGCAATTACGGTGCTACGGGCACTTCATTACGGCACATGGTGCTGCATTTCATAGTACTTCGGTACTACAATCACAATACATTAGTATTTCAATTACTGTGCTGATAGCACTGCATTATAACACTGGATGATACTTCAATTTTTCATGTAGACTTGTTATAGTTGCATGTACGACTTACATATATACATATACACTTACTTAACTGGGCACGAGGTGCCATACCTGACTTTTATCATGTACGTATACTTGTATAGTTACATGTACACCATATATGTATATACGACCGATTAGGCATGTAATGCTGTAATCAATAAATACACACCCAGTTTAAACCTGGTGCTACGTATAGAAATCCCATGACTTATACACATACAGCCTTGGAGGCTACGTTCAAGAAATATACGATCCCTACATACCTATAGTACTTTGAGTACCGCATTACAGGGCGTGACACTACTTTTACGGCACAGGGTGCTGCATTTACAATACGTAGTTTTGCAAGTACGGTGTTTCGGACACTATACTCATGGTATGTTGACTTCGCATTTCAGTACAAATAGTACTGCATTTATGGTACAGTTAGTACTACACTTATAGCACCTGGTACTACACAAACGGTAGGTTAGTACTGCATTATGATCTGTAGGATCATCACATAGCATAGCCTTGAACGACTATTGGGAATAATACTACTTGGTCATGATTATGACTGCCAATCAAAACTACTTAACTAAATCCCATCATTGGGAAGGTGAACAAATAAACACAACGATTAGATAACTCGATAGGAACAAAAATCGTCACTTCAAAAATCACGTAACGCGGGACGATGTCCGCCACACACAAAACTGGAAACCTCAACTTAGATACGGATATAGAATCCTATCTCATTCTTATAAAATACTTGGAGAAATCAACACTATCACGACAACTTACACACATTTGCCTTTTCTTAAAGGAACATGTCTTCAAGACAACTGACTTTCGACGAAGCTGAACTCGCTCGATACATTGCTCAAGGAGTGACCGATGCGTTACTCTCACGAAACCTACGAACTGACGGCGATGCCGCACTGAACAACCCACTCCAAACGAGACCCTGCACTTATAAGGAATTTATGAGGTGCAAACCACTCCACTTCTCGGGAACCGAAGGAGCTATTGGCTTAACTCGGTGGATTGAGAAAATGGAATCCATATTCTGTCTCTGCGAATGCCCTGACGACCGCAAGGTCAGACTCTCTACCTGCACTTTTGAGGAAGGTGCACTTACCTGGTGGAACACCCAAGTTCAGTCTATGAGCACCGACGTTGCTTACAGGATGCCTTGGGAGGAACTGAAACAAATGCTCAAGGAAGAGTACTGTCCTAACGAGGAAATACATCGACTCGAGGTTGAACTCTGGAACCTCACTGTGAAAGGGAATGACATCACCTCGTACACCACTCGATTCCAACAATTGGCACCCTTATGCCCAAACATAGTAAACTCAGAGTCCACGCGTATCAGAAAATACATTCTAGGTCTTCCTAAGCCCATCCGAGGGAACGTCATCTCATCCGCACCTACAACCATCCGAAAAGCCATACGTTTGGCTCATGAACTAATGGCGATGAAAGCCGACTCTGAGACACTCCCTCGATCTCCTAATCCCTATAGCAAGAGGAAATGGGATGGGAATCCCAGCAATAGCCACGAGCTAACCTTAAGACCTGAACCCGTACCACTCAACATAATCAAACCCGGAGAAAAGAAATACAAGGGAAACAAACCCTTCTGCCCCAGATGCGAAAGCCACCATACGGGGGCGTGTGACACGCCATGCAACAGGTGCAAAAGCTATGGACACCCAACTAAGAACTGCAGAGTCCCTACTACTATCTCAAACCCTAACGGCCCGAAGGTCTGTTTCGAATGCGGAGACCCTGGACACCTCAAAAGAGACTGCCCGAAACTCTACAGCAACACCTAGCTAGGTTTCTACGGTAGGAAGGTTACGGCTTTTCTCAAAATCTTAATCCTTTAACTCTTTAAACATCTATATGTCATTCTTTCACACCATTTTGTAAATTCGAACGCTTAGGGCGTCATCAGAAAGGCTCGACTAGGTCAAGTTAAACTTAGAGTTTGCTTTCAGCAGACTAGTTAATTTATTATATGCTAGGTATTTGGTCCTGATAGGATTTTCCCGTAGATGATTACTTAGGGATATCTAATCTAAATGTAACTACAACGATAAACCGCGACACAGTCATGGATTGACTGCTTCCAAACTCGATACAGACATTGTATGTCTACTACCTACGTGATACATTCCTCGTACGTACATTGCTCCCTATACTCTCTGCGACCACGACTCTATTCGAAATTTCGGGACGAAATTTTCTTAACAGGGGGAGAATGTAACACCCGGTCAAAAAGGCCAATTTTCGCGCCTATTTTAAACTTTAAACAATCGTATTTAGTACGTATTACTTTTAAATAATGTGTTGTTATTTTTAATAAACGTTATTTATACGGGAAATATTAAACTATTTTAGAACATAAATCGTTTTGTTAAAAACGTATTTTAGCTAGACGAAACTTAAATACCTTCGTATCATTTAAAAATGATATATTCAAAAACTAAAACGACTCGAACGATTTAAACTTAAACATTTTATTCTATAAAATGTTCCAAGTCGAAACCATTATTAATTATACGAATAAATATTGCGAATTTAGAAATAATAATTATTTTACTAACGGGTACCAAAACACGGGTCAAAATACCACGATGCGGGGCGAGCCGGGGCCAACCACCTCCAATTATTGGAGATGGCCGGCCATCTCATATACTCCCTCCCCATTCCCATTTTTCCTTCCCATTTTCATTCCCACACCCCATCTCACTCTCTCGGCTCACACTACACCACCACCGCCATCATCATCAATCGGCACCATCATCATCATCAAGCAAGGGGAAGCAACAACATCATCACCCTCATCATCATCACGATTTCGTCATCCCAAAACCCATTTTCGGATCTCATTTTCCATTGGTAAGAAAACTTTCGATCTACACTTGGATACATGTTTATATCACTTTATACATCGTATATTATCATCACATAAGTTTATCATTGTCGGATCTGTGGTTTTGAGGCTCGATCCGTGATTTTGGGTGAAAACCCGTCGAGCAGACGGAAGTGTCGCCCACAGACCAAAAACAGTGTAGCGACACTACCTGAGTGCCGCTAAAACATTTATGCCGTCACTTCTATAGTGACGCACTCATTCAACTTTCGGCAGAAACAGGCGACACTTCTTAAGTGTCGCTATCTTCGGCAGAAACCACAACCTTCGGTAGAAACGAACTGCGTCACTAAGCCCTCTGCGTCACTTCCTAAGTGACGCTATATGCGTCACTAACCCTATAGCGACACTTCTGAAGTGTCGCTAAATGCCTGAAAAATCCTATCTTTTGAGTCACTAGCCTAGTGACGCTATAAGTCAACCAGTGACACATGAAGTGTCGCTATTATCAGTTTTTGAACTAAAAACTCACTTTTAAAATGTCAAACTTATCCAGAAACATATACGCAATTATGTACGAACCGAAACGCGTTTAAACGAGGTTATTTATACGAAAAACACTATAATTATATTTTCAAAATATAATTCCAATACGCCGCGAACGAACCGAACTTTCTTACAAACTTTGAAACATAAACGCGTGTCAAATACATTGAGTACAAACAAAACATATAAACGACAAACTTGGATAGTTTTATATAAATATCCATTCACTTATACGAAACCTTACGTGTTTAGGACACTAGGAGGTCTTCATTTCACTCGCGCGTAACTTAAGGGTTGCTAGCTCTCCAGGTGAGTTCATAGCCCCTCCTTTTTACTGTTTTCACTGATTTTGGGGGAGATACATACTCATGATTTACTTACTTTTCGTTGATAAACGAACTTACAATTGCTTTACAAATGTTTGCAAATGACATGTTAGACTCCAACACCCTTGTGACAACCGTACATCATATGCAAGCTAAGTGTGCCTTAGCAAGACAACAACTAGATTTATACAAGGAATAACATTTGAACACTTCGTCACATCGGCGATTCAGTATTACTAGATTTGGCTAGTTACTCGTGAAACACAACCTAGAGACCACACTTACTAATCAAGTCACGATTTATAGAACCGACTGATAGTATCCATCATTTAAGTGCTGTAGGTACTTTTCGACAACTAAGTGATGTAATGACATACTTAGGCATTATATACTACTCAGAATAGCTAGGTGGCGTTTATACGCATCTAGACATGACATGCTACACCCATCATCTGGGTAGTGATTAGTCACACTTAGAAACATTATAAACACTAAACTTAAATCATATGTGTAGATTGTTAGATTACACCTTCAGTATTACCGTAGGGTAATAAACACACATAAATTGAGTGTAGTATTTATCTGTAGATAGCTTACACTAATTTATGCATACATAAACTGTTAAGCACGTAGTGCTTCATTAACGATAAACAAGCATGAAATGCTTCATCTGATCACACAGTAGGCATGTTATGCTACTGCCGAGCCTGTAAGGCCATCACTGGGCGCGTTGCGCTACTTCTGGGCACGTTGTGCTACTTCCGGGTTCGTTGAACCACTACTTGGCACGTGGTGCTACTTCCAATTACATGTACATGATGATGTACACACGCTTACACTAACAAGCACGCTGTGCTTCGCTTATATATATACATATACATGTACACACCCTATTTACACCATTAAGCACGTAGTGCTTCATTAACGTTAAACAAGCATGTAATGCTTCATTTGATCATACAGTAGGCATGTTATGCTACTGCCGAGCCTGTAGGGCCATCACTGGGCGCGTTGCGCTACTTCCGGGCACGTTGTGCTACTTCCGGGTTCGTTGAACCACTACTTGGCACGTGGTGCTACTACCGATTACCTATACATGTTGATGTATACATACTACTACCTTACTAAGCACGTGGTGCTTCATATCTATGCATACTTATTACGTACATCAGGCACGTAGTGCCTCACTACATCGCTACTTTTGAACCTAAGCACGTGGTGCTTCATTGTTTATCCAGTTTAAGCACGTGGTGCTCTTGAACATAAAGTATGCACGTAGTGCTACTTTCATTACTTATATATTTGCAGGATAATCCGTTGGATTATTGGGACTCGGGATTACTTATTAACTAATCAACATATGTTGTGGTTCCTACATGGGTAGGTGACCTACTTCTAGGAACCCGTACTTCTAAGTAAAGACTAATAGCCGATACGTACTACACTCCACTATCTAGTAAATCATATGGTTAGGGTAACCTACACCCCGATATATAACTTTTGTAATGTCTTTGCAAACTCATTTAATCCAAATATACGGTGGATAACCGCTTTTATAATACGGATGGTATTATTATCATACGATTTCATATTAAATACTCTGTGAACTCACCAGCTTTATAGCTGACCTGTTTTAGTATGTATTCTCAGGTGGCCCGCAGGATTAGGACCACTACAAGCTATGCTAGCTCGAGTCGCATGTTTTCAAACATTTGGGACAACTCTGCATTTACTTTTGTATTTCAAATTATGTATTTGAAAATCATTATCAACTTTGTAAACGTTTTATTTGGTAAATGTATAACTATTTTCAACGTCTCATTTAGAGTCTTTCATTATATATCTTTGTGCTTGTGATATTTGATTTAGTAACACCCGACCCGATCGCTTCCGCAAACCGAAATTTGAGGGTGTTACAACGTACAGGACAATGTTTCCCTTTGATCCACATAAAAGTGGAAGTGTACGTGACCAATGACAACACCCATGAATGTGATTCTAGATTTCTAGTCATGTGCAACTAGATAAATTTATAATTTATAAATATAATATAATAAAAGGAAGATATATATTGACTCTAAGTTTAAACAATTTGTTGGGATACGATTCAAATTACCAAAATAGTGTTGGTAACGACCCCGCTTCGATACCACTTGTTGAGATAGATCACTACCACAACAAATCACACCATCATATATAAGTCAATAATTAAATGCACACGAAATAGAAAAAACATAAACACACAACGTTTTATGTGGAAACCCTCTCAAAGGAGACTAAAAATCACAGGACCATGGGTCCACTTAAATTCCACTATAATACGAACAATATTACAAGAATGCACGCTCTTCTCAACACTCTCGAATACCATTACATATTCTTTCACCACTCTCAACGGTAGATTACAATAACGAAAATCTTCTCCGTCATAATTAAATCACCGAGACCACCACATAGTACGGAGGGAGACGACTCTCATATGCTCTCTTTCTTTTCTCTCAAGAGAGCTCACCAAAACTCCTAACGCAAAACTCGATCCTATATCTATAGGTAACTAACAACTTGTTCATCAAGAAAAATAGTTTCCTAATTTATGTTAATCTCCAAATTAGATCTCTTTTTAGGAAACTTGAATCAAATATCCATCAAATCCTTCCTTGATTCAAATTTCCTAAATCTTCTGCTATGGTGTGGATCTCATCTTCAACGATAATGAGTGTGATCTTCATCTTGTACCGTCGCTTAATCTCTACCGGAACACGCAGCCTAACCATTTCAATTGTAAGGAAAACTTTCGACACATGGAACCCTCCATGATCAACATTACTCCACCTAGCCTCATCATCTTTGAACCTCACATCATCCAGACATCCACATCATTTAGTCCCCTTCAGCAACTCGATAGTTCTCCTACAAACGAACGATTGCGTAGAAAATCCTTTTCTGAACAGCTGCAACTTCGAAAATTCACATCTCAGCTCTCTATTGAAGAGTGCGATCATGGCTAAATTTTTTCCATATCATATTTATGTGTTTTGAAACATCTATCCAATAATCATGATGATCCAACGGTAAACGAAGCACACATCTACAACAAAGCACACAACCATATATAAGCCAATAATTAAATGCACACGAAACGGAAACTATATAAACACACACGTTTTGCATGGAAAACCACTCCGGGGGAATAAAAAGCACGAAACCATGCGGCCACTTCCACTATAATACGAACGATATTACAAGAATTGATGCTCCTCTCAACAATCTTTAATTCTATCACATATTCTCACACCATTCTCAATATTAGATTACAATAACGGAATTCTTTATAGCCATTATTGAATCACCGAGACAACCACACGGGACGGATGGAGACGAATCTGATAGGCTATCTTTTTTTTTCCCTCAACCACCTCACGAAAAATCCTAACACATTATATTTATAGGCAACTAAAAATTTGTTCATCGAGAAATTAAATGTAACACCCCCGAATTCGTTGATTTAGATTAGCGGAAGCATTTAGTTAAGTATGGGGAGTGCCACAATATACGGTACATGCATACGTATCAGAGCTTATGATTACAACAGAACATAATATATTAAGATGCTAAATGTAATAGTTACAAGTTTACGATTTATCAAATCGTAAGTTATAAAAAGTTATCAAGTTTACAAAAGTAGATTTTGTAAATATGACTAAAACAGCTTTAGTTATACAAAAGAAATTCAGTTGTCAAAAAGTTGGCATCCTAAAGCTTCACGGGTCGCCTAGAGTTCCATGGGCGGGCGGATCTTACGTGCTGCTAATTCCCTGAAAAACATAGTAAAAGTCAACAACTAGGTTGAGTGAATTCACAGGTTTTATGTTTGCAATAGTTGAATCAAGTTTGTAAGCACCGTTGTTGAAATCAATATGTTCACAAATAGTATTGCCATAACCGTCAAGTAAAGTTTTGTGGAATGTTATCCAAGCATAAGTTTAGTGGGTTGTTCGCCCAAAGTTCCAGTTTACGTGGGATGTTACCCAAAATACGGTTTAAAACACGTTGCTGGTCGTTCTCCAGCGTTTTACAAACAGTACCGGTCGTTCTCCGGTCAAATACGCACGGGTCGTTCTCCCGTCCAAACACTACTGGTCGTTCTCCAGTGAAATACGCACCGGTCGTTCTCCGGTCCAGATACGCACGGGCCGTTCTCCCGTCCACTTGGCCAGTCGTTCTCTGACACTAAAATACGTAGCTGGTCGTTCTCCAGCATTTTCATAAAAAGTACCGGTCGTTCTCCGGTCGAATAAAATAGTTTATCGGTCGTTCTCCGGTCTAGTAAAACAGTTTTGTCAATTAGTTTATCATGTTTGTTTAGTTTATAGTATGAAAATGTTATTTCATAAACAGTAGTTGCACAACAGTTCAGTAGTTCAAAGTACTCTAATAATTCGAGTAAACACGTATGCAATCATGTGATAAATGCAGTTATGGCAATTAATAAAATAGTTGACTATGTTTTCCACCCCTGTTCAAAAGAAGTTAAATCAGTAAAAGTAGGGGCTGTGAACTCACTTGTTGAGTTAAGTAGTAGTGCGAGTGCTAGCAAAGCCTAAAGCCCAGGTATAGTCCAGAATCTCCTAACGTCCTAAACGTATGAGATTAAATAAGTATGTGAATGTCTAAGTTAATCATCCATGCTAATGTTCGTACAACCAAGTCATTCGTTCGTTTAAATGTTTACGTTTGTACTTCGTATTTGTGAAAATGTATACGACTCGTTGGTGATAGTTGAAATCATAATTTCAAAAAGTATAATTATGTTTTGTTTCGTTGCATTTCTATAAATTACGAAATTGAATACGGGGGTCCGGAGGCAGCGCCCCTGGTAGCGGGGTCCAAGGGGTGGCAACCCCTGGTGGGGTCCAAGGGGCAAAGCCCCTGGTTGGGGTCGAGCTGCCAAGTTAGCTTGGAAAATTTTTATTTCTACTATATTACTTAAGCGAAAACGCATTCGAAATTTCGTTTCGGGGTAAAATCAAGTGGTAAAATACTTAGTGAATCATGTGTTTTTAAGAGTCTGGAACCTGCGACGTTAAGTGCGACGTTGCGTGCGACGTAGGCGCTTATGTCGCTATATGCGACGTCAGGGTCTAGTGCGACGTAAGGGTCGACGTCGCTATGTGCGACTTGTCAATTTAATGCGACGTTAAAGGTGACGTCGCAGTATGCGACGTGGTGATATGTTTTGCGACGTTGTGACTGACGTCGCAATTGGCCCAAGCCAGATGCGACGTTACGGACTGTTCGTGGATCGGTTTGTAAAAACGAGATTTAAGCTTCGATCTGGACATTTCCAGTTGTATAGAACACTAAAGCATGTTATATTAAGTATACTGAACACGAAATATCAAAGAAAACTCCGAAATCTAAAAGTTTACGGGATTGTCGGGATCTTACAAAGTTAATGCCGTGAAAATCCGAGAAGGTAGAATTGTAGCTCTCGTCGCGGTGATCGTTTTTCCCTAAAGGAGTATGGTGATTTATCGTGTTTTCGTAGTAGTTTTTGTGAGTTTTGTTGGGTATTTTAGAGAGAAGGTGGAGAGAAAGATGAGAGGTAGAGAGAGAGTGAAGTTGAAAATGAGGTGAAGATGGTGGTGGTGGGGCTAATTTTGTGGTCTCCAAAAAGAGGAGGGGACTTTGTCCCATATTGCGGTATTTTACCCGTGTTCGTTTACCCGATCGTTATTTATTAAATTATTTTGAATTGGTAATATTTTAAATACCTTTTAGATTGTGTTTAGTTGACATATTTTATTATAATAATTTAGTTAAGTTTATAAAATTTTAACTTTATTTCATTTCAGTTTGCAAAATAAACGTTTTACGTTATAAAATACTTTGTAAATATTATCAAGATAATATTTAATTGTTAATAACGTTATTTAATAATTTCGTTTTATTTAATAAATTTGTTCTCCAACAGTCGTATATTTTGTCGCGTTTGTTCAAATCGTTTCGTATGTAATTGCATCTAATTACAAACAAGTAATACTACGCGTTTTAACTAGTTGGGCTTTGCTAGCTTACCTCTAAAATGTGTTGTGAATTCACTCAAAAAGGGAATTAGCCTAATAATGCATGCAAATTACGTTTATAATTGCGTTCAAATTTGCGGGGTGTCACATTAAAATCGTTTCCTAATTTATCTTGATCTCCAAATCTCTTATTTTAAGCAACTTGAATCAAATCTTCATCATATAGGAGATTTAATTTGTAAATCAAGTTAATTTGGGTAATAATAATCTAACATGTTGAAGAAGATAGTTTTGTCTATTTAAATAAGATTTATATGTAGAGATTTGGTGAGGTGGTTGAGAATATGGAGGACTTTTGAGACTCAAATTGTGAGTTTCCATGTGGTGAATCTTCAACGATTCAATAACCTTGAGGGTGGCTTCGTTATTTTTAATCTACCATTGAAAGGATAATAAAGAGTGTCGACGTCTCCAATCTATAATATTTCATACATTGGAATTTAAGAGACTTAAAGCTTCGTAGTTTTTACTCTCTATTAAAGCATAAAGATGGATGTCATGGTCCAATTGACATCTGATGTCTCTTCAAAAATATATTACACGATTTGTCTCACATGTTAGCCATGACACAAGTCGATATGAAGCGTCTGATGGTCGATTATCCTTTTTTTAATCAAGGTATGGATGATGTATAGAGTGTGTGACCTAATAAAAATCTCAATGCTTAAGAAACATCTCATCATATATTGAATTTGATCATTACATGATGTCAGAACCCTTTGTTGAATGTAACTATATATCGAATAGTAAAAACAAGATGTTTATCCTTGGTTTAAAAGATATGGAGTTTTCAGTACTTGGTGATTCCATTGCGAGATACATGTATATATATGACGTCTATCATATCGGACGTGGACATTGTGGGTGCCGAGTACACATCCTCTGGCCCCCTACTAGCTCGACCGGTATATATATGTATTGTACGTACGTATAAAAGAGTCAAATTTCTAATTTCTAATTATACAATTTAATGTTTTATGTGCAGTTACACAACCCTGACCCAGTAATCTAGTAAACTTTATTTGATACTTCATTTTCATACAAATTTAGTTAACATGTGTGGTTGTAGGTTGAGCAGAATTGAAGAAGCTGGGATTTGTATTCAAATCAATGGTCTGAACAGGATGGATGGATGGCAATAAATGATTGTAGCAATGAATATATGAATAGGACCAATCAGGAACAGTACGTACGTGGGCTAAGATCAACCCTTCGAGTTTTAAAACGAGCATACCTACCTCCCGCCGCGTTTACATTACACAACTCGTATCTACTACGTAGTAACGCTTTTCTGATTTATATTTTCTATAATATTTTAACTAGGAGAAACGTTTAAAAAAAAAAAGCAAAAAATTGAAGAATGAATGAACCGATAGGATTGCTTTATTTCAAAAATCTATTTCCACTTTTTTTTTAAACTAAATATCTCACAAATCGTATGTCTATAAATTATAAAAATTACATATTCGGAATCAGCGTCTTTTTCTCTTAGATTATAGATCTCACGAGCTATATTTCGATAAATTTTTCTTTTTTTCCAAATTTTTATTGGTTTTAAAAATTTGTAATATAAAATCACGTGTGATTTAACACTAAAAAATAATCACACACATTTATATCTACAATTAAACTTTAAATTCAAAGCATTGATGATTTAAAAAGATTTAAACATGAAAAACTAAGTTGTAATCACATGCGCTTGATCATCAAAAAATCAATCACATGTGATTAAAGAGTAATCAAATACAGATTTTAAAAACATTGACTTTAATTATACAATTAAGTAAAAATCACGTTGAAATCATATATGAATTATCATATATTGGTAAATTGCTAATCAAATATCAATTTCTAAATGAAAATCATATGTGTTAATATACAAAATCATATGTGATTATATAACAAATCACATGTAATTAAATGTAGAATTAGCAATCACATGTGATTTTTAATGAAAACAAATGTAATTTTTAGAATTCTATTTATAATTATTAATTTATATGAATATTAAGTTGTAATTACGTGTTAATTAACATATATCATGAATAAATAATCGTGAACAAAATTAACTTTTTATCATAAATCACATATGATTATACTGTAAAACTTGGCAAAAAAAAAAAATTCGTCGAAAGTATAGCTTGTGAGATCTCTAATCGAAGAGAAAAATACGATGATTTTGAATATGTAATTTTTATAATTCATGGATATACAGTTTGTGATATAGAGTAAGGTTCAAATGAGTACAACAATTTTGGATGAGAATGACGGAACCAACAGGAATCTGCCACGTGTTACTTTACTCTCTCTCCTCCACATTTTTAAAAATTAAATATCTCTCAAACGGTAAGTCGAAAAATTATAAAAATTGCACCATAAAAATCAGCGTTTTATTCTCTTCGATTAGAGATGTGATAAGGTATACTTTCGATGAGCGCTTTTTTTCATTTTTTGGTGGGTTTTGGAAACGAGTAATACATGTGTTAGAAGCTGGTAACACATGTGTTAGTTGCTGGTTACATATGTGTTAGAAGCTGGTAACACATGTGTTAGTTGCTGGTTACATATGTGTTAAAAGCTTGTAACACATGTGCTACTCGCTGGTAACACATGTATTACACGACATGTGTTACTAGCGTGTAATACATGTGTTACCAGCGAGTAACGCATGTGTTACCAGCTTCTAACACATATGTAACCAGCAACTAACACATGTGTTACCAGCTTCTAACACATGTGTTACCAGCAACTAACACATGTGTCACCAGCAACTAACACATGTGTTACTAATTTTGTAAAGCCCCCAAAAAAAATTCGTCGAAAGTATACCTTGTGAGATGGCAAATCGAAGAGAAAAAAATGCTGATTTTTATGGTGTAATTTTTATGATTTTTCGACTTATCATTTGGGAGATATTTAAGTTTTAAAAACGTGGAGGAAAGTGGGTTTTGTGACACATGACACGTTCTGGTTGGTTCCTCTATTCTCATCAAAAATCTCATTCTCATTTGAACCTCACCCTTGTGAGATATTCAATTTTAGGGGTAAAAGTGGGAGTGGATTTTGTAAAGAAATGGAGCAATCCTATTGCTTCACTCATTCTCTAATTTTTTTACCATTTTTATTTGAACTCAACTCTTTTAACTAATTAACTTTACCTCTCTATATATATATATATCCTTTATGGGATTATTGCGTAAAAATCCACTTTAACTCTAGTCAAAATCTTATAGTGTATATCAAATTTCATTTTGGTGTATAAGATCACTTTCAACCGTGATGCAAACTGATGCATCAGTTTGTGCCACATCAGCGTCACGTCAACACTTCTTAAAAATGACACACAACTGACTGAACATTGTCAACCATTGCTGTAACACTCCGCAAATTGAAACGCGATTATTAACGTTAATCACTTGCATTATTAGGCTAATTCCCTACTTGAGTGAATTCACAACACATTTTAGAGGTAAGTCTAGCAAAGCCCAACTAGTTAATACGCGTAGTATTACGTATTCGTAATTAGTTGTAATTACGTACAGAACAATTTATACAAACGCGACAAAAATATACGACTGTTGGTAAACAAAACTATTTAATAAAACGAAATTATTAAATAACGTCGTAAACAATTTAATATTTTGTCAAAAATATTTACAACTCATTTTACAACGTAAAACGTCAACTCGTATAATTAAAATAAAACAAAGTTAAAAATCTTATAACTTAATTGAATTAATTTCATAAAAAGATCCTAATTAAAAATAAGATGAAATATGTAATTAAAAATGTATTAGTTGAAATAATGTAACATTTAACGATCGGGTAAACAAACACGGAACGCAAACACAGGAGACGAAAAGTGGAACAAAACCCACCTCCCACCTCCCTTTTCCTTCCATTTTCACTCTTTCAATTCTCTCTCTTCCTTCCCTTTTCTCTCATCTCTTTCTCACTCTAAAACAAACCAAAAATCACACAAAATCCACAAAAACTACACCAAAAACTCAAAGAGGCACATAGCTCCTTTGGAATAAAACGACCACGACATCACGATCTACATTTCTACCTTTTCGGATTTCAAATCCGACACTCGTAAGTTTCCGACATTTCCTGTAAATCCTTAGATTTCGAAGTTTTCTTTCATGTTTCATGTTTAGTATACTTAGATTACCATGTTTTAGTGATTTATACAAACGAAAACGTCCAAAATCGACCAAAAACCCGACTTTTTCAAGCTGTTCGTCGAACAGTTGGAAGTGTCGCTATGTGCCAAAAACAGTGCTAGCGACACTAGCTAAGTGTCGCTATGCCTAAGTGTCGCCCCTATAGCTACACTACTTAAGTGTCGCTGAAATACTTAGCCAGATCCATCCTAGCGACACTTCCTTAGTGACGCCATAATTGAACAAGTGTCGCCTATAGCGACACTAACCAAGTGTCGCTACTCAATTGAAAATCAGGAATATAGCGACACTCACCTAGTGTCGCCTAACTAGTGTCGCCTATAGCGACACTAGCCCAGTGTCGCCAAAAACAGAAAGTTTACAACTTTTGCACTAAGTGTTGAGACTGAGATTTTACCACCTGATTTTACCCCGAAATGAAATTTCGAACGCGTTTTACTACAGCAACATAGCAGAAATAAAATTTTTCCAAGCTGACTTGGCAGCTCGACCCCAACCAGGGGCTCTGCCCCTTGGACCCCGCCAGGGGTTGCCACCCCTTGGACCCCGCTACCAGGGGCGCTTCCCCCGGACCCCCGTACACAATTTCATACTTTATAAAAATACAACGAAACAAACAGAATTATACTTCTGAAGTTAGGATTTTCAAACTATCACCAACGAGTCGTATACATTTTCACAACTATAAAATACAACCGTACGTATTTGACAAACACATTGGACATAACTCGGTTGTACGAACACTAGCATGGGTGATTAGCTTAGACATCCACATACTTATTAAATCTCATACGTTTAGGACGTTAGGAGATTCGACTAGGTGTACCTCAGGCTTTAGGCTTTGCTAGCGCTCACACTTAACTTAACTCGACAGGTGAGTTCACAGCCCCTACTTTTACTGATTTAACTGCTTTTGAACAGGGGTGGAAAACATAGTCAACTGTTTTACTTATTGCCATAACTGCTTTTACTTATATGATTGTTTATCATACTTGTTTACTCGAAAAATTAGAGTACTTTGAACTATTAAACTATTGAACAAACTGGTGTTTATGAAATAACATTTTCATATTGACACACTGAACAAATGCGATAACTTATTCGACAAACTGTTTTAACTAGATCGGAGAACGACCGCTAAACTGTTTTGCAAACGACTGTAAACCTTTAAACTTGTTTGGTATACCGGAGGACGACCGGTACTTTTATATAAACGCTGGAGAACGACCAGCTACGTATTTTAGTGCCAGAGAACGACTGGCCAAGGGACGAGAGAACGACCCGTGCGTCTTGGATGGGAGAACGACCCATGCGTTTGTTGGACGGGAGAACGACCCGTGCGTAACTAGACCGGAGAACGACCGGTAAACTGTTTTTATTTGGACGGGAGAACGACCCGTGCGTATTTGGCCGGAGAACGACCGGTACTGTTTGTAAACCACTGGAGAACGACCAACACGTGCTTTAAACTGACATTTTGGGTAACATCCCACGTATCTGTTTTGGGGTAACATCCCACGTGAACTAAACTTTGGGCGAACAACCCACTAAACTGGTATTTGGATAACATTCCACTAAACTTATTCTCGACTATTATGGCAATACTATTTGTGAACGTATTTGGATAACAACTGTGCTTACAAACTTGGTTCAACTATTGCAAACATAAAACCTGTGAATTCACTCAACCTAGTTGTTGACTTTTACTATGTTTTTCAGGGAATTAGCTGCACACGTAAGAATCGCCAACACACATGGAGAACTAGGCGACCTGTGAAGTTTAGGATGCCAACTTTTGGAAACATATGGATTTCTCTAGTATAACTGAAACTGTTTTAGTCATATTCCAGAAATCTACTTTTGTAAACTTATTACTTTTAACTGGTACGATTCGATGAATCGTAAGCTTTGTAACTAATACTTTTGGCATCTTAATATATTATGTTCTGTTGTAATCATAAGCTCTGATACGTATGCATGCTTTGTTATTGTGGCACCCCCGTACTCAAACTAAATGCTTCCGCTAAACTAAATCAACGAATTTGGGGGTGTTAAAATTGTACATCGCTCAATTTTTCAGACACCACATTTAGCATTATACCTTTATTTCTATACACAAAACAAAAAACAAAAACAAAAATATTTTTTATTGACACATCCCCACACCACAAAATCGATACACCTTCGAAGCAATGCAACCTGAAGCAAAAGTGACGTGACGATGCAAACCCCATCACAAAACCGATGCAAAACTGACGCACGAACTAAAGGACCGATGGCACGGGTCTTATGTGTATCCACCTTTCAATATCATCATTATATGTATTATATGTATTTAATTGTTTTTTTTTTTTTTTGACGTGTCATTTATACAGGTGTCATGTGACACCATACAAGTTTTCACATCATCAAAAGTAGTAAAGTATAGTAGTACCTGATTTTTAAAAGTTTGATACACACATAAATCAGAATAAAGTTAAATACACATTATAAATTTGTGATAAAGTTAAGCACGTTCAGTCTCACAGTCTATCCTTCACTTCAAAACTTACAAAACATGATATTAACTAAAGTGTGAGGAAATTTTGAGTAATGACAACGGACGTACTCATTTTTAATATATAAGAATATATGTAACACATTTTCTAAAAACATAACATATAATTAACTACCCACATACTGAAAGTGAAAGAAAATCTAAGTTGTAAATTTCTTTCTTCTTCATTTTAGATTTTAAAATGAAAAAGTATCATTTATATTTTATACTAGCAAGTCTTTCGGCCCAGTCATGTTAAATCTATCAAATAGATATAGTATATTTTATCAGGATACTTATTTCATTCAAAAAATTTTAAGTATGTATCATCATTAACATATACGAATTAATCTTATGAAAATGTCGTAACTAATATATACGCACATTCATGTTTCATAGTCGTTGAACTATGTGTTGGAAATAGTGTCCAATGTCATAACTAATTTGTAAGACTATTCTAAAGGTAGAGTCCTTTTTGGGTTGCCCTCGATGAACAGTAAGAGAAATAATAAGAGAGATAATATTAATTAGAATTAATATTGTAGTTAATTAATTAGTTTGTTAATTTATCATAGTTGATAAATTAATTAGAAGCTAAAAGTAATTAACATAAACTATAAAGAATATTAGTTGTTTATTAATTGAATATTAATATGAAACAAAAGGAATATTCTGGAAAGAGATTCCAACCGGCGGTTGGAGGCCGAATTCAGTTATCCCACATCGGCCAGAGTATAAACCCCAAGGCATCCTCTTCCCCTATAAATAAAGGCCTAATCCATGGTTTCAAATCATCCCAGATTCGAATTGAATTCGTTTCTTTCTCTCTTTCTCATTCCTAATCCTTGTAAGAGTTTACACGACGTTGAGTCGGGACCCTAGGATTTGGAGTTTCTCTTGGTTCACGGGTGTGAAACATTAGAGGTGTTCTACTTTGGGCACTTGCCATCCAAAGCATGGAAGGTCGAGCAAGGAGTCTGCGTGAAGGTTCTGCAAAGTTGTATGCGCGTGATAAATTGGTTTTCTCAAAGGTTAGTATTTTCTCATTTATCTATTTATTTTGTTATTGTTAATAGCTTTATTAAGTAGCGGTCCTTTAGGGTTTAGTTTCCTAGTTGATCTAGATTAATTGTTATTTTCCGCTGCATATGTTAATCTAGTTAGGGAATAGAAAACCCAACAGTGGTATCAGAGCGTAGGCTTAATAAGGTTAGCAATACAAAATGTAGATAAATTATATTATTTGGAAATAAAACTGTCTTTTATTTTGTCCAAATAACTAAATTAAATATATATGTATAATAGATTTATATATGTATACAGTTAATTTATTTACTAATCAGACCTTAGAATTTTAATGGATTAAAATATATGCTCAATTTTAAAATGTTTTAAAATAGAACCCTGAACCTTAAATGTTTAAGAGAGACCTTATATATAATATGATTTATATATATGTATCATTTAAGTCTAAATACATCGTCAGTCAATTGATAAATCGGCTCATCCATAGAGAACAAACTATAAGAGAGGTATAAGGCGGGTCGTTCTGCTTCCCTAAAGGAGTATGTTTTTAATAAGCTTCGCGCTGACATGCTTCTCCGCTTCTTTGTGCGTTCAATGGAGCTACCGAGGACTTTTGATAGGATGATGTCAAGATTAAAAGTAGGCTTAAAATAGTAAAACAAAATCCCGTTTTAGCTATAGAAAAATGTGAAAAGTATGCTAACCCATGAAAACCGCACATCTCTCGTATGGACTGTTAATGGAACGTGTGTGGTTAACTGGCACATTAATGTGAGGACATATTGAGAGGTGATGTGGGACTCGCGATTCTCGAGCGTACTCGAGCCGGGCACCACACGGGGTTTGCATGGTTAGTTCACCATCTAGTTCATGATCCTCGGCATACCAGTCATGAATGGTAGATGAGCATAACCGAGATTAACATGCCATTGATAGGTATCAATGAAACTCAAAGATCTAGGAGTTTCAAAGAAATGAAATAGACAAAAGTATTTTGTTATATGATTACGACGACCCTTTTCATAAAACCTGAAAATATAGATCCTAGCCTTAATTAGAAATTGGGTAATTAATTAAGGAATAGTCAGACTAACTAAAATAGATTTATCTCAAAAATATCTGTTGAAAATGGTAATAATCCCCCCGTTCCCAATTCCGCAAATAACCTAAACTTCTCACAACTCTCAGTTCTTGGGAGGGAAAGACTTACCAGTTCAATCTGTATGGACGGGTGATGTAACCCTAGGTTCACTCTAAGGAACAAGAGTATGTTCCCGATGAGCTGTGAAACCGTAGGTGCGAGAACAAGGAATATGTTCCCGGCGAGAATAAGGAGTTTATTCTCGATAAGTAAATTCCCACTATTGATAATGATTCAACCCAAGAGGAGATTGAAGCTCACCGGAAATATTATGTTGGTTGATACTAAGTTTTGATCAACATAATTCTATCCGGTCAGCCACCTGTCTACAAACAGTTTGTAACCTCATGTCAAATGGTTTTGAATGAGAAAGAGACCTGAACAATGGAACTCCAAAGTTACTGAGCAAAGGATCAAGAAGATTGATGTGCCTTTTTGGCTCAGCAGCTCCTGTGTTGTCAATTGGTCGTGATGCAAAGGAAAGGAAGAGATCTGGAATAGCTACGAATGGAAAGTCCAATCGTGGGGCAAAGAGAAAGATTGATTCCAAAATTGCACCAGCAATGATCCAAAGGAATCAGTGTGTTATACTGCAACACAGAGGAGCACTAGAAGCGTTGCAGCCCAAAATATCTGAAGGACCTTAAAGACGGTAAGGTTGAAAAGGATTCAGATATATAAATAATCGAACTCCACGATACTACGACTTCTACTTCGTAGGTCTTGAATACAGGGTGTGGTACTCACATTTGCACTATATTGCAAAGCCTAAAGGAAAGTAAAAGTTTGAGGCATGGAGAGCTCAACTTAGATGTGGGAGACAAGAGAGTCACGCCTATTGGAAAGTTTAAGCTCATGCTAGAATCTGGGGTTAGGATGCATTTAAATAATTGCTGTTATTGGTCAGAAATGACAAGTAACATAGATTCATTTCATGCTTGTTTAAAGAGAGTTATCAGTTTTCATTTGATAATGAGAATGGTGATAAAAGCTTCTCATTGCAAAGGCATGTATGAAAATGTTGAATATATCAGCAAAGAAATTTAAATGTTGGTTCGTCTAAAGAGCTTGATCCAAATTGTGGCAATATCGTCTAAGGCACGTAAACAAGAAAAAAATATCGCCCAAACTCTAAAAGTATGGAGTGTCGGAATCATTCGACCTTAAATCGGATGATGTGTGCAAATTTGTTTATTGAGCAAGATGACTAAATCACTATTCACATGTTATATGAAAGAAGTGATGGATTGTTCGATTTGGTATACATGGATGTATGTCAACCATTCCGATGCGCCACAAAAGATGGAAATCGCTACTATGTTGCTGATTACTTCAGTAGACATGGATATGTTTATCTGATTAAACATAAGTCATACACTTTTGAAAGTTCAAAAGGTGTTAGGACAAAATAGCGAACCAAACGGGCAGAAAGATAAAGGTACTCCAATCCGATAGGGGAGGAGAAGACCTTAGTATCGAGTTTCTTGATCATCATAGACATTGTGGAATAGTTTCACAAATTAACTCCTCCTAGAACACCATAAATAAAATGGAGTAGCTAAGAGGAGAAGAAGAATCATGTTAGACAAGGTTCAATCAATGATGAGTCAGGTAACACTTCTAATAAGCTTATGGAGTTAGGCATTATAGACAGTCGCACATATCTAAAATCTAATACACCAAGAAAGTTTCAAAGATGACTTATGAGATGTGGAAGAGAAAATGTTCTTCTCTTGGGCACATCCAGATCTAAGGTTGTGAAGTTATCGTTAGACGAGAAACTTAGCACAGACAAGAAGCTGGATCTGAAAAGTATCTTTTCATCGGTTATCCACAGAAGTCGTTTAGATATTTGTTGCTCAAAAGGGAGTGTTTCTTGAAAGAGAAATAATATCTAAAGAGGACAGTGGGAGTACAATTGACCTTGAAAGGATTCAAGGATCGACTGATGATGAAACTATGGTAAACACTGACACTCAACAAGAGGTGGTAACACTTGTTGAACTTGATGACATATCCTTTCCCACTCGCAGTTGTAGAGTTAGGAAACATCCTTGGTTCTATTATGATTTCCATAGAGAAGAACAAAATAATATTAGTGACAGTACACTAATTGATTTAGATGAGTCAGCTAACTACAAGGAAGCGATGGCAGGCCCTAAGGCTGCTAAGTGGAAGGAAGCTGTGAAAAGCAACATTCAGTCTATGTCTAAACAACCAAGTTTAGAATTTAGTTGGCACTACACTCGGTCTCAAGACGGTGAGTTGTAAGTGTATCTTCAAGAGAAAGATAGACATGGATAGGAAGTGCACACTTATAAAGCTAGGATGGTAGCGAAGGGCTATACTCAAACCTTCGGGGTTGATTATGAGGAAACCTTCTCACCAATAGCTGAAATAAAGTCAATTAAGATAATGCTTGCAATAGATGCATTTTATGGTTATGAAATTTGGCAGTTGAATGTCAAAACCACTTTCCTTAACAGGAAACTGACAGAGGATGTGTTCATTGTACAACCGGAAGGTTTTGAAAATGCAAAGTATTCTAATAGATTGTGTAAGCTTCAGAAGGCCATTTATGGACTTAAACAGGCTTCTTGTAGCTGGAATCTCTGCTTCCATGAGGAAGTCAAACAGTTTAGATTTTCTAGAAGCAAAGATGAGTCCAGCAGATGTGTCAAAGTCAGTGGGAGCATTGTAGTCTTCCTGGTATTATATTTGAAAGATATAATACTCATAGAAAATGTAATCCCAACATTACAAGGTGTAAAGAGTTGATTGGGAGAATATTTCGCTGTGAAAGATTTGGAAGATACAATATATTCTTGGTACAAAGATTTACAGAGATATGTTAAAAACGTCTCAAAGGACTTAACCAGGACATGTACTTAGAATGAAAATTTTAAAGGTTTTAAAATGGAGAATTCTAAGAAAGGGAAATCTACCCTTACATCATGGCATAAAGATTACTAAAAGATTAGTGTCCAAAGACTGCGTAAGATTGGACTAAAAATGAGTCAAGTCCCATAGGCTTTGGCTATATGATCGATCATACATGCCATGAAGTATACAAGACCCGATGTCTCATTTGCTTGGAGCATAGTGAGTTGACATCAGTAGAATTCTGGTAAAGGTCATAATACAGCTGTAGAGAATATTCTTAAGTATTTGAGAAATGCTAAAGACAGGTTCTTAGATTATGGTGGAGAAGAGAAACTTAGAGTAACAGTTTATATGGATGTAAGTTTACGAACAGACAGAGATGATAGTCGTTCAAAGTCTGGTTGGGTACTCTTACTAAAAGGGGAACGATAAGTTTGAAAAGTTCAAAGCAAGATACAATAACATATAGGAATCTGAGTATATTGAAACTTGTGAGACTTCATAGGAAGTCATCTGAATGAGGAATTTCATTGGTGATCTTGGAGGTGTTCCAATAGAACGAATCCCAATGAAATGTTATAATGGAGAGTCCAAAGCACATTGAAGTAAAATACCATTTTGTTCAAAGGAATGTAAGGGACACATGACTGTGATGGACACACAATCAGTAAACGTGCTAGGAGCATAGGTTTATGAGATAAAGTTTTAGTTGTTTGATTTTGAAACGTTACAAACAGTGATGGGAACTAGAATAGACTTGGTGGTAAATAATGGAGATTATTTATTGGAAGGAGTTCTACCAATTACTATCGTTTATCATTGTGTTTCAGTTTAGCATATTTAGACACCACTTCCAGAGTAATTAGATTCACTCAAACCTCCTCAGTCGATCACACTATAGGAAGTATGTGGTGAATTAAGACTGTCATGGAGTGTTAGTAGATTGTCTATGGAGATTAGACATTGCATGGAGATTGCTGCAACACTCATGGGTACTTAATGGGGATTTAAGTATAAGAGAAACCCGCACTCATGGAAGTTACTTCATGAATTGAAATCACGAGTAACTCTGAGATGATAATATCTTATATTCTTAAAATGGAGATACATGAGTTCCTAGTTTTCAAGTCTGTTATAATTTAGTTTATTCAAACGTTGTGCGTAAATGCTAGTCATAAAGGATACTCTAGGTATGACATGATGATTTGACTAGTACTATGTATGCGAAATTTATTTGTTCCTTTTGCCTAAATGGAAAAGCGATATCCCTGGGCACTCTGATGATTAAATGTTGACTCATAAAGTGCTTGGCCAAACCAGGACTAAATTGATATGTACAATTCAGTAGTCCCATATAGTCAAATTGATCGGAAATCAGAAAACATAATCTTGAATCTGGAGATTGAGAAAAAAATCCATGTCCCAGCTTCATACGATATTTGAAACAAAGGAATATATGATCACTTATCTAAAAGGATTGTCACTGGATATGATCAGAGTTCGGCAGATGCATTGGATGGCACCTCTACTTAGGATAGAGACGGACTAATAGTAGTTGATGACTTGTCCAAGTGGGAGACTGTTGAAAATAGTGTCCAATGTCATAACTAATTGGTAAGACTATTCTAAAGGTAGAGTCCTTTTTGGGTTGCCCTCGATGAACAGTAAGAGAAACATATTGTAGTTAATTAATTAGTTTGTTAATTTATCATAGTTGATAAATTAATTAGAAGCTAAAAGTAATTAACATAAACTATAAAGAATATTTAGTTGTTTATTAATTGAATATTAATATGAAACAAAAGGAATATTCTAGAAAGAGATTCCAATCGGCGGTTGGAAGGTTCAACCGGAGGTTGGAGGATTAGGGTTTGTAAGGCGGTGATGCGTGTTTGACTTGGAACAGGATTCAAGTCCAAGCGGCGGTTGGAAGCTCCAACCGGCGGTTGGAGGCCGAATTCAGTTATCCCACATCGGCCAGAGTATAAACCCCAAGGCATCCTCTTCCCCTATAAATAGAGGCCTAATCCATGGTTTCAAATCATCCCAGATTCAAATTGAATTCGTTTCTTTCCCTCTTTCTCATTCCTAATCCTTGTAAGAGTTTACACGACGTTGAGTTGGGACCCTAGGATTTGGAGTTTCTCTTGGTTCACGGGTGTGAAACATTAGAGGTGTTCTACTTTGGGCACTTGCCATCCAAAGCATGGAAGGTCGAGCAAGGAGTCTGCGTGAAGGTTCTGCAAGGTTGTATGCGCGTGAGAAATTGGTTTTCTCAAAGGTTAGTATTTTCTCATTTATCTATTTATTTTGTTATTGTTAATAGCTTTATTAAGTAGCGGTCCTTTAGGGTTTAGTTTCCTAGTTAATCTAGATTAATTGTTATTTTCCGCTGCATATGTTAATCTAGTTAGGGAATAGAAAACCCAACACTATGATCAGATATTTCATAATTGATGCTTTAAAAAATGTTAGGATTCAATTTTTTTCATAACTATACATCTTACTATACATGATGATAAACTAAGGATTGTTTATTAACATATATTTGTGAATCGTGCGTGTTAAAAATTAAAATGTATATTCAAAGGCTAATGAATGAGTATGAAATAAAAGATTTTTGTACTAAACAAAAGAATTCAAAAATTTTGATGTATCATAGAGTCTTTAGTATATTACTTAAAGATTATAAATAAAAAGTCAATGTAAAAAGGATAGAGAAATGATTTGATTACATAAATTTTACATAAATTTAGATACATAATGACGTGGCACCAATAAAATAAAGAGAGAGAAAGAAGAGAGAGAATATGTGAACCAATGTGATGATGACAACTCATTATGTAAACATTTTGTGTATGCATTTGTGTGTAAGCATAGCATTGCTCAAAAGGATAATCATAAAAAAAAGACTATATACATGTATTCAATTTAAGTTTATATTAAGATTAAGGTGATAATATAGATTAAACATTAAGAATAAAATTTGAAAAAGAGTAGTAGATATGTACATTTTTAATTTGGTAGATCTTTTTAATAAAATTTATATTTATATTTGCATTTATATTAAGCTTAAGGTGAAATGATCATTTTAAATGATGTATTAAATTTCTAAGTTATGAGATATAGTATTAGTTAGTGGATTTATATGTCTATGTATTATTTTTGTAGTTATGGTATATTATTATTAGATTAGAAATAATTGAATTTTTTAATTTTATAATTTGTGATGATGTGTCAAAAATTTAGGTAATGAGGTGTGGTTCTCTTTATATAATAACTAATGACTAATGATAATGATAATGATAATGATAATGATAATGATAATGATATATGTCGACCGATAGCGCACAAGAAGTTCATCGTGTAACGATAGTGATAATGATAATAATAATGATATATGTTGACCGATAGCGCACAAGAAGTTCATCGTGTTATAGGTAAAGCTGAATGAGAGGTTGATAACTTAAGTGGCCAACTCATTTATGAAATCATGAATTGATGGAGTAATAAAAGATAAAAAGAGAATATTATACAAATCCTCCTTTATATTTGATCCAAAGTTTACCGGTAGTCATTCAAATTCTAATTAAACTATTTATTTTTTACTTTTAAACTTGTTACGGTAATAGTTATTTATACTAACGACCGTTAACTATTTGTTAAAAATGACCATGTGTGATATACTTTATTTTTTTTAGAGTTAATTGCATGAATGGTCCATGTAGTTTACACACATTCTCATTGTTAGTCATTATGTTGGACAGTTCAAAAACTCAAAGTTTGTTGTACGTTTAGTCCATCATCTACCTAAAATAACTAAAATACCCTTGGTGATGCGCGCTCAGCAGGTCTATTTCGCTTGGCAAGAGGAGAGTATTTTATTTATTTTAGGTAAAGGATGGAATGAGCGTGCAACAACTTTTGAGTTCTTGGACTATCTATGTAGCAAACAAAGCACATGAACAAGCGGCAAGAATGTGTGTAAACCACAAGAACCATTCATGTAGTTTACTCTTTTTTAATTTATTTTTCGTCGAGTATAATATAAATAATAAAATCTAAAATATGTAGAGAGACATTAATAGATTCACAAAACATCGTTTTCATCTTCTCTATTTTATTTAGCATATTCGTTACCAAATTTGGTCCTTCTCCACTAAAACATCACCCAAAGGAAAAAAGATTAAAGAATAACAAATTATCACACATGATCTTTTCTGACGAATAGTTAACGATCAATAGTATAAATAACTATTGGCATAAGAAATTTTATTAATGTAATTAAAGTTCGTAAAGAATTACCATTGAAATTCAGGTCAAATTTAAAGTGTAATTTGTATAATTTTCTCAAAAGATAAATTGCCTAACATATTGTTTTTTAATTAACAAGTAAACAGAGCCAACAAGTCTTTTTTTTTTTTTTTTAACTCAAAACAGATACCTCCTCATTACAAATGTTCATATTGCTAGTTTAGTTTATCACAAATAAGTATTCATTTTCATATTACAACCAATTAAAAAAAACTTAGGTAGAGATGTTATTTAATTGTTAAAGTATGTAGTTAGTTGAGATTCCTAAAAATGTGTGTATAATCAAAGCGTACACTTTGACTGAGATGGAGAAATAACTAAAAATAATTTGAAAATATTGAAAATCGAACTTTAATCACTGCCCTCTTGAAGTCATAATATTGTAAGAAGAGTAATGCTAAATAAGCATACTTACGTAGACCTAAAAGTATGCCTAATTCTATGATTGGTTAATTTTTATACTCTCTTAATCTTATCCAATCAATTTTTCAAACTAACTAATTACATCTTTAGGTCTATATTTACTCCTACAAGTTTATGTCAACTAATCATTTTCCTTGTAAGAATATACCTAAATTACTTGTTGGTTCACTTGCAATATTGCTAAAAGCTTGAATATATAACATATAGACAAAATAGACATCTACTATTTATAAGTGTTCGTTAATTGATATTAGATAATAAATATAAAGAAAAATTAAATATGTGGCAATCATGTACCAAGATATAGGTATAGAATCATATCAAAACAACATTTTCCTATAATCAAAATCATGAAAATTGTCATATATCTTTATTTTATCATTTCTTATCAACATTAGTAGTTTTACAAAGCTTTATTACATTTTATGAAAATCAAAGTATAATACAAGTTAATACAGATAAGAGTATTGGGTGTGGAGCCGTTCCCAATGGTGTTCACCATCCAGAACACTGTAACACAGTCATAGTGTTATGCCGCACCACATCAATGTTCTCAACAAAGTTCTCAGCAGTGTCCTCACATGCCGTTTATTTGAGACGTTGTTTCCAAGTTTTACTTTTTGTTTTTCACCACACACATTTATTAAATTTTTTTTAAAAAAAACACTATTTACAACACCGCCACTTTTCAGCAATAAAAACAAAATCTCCACACCCTGTGCTCTAAGATGTGTTGTCCACATAGTGCAAACTACATAAAAAAAAAAAAAAAAAAGAGACCAGTTTTATTCATTGTAATTTTTTATTATAGAAACTCATTCTGACATTCACTCATTTTGAAAATCTATAATCAAATATGATGTAATTTTGATATATTTGAAGCAATCTGTCTATCTATTTGTATTTATAAAACATTGTTTTGTATTGCTTATGTGACTCCTTTCTTTGTCTTCCATTTCCCTACAAATCCTATGTGTCATTACAAAAAAAATTAATTTTTAATTCATTCTTATTTATAAAGTTGTTTGCAAAACCTCTCAATTATTAATTCGATTTCTAAAATACTTACATTCTATTATAATTTTAACCAATATCTTACTTTAATAATAATATCTTCATTTAAAATGTTTAATAACATTACAATTTCTTACACCTCTATTAAATAATTATATTTTATTTGAATATTAACCAATTTCTTACTTTAATAATAATAAAATCTTCATTTTAGAGTATTTAATAACATTACATTTTCTTACACC
Source organism: Helichrysum umbraculigerum (assembly GCA_949592205.1). Lineage (NCBI taxonomy): Eukaryota > Viridiplantae > Streptophyta > Magnoliopsida > Asterales > Asteraceae > Helichrysum > Helichrysum umbraculigerum. The sequence goes on along the minus strand of CATIUR010000004.1, from coordinate 101,443,087 downwards.
TCTATTCAAATTCACTGTTTCATTCCATTAATTTTGTTAATAACATAGTATAGAATTTATATCCAATACAAATCTCAATTATACCGCAAATTATATAATATATTTTCCTAAGAGGTAAAAAAAAAATCATCCAAGGATATGCAAGTATTATTGTTTAGCCAAGTAATATAATCTTAGAATACTTTAAACCAATCATTTTATCCTATTAGTTAGCAACCTTCAATTTTATCCCCATTGACGAGATGCTTTGCAATTATCATTAATAAGAGTCAAGGACACTCATTGTCTCACCTCAAATTTTTTTCTTTAAATTCGGTTTTCACTTATAGCCAACAATATATTGCTCTATCAAGAGTTGAATGGAAAATCATATTGATTAAAGGTCTTGATTTGCAACAAAAGCAAGAAAACCATCCACACCACAACTAACGTCGCTTACAAAGAAGTTTGGTCTATGTTTCTAATTGTTTTCATTTTCAATGATAATTGCACATTTAAGTTAACAATAATTTATATGGCTACTTACAAATTAGATATATAAATAAAATTTTAAAACGATTGTGCATCATACAGACTTAAAGTCTAGTAAATATATATGACAACATCCGCGTATTCAGTTTTCCCAGTAAATTAAATTTGGTATAAATAGTTGGTCCCAAGCTTTGAATATTTTGGGCTCACCTACTCAATGCTGGGCCAAACTACTCATGTTGACTGTTAGGTCATACACTCATACTTGTTGATATTTTGTTTGAATACATGGTGTAGAAACACTTAACTGATTCATTTCATTTACTCTTATATAAAAAGCACATACACTAACACTAACACTACCCAATCTCACCGAGGGCGGAGTATAGGGAGGTAAGATGTAGACAGTCATACCCATATTCAAAGGTGAAGAGACTGCTTCATGAACAACCTCCTGCAGACCCGTATGCATACAATCAAAATAATAATGATAATAATAATAATAATAATAATAATAATAATAATAATAATAATAACAGTAGTAGCAGTACATAATAATAATAATAATAATAATAATAATAATAATAATAATAATAATAATAAAATACTAGTAACATTAATATTGGTAGGAGTAGTGACTATAATCAGTAGAAATGATATAATGAGTAAAAATACATGTATATATACAATATGTAGGTGTATACCCAAGTAAAGTAAATCTATAAAATAAATATAACATAAGTATGTAACTATATATATAAATATATGTACGAATAATATATATATATATATATATATATATATATATATATATATATATATACACACACACACACACACACACACACATACACTTGGGATCCTGTGAGAACAAGAGGATTCCGTGAGAACACATCATAACCCTTCATTTTTTTCTTTAATCAAAAATCCCGATTTCTAAGGTGGCATTTTTGTAAATAAAGTGAAGTTCCTATGGGGTGGCATTTTTGTAAATAATACGAACTTTGATTAAGCTTCACAAGTTTTCAAATGGGTGAAGGTTCTTTTTTTTTTTTTTTTTTTTTTTTTCACATATGTTAATATGAAATTGTGACAAACTTCACATAAAATTTGATGTGAAGCTTATACTTATTAAGAATTCACACAGTTTTATGATGTGAAGCTTTATATGTTTTAAAATACTTCACATGTAAAACAATATGTTAATATGAAATTATGACAAACTTCAAATAAAATTTGCTTTGAAACTTATACTTATAAAGACTTCACATAATTTTATGATGTGAAGCTTTATATTTTTATATGTTAATATGAAATTATGACAAACTTCACATAAAATTTGCTATGAAACTTATCCTTATAAAGACTTCACATAATTTTATGATGTGAAGCTTTATATTTTTAAAATACTTCACATGTAAAACAATATGTTAATGTGAAATTATGACAAACTTCACATAAAATTTGCTATGAAGCTTATACTTATAAAGACTTCACACAGTTTTATGATGTGAAACTTTATATTTTTAAAATACTCCATGTAAAAGAATATGTTAATATGAAATTATGACAAACTTCACATAAAATTTATTGTGAAGCTTATACTTATAAAGACTTCACACAGTTTTATGATGTGAAGTTTTATATATTAAAAAAAATTATTACTTCAAAATTGATGTGAAGCTAAAAGAAAAAAAAAATGATTCATAAAAAATACATTGTTAAGCAAAAAAAAAATTGATTCACACAAAAATACATTGTGAAGCAAAAAAAGAAAAATTTGATTCACACAGATATATATTGTGAATGAAAAATGAAGTTCTACTTATTTACCAAAATGCCACTACCCTTTTCCAGACTTGTCAATAATTACAAAAATGTCACCTCCATTTTGGACCATTGATGTTAAATGGGTGGCTATGATTTGTTCTCACCATTCTCACGGAATCCCCTCGTTCTCACCAGAACCCAACCCTATATGTATATATATATATATATATATATATATATATATATATATATATATATATATATATATATATCAACCTAATACATCATACATAACTATCTTGATACTCCCTATAAACCCCCTCAAAAAAATAAAATATTCATCTACCTATTACCCTAATAAAACACCGTAATAAATAAATACTATCTACCTTAAGACACCCTAAACCCTTAAATATATACTTTCTAACTAGAAAATTTATATAAAAAGCACATATTTGCTAAAATGTTAAAATGTTGACATATCATACCTTCATAATGTGACAAGTGTCCATTTTAAATCAATAATGTTTTAATCTTAATTATCATTTAAGTTGTATAACATGTATAAAAATATACATTTAAACATAATAAATGCTTTAGCCTAAGCTAATATATATCAAATATATTTCATAGTTTTCTTCTTAATTTTTTAATTTACATATATAAAAGGGCATACATTGGTTGCTTAGAACTACCATGTGAATATTATTGATTAACAAAGAAATTTTCAAATCATGTTAGCTTTATATTCATTTTACCTTTTGCTTAGAAATTGTTGCATATACTCAAACTTCCTTCAAATATTATCACATCAAGAATACAATTTGTGTAAATTTTACCACCTCTATTTTAGCAAAAAAGACTCATGTCATTCATTCAATCATTAACAAACATCTTCTTACTACACCTATATTTTGTTGGAGAGATAACAATTTCGTAAGTACCTTTTTTTTCTTTTGAAATCGGATGAAATAAGTTAACACTTAGAATTGGTTAGTAGTTGGATACAAACATACTTGAAGACATTATTCGTCCATAATACAATTAAAGATGATACTGTCAATATTACACACAACCGGCCATTTAATTCACAGAAACTACTTTATTATCTCTGTGAAGTTATAAGTTACATGAAAAGCTCGGTTATAATCGATGGGTTGTGTGTAGCACAACTGTAAGACCTACTAGTACACTATATAAAGAGATCAATTAACCATATGTTGACGCATACGCACCTAAAATGGTGCCATGTGTCACTTAATACAAATTAAAATAATTATACTTATAATCAAAGAGAATTAAACTTTAATTTTTAAACTCCTCCATTAACAATATAATAATAATTTATATGAACTTGTAATTTTACACCTATGCGCTTAATTGACATACCATCTCTAAAATTTAATGATAAAAGAAAAGATTAAAATGACATAAAAAATAATATAAAACGCATTTATAGTTTTTGTATCAATTATATAATTCACTCTAAACAATGAAACACATCATCTATAGAATATTGTGATTGAAAAGTAAAATAAAATTAAAGCACAATTACATTTTTATAACAATATCTTTATTGTTGCATAAAATTTTTTTAAAACACAATCATCTTTTGCACCAATCTGTTTAATAAATTTTAACACGTCAGTCTTTTTATTTTTCTTATTTCATACTTTTCTTTTCTTTTTTAATTTTCAATATAAATGTTAAACCCCATTTAACTTATTTACTTTTCTCAATAAATGATTTAACCTCTTTTAAAATGCATTAGTGTCAACTCTTTCGATGTGTTCATATACATTTTTTAAAAACTGTTTAACCCCTTTAAAAATTATCATGTATACTATTTCGATGCGTGTACATCTTCAATTGCAAATCACTTTTTAGCAAATATTTACACTCTTCCAATATGTATCTATTCGTTTGCAAAATCATTTTATTAGCAAAAATTATTAATTTCCCAATTTATATTTGTCTTTCAATTGCCAAAAAGATCAATATATTTCAACACTCGAATTACTCACCATTTTTTTTTTAGAAAAAGCAGATATATATTATTATACCACCACTGAACTACAATTTACAAATAATACAGTGGCACCAAGATTGCAAGGCCCTGCATATATGTGACAATCCTCCATTTAGGGTATTAATCCTTACTAAATTGCATGCATTACCTAGAGTAATTCCCTGATTAGTGAATTCAAAACGATTTTTATGTGTAAAGTTTTGTGAAACTTACTATGTGATACGTGACGTATTAGACTTGTAGTTATATGTATATATAATTACGTACGAAATGAACATATTAAACTCGACAAACTGAATACAATATAGTTGGTAATACGAAATAATTAATAATTCGAAAATTATTAATTACAAATATTAGATATTTATATTATTGAAATAATATAATAACTTATACGTTTTATATTAAACGTATCAAACGCAAATTATAAAGTTCAAAAAGAACTTCAAAATACTTTTGAATACTTTTTGTTTGAAATTATTATAGAAAAGTATTAGAACAAAAATAAAACAGAAACCTTTAGACTGCTATTTAGGACGCGTTATACACGAACAGAAACAATTATAAAACGTACCTAAAGGTCGAAAATAAAAAAAATATTTATTTTCCGTTGCTGTTTTAGTATTTGAAACATTACTTCAAAATATAAATTTCAAATTTGACCGAAATTTGGCACCCAATTGAACGCATTGCGTAAATACTTTAAATAATTTTAATAATTATTTCAATAAAGTATTTCACTTTTATAATTAGCAATTATTAAGTTTAAAATAAAATTTAAACTAACGATTAATTGACTGGTACACTGGGTACAATTAATTATACCCGTACCCGAAACTAACTGGCTAAAATCCTAAACTATTAACACTTGGAAAATATCTATCGACATTCTCCTGTTACCACCTTACTTCCCCTTTTGAAATTTTGATCACTGAGTTTCATATTATAATACTCCCATTCCTCATTTGATCAACTTACTCCAATAATTCATCCCACCTACAATTTTCATCTCTGTGGTTGGCGACTGGGAGTTGGAAGCAGAAGAAGAGAGCAACAAGTAGAGAAACATTTTTCATCTTCACTTTTACCATCAAACAGTATACAAATTAACACCAAAAATGATCACTTAATCATCATCCCATCGTATCATCATCGTCGCCATCTTTAAACCCACTGTAAGGTTCAAATCTCTAAAAATCTCATTTATATACTTTGATTTTTAACTTGAGATTGTGTATGTAAACTAGTTATATTATGTTTAAACATGATTTTTGTGGTTGATTTTATCTAACTTGTTGAAGATAATAATATAATGATGAACAAGAAACCAAAATGTTACCCCTGTACCAAAAATGGGTATATGTAATGTGTGATAAAAGTGTGAAATCAAATGGTAAAAACTTGTATAATGATATGTATAAACTTAAGGAAACGATTATAACTTGTAATATAGCAAAAACTTGTGATTATTTTGAATTAAAACTGGACTACGAAACAAAACCCAGAACAAGAACAACGACACCCGAACGGGTGAGGCACCCCTACCCGAACAGGTAAGTGATAATACCCGAACGGGTGAAACCATTGTAACCGGATGGGTGATTGACAAACCCGAAAAGGATAAGCATTGTGGGTATAAATACACATGCACGTGTATGTTAACATGTTTGAGATTTGTAATTGGAAAAACGCATCGAAAGTTTTATGGATTGATTGATTTCATTTAGAAAATTTTTATTAATCTTTTACTAGTATGTATCTATACTCATTGGTATGTTATTAATTATTAAAAAAATAGCATTAATAATTATTATTATTTCAATTAATCACACACATATATATATATATATATATATATATATATATATATATATATATATATATATATATATACGGATAAATACATATCCACGACGGGACAAACGAGTATAACCAAATTTTTGTAAATAATACGACTACGAGTTCATGATAAAATATGATTGGTTCTAAAACCTTTCTACGACAATGAGACGTTTAATATCCGTATATTATTCAAATACTACTACTACTACATGTACGAGACAACTTTTGGGGATAATAGACAAATGAACCTAACGAGTACTAGGGTATATATGGATATATATATTCAAATAATAAGTATATATAAATATATACTTGTACGTAACGATTATTTCAATGCAATTATAACCAACAACTAAAATATTATAAACATTTCAACTTAACGATTAGTCCATATACTTATGTAAAGTATATTTAATTGTGTCTAGGTATTTGAGAGGCACGTTCGGACTACTGTGTATTACTAGCTGAAGACTTGCAAACTGTGAGTTCACAGCCCCTACCTTTTACTTGTTTTTAAATGCTTTTAAAACCAGGGGTGAAAAACATAGAACTACTTGCTATTATATGCTACTTGTTTTATATAATTGCTTGACATGCTTTTATATCAAACTGATTTATATAAATGCTATATGCTTTATATTCAACTGTTAACTATATGAAACGTTTTCACAACTTTTTGGGGAATAAGAAAACGAATCTTGGTACGATCCTAGGTTTACGTGAGGTAGTTGTAGTGCACATAAGTCCCAGTGCTTGCAACCTATAACCATTAGCTAGGTGACTCTAGCCACTGAGTATACAGATAGTACTATCGATTTGACAACCCACCCAGGATATAACTCGTTGGTCATTCCAACCACACGACGGCAGTCGTAACGCGGAGTGTATACTTAGATTGTTACTGCGGCAACAACACAACTACTAGTCATGTGGTTATAGCACTGGGAGTCGTACTTTAACTTTAAAGGTGTCGCTCACCTTAGAGGGATCTTAGTCTGTATTTCCCACTTAAACTACACAACTACTCAACTACTGTTTTGGGAAAGGTATTCCCTGTGATAACTAATAGGACAGGTGTTCCTACACGCATACTTTTATAAGGAAATGTTTACTTTATTGTTAAACTTGAGTTCCTGTTAACTATCGGTTGGAAAATGTTTACTTGACTGCTAAACCTGATTTTCCAATAACTATTGAACTGGAAATGTTTATTTGGTTTATAAACTTGAATTTCCTGTAACAACTTGAATGGATATGTTTACTTATTTGATAAACCTGTATATCCTGTAAACCATATAATTAGGAAATATTTTTGATTAAACTTGTGTTTCCTAACACATTGATTGAACTTGAGTAAGAATGACATTCTTACAACTTAATAGGAAATGTTTTCTTTAATTAGAATACTTGTGTTTCCTACTTTACATATAAACTGTTTGTGTACATGAATGATTATACAAAACTTGATTTAACTATATATATACAAAAACCTGTGAATTCACTCAACATTCAATGTTGACGGTTTACTATGTTTTTCAGGGAATTAGGACTCAGGTACATCCGCATGCATAAAGGAAGTAGGCAACCATACTATTTATGATGCCACTTTTGGGACACATGGATTTCTTTCTTATTATCAATTTCATTGGTTATACTTACGAAATCCCACTTTTATAAACTTGTATTTTCAAATACTTATGTTGTCTTTGACGACCCTACTTATGTACGGCTTTATAAGTCGTATCTTTTGTAATAACTTTTAACTTATGGCATCTTAAATATATATATGTTCTGTGTGATCATATGCTCTGATACAGTGAATGCACTATTGAAACGTCAGCACCCCCGCTGTTTTAACTACTATTAAAATGCTTCCAATAATTAACTAAAGCTTCCGCTAAACCATTTATAAACGAAATTACCGATTTTGGGGGTGTGACAATATACCCAATTATATACACCTGAGACCCGAAAAATAACCGCAAACTTTATACAATAAACTAAGCTATGAACTAAACTACATCACAAAATTCTACACCACTCAGAAGACCATCAATCACCAATTTATTGTATGTGAGACTGTGAACAGAACACTTCCAGCAGTCCAGGGCCCATCTAAAAGATCTCTATTTACCTTATCAGCAAATATAATCTGTTTGAAACCACCCGTTTGTCGCCGGAAATTCGCGGATCACTCACCCATTGTGCCCATTCAAACTCGGTCATTATAACTCTTGCCCTCATCCATTCGAAACTCCTCACCTATATTTCTTGTGCCAACCCCGCACACCTCATAACTTTACCACCAAAAACTCTGGCATTTCTATTTTTCCAAATCAAATATAACGTTATCTATACAACTCCTATCCACAATTCTTTCACTGTTTTGTTACCCCCCATCTGTTTTCCAATTGCAGCAGCCCATCCAATGATCCAAATCCACCAAACTATAATTATCAATTTTCCACCATCTTAACACCTTAGACCATACCAATCTTACTTCACCACATGCCAATAAACAGTGATCAACTGTTTCAACCATTTTTTCATACATCGGACAGAGAAGGGAGTTTAAATCAATACATCTTTTGTCCAATTCCATAAGTACGGGTATTCTCTTCTTTCTCGACCTCCAAGCAAAAACGTTATTTTATCCATTACTGAGCCTTCTAAAAATGTGATTTTTCCAAACTTCCGATTAGATGAGATTCTGTATAAAAAATTCTTATAACAAAACGTACATAAATTATACACAATCTTTAAATAAAAATCAAATCCAAAAGCAACATTTAGAATCTCTCCGACAACTTTCAATGAAATGTGATTTTGTACACACAAATTTGGATTTATAATATGCTAAATTAAGCTAATACGGAGCATATATTCTTATGTAAATTAATAAAAATAGTAATGAAATTGAAGTAAAAACTACACATTCACATTTCAAGTGTAGCATATCTTCATCGAGTAAAAAATTCAGGAATTTGGGGCTTCTTGAATTCTTGAAGACCTCTTTTCTCTCTATCATCTCTCTCTTTGTTCCAGTCACCATCTCCATCCAGCCACCATCTTCATCGTCGCACTTCAGTAAACGACCACCATCTTTGACTGGCCGTCGTCTTCATCTCTGGAATCCAATCAATTAATGGTACCATCTAAAGCAAGCCTACAACAGTTTCGTTAAGCTCCGTCACACACCTTATCACCTAGATCTACATTTGCGTGTGTTACTATAAAATAAATACAGTTCTCGTTAACGGATCATCCATGGTGAAGAAAGATTGTAATTGTTGTGATTATGGTTTTGAATGTGCATGGAAAGGAAACCCTAGAAGTTTTTTTTTATATTTTTCAAATTAATTCTCTAAAATAAAAATGTATGTTTAAATTGTTTAATTTTAGGTATTGTTAAATTATTATTGATTTGAAGGCAATGATGTTACAAAAAAGCGTTCAGGTATGAGAAGTTGGCTGAAATTAGGGTTTGGGGACAAGATCAGGTGGGTGATGTATTTTTATGGAGAAGAAGAAAGAAGAATGGGTATTTTGGTCATTTCACTTGATTTAACGGAGAAAACTAACGAAATATGTTAAGAGGGACGACTAGTGACCAAAAAAGACGAATATAGGGATCACTGGTGACATTTCGTGAATTCTAGGACTGGACGTGATTTTTTGAACAAACACATGAACGAAACGGGCAATTTTTTCTAGAATGTAATACATGTTATACTATTAATGTAATTTAATAAAATTTAATGCATGAAGCAACCATGCAATCATGAGTAAAAGAGTAACCCCAATTTAATTGCTTAAATGAATGGAGAAGTTAAAGTGATTAACACTCTAACAATTTCAAAGAGAAATTTAGAAGTTTAACACTCTATTTGCAAACAGAAATTTCAAGCGAATCATCACCTATAATATCTTTCTCACATTTTTTTACATGCAATTAAGAAATCAAAGTTTTCAACATGAATCTTTTTTTATTTATTTCGTTTGCAATATATAATTATATGAGTTGCTTTGACATGAAATAGGTTTATTGAAAAGTTTATACATAATCAAACAAATTGCACGCTTTTTGAAGTTCAACAGTTTGATATTTAAAGTAAATGAATACTAAGGTCCGGTGGAGAAGATTTGTATTATTTATAAGTTGTAAAACAGTTTGTACTATATGATAATTTTGAAATAATTTTTGTTAGGAAAATGATTGGTAGGCCTACTTATATAAAACTAAATATAGGCATAAAGTTGTGATTGGTGGGTTTGAAAAATTGATTGGATGAGATTAAGAGAGAAAAAAAATTCAACCAATCACATCTTTAAGCCTATTTGTAGGTCTGCCTAAGTAGGCTTATTTAACATTACTCTGTTTGTTAAATATACTTGAAAGACCAAAACTCAAACAGCTGAAAATTAAGATCTCATGAATACTTATGTGTGATGTGCTAAATGTAGTCTTAAAATAATCGTTGAAAAGTGAACAAGAAAGTATCATGCTAGACCAAAACACAACCGGGCAGTGGACTCTATCGTGTAGTACTTTTCGGGTTCATGGGTTCATGGGTCAAAAAATCTCAACCCAACCTGCTTATTTTCAAATCGGTTTCGTATCGGGTTTCGGGTCGTGTCGAAAATTTCCAGCCCTACATTTGGACAACAAATAATATCTACATTAGGCTATCAAAAACATCAACAGTACACATGGACCAATTTGAGCAAACGAATGATATCCATAACCTGGTTATGACATATTGATTGGTTATCAAGATCTTGAAAAATCTCATCATGAATTGTTGAATACCAAACGAACATGTATGGTCCGGGCGGATCTCTATGGTTGACGGTGGGGGCTCATGACCCCAATGGTCTAATAAATATTTGTAGATTATAGTGGAAATTTTTTGACTTTTTTGGTTGTGCCCTCACCCAATTTTCAACTATGCCCTCAGTCCATTAAAGGATGAATGTTATCTCACCTCTTTAATCCAATCTAGTCTCTTTTATTTATGTATTAATTATTTATTCTTTTTCTATTCTACAAATGATCTTACTATAACATGCTACATTCTCTTTCTAAATTGGTTTGAAGATAGAATTTATAATATATTTTTGGGATTTATAAGGTTGTGCTGTTAAAATGTTAGTAATATATATTATTCATTGTCATTAGGTTATTATTTCCGTCACAGTTAAAATGTCTACTTTAACGATATATAAAGTTTCAGAATTTTCCACCAACTACACCTTTCACCAATCAAAATAATATATCTACCCACTAAAGTCTCTTTTAGTTGATTGTAACATGGAAGTGGACATTTAGACACTTATAGTGGGATGGACTCTTTTTTTGTTGCATTTATCAACTCCCTAGTATAATATATATATAGTTTAGTATCTACTTTTGTATAGTTTTTAAGTTGATCATTTGCTATTCTTAGTTTTTACCTTTTGTATTACCTGTTATTTATAATTTTTAATGTGAGATGTACTATTTTATATGATAAAGAAGATGCTAATTGCTAGTTGCTACTCCGTATTTTATATGTTCACTTACAATAATACATCATCTTTACCACTAACAAACTATTTTGATTTTTTATTCCACGAAGTAGATATATATTTATTTTTGACAATACAAAATAGATATATGAACACTTAAAATGGGACGAATAGATTATTTCGTTTCATCATAAACTTAGCTGTATAGCTCTATATGTAGTAACTAAAATTGCTATAAAGTTATGTTGTCTTTTTCGGGTATTTTTTGTCGTTTTCATGTTTATTATTACAACTAAGATTATCATGTTTGAAAATAGTTTTTCGTTGCTTATTGCTATGTTGCATATAAGCATATACCTGAAATATTATAGCTACACTGCGTTGTCTGTTATTTTTTAACTTGTCGTCGTCTAAAAGTATAATTATTTGCGCCCCCTATGATCATATTTCTCATATCCGCCACTATGTAAGGATGAGACCAAAAAGAGTTAGAGAATGACGTTTTTTTTTTTTTTTTTTTTTAATCATATAAAATTTATATTTGGAGAACATGGAGAAAAGGCTTTAATTCGTTTTTGAATGAGGATGCAACAAATTCTTTCAGACTATAGTAGCTCCTCTAGCTTAATCGTTGGTCGTTCAATAACATGTGAATTCAATTGTTTTCGACAATTTGTGAAGATTAAGGGTCAAAAACGACAACTTCTCATTGTTGAATGAAAGATTATTGAAGTTAGTTTAATGTAGTGTAGAGACACTCAAAAAAACACGTGACTGATTCATTCATACAACAACCTGCAAATTGATCAATTTAAATCTTCAATATCTTACAAGTATTTTCAATAAATTGTTGGCTGTTATAAATAATGGAAAGCAACAACTAGCATGGCCCATGGGTCACGGGCCATATGTATTATCCAGGCATCCAGCAACCGTAAACTGGGGGCTATCAATCTAGCAAAAATACAAAATGCTTTAGATGCAAAAAGCGAGCAGAAACTGACTCCCTTTGGAAAAAAATACATAATATCATCAACAGTAACATGGTTACATGGACCAATTTTAGCCAACTAAAAATCTCCATAACTTGGCAATGTTGTCGTGCTGGTTGGTTACCAAGATCTTGAAAATTCATATCATGAATACCAACAAACACGTATACCCTTGAAAGAGATCGATCAACACGAATTGATTAACGACGTAAGACAGATGATTTCGACACTTGATAAGAGTGGTGTACATCACAATACAAACATTATATCTGGGGAACTGTTTGTAATGGTAACTATTTTTAGTACTTGTTTAACATGTAATTTTATTTCATTTTAGGTTATGCAAAGAGGTGAAGATTCTTCTGTCTTTATGCAGATTTAATCAATTTTGATTACGTACATATGAATGAGCTCACAAAAGACATACAAGATCATACACTTTCTTGTATGTAGAGATGTTAACGAACAGAGTCGAGTCAAATATCCGACTCATTTAACAACTACTCGGTTCGAACTCGATTATTTAAATAAAAAATCAAGCTCGAATAATAAACTAGCCTTCGAGCTTATATTCAATACTCAAACTCGATACTCCGTGTAGGTTTTAACACTTTATAATAAACTCCTTTTTAAGTTTAAAATGCATGTTTAGAAGCTCGAGCTCAATTGTCTGATTTATTTGCTAAAATAGGCTCATCAAGAAGTATACTTAATGTTTTTATAAACTTTTTAAAGTTTTTTAAATATATTCTACACTTAATTAAACTTAAATCTGCTTGTTTAATTGGTTATCAAACTCTAAAATGCAAGTGTGTAATTGGATACTTAATGTTGGTATTTATAATGTTCTCTTCTTATCTTGGTTGTTTCACACATCCAAAGTGATACAATTACAAATTAAATAATTCGAAGAATATTACTCCGTATGATACAATTATAAGTTATTATAATAACCAAATGAAAAACAAAACCGAAAAAGAAACGAGTAGAAATAGAAACAAAAATAGGACATAAAAAGTGATGAGTAGAGGTTTATATTTGACACGGTTGTCTTAAATTTAAAATTGATTTGCCTTTTGACAAAATGAATCTTGAATCAAAATTGGATTTGGATTTGGGTCATGAAGAAAAACGTTTGATGAATTGCTTATGCAAAGTTGAGAGTGGACCAATTTTAAGACCCATGAAATATGGCAACATATTTTCAGACCAATTTAGTTCTTGGGCCAAAAGTTCTTGTTCAGGATGTTTTAAATATTTTTAATATATCCACCATAACTTTACATCACGGTGTGTATAGAGTACAACTACTTAATACACAAATTTGATAAATTTATCAAATTTGATGGAAGTATCACCACCCATGAGTCATAACTCATAATTTAAAAGGCAATACTCTAAACTGGGTTCAGTTTCTTCTACAGATGAACAAACGGGCTTTTATGCAAGACTTGTCCAAGGGTCAGTTACTCTTGAAAGCCCAGATTAGGAAAGCTTTGTCTAGTCCGGCTCAATACCCAAATTAGGCCCAAAAGCCCGATTATCGTTGTTTGTAATTCAATAATCTATCTAATCTAAATATTAATAAAAGAAAACTTTTGCTACTTCAATTTGTTGAAAAATTGGTACCTATTAACCAATCAAATTGTTTGATTTCAAAAGACATTCAATTAACCAATCAAATTCATCTATATCCCTAAAACTTTGCTAATCAATGTTTTTTGTAAATAATAATAATATATCTACGAACTAAGCGAATTATTATTTTTTAAAAAGAATTAATATATCTTCAAACTAAGTGAATTTGATCTTCCTAAAACTTTGCTTATTAATATTTTGAGAACAACTAATATCACGTACACGTTGTTTATATACTTATTCAAGTTTATCCAAAAACAAAATTTATATATTTATCTAATATAGAGGTTTAATAATTTAATTTAATAATTATTATTATTACTATTATATGGAGTATCATACTTATGTAACATTAATGAGAAATATAATAATTATTACACTTGATGATTATGTATTTTTATTTTTTTTGGCGAAAGATAATATATTGATTGAGTTTTGAATTGAAACTACACTTGAGGCAAGATGTCTTGCCATGATTACTTTCAGAGCAACATTGAAATCCTATTGAATAGAACATATGAAAAAAAAAAAAATAGTAAAGTTGAGACTTTAATTGAATTGAGTTGCTTGCTTTTGACCATTGAGCACTAGCCGGAACCATTGGCTTGAGACTTTACCCGTTTGATGTTGACTATACTTGAACATGAAAATTACCTAAAGACTTGAGTAGCAACTAAGACCACCTTGGTCATAGAATAGCCTAGAGCTTCAGTGAAATAGATCACCAAACCAATTTCATATTTGAAATTGATACAAAAGACTCCTCCAAATATAGCTAAGCTCGGACCTCGCTCAAACCAAAATCACAATGGAAAACTTGATTACAGCTAAACATAGCGTAAGGTAGAACCTTCATAAACCTTGATTGACATACTTGAATGGTCCAACTCACACTTGATGCCGCACTCAAACTTACAAATGTGGAAGTGGGAGAGTAATTAAGTTCGTTTGGGCTTACTGGCACCCACATTCATCTACAACATCTTGCCGCTTTTAACCACAGGAACTTGGGCAAAACACCTCGAACCTATGCCAACCTGTAGAAACATGAACTAACAACAAATTTCACTGGTTTGATATGATAATAAATGTTTAAATAATTTTAATATTACATTGTGTTCTAATGAGAAAGATAACTAATTCTATATTTATTTATGCTTTAATATCAATTCCAGAATATATAATTGTGTAAGACCCTGTTTGATTCGCAAAATATATTTGAAATAATTAAAATCTGTCAAAAGAATTAGAATTTGAATGAATTCAAACTGGGCCTAAACTTTTTCTATGTGTTGATAAGTATATTAAATATAAGTTTTGGCAATCATAGTTTTCAACTAATCTGTAGTATTCTTTACTCTATCATAATCCTTTATACTATTTAAACCTTTATGATCTACTACTTCCTCCGTTACAGCTAATGTGTCCACTTTAAAAATACGTACAGTTTTAAAAATCTCCACTAATTACAATATTCATTAATTAAATATTTACATACAGTTTTAAAAATCTCCACTAATTACAATATTCATTAATTAAATATTATCTCTACTCACTAAAATCTCTTTTAACTGGTTAAAATATGAAATTTGACATTTATTTATGACAAACTAAAATAGTATCGTGGACACTTGAAATGATGATATCAATAAAAAATGGGCTATGCATTTTGAGGAAATTAGTGTGGGTAGATGACATCTTTACTAACGGTTCTTTTAACAACATTATTTTTCTTCATAATCTTTATATTTAAAATTAAAATATTCTTTAAATTTGTTTTCATTATCCTCATTGTGAAACTAAGGCCTTATTTGAATTATGTGGAAGCTAACTCGATGTCAAATGATCTAATGATAGAAATAGTCATCTTAAGTTTAAACTTCATGTCATGTAAAAAGATTTTAGTGAATACGGAGCTTACACGGGTTATACGTTATTGTTTGCTTATAATCAGCTTATCAGTTTAGCCTAGAAATCTTTTTGGAGTTGACTTACTCGGATTTCATACATGTTGGTGCTTACGGAGCTTAATGGGTTGTACGTTGTTGTTTGCTTATAATTAGCTTATTAATTTAGCCTAGAAATCTTTTTGGAGTTGACTTACTCAGATTTCATACATATTGGTGCTTATAGAGTTGTGAAAGTTGTGAATGAAGAACTTTAATAATACCTTTTCTATTATGTCTTTCCTGTTAATAAGTACTTTTCATAATGAGTACAATATATAATAATGATAATTTTAGTATTATTAAAAAAGTACAATATATAATAATGATAATTTTAGTATTATTAAAAACTAGATATAAACTATAAATCAACAAGGTTTTTCTTTCAATATCTGTAACGGTTTAAGTGGTGTTTCTAATATCATTTTGATTCGTCTTGGAAAATTTAACAACAACAATAGTATGGTTCTAAACATCCTCTTACTAAATCTTAATTGATATTTGTGTCATACGTCCGGAATATTAACCGCACTTTATTTATAGATTAATCGTAAGTTTCAAAGTACATGTTCAAATCGATCCATACCAATGACAACATTATTGCTATGTAACACACATGTGATAATGAAAAAGTGCTCAACTTATACGTTTCAAAGTGCATTTTCAAATCGATATATATATATATATATATATATATATATATATATATATATATATATATATATCATTGACAACATTATTGCCATGTATCAATTTCACGAGTGATAATGAAAAAAAGACTTAATATACTAATTTGTGATAAACACAATCGCCCTAAAAATGTTATGACAAATATAACATACAAAGAGGTACCACAACAATATATAGGATTGTTCATGTTTGTTGTTTGGTAATGGGTATTGGTTTGAAAAAAAGGTAGGGAAGATAAATCAATTAATATCTAAACATAAGTTATTTGCTTTTTTACTTAGATGATACAATTATATTATATTATTATAAAATGTTAGAATAATTGTAGAATTAAACGAAAGAGATAGAAAAGAAGAAGCTGGACAACTACTAAATTATATACTTTTATAATTTACGGTTCAAATGATGACATACATCAAATTTAATTATGATATATAGTTGTCTTAAAAGGCTCGTGTTTATACACGGGTTTAAAACCTAGTCTTATAATAAATAATTAGTTTTAAAGTTTATTTTGTTTGTTTTGTTTAGTATTTCAGACTGGATTTTTTTAAAAAATTTGGTGTGTTTTAATGTTTTATTAATTATAATAAACATTAGAGGGGGCAAAATATATTTATTTTAATTAATTATAGATCGTTAGATCAAATTCTAAAACCTCATTGAAGGGCCCAGATTTATTAAACCAAAACCCCATGGAGGAATTTAGACCATTCAATTGGTTTCTCAATTTGATCCAACAATATATAATTAAACTAGACTTTAAACCCGTGTATACACACGGGCCGTTGATTTTTAATATAAAATATTGTATCCGTTTATAATAATTAAGTGTTTAAGTTAATATGTATATTAAGAATTTAGTTGGTTTCATGATAATATTACCTTATGTATATGGATTTACATAAGTAGAGATTAAAAATTTAAAAGATTTTGAAACTAAATTAGTAAAAAAAATTGATTTTTTTAATGGGTTAAGTATTTGTAAATGTATACAACTATGCGTTGACTTCTTTATCGTGTACACAACTATATTGACCACCATTGTGTGTACGTATCTTTTAGTTTCGACCATTGTGTGTATATGACTGGCTATATCAAGTATGTTGCTTATGTGTAACAGGTCACCACTTTATTTAATTTTTGGTTAACAAATTGGTCGTTAAATCATTGTCAAATGACCAACATACCCTTCTTCTTCATCTTACACAACCTAATATATTATCCAATATTCCTTAAAAAAATTCATCGAACTTAATTGTCAATGAAAAATAATCATCACGGATCCTTAAATGTTTTTTGTCCTTCATTTGCGATAAAAAAAAACTCACAAACTCAAATAAACTCACAAACTCAAATTGAACTTAAATACAGTCCAAGAGAAATCAAAAAACCCACTACGCATCCACTTTAGCATCTCAAATTAATGTCTGGTTATCATTTGTGTAACACATTTATTATGACCCCAATTTTTGTTTCCTGTTTAATTTTTGTTTGCTGGCGTTCATCCTTCTCGCGACAACCACCATCACCGAGCATGATATGTGATTTCGTCCTTCGCCTTTCATCAAAATTCTAGCGTTTCACATCTTACAAGATTCAATGGAAAATGTAACTTAAATTGGTGGCCGGAAATTGGTTAGTACCATAAGCGATATTTTCCGTTCATATCACAACCATTAGATCTAGAAAATCTCTGGCCACTTTAACAGTACATCGTCGGCACAACAGTCGAGTCTGGATCTGGAAATCCCCGTCTACAACAACCGATGGTTCTTGATCTGAAAGAGTAACGGAATCGACAGTGGTGGTGTTCATCAAGGTAACACAAGGTTTATATAGGAATCGATGGGGATGATAATAAGACACGATGTTGCTTTTTGTTGGTGCTCTTGGTGGTAGTGTTCTCGGTGGTAGTGCTCTCGGTGGTGGTGGTGTCGTATATGCAGAGCCACCGAGAGTTATAGTTACCGGTGTGGTAGTGGTGGACTAGTGGTGATGAATTGGTGATCTCGTAGGGTTTCCCACTTTTGTTTCCCATTTTTAAAGCAGTGTTTTAAAACCCGGGTTTTTAGTCGACCCGGAAAATTGTTATTTTCTGGTCGGACCGGTCGGATCGGTTGGGCCGGAAGGTCGGACCGGATTTAATAATAGTATACAATAGTAATATTTAGTGAAATTTTTTATTTTTTTATAATTAAAAATATAATTATTAATTATATCATGTATAATAATTATAATTCATAGAGTAATAAAGGGTGATGACATATCGATTATCTTGTTATTCTTGGAATACACATCAATATAATAATTATATAATCCATAGAGTAATAAATGGTGATGACACATCAATCAAAGATTCACTTATTACCCTTATTATTCTTGAAATACACAATCAGTAAACATTTCATAAATATAAATGATTAAATGTACATAAAATAGAGGAAGAAAAAAAAAATGAAACCCGGCTCAATGTGCCTTTCCGGGTCCCGGTCCGACCGGCCGGGTCAACCGGGTCGTTGACTAGTCAACTTTTTGAAAAAACCGGTTTTAAATGGCCCGAAAATCCTTAAAAATGCGGTCCGACCGGACCGGTCGAACCGGGTCTTAAAACATTGGTTTAAAGAGAAGAGAGACGGAGAGAAGGGCATTTTTGGTCATTTCACACTAACCTAACGGTCGTTCTGTTAATTTTAACGGAAAAGAGTGGACATCTGTGATAGGTAACCGGTTACCTTATCTATTGGTCACCTTATACACACAATGGTCAGAATTAAAAGATACATATATACAATGACGGTCAAGATAGTTGTGTACACACTAAAGAAGTCAACGCATAGTTATATGCATTTACAAACACTTAACCCTTTTTTAATTCTATATTAATCTTTTCAAGTGAATTTATTTCTACTTGATGAATTAAAGATAGAAACATAACAGATTGATTTGGATAATATTTTAATAAATGGATAAATTTATTTTTATACGTAAGTGGGTAATTGATTAAAAAATTCATTTTTAATAAGTTAGGGATCTTATTTTAAAATTTACTAAAATTAAATGACTTAATTGATAAAATACAACTTAATTAAAATGATGACATCATAAATGTGTTTTTTTATATATAAATTATATTAAAATAAAATAATAATATTACACTTTACCCCCGATAAATCAAGCCATTTTTAAATAAAATTCCAAACCATATCCAACCGAAAATTATAATTTTTATTTATAATAAGATTACATCATAGATTTTAAAATTCTACAAAAACTCAAACATTTTATATTTATTTCAAAATATTCAACGACATACCATATTTTACCAAAAAGATATGGCACCTATATCTTAAATATAATAGGTAACATATAATTTTAATTATAATGAATTAGTTAATATTAAATTGATTATTATAACCCGTAAATTTGTAAACCTCTACTTAAATGTTTTTGACATTGCTTGGATTTGTGGTTTGTGTATATATGCTTTTTGTGTGTGATCTTTCTTCATTAGTA
Source organism: Helichrysum umbraculigerum (assembly GCA_949592205.1). Taxonomy (NCBI): domain Eukaryota; kingdom Viridiplantae; phylum Streptophyta; class Magnoliopsida; order Asterales; family Asteraceae; genus Helichrysum; species Helichrysum umbraculigerum. The sequence continues at coordinate 101,422,685 of CATIUR010000004.1, read as the reverse complement.
GGTCAAATCGTCTTATGGTTTATCTGTAATGGGAATTTGGAGTGTGAGTTGATTGTCCTTTAGTTGCCACAAAAAAATCTATTCATTCCAAACCGTTATTGCTACTAGATAAGTTTAGCAAAATGGATGCATATCTTTCAAATTAGTGTTTTTCAATTTGATCCGATTATCTAGATTTGATTAAAATAATCATACTCCCCCCCCCCCCCCCCCCCCCCCCCCCCCTCTTTAAATTAAAGAGTAAATATTATTAAATGTATTAATAAAAAAATTGGGCTATAATATTATTAAATAAAGTAAAATAACACAAATAAAAACTCACACAACTTCCACGGCATATTCTCAATAACGAATATTTTCATAAATAATAGCAACATGAATACTATCTAAAATAAAAATGTATTCCATTCTGATGCACACCCAGCGGTCGATTCAGGAATCACTTCCTGTCGTTACAGACCTTTTTGCTAGGTGCGGCATTAGTGGGTAGTTATAAATTTATATTTTGTCGGGGTCCTAAACCTCCGTACAACCTATTGTTATTAGGTATGAATACCTGATACTAGTATTTAGAAAGGATGATCCAGGGTCATTCCTCGCGACGACAGAATTGAAACAGAGCTAGCTTTGATAACTTAGTAATCAAGCTAGGGTTCTGGATAAGTGGATAGGTGATTGTTTTTGGGTTTTTATCTAATTAAAACTACTTATACTAATAAAGCATAAAAGTAAAGGGAAACTAGCATACATGTAACACTTAAAGATAACAAAGACGTGGTTCACCATGATTTAGGATAGCCTATAGTTGGGGTGATGATTATTGGGGACACATTCAGCTAATAGACTGATAAACTTAGTTGTAAACACTAGGACCCTACTTATTTAGTTCCGGTTCTAAATACATATGTCACTGAGTACCTAGGCCATCATGATTCTGATCAGATCAGGCTGTTGTCAAACCCCCCACACTTGTCTTGATAAAGACTAAGTAACCCTCTATATGTATCCGGGGTGCTGGCATAAGGCAACAGACCGCAATTTATCTACTAACCTTTCTTAACCCTTAAGTCTATTTGTTATTATCTAACTGTGTACCGGTTATTGACTTTTGTTATTCTAAACTATCGGTTATGTAGAGTTAAACATGTTTGAGCATCTTGGACTATAGATAAGTATTTGCCCTCTTGACAGAACTATGTGTTTATCTAATTCAAGCATATGATCTACCGTCATAAACATAGACCCTCCTTTACATTCAGGCGTTCATCCCTAGTAATAATCATGGTGTATGGGGCAGTTAGGCATTTCCACAGCTTTTAGAAACCCTAGATGTAAGTAACACCAGGTCAAAAAGTCAATTTTCGCGCCAGAATTAAACTTTGAATAATTGTATTTTTATAAACAATTATAACCAAGTTACATTTTTTGTAACTCAAGTGAAATATTTTTATTCTTATTTAAAATATTTTACGAAAAGCATAAACAAAAATTTTGAAATTTAAAATATTAACTTTATATTACGATCGGGTACAAAACACGGATATTTTGTACTGCAAATTGGGAGACAGTGTCCCCCACCAAACACAAAAATCGGCCATCTCTTTTTCCCCTCCCCATTTTTATGTTTTCTTTCCCCATTTCACACTCTCTATCTCATCTCTTTCTCTCTAATCCATTTTCATCAAACAACAACAATAACAACTAACAATAACAACAACATCACAATAACAACAACAACATTATAACATCATCATCATCGATTATCATCTTCAACATCATCAAGTTCATCATCATCTTCATCATTGTGTTCATCACCATCATCACTCGATCTCCACTTTTGGTAAGAAACCGCTCCGTTTTCTTTGTTATTTCATGTTTACATCATCTATATTATCATCTACTAGCCTTGTACAACCGGATTTAGCTCGAAAATAGGTTAGATCTTGATTTTGGGTATAAAATCGTCGAACAGTTCGTGATGTCGCAGGGACCAAAAACAGTGCTGCGACGTCGCAGCCAACGTCGCAGCTCAACGTCGCAACTACCATGACGTCGCCTGGTGCGACGTCAGTCATAACGTCGTATGCAATTGCGAACATCGCATATAGCGACGTCGACCCTTACGTCGCACTAGACCCTGACGTCGAATATAGCGACGTAGACTACAACGTCGCAGTACAATCGCACTGCGACATAAGCCCCAACGTCGCACCCAACGTCGCAAGTCACAGAACCTTAAAAATCTATGATTTTCACTAAGTGTCGGAACCAGATTTTACCACTTACTTTTACCTCGAAATTGGATTTCGGATGCGTTTTCATTAAAGCAATGCAGTAGAAATAAAAATTTTCCAAGCTGACTTGGCAGCTCGACCCCAACCAGGGGCTCTGCCCCTTGGACCCCGCCAGGGGTTGCCACCCCTTGGACCCCGCTATCAGGGGCGCTGCCCCCGAACCCCCGTACACGGTCTTTAAAACCAAGCGACAAACAAACATTCGAACGACTTACTTGGTCAGACTATTTGATCTCGTACTTATATAACCTCACGTGTTTAGGACACTAGGAGGTTACCTATCGGATGACGCGTGTATCATCGTATCGCTAACAACTCACAGGTGAGTTTCATAGCCCCACTCTTTCAACTGTTTTACTGTTTTCGGGGTGAAACACATGCACAACAACTGTTTTCGAATTATATTAATAAACTTTTATAATTCACACTTACTTATATTACTGTTATGTAATACAAATGTGTAATACTTAGGAATTACACCCATCATATTGTTTTGGAACAACATCAATACTTAACCTAGATAGGTTACAAACATACACTGCTAGATTGTTGGAAAACAATTACCGTTATATAACTTGCTTAAGTTACAATTATACAGTGACCATATTGTCACGGGACAATACCATCAAATACATTAGAACCGGTTAGTTCTACCTTCATTGGACAACAACTAGACTTCAACAGGATTAGTCTTCCTTTTAGGAAATTAAGACTGCTGATACAATTTATGATCATCAGAACGGGAAGTGTACTTAAGTGAACCATTCCCCCAAGATCTCATTATACTTGCTAGGCTTAAGGCTAGGAGTATACAATAGTATCATATGTTAGTATAGATTCCTTATACTAATACAAAACAACTAGGCGATGATTAGTCATACCTAGGCATATTGCGATACAACGAATAGTTAGGTATTGTATATACATACTTAGCTACGATAAATCGACATCATGTGTTACATGATACCTTATTAAATGTGTTTGTTGATTTGACTCATATATATATATATATATATATATATATATATATATATATATATATATATATATATATATATCTACAAACTCATACGACATCTTGAGCACTTGGTGCTATCTACATTATTACTTATGTATATTAGTATACATACAATCATGCGAACACAACTACTCAAGTCGGACTCGTCGTAGTACGGTCGGCTCAATCAATCAAGTCGGGCATGTCGTAGTACTGCTGACTCTCATACGTTGCTTGCGAGCAATGCGATCGATGCCTGTTTAGGCACAAAACGATGCCACGGTATTGCAGTGGGCACCAAACGATGCCACGGTAAAGTGGGCACAAAACGATGCCACGGTATTGCAGTGGGCACAAGTACAAAACAAATCGGTGGATGGGCGGGCTTATGCTCGTGATCCACACACATTCACGGATGGGCGAGCTTATGCTCGTGATCCGCAATAAGTTAACGGATCGGTGAGATTATCACGCGAGGCCGTTAGCTCAATCATGTCCGGGTTAGCTTACACTAACTGGGTAAACGGGCACACTAAAATCATTTTCAATCATGTCCGGGTTAGCTTACGCTAACTGGTCAAACGGACAAACTAAAATATTTTCAATCATAGATCTGCGGGTCTACAATCCATTGTTGCTGGATGCAATACACTATATATATTCAATCATAGTTCTGCGGAACTACAAATACTTGTTATCATATGACGTTGTCATACAATTACTAGATAGTTATTAGGCATGTATTACCTCACGTTGATAGATTTATTTAATACCGGATAGGTATCCAGGCACGGAGTGTCTCCATACTTATGTACTTAGGTACACTACTAAATCACTTAGGTATGAGATACCTCAATAGACGTATACACATTGGTGTTACACACTTCAATACATTACATATTAAAATCGTGGATTTTGATACAATCATTTTCAAAACATATAAGGTTTTATACTTTATGTTTCAACTAATAATCCTATGAACTCACCAGCTTTATAGCTGACTCGTTTTAGCATGTGTTCTCAGGTGCCCAGCAGGATTAGGATTGCTACAAGATTATGCTAGCTCGAGTCGCATATTTTCAAACAACGGGATTTCTCTGCATGACTTTTGTATTACGAATTATGTATTGAAATTATTTTGCGAAATCACAACTTGTATACATTTTATTTTGGGTAATGTAATAACTATTTTCGAACGTCTCATTTAGAGTCGTTCATTATGTATCTTATGCTGTGATATTTGATTTGGTAACACCCGACCCGACCGCTTCCGCAACCCGAAATTGAGGGTGTTACAGATTGGTATCAGAGCCTAAGGTTATAGTGAACTAGGTTGCATTTAGTGGGCCTAGACTATGACCGTTAGGCAGTATTCCTAATTTGGTATAACTGGTTCAGGGATTACATCATACGAGTTTAATTTAACATAGCGTAGCTAACTATGTACAATTAAACAAAGATGATGCAAGATCTGAAAGGGGATATATTGGAGAAGGAATGCACTAGTTGACTCTGATTGTTATGTGCTAGACACCCTAGGCTATTATATGTACTGTAGGTATGTATGAATAGGCCTTACATGTGTACTAATTCTACGTATCTATATATATACTGAGTATATACAACCCAATTCCGCTGTACCATCATATACACGCGAAGAGGCACATCGCCGTCTTCCTCACCATCACGACTCGACACTTTCTCCATATGTACGCATAGGAGAATATCATGCTCATTACTAAACCTCAGAATGGAGGTATAAACGTTATCTATTGGGATGGAAACCCACACATGCTAAACGTCCACGAAATTTAAAACAAACTGACAACTTTTCAATCTTGACTATAAGGGTTACCATTAGATTAGCAATGACTAAGTCCACAAAAATTATCAAAAATCACAATTTGATCATTTAGATCAATCAACTCAATACCTTAGTGCCTTGGCACTTATATTCTAGCCTTTGTGCTACATTTGGGAAATCACATTACTTCAACGCATATTCGGCCTTAGGGCTACAGTCGAACAACTCATTGCACGTGGTGTCACATGGTGCTTCGGGCACAACACACAGCACGTGGTGCTGCAACTACACAGTATGTTTATACTGCATTTGGCACATTGGTGTTACACTCACAGTACATGGGTACTGCAATTACGGTGCCGCGGGCACTTCATTACGGCACGTGGTGCTGCATTTCATAGTACTTCGGTACTACAATCATAATACATTGGTATTTCAATTACTGTGCTGATAACACTGCATTACAGTACGTTGTTACTACACTCCGGTGCTTTAGGCACTGCGTTTCAGCACTGGGTGCTACTCTCAATATGCATGTAGACTTGTTATAGTTACATGTACAATTTATATGTACATATACACTTACTTAACTGGGCACGAGGTGCCACACCTGACTTTTACTACGCACGTATACTTGTATAGTTACGTGTACACCATATATGTATATATGACTACTCTACTGGACACGAGGTGTCCCACTCGATTACTTTGCGTATGAACACTCGCTATAGGCACTTGTACACTTATACGCATACGCGATTACCTTACTGGGCACGAAGTGCCACACCACGACTACTCAGGCATGTGATGCCTCATTCGATGAATACACTCTAATTTATTGGGATTACATCTATAGTACTTTAGTACTACATTATAGTCTGATAGACTACGACAATACCATAGTTCTGGTCGAACTACATATAATACACAACTAGGTCATTAGTACGACTACACATTTAAAATTCCACAGTCCAAGGACTTTCATACAGACACCTTAAGTGGTTTCTGGATCATTATCACTTTTATATCCGTGGGCAACGTTGTAATACCGATTTACGTATACAACTACAATAATCAAAATCTTTGAATAAAGATCTCACACTTTGTCGTTTCACTCTTATTTAAGAATCATGCAGCCTAAACAACAAACCTTCACCCAAGCTGAACGTGACCAGTTCGCGGATCAAAGGGTAGCTGAGGCTCTAACTACTCGGAACCAAGCAAAGCCCTGCACCTTTAGGGACTTCCTGAGGTGCGAGCCACCAAACTTCATCGGAACTGAAGGGGCTGTCGGATTAATCCGATGGATCGAGAAAATGGAATCAATATTCCACATTTGCAACTGCCTCGACGACTGCAAAGTCATGTACGCCACATACACCCTCAATGATACTGCCCATACCTGGTGGAATTTCTACGCCCAAACTGTAGGAATCGACACTGCTCACAAACTTCCTTGGAAGGAACTGAAACGAATCATGAGAGATGAGTATTGTCCCTGTGAGGAACTACACAAACTCGAGGATAAACTATGGCACCTCACCGTAAAAGACAACGACATTATGACATACACCAATCGTTTTCACCAACTGGCACTTCTCTGCCCAACCATGGTGAACCCTGAACCCCAACGAATCGAAAGGTACATCAGAGGACTCCCGATACAAATTGAGGGAATGGTCACAGCCTCCAAACCTGTCACTATTGACGATGCTGTTCGCATGGCCCACAAACTCATGGCACAGGTGGTTCGACGCGGAACACCTTCAACTGAAAATTTTCAAGAAAAAGGAAATGGAAATTCCAGCTCTAGTCAAAACCCAACGAATCAACCCGAACTCTTAAGGTCCTACGCCGCCGAACCTAAAGAAAAACGAGGCTATGCGGGGAGCAAACCATTTTGTCACGGCTGTAAACGTCATCATGATGGTACATGTGGTTTGCCCTGTGAAAGATGCCAGCGATTTGGACACAAGATCTGGGATTGCAAAGTTCCTGTCAATCCCGACTCACAAAGGATATGCTTCAAATGCAAAGAACCATGGCATTACAAGAAGAATTGCCCAAAGAAACGCAAAATCCACCTGATCGGCTCGGAATGAGTCGAGCAAATCTTCGATAATAATGTAAGCACATCCTTCCTCGAAAACATAACCCTCCGATTTTGGTTTACAATAAATGTGTACTTTTTACTCCCCGAAACCGCTTTTATCGACTTAATGCCGAGTGCGTCATAGGGCTAGTTGACCTAGGCCACGTAAAACTCGAAGTTTGCTTTCAGCAGACTGATTGACTGAACGTTCACCAATCGCATAGTCCCGATAGAACTACTCTCTAAACGGTCACCGTGTGACAACTACCTAGTCCCGAATAGACTACCATGTAAACGGTTACCTAGTAACCACGACTTAATCATATCTTGAACAAATAAAATAGTCGGTAATCTGACTATAACGATAAACTGCGACACAGTCATGGATTGACTGCTTTTCAAACCCGTAATAGATATAGTATGTCTACAAACTATTCGACAAACCTCTCGTATGTACATTTCTCCCCACACCCCACGCGATCACGGCCTCACACGAAATTTCGGGACGAAATTTTCATAACAGGGGGAGAATGTAACACCCGGTCAAAAAGTCAATTTTCGCGCCAGAATTAAACTTTGAATAATTGTATTTTTATAAACAATTATAACCAAGTTACATTTTTTATAACTCAAGTGAAATATTTTTATTCTTATTTAAAATATTTTACAAAAAGCATAAACAAAAATTTTGAAATTTAAAATATTAAATTTATATTACGATCGGGTACAAAACACGGGTATTTTGTACTGCAAATTGGGAGACGGTGTCCCCCACCAAACACAAAAACCGGCCATCTCTTTTTCCCCTCCCCATTTTTATGTTTTCTTTCCCCATTTCACACACTCTCTATCTCATCTATTTCTCTCTAATCCATTTTCATCAAACAACAACAATAACAACAACATCACAATAACAACAACAACATTATAACATCATCATCATCATCGATTATCATCTTCAACATCATCAAGTTCATCATCATCTTTATCATTGTGTTCATCACCATCATCACTCGATCTCCACTTTTGGTAAGAAACCGCTCCGTTTTCTTTGTTATTTCATGTTTACATCATCTATATTATCATCTACTAGCCTTGTACAACCGGATTTTAGCTCGAAAATAGGTTAGATCTTGATTTTCGGTATAAAATCGTCGAACAGTTCGTGATGTCGCAGGGACCAAAAATAGTGCTGCGACGTCGCAGCCAACGTCGCAGCTCAACGTCGCAACTACCATGACGTCGCCTGGTGCGACGTCAGTCACAACGTCGCATGAAATTGCGAACGTCGCATATAGCGACGTCGACCCTTACGTCGCACTAGACCCTGACGTCGCATATAGCGACGTAGACTACAACGTCGCAGTACAATCGCACGGCGACAGAAGCTCCAATGTCGCACCCAACGTCGCAGGTCACAGAACCTTAAAAATCTATGATTTTCACTAAGTGTCGGAACCAGATTTTACCACTTACTTTTACCTCGAAATTGGATTTCGGATGCGTTTTCATTAAAGCAATGTAGTAGAAATAAAAAATTTTCAAGCTGACTTGGCAGCTCGACCCCGCCAGGGGTTGCCAACCTTGGACCCCGCTATCAGGGTCGCTGCCCCCGAACCCCCGTACACGGTCTTTAAAACCAAGCGACAAACAAACATTCGAACGACTTACTTGGTCAGACTATTTGATCTCGTACTTATATAACCTCACGTGTTTATGACACTAGGAGGTTACCTATCGGACGAAGCGCGTATCATCGTATCGCTAACAACTCACAGGTGAGTTTCATAGCCCCACTCTTTCAACTGTTTTACTGTTTTCGGGGTGAAACACATGCACAACAACTGTTTTCGAATTATATTAATAAACTTTTATAATTCACACTTACTTATATTACTGTTATGTAATACAAATGTGTAATACTTAAGAATTACACCCATCATATTGTCTTGGAACAACATCAATACTTAACCTAGATAGGTTACAAACATACACTGCTAGATTGTTGGAAAACAATTACCGTTATATAACTTGCTTAAGTTACAATTATACAGTGACCATATTGTCACGGGACAATACCATCAAATACATTAGAACCGGTTAGTTCTACATTCACTGGACAACAACTAGACTTCAACAGGATTAGTCTTCCTTTTAGGAAATTAAGACTGCTGATACAATTTATGATCATCAGAACGGGAAGTGTACTTAAGTGAACCATTCCCCCAAGATCTCATTATACTTGCTAGGCTTAAGGTTAGGAGTATACAATAGTATCATATGTTAGTATAGATTCCTTATACTAATACAAAATAACTAGGCGATGATTAGTCATACCTAGGCATATTGCGATACAACGAATAGTTAGGTATTGTATATACATACTTAGCTACGATAAATCGACATCATGTGTTACATGATACCTTATTAAATGTGTTTGTTGATTTGACTCATATATATATATATATATATATATATATATATATATATATATATATATATATATATATATATATATATATATATATATATGTATATATATATGTATATATATATATCTACAAACTCATACGACATCTTGAGCACTTGGTGCTATCTACATTATTACTTATGTATATTAGTATACATACAATCATGCGAACACAACTACTCAAGTCGGACTCGTCGTAGTACGGTCGGCTCAATCAATCAAGTCAGGCATGTCGTAGTACTGCTGACTCTCATACGTTGCTTGCGAGCAATGCGATCGATGCCTGTTTAGGCACAAAACGATGCCACGGTATTGCAGTGGGCACCAAACGATGCCACGGTAAAGTGGGCACAAAACGATGCCACGGTATTGCAGTGGGCACAAGTACAAAACAAATCGATGGATGGGCGGGCTTATGCTCGTGATCCACACACATTCACGGATGGGCGAGCTTATGCTCGTGATCCGCAATAAGTTAACGGATCGGTGAGATTATCACGCGAGGCCGTTAGCTCAATCATGTCCGGGTTAGCTTACACTAACTGGGTAAACGGGCACACTAAAATCATTTTCAATCATGTCCGGGTTAGCTTACGCTAACTGGTCAAACGGACAAACTAAAATATTTTCAATCATAGATCTGCGGGTCTACAATCCATTGTTGCTGGATGCAACACACTATATATATTCAATCATAGTTCTGCGGAACTACAAATACTTGTTATCATATGACGTAGTCATACAATTACTAGATAGTTATTAGGCATGTATTACCTCACGTTGATAGATTTATTTAATACCGGATAGGTATCCAGGCACGGAGTGTCTCAATACTTATGTACTTAGGTACACTACTAAATCACTTAGGTATGAGATACCTCAATAGACGTATACACATTGGTGTTACACACTTCAATACATTACATATTAAAATCGTGGATTTTGATACAATCATTTTCAAAACATATAAGGTTTTATACTTTATGTTTCAACTAATAATCCTATGAACTCACCAGCTTTATAGCTGACTCGTTTTAGCATGTGTTCTCAGGTGCCCAGCAGGATTAGGATTGCTACAAGATTATGCTAACTCGAGTCGCATATTTTCAAACAACGGGATTTCTCTGCATAACTTTTGTATTACGAATTATGTATTGAAATTATTTTGCTAACTCACAACTTGTATACATTTTATTTTGGGAAATGTAATAACTATTTTCAAACGTCTCATTTAGAGTCGTTCATTATGTATCTTATGCTGTGATATTTGATTTGGTAACACCCGACCCGACCGCTTCTGCAACCCGAAATTTGAGGGTGTTACAATGTAACACCCCAGTTTTCAAGGTATTACTTTAGTAAATAAAAATAAGTTGTAATACCTCAGTTTTAAAGTATTATTTAGTGTACAATAATATATACATCTTTTTAATTGTAGATCTTTTAATAATAAGTTATAATAGAAAGCGTAAATAATTGTTCAGTTCCAGACTGTGTAGTATAGTAAAAATTTAAAAGATATGGACACTGATACGTGTCTTCTCCCTAACTCCTCAAAAACATTCCAGACACTTATCAGAAACTAAGAAAAATCGCAGGAAAAAGTTCATCACCTCAAATCATCAAATAATTCTTCAATAGAAGCTCTAAAGGATTATTCTTCCACCTTTGTATCATCTCTAATCTCTTGTAAGTAGTTTTCTTTCTTTAAGAACTCTAGAAATTGGGTTTCAAGGGTTTTAGTTAATTTGTATGATTAAATCCGAAATTAGGGCTTGTAGATGAATAATTAGTGTTAGTTTAGTATATAAATAATGATTAGAAGCTTAATTTCATGATTTAAAAGTGAAATTAGTAAATATCAAGTGGGGGAGGAAGAAATAAATGATTAATAAATGAAAGTTGTGATTAGTTATTGATTATGTGTTATGTATATATGTATTAGGTGCTAAAGAAGAATTATCATTGTTTGGTCATCTTATTACAAGTTGTGCTACAAATCAAGGTGAGTTTATGAATTAATTAGATTATAACTATGTAACTAGTTGTGATTAGTGTGTTCTTATGACATGATTATGATGAAAGTTAATGAATAGAATGGTTAATGAGCATTAGCCATGATTTGATTAGAATAGCTAACCAAGGTTAGCTAAACTTTGATTAGTAGCTAACTTATGTTCGCCAATTATTTGATTAGACTAGCTAATTGATATTAGCTAGATGAATGATTAGATATGTGCATATATGATTAGAATTGTGAAAGTGGAGTTGCAAGAAAAAGGGAAGTAGTTTCTTTACTTTGCTTATTATTTGGTTTATTTAATAATGCATTGTATTGATAAATTTTCATATTCTCACTAAGCAATTTGCTTAATTAGTATAGTTATGTTGTAGGTACAAGCGGAAGTGGTAAAGGAAAGGAAGTGAATAAAGACTAGAGGTGGAGTTGCTTGCTTGTTGTAAGTTGAACAAGCTTTTCTCTTTGACTAGTCGTAATGATTTCCACTTGTTTAAGTCGCCCAACAAATCATTTTGAAGTTGTGTCAATAGTTAATATGTATGTTGAAAGTTGAAAGTGAGTAAAAGCTATGTTGTTGGGTTATGTAAAGAACAAGTATGTAAATTAGACAAGAATGGATCTTTTGGTAGAAGTTATTAATAACATGTATGTAGTGACTTTGAAATGGTCAAAAGATGTATGAAATGATAGTAGATGGATCATTCATGTTGAATTGATCTTAATTGGGAAAATGGGTCAAAAAGTGATCAAATGGGTCATTTTGTTAAGAAAACTAGTCAAAAAGGTTTTGTGGTAATATGGGTCGAAATGACCCATATGAGTATTTAGTTGTAAGAAATGTGATTTTCTTAAGTTAAAATCATTAGTTGAAAGGTTAGTCAAAAATGTATTTGTAAATGTTTGGGTAAGAAAGATACATGGCCTTTGTGCTGTTGAAAATTTATCTTAACCAAGGGCCTAATCTTAGACAGTTACCTAAGTGTTGATTTAAAGGTCCATATTGTAGATTTTCAACTCCATATGGCTGATTACTTGAACTATATTGCAGATTTTCATTTTTGTCTTTTGTAAGGGCCTAACCTCGGACAAAAAGCTGGGTGCTGATTTTAAAGGCCATATTGCAGATTTTTGACCTCATATGGTTGATTTTGTGAATCATATCGTAGATTTTATTATGTCTAGTATAAGGGCCTTCATCCAGTCAAAAGTCTTGTCGATGATTTAAAAGCCTTAGTGATGATTTGATCGAATCGTAATTTATTATGGGACACTAAAAAAAAAAGTTTATGGGCGTTTCAAGTTGGTATCAAAGAGATGGTTTAAGAGATTTAAGCAATCCACAGTAGGATTGCCTAAACTTAAACCACATAGAAATGCGTAGTAGCAAGTTATTGTTATGTTTTATTAGCAGTATTCACATGTGATTAGTAGATTGCGATTAGAGTAAGGATGATTGCTTTGATTTTAAATATGTTTAAGAATTTTGAATAGAAATGTGTTATTAGTTTAATATAACTACGTCTGGCCAACGGGGTTATATTTTACTAGAACATGCGGGAGATTCAAGGTTGTTGAATATATGAGGATGAAGGCAATCATCATTTTAATAGTTGAAATAGAGATTTATTATATTATTATAAATAATAATATTAATTGTGTTATTATTGTTTAGTAAATGGAATCTACACCAAATAAAGATGTTGAGGGTACAAATGTACATTCTTCCTCTCAAGAGGAGAATGTTTCAGGAAGAGTTCTAGATCCTGAGGACCGGATGCTATTAGATGATGTGATTGGGCAAGCCCTACAAGAATTCGCTTCCAAGGTATATACACGAATGGAGCAAATAATTAGTACTCGATTAGTAGAATTTGAACAAAAGCATCCTGTCTTAGCCAACCCTCAGATAAATAGTGAAATGTTAAATGCTCAGCATCAGATAAATAAAGAGAAAGAACGGTTTGAATACAAAAATTTTGCAAACTGTAGTCCTCCAGAATTTCATGGTGAAAGGGACCCGATTAGTAGCCATAGGTGGATTAGTAAGATAGAAGAAACTTTTCTACTCTGTGACTGTCCAGAAAGGCTACGAGTATTATTTGCTGCCCATCAGTTGAAAGATAGTGCTCAGGATTGGTGGGGTACTCAGGTTAAAACTCATGGTGCAGAAGATGCTGCAAAATTTTCTTGGAGCATGTTTAAAGAAAAATTTATAGCTTAATTCGCTCCAATGGCGGAAGTAGAAAGATTGAAAGGAGAGTTTTTAGCAATAAACCAAGGGAAAATGTCGGTAACTGAGTATACTAACATGTTTTATGATAAGTCTCAGTTTTGTCCAGAATATACCTCGAATCAGGGGTTAATGAAGGATCATTGTTACCGGCATCTGAATATTGACATCAAAGAAGCTGTTGACCCGACTATCTATGATTCCATTCCAAGGATGATGAATAAAGGGTTAACACGAGAGAAGGAGTTGCAAGCAAAAGCCGAGGATAGAGCTAGTAAGAGAAAAGCTGAACAATCTTCTTCCCAATCACAGCAAACCAAGAAATTTAAATCTTTTGGAAAACAACAGTCACCACAATCACAACAACAGAAATTTCAATCTCAATAATCAAACCGTCAGTCTCAAGCTCCAACTCGGGAATTTCCCAAATGTAATAACTGTGGTAGGAAGCATCCAGGAGAATGTCAGTTAGGGAGTACAGCTTGTTACAAATGTCGTCAGCAAGGGCATATCACTGCTAATTGCCCTAATCCGTACAGAATGTGCTTTTATTGCTATAAGGATGACCACCTACAAGCTAACTGTCCTGTTAGATTGGAAGATATGAAAAGAAATGAACAGAAGAAATAAGCTGAAAAGAAAAGAGAAACCGGTGGACAGAGAGCAAAAGGTCGTTCCTTTCAGATTACTGCAGAAGAGGCAAAGGAGTCACATGACGTGGTGACATGTACCTTCATAATTAACACCATACCTGCCTATGTTTTATTTGATTCTGGAGCCACAAAGTCCTTTGTATCACTTTCGTTTTGTGAAAAGTTGAACACTCCTAGTGTTAAATTAGAACACCCTTTAGAGGTTGAAATTGGAGATAGCAAATTAGTTATTGTTAGTGATGTGTATAGAGGGTGTACCATTGAAATATGAGGTGAAATGTTTAAAATAGACTTGATTCCCACGCAAATGGGAGAATTTCATGTTGTAATAGGAATGGGCTGGATGGGAAGGAATAGGGGTTTAATAAACTGTCATGAAAAAGTAGTTCTCCTTAAAGCACCTAGCGGAAAGGAAATTACTGTTTACGGCGAACGTTCTAGTAGATCTATTCCTGTTTGCACTTTTGCTCGAGCTAAAAGATTGTTGTCACACGGGTGTCAAGCCTTTTTGGCGCACGTGGTTGATAATTCTAAAGCTGTACCAGAACCTTCTAGTATTCCAGTTGTGAAAGAATTTCCCGAGGTATTTCCTGACGAACTTCCAGGTATTCCACCCGATAGACAAGTGGAATTTCGAATTGATCTTATTCCTGGGGCAATTCCAATCGCCAAAACTCCTTAACGATTGGCTCCAACTGAAATGCAAGAAATGATGAAACAATTACAAGAGCTTTTAGATAAAGGGTTCATCCGTCCTAGTAGTTCACCCTGGGAGCTCCAGTCCTATTTGTAAAGAAGAAAGATGGCTCTTTAAGAATGTGTATAGACTACCGAGAACTAAATAAAGTGACCATTAAGAATAGATATCCCTTACCTCGAATAGATGACTTATTTGATCAGTTACAGGGTGCCAGTTTCTTTTCAAAAATTGATCTTCGTTCTGGTTACCATCAATTAAAAGTAAGGGAAGAAGATATTTCAAAGACTGCATTTCGTACTCGTTATGGTCACTTTGACGTCACAGTCATGCCATTTGGCTTAACCAATGCTCCAGCTGCATTCATGGACTTGATGAACAGAGTTTGTCGGCCCATGCTTGATATTTTTGTTATAGTTTTCATCGATGATATTCTCATCTATTCTAAAAGTGAAACTGAGCATGCAGCACATCTCAGGCAAGTTGTAGAGACACTTCGGCGTGAAAGATTATTTGCCAAATTCTCTAAATGTGAATTTTGGTTACGAGAAGTCCAATTCCTTGGACACGTGATCAATATTCATGGTATTCAAGTTGATCCTTCCAAGATAGCAGCAGTAATGAAGTGGGATCCTCCTTCGAGCCCCACTAAGGTCAGGAGTTTTCTTGGCCTAGCTGGCTATTATCGTCGTTTTATTCAAGACTTTTCAAAGATTGCTACTCCTTTGACTCAGTTGACTAGAAAAAGTGTTCAGTGGAAGTGGGGGGAAGAACAGTTTAACGCATTTCAGACGTTGAAAGAAAAGCTTAGTCAAGCTCCTATTCTTGTTTTACCCGAGGGTAACAAGGATATGGTAGTTTATTTTGATGCTTCAAAAGTTGGATTAGGCTTTGTTTTTATGCAGCGTGGGAAAGTCATTGCTTATGCTTCGCGCCAATTAAAATCACACGAGCAGAACTATCCCACTCATGATCTTGAATTAGCAGTTGTGGTCTTTGCCCTTAAAAATTGGCGCCATTATCTATATGGTGTTAAGTTTACCATTTATACAGACCACAAGAGTCTCAAATATTTCTTTGATCAGCGAGATTTGAATAATCGTCAAAGAAGATGGCTAGATTTAGTCAAGGATTATGACTGCGACATACTTTACCATCCTGGTAATGCTAATGTTGTAGCTGATGCTCTTATTCGAAAAGCTAGTCATTATGTTCTCTCAGTAAAATCTCTTCAAATGACTGTGTTTCCTCAGCTAATTGATTCTATTAAAGCTGCTCAGATTGAAAGTTTAGCATCAAATGACCGTAATAAACAACGTTTAGCGGGTCAACTTTTTGAATTAGTAGATTATTCTAGAGGCTTAAAGACTCGTTATGGTAGAGTCTGGATCCAAAAAACAAGTGAAGTTGCCACCAAGATGTATCGTGATTTAAAGCGTGACTACTGGTGGCCAGGTATGAAACGTGACATAGTCAAACATGTTCAAAATTGTCTCACTTGTCTGCAGGTTAAGGCAGAGCACCAACAACCATACGGTAAACTTCAGCCATTAGATATACCAGTATGGAAATGGGAACACATCACCATGGATTTTGTTACAAAGTTGCCAAAAACCCCCAGGCAACATGACACTATTTGGGTGATCGTGGACCGATTGACAAAGAGTGCTATTTTTCTTCCTATTCGAGAAACTTCTTCTTCAGAAGTGTTAGCTGACTTATATGTTAAAGAAGTTGTTGCTAGGCATGGAGTTCCACTTTCTATAGTTTCAGATCATGATACCCGCTTTACTTCTCGATTCTGGAATAAATTTCAAGAAGATTTGGGAACTCGATTGCATATTAGTACAGCCTTTCATCCTCAAACTGATGGTCAGAGTGAACGTACCATTCAAACTCTTGAGGATATGCTTACAGCGTGTGCCATTGACTTTGGTGGCAGTTGGGATGCTCACCTTCCATTGGTAGAGTTTTCCTATAATGACAGTTATCATTCTTCGATCAAAATGCCACCTTATGAAATGTTATATGGTAGAAAATGTCGTACTCCAATTTGTTGGGGTGAAGTTGGTCAGAGAGAGCTTAGTAGTACAAATATAGTACAGTTGACTACAGAAAAGATTGATCAGATTAGAGAAAGATTAAAGATGGCACAAGATCGACAAAAGTCATATGCAGACAAACGTAGAAGGCCTATTGAGTTTCAAGTAGGTGATAAGGTGATGCTCAAAGTCTCACCTTGGAAAGGAATTATTCGATTTCGAAAGCGAGGAAAGTTAAGTCCAAGGTATATTGGACCTTTTGAAATTATTGACAGAGTTGGAAAAGTTGCATATCGATTGCAATTACCAGAAGAACTTGGCAGTATTCATGACACGTTTAACGTGTCTCAACTCAGGAAGTGTTTAGTCGATGAAGCTTCTTATGTACCACTGACAGAAATAGAAATAAATGAAGAGTTAAGTTATATAGAAGAACCAGTTAAAATCCTTGATCAGAAAGTAAAGCAGCTCAGAAATAAGTCAGTTTCGATAGTTAAGGTTCAGTGGCGACATAGGAAAGGTTCAAAATTTACTTGGGAACCGGAGGAGTGGATGATGATATACTACCCTGCGGTGCACCAAGAATGGTTCGTGAGGACATGTATGGAATAAGTGGGGGAGAGTTGTAACACCCCAGTTTTCAAGGTATTACTTTAGTAAATAAAAATAAGTTGTAATACCTCAGTTTTAAAGTATTATTTAGTGTACAATAATATATACATCTTTTTAATTGTAGATCTTTTAATAATAAGTTATAATAGAAAACGTAAATAATTGTTCAGTTCCAGACTGTGTTGTATAGTAAAAATTTAAAAGATATGGACACTGATACGTGTCTTCTCCCTAACTCCTATAAAACATTCCAGACACTTATAAGAAACTAAGAAAAATCGCAGGAACAAGTTCATCACCTCAAATCATCAAATAAATCTTCAATACAAGCTCTAAAGGATTAATCTTCCACCTTTGTATCATCTCTAATCTCTTGTAAGTAGTTTTCTTTCTTTAAGAACACTAGAAATTGGGTTTCAAGGGTTTTAGTTAATTTGTATGATTAAATCCGAAATTAGGGCTTGTAGATGAATAATTAGTGTTAGTTTAGTATATAAATAATGATTAGAAGCTTAATTTCATGATTTAAAAGTGAAATTAGTAAATATCAAGTGGGGGAGGAAGAAATAAATGATTAATACGGAGTAGTTGAAAGTTGTGATTAGTTATTGATTATGTGTTATGTATATATGTATTAGGTGCTAAAGAAGAATTATCATTGTTTGATCATCTTATTACAAGTTGTGCTACAAATCAAGGTGAGTTTATGAATTAATTAGATTATAACTATGTAACTAGTTATGATTAGTGTGTTCTTATGACATGATTATGATGAAAGTTAATGAATAGAATGGTTAATGAGCATTAGCCATGATTTGATTAGAATAGCTAACCAAGGTTAGCTAAACTTTGATTAGTAGCTAACTTATGTTAGCCAATTATTTGATTAGACTAGCTAATTGATATTAGCTAGATGAATGATTAGATATGTGCATATATGATTAGAATTGTGAAAGTGGAGTTGCAAGAAAAAGGGAAGTAGTTTCTTTACTTTGCTTATTATTTGGTTTATTTAATAATGCATTGTATTGATAAATTTTTATATTCTCACTAAGCAATTTGTTTAATTAGTATAGTTATGTTGTAGGTACAAGCGGAAGTGGTAAAGGAAAGGAAGTGAATAAAGACTAGAGGTGTATTGTAAGTTGAACAAGCTTTTCTCTTTGACTAGTCGTAATGATTTCCACTTATTTAAGTCGCCCAACAAATCATTTTGAAGTTGTGTCAATAGTTAATATGTATGTTGAAAGTTGAAAGTGAGTAAAAGCGATGTTGTTGGGTTATGTAAAGAACAAGTATGTAAATTAGACAAGAATGGATCTTTTGGTAGAAGTTATTAATAACATGTATGTAGTGACTTTGAAATGGTCAAAAGATGTATGAAATGGTAGTAGATGGATCATTCATGTTGAATTGATCTTAATTGGGAAAATGGGTCAAAAAGTGATCAAATGGGTCATTTTGTTAAGAAAACTAGTCAAAAAGGTTTTGTGGTAATATGGGTCGAAATGACCCATATGAGTATTTAGTTGTAAGAAATGTGATTTTCTTAAGTTGAAATCATTAGTTGAAAGGTTAGTCAAAAATGTATTTGTAAATGTTTGGGTAAGAAAGATACATGGCCTTTGTGCTGTTGAAAATTTGTCTTAACCAAGGGCCTAATCTTAGACAGTTACCTAAGTGTTGATTTAAAGGTCCATATTGCAGATTTTCAACTCCATATGGCTGATTTCTTGAACTATATTGCAGATTTTCATTTTTGTCTTTTGTAAGGGCCTAACCTCTGACAAAAAGCTGAGTGCTGATTTTAAAGGCCATATTGCAGATTTTTGACCTCATATGGTTGATTTTCTGAGTCATATCGCAGATTTTATTATGTCTAGTATAAGGGTCTTCATCCAGTCAAAAGTCTTGTCGATGATTTAAAAGCCTTAGTGATGATTTGATCGAATCGTAATTTATTATGGGACACTAAAAAAAAATTATGGGCGTTTCATTAGATGTACTAACGATGTACCGGGCATTTATGCATTTCCTCAGCTTTCCAGATCTTAGGTGTACTAACCAGGGCCGATCCTGAGCTTTTCGATGCCCCGGGCGAGATAGTCGAAAAACGCCCTCTTCAAATTTTGTGAATAAACAATATTATTTTCTTAGTTTTTATTTTTAACAAGCTTATGGTAACTTATTAATAGAGGGTTTTTAGCTAGTTGCAATTGAGTTTGTTAGTTGTCAGACTAAAAAGTTGAGATAAATGAACGACGTTGTTCCGTAAAGTATGATAGCCCGTCCAATTGTTATAGGCTGTTAAACAATAAATTAAATAACTTATACTCTTCTCGTTTCGGTAAAAGTGTCCACTTTGACTTTGTACACAGTTTTAGGATTATCCACTAACTACATTTTTCACCAATCAAATAATATATCTACTCACTAAAGTCTCTTTTAACTGGTTAAATATGAAAATGGACATTTATTTGGGACAATACAAAATGGTAATTTGGACAATTGTTGTGGGACGGAAAGAGTATATAAATTAATGTTACTCATGTAGTTTTTTAGATGTTGTTTTCTCAAAATAATTTTAGTTCTCATCAAAAGTGTGAATAATTCTCAAAAATAGTATAAGATTATAAATATAGTTTTATGTGAATTTATGATGCGATTTGCATTTCATGGTAAGTATATACAAACATATGCCTAAAAATTTAAAATTAGGGAAAGTTATCACAGCTGAAGTAACAAACTATAAAGTTTAGGGGCTACATTATAACTTTTTAATGAATAGAAGGTGAAAAGTTAAGCATATCAAAACTTTAGGGGTTGCAGAGTTATCTTCCCCAAACTCTACATCTAAATCCCATTTTCAGTTCCTCCACTAAAGTACTGTATGAAAAAAAAATCTATGATCAAATTCAGCCATGTAAATTAACCTACTATATAATAACTTGAATCGAAAACTTGATGCCCCTGTTTGTTTGCTGCCCCGGGCTATCGCCCGGCCCGCCCATAGCCAGGGCCGGCACTGGTACTAACAGTGTACAGGGCAGCGAGCATTTCCACAGCTTTAATTCCTAGACCCAAGTTATAGAAGGGTAACTTCTAGGTATTCCGTGATGAGATAATCCTAGGCATTTCCTTAGCTTCCACGTATTTGTACTCCACCAATGGTGTTTCCAACGCTATACGAAGTACAGTGCCATTTTATGGAGTCTCATAGCTTCATACTGTAACTTAAGATAACTATATCTACGTAGCTAGGGTTTGCAAAGTCCTATAACTAAGGCAACAGTCACGTGAAAGTCTGGAAAGGGTGAAGAGACACTAGATTTATATTCAGGATAAGTTTAGACAGATAACAAAGTATAATAACTCCCAATTATATATATATATAAAGGATTAATGTAACATCATCAATAACTATCTAAATCATGGCAAACATACAAGCAACTACTCACAAAGCATAGCAATAAACATTTCCAACATTAATAAATCACAAACATCAAACAAGAACATTATGACAAATTAATACTAGAAAGGATAGATAATACCGATACGAATTGCGAGCAAAATAACAGCTTGTATGTCTTCGTACAATATCCAAGCATTACAAATACTAGCTTCTACTAATTAAATTACATAGCTAATAGAGAAAAGAAAAGGATTCTCCCCTAGTCTTCCCACTAGTTCCAAGGGTTAAACCCTAGAGAGAGAAACTAAAAGAGAGAGACTAAAGAAATAACCTAGAGAGAGAAACTAGAGAGAGAGAAGTGTGTGAGAGAGAAAGTGAAAGTGGGGAAATGAAATGGATGAAGAATGGTGTGAAATGTAAAGGAGGTGGCCTCTATTTATAGGTGAAGCATCAAATCATACGTACAAACGAAACAGCGCAGCGTACAAGCAAACGAAGCAGCATATGAGGGCAGGGGGGCCATATACGGCCTTCATGGGGCCGTATACAGTGTTATAGGGGCCGTATACGGTGTCTATGGGGCCGTATACGGTTCCCTAGGCCGTATATGGGGTGCAACGGTTTTCGTTCGTTGCTTAAAACGCCCGTATCTCCTTAGTTACACGTCCGTTTGACCTGAATCTTTCTCCCACGATCTCGTAATTCCGTTACGCTTCTAATGGAACCAATTTCATAGAAATTGAATGTGTGTAGCTCAGGCATAACCGGAATAACTTTTGGTGATCAGTAGAAGCCGTATCTCTTCCGTTCTTTATCCGATTTGCATGATTCTTGATTCTACCGTCTCGTTTTTACCTATGACATCATATGAAAAGGTTAGAATGTGTTTCTCATAAAGTAAATAAGGATAGAAGATTTGGTTGTTTATTTGCTCTGTTTTGCTCGTTATTTGGACGCTTTTAGTGATTTTTGTAGCAACATCTATATTTGGAGCACTTTAGTGATTTTTAGTAAATAATGATCATTTTGAAATGGTTTCACTAAAGATTGACCCAAAAAGTGCGGAATATCGTACTTAAAAACATGACTTTTTGCGTCACATCACATTCAAATATTTTCTGGGTTATAACTCTTTATTTCTAACCCTATATATATAATCCATCATTCTTTACGATTTTTCCCGTATTGATATCAATAGATCCAAAAAGATCTTAACCTCTTTCAAAAAATTATTCATCCCAAAAATCAAGTATAATTGAATATCTCTCCGATAAAAAAACAACCGATTATTCAAGATCCTAAAAGTCCAAAAGAATTGGAAGGTATGATGTATGCATTTTTAAATTTAAATTTTTTCATATATGACAATTTCAATCTACAACAATGTATACACTCACATTCAATTGAATATCTATGACAATTTTATTTTTAAAGATCCCAAGAACCCCAAAATTTTAGATGGGATATTAAAACCTTTATAAACGTATTTTTTTCATTGAAATTGTAGTTTACTTATATTGTTTAAACGTTTATTTAAAGATGATTTTTATCATCAAGAATTTGTTGATTGGATTAAATTCAATGTTGTTGAAGGCGCATCTGGTAAAGAAGTTGTTAAAAACGTTACATAAAAGATTACGAACGCATATCAGCTAATTAAAGAACTTCATTTGCTTGATCATGAGATCGATGATGACTACATTGTTGATCTAAATATCTTCAACAACCATTAGAATATTTGAATACTATGTCTAAGGTTTCTACTTGTTATATAAGATAATCTATGTTTAAAAATTACAATTTAATTATAAATAAAATTTGTGTTCACTTTATTTATATATGTTTTTTTTTTCTCTAAGTTTGTAATGATATAAATATTCAAATTTTTCAAAACCGGTGAAAAAATAAATATTTGTAATAAAATTAAATCTAAAAGTTTAACTAAGCCAATATAACTAAGATTGTCATTGTTAAACAAATCTTTTAATTGTAAAAATAATATCTACTTATAAACGTGTATTACATTAATATAAAAAAAATCTTATATTTTGAGTTTGTTACATATTACTTGATAAGAAAAAAAAAACATTATCTTAATTTAAAGTTGATTATATCGATTTAATCACATCTATATTTAACAAAATTAATTAATTGGATTATTTAATATATAAATATATATTGGAATGATCCAGAGGGAAGTGCATTTTTTGGGGGAAGAGGGGAAGCGTTAGTATGCATCAGGAAGCATATTACCTTCACCCATTCAAATCTCGAAAAAAGCAAACCGAAATTTAGTAAATGTTAATCAGAATCAATACTATGAATGTTAAGCTTCCTTGATAAATTCTTTCTTCAAGTTATAGCATCGATTTATGAATATTAGATCCAAATCCGTTAATATGCATCGCGGTGCATATTAGTTAATATGCATTGTGATGCATATTAACAATAAAAATATCTTTCAAATAATGTGAAGTTTTAATATGCATCGCGATACATATTAATTAATATGCATCACACTGCATATTAACAATTTATTAAATAAATATTCATCAATTAATGTTATGACTTAAAAATGAAATTCATTCGTTAAAATATTCTTTATAGCATTGATTTTGATTACTATTTACCAATAAAAATAATTTTTTGTTGACGTTTTGATTGATAATTGTAATATGCTTCTTGATGCATACTAACGTTTCCCTCCTTCCCCCAAAAAGGCACTTCCATATATATATATATATATATATATATATATATATATATATATATATATATATATATATATATATATATATGTAATTGTTTATGACATGTTATGTTAAAATTATTACTTATTGTATTGAATGTTTTGTTACTGAAAATTAAATAAACTTGTATAAATAAATTATCTTTTATCTTTATATGATCATAATTATTTGGCATATGAAGATACATTTTAAACAACAATTGATATACCATTTCATCTTAAAAGTTAAAACTTTTAATTGTAAACTTTAAAAAAGTCAAATGTCGTAGTCCGCGTTGTCAAATCTATTACTACAAAAAATAAATAATAGTAACAGTTGCTTAATAAACGTGCATGTTAAATTCAATTATCAAAGAGTATAACATCTATATTTTCTCTATTTGCAAATTTCTCCATTTACTGTTAACAAAATCATCCTACCAATCCACCTACCCGAATATTTAACCGAAATTATCTAAAGCCCAATGACTCATTCTTACATAATAATGGTTTTAAAGCCTAGCAATTATCCTCTTGAAACAATTAAATGAAAGTATATAAGGAATAAAAATCAAAGAATATGTTTTTGAAAAACTATGGATTCTTTTCAAATTATAATATATTTCCAAAACTGAATACAAAAATAACTAACCAACATGAATATTTTGTTACAATATAAAATATCATATCTTACAATAGGTTTTCAGACAACTCTATTATTATGATATGATTTCTAACAATGAGTTTTATGTAACATAACATTATTATCCTATGATATCTCAACCGATTTACAACTAACAATTCTTAATACTTTATTACTGTTGTAACTAAAATAAAAATGTAAAAAATAATTAAATATCAAAAAAACTATTTTATTTTAAAAGAAAAAATTGCACTAATAAATTATCAAAGTCCGCGTTATCGTGGGTCCTCACATAGTAATAATAATAATAATAATCATAAATTATATATAGGAAACCCAATAATGATGTCATCATCTAACTAAAATTTTTGATCGAACAATTTAGTCCTCTTATTCAACTCAAGTTAAAAGTAAAATCCATTACTTTATAATAATAATAATAATAATAACAATAATAATAATAATAATAATAAACGGCAAATACAATAAGGGTGAACTAAACTATTAATTGTAATTTGATCAAATTTAGAATTGATTAACTTAAAATTTAAAACATTAATCGATATATCATAATTCATAAGTAATAAATAGCAAAAATCATCTTTAAACTATACTTAAATACGGAAAGGACTTTTTATTTATTACTCATTACTCCGTTCGTCTCACTATTCGAATTGAATTTATTACTTATAGGTTAGAGAAGTTAGTATCAAGAGGACAAATGTAGTGTAAAAAGAGATTTTCAGGAGATATAATTAGTACTCAGTATTACAACTTCACTTTTATAATTGTTAACTTCTGTTTTTACCTTTATACTCTTTAACTTCTCTTACATGTTGTAATATACAAATCTACTCTCTACTCACTCAAATTAGTTCTAACGATAGGTTTTATTTACATACTACCTAAAATAATTTATTTTGCAACCTGCATATCATTTTTAATAACTCCATATAAAATGATACAACTTTGTTATATACATTAAAATCGTATTTATAAAAAATAATTACAAATCAACATGTCATGTGTACACACGGGTTTAAGTACTAGTATATATTAATAAAGTTATGTAGTATTTTTGTTCATTATTTACTATTCAAAACCAAATTTTAAGTTTTATGTAATTATTTCAAATACGTGTTAAGAAAGAAAATAAATAATAAGAAGAATCAAGATTCGGATTTTTTAAACGCTTGGTTATCGGTTTGATGGATTTATTTGATCTGTGTTAATGGGTTTTAGAGAAATATGTTAACAGATCACAAAACAAAAAGGGTCTGGGACCATATATGACCAATGGGGCCAAATGGTCCGGGTTCCATGCTTTCATAGTCTCGAAGACCATACGTACAGTACAGACTTTTAATGTAATATTGTTATTATAAATTAAAGATGTATGTATTCACTTGAATGAGACATACAAAAACTCATATGTAATCCCATCTATTATCCCTTGTATACAATTCACCAACTAAACATGCAATTTATCATGATATTTGATTATATTATCATGATTTATCATATCAATAAATAATTATACACTCACCATGATATACTTAAACTTATCATGATATATACAAGGGTCGTTTTGACTTTACACAATTTAAATTAACATTTAAACTATCTTCTTTTTTTTTTTACTTTTAGCTTATTCACCTGATCACTTCACTTTCTTCTACATCATTTTCATGCTCCTTGTAACTTGGGCTTCTAATTCTAGACTCCTAGCCATTTTAATCTTTATCACCTAAAAGCAACCATCGCTCCAATCTCCGATTTCAAATTGATACACATAAGTTATGGGTGATGATAAATCCACCTCCATTTTTGATAGATCCACCATCAGCATTAATTATTTACTTATACTGTACAACCATGTAATGCACATTCATGGTGAATCCATCAAAATTGATGGTGGAAATATATCTCCCATAAGTTATTCATTTAAAGTATATACAACTCCTTTACCACCCATGTTAACTTTTGTTTCCTTTAGGAACCTCGAGAGTAAGGAAAACTATCTTTTCTAATGCCTACTACTACCAAAGAGAAAAAACATACCGTTTCCATATTCAGCCAATACCTATCTATAGTTATTGAATACGTAATTAACATCTCGTTCAAATTCAAATATAAATCATGATGAGCTATTTATTTTCCAATGATCTCACAACAACAATCATACATAACAAATCTTGACACATAAAAGATCCAAACTACAAACCAAATAGGTTTTAACAACCATGAACAGCACTACTACTACCACAAGAGGTTTTATCAACCATACTCATTTTTTATTACAACAAAATAAAAGGTACAACACCCTTCAACCTATAGTCGGGACAGGAGCGGCCCCGCCACTTCCTGGAATCGGGACCTCTGAACCAGGGTTTGGAACAAACGTGTCATCACCACCGGGCACATAGTGTCGTCCACCAACCCTACCAAACGTAGGCAATTGATGACCACCAAAAATCCCACCATCATTCTCACCAGTGACAGGATTGTAAGTAAATGGATTGTACCCATCTTTGCATTTTGGTTTAATACCGCGTCCCATACCCGGGACTAAGTAACCACGATCATGGTAGATCAATGAGTCTGGATGTTTGACATTGTCGCTTTTCTTAATGTTTACATTCGGGATATCACGTCCTGCCACCACCATGGTGATGAGGATGTGAAACATGAGAATGAGAGCTATGATTATTTTAGAGATTTTAGCCATTTTAGAAATGATGTATATCTTAAAGATGAATGAACTTTGGAATGACAAAAGGGCTTTTTATAGGCTAAGTTAATTCAACAAAAATACCAACCCCACCCATGCAAACTCCATAAACACAAATAAGACAATGGTGTGTAAGTTTGGTAACATTTTAATCAACTATTTGAGCGGCCAATTATGTTTTCATTTACAACGCGAATATTGACAACATGTTAATTTGCCGCAAATTTGCAACAAGAAGATAAACTTTGACAAGCAAGTTCATGAATACTTGATTCTCTAGTTTGCTCTGTTCTGAAGTACTCCTGTGGGGCAATGTACTATACCAGGGTTCAATATTTAAAAGCTTTGGGAATGATATTTTCGAATTGCATCGAGTGTGAATGTATCAAATTAACCATCTTGAATAGATGAAATTTAAATCACAGTTATGTTTAGAGATTTTGGTTCAACTTCCACTCTTTACATGGCTAGTAAGTTACCACAAATTGCATCAATCAAAGGTGATTATATCTTAACCTTATGGTTTTAGTAATCTTTATGCAACTTTTATCTTCTTTTCATTCATCTAATGGAGGTGTTATTGATAATTCTTGCTGCATATACATCTTTTAGCGAAAACTCAAAAAAGATGGTTTGAAAAGTAAATATATGTGTTTCAGTAGTTTAATGAACATGAACGATAACTATAATAAATTATCACATTCATACGAAAAATGTCTAGATTATATTACTGGTGAAAGATATATAAACGGGTAAACTGAGGAGGTTCTCTTCGTTCGGGTTACCCGGGGGCGAGCCTTGTTTTGACTTGATTAAATGTATGCAACCTATAACAAATCAGGGTATTCTTATGACCGTTTCTGACCTTTTCCTCTGGCCACCGCAAATTAAAATGCTTAATTACCTACGCAGGTTCAAACATGAGATCACTTGTGAGGACATCAAGACAATATAAATAAGCCACGTTAGTAAAAATTCTAGAATCTAAATGCAACATGCACTGCAGGAGTAATTACATATCAAAGCCCACCACCCAAACTACCCCCATTGATTACTTAGATTAATTTAAGAAAATATGAGCATAAAAAATCTGGTAGCATTTGAATTTCACCAAACCATTGGAGGCTGCATTTACGTTATATGTATATGTGTTATGTGTATATCCAATGCTTTTGGTACCAACCTAAAACTCTAAAAGGGGTTGGTAATCCTACCTGTCAAAGCCTCATTTCTACCTATTAATTTACCTAATGAAAGATATATACATTCTAGTTTTAAATTGTGTTACTGTTGGTCCATGCAAGATCCCATAATTTATGAATAATAACAAGAAGTATATTTTGCAAGTTACATTATCAGTTAGTATGTAAACTGCAAGGAATTTTATCAAACAACCCATCATCTTTGAGTGTTTATTATCCGTGGTACTGGTACAGGGGCGGAGACAGGGGCAGATGCCCCTCAAAAACTAAATATAATGTTATTTTGAGTGTTCCTTTCCTTTTACATTTTTTTGTACTAAATTCATAGTAAAAATATTGGGGACCAATTTCAAAGAAGATAGTAATTAAAAACCAATCACGCAATCGACAATGTTAGATACTTCCATTGGTATATACTTTCATGGGTTAAAGCATTGAATTAGATACTTTGATTGAATGAAAATATCATACAAGATACAAGTGATGCAATTCGTGAACAATCCATAATAATCATGGTACTGTTGGTGTCTCTTCTGAAAATCTTGGAAGTTGGACCAATGAATTGACTCGGGTGACTCCTTCCAACCCTGACCATTCGACAGTCGTTTCCTCATTCCCAACTTTTGGTAAACAACCGTCATTCTTCTCCTCAGATGATCTGACCGTACAGTTTCTCTGCAATGATGGCTCCGAATTATGGCCATCGTCTGATTCACCTGCTAAAGTTGCAGAAGAGAAACCTTGTTCTTCACAATCGGATTCAGAATCCATTTTACCATCCAAGAACAGGCAAACGACTGCACAATCATCCATTCTGGATGTTGGATATTTAATTTTCCATTCACGAGCAGCTGACTCAACTAGGGTCCTTGCTGCTGATGACCGAGTTGAAGCTGATGACACTATTCCAATCACTTCTTCATTGCTCAACACGTCCCAAACCTACAATAGATGTCACTGGAATTAGTCTGATGATCAAAGCCAAAACACAAGTGATGTGAAATAGTTTGAGTTCAAGTTCGTTGAACTAGAATTCAGTATCCGGATCGAAACTGATGGACGATGTTACCTTCAGAATATATCTATAAAAAAAAACACTTTCATATGCTTTACCTCAAAGGTGACGGTTTTTAACTTATTTACCTACAAATGGGTTGGTTTTGCTTTTTTTTTATCTCTATCTGGTTAAACGAATTAAACTAAAAGACTTAACTACATGGGAACGGGATAAACATTTTGAAAGTCATCCGAAATATATTGAGATGCACAAACCTCCTAACTCGTTTTAATAAAAAAATAAAATAGTTAGATTATAATTGTAATAATAGGAGTACTGATTTTGTATTCAACTATTCATTGTTCTTTTTTTAGTAAACAGCATAACTTAGAGATTTTGTATTCATATTCATATCTAACAAATTACTAATACAATGTATCCAATAAAATATAAATATATGTATACACATATATATGTATATATATATATATATACACACACACACACACACACACACACACACACACATATATATATATATATGTATATATATATATATATATATATGTATATATATATATATATATATATGTATATATATATATATATATATATGTATATATATATATGTATAATAGTTAGATTATAATTGTAATAATAGGAGTACTGATTTTGTATTCAACTATTCATAACTTAGAGATTTTGTATTCATATTCATATCTAACAAATTACTAATACAATGTATCCAATAAAATATATATATATATATATATATATATATATATATATATATATAACCTGGTGTTTGTGATTCCACCGAACCCAAACCCGACCCATTTGTCATGCAATATATAAAATATTCACTTTGACCTGAACCAGTTTTGACATGTTATCCACAATAACCCACCCCATTTCAGCCGCATAAAAATAACATTTGGCAATGTTGATGTCAACTCATTGTAGACCCGCCATGCCAAAAGGAAATATAAAAAAAAATGAAACTCATCATAGACCCAAAAGTCAGATATGGACTTTTGTACCAAGGGGATTTTCCTTTTTCACTTAAAAGTCGGAGTGCTATAGAATGATATCATCCACTTGCATTAACTATAGCCACATGTACGCATTTGAGAAAACAAGTATCTCTTGACCCTTGTATTATTTAGTAAAAATCATTTTTCACTCACTATGACTCCTCATAATCCAATCAACTTCATATTTTTAATTTCAGCTAAAAAAATACGGAGTAACAGTTATAAGCGTTGATATCAGTTTGATCAAATTGTTTGCTGTTTATGATCCAAAAAGGACGGATGAGTGGGAAAGAAAAAGTCAGGACTGGATATAGACGAATCAGTAAATAACTTAATATTATAGTTGGATAATAGCTTATTATATCTGAAAATAGAAAAGTCAAACAAATATTTTCCCTACACATTTAGGTTGATGATGAGCTTTCACGAGCCGAGTAGACATTTTGTTTTACTAAGTCATTATTATTATTATAACAAGATGACACAATGAAAACCAGAAAAAAGGGATGAAGTTTAAGGTCATGAAAAAGAACATAACTAGATCATTAAATTTAGAAGAATTAGACCTACCCCATCCGAAGCAAGAACGATGAATTTATCACTGTCAGTGAGGAGCCTGTGGGAAAATTCAGGAATAGATATCACTCCATATTCCTTCAAACAAAAATCCCCAAATGCTCGGGCCATCGCTAGCCCTGGTGCATCATCAAAAGGTAACCAAACTCTTGACACCTCAGGTTCATCTTGTAATGCGAAAACTCGACCTTTGCAACGTTTAATCCTTTCAGCCTCTCCTATCACATCACAATATTTTAATCCTTTTAGTTCTTAAACAATATCTTTTGGCAAAACAAAGGACTCATGCAAACCCAAATTAACACAATAAATTTATTTGTTGTGATTATAATGCGCAAATAAGTAAGTTTAGCATGAAAATTTACAAAATGAGAATACTTGTATCTCTCTTACTTGGTAAGTCTGGCTTGAGATCAACAGTCAACTGAATTGCTACAAGTAAATTGTTGCTATCATTAGATGCCATGATGGCCCGTGAATCTCCAATGCTTCCCATGAAAAGATTTAATCCCTTACAATTAAAATTTTGCAGATGATAAGGTTAAATTAGACTAAAATTCGAAAATACGTAGGTCATGTTCTATAGTTAAAAAAATTTATACACGATGATGTAAACGATACCTGTTTTACAATGGTGACAGCAGTGCTGCCACTACAAAAGCAATCCAAACTAGGATGAAACCTCAAATCTTTATCCATCGATTTATACGACTTCAAAAAAGCGTCTTTATATAACAATTCCACTTTATCGTTTATTCCCACCTCATCGGTTCCATCTGATCCAGAATCCTGACTGCAACAAATGGCGCCACTCGACTTGTTTTTCTTTGACTCACAAGAATCAAGAAAAGAGATCAACTTCAATGGTAATGTATCACGAACTTTACGAGCAACAAGGTGACCATAAGGTCCATGGCCATCAAAGACTCCACAGAAAGTGACATCTTCTGCCATGAAATTCTGCAGTAATTCAGAGTCAGCCATAATCCAACATTAAATTATATACAAGAAAAATGTTCTGTTTTTTAATAGAAAACTTACTTCCCACACAACCATTGCATCTTGATTAATGCCTTTACGCCCTTGTTGGGTAAATATGCAAGAACTCCGGCTTTTCCCGTTTGTAAATATCCGGTTTTGTATTGAAGAAATATTTTGCAAGGCACTCACATGGTCGGAAAACGTTCTTTTTGTTCTTTTATGTCCAGCACACATAGTGATTTCAAAACAAGATGGTGGAGAAACGATCTCTCCATCACTCATGCTACTACAAGAACTCTTACTACTTGTTGAGACACAACACCCCATTTTCAGTTAACCAACATCCGGTATAGATGCCGGATTGATAGAAGATCCAGTATCAAAAGTCAACAGATGATAAGCCCGGCTACAAATTTTGCAGAAATAGAAATTCTAATGAGAGGATAGACAACTTGTTATAGAAATAAATCTAACTTAATATAACAAGTGGGAACTTTATAATGAATTATCTAATAAATGGAAGTAGAGGTTGGTTAAAGAATCATGTGTAATTGTCAAGTGATCAACACATAATTAAAGATATTGTCAACTTTATGGTTTTAAATCCAAACACATTAAACAAGTGAAGATAACTATTATGTTGGATAATTGAAGTGGTTTGACTCAAGACATGACAAAAAAGAATCTTCTTGACCAAGAAGATTAGCAATATAAAAAAAAAAAAATGGACAAACAGGTGATATTAACTTGAAATTTTTTTATAGTAAGAAATTTGCAATGATGTCATGACAGAAGGCTTCAAGTTGTGTTTGCTTGGGAAATGATTGATTTTTATCATGCCAATTGAAGCTAACAAAATATAAACAAATAAAATCCTTTCTGTAAGTTATAATTGTATAACTAAAGTAAATCATTGCCATGTTACCTTTACTCTATTCTAATCCATTAAAAGATTAAAAAACAGACAAACACACTAGGATTACATCAAATTACTGCACAAAAGTTTAGAACATCAAGATTCTTAGATCAATTTCAGTAAATTTAACATTCACATCAAGAACAATGTACAGTGTCAGTCACAAAGTGGTAACCTCAGTCAAATTGTGTAAAAAAAAATAATTTTAAATCTTCATAAACTTCCAAGGAAAATGAGAAATGTACTATTTAGGCCAGTTGATTTTTAACTTTTTAACCTAATCTGAATTCCAACAAGTGTAGATGCTAACAAAAGAGTACATTGTTTACCCATCACACAAAAACCAAGTTTTCCAAGAGCTAATCTATAAAAACAAGCAACAAACACATCTCATATAATACACTCAATGAGCATCTCAATCAACAACACAAATCCATCAAAAACAACAAATGCCCAAATCATGTATGCTCACAAAAATATATATACTAACTCACTAAAAAAAATAATAATAAATCAAGAATTCCTAATTTACGAACTTATAACAAGCATAGCAAAAATAAAATAAAAAAAAATAACAGAACCCCACTAAAAAAGATTGAATCTTGGAGAGAAAAGTTGTTACCTTGAACTGAAATTGATCTGGGAATTGAAGAAGAAGAAGAAGAGACGTTATGGAGTTGAATGATACGAAAGGATTGTTTGTTTGGTGGCATTCAAGTGGAAACACGGGATGAGGGAGGAGAAATTTAAAGAAAGGGCTTCTTTAGAAAAAAGGTAAGGGAAGGGAAATGGGGGAAAGAAGCAAATATCCAATAATGTATCGGTGAAAATAATGAATGTTGTGGGATGAGATTTACAAGACTCATCTCAATTCATGAACTTTAAGGTTTAAACGATGCTCATAACGAATGTTAAGCCTTAAGCCAAATGGACATTTATTTATTTTTTTATAAAAAAATCATAGAAATGTTGTACTCCTCTGTCGTTTGTATACCACCAAATATTCTTCATACACCACTAAATGTGCTTTATAGTATTGTACAGTACGACAATGTAAAACACAGTTAGTGGTGTACGAAGAATTTTTGGTGGTGTACGAATCATCATCCCAAAATAAGTGTCTCGTATGAGATTTCACGGAGTTTAAGAAAATTACATTATTTGATAGTGAAGATGACAATTTTACCCTTGCTTTTTGCACCAGACTACTAGGTATCAGTTTTGAGAAAATGTATATTGAGGGTTAAATGGTAAAGTTAATATATCATTTTAACAAGTTGACACTTATTTTAGGACGGACTAAAATGGAAAGGTGAATATTTATTTGGGGACTTATGGAGTACACTTATTTTATCAGATGTATATTTTATACTAGATACATTGAACTTCTAATAATAATGATTAACAAATGTTCAAGTTTTTTTTTAAATGACTTTTTAGTTTTTAGCTCAAACTATATGTAAGGTTTAGGTTAGAATGTCATACCTCCCCTAACAACGGATTAAAAATGACATGTTAATTTGTGTTAACTCGGTTCAACATCAACTTTTTTAAAAAATTGATTGAAATTGAGTAAAGACTTCCAACAGTTACCGGTAACATAATTTTTCTAGGTTCACACAATATTTACTCTCTATATTTAAAACACAATATGAAATAAAACAAAATTCATTATAAATAAGCATTACATTAATTTCAAAAAATAAATAAAAAAACATTACATTTTTAAAAATAAGATACTAAAATTAAAATAGTAATCTACTCCGAATCTTCGAATTCGTCTTCATCTTCTTATTTTTTAAAACACAATATTAAATAAAACAATATTCGTCTTCGTCCGAATCGTAATTCTCATTTTTGAGGCCAGTACCAACGTTTAATTTTTTTTTATCGTTTTTTCTTTTCCAAAGTAAAAAAATTGGGCCCCACGTCTTATCCC
The DNA here is from genome assembly GCA_949592205.1 of Helichrysum umbraculigerum. Taxonomy (NCBI): domain Eukaryota; kingdom Viridiplantae; phylum Streptophyta; class Magnoliopsida; order Asterales; family Asteraceae; genus Helichrysum; species Helichrysum umbraculigerum. Next base: position 101,387,615 of record CATIUR010000004.1, on the reverse strand, counting down.
TCACTCCGTCGGATATCGACCCCTGGCAACTGGCTGCCCAACTGATACGTCCATGCCGTCGGTGTCAACGATGCGCCAGTAAGTCCAACCGACGAACCGTCGGGAGTTCCCTTAGTAATGATTTTGATGCTATATCTAAAGATAAAGCTAAGTGGTGGCTTAGTGAACTGTTTCTTTTGCTAAAATTTATTGTAATATCTGTTTATGTTATTTTACATTTATAAGCTACTAATATATGCTTCCATCACGAATGTATCATGCATTTACTTACAAACTCAAATACGAATTCAACGCCCCGTGTGATTACACGGATTTAAAATCTAGTATGATTATATGATATTTACTTCGACATTAAAGGATCATTATCGCTTCTAATTTTGAATAAGTGAAACTGAATATCATCAACTTTGGCAATATAATATAGAGTAACTAATTTAATTGCAACGTAGCTCGGTTAAGTTGGTGATGGGTAGAGCGTCTTTGACACAAATAGGGTGTAACTTATTGCTACTTTAGTTGTTGAAAAATCTTGAAAGGAAAGATGCAAATTACACTGTTCTTTTCACTCTTTTGGTGATCTTTGATGCCATAAAAGGATAGAGCCATCATCCAAAATTTAATGATTAAAGTTGATAGACAACTTTGATTTAGTTTTCTTTAGGGAAAAGTTGCAAGATTCTTCAAGGAACCATGATCTGCAGTGCTTACATGATGTAACGGAATGGTAAACAAATAAATTAGTATTGTTAATCCATTTGCGATTCACTAATGTGTCACATTAAGTCTATATCCTGTAATTAAGCTTTCACCATAGCTATCCTATCCTATACATAATTATAAAACATTCACACACGAGTTCATCATTACCATCTCATTATTACCTCCTATATCAATATATCAATAGCTTTTGTGTATTGTACTTGCACATTTCATTGTTGTTGCTAATAAAATTTCGGGTATTCTAAACATACACCGCGTTTTCTTGTCTCCTACCCCCATGTCATCTATTTTGTTTCTTTCAATTTTTATTTTTATTTTTTTATTTATACACAAAAATATTAAAATATTATAATACGTAAACGTAAGCTAAATACTTAATAAGCAATATTGTATAAACAATTAAACTATTACAATACATGAGCTAGATACTTAATAAGCAATATTGTACAATCAATTAAACTATTGCAATTAGAAAGGCATTTTGTCGGCCACGTACTCTAATGATTTGTTCCAAAGTCAGCAACTTACCATTTTTATTACTAAGGTCGGCTATGTACTAGCAAACTTTGTATCGATATAAGCAATATTGTAACCGGTTACCGGAACAACCGGCAAAAGATGATTATTTGTCATTTTTATTTAAAAAAAATTGCTTATGTGGCTTTTCTAAATTGAATTTACAATATTATTAAAACTATTAATATACACGGATACACCAATCATCATCAACATTGCGAAGGGGTATTCTAAACATACCCCCAGTTTTACTGTCCCATACCCCCATGTCACCTTTTTTGTCTTTTTCAAACTTTCAGGCAGTCCTAAGACCAGTTCAATCCTTTTCCAATCTAGTCTTTTCTAAAACCGGTTCCAGCCCAGTTCAGAACCAGTTTTAGTTTTAAACTAACTAGGGGTAGGAATTAGAAAAAGAGAGGGGTAAGGGATAGAATGTAGAAAGAAAAAACATGATGTGATTGATTAACTAGGTGGGAGGGGGTATGAGATTGTAAAAGGTGGGAAAAGGGGTATGTATAGTAGGCCTCGCAAATTTTGGGCACATAGCCCGAAAAGGTACTCAATTTGTCTTTGATAATAAAGAGAATGTGATTTTTTTAGATGCTCTAAAAGGACACTTAATTTGGGATCGTGTCATAAAATATTTTGTCACACCCCGTCTAAAGCGAAAACAACGGGGTACAACCATGATAGGATCACAACACATCAATATATAGAACTCTAAATGAAATTTAAAGATCAGCGCGTTGTGATGTTATATACACAAATGGTGGTTTGTGCTAATATGTGCACATCCACAATGAATCAAAGTTTTACATTCACTATACGTATACCCAATGTATGGCTACAAGCCTTTGCAATCAATCTAAAATGTCGTAACCAATGTTTCACATGTCTTGTAGTAGTCCTTTATGCAACCTAAATGGTCCACTAAGTATCCTTGTCTTCAACCTTAAATCACTAGTGCAACCTGAAAAGATATGCTCAAAAACGTCAACACGTATGTTGGTGAGTTTCGTAGGTTTGAAACCAGACTCCAGAAAATAAACATTTTGCTGTGATAATAATAAGTTAGGACAATGCAATTGAAATGTACACAAATTTGAAATAATGCAGTCAATATATCTCAATGTACGGCAATTACATCACAAGGAAGTAAATCACGAATGTAAGCAACAATCCCAATGTACGGCAAATACCCCACAAGGAGGTAAAGCACGAATGTAAATAACCAATCTCAATGTACGGCAAATACCCCACAAGGAAGTACAGCACGGATGTAAGCAACAAGTATCAATGCATGTAAGTCACATAGTGTCACACATTTCAAGCATATGTCCAAAAATAGAAATGAATACGTTCACAGCATAAAACAGTTGATAAAACATGAGCATAATTTTCCCCCAATTTGAAAATAAGTAAATTAAAACGGGGCCACGAAAACTCACCTTGATTAGCGGTTTAAAGCAAGTCCGTATCACACCAAAGTCGCAGGGAACTATAAACGTCCTATAGTATATAATATTTATTAGTTATGCATTAACATGTTTATACACACGAGACAAAACAAGGGTCCCTATACATCTACTCCTAATTCAATTTTACATTCGTAATATTATAGTGTATAAACCAGTTGCTATAACATTAAAACTACATAAACCTCAAGATTAGTAAAAATTATATCTGTTGAAATTTGATAACCAAATAAATTATCTTCCTAGCATAAGCTTAGTGATGTTGACATACTAAAACTCAAGTTCTTAATCGACCGTAAAAGAAACATTCTCTTATTCATATTAGAGTTATTACGATGATCAACATGACAACCGAAACATATAATAACTTTCTACCAATCAACTGCTTATGTATATTCGATTATATCATTATATTGAAACCCAAATAAGTGATCGTTAGTGTTACTTTAAATCGTGACTATAACCTCAACCGTACAAAAATCACAAACCGAAATCTTACTATTTCAAAAATGTAAATTTTTTTTTACAGAAAATACAACCTCAGATATATTTTAACCATTACAAAATAACTAGAAAATATTTCGATCAAACCGATTTAAGTTTACAAAAGTTTTCTACAAATTCGTCATACACCGTAACAGTTTACAAAATAATTTTTATAAAATCATACATCGCGTTTCAGAGGCCGAAAAAATTAAATTGTTTATGTAAAATTTCGAGATCTACAACTTTCTAGTTTTGTCCGAAGCCTGAAAACGAACGCAACTAAGTCAAAACAGCCGTCGAACCTGACTGAATAATCTGAACAGATTTTTAAAATTTCGATTTCATAACGTTCGGCTTGCAAAACACTTTTACCCAACATATTCATTCCCCAAACATATAAATCGATCAATTAGTATTTCATATTCTCATAAAAGTATTAAAGAAAAACTATATACATGTTAGGGATTATGATTATACCTAAACGCATACACACGAACACGTACACGGAAGCAATTAACGAGCTCGATTCTTGATTCTTTCTCTCTTTTTTTTTCTCTTGATCGATGGCAGCCCCCAAAGGCCAGGAACGACTTGTATTTTTTTTTTTTTATCAAAGGCTTTAGGGTTTACATTCAATATTTTATTTATAAGTAGATAATTTCTCAGTAAATAAGTAAAAGAATTAAACTACAATTAGAAAGCAATTAAATAATAATAAAAAAATATATGTTTCTTTCCACCGATTTCACATCTTCATATTATTAAAATTATGATTATAATTATATTTATTATTATTATTTCATTAATATTATCTTAACTTTTAATCCAACAACGTACGAACATTGATTCGAGTTTTTAACACTATACGAGAATTAAATTTCTCACATAGTTTAAGATACGAAATGCTTAATTTATTTCTTCACAATTTCATAAACTTGAGTACAAATTGGAAATGTTTATAATTAATAAGTCTATGAATAGTGGTTTTTGGTGACGGATGTCACATATTTAAGTTGTCAGAAATTCTAATTAAAGGTAAAAATTGCCATTTCATATTAAAATCGTGCCATAAAATGATAAAAAGATTTAACATTTTGAAATTTTGTCACAAAAGGATCTAACACTTAAATTGAAATTAGGATTTAAACACTAAAAAGGTAAAATTACTGTTTATATGGTTAGTTTGGTAGGTCAACGATGTTATGTAACATCCTGTTTCTGGGCCTGGAAATAAATTGTATTTTAATAAGTGTGATTGGTTTATTTAAGAATAAACAAGTAAAAGAGCTTCGGTTTTTATTGTGATTAATGAAATATTGTTTGTTTTAAATAAACAAAGTTGACGGTAAAATAAAAGTATTTTGACTTACGGGTATTTTCGGGTTCCAGACAATAGGCTAGGAAGGGGTATAAGTTTACTCTAATTAAAAGATGGGGCAGTGGGTGAGAACTGACTCATTTCTTCACCACCTAATTTCTTATTTCATTTCCTTTAAAAACTCTCTCTCTAATTCTTTCAAATAAATCAAAGGAACCAAATTATAAGCTTGTGTTTGTGGATTCAAATTACTTGAAAGAAGCTAGTAATCATCTTGTTCATCATCTCATCTTGTTGAAGTATGTTGTAAGTGCTCTTCATTTTGATGTTCTTGAGGATTAAATTGATTATTAGGGCTTATGTGAAATTGAAGTTAGAACTTGGTTATTTCATGATTGTAGAATGATATTATGATAGATAATTGCAGATTACATGATGAGATTTGATGATAATATGCAGATTGATGTTAGGGTTTATATATGTTCTTCCATGTTTGTGTTTATAGGTTAGGGTTTAGTCAAATTATGGTTTTGATGATGATGCATGTTAGAAATTCATGATAGAATTACTTGTTTGTAGTTGTAATATGATTATAGTTCAAGTTTATGGTCTTTTCCTTGATAATTTCGAGTTGTAAATTGGTTTTGGTGAAAATATGAGTTAGAGTTCGAGTATGCAAGTTGCAGGTCTGGCTTTGCTGAAAATCGCTCGAACGCGATCCCGGTGGTCTCGGCCGGATCGCGTTCCCTAGTTATATTTGGTGTCGAGTCGTTTTGTTCTGATGAACGCGATCCTGAACCTCTATTCCGGATCGCGTTGCTCTTTGTATTTTGAGTCAAATTGGTTTTGTTCTTGTGAACGCGATCCCGTCTCATTTCCTGGATCGCGTTGCCTAGTGTAATCTCGCAACAGAATGTTTTTATAAAGAGGAACGCGATCCAGCCACATTTTCCCGGATCGCGTTTGCATGAATTATTTTGAAGGATTTTGTAAATTTTGAAAATGCATAAGTGTTTAGAAGATAGTGTATTTAGTGGCACTTTATGCTTAGAAATATATGTTTTGAATGATGATTATAATGTGGATAATATTATGATTAATATAAGGATTCGTGATAAGTGTTAAACCGTTACTGACTTGATGTTGTTGTTGTTTCCAGATAAGCGGACGGCCACTCAGTAAGATAAGACCTCTGAGTTGGCGATCAGACGTAAATATTTGGTGAGTGGAATTGTAGTCCTCGGTTCCACCCAGTTGTAACTGGTTAGGTTACAACGGGTAACCAGGATGGTTTATATCAGTAGGTTGTTGTTATTTAGTCGTGCTGGTACCAGTCTTGTCTGTTTTTGTTTATGTTGCTGAATATATGAGTTGTTGTGTGATCTTTGTTGAATTGTGGATCTGTGGATAACAGTTGTGAACTGTTGCTTGTTGTTGTGTGTTTTTGCATTGTGAATGCAACGTGGTTGTTTTCAGAGGTCAACTGTTGTTGGTTGGGTTTGGGTACTACTGTGTAGTTGTCGAGGTTTCTTTGAGACACATAGTTGAGAACAAGCCTAGTCAGTGAAGGTAGTACTCAAGCTATCGGTTGATTACTGGGAATGGCGTGGCGCCCAGTAGTCGTGGTTCCTGGGTTGGGTGGATACCAGGAACCGCCGGTCCTCTTGACGTTATGTGCTTATGTGTTCTATTTGTTGTTGTTGCCTAGTTGTAAGACTTGTTATGAGTGGGTTGAATCGTCGGTTACGGTTCCATTCACTTAGCGTGAGCTAATCCCCTCGTTGTTTAATGTTTTGCAGATTGTGGTTAGTTGATGTAGATGTAGATGTTCGGGTTGTTGATGTTGACTGGAAGTTTGACTAAAGCTTGGCGCAACTCTGATCTTTTGTAGATGTCTTTTGGAAACATTTTATATAAGGCCCGTTTTGTGTTAATATGGGTTGTAACTAATATGGTTGCAAATACTTATCTAAATTAGCTATCTTTTGTAGTCGTTAAACTGGGAAGCTTTGTAAGTCGGTAAATGCTTTGTTTTGGGGACTTGCGCTTCCGATTTTGAAATATAAGATTAAAATGATATGTTTTGGTTTGCGCGTAAGGACCGGGCCTTACAAGTTGGTATCGGAGCATAGGTTTGGGTGAATTGGGCATTTGCGAATGTTCAATCCCAAATCTATTTGGTGTTAGTCAAACTTTTCGGTTAGTGGGATTAGCTTTTGGTTGGGGGATTGGTGATACTAACTATTAACAAGTTGCAAGTTGTGTTTTGGTTGTGAGTACAGGAATGGCAGATGATGAGAATACGACTCCCAATAATGCTACTAGAACTGAGCTTCCACCTCCAAAAATTAATAATGTTAATCAGGGTGGTACTTCAAATGTTCATCATGATGAAACTAGTCAAGAGGATTATGTGTTGCAATTGGAAGATGATGTGATAAGACTCAAAAAGATTGAACAGTTGTACTTGGAGTTACAATCTAGGATAGCTCAGCAAGCGTATCAGTCTCCTCCTCCACATCAGCAGAATAAGTTGTGTTCATTTAAGACTTTTAAAGCGTGTGGACCCAAAGAATTTGAGGGAGGTAATGATCCGATGGTGACACTGAATTGGTTAAGGGACACCGAAAGGAAATTTGATGTGTGTCAGTGTGAAGATGAGTTAAGAGTTAAGTATGCGGTTCAGTTACTGAAAGGCCAAGCGATGAATTGGTGGGATTCTGCTACTGCACAAATGACACCGGAGCAAAGATCTAGAATTACTTGGGCTGAATTTCATAGGGAGATTAGTAAGCAATTCTGCTCTGAGTTTGATATGCTTAGACTTAGGCAGGAATTTCTGGATTTGGAGTTTTCTGATAAAATGACAATGGATGAGCTTATCAATCAATTCACCGATAAGTTAAGGTTTGTTCAGCAATGGGTACCGGATGAGAGGACTAGGATTACCCATTTTGTTAAGACTTTATCACCACAGTACCGGACATCAGTGAGGCTGGCTCGTAATTTGACCGAGGCTTTTGAGTTAGCTAGGTCGGTGCATAGTGACAATCAAGCATGGGAAAAGTTGGGTAAGAATAAGTCTGTGCAACAATCTAAGAGTGGTACTACTGGAAATAAGAGTCAGAACCGAAGGATTGAGTTTAGTGAGGGCTCGGTGGGTATTGATCCAAACCCTTGGTGTGCCACTTGTAGGTCGAGGCATTCGGGTCCATGTACTCCTCAAACATTAAGGTGCATAAAGTGTGGAGCATTGGGGCATGGTAGTAGAGATTGTACTTTTCCTCAGTCTGTGTGTTGGAACTGCAAGAAAGAGGGTCATCGGGCAGGTCAATGTCCGGAATATGTTAGACAAGGTTCGGGTTTAGCTGGAAGTTCGGGTTCTGGTTCGGGTTCTGCATCATCAATTGGACAAAAGAGAAAGATGGCGCCTCCACGAGCTTTTCATATGACAGTGGGAGATCAAATGACAGTGGGGGAATTGCTCGAAGTGAATAACCAAGGTAGATTCTATAATTACTTTGATGTAATATAGTTTATAGTATTGTATGCCCATGTGTGATTGTAGCGTTTGGTCTATTATGTGTGGGATTGGATTTCGGGGACGAAATCCTCTAAGAGGGGAAGATTTGTAACATCCTGTTTCTGGGCCTGGAAATAAATTGTATTTTAATAAGTGTGATTGGTTTATTTAAGAATAAACAAGTAAAAGAGCTTCGGTTTTTATTGTGATTAATGAAATATTGTTTGTTTTAAATAAACAAAGTTGACGGTAAAATAAAAGTATTTTGACTTACGGGTATTTTTGGGTTCCAGACAATAGGCTAGGAAGGGGTATAAGTTTACTCTAATTAAAAGATGGGGCAGTGGGTGAGAACCGACTCATTTCTTCACCACCTAATTTCTTATTTCATTTCCTTTAAAAACTCTCTCTCTAATTCTTTCAAATAAATCAAAGGAACCAAATTATAAGCTTGTGTTTGTGGATTCAATTTACTTGAAAGAAGCTAGTAATCATCTTGTTCATCATCTCATCTTGTTGAAGTATGTTGTAAGTGCTCTTCATTTTGATGTTCTTGAGGATTAAATTGATTATTAGGGCTTATGTGAAATTGAAGTTAGAACTTGGTTATATCATGATTGTAGAATGATATTATGATAGATAATTGCAGATTACATGATGAGATTTGATGATAATATGCAGATTGATGTTAGGGTTTATATATGTTCTTCCATGTTTGTGTTTATAGGTTAGGGTTTAGTCAAATTATGGTTTTGATGATGATGCATGTTAGAAATTCATGATAGAATTACTTGTTTGTAGTTGTAATATGATTATAGTTCAAGTTTATGGTCTTTTCCTTGATAATTTCGAGTTGTAAATTGGTTTTGGTGAAAATATGAGTTAGAGTTCGAGTATGCAAGTTGCAGGTCTGGCTTTGCTGAAAATCGCTCGAACGCGATCCCGGTGGTCTCGGCCGGATCGCGTTCCCTAGTTATATTTGGTGTCGAGTCGTTTTGTTCTGATGAACGCGATCCTGAACCTCTATTCCGGATCGCGTTGCTCTTTGTATTTTGAGTCAAATTGGTTTTGTTCTTGTGAACGCGATCCCGTCTCATTTCCTGGATCGCGTTGCCTAGTGTAATCTCGCAACAGAATGTTTTTATAAAGAGGAACGCGATCCAGCCACATTTTCCCGGATCGCGTTTGCATGAATTATTTTGAAGGATTTTGTAAATTTTGAAAATGCCTAAGTGTTTAGAAGATAGTGTATTTAGTGGCACTTTATGCTTAGAAATATATGTTTTGAATGATGATTATAATGTGGATAATATTATGATTAATATAAGGATTCGTGATAAGTGTTAAACCGTTACTGACTTGATGTTGTTGTTGTTTCCAGATAAGCGGACGGCCACTCAGTAAGATAAGACCTCTGAGTTGGCGATCAGACGTAAATATTTGGTGAGTGGAATTGTAGTCCTCGGTTCCACCCAGTTGTAACTGGTTAGGTTACAACGGGTAACCAGGATGGTTTATATCAGTAGGTTGTTGTTATTTAGTCGTGCTGGTACCAGTCTTGTCTGTTTTTGTTTATGTTGCTGAATATATGAGTTGTTGTGTGATCTTTGTTGAATTGTGGATCTGTGGATAACAGTTGTGAACTGTTGCTTGTTGTTGTGTGTTTTTGCATTGTGAATGCAACGTGGTTGTTTTCAGAGGTCAACTGTTGTTGGTTGGGTTTGGGTACTACTGTGTAGTTGTCGAGGTTTCTTTGAGACACATAGTTGAGAACAAGCCTAGTCAGTGAAGGTAGTACTCAAGCTATCGGTTGATTACTGGGAATGGCGTGGCGCCCAGTAGTCGTGGTTCCTGGGTTGGGTGGATACCAGGAACCGCCGGTCCTCTTGACGTTATGTGCTTATGTGTTCTATTTGTTGTTGTTGCCTAGTTGTAAGACTTATTATGAGTGGGTTGAATCGTCGGTTACGGTTCCATTCACTTAGCGTGAGCTAATCCCCTCGTTGTTTAATGTTTTGCAGATTGTGGTTAGTTGATGTAGATGTAGATGTTCGGGTTGTTGATGTTGACTGGAAGTTTGACTAAAGCTTGGCGCAACTCTGATCTTTTGTAGATGTCTTTTGGAAACATTTTATATAAGGCCCGTTTTGTGTTAATATGGGTTGTAACTAATATGGTTGCAAATACTTATCTAAATTAGCTATCTTTTGTAGTCGTTAAACTGGGAAGCTTTGTAAGTCGGTAAATGCTTTGTTTTGGGGACTTGCGCTTCCGATTTTGAAATATAAGATTAAAATGATATGTTTTGGTTTGCGCGTAAGGACCGGGCCTTACATGTTATGTATTAATTGAATATATGATATTTAAGTTTCACATCAGGTAAAACCAGTCAAATTGAAAAGAAAAAAACCGATAATTTTATCTTTAATTGAATTTTTGGGCAACTTAAATCATTTTATGACACGATTTTTAAAAGCTGAATCCTTTTAAAGCACATACAAAAGTCACATCATTTTATTGTCTATTTTTGACAAATACATTACCTTTTTGAGCCATTTACTCTTAATTTTGACAAATTTGTTATATATATTTTTTTCAAAAAATTTGAGTTTATAATAAACGTAAATTTAAACCGCAAGAACAAAAATAGAATAGATTTTCAATCAAATGACACTCCGAATTGAGTGAAGATCTATCTCAAAAGAAAGTATAAAATTCGATAGAATTGAAATCTCAATTACATTTCATAAGGTTGTTTGATTCACGAATTGATTGATTTGAAGTTGATCAGATTCCTCCACTCAATAGAATTCACATTCCTACGAATTCCAATTCTATCATAAACATTACGCGAACCAAACACAACCTTAATTTTACCACTATTATCATTTTTCCTATTTATAATAATAATAATAACTAATTGACCCTTAGTTACCAACAACCATAGATCTTAACTTATTCGGCCCCTATTTAAAATGTTTTATTTCATACGATAAGGGAATATAGAGGGTCCGAAATAAGGACATTGTATGATAAATTGATAATCCCCATTATTAAGCATTCATAGAAGATATGAATTGCGGGATAATATACTCCCTCCATCCCACCCTAAATGTCCACCTTATTATTTTGGGTTATCCCAAACAAGTGTTCACTTCCATATTACAACTAATCGAAAAAGTCTTTAGTTGATAGATATGTAATCTGATTGGTGAAAAGTGTAGTTAGTGGAGAATTCTAAAACTGTGTGGCTGTGTGCAAAGTGAAAGTTGACACTTTAACTGAGACGGAGAAAGTATAATCGAATAAATATTGTCATGATTATTTTAAGAGAGCAACAAACCATATTTGGATGCAACTTATTATGGTGGTCATGGACTCTGTCTCGTGTCATTCACTTGTGGAGAATGATAAAAGATTCAGAACGTACCTATAAGTATGTGGAAGCGGTAGCAACAAACCATTTAGATCACTATTTGCGTGAAAAAAACTACCGCAAACAGGTCTTTTCCCTGTATCTCTCAATTTCTCAATATTTAGACATACACGTGACTAACAAGTGCTCAGTGCTCTCACTGTATCTCTCAATTTCTCAATATTTATATTACGAATCGTTTCCCTTGTTTAACCCTTGTATATAAGGTAGATGTGGCAAAATGAATGGGTCGGGTCGGGTCACGGGTTTAGATGGGTTTGGGTCTAAATGGGTCCGATTCTAGATGGGTCATTTAGAATGATGGGTCTAAACGGGTCCGGGTCAAATGGGTCTCGGGTCGGGTCGGGTCATCGGGTTCACCAAATTTTTTTTTTTTATTTGAGTGAAAAATGAAAAAAATGAAATGAGGTGAAAAAAAAAAATTTACCCGCTAGACCCGTCTAAACCCGTTGGTTAATTGTTACATAATTAGAGTTTATATTGAAAAACCCATTTAGACCCATCCAAAAAATGGGGAGGAGACCCAACAAACCCACCCCTCCTAAAAATTAACCAAATTGACCCAAAATTAACCAATGGGTCTAAAATTGCCACCTCTAATATAAGGGCATGTTTGGTACAGGTGAATGGAATGGTAAGAAGTGGAATGAGGGTGCACTCTCGTGTTTGTTGTCGATTGAGAATGGGAACCGATAATTAATATGGGATTCTCTTTCGCCTCAATTCATTCTCGAAAAAAAGCGGAGAATAGGTGAGAATGAAGAAATTGGCTGTAGGTTCATTCTCGATGGGAACGAGGATGCACCGAAAAAAACACTTGAGTATATAATGCAAAGGCACGTGCAAAGCACATTCTATCCCAAATTGAAAAAGCATCCCAAACCCTAGACCACTTTACCCTCAATTTTCCTTTGAATTTCTTCAGCTTCAACATTTGTTGTCTTCTCCGCTGCTATTGTAGCTGTTAACTGTCCCGGGTTTTAGTCGACAAAACATAACCCACGAGTTTTAGATAATTTTAATTTCATCTTCTTCAATAATTTCTTCTTCTTCAAGCAGGTATATAGTCGTGAGTTAATTTAAAGTTTTCATTAACTGAATTTGTGTAAATTTACTTATTAAGTTGTTTGGTTTTGTTCTTTTCTAATAATTAATAGATATAGATTTTTTTCCTCCGTAAGTTACTTACGTGTGTAGATCTGTAACTAGGATGTGAAGTAAACAAGCTTCCATTGTAACTTGTATTAAAATCTCAGAATTCTCCAAAATTTTGTTTTATTAGTTGCAAGTTTTATTTATTTCCATTCTACCACATAACCAAACAAGTGAATTAATTCTGCTGTATATTTCTCAAGTTGATTCCGTATATGTACCAAACACGAGAATTGAAATCATTCTTCTAAATGCATTCCATTCCTCTCCATTCCCATTCTCTACCGCGATTCCATTCTCAACGATTCCATCGCACCAAACGCACCCTAAAAAGCGTTCTCACTTTATATAACCTTCCAAAATATAACCACCAGGATAAAGATAGTGTTGTAAAAGTCCCGACTAATAGTGCTACTCCAACCCGACTAGCTTTAATCCGACTTAAGTCGGTCACCCTTGAAATATTTATTAATTTAACTCGTATAAATTACTGAAATATGAGGTTTAGTGATATAAAAATAAGTAAATTCAGTGCTAAATACGGAGTAGTTAAATTAAAAAATCTCTAAAAATACAAAGCGAGTGTTTAACGGTTAATATTACAACTTTCTAAAAAGTAATACGTAGTGAGATGTTTTATTTGTTAGTAGATCTTGTATAAAAAGGTAACAAGTAACTAGTACTAAAACATATACTCCTATGATTTTTTATAAACATAATCAACTTCGATCATCTCACGTTAAACCGTCTCTTGATAAGACTCGAGGAAGAACTAAGAAGCCTGGGCTAATTCCGTACCGCAGGCTCATCGTGTACTAGAAAATCAAACTTATTTGGTGGTTTACTTCGATGATTACTAGCTCCACCAATTGAAACACATTCATCAACAAAATTTCTAACCGATTCACATTCACCAATAATTTTCCTTTAATTTAGTAAAATTAGGTTTTCACGTAAAGTCGATGAGGAATTGAATCCTGGCTGGATTATGTATCGTTGTTAAAGAGATTCGAAAACTGAATTTTCTAGACGGTCTTTAGATATATTTTTTCGCAGGGCCGTCTCGTTGATTTTATAGGTCCTGTTCAAAAATCATAAATAGGCCCTTTAAACTTAAAATTTTATGTATAATACTAAATAAACTCGTTAATATTACGATAAATGCTATAATTATAAAAAAAGAAGTTGACCACAAATAAGATAGGAAAATGTTTATATCACATACTACGTATTTAGTATACCAAACTATTATGTCTAATTGATTTATATTATAAATTGTCAAATTCTACTCCTAAAAGTCTTATAACATGGATCAACAAAAATTGAGCTTCGAATACGTAATATGAAATTGAATAATGATAATAATAATTAAAATAATAAACTAATAGGATATTAGGATCGAATATAAATAAAAAACGCAATAAATGAGTAACACATACCTTTACCTTTTCTAGTGGTCTGATGCACGTCACGCAGTTCGAAATCGTAAACTTGGTGTTAATGTGTTGCAACCGTTGTTATATAATTAAAAAGTCTTTCACGTTTTTTTTATTATTATTCAAATTATAGAAGTAAATAATAAGAAAAGCTTAAATTTGATGTGTATTATCCCGTCACCCGACAGAGGCTTTGTAAGCTGGGATGTGGGCCTATTTCATCAAATTGGGCCAAAAATTTACACACATAAAAAGTAAAGTAACATCCCATACCGCCTTCCGCGGGTTAGGGTCCAATACCGTCTAAGACAGTCTATGGGGGAGGTTAGATGTAGACAACCTTACCCCTATCAAAGGTAGAGAGGCTGCTTCCATTTCTATCTAAAGGTAGAAAGGACCTCCGGCCTTTTTGCAGGGGATGGGATTCGAACCCCTGACCTCTTGTTCAGAGGCAAGGGACTCAGCCACTAATCAAACCCTGCCTATATCAAAAATTTACACACATATTATACATAAATATTGAATTATATTGGGTACAACAACAATGAGCCCTTTATGAATTTTGGGCACTGTGCAATAGCTCACCCTGCACAGCCCAAATCCGGCCCTGTTTTTTCGTATAATTTTAACAGAAAAATATAAAAGAAAGTGGCTAGCATTCCCAACAATGTTCACCATTGAGAACACTGTGTCATAGTGTCTTGCCACACACCATCAATGTTCCCTGCACTGTTCTCGGCAATGTTCTTCTACAGCGTCTCATTTGAGATGCTGCATTCACCATTTTTTTCCCCTTTTTTCTCATACACACATTAATTTAAAAAATCAAAAATACTTGTTGAGAACACTGAAAACTCAATATCTTCAACTTCTTCACTTTTTGAGCATCGATGTTCTCGCGAAAACACTGTAAATACAGTGTCACCACCCCTCGTACTCTTAGGGACAGAGACATTAACAAAAGTATTATTGTAAACGTATTAATCTTAAATTTTTAGAGAGTAACAGCTAAAAATCAAAGCCTTACGGGCAAATTAAAATTTAATGTACTATCAAATAGAGTTGATTAGTATTTAAATGTATATTAAAGTTAGAGACACTACGTAAATATCAATTATGTACATAGTTATTAGAGAGCATACATATAAAGGTTGATTTATATATGGAATTGATAGTAGAAATCATCTAAGCATAAGACACTATCTTTTAGTGCACAAATACATTTCAATACTTTCTAGATAGAAAATGTGCAAGTTGATTGGCTGTTTTGGAAAGTCACTAAGGCTTATCCCAACGGTACGTCGGTAGGGACGTCGGTTTGTGGTGACGGAACCGACGCCATAGGCACCACGCGTCGGTTCCGGTCCGTCGGTTCAATACTTCGGTTTGGTGACGAAAGTTGGGTTCAGTGGGGGCCCGCGTCGGTTGTTTTTACTTTGTCTTTTATTTTTGGTTTAACCTCAAGTGAATAAAAAAAAAAGAAAGGTGGTGTTGCAGATGAAGAAGCGAGACGGGGAAGAAGAAGAAAAAGGATGATGATTGTAACACCCCCAAATTTACTGTTTGGCGGAAGCATACTTTGGGTGTTACTAATCAATAATCAAAGCACATAGATATATAGCAAATGACTCTATATGAGTCGTTTTAACAAAATATATTAATATAAGAAATGTTTACAACATTTGAAGCTGTACATAGCTCGTGTTCGATTAAATGAGAGATTTCAGTACATAAGTACTTGTACAAAATATACTAATGCAAGAAAATCTCTAATGTCTGCATGCTGACTCGAGCTATAGTAATCCTGAGGCAGTCCAATCTACTGCTGGGTACCTGTGATACATGCTAAAATGGGTCAGCTAAAAGCTGGTGAGCTCACAGGTTTGAAATCAGATAATATCGTATGAACTGCAAGATTTAAGTAGTGATTTGCAACCAGCAAATAAATAGTAGTTTATATAGCCATGAGCACATAGTCTGAGCTTAACTCGAGGGTCGGGTCCCATATAGAGAATTCCGAGCGAGGTGCCTCCACGAGTGCCTAATCTACACTCGTCTGAACAATTATTAGTACGTCCGTTTACCCAGTTAGTGCATGCTAACCCGGACGAGGAGGGTCAATCCTATATGGTACCATATACTAATAATCACGCTACAACGTATTACCAAACTATGCTGATGGAGGACTTTGAAATGATTAGTGGAAAACAACTCATTTGTATATTGTAAAGTTTGTACTTGCGTTCACATGTTAAAAACGAGCAATGGATCACACCCCTTAGTAAAATGATAAAAGAGGGGTCATGAGACTCACCTGAGTCTTGAGCGTTTAGTCAATAATTGTACGATGCTTAATCAAGCAGTGAGACGTCCGCAGACAGATAACCTGAGGGTGTCCACGACACGCGATGGTTATTAATATGAGTAGGTAGTTACAAAGACTATCTTTGTGGTTGTTCGTTCAACTATAATGTCCAAATTACTACGATTTGGTTGTTTGGTTTAAGTTTTGAAAACGTGTACGGCCCGTTGGTGATTAGTTGTAATAATAATCTTCAACATTATTATTTTGATTTCGAGTAGTTATACTTAAAAAGTATTTATGACTTTAGGTGACGGGGGTCCGGGGGCAGCGCCCCTGGTGAGCGGGGTTCCAGGGGTGGCAACCCCTAGCGGGGTCCAAGGGGCTGGCCCCTAGTTGGGGTCGAGATGCCAAGTCAGCTCAAAAAAATTTTATTTCTACTAAATTGCTTTGGTGAAAAATGCATCTGAACTTGAATTTGGGTGAAATCAAGTGTTAAAATTTAGGTCTCGACACTTAGTAAAAATAAGTTGTAAACATTCCATTTTCAGCGTCACTTATAGCGACACTCAAGGGTTTACGCGACACTTAGGAAGTGTCGCATGAAATGACGGATTCTGATTTATGGCGTCACTTGAGCAAGTGACGCATAAAGTGCGACACTTAAGGGAGTGTCGGTTGTAAGTGTCGTGAGTCACTAAGGTTAGTGACGGGTGAAATCGGTCCTCGATTATAGGCGTCACTTAGACAAGTGACGCTACAAGTGTCGATTTATAGTGACGGGTATTGAATTTGCGACACTTAGGCAAGTGTCGGGAAAAAGGGGTTTTATGCGGCACTTAGGCAAGTGACGCAAAAGTAGGGATTTTAGCGACACTCAATGCGTCACTTAAGTGACGCACGAAGTGACGCTATACTGCAGTCATCGTTGCGTCACTTCGAGCTGTTGACGGATTTTTGAGCCAAAAACGAGTTTTCCGGTGACCATTTGGTCCGATTCTTTTACCCAACCCATATTTGGACATTACAAGCTATTACAAACAACAAACATGTAAAAATGAGTGAAATCGAAGAGTTTCGGGTTTTTGTCGGAAACTTACAAAGTGTCGAAATGAAATTCCGAAAAGATAGAGTTGTAGATCGTTGCGCGGTGGTTGTTTTTCTCCAAAGAGTTTCGAGATTTCGGCGACGTTTGGTGGTGTTATTTGATGATTTAAGGTGGTTGTAGTTTGGTGATTTAGAAAGAAAATAAAAGAGAAAGGAGAAGAAGAGAGAGAGAGTGTAAAGTGATGAAATGAGGAAGAAGAAAGAGAGGTGGGGGTTTAAAGCCTCCACTTTTTCAGTCCACTCCTCCGCGCTCCGTGGGGTGTTCGTTTTTCCCCATCGTTTAGACGTTAGATATTTATTTTACGCACATAAATATACATTTTAAATTGCAAATAATTACTCGATATTTTGGTTGAAGTATTTTACCCAAAATGCTTAATATTGGAGTTACAAAATATAACTTTAATTTATTTTGTTTTGTTTGCGCATTTACATTTTAATCGCGTAAATTTCACTTGTACAATACAAGTTTGCATTGAAATATTATAAAAATAATATTTTGGATATAATAGCGTTATTAAATAATGTTATATTATTCAATAAAATGGCTCACCAACGTCCGTATTTAATTGAACCGAATTGCATTCGATTTAAATTGCGTACGATTTAATCAAATCGCATAATCGTATGTATTCAACAATATATATTTTGATACATTAATTAGCCTAACACATAACTAATTACATGTATTTAAAATTGATTAGGCCCTAATTAATAGTCTTAATTTGACGGGTGTTACATTCTCCCCTTGTTTGAAGAATTTCGTCCCGAAATTTAGTTTGATGTCGTGTTTGATGTAGAGTCGGTGAAGAGTTGAGGATACTTGAGTCGCATTTGGTCTTCCCGTTCCCAGGTGAATTCCGGACCACGCCGCGAATTCCACCTGACCTTAACGACGGGAATACGACTTTGTTTGATTTGTTTGACCTCACGGTCCATGATTTCTGCGGGTTCCTCAACGAAGTGAAGTTTGTCGTCAACACGAATTTCATCGAGTGGGATAATAAGTGACTCATCATATAGGCATTTCTTCAAGTTAGAAATGTGAAAAGTGGGGTGCACGCTGCTGAGCTCGGATGGCAGCTGCAATCGATACGCCACTGGACCAATCCTCTCGAGGATCTCAAAAGGTCCAATGTATCTGGGGTTTAACTTCCCGTGTTTGCCGAATCGGATTACACCTTTCCAAGGCGATACTTTAAGGAGCACTTGATCCCCAACCTGGAACTCGAGTGGTTTGTGTCTCACGTCAGCGTAACTTTTCTGACGATCACGCGCGGCTTTAAGTTTGTTTTGGATACCAACGATTTTCTCTGTGGTTTCATGAATGATTTCCGGACCAGTGAGTTGGCTATCTCCCACTTCGGTCCAACAGATAGGTGACCGGCACTTACGACCGTACAGTGCCTCGAAAGGTGCAGCTCCAATACTGGTATGGTAGCTATTGTTGTACGAAAACTCGCATAATGGTAGGTGTTGTTCCCAGTTTACACCGAAGTCAACTACGCAGGCTCGTAGCATATCTTCCAATGTTTGAATAGTTCGTTTACTTTGGCCATCGGTTTGAGGGTGGTATGCGGTACTCATATCGAGACGGGTACCCAACGATTTCTGGAGTGATTGCCAAAAGTGAGATGTGAAGCGACTATCCCTATCGGAGATAATTGAGATTGGTACACCGTGTCGAGAAACGACTTCCTTGATGTAGATTCCTGTGAGGCGTTCCATTTTATCGATTTCCTTGATTGCTAGGAAATGAGCAGATTTTGTGAGACGATCGACGATCACCCAAATGATATCGCAACCGCTCGACGACTTGGGTAGTTTGGTTATGAAATCCATGGCGATTTGTTCCCATTTCCATTCGTGAATGTCTGGTTGTTGTAGTAAGCCAGAAGGCTTTTGATATTCAGCTTTGACTTTTGAGCAAGTAAGACACTTGCTGACGTATGTGGCAATTTCTGCTTTCATGTTCGGCCACCAATAAAACTCCTTGATGCCGTGGTACATTTTATCGGACCCCGGGTGTATGGAATATTTGGACTTGTGAGCTTCATCCATCACCAAGTCTCGTAGGTTCCCAAAACTAGGCAACCAGACTCGATTTGAGAAACACCTAACTCCGTTAGGTTTGACTTCGAATTGTTTATCCATGCCTCGCAAGGCTTCATTTTTAACATTATCGGGTTTGAGGGCTTCGAGTTGAGCAGCGAGAATCTGAATGTTTAGATCATTGTGAATAGTCATACTGAGAACTCGGACTCGAAGTGGTAGACTATGTCCTAATTAACCCCAATCGGCTTAAAAGAGTTGGATAAGGAAATGAATTTGTCAAGGTGGGAGTTAGGATCATCATTTGGTAGGCCATGGAATTGACAGAGGTTTTGGACTAACTGAACAATGTGTGGTTTTAATTCAAATGATCCTCTACCAATTTCCGGATAGATAATTGGTCCTCCTCGACCTTAGGTTTAGAGTTTTCAGCGAGAGTTATACGTGTAGCTGTCATAGTCTCGTTGGCAGGTGGTTGAATGGTTGAGTGGATAGGGATAACGTAATTTATAAAAGTACTAAAAGTAAGGAAAAACAAAGAAAGACGTAGGGGTCTAAGGAGAAGAGTTAATCCTAAAGGTTCACTAGCGAGTAAGTTCATCTTGACGACTAAGGATCGTACAGTTGGTTCCCCGGCAGCGGCGCCAAAAACTTGTTGGCACCCGATCAGGTCGGTGTCGTTAACGATTACTAACCGGGCACCAGCAGTGGGTTGTTCTATATTTGTAATTGCGGAGCCTAAGTTTTTCCTAACAATGCTAATCCTAAGGGTGAGCAAGTGGTAGGTATGACCTAGAGTCGTTCTTCAAACCGACTGAATTGAAACTAAGGCGAGGCAGATAAGAGCTTTCAAACTAGTGAATAGTTTATAAAATAGTGGGGGTTTTGGTTTTTATATTAACTAACTTAGGCAAGTAAATAAACAAAAGATAAATAAAAGTAAAACCTAAAGCAGATAGATAAAGATAGTGTTTGCTGAGACTTCGTTAATTAAGTTATGGGATGATATTTGGAGAAACTATTTTGAAAGATATTAGTTAATTATCATTCTTGAATACTTGCATGTAAACACTAGATTCCCTACTAATTAAAATCCTATTAGCATGTCACACCGGGAGCTAGGTTATGGTAACATTATAAAGTATTTTGAATAATAAGCAAAATCTTAACTAAGGTCTAATGATACTTTCATATGAACGGGAATAAAATCTTAAGGTACTAGACATTACTGAATCATATAACGATTCCTCGTCATCCTAACAGATTCATGTATTTAAAACAGTTCATTTATGACTTTAAACCAGCCCTTGCTTAAGACTACCCAATAAATCCCCTAATTATCCACAACGTTCCTCACTTAAAGTGGTTCCGCCGCTTCAAACCATGGCCATGTCTTGTCCTACTATAATTCCCCATGTAGCCTTGCGGTTCCATAGTTTCATACCTTTGACAAATTATATTGACACAGATAATTGACTACCTTTTAATTGGACGTCGTTAAAAAGGTGTTATAATCACGTTTATTGGTGGAAAGGCGATAGATTAATTTGAAGTTTAAAAGTCTATTTAGAAAGGTTAATTAAACTAGGTTTCTCATTTTATATATATTAGTCCGTAATATAACTACCTTCGGTCGTTACGCAGCTTCCACTTATTTGTACTACACCTAAAGTGTTTCCAACGCTATACTGAGTAACAGTCGAATATGGCCATCATATTACTTCATAATATTATATCGTTTCGTAATATGACTACCTTCGGTCGTTCCTCGACTTCCATACATTTGTACTCCACCTTGAAGTGTTTCCAGTACTATATCGAGTAACAGTCGAATAGGGGCCGTCATATTATTTGACGATAATTAAGACCGTTTATATTTTACTACTATGATGATCCTAAGGCAACAATCAAACAAGAACATGCAATAAGACGATCAAAGCAATATTACCGATCTTTAATATTCAATTATAAATCATCCCATAATTAACTAACTACATCGCAAACAAACACAATAGTAATCTACTCGCTAATCATGGCATAAACGATCTCTAGCATAATTAAAGCATACATATTTAATTAAGATAGATAAGGATAGAAATAACCGAGATTAATATGCGAGAAGGAATAAACTTGAATTAATAAGAGTTGCTCCAAGCGTACACCAAAGATTACAAACACGTTCCTCACCAAAGAATACAAGCTCGTTCCTTGCTTCTATTTTAACTAGCCTACTACTACTCTAAAGTAAGAAAATAAACAAAGAAATAAAAACTAGAAGCTATAGAAAGAAAGTGTGTTTTTCCAAGGATGGAAGGTGTGCATATGTGTTGTCTTGCAAATGAACCAAAGCCCCATATTTATAGGTGAGTTTTGGCTCACATTAGCATCAAGGGGTGCACATTAGAAAAAGGTAGCCAAAAGGGTGCACCGGGTACTGTACAACACGAAAAGTAGGCGCACCGGGTACTGTACAACACGAAAAGTAGGCGCACCAGGTACCAAAAGTTGCCAAAAACGGAAAGTGAGGCGGGTACAGTGTAGCCGGATCCGGGGACACTGTGGCCGGCGGCTGGGGGCACAACCCCGCCCCGGTTCGCCGTCTTTTGCTTCATTTCTTGATTTGTGCTTATTTTCTTCGTTATGCGACCGTTTGCTTCGATTCTTTTTTTGTTGGATTCGTAATTTAAAAACAAAGATTTTGACATAGGATAGGCCCTGAGATGAGGTTCCTAGCTCCAGATATTGCGTGCGAATCATTTGGATCTTCCGGCGGGCGTAGAATCTTCATTCTTTATCCGTTTTAGTTGATTCTTCTTCTGTTGGATTCGTATTTTGAAAATGAACATCTTGGATAGAATGGATGTTGGTGGAGGGCATTTTAGTCTTGAAATCTCGTTTTGATGCCTTGAATCTTCAAACGTGTGTGGAATCTTCGTTTTTCATCCGTTTTGCTTGATTTTTATCGTGCAACCTTGTTTTGACCATCTTGGCATAATATCATTGATTTGTACTGTTTTTGAACTAATATGCCAAGAATCTTTCCAGAATGAGAGATATATCGGTAGTAAAAACGTGACTTTTTACGCGATATCAAGTATCCCACACTTAGAACTTTGTTTGTCCTCAAGCAAACTAGTATTCAACATGGTTAAAGATAAGAAGATAATAAAATATTTTAAGGCGGAACTTTTTACTAAGGGGGTTTTGGAAAAAAATAAAGTACTTGTTCTTTGAAAAGGAAAGATTGTAATCTTTAGGAGCATGCTTGTGGTCTTTGACCTTGGATACATGACTAGGCGATCCTCTCAAGGTGGTCACTCAAATAACTCAAATTGTTTAGGGTTTCCTATTCTATTATATCAATCGCTCAGAACGCCAGTCATGTATCGTTTATCGTTATAGGCTTGATCGAGTATCAAATCGTTACCTTTTAGGTGAGCGCGAAGTTGATCAGGCCACAATCATTCTAAGGGAGGTGATGTAGGGTTTGTGGAGTGGAGTGTTGGTGGTATGAGAGGGGGTTGTGTTGGTTTTTCATAGGTTTTCTTTTTGGTGAAGAGGAAAGCTGAAATTTTTCAATTTTCGGGAGATTTGACACCCTTTTCTTTTGGGAGGAGTCTTTTTCTCCATTTGACTTTCTTTTCTTCGAATTTTCTAAGATATTTTTTTTCGACGTCATATCCTTAATACTTCTCTTTTTTCATCTTTGGAACTTTGTATGAAGTTTGAGGGATGCTTTTGAGTAGGTAAAGGGGGTAACGTACTTATTTTTGGGTGTATGGATGGGTTCAAGAATGATGTGATTCGATCTCCTTTTTGATTCACCAGTTCGGAATCGAAATGCATAGCAAGAGCAAGTTCTGATTCTAAACGCATACATTGGCACACTCAAGAATCGAAAAAGTGAAGCATTAAAAGTGAATGCTTTTCATATGGCTCAAGATACCTCACGAATCGAAAGTTGGGTTGTTGTGTGCTTAGTCATGCGATGCTGTTTATGGGATTACTAAACTTGTTTTTCAAAAGAATTTGTATTTTATTTTTCCTTCTTCCCCAAAGTAAATCATTCTTTGTTTAAATTTTTTCATTTTCAACATATTTTTAACTCAATTTTGAAAATTTTGTTTACTTTTATGGAGAAGCAGGGTCTTATAAAGAGCAACGAGTTTAGAATCAAGCATATACCATTATCCATTTAATAGTAGTGCAACTACTGATATCTCACACTTAAAGGAACATCGTCCTCGATGTTAAACTAAGCTCATAATGGGGTAAAATCCCACACTTAGGATTTGAAACATCTTAGACGTATTCTTTTAGCGGTGTGTTTTTGGGTTTGAATCCCACACTTAGTGATAAGCATAGTGGATATGGTATATTTAAAATGAATGAAAGAGACGGTATAGAAGTACTCCCCAGTATTTGCTGTGTTCCTTGGTATGCGTCTGTCGAACTTCGTCTTCTTGAGTTCACTCTTGATCAAGTCTTCTTGTGATTGGTCTCGTAGGTGTGAACACG
This sequence comes from Helichrysum umbraculigerum, assembly GCA_949592205.1. Taxonomy (NCBI): domain Eukaryota; kingdom Viridiplantae; phylum Streptophyta; class Magnoliopsida; order Asterales; family Asteraceae; genus Helichrysum; species Helichrysum umbraculigerum. Next base: position 101,363,574 of record CATIUR010000004.1, on the reverse strand, counting down.
TTGGATATACTCTTCTTTAATGCGCGGCGTCAAAAACTTGATGCGTCGGGCTGAAACTTGGTCGTATATCCAAGTGTGAAAGATAGTCGGAGACTTTATCACTTCTTGGAATGTAAAATTGCGGAAATGTAAAACACGGGTTGCCTCCCGAGAAGCGCTCTTCTAAAGTCGATAGCTCGACTTCTTTTCTCCTAGCTAGATGGAGATGGATGCATCCATGGGATCCACTGTGTTGATGTTGTGGGCCCTAGGTTGCGGAAAATTATATCGAGGTGGATAGATTCTTATGAAATGATTGACTATTGTCGTAATCAATTCAAGTGGACTATTTCTCGATGTTTCCTTGTAGTTCAGAAGATGCTCTGAAGTTGTCCTTGCAAGTCCATGAAGTCCGAAGGTGATGTAGTCAACTGCTTTAGTGACAGGTCCACTAGGGTCGGTCATGGTGGCTGTGTCTGTCTTAACAACCTCTCTTAGCGGTGGGTTTTGCCAGAGAGAGCAAACAAACGTCAAGAATTGCAGTTTTATGCCTTCATAATTCTCGGTCTTGGGGTCTCCGTTGAATCTTTTGATGGACGTGCACAGGTCCTCTATTTGCCGGTGCTGATGGTTGTTGAATGGAAAGTCGGATTCTGAGAAAACTAGAATAAGCTGACGAAGTATCTCCTTGCATCCTGAGTAGAATATGAACTTCGTTCTGGAGTTACTTTTCCGTTGTTGAATCTCCCTTAGATGGATCGTAACAGAAGTAGCGATATCAAGTGGTGATTCATATGTAATCCTAAAGGGTCGTTCGCGCCTTGATTCCTCCCAAACGAGATCACTAAGTTCTTCAATCATTGACTCAATTTGTTTTTCCATAGTTGAGTTGATAACCATAGATCCGCTTTCCTTGGAGCTGAGGTGATCTTCTCTACTTAGCAAGTTAAGCAATGATGTGAGGTCATTCATCATTGAAATGTCGGCACGACTGCTCGGATGTCCAGTAGTCTCTTTCATATGCGCTCTAATGGATCCTAACATCTCCCATTGCGTTGAGGTAAATGGGATGTTAGATCTTTTAAGGGCATTGTAGATCCTAGCGTAAGTCTGTTTCTATTGTAGACAGAATTGCAGTTCAGCAGGGGAAAGAGCAAGCATGTTTACTACGCCGCTTATTCCTCCTACTACTTTGTCAAATCTCTAGATGAATTCTTCGAGCACTTTGTGATCTATGATGGTTTGCGGTTGGTATCTTGTGCGTTTGGAATATTCCTCCAGTGTTTCTCTTCTCATGGGATGGTTGTGGTTACTTTCCGCCATTTCATTAGTGTTAAATAGGTTGAGTGGCGGTCTGCTTCTTTTGTTTTCTTCTTCCATCTTTCTCGTTCTGATCAATTCTTCCATCGTTGGGTTGTTTGCTGATGGAGATGCGTTTTTCATCTCTTGTCCTATTCGTCGGAGGACAATCGGGAAATATGGCGTGATTGCCATTTCCTTGCTAGATTTACTTTCACTTGTTGACTTTGCAGTTTCTTCGTCTCTGGCGGTCTTCATGGAGATCATGTACATATCGGCTTGCTCTCCAGCATTTGGATTGTCGATATGGAAAGTGATGGTTTCTCCCTAAGACTGCAAGCTGATGGTTTGTGCGAAGACGTTGATGATTGCCTTGGCCGTATTCATGAAAGGTCTTCCTAGTATGATTGGGATGTGTACGTCTTCCTGCTTATCCATTATTACAAAATCTGCTGGGTAAAGAAATCTGTCAATCCTAACTAAAACATTTTCAGCTATTCCCCTAGGGTATTTGACCGAGTGGTCAGCAAGCTGTATGGTCATTTTGGTACGTCGAAGATTTTCTAACTCAAGCCTCTTGAAAAGCGAGTATGGCATAAGATTAACACTAGCTCCTAAATCGGCGAGAGAACAGATAATGCCTGAATTGTAGATGGAAATAGGGAGAGTAAAACGTCCGGTGTCTCCGAGTTTTTCAGGAATGGTATTGTTAAGAATAGCTGAACATTCCTCGTTCAGCGGGACATTGGGTACTTCGGGTACCTTATCCTTGGTTGTAAGAAGTTTTCTGAAGTACTTTTTGGAGTGAACTTCAGAGGCGGTATCTAGGAATTTCCTATCAAGCTTAAAAGACTTAAGCTTGTCGGGTCGTTGTTTAAGACGAGCCGGAAATGGGATTTTCCTATATGGTGTAGACTCTAAATCCATTGTCGACGGGACAATAGGTGGTTCCTTCACCGGAGAAGAAATCGTAGGTGGGCTATGTGCTACCTGAGAGTCTTGAATATGGGAAGCCTCCTTATGGGAACTAGTTGGACCATCCTGAGGTTTAGCATTAATACGCTGTGCTAATTGTCCTAAGATGAGATCAACTTGGTCTTGTCTAGCTGAGATTCCTTGAACGACTTTTATCAGGGTGTCGTCAAAACTAGAGGTTTGTGAGGAAGAGGGTTCTAAAGGTTGAGGTTGGTAAGTTAGTGGGCTATTCCTAGGTGGGTTAAAAGAAGGGTTAGTATTGGGTGAAGTTAGATGAGACTGAGGAATTTAGGCTGAGTGGTTCAGATTAGCACAATTAAGGCAGGTTTGAACTTGACAGACTTGTTGTGGTTGACTTTTCAATTCCTTAATCTCCTTGGTTAGGTCTGCCACTTGCTGAGTGAGGGTTTTGATAGCTTCATTCCCGATTGTAGTAGGTGAATTCACTAGCGAGGGGTGATTTTCACTGTTCCAGTCATGGTTGTGTATTGTCATTTTCTCAATAAGGCTCCAAGCTTCATTTGCGGTACAGTCTATGAAACTACCTTGAGAGGCGGTATCAAGTAAAGGACGGTGATGTGGGAAGAGACCATTGTAGAAAATGCGCAACTGGTCTGAACGCTCAAAACGATGATTTGGACATTTCTTAAGCAATTTCTTAAAGCGCTCCCATGCATCGAATATTGATTCATCATGCACTTGACGAAAGTTTATGATGTTGGACCTAAACGTGGCTTGTTTTGATGGGGGGAAATATTTGGCCAAAAATTTGGTTGCTAATCCTACCCAAGAGGTTATAGAGTTAATCTTTAGTTCCTCAAACCAGATTTGTGCATTTAGAGTGAGTGAATAGGGAAATAGGTATAGGTAGACTATGTCCTGATTAACCCCAATCGGCTTAAAAGAGTTGGATAAAGAAATGAATTTGTCAAGGTGGGAGTTAGGATCATCATTTGGTAGGTCATGGAATTGACAGAGGTTTTGAACTAACTGAACAATGTGTGGTTTTAATTCAAATGATCCTCTACCAATTTCCGGATAGATAATTGGTCCTCCTCGACCTTCAATAAGAGGTTTAGAGTTTTCAGCGAGAGTTATACGTGTAGCTGTCATAGTCTCTTGGCAGGTGGTTGACTGGTTGAGTGGATAGGGATAACGTAATTTATAAAAGTACTAAAAGTAAGGAAAAACAAAGAAAGACGTAGGGGTCTAAGGAGAAGAGTTAATCCTAAAGGTTCACTAGTGAGTAAGTTCATCTTGACGCCTAAGGATCGTATAGTTGGTTCCCCGGCAGCGGCGCCAAAAACCTGTTGGCACCGATCAGGTCGGTGTCGTTAACGATTACTAACCGGGCACCAGCAGTGGGTTGTTTTAAATTTGTAATTGCGGGGCCTAAGTTTTTTCTAACAATGCTAATCCTAATGGTGAGCAAGTGGTAGGTATGACCTAGAGTCGTTCTTCAAACCGACTGAATTGAAACTAAGGCGAGGCAGATGAGGGCTTTCAAACTAGTGAATAGTTTATAAAATAGTGGGGGTTTTGGTTTTTATATTAACTAACTTAGGCAAGTAAATAAACAAAAGCGAAATAAAAGTAAAACCTAAAGCAGATAGATAAAGATAGTGTTTGCTGAGACTTCGTTAATTAAGTTATGGAATGATATTTGGAGAAACTATTTTGAAAGATATTAGTTAATTATCATTGTTGAATACTTGCATGTAAACACTAGATTCCCTACTAATTAAAATCCCATTAGCATGTCACACCGGGAGCTAGGTTATGGTAACATTACAAAGTATTTTGAATAATAAGCAAAATCTTAACTAAGGTCTAATGATACTTTCATATGAACGGGAACAAAATCTTAAGGTACTAGACATTACTGAATCATATAACGATTCCTCGTCATCCTAACAGATTCATGTATTTAAAACAGTTCATTTATGAATTTAAACCAGCCCTTGCTTAAGACTACCCAATAAATCCCCTAATTATCCACAGCGTTCCTCACTAAAGTGGTTCCGCCGCTTCAAACCTTGGCCATGTCTTGTCCTACGATAATTCCCCATGTAGCCTTGCGGTTCCATAGTTTCATACCTTTGACAAATTATATTGACACAGATAATTGACTACCTTTTAATTGGACGTCGTTAAAAAGGTGTTGTAATCACGTTTATTGGTGAAAAGGCGATAGATTAATTTGAAGTTTAAAAGTCTATTTAGAAAGGTTAATTAAACTAGGTTTCTCATTTTATATATATTAGTCCGTAATATAACTACATTCGGTCGTTACGCAGCTTCCACGTATTTGTACTACACCTAAAGTGTTTCCAACGCTATACTGAGTAACAGTCGAATAGGGGCCATCATATTACTTCATAATATTATATCGTTTCGTAATATGACTACCTTCGGTCGTTCCTCGACTTCCATACATTTGTACTCCACCTTGAAGTGTTTCCAGTACTATATCGAGTAACAGTCGAATAGGGGCCGTTATATTATTTGACGATAATTAAGACCGTTTATATTTTACTACTATGATGATCCTAAGGCAACAATCAAACAAGAACATGCAATAAGACGATCAAAGCAATATTACCGATATTTAATATTTAATTATAAATCATCCCATAATTAACTAACTACATCGCAAACAAACACAATAGTAATCTACTCGCTAATCATGGCATAAACGATCTCTAGCATAATTAAAGCATACATATTTAATTAAGATAGATAAGGATAGAAATAACCGAGATTAATATGCGAGAAGGAATAGACTTGAATTAATAAGAGTTGCTCCAAGCGTACACCAAAGATTACAAACACGTTCTTCACCAAAGAATACAAGCTCGTTCCTTGCTTCTATTTTAACTAGCCTACTACTACTCTAAAGTAAGAAAATAAACAAAGAAATAAAAGCTAGAAGCTATAGAAAGAAAGTGTGTTTTTCCAAGGATGGAAGGTGTGCATATGTGTTGTCTTGCAAATGAACCAAAGCCCCATATTTATAGGTGAGTTTTGGCTCACATTAGCATCAAGGGGTGCACATTAGAAAAAGGTAGCCAAAAGGGTGCACCGGGTACTATACAACACGAAAAGTAGGCGCACCGGGTACTGTACAACACGAAAAGTAGGCGCACCAGGTACCAAAAGTTGCCAAAAATGGAAAGTGAGGCGGGTACAGTGCCCCCGGCCAAAAACTTGTTAGCGCCCGATCAGGTCGGTGTCGTTAACGATTACTAACCGGGCACCAGCAGTGGGTTGTTTTATATTTGTAATTGCGGGGCCTAAGTTTTTCCTAACAATGCTAATCCTAAGGGTGAGCAAATGGTAGGTATGACCTAGAGTCGTTCTTCAAACCGAGTGAATTGAAACTAAAGCGAGGCAGATGAGGGCTTTCAAACTAGTGAATAGTTTATAAAATAGTGGGGGTTTTGGTTTTTATATTAACTAACTTAGGCAAGTAAATAAACAAAAGCGAAATAAAAGTAAAACCTAAAGCAGATAGATAAAGATAGTGTTTGCTGAGACTTCGTTAATTAAGTTATGGGATGATATTTGGAGAAACTATTTTGATAGATATTAGTTAATTATCATTCTTGAATACTTGCATGTAAACACTAAATTCCCTACTAATTAAAATCCCATTAGCATGTCACACCGGGAGCTAGGTTATGGTAACATTACAAAGTATTTTGAATAATAAGCAAAATCTTAACTAAGGTCTAATGATACTTTCATATGAACGGGAACAAAATCTTAAGGTACTAGACATTACTGAATCATATAACGATTCCTCGTCATCCTAACAGATTCATGTATTTAAGACAGTTCATTTATGACTTTAAACCAACCTTTGCTTAAGACTACCCAATAAATCCCCTAATTATCCACAGCGTTCCTCACTTAAAGTGGTTCCGCCGCTTCAAACCTTTGCCATGTCTTGTCCTACGATAATTCCCCATGTAGCCTTGCGGTTCCATAGTTTCATACCTTTGACAAATTATATTGACACAGATAGTTGACTACCTTTTAATTGGACGTCGTTAAAAAGGTGTTATAATCACGTTTATTGGTGGAAAGGCGATAGATTAATTTGAAGTTTAAAAGTCTATTTAGAAAGGTTAATTAAACTAGGTTTCTCATTTTATATATATTAGTCCGTAATATAACTACATTCGGTCGTTACGCAGCTTCCACGTATTTGTACTACACCTAAAGTGTTTCCAACGCTATACTGAGTAACAGTCGAATAGGGGCCATCATATTACTTCATAATATTATATCGTTTCGTAATATGACTACCATCGGTCGTTCCTCGACTTCCATACATTTGTACTCCACCTTGAAGTGTTTCCAGTACTATATCGAGTAACAGTCGAATAGGGGCCGTCATATTATTTGACGATAATTAAGACCGTTTATATTTTACTACTATGATGATCCTAAGGCAACAATCAAACAAGAACATGCAATAAGACGATCAAAGCAATATTACCGATCTTTAATATTTAATTATAAATCATCCCATAATTAACTAACTACATCGCAAACAAACACAATAGTAATCTACTCGCTAATCATGACATAAACGATCTCTAGCATAATTAAAGCATACATATTTAATTAAGATAGATAAGGATAGAAATAACCGAGATTAATATGCGAGAAGGAATAGACTTGAATTAATAAGAGTTGCTCCAAGCGTACACCAAAGATTACAAACACGTTCCTCACCAAAGAATACAAGCTCGTTCCTTGCTTCTATTTTAACTAGCCTACTACTACTCTAAAGTAAGAAAATAAACAAAGAAATAAAAGCTAGAAGCTATAGAAAGAAAGTGTGTTTTTCCAAGGATGGAAGGTGTGCATATGTGTTGTCTTGCAAATGAACCAAAGCCCCATATTTATAGGTGAGTTTTGGCTCACATTTGCATCAAGGGGTGCACATTATAAAAAGGTAGCCAAAAGGGTGCACCGGGTACTATACAACACGAAAAGTAGGCGCACCGGGTACTGTACAACACGAAAAGTAGGCGCACCAGGTACCAAAAGTTGCCAAAAACGGAAAGTGAGGTGGGTACAGTGTAGTCGGAGCCGGGAGCACTGTGGCCGGCGGTGGGGGCACCCTGGCCGGCGGCTGGGGGCACAACCCCGCCCCGGTTCGCCGTCTTTTGCTTCGTTTCTTGATTCGTGCGTATTTTCTTCGTTATGCGACCGTTTACTTCGATTCGTCTTTTGTTGGATTCGTAATTCAAAAACAAAGATTTTGACATAGGATAGGCCCTGAGATGAGGTTCCTAGCTCCAGATATTGCGTGCGAATCATTTGGATCTTCCGGCGGGCGTAGAATCTTCATTCTTTATCCGTTTTAGTTGATTCTTCTTCTGTTGGATTCGTATTTTGAAAATGAACATCTTGGATAGAATGGATGTTGGTGGAGGGCATTTTAGTCTTGAAATCTCGTTTTGATGCCTTGAATCTTCAAACGTGTGTGGAATCTTCGTTTTTCATCCGTTTTGCTTGATTTTTATCGTGCAACCTTGTTTTGACCATCTTGGCATAATATCATTGATTTGTACTATTTTTGAACTAATATGCCAAGAATCTTTCCAGAATGAGAGAGATATCGGTAGTAAAAACGTGACTTTTTACGCGATATCAGGTAGTGATAGAATTGGGGCACTGCAAAGCTTTTGTTTTAGAAGTTGGAACGCTGACTCTTGTTTATCAGTCTAATCGAACTTCTTGTCTTTCTGAGTCAGTACCGTAAGTGGTTGAGCTCTTTTAGAGAAATTCTCGATGAATCGCCGATAGTACCCGGCGAGTCCTAGAAACTGCCGTACTTCGATCGGTGTGGTAGGTGCTTGCCAGCACTTGATAGCTTCGATTTTTGAAGGATCTACATGAATTCCCTGACTATCGATGACGTGCCCAAGAAATTGAACGGTTTGTATCCAGAACTCACACTTTTAGAATTTGGCGTAAAGCTCCTCGTGTCTAAGTAGTTCTAGAATGGTTTTGAGATGTTGCGCGTGTTCTTGTTCGTTGTGCGAATAAATGAGGATGTCATCAATGAAGACGATGACAAACTTGTCAAGATAAGGTTTGCACACCCGATTCATAAGATCCATGAATACCGCCGGTGCGTTGGTTAGACCAAAGGGCATCACTTGGAACTCGTAGTGTCCATATCGAGTTTTGAAAGCAGTTTTTGGGATGTCGGTGTCGCGAACACGTAGCTGATGATAACCTGATCGCAGATCGATCTTTGAGTAAAAACTCGACCCTTGAAGTTGGTCAAACATGTCATCAATTCGAGGAAGTGGATAACGGTTCTTGACAGTCAATTTGTTCAACTCTCGGTAGTCGATACACATTCTGAATGAACCGTCTTTCTTTTTGACAAACAAGACTGGAGCTCCCCAAGGTGAATAACTCGGTCTGATGAATCCTCTTTCCAAGAGTTCCTGTAACTGGTTGGACAACTCCTGAAGTTCGGAAGGGGCTAAGCGGTAAGGTGCTCGGGCCACGGGTGTAGCACCTGGCACGAGATCGATTGAGAACTCAACCTATCTTGTTGGTGGTAGACCAGGTAGTTCCTCTGGAAAGACTTCTGGAAAGTCTCGAACGATAGGCACATCCTCTAGTCGTTTCTCCTCCGACTTTTTCTCCATGATGTGCGCGAGGATTGCTGGATAACCCTTTCTCATAAATTTTCGGGTTTTTAAACAGGAAATGATGTTTAGTCTCGACCCACCGGTCTCCCCCTGTATGATCAGGGTTCTACCGACGGCGAGGGGAATGCGGACAATCTTGTCATGACAAACGATTTCGGCTCGATGCTTGGACAACCAGTCCATACCCACGATGACGTCAAAACTTCCGATTCTAACAGGCATGAGGTCAATTGAAAAGGTTTCGTCCGCTAGGTTTAAAGTGCAATTAGGTATTACACTATCGGTTTCTATGAGTTTGCCATTTGCTAGCTCTACAGTGTACTTAACATCTAAGGCCACGGGGGTGATGTCAAGTAGTGGATAAAACTCATCAGATATAAAGCTCCTATCGGCACCAGTATCAAACAGAATAGATGCAGGTAAGTTGTTGAGGAGGAACATACCCGTGACCACATTCGGGTCTTGACGGGCGTCCCCAGAGTTGAGTACAAAGGCTCTACCTTTGGCATGGTTGTTGTTGTTGCCCTTGTTCTTCAGTTTTGGGCACTCGTTCCTGTAGTGCCCAGGATTTCCACATTCGTAGCAGGCTTTGGACGGCTTGGCGTTGCGGTTGGAGTTGTTGCTGGAGTTGCTGTTGGTAGGAGATCGGAAATCTTTGGTGAGGTGTCCGTACCTCTTACAGTTGTTGCAGGGGGTTTCGCAGGGACCCTCGTGATGACGGTTGCACTTGGAACAGTAGGGTTTGCTCCCAGTGTAACCTCGTTTAGGTTCGGTGGTTGAGTTGTAGGCTTTGATAGTGTCGGGTTTCTTGTTTTGGTGGTTGTTGTGGTTGTCGGACCACTTTCTTTTGTTGCTGTTGGAGGACGGAGTGGGTGGTTCTGGGTCCTCGTTCATGGCTAAGAGTTCATGAGCCAACCGGATGGCGCCATGAAGGGTGGTTTGATTTGATGAGGCGACATTTCCACGGACAGGTTCCGGAAGGCCGCGGATGTATTTCTTGATCTTTTCGGGTTCGGTACTTACCATAGCTGGGCGAAAGATGGTGAGCTGTTGGAATCTGGTGGTGTATCCAACAATATCAGATCCCTGCACTTTTAAGTGCCAGAACTCTTCATCCAGCTTCTGTAGTTGTTCGGCTGGGCAATACTCATCAGTGAACATTTTCTTCAGATCCTCCCAAGGGAGTAGATAAGCAATGTCAATACCCACAGACTGGGCATATGAGTTCCACCATGAGAGGGCACCATCTTCGAGGGTGCAGGTGGAGAATTTGACCTTGTCGTCCTCCGCACATTTGCTGATGCGGAAGACAGATTCCATCTTTTCGAACCATCTGATTAATCCGATGGCTCCTTCAGTTCCCCTGAAGCTCAAGGGTTTGCAGTTCTGAAAATCCTGGTAGGAACAAGGCTTGGCGGTGGTAGTGGTTTCAGCGGAATCGCTGTTTCTCCCGGAGTTCGGTGTAGAATTCCGAGCCAGGGCTTCAGTCACAGCCTGAGTTATGAGTGATGCAAGCTGGGCATCGGTGTATGGTCTCGTCTTTGGCGGCATGCTTCTTCAATAAAAGAAATGAAGATACATGAGACCTTGTAAGAAAGTTGTATTTGTCACAGATGTTCATGTATAAAAGCGGTAATACATAACATCAATAAGAAAGTGGCAATTAATATAAATTGGGACAATAGGAATATTTGATAGATAATACGAGTTCAAAAAGGTTACATCCCACGGATGTATTTAAAAAGGTGTCGGGAATTGTTACATCCGACCGAATCATAAAGTAGCGCTTAAGTAGTTATTAGACTACAAGATAGATTACAAGACAAGGACTACACTAGTCTCAACGTAGATTAATCTGTTCCATCATTTCAATGAGACGATCCACAGTATTTGCAAGTCTGCTGGCCTGTCGGGCATTGTCTTCAGCCAATGCTAGTCGCTGTACCAATCCACGGGCATATTCTTCCGTTTCCCGTGAGCTTTGCTCACATTCTTCTAGTCTGTGTTTCAAAAGGGCGGTTTCTACGCTTATCTCCACCACTTTGTTGAAAAGAACGTCTACATTGTTAATGGTGGTTTCGTGGTCCTCGGAGACTTGTTCGATGCGCTCGAGGGATGTAAGTCTCCAGTTTTTGTTCGTTTCCTGCAACACGACGTCCATGGTGTGAAGTCGTTGGTCGTGGTGATCTAGCCTAGCAGCCAAGGCCGGCAGGCTGGAGTGGGTGGGATATGGGCCAGCTCGAGGCATCCTAGCGTTCCTCCTAGCTACCCGTGGGTTCTGCGACCCGGATTGAGAGCGCGATGAATTCAGGTGGTGTGTTTGCCATTTCTGAGACAAAGCGTTAGAGAAAGTGAAGCCTATATTCATATAATACATATATAATACAGCTTATTGAGTGTCTAGCACAGACATGTTTAAGTCTCGGTTCTCTCGAGGTCAGAGTCAACTAGTGTATTCCCGTTCAACATAACCGTTTCAGACCTTACATCATCTTTCCTTAATTGTACATAGTTGATCAGGCTATGTTAAATTAAAGTCGTATGCTGTAATTCCTGAACCAGTCATGCCTAATAAGGAAATACTGCCTAACGGTCATAGTCTAGGCCCATTAAATGCAACCTAGTTCACTATAACCTTAGGCTCTGATACCAATCTGTAACACCCCCAAATTTACTGTTTGGCGGAATCATACTTTGGGTGTTACTAATCAATAATCAAAGCACATAGATATATAGCAAATGACTCTATATGCATCATTTTAACAAAATATATTAATATAAGAAATGTTTACAACATTTGAAGCTGTACATAGCTCGTGTTCGATTAAATGAGAGATTTTAGTACATAAGTACTTGTACAAAATATACTAATGCAAGAAAATCTCTAATGTCTGCATGCTGACTCGAGCTATAGTAATTCTAAGGCAGTCCAATCTACTGCTGGGTACTTGTGATACATGCTAAAATGGGTCAGCTAAAAGTTGGTGAGCTCACAGGTTTGAAATCAGATAATATCGTATGAACTGCAAGATTTAAGTAGTGATTTACAACCAGCAAATAAATAGTAGTTTATACAGCCATGAGCACATAGTCTAAGCTTAACTCGAGGGTCGGGTCCCATATAGAGAATTCCGAGCAAGGTGCCTCCACGAGTGCCTAATCTACACTCGTCTGAACAATTATTAGTACGTCCGTTTACCCAGTTAGTGCATGCTAACCTGGACGAGGAGGGTCAATCCTATATGGTACCATATACTAATAATCACGCTACAACGTATTACCAAACTATGCTGATGGAGGGCTTTGAAATGATTAGTGGAAAACAACTCATGTAGTATATTGTAAAGTTTGTACTTGCGTTCACATGTTAAAAACGAGCAATGGATCACACCCCTTAGTAAAACGATAAAAAGAGCGGCCATGAGACTCACCTGAGTCTTGAGCGTCTAGTCAATAATTGTACGATGCTTAATCAAGCAGTGAGACGTCCGCAGACAGATAACCTGAGGGTGTCCGCGACACGCGATGGTTATTAATATGAGTAGGTAGTTACAAAGACTATCTTTGTGGTTGTTCGTTCAACTATAATATCCAAATTACTACGATTTGGTTGTTTGGTTTAAGTTTTGAAAACATGTATGGCCCGTTGGTGATTAGTTGTAATAATAATCTTCAACATTATTATTTTGATTTCGAATAGTTATACTTAAAAAGTATTTATGACTTTAGGTGACGGGGGTCCGGGGGGTAGCGCCTCTGGTGAGCGGGGTTCCAGGGGTGGCAACCCCTAGCGGGGTCCAAGGGGCTGGCCCCTGGTTGGGGTCGAGATGCCAAGTCAGCTCGAAAATTTTTTATTTCTACTAAATTGCTTTGGTGAAAAATGCATCTGGACTTGAATTTAGGTGAAATCAAGTGTTAAAATTTAGGTCTTGACACATAGTAAAAATAAGTTGTAAACATTCTGTTTTCAGCGTCACTTATAGCGACACTCAAGGGTTTACGCGACACTTAGGAAGTGTTGCATGAAATGACGGATTCTGATTTATGGCGTCGCTTGAGCAAGTGACGCATAAAGTGCGACACTTAAGGGAGTATCGGTTGTAAGTGTCGGTACAAGTGTCATGAGTCACTAAGGTTAGTGACGGGTGAAATCGGTCCTCGATTATAGGCGTCACTTAGACAAGTGACGCTACAAGTGTCGGTTTATAGTGACGGGTATTGAATTTGCGACACTTAGGCAAGTGTCGGGAAAAAGGGGTTTTATGCGGCACTTAGGCAAGTGACGCAAAAGTAGGGCTTTTAGCGACACTCAATGCGTCACTTAAGTGACGCACGAAGTGACGCTATACTGCAGTCGTCGTTGCGTCACTTCGAGCTGTTGACGGATTTTTGAGCCAAAAACGAGTTTTCCGGCGACCATTTGGTCCGATTCTTTTACCCAACCCATATTTGGACATTACAAGCTATTACAAACAACAAACATGTAAAAATGAGTGAAATCGAAGAGTTTCGAGTTTTTGTCAGAAACTTACAAAGTGTCGAAATGAAATTCCGAAAAGATAGAGTTGTAGATCGTCGCGTGGTGGTTGTTTTTCTCCAAAGAGCCTCGAGATTTCGGCGGCGTTTGGTGGTGTTATTTGATGATTTAAGGTGGTTGTGGTTTGGTGATTTAGAAAGAAAATGAAAGAGAAAGGAGAAGAAGAGAGAGAGTGTAAAGTGATGAAATGAGGAAGAAGAAAGGGAGGTGGGGGTTTAAAGCCACCACTTTTTCAGTCCACTCCTCCGCGCTCCGTGTGGTGTTCGTTTTTCCCCATCGTTTAGACGTTAGATATTTATTTTATGCACATAAATATACGTTTTAAATTGCAAATAATTACTCGATATTTTGGTTGACGTATTTTACCCAAAATGCTTAATATTGGAGTTACAAAATATAACTTTAATTTATTTTGTTTTGTTTGCGCGTTTACATTTTAATCGCGTAAATTTCACTTGTACAATACAAGTTTGCATTGAAATATTATAAAAATAATATTTTGGATATAATAGCGTTATTAAATAATGTTATATTATTCAATAAAATGGCTCACCAACGTCCGTATTTAATTGAACCGAATTGCATTCGATTTAAATTGCGTACGATTTAATCAAATCGCATAATCGTATGTATTCAACAATATATATTTCGATACATTAATTAGCCTAACACAGAACTAATTACATGTATTTAAAATTGACTAGCCTTGTACCCGCGCAAAGCGGCGGGATCAAATAATTTTCCGATGATTTCGTAGGTTTTTTTGTTGGGTTTCATCTCTTATCGGTGATTTGCGCATGCAAGAGACTTTCGGATACTTCGAGACAATTACGTACATTGTATATGACCCTTATGTATCGAATATAAAAATTGATCTCGTATTATTCAACCATAATGATTTAATGCTAAAATCTTAGGGTGTGTTTGTTTTGATATTTCTTTTGGGTTGTGGGATGGGTTTATTAGTTATGAGTGTGTTTACTGGTCTCTTAAAACTAAGTAATATGAATCCAAAATTCAAATATAACCTATATAATGGGTTACTTAAATCCATTCATAATGGTGACTAAATGTAATGGGGGTGTCGTGGGTGTCATCCCACTACACTCTACATTGTGACTTCCACGACACTTTATCGTGGAAGCTAGAGCTCACTAATTTATTTAGTTAATAATAATTAAAAAAAAAAACTTATACCAAACCCACTTACAAGACAAAAACAACCTTAATGTTTGGATAGTGGTTCATATTTTATTATGGCATTCTATAGTAATTCCATTAAAGTATGCTTCCTCCATCTCAAATGTATTGTTCACGTTTTCATTTTTGGACGTCTTAAATTAATTGTTCACTTTCAAAATTAGGATGTTTTAATTCACTGAACTTCCTACATTACCTCTACTTGATGTGTGTGTTATAAAAAGTTAGGTAAAAAGTAGGAATATAATTGTCACAGTACACAAAAGTATAGTGTAATAATTATATTTTTTTAAACTATGTAAATTTATTTGTGTACAATAAATTTGAGATGGAATAAGCAGATCTTTTTATTTATTTATTTTGTGGAGGGGGGGGGGGGGGGGGGGGGGGGGGGGTAAAGGGGACATTACCCCGGAAAAATTGAATAAGCATATCTTTGCTTATAATTATTAGGGTAAATAAGTTAAATCGGCCATGTACTACTCTAAAATGTATAACGTATGCAATTTACTCATTTTATTGTCTATGTATGTATGTAACTATGTATTATACTCGAAGGTTTTGTGTCATGGTAAGTAATATGGTAACTGGTTACGTGAATAACCGGTAAAATTGATACGAAGAAGGCCGAGGATGACCTACGGTGCGTGGAAGCTTTTCCTACTTTACCTTGTAAAGATTTTTGTTAGCATTTAAAATATTGCTTACATGGAATACATATGGCATTTTTTATTAAATATAAAAAGTTAATTTCAATAATTCTTTTTTATTCAAGTATGAAGTTGAAAGTGAAGCACAACCAGAGCATCATCGTTACCCAATTTCCAATTCAGCATACTTCATAACTTCATATGATCACCAACAATATTATTAATCTCTTCATAACAACATCATCATCCAACATGTACACATGATGAATTTATGGATCTTAAAATTATTGGATTCCATTCCATAAAAAATCAAAAATGAAATCGGTGGTCTATGTATATTCATAACAAATCGATCTCCCTAGTTGGCCGCCACCGGTGTTCATATATTCATAACCATTGAAAGATCTCAGTTGCTGGCTGCCGTTGCCATCTCACTCACTGGCCCGTCGTCCAACTAAGTGGTTGGCTACTTAACTTCTATTTTCAGCTAATTCTTTTACAAACTACTGCAGTTATTTCTAAGAGTCACTTTGCTTTTTCTTCCATTTGTGATTAACACAACACCACTAATCACCAAAATCAGATTCCAAACTTCAATTCCACACTTTAGAACACACCCAAGTAAATAAACTATGAGATGAATAAGATAAACCAGAAACTCTAACCCAGATAGCAAAGTATAGATTAATATATACTGTAGGTGCTTTGGGGGTAAGCAAATATAGGAAAAATTGAAAGATTCAAGGTATAGCATATAGTAAGAACAACAACAACACCGCTTCAGAAGTAAAGATTAATCAACATCTAAGATTTGCTGCAAGTTCAAATGCAATGTCAATTTCTATTATCAAAAGTAAAGATATATATTACTGACACAAATCAGCTAACATCTTCAACGGTATAAACTATTTATATATCTTACAAAACCCATTTAAGTATATAAACATCAAATGCTTATTCCAGATTTACATTTATGAATATTACATTATTTGTAGATCAGGAACAACCTACAAAAGAAAAGTTAAATAGAAAGTTAGAGGGTGTTTGGCCGGGCGGTAGGAGTTTGGCTTCTGCGTTAGCTTACCACCCCAAATTCCTGGCTTTTTAGCTTTTAGCTTTTTAACCCTTTAAAATACTAAAAAGCTCCTCCATCCAAACACTAAAAAAGAGCTTTTCTGCGTTATGATAACACAAAAGCTAAAAAGCCCTCTACTAACGCTTCCCCAAACACCCCCTTAGTAGAGATACTAATAAATCGTAGATCTGAAACCTATAGCTCAAAATAAGTTTAATTAAAGAGTAACATTACCAAAAAAAGTCATGTTTTTTCCAGCTTTCTTCGGTTCTCGACAGATCTAGGGATGTTGTTCGGATCTTTATGGGTAGACATGATTTTATGATCTCTCAAATCTCTACAAAATACACAATGAACAAAATAAGTCAGATCTAGTAAACTAAAGCTTAAATATCTAATTAAAGAAAACAACAAAAAACCTTTAAAATAGACGGTGGTATCTTGTTTTTGTCCAAATCTGAGGCGCGTGCAACAAATCTGTGAGGATCTAAAATTTAGAGTAAGGTAGTAGCGGTCGCCAAGTTTTTATAGTGATGGTGGTGGATAATTTCGGTGTTTGTTGAAGTAGCATAACACTGAAGGCGATGGTGACGGTGGCGGCGGCGGTGGTTGTCGGTTTAAGAGCTGGTGGTTCTGGGTGATGTCGGTCCAGTCTTGAGAGGTGGGGGTGGTGGTTCTGGGTGACGTCGGTCCGGTCTTGAGAGGTTGGGGTGGTGGTGCTGGGAGAGATGAGAGAAAATAGCTTATGTGTGTTTTTTTATGGTGTGAACTATGTGTGATGTGGTAAATTATTGTTTTATATATGAGAGTGAAAAGTTTTTATGGTTTGTGTTTGTTGATTTATGGTGATTGGAGGATATCAGTCGACCAGGATTATAATCTAAAGGGTTAGAATTCAAGTATCAAAATGAACGGTCAGGATTAGATATTGGCTGAATTTTAAGACATGGCCAAATGCATTATAGAGTAGTAAAGATTAGGCCCTAATTAATAGTCTTAATTTGACGGGTGTCACAATGATGATGAATGAATGGATATTTTTAATTCTTTTATTATTTTTGTTTTTGACTTTTGACTTTTTAATTTATTTTCACTTATTTTTGTTTTCAATTATTTTTTAATGATTTTTGTTTTTCAATTATTTTCTGATTTAATATTTTAATTATTTTTATGTTTTCTTTTAAGTTAGTTTAATGTTTTATTTTTAATTAATGTATTTTACTAACTTTTATGATTATGTTTTATTTAAGTTTGTATTTTAAATAAATAAAGAAATTAGTGTGTGGGGCCCAGAAAAAAGAGAAGTGATGTTTACTGTAGGCAGTGAAGCGTCAGTTTGTGTCACTTGTTGGGAGGAGTCTAAGTATACATGTTATAGTGGTTCATAGACTACATTTGTCATCTCTAACCTAGTAATAGAGTTGTGATTAACCCTCAAAATAATAGCTAAAAAATGAATGTGGGTTATAGCTCCTTTCTACCATTCCAATCTTATATTGTAGTAGAAACAAAGAGAGATTCACAAATGAAGTAATATAAAAAAGTAATTTGGAAGAATTGAGTGCTATAAATTTGGAAAAATGGAGAAAAGAACATGACGTAGTTCAAGTAAGAGTCTATGTGAGATTCTTCCAAGTGAAGGGATATGATCGAAGTAGAGATTACACTATAACTTGTAATTGGATTTGAGGTGAGTATTCTCGTGTTTTTACTAAAATGAAAATGTACGTTATATTAATTGTGCTTGATTGTTGAGCCTATCATGTCGAATTGACTTATATGCATTTAAATATTAATTGTTCATGTTATCTTGATGTGCATTTGTATTTTAATGATAAATTATACATATTTATGATTATAATGATTACGGTGTAACGGACCGATTACAAAAGTTCTTGGTCTCAATTCAAGTATGAGTGAAGTTTATATCACAAATTGATTGATTCACTTAATTAAGTATGTCAAGTCCGTAACACAATAATCAGGATCCCTAATATTAATAAATTATGTTGAATCCTTAATTGATCATGTTCATTATTGTGTGTGATATTTTTATGAAAAAAAACACACGAGCTCAATAAGCCTTTAGGTTTGCACATTACATGCATTCTCATGTTCACATCAGTAGGAGCAAATGAAAGTAAGATAAATAAAGTTGGACCAAGATTTTATGAAATCCGGCATTGCCCAAAGATTTAGTTACACTACTTGAGGCTTTTGTAAGTTTGGATGTAAAAGAATTTGTATTCCATATTAAATTTTTCATCTAGATTGCCTTTTTAAATCGGGGTCGTTAAATCATGAAACATGTACGAAACATACATACTAAGACTACGATGATTGATATTTGCCTAGAGAGTAAGGTTCAAACGAGTCCATGATTTTTGAGTGAGACTAAGGGAACCAATGATATCATGCCACATGTACAAAGAGAATTGTTGAGACATAGATTGTGACAACAGATCTAGCTTGAAATAGGACTGGTGTAATTATTATTACGTTTGTACATTGGTTTAGATTTGTAAATAAATATTTGTTTTGTTAGTAATATTCGTTAAACATATTATTGTGCTAAGTTAGACGAATGTTAAATACGAAATAAATATATAGACGTTTCATGCAAAGCGAGTCGAGATCTCAAGTCGCAGCGAGTTGAGCTGTGAGGTGAGACCTGAACTCGCATGGCATTAGTCTGGCGAGCCGAGTCCTATACTGGGCTTGGGCTGCGAGTTGGGCTGAACTCGCAGGCCCATGCGAGCCGAGACGAACTGAACGTATATAATGTTTTTCATTCGGTGAAAAACATAACTTTTGGCATTTGATACTCTTAATCTGCGAACTCAGTAAAACCCAGAGAAAACTAAACCTACGGCTAGACTTTGACGTATTATTCGTTTAAAGTTAAGCTTTATATACGCAATTACGAACATATTCGTTGTTAGTAAGATAACACCGTATTGAGGGATTCCGCACCTTAATACTACAGATAACGAAGTTATCGATCCTAGAACTAGGGACTTACATCTGGTATCAGAGCTTTCGGGCTAAATACGAGTGTGTTCATAAGTTTTAGAGGTGATTGCGTTGTGATTCGGATTGTTTATACGTGCATAAGTACATACTAACGATCAAAATCACTCTCTGGACGTTTTAGGGTTTGTTTACGGTCGAAATTTCCTGTTTCAATCGTAAAAATACCTTAAACATTTGTTTTCGGGTTTAACAGCCGTTTCGCGAGTCGAGATTAGGGTTCCAGCTTCGCCTGCGAACCGAGTTGAACTAGCGAGTCGAACTGAGACTTGCGAGTCGAACTGAGATCTCTCGCGAATTGAAATCGCTTGCGAATCGACATCACAGCAATCCGAACTGAGACTTGCGAGTCGAGCTGAGATTGCGAGTTGAACTGAGTCCTGCGAGTCGAGTTTTCTGAATTCGCTGAAACAGTTTTACCTTACGTTTTTTAAGATGTCTGACTTAAGTAGAATGATCGAAATGGACCACGAGGTGGGAAAATCAAATGTTCCACCTAAGTTGTTGAGGATCGAGGATTACTACAATTGGAAGGACAGATTTGAATCTTACTGTAGATTCCATGACCTGTCAATCTGGATTTGTATCAAGAGTGGATACACCGCACCTACTCAAACTGTTCAAAATGCCACTGTGGTTCTTACCTATCCAAACATGAGTGATCAACAGAAGGAAGATTACAGAAATGAAAATAAAGCACATTCATGCATAAAGATGTGTCTTCCTAAAGAGATCGCTCATCAACTGAAGTCTTTTCATACTGCTAGAACGCTCTGGGAAGCTCTAGAGAAAAGAGGTGAGGGAAGTCCACAAGTGAGAGCTGGCAAGAGGAGTCTTCTCAAAAAGCAGTTTACTATGTTTAAAGCTTTAAAAGGAGAAGATCTTGATGCCTATGTCACACGTTTCTACCATCTGCTAAGTGAACTGGAATACCATGAGATTGTTGAAGAAGAAGTAGCTAAAACCGACAAGTTTCTTGAGGGTTTACCTTCTAAATGGGAAATGTATGGCGTTATGATTAAGGATAATGAAACCAGGTATTCTACTATGACCTTAGAGCAAGTCATTGACAAGCTGAAAGGTTATGATTTCTCCAGAAAGTCAAGAGATAGTGATTCTGATCAGGTTCAGAACCCTGGGTTATATCATGGAAAGACAAATCTTTCGACTGCGTCCTCTAGTTCGACAACTGCACTGTTAGTTAGTGATACTGGTGAAAATGGAGAAATGATTTATGAAGATCTGTGCTTTATTTCCTCTTCTAGTGATGAGACAAAGGGAAAGAATTCCGAGAAGTCACCTCAAGAGCATCAGAAGATGCCGATGAGTGTGAAATCTGCTGAACAGCAACTGTCTGTTCTTGCTTCCTTTGTGGCATTATATGAGAATTACATAGAGGGAAAGATCAATGATCCTGTTCTATTTGATGAGGATTATGAACAGATAGATCCGGATTATGTTGAGGAATTGGAACTTCAAGATATGTTAGCATTAGTTTCAAGAAAAGTTAAAAATTTCCTTAAAAGAACTGGTAGAAAGGTGTTGGGCAATAGATCAGGGTTTGATAAAACCAAGGTCAGATGCTTTAACTGTCAGGGTATTGGTCATTTTGCTAGAGAATGCCAAAGACCTAAAGTAGAAGCACAAGGAAAACAAGGTTCGGGAAGTACTCTTGCTTCCAAAGCCTTAGTGGTAAAGCAGTTGGATGGCTCTTATGATTGGCAAGCTCATTCTGAGGAAGCCTTGATGGCCGAGATTGAAGAGACAGCTGCTGGATCAGTGTCCTATATGCCCACTGATATGGAACAAAGAGTAGAGGTGCCTGAGTCTGAAATGAAGGCAAGTGATGATGACGTGCTATATATGGATTCAACTCCAGATATGAGTCCTGAAGAATTCGTGGCACGCATGGCTGAAGTACAAACTGACAAGAAGAAGGTATGTTTAGATATTCTTAATCTTGCTGATGTTTGTTACTTGGTTACTGATTTACAATCTCAGAATAGTGTTTTAACTGTGTCAAATAGCAATCTGTCATCACAATTGAATGTGGATAAGGAATCCTATAAGACTGTTAGATCTGAACTTGATCAAGCCATTATGGATATTCGTAGATTAACTGATGATAAACAGGCCTTAAAAGATAAAATTAAGTCTGATGCTTCAGATAGAACAAAACTTAGAGATACCATAAGTGAAAAATCTTTTATTATAGATGGTCTCTATATGAACATTGATGACTTAAATCGAACAATAGCTGATCGGGATAGAGAGTTAGCTGAGCTGAAGCATAAGTTAGTAGAACAAAATCGTAAGATTGAGTCCTACAGAACTTTAGAAATGGATAAAATGCTAGATGCTCAAAGCGGTGTAAAGGACAAGACTGGGATAGGATACAATGATGTACCTCATCCTTTTAATGCCAATTACACTAGTAACTCGATAGATTCTGAAATGACAGATGCTAATCCTGAGATTTCAGTAACTAATGACCAGGAAAAGTTAGAGGTGCAGAAGGAGGTAGTTAAGAACGTATCATTAGATAATAGCAAGGCGTCTCATTTCACCAAAATACAGTTTGTATCGGGTGGAGTGATTAACGATGCTAAGACTGATGATAAGGTTAATAAGGAACAAATACCTGAACCTTTAGTGCCTAAAACTCCGAGTAGTAATGCAAAAGTTCCTAAATCACGCAAGCAGATGTCATGTTTCAAGTGTCGCCAAAAGGGACACGTGTCTTCGTGTTGTCCTAACAAAAGGCCTGAAACACCACATAAGCTTGTGATTGATGAAAAGATACAGACCGACTCTAGTATGACTGTAGATAGGTTAGATACCAAACCTAAGTTAAGTAATAAACCTGTTAACATTCTTTAAAGAGACGGTAAACATAGTGTCTCCCCACCTAAACCTAAACGCCCATATACTCAAAGTGATAATTCTGTCTATAAGTCTAGGGATGTGACACCGTCGAGGCTTAGAACTCCTAGTAGAGGCCATAGTCATTATGAGAGTGGTACTACTTCGCGATCACATGAGTTTAATTATAATTATCATAATAGAGCTCATAATTATGTGCCTAGGAGGTTATCCTAAAATTCACCTCTAAAGGCTGATCGTCCACAAACTCAAGCTACTTCGAAAGTAACCAAAGCACCTGATGGGAAGGATGGTTATTTTAAAGAGCTTAAGTTTGTTGATGATAAGGGACAAACCAAGACCGTAATGGCTTGGGTCCCTCTTGATAACTGATTGTGTTTTGTGTTATGTGCAGGAGCATGCTGTAAACAAGGACAGCTGGTGGTATGTAGACAGTGGATGCTCGAGGCACATGACCGGAGAAAGAAGTCTACTGAAGGACTTCAAGGAGAGTCTCAAGCAAAAAGTAAATTTTGCAGGAGATAAAGGAGGAGTAATTTCGGGAAAAGGAAAAGTTTCAAATGGAACTTTGATTCTTGAGGATGTGAACTATGTTGAAGAACTAACTCACAACCTAGTGAGTGTTTCCCAAGTCTGTGATAAAGGTCATCCAGTTTATTTTAATGAAAAAGAGGCCTTAGTCCTGAAGCCAGGTTTCAAAATTCCTGATGAATGGATATTGATGAGGGCGCCAAGGAAGAAGGACATCTATGCTATCAACATGGGTGTTCCTAATTCTTCAATGGTGTCTACATGTTTATTATCCAAGGCTTCGGAAACAGACGCATTATTATGGCATAGGAGAATGGCACACCTGAACTGGAGAAAGATGAATTACATAACCAAAAATGGTTTGGTTCTAGGTGTACCACAAAAACGTTTCGAGTCTGAAGATAAGTGTGTTCCTTGCATGAAAGGAAAGCAGCACAAGAAACCACACAGACCTAAGACTGAAAACTCTATCTCCTCGCCATTTGAATTGCTACATATGGATCTCTTTGGCCCTATAAGCAAGAGAAGTCTAGGTGGCAAATGGTACTGTTTGGTTGTCACAGATGATTATTCTAGATTCTCATTGGTATTCTTTTTGGGATCAAAGGATCAAACTCCTGGAATTCTAATTGAATTCTTTGATCTGGTAGAGAATGTCTATTAAAAGAGAGTAAAGCATATTCGTAGTGACAACGGGACAGAATTCAAGAATTTAACGTTGAATATCTATTGCTTAAGCAAAGGGATATTACATCAATTCAGTGCACCTTATGAACCTCAACAGAATGGTGTTGCTGAAAGGAAAAATAGAACGTTGATTGAAGCTGCAAGAACAATGCTTGCTGATTTAAAGCTTCCGGTTATCTTTTGGGCAGAAGCAGTGAATACAGCATGTTATGTTCTTAATAGAGTTCTTACGGTTAAAAGACATAACAAGACTTGTTATGAGCTTTTAAACAATAAGAAACCAAACTTAAAAGGGTTTGAACCCTTTGGAGTTTCATGCACCATATTAAAGACTGGGCATCAAGCAAAATTTGGTGAGAAGGCCGACGAAGGATTTTTTCTAGGTTATATGCCCAATTCACCAAACAAGAGAGTCTTTAATAAAGTCACAGGACGTTTGGAGGTAGTTTATAATATTGAGGTTACGAGCTACTCACCTGATGTTCATAAGGGCTTAGATTGGCAATTTGATTATTCTGATCTTTTTGCATCATTTAAAGTTCCTATTAGTGACTATGTCAGTGATTCAGAGATAGCTGGACATTTAGTGTCTGAAGATGTTGATACTGGTCATGCTTCAACATCAAGTGTTAAACAGTCTGGAATTAAGACTACTGTTGACTCAGATAAAGCTTCTACAAGTGAGTCACAACAACCTTCAGAGGATAAGTCTCAAGAAACAGAAGATCTTGATGATCTTCCGACAAAGTTTGATGATATACTTACTCCTTTGAAACATTTAAGGATCTCTTCTGCTCGTACGGAAGATGTACCTTCATTGGAAGAGATTGGTACTAACTTAGAAGATGAGATTCCGGTTGAGCCTGTTGCTTCAACTAGAACGAGTAAGAATCATCCCGCTGAAAACATCATCGGTGATATTAATACTCCGGTTCAAACTATGCATCAATCCAGAGCTAGTACGTCTGAGAATTTTGAATACCAAAGCTTGTATACTGCAATGAAAGAGACAGGGATTCCTAATCAATGTCTATATTCATGCTTTATCTCACAAGTCGAGCCAAAAAATGTTCAAATGGCTTTAAAAGAAAGCTCGTGGGTAGAAGCAATGCAAGAGGAACTATCACAGTTCACAAAATTACAAGTATGGGAGTTGGTTGACCTACCAAAGGGAGAATATCCAATTGGAACTAGATGGGTATTTAAATGCAAGAGAGATGATAAAGGAATCGTTACTCACAATAAAGCTCGTCTGGTGGTTCAAGGTTTTAATCAACAAGAAGGTATTGACTACAATGAAGTGTTTGCACCAGTTGCTAGGCTAGAAGCAATTAGAGTATTCTTAGCATTCGTATCATATTTTGGTATAAAAGTGTATCAGTTGGATGTTAAGAGTGCCTTTTTGTATGGCAAAGTGGAAGAATTGGTGTATATTTCACAACCGCCAGGGTTTGCTGATCCTGAGTATCCTGATAGAGTATATCGTTTGAATAAGGCTCTATATGGATTACATCAAGCACCTAGGGCATGGTATGGAACACTATCAACGTATCTACTTGAGAATGGATTTACAAAAGGATCGATTGATAGTACACTGTTTGTGAAGTGGAAAAAGAAAGACTTTCTTCTCGTACAAGTTTATGTTGATGACATTATCTTTGGATCATCTGATGAAAAGATGTGTCAAGAATTTGAGAAAGTCATGAGAAAAAGATTTGAAATGTCTGCAATGGGAGAGTTGAATTTCTTCTTAGGATTACAAGTTGATCAAAAGAAGGATGGATTCTTTATTCATCAATCTAAATATACATATGAGCTATTAGAATGCTTCAAGATGGATGAAAGTAAGGTCTACAATACTCCAATTCCAGTCAATCATGGACTAGGTCCAGATACATCGAGTGATAGCGATGTGGATCCTACTCTTTATAGAGCCATGATCGGATCACTAATGTATCTCACAGCCTCTAGGCCTGACATAATGTTTGCTGTCTGTTTATGCGTAAGATATCAGGCTAATCCGAAAGAGTCACATATGCAAGCTGTTAAACGAATCTTTCGTTACCTCAAAGGGAAACCTAAGCTGGGTCTTTGGTATCCGATTGATGGAGACTTAGATCTCGTAACTTATATTGATTCGGATTACGGAGGATGCAATCAGAATAAGAAATCTACGACCGGAGGATGTCAATTCCTA
This sequence comes from Helichrysum umbraculigerum, assembly GCA_949592205.1. Classification (NCBI taxonomy): domain Eukaryota; kingdom Viridiplantae; phylum Streptophyta; class Magnoliopsida; order Asterales; family Asteraceae; genus Helichrysum; species Helichrysum umbraculigerum. Next base: position 101,337,845 of record CATIUR010000004.1, on the reverse strand, counting down.
GGAGGTAGATTAGTATCCTGGCAGTGCAAGAAGCAAACCTCAGTAGCCATTTCTACATGTGAAGCTGAGTATGTTGCAGCTGGCAACTGTTGCTCTCAAGTTCTATGGATTCAACAGCAACTGCGGGATTACGGGTTAAATATAACCAATACTCCTATGATGATTGATAATGAATCTACTATGTCGATCACCAATAATCCAGTGAAGCACAGTAAAACTAAGCATATTGATATTCGACATCATTTTATTAGAGATTGTGCTGAGAAGAAGTTGATAAAGTTAGTTAAGGTTCCATCATTGGATAACTTAGCAGACTTATACACAAATGCGTTCGACAGAGCAAGATTTGAGACGTTGGTTCAACTAAACGGAATGAGAAATCCAGAGTGATTAGTCTTCCAAGGGTATTTTTGTAATAGTTAGTATTTCTATATTCATTTAAAAAAAAAAAAAAAAGGGGAGGCGTATGGCATTCATTTGCTTGTTACCTAAGGGGAATCGCCTTCATTTAAGTTTTTATTTGCAAAAACTAAGGGAAATGATAGTACATTAGGAGAATAAGCTTCACAATAATAAGCTTAAGTCCTAAGTATGATATGGTAGTAGGTTCAAATAAAGTTGCTTTAGAACTACAGCGGTTCTATCAGGTATGTGTTTATATTTATTTGATTATACACCTATATCCACAAGTTATAATTTGTCTATTTTTAGTGAAAACTTTAGATGGCTTCATCATATGATGTACTGGTAGGCAAATTATATGAAATTTTCTAAGCCTTAAGAAGTTAATTAACTACTTGTTTATTATCTTGTGTTACTATTCTATGATGTATGACATTAAGTCTTAATTGTTGAATGATGGTATTGCCATACACTGTTATCATGCTTTTTAATTTGAAGTGACAAATAGTAGCAATATGGGTATTAACTTAATTACTGGTAACTTTGTTGTACTAAGTACAGAACTGCAACCTTTAATTAAATTAATATTCTCAAATATATTTTGAATTATGCTAGAAGGGATCTTCTGTTGTACTACGTACAGACTTGGATAACATAGCATATTCAAAGTATGTCTGATATTTGTCTAACCTTAAAATTCAAGTGTATGTTATATGTTTCGAAAAGATACATCATTTAGTAACCGCTACCTTGAAACTTAATGATGCAGTGTTATGAGTTTTACTTGAAATTCTTCAGTATGTCATATAATAGGAGGCACTTGATAATATTTATACTAACAATAAAGTGCTTGCTTAGAAAATTGAATATAATTTGTTTATGTGGATCATAATACTGGTAATCGTCTTGAACTGTCTATATTTAAAATATTCACTTTATGTGAGTAATGCATTTATTAATTATGCTTTGTGGATAAAGGTACCTAAGATATAGTTTTCTAAATATAAATGTATCAATGATGAATTTAGTTGTGATTCTATTGTAATTTATTTGAATTTCATGAGGTATGTATACTAACAATCTACTTAGACTTTTTAATATATACTTAATTGCTTATTCTTTCTAATATGATTCCTAAGCAGATAAATTCTTATTCATTTTGTTTATGTATTTTGTTTTGTTCAAGTGTTTAATAAACTGGTAATTGATACCAAAGTTTATATAATTGTGTTTTTATTTTATTTTAATTTATGTTTAATTTAAGTTTTTGTGTTTATTAGGTTTTACCCTTCGGAATTTAATTCCACTGAATACTTTTTGAGTTGAACAAACGTAACAAATACAAGTGAAAATTAATTGTAATTTAGACTTGTGAAATATATGGGTTTTTAATTTATATTAAGTATTTAATTCGCGTTTTTATTCCTGCGAGTCGACTTAGTCAACTTGCGAATCCACTTGAAATCTCGCGAATCGGATACAAGGTATAAAGGGGGTCAAACGAGTCAAGCCAACCCACCGAACCCACAGATTTCGCGAGTTCACTTAAACTTGGCGAATCCGCTTATAGGCGAAACGAGGCGAAACTTATTTTTCGTTTGATTTTGATTTTGCGAGTAAGGAAACGAGTTTTTGAATCCGTAGATTATATTCAAGACTTCTTTGCGAACATTTTGAGGTATAATACAACGGATTTCACCGTGTAATTAACTCGAAATCGACAATTCTAAAAACTTAGGGTTTCGGTTTGAAGTTTAAACGATTCACATAGATTTAAGATGTTATTGGACATGGATCATTATGGTTTATGTTAAACGAACATCAATGAACGTAAAACAATCGTTAGATCACGTTAAAATCAACGGATTAATTGATTTTGAAAATAAACTCGTGACGGCTGTTCGTCGAACGAGTTGACACTTCGACTCAACTCGCAGCGAGTTGACTAGCGGATCGAATTGATCTGCGGATAGACAAGATTAGCGAGTTCACTTCAATAGCGAGTTGATAAGTGAAGCGAGTTGATAAGCGAAACGAGTTGACCTCGATTCGCAAGGCCAGTTTATGCGAGTCCAGTACTTAGATAAATTTTATTTTTAAGTAGTTATATAAATGTTAATATTTTTTAAGTAATAACTTTTATATAATGGATTTTAATTAGACTTAAGACTTATTAGTTATAAGTTAAATTTTTATATACGACTTGAGACTATTTTGTAACAAGTTATATATAATTTCAATTTTAAACTAAGATGTTTGATGAATCCCGATTCATAATACGTTATAGTTTAAAGTCTTTTAATTGTGCATTAAAATTATATCTGTTGTTTGTGTTTATTTTACAGATATGGCGAGAGCATTTGACAAGGGCCACACTATTTTGGTGGATCTGAACCTTGAAGCCAAGCGGGCTGATAGGGTTGCTGATATTCTTCGCTTTCTTGCACGGTCATGTATTCGATACGCCATTACGGCCAATCCACCTATTTCTCAAGCGATTCTGAACGATTTCTGGACAGATATTGCATATGACGAATCTGTCAATCCACCAGAGATTAGGACAACGGTTAATGGACAACCGGTTGTATTTACTGTTGGATATCTTAGTGAGGTATTGCAGCTAGGGACAGTAGAACAAGAGAATGGGGATACCGAGTATCCTATGGATTTTATCGAGGGTGCTATAGACCGTATGGGTTATACAGGTGATAGGCGTGGACGTCAGTTCCAGAAACCTCTGGTTATCGGTCAGTGGAGGTTTCTATGGCACGTGATGAATATAGTTTTTGCACCGAAGAAGGGTGGCTTTGATGAGTTAAGCCCTGCTATTTTATCGGCTACACTGTCACTGGTTTATAATAAACCATACAGTTTTTGTGATTATCTTTTTGGTGAGATTGCGAAACAGATATCGGGGTCTGTTAGATCAAGGTTTTTGGTTTACGCGAGGTTTTGTATGTTGATTATCCATGCGCGTTTACCGGATTTGGCTATATCTGAACCACATCTAGTGGTTAATACGATTGATCATCGTGGGTATAATGCCATGTTTATGCAGACAGTGAGGAAAGAGGGAGTGGTAAAACCTGAGGTAAGACCACTCTTTGGATATATTATTGATACAAACTACGTTGCACCGCCAAATCATGGTTGGTTGGATGTGGTTGCTCCTGCTGCTGCTGTTCCAGATCCTGCTGCTGCTGCTGCTGATGTTATACCTGATCCTGCAGCTGAGGAGGTTCAACCTGAAGATCCACAAGGGATCCTTGAGGATGTTCTTATTCAGGTTGGTCAGGTTGATCAGCAGGTGAATCAAGAGGTTGCTGCACAGGTTGTGCAAGAGGTTTTGGAGCAGAATGATGATGCGACGAATCCATAGCTCCAGGATATTGATAGTTATTTTGCACCACCTGAGGTAATATTATTTTATTTATATAATGTTATAGATACTCAGTTGATAGATTATCTTGTTTAATCATGAAGTATAATATTATTATATAACTCTACTGATATTAGATATTTAGTTAATTGGATACTATTTCTGATTTTAAAATATAAATATCATTAAACGAACAGGAAGCTGAAGCTGAGGCTGCAAACCCAGAGGTTTCAATACCTGAGGGGGAACAGATACAGCTAGATAGATCAGTTGTTGTACCGGCTGAGGTATTATATCTGATTAATCTTAAATATATATAGAACTTGTATGATAGAGCTTACGCTAATCATAAATGTTTAATATATTCAACATTTAGGATCATGTTAGATCATCTGGAGGTCGTGATAGTGAGACGGCTTCAGATGAGGATTCTGAGAATACACCTTCTCCTCCTCCGTCTATTTCTGAAAAGAAGAGGAAAGGTAAGAGTATTCTGAAGGAAGGTCCTGAGGAGGTGGAAACTCCTTTGAGGAAGAGGTCGAGAAATTTGACTATTAGAGAAGGTTAGTATTATACAACGTTAGATAATCTTAACTTGTTGCTTATCAGGAGTTAAACTGAGACAGTTAATTCTGTGACAGTTGCTCAAGATACACCGCAGGTCGACACGGTGATATTGGTAGAGTCTGAACAGATGTCTGTACCTGCTAAGGTATGAGATTTAAGTTTAGTACTACAAGTATTGCAAAATTAATTATAGATTGAGACAGAGTAATCTGTAACAATTACGTATTTAATTTTTGTCTAATATTTTAGGAGATTGTTGACTTAGTACGTTCGGAGCCTATTCCGACTACTACAGCAAGCACATTTACAGCTGATCTTCTGAAGACAGCTTTGACTCAGCCACTTCCACCGCGTACATTTGAGTCACATGTTGCTTTGCTGACACCACCTGGACCGACGATCATTCCTATTACTCCTGTGACTGATGCTGAAAGGATTACATCCTTGGAGTCGAAAGTGAAGGAGTTAGAGAAGGTTGTTGCTAGGATTCCAGAGTTGGTTGTGAACAATCTTACTCTTGGCCAGCAAGTGCTTGAACAGAGTCAAGCTTACAATACACTGCTGAAGACTCACAATACGTTACTTGATGATTTCAATACCCAGCGACTGAAGCTTGATAACTTAGAACGTTTGGTGTTAAGAGTTAATTCAGGACAGTCTGCTCAGGGGTAGGTATTGGTATATCTGGAGTCGTGTAAGCAGGATGAGCTGAGAAGGAAAAGAGACTCTGACAGAGACGATGATCCCAATGCACCGAAAGGTGGTGAGCAGACCGGTCCTTCAAAAACTGGTGAGCAAACTATGATTCAGGGGGAGTCTGGTGGTAATGCTGGTGCGAGCGGTTCTGGTACTGGTACAGGTTAGACTGAAGATGAAGCTGGTGAGACATTAGCTTGACTTTAGTATAGACTGTAGTTAGTATTTGTGAACAATTGTAAAACTTAGTATTATTGTGTAAATATATTTGGCTTAAAGTTATTATTATTTTAAGTAAAATATGTTTGATGTAATTTAAGTTTATATAATTATATGTTAAGATAAAATAGTGATCGAAAGTCTTCCGACTCATTGAGTAGTCGAGCGGCGTGTTCCGAATAATATCGGCGGTCAAAATTTTATAATAACATGTGCATTTTAGACTTGAGAGTTTGCATACTAACAAGTTAAAAATGTATTAGTTCAACTAGACGAATGATATATAATTTAAAGGTTAAATTGATAATGAATTAGATCAATTAACACTTAGAAATTATATAAGGTAATTAATAGTAAATTTAAATGTTTGGTGATTATTCACAATGCATTAGAATTTAAAATTAATTATTATTTGTTAAGTAGGTTATAAGACTTAAGAGATTTTGGATTGATTCAGGGTAATCAATAAAAGATTTTATAAGTTATATGTAAATTGCGTTTATATTTTAGGTTAAAATATACAAAAGAATTAATAAAGAAATTCTTAGGTTGTTTCAGGGAAATCGATAAGAGAGTTTTAATTATTAATATTGATTTGTATTTGTGGTTTTCTCTTAGGACTGGAAATGCTTGATCTATCTGATTCGGAAGATGATATTTTTGATGAGATAGATGAAGACATTGATTTTGATATTGAGGATGGAGAATTTTTACCACCTACTGATTGGACTGCTGTACCTGAGATTGTGCAAGACATTGGTGTAGATCCTGATGCAAATATTGATGAACACCATGTGAGCCCATCTAGGACAGAAGTTATTATTGAAAATGAACAAGGTCCAATGGTTGTCGATGTAGATGAAGAAATCGATGACTCAACCGATTCAGAAGATGATGAAACTTTGATTCCTACCAAAAATCCTGCTGTTTTTCTTAGGAAACTTCCCAAACAGAAAAAGAAGGTTGGAGTTTCAGAAGTTGATATTACGGGAAAACGTGTTCATCGTAAAGGGATTGTTAGATGGTACTTTGACTCTGAACTGAAGCTTTTTGCTATTAAAAGGTTTGATGGAGTTCAATATTTTGAGCGAAAGCTTGCAGTATTTAGTTCCTTACCACGTTATGAGATACGTGACTTGGCTAGATTGGAGATAAATAATCCGAGTAATGATGATTATGCTAATCGTGTTGAACGAATAATCAGAACTGAAGTTGGTACAAATAAGTTTGTACAGATTAAGCCAAGAAAAGGAAAGACTGTGAAACTACAAGAGAAAAGTCAAAGAACTGGAAGAAGAAGAAGGAAAAAGATATATCCAGCTGTTAGATGCATACAGCAGATTCCACTGAAGACAATGCCACAAGATATTTTGGGAAATATGAAGAGTTGGCACGTGGATTCAGGAACTGGAGAAGCTGTTATGGTTGAAGCTGATGATGAGGTTGAGGGTGGTGAAAGAGAAATCTTCAAAGTTTATGATCATCGACACCTGATGAATATGTCGAGAAAAGATCTGTTAAAGTTAAACGAGAACATAATTTTGACGACTATTGAATGGGCTGATTTAGCAAGAGATTATCAGTTGATGGTTAAAACTTGTATCAAGATGAAGATTACGCAGGTAGTAAGATTTACAAATGAAGACCAAAGACAGCGTGAAGATAAAGACGCTAGAGCTATTGTCAAGGGGGAGTCTGTTGAGACATAGATTGTGACAACAGATCTAGCTTGAAATAGGACTGGTGTAATTATTATTACGTTTGTACATTGGTTTAGATTTGTAAATAAATATTTATTTTGTTAGTAATATTCGTTAAACATATTATTGTGCAAAGTTAGACGAATGTTAAATACGAAATAAATATATAGACGTTTCATGCAAAGCGAGTCGAGATCTCAAGTCGCAGCGAGTTGAGCTGTGAGGTGAGGCCTGAACTCGCATGGCATTAGTCTGGCGAGCCGAGTCCTATACTGGGCTTGGGCTGCGAGTTGGGCTGAACTCGCAGGCCCATGCGAGCCGAGACGAACTGAACGTATATAATGTTTTTCATTCGGTGAAAAACATAACTTTTGGCATTTGATACTCTCAATCTGCGAACTCAGTAAAACCCAGAGAAAACTAAACCTACGGCTAGACTTTGACGTATTATTCGTTTAAAGTTAAGCTTTATATACGCAATTACGAACATATTCGTTGTTAGTAAGATAACACCATATTAAGGGATTCCGCACCTTAATACTACAGATAACGAAGTTATCGATCCTAGAACTAGGGACTTACAAGAATGTTCCATACTACAAAACCCATTTACCCCAAACATCAATTATCTCACAAACGACAAATCGAAAAATCATGAAACTTGCACCATATTTTTCAGCATTTTATCCTCTTCGATTTTCCGTCCCTCAGGGCATACTTTCGATAAAAAAAAATTCGGTTTTTTAGTGGGTTTTATAAATTAGTAACACATGTGTTAGTGATTGATTGTACATTTTATTTACGGTTATGGTTAGGGTTTAGGGTTAGAGTTTAGGGTTAGGATTTAGCAGGGTTCATGGTTTAGGTTTAGATTTTATGTTTTACACTAGTACAAAAACGAGTAAAAAGAGTGCAGCATTATAGCGGTTATAAGTGAAAACCGCTATATTGAATATAAAGTGGGTCCAATTATCTAAATTGTAGCGGTTTAGCAGTCAAAAGGTGGGGTCCCAACTACACAAATATAGCGGTTAAGGTTAAACCGCCTCAAGTAATAACATTTATGGCGGGTAAAATAACCCGCTACAATAGGGGTAACCAATTTATAGCGGTTAATTTTAAACCGCCACGAGAAAATTCATTTCGAAGCGGGTAAAACTATCACACTTCAATTGTGAGAAACAATTAGTAGCGGGTTAGTTAAACACCGCCCCAATTGAAATGCCTTAGTGGCGGTTACAGTCGGTTTAGCATTCAATGATTTCATTAATAGTTAAACATAAGTGTATATATATAGACACATCTTATCCATTTTTCTTACCTATATAAAACAAACTTGTATGAGTTGTATCCCACATCGGAAATAATTGAAAAGGTGTGTTGGTTTATTTACGTTTTTTGATGTTCCTTACTTAAAGGTTATTTCTTTGTATCATTATCATTGTAGGTTTGGTTGTTCTCTTCTCTTTAGGCTCTTTGCTACTCGCGAGAAAAGAAGTAAATAGATGTTGGTGGTAGGTTTCATTGCAGTTGCAGAGTAGAGTTGTAAATATGTTGATAAAGATATTTGCTACTCGCGAGAAAAGAAGTAAATAGATGTTGGTGGTAGGTTTCATTGCAGTTGCAGATAGAGTTGTAAATATGTTGATAAAGATATTTAAGAATTGGTTGTTCTTTGTATCATTATCATTGTAGGTTGATAAAGATATTTGCTACTCGCGAGAAAAGAAGTAAATAGATGTTGGTGGTAGGTTTCATTGCAGTTGCAGATAGAGTTGTAAATATGTTGATAAAGATATTTAAGAATTGGTTGTTCTTTGTATCATTATCATTGTAGGTTTGGTTGTTCCCTTCTCTTTAGGCTGTTTGCTACTCGTGAGAAAAGAAGTAAATAGATGTTGGTGGTAGGTTTCATTGCAATTGCAGAGCACTGAAAATTCGTATAGTCATATCAGTCACTAGAGTTGTAAATATGTTGATAAAGATATTTAAGAATGGTCTTTTTTTGGATATGATGTTAATTATTATTTTTCTGTGGTTGTTTCTTTCATTCTTGTAGTATAAATAACACGTACATTAGGTCACTTTTTCATCCAAACCCTATAAGATCATCAATTATCAGAATTTTCAGAGACTGATCTTCTCCGTCTCTTCTCTCATCTAATTTCTTCGATGTATATCAAATTCACTTTTCGTGATCAGATATGATCTCTCAAAATGAAAGTAAAATATTAATTTTTCTTCAACCGAGATTTCTCTGTTTAAATTTTTCAGCATCACGAATCTACTAATTTCCCTGAAGTTTGAGTGTTGGTAGATTATCTATTGTATAATTGTGGCAACACAATGTCTCTCGTTGTCACACACTACGTTCCCGAGCCAGCTACAGCTGCTGATGTGGTTGGAAATCAAGGTGGCCGGATTTGTGAAACGGGTGGTAACTTACATGATAACGGATGATCTCGAATTGAAAGAGGCTATATTAAATTATTGGGTGTTTCTTTTAATGGAAGATTGATTGGCGATTAATGTCGTATCAGACTCACTAGCGGGTAAGATATGTTCGAGCATTTGATCTAACCTTCTGATATCGAGTGACGATCCTCCTTGTGCAGGAATCTAGCTAGCCTTCAGGCTTTCGGCCCAAAAAGCCGTAATTAATACGATCCTTTTAATTCTTCGGGTATGGTTCATTTGTTTGGCCCATGCGATGATGTACATGGATCGGCCCAAAAGATAATATTTAAATCATAAAGCTAGAATATAAAAAGTAAGGCGGTTATACTTTGGATCAGTTTTTGATTATTTAATAAATTATTTAGGTCGACGATATTATTGATGTGCATGGTTGTTAATTACTTGTTAGCAGTTAGCACTTAATTAAAAATCTGCATTTGATACAATCTTATTGGTGAGGTTAAGTTGTTACTTAATTACTCGATGCCGAGTATAGATACCATTAATGAATGAATATAATTCCGATACCAAACAACTGTATTTGTGTTTTCTGTCTGTTTTTTACGTTCCGGTATCAAAACTAGAGTAAGTAATTAAAATGGTAACTCATACGATTGAATAGTTCCACTATTCCATGAGTTTATTCTCATCTTCAAGTTAATTCATACGATTGAAAATTTAAATTACAAACACGAAATTAAAATAACATAGTATTGATGTACATGAGTTAATGACAATTTACCCTAGCCTTTTCCTCTTCACTGGTTCCATAGTCATCCTCATCTTCAAGTTATTACAAAGCAGAAGGCGACGTTTGAGTCCCAAATACACAGTTGAGACACATCTTCAAGTTATTACAAAGCAAGGGCGATGTTTGAGTCCCAAATACACAGTTGAGACACAACAAAACCTTGTATACGAACAATAAATCTCGTTACAGTTTCTGCAGAAATCCCGCACTGAAACTGTTTTCGACGAGATCTGATATTTCACGCGCGGATAGATGTTTTGACCAATAGTAAGGAATGCTACACTTGTTGTGGCAAACCCCGAATTGGTGTACTAATCATACTTCGTCGACGTGACTGTAAATGGTCTCGCTGCCAAGGTCCGTCAGAATATTTAAATAGGGAAATCGCAGTCGTGAGACAGTATTATATTGTAAATTATCTTGTGAAAAAGGACGATTGCGAAACTGGAGATGGATCGGAAGATCATTTTGGGAAACTTGATGATCATATTGTTATTAAATAGGTGTGTGTAGTATACTAAAAAACAGCTTATGTGTGAACATATATTTATAATATGATGAGGATGAACATAAATTCAATTCCAACACCTAACAGTCCTAACCAAATCAATGTATGTTTTACCAAAAATATTTATACGATAATGAGGATACGTAACATTATTGAATGAATTCAATTACAACACCTAACAATACCTAACCAAATCTAAGCTAATATGATTAATGTATGTTTTACCAAAAATAGTGTTTGCTTCAACTATCGGTCCACGTAGGGTTGATAGAAATGTTGTCTTTTTGTGCTTATAAGATTTTATAATATAAATTAATTATGTTTCACCGAAAAAATTACCGGTTGTTCAACAAAGTTGGTTATATACATAATTTTTGAAAAGATGGTCATGTGTTCGAATCAACTCTTCGGAACAATCGGTATTTTTATATCAACATATGAAGCAGTTATAAAAGTAATGTGACGGCTTTCTATAATTTGGATCAGTTTGAATTTAGTTTTTGACCGCCTCAAGGTATGTTAATATTCTAATTTAAAAAAGGGAAAATTACATATATGATATATATCCCTTCTCAAAACTTGTCAAAATATAAAGAAATAACGATATCAATTCTATATTTCCATAAAAAAAAATTATAATATAATACAATATATGTTTTGAAGTCCTTAGACCCGCCTCTTCGTTTTGTGTCATCACCATTATCATATATATGATTTTATATGATAATAGTGATGATCGTCGATACACAAAATTCCCGAAGAGGCGGGCTTTAGTCTAAAGAGTTCAAAAGATATTATTGTATTATCTTATAAATATGTGCATTTTAAAATGCTCGAGAGTAATACTTCTTTTAGATTGATCAACTTTTGGTCATGAAAAGTTTGCATTTACGTCTGATGATAATTAAACTTTGACGGGTGGAAGAATCAATATTTAATCCGGTTGACAAGACCACACAATGCTCCTATCTCTAGCCTTAGTCAAGTCTATGATAATATCACTCTCAGCTCCCTCCCTCCCTAGCCCCCTTCCCTAACATATATTTGACTTTCTTTTACTCCGTAATATCTTTATTTCGGGAGGTGATAACTGATAAATATTAAATAGTACGGAGTAATACACCACCTATTATGATTCATGCACCAAAATTATGTTATTATATACTTGTACTGTTAGCATAAACTGTGTGTGGAAAACAAATTCTATGTTGTACGTATTTATCAATTGCCTTCAATTCTATATTTCTATTAAAAGGAAATGTGGCAGTCTTATATATGTTGGATCGGTTCAGTATGCCTTTAACCGCTTCAAAATATGTTGATTCTATTTTAACGAAATGGTTTTTAATTAATTAAGTAAGTATTAAAAGTCGACGATAAAATCGATTTGGTTGTTGGGGGAATGGGGCCATGGGGGCATCGAAAAGTTTTGCATTTACGACTGACTTTTAATTACTCGTATTATACAGGTGGAATAATCAATATTTAATCCGGTTTCCCACACATTTTTAAGTTTAATTAATTAATGTTGATCAGGTTGATAGATACAACACTAAAAATGATTAGGATAACACACTGTACAGCAGTCACAGCTCGCAATATAACTCATTAGCATACTTGTGGTGTTGGAATCAAAATTATGTGGGGTATTTTTCACCTCCCGTTGTTCAGAAAGGGAGCAAAATTTTTACAAGGAATTTTTTACTTGTTACAAGGAAATATGACTTTAATATTCACAAGGAACCTTTCATTTACCTGTAGGAAGTACTCCGTAAAATATTTCTTGTAAAAATCATCTCCCGTTCAGAAATGAACAGTAATTTCAGTGATACAAAAAATAAGTACTTAATTAATAAGTTTTTTTTATCATCAGATATTCAGACCTAAATGCAAACTTTTCGTGACCAAGTGTCCAAGTCGATCCCCCAACAACCAATTATCGATTTCACTAATCATTTTTTATTTTTTTCTTAAATGAACCAACATATCTTGAAGCGGGAAAAATTTATTAAACCGATCCAAAATACAAAAAGCTACACATCTGTTCTTATAACCGCTTCAATACAGCGCCTTCAATATAACTAGTATAAAGTTGAGCGCATAACCAAATAGCAATAAACCCATTCATTTATTCATGACATGACATATTTCAATCAGAATAAAATGAAAGAACGATCAATATATATGCAGCAGTCTCTCTTCGCTCTTTTTATTGTCAGATCTCTTTTACATGATCATGATCATCGTCTTGATGTTCATTTTCATAATAATTTCACGGCCGCTATTTCTCTGTTTATATGCTCCGTCTCCGTAGACGAAATCCGTCTCGGAGTCGGTTTTAATTGAAACCCTAATTGGGCAATCCACCATAGGAGCTTTGTGTTTGATTGCAAAGACTACACTCACCCTCGACCACTTAGTTCCTGGTGTTCGGTCCAAAATAGGGAGGCTGACAATCACTGATGATCACGTTGACGGTGACGGATGATCTCATTGTCAGCCGGGTATATATGATTTTATATGATAATACTGATGATCGTCGATACACAAAACGAAGAGGCGGGCTTCAAAAGAGTTCAAAAGATAATACACAAGGCGAAGAGGAGGGCTTCAAAGGAGTTCAAAAGATATTATTATATTATCTTATAAATTTATGAAAATATATAATTTATGCTATTTCTTTATGCTTGTTGGAACTTGGATTTTAATCATAAAAGGAGATATTGTATCCTTATAAAAGGCGAAGAGGCGGGCTTCAAAGGAGTTCAAAAGATATTATTATATTATCTTATAAATTTATGAAAATATATAATTTATGCTATTTCTTTATGCTTGTTGGAACTTGGATTTTAATCATAAAAGGAGATATTGTATCCTTATAAGACTGTTAATGTTGATTTTCCATTCATTTGATTTTATTTGTATATTTGATGATGGATAATTATTCATTCCGATCAAACTCTCGTATCAATTTGATTTTTATATTTCTACGACGATGACGATGATTTATTACTGTATTATAAAAATAACTAATGCTTTAAAAGAATAACTATTTTGCCAAAAAAATAAAAGAATCAATATTTAATCCGGTTGACAAGACTACACAATGCTCCTAGCCTCCTATCCTAGCCTTAGTCAAGTCTATGATAATATCACTCTGCAGTCTGCACCACCACCTCCTCCCCAGCCCCTTTCCCTGATATAAGATAATACAAAATAGAATCAATATTGTATTCTTGACTTCCCTTTTCAATTTTATTTCAATAAAGAAATTGTGGTGGTTTTATATATTTTGGAGCGGTTAAATAATGTTTTTAACCGCTTCAAGATAGTTGATTCTATTTTAACAAAATGGTTATTAATTATTTAAGTATTAAAAGTTCACGATAAAATAGATTTGGTTGTTGAGGGAATGGGGGCATCAAAAAGTTTTGCGTTTACGACTGATAATTAGTAGATATTAATTAATTATTATAAAGACGGATGAATCGATATGAATTTCATAATTAGTTAAGAGATTCAAAAATTGTCTTCTGGCACTATTAATTTCAATTATGTATGTTAATTTTAATAGTTCAAGTATAAATGTCTTTTTAATTTGTTCAATGAGAAAGAAATGTTGTGGTAACATATGAAAATCATAATTGGTAACTAAAATAGGAGACGAGAAAATTAAAGTTTTACATAAATAAAAATTACAGAGAGAAAAAAAAAAAAAAAAAAAAAACTAATCCTCATCTCCTCTTAACATAATCTCTTTCCATTCTATATGATTTTGATTATACTTCTTGAAACGTGATAACAATGCTTCAAATGATGCTTTCTCAGGCGTGTAGTATGTTAGATCATAATGCTCACATTTTTCGAGAAATTCGATCTCGGGCTGGAAAAGTTCACACCCAAATTCGTCACGTTTGTCTTTCAGGTCAACAATCCACTTGCTCAACTTCTTCATTGCGTCATTGATGTTTTGGATACTTTCTTCAAGCGAGTGGATGACATTATTGTTAATCTTGTTTAATACGTCAAATTTCTTGCCGATCACATATTGTTCTTCTTTAGTTGCCATACTATTTAATTGCCTGAACTTCTCGGATTAAGTATTGAGAGATGAGGAGTTCGATATCACGTTGTGTGTATTTCAACTGTAGACAAGGGTCTCTATTTATACTAGCTGGAAACCCATCACGTACTGTGGCGCAATAAACTTTTACCCTAAACTTTTCACCTCCCGCCCATTGGAAAATTTAAGGTTATTAATTTAACAATTTAAACAACCAATTAGTTGTGGCGGATTAACGCAAAACCGCCTTTTCTTTTCGTTTTCCCATACCAAAAATATTTGGTTAATTGACTGTTAACAAAATATATGGCGGTTTACGTCAGACCGCTTTCTTTAGTTTTACATAAAAATTACCTTTTAGTTCTTTAATAATGTGGACATTTCAAATAGGAGGGAATTATTAGAAATTTCCGGTTGGTAATTACAGTAGTTTGGTGTTGAGAATTAATCGGTTAATGAAATGAATGTTTCCCGAGGGTGATGATCCATACACCACCAATAATTATCAGTGCAAAATAAAAAAAGCTTTGATTAGTATAACAAAATAAGCATTTACTTTATAAAGGAAAAATACAAACTAACAAGGTGAAAATCTTTGATTGGTAAAACAAAATATAAAATAATATTAAAAATACTATTCATAACCTATTCACATTTACTTTGGTAAATGTATGGATAATTATTGGTGGTGTAAGGATCACTTCCCATATATAAAATATATATAGACATATATACACACACACACACACACACAATGGTCACTTTGTCATCCATCAACTTGTTCATTGCTTTAGTTGTTATCAAAAGATAATTAACACAAAATTAATGTCATCTCTAAACACCAACAGTGTGAATCAGCCTATATTTGTGATCATGTCAATATCCACTACAAAAAGTAAACAATATTTCCTTCACGACCGCCATTTCTCTGTTTAAGATCTCCGGGCACTGGTTTATCACAACAAAACCGGTAATGAACAGGAATGAGATATACAAAAATTGTTCTCTTCGTTTCCTCCCTTCCCGGCCATGTTGTGCTTCGTGAATATTACATTCCTTTTCTCATGTTGTGCTTTCTTGTCGTAATTAAACCAATGTCTCGGAGTATTATAAAAAAAATAAAAAACCATGAAGCGTACAATTAGCTGACGTTTTCCGGTTTTTGACAATTGCAATCGCGCATATAAAAATGAAAAACTTAAAGCGGTTTTTAATACATCAATGTAAGGCGGTGGTTTGTAAAACTGCCTTAATTAAGTAACGAATGGTTCTGGTACTCCAAACGTGCTGCTGGCCAACAGTCAAGACCGTTTGAAAGAAAGCCTTGTTCTGCTTTATAAAAATAATTTCTTTCCCACGTTGCTTCCCAGTCGCTTCCGATTGTTGGTTGGCATTTTTGTGTTTAGTATCTTTGAATCACAGAGCTTGGCCGTAGTATCGTTGAATCAGCTCTCTTTGTGTGTTTCTGCTCTTCGATCTGTTTACGCATCGATACTCTTGCCTCCTGGCCTTGTTAGGGAATGAGCACGGAAGTCATGTCCAAACATTGACCTCATATATATATAATGTCATCCTCTTCCTCATCCAAGAGAGCATGGAGTACAGGCCCGCCAACAGCATCAAAAGCATAATTGTCGTCCAAGAAAAAGGGTATTTCCTACGAATTCGATCTATGGAGTGTAATGAATGATGATTAATGAATGTGAATTACTTATTTACTTGTCCAGATTGCGAAAGAAAGCAAGATCACGGACTGTGAGGAAAAAAGATAACGGAAGACCATTTTCCATCCAAACCTTCATATCGTTGACATTTTTCAAATGTTTTATTAATTGATAAAATGTAGTAGAGAAAATGTTATTATTACGGACTCTTATGTTAATATTAATATTAATAATAGATTAATTAATGTTATATTATATATATATATATATATATATATATATATATATATATATATATATATATATAGGGTGTTTGGCATAGCTTATTTTTTCTGCTTCTATGCTTATTGCTTTTTTTTAAGCAGTTAAGTAGTTTGGAGTGTTTGGAAAAGTAAAATTGTTCATGCTTATTTGATTATTTTAGGTTGAAATAAGCAGTTTGCAATAAGCAAGTGGGTTGATGCTTATCTGCTTATGCTTATAAGCATAAGCACAAAAATAAGCTATGCCAAACACCCTCATATATATATATGGTGCTTTTTCCCCTTTTCTGTACTACTCGTTCTATACTATATATATTTCAATCGGCTAATTAATAATTTCAACATTATTAATTAATATCAATAATAGATTAATTAATATTATGTTCTTAATTATACATGGTGCTTTTCTGTAATTATTAATTTATTTATTTACTTGTATATTTCAAATGTTTTATTAATCGGTTTAATTTAACAACTGAAATCATTTTGATTATTGTGTCTACAAAACTGATGGACAAATGATTTGGTTGCAATATCGGTTGACCAGGTGGCCACCCCATTGGTGCAGTAAAAGAATAAAATTTTAGACTAAACTACTAGTATTAAACTTGATTATCAAAATGAAAGAAGCATACGTAGTAATATTTACTATAGCTACTGGATATATACCAATCTCATCAAAAAATCTATTTGACCAGACCACCATGATACTATACCTAGCCATAATCCAGAGTCAGACCACACCACCCCCTCCGCACTTCCCCAGCCCCCTTCACTGACAAACATTTGACTTTATTTAAGTCTTCTAGAGTATCTCCTGATTGAAGCGGCTAAAATTGAAATGTGGCGGCTTTTTATACTTTTGTAGTCAATTACTAAATTTTATATTCAGGCCATGTTTGGTTGGCAGAATTCATTGGAATTGATAGGAATTGGAATTTGAATCCCATTATTGATCATGTTTGGTTGGACATTGAAAGGAATTGGAATTGTATGAATTCCTTCAAATTCATTCAGGTAAAGGAATTCCACATTCCATCAAGTTTTGGAAGGATACTTCAATAATCAAACGGAATTCACATACTTTACCAAAAAACCCTTAAACCAACAAAAATTCAACCCCTTTTTTAGAAACAAAATTATATTTTTCATATTACTCTCGATAATCCTCCCCAAATTACCAGCTGCCTTCCTTCATCCTTCCACCTTCTTTCACAATCATGTTACCGTCGGACGGAAAAGGTCACCACCGTCACACGGCTGTAATCGTCGGACAGCCGTAATCGTCGAACGACCGCCATCATCACCGTCACCTAACTGTCACCGTCACACGACATCCATTGTTACACCACCATTTTCGTCTTTCTTCAACTTAGGGGTTTTTTTTTGTGTCTTCAAACTTTTCTTTGTTTGATTCGGAATTGGTCAATGAGAGGGAAGCGATAACGTTTTGAGGTGTTCTTAGTGGTGGGAGTATTTTTTAAGGAGTAATGTGTGCCAGATCTGGAAGAAAACATTCATGATCTTCTTTCTTCCTGTCATTTTATTTGGCAATGGTGGTTGAATTTTGTTAATAGGTTACAGGGGAAGTAGACGGTGGTCGTGTGGTAATTTGGAATAATATAAACGATGTTTTATGTCATATAGTGTAATTGGCTAATTAATAATTTCATTTTGGTACCAAATAAGAAAACAATACATATGAAATCTGACGTTGAAATTGAAAAGTGAATATAAATAGTTTTTTTATGCAAATTGGAAAGTGAATATAAATGAAACTTTTTAATGCAAGGTTTATAACAAGGGGTAATTTTGTCATTTGATATAATTCACATTCCAATTCCTTTGATCAATTTGCAAACCAAACAAAACTATAAAAATTGAAAGATTCCAACTCATTCAGATTCCAATTCCTTCAGATTCTAATTCTTTCTACAGATTCAATTCCTTCAAAAACATTCTGCGAACCAAACGGGGCCTCAGTTTCATTTTTTGCAAGACATCACTCGAATCAATATTTTAATAGTTAATCAGTTCTTTTTTTATTGATTTCAAATTTATTCCCATCTCATCGCGCGGGTTAGCAGCTAGTATATGTTATGGAATATTGAAATGGATATGGATAGATGAATTCATTAGCTATGGCCGTACGAGTAGTAGCGTAACAAGGAAGCTACACACTTTTGTGGCGGTGTTCAGTAAACCGCTTTCAATACTGTAACTATATAAAATAGAAAGATATTTCGTAGATTGTAAGAGATAGTTCAGTTGTTTTGTTAAACTGAAAAAATGGCAACCGAAGAAGAGAAGTATGTTTTAGGAGAGAAAGCAGACGTTTTAAAGGAGATAGACCAACAAATGATCAAATTACAAAAAGAAAACGTCAAAAAGTTTAATACGGCAATTGGGAAGATTGGCAAATGGATCAACGACCTCAATGATAAATTTGACGAATTTGGAGTTCAACCCTCTGCATCCGAGCTCAAATTTCCCAAGAAACTTGAAGATGATTTTCAATACTACACCTCGGAGAAAAAAAATGCAGAAAACATGCTATTTCGTTTCGAGATGTATGATCGAAACCTTAGGGATTGGATCGATCTGATACGTTTGTAATTTTTCATTTGATAATGTAATTTTATCCTTTAGTTATTTCATTAATGAAATTGACATGAAGTTCTTTAATTCACTGAGTATTATTACTATTATTTATTATTATTACTATTACTATTATTTATTATATATGCAATAAATTAATAAAATTACAAGCACGAAATGATAATATATATATATATATATATATATATATATATATATATATATATATATATATATATATATATATATATATATATAGTGGGAGGCATAGTTGTTAAACTCTTACGATTCACTCGACTCAGAAATTAAAAAAATGAGGTGGTTCAGACCCCGACTCTTAAATGGCTTTGACCCTTACGAGTCATTTATTGGCTCTTTCGAGTCGTGGGCGACTCTTACGAGTCAGAAACCGGACACACGTTTAATGTAATCTAATAAAAAAACATAAAATGACAAAATATGGAATGTCTACGTGGATCTATTGCCGAAGAAAGAAAGTTACTCGAGAACTGCGAAAAGATGGTGGAGACACTAGATCGAATAATCGAACAGAAAGAAAAGTGGATTAATGATGAACTGCCTAGTTTAGCGGATAGTTAATTTTCAATTTTGTGTATTTGTTCTTTATTCATATTGTTCTTAATTGTTCTTACTTATTGGATAATAGAATGACTTTAGCTTAAAACCGATATATCATATCGCTCCTACAACATGTATCGTTCATTTTTGAGTACTACTGTACTAGCTAGCATTACACCCGCGGTAAAATTGGTGACGGAGGATGGAGGTGCGAGTAACGATTTTAAAATAAAAACGTAAATGTAAATATATTGAAGATTTATTGTATAATGCTTGTGTTATGTATTATTTATCCATGTGAAATGTAATAGAAACAAATATGATTTAACTATAGTGATCTACATATTAATGGAAATAATTTGGCCATGAACATGATGGATTTAGGTGTAACACTCTAGGCAAATCCCACATCGGCCATGGACATGGGAGATCTGAAGACTTATAAGGGAAAAAGTCATCCTTATACGACACAATGTGTTTTCGGCCCACAGTGGAAGTAGATTGCACGAGAATGTCGTGGTTAAGCGTGCTCGTGTGGGGGAAGCGTCCAGGATGAGTGCCTCCTGGGAAGTGGAAGTGGTGGTCGCCAAGAACAAAGCCGTGCGCCTGCAGGCAAAGCGGACAATATTGTGCCGTGGTAAAGGGCAGTTACATTGGGGCTTATAAGGATAATATCATCCTTACATGACACAACACATTTTGGGACCGTAAGGGTAGTAGATCCCGTGAGAAAACTACAGTTAAGCGTGCTCGAGCGTGGTAGTTCTAGGATGGGTGACCTCATGGATAGAGTGTGGTCGCCAAGGAAAAGTCGTGCGCCTGGGGGCAAATCGGACAATATTGTGTCGTGGTAAGGCGGGATGTTACCGTAATGTTAGATGTTGGTGGCGCGACAAGTAGGATGATAGTAGTGGGGTAATTAAGGAAGTCAAATGCTTGTGCTTTATGGTTATAATGTTGGACGCTAGTGTTGTAGGAAGTCACCATGTGTTTAATTTTGTGGTGATATTAATATGGCGTTTTTGTCATAGTGAATCGAAGTAGTGAATGTATACGTTTGAATTTATAAACAGTCAAGATGGTGTTGCTTGCTTATGAAATTCGGACATATAAGTTTTAGCGCACGAAAAATTTGCAGGACCACACGAGAACTTCCAAATAGCTGATCAATGTACTTCCACTAAACGTTTAACTTTATAGTTCTCACGCGTCCAATGACCTTTTTGGCCACAATAAGAGCGTTTGTGATTTGTAACAGGAGTTTACCTTATACACCCAACACGTACCTCTCGTGTCCCCAAAAATCCTCAGGGAATTTTTAGATTCAACTTGTCATTATAAACCTTAAAATATCGAAAAATGGACAATGGAAATAGGAGGTTGCCAGCTAATGCATGTTGACCACAATTATTTTCAAATCGTCACCAACTAATGTGGGATAAGCTAAATGCCCACAAGTCATAACCCCATTGAGACACATCGTCTTCCTTATAACTTTATAGTTCTCACGGGTCCAATGACCTTTTTGGCCACAATAAGAGCGTTTGTGATTTGTAACATGGGTTTACCTTATACACCTAACACGTACCTCTCGTGTCCCCAAAAATCCTCAGGGAATTTTTAGATTCAACTTGTCATCATAAACCTTAAAATATCGAAAAATGGACAATGGAAATAGGAGGTTGCCAGCTAATGCATGTTGACCACAATTATTTTCAAATCGTCACCAACTAATGTGGGACAAGCTAAATGCCCACAAGTCATAACCCCATTGAGACACATCGTCTTCCATGAGGTTTTCATTAATATATATCTTCCTGAATGGCACATGAGTCCCTCGATCTCTGTAACAAACCGTCCCACATCGAAAACTGATAACAAATTGGAGCTCTTTATTAGTCTAAAGTTGTGTCTAATAGTTACCTTCCACTATGGTTTTTCGTTGAAAGTTGAAAATATCCGGTTAGTCGCTGCTTTCGACTTTGGGGGCATTACATCTTAAGCATGCACATCAATTAAGAAAACATAATCTATTTGATTCTTTATTTTAGTTAGTTTTCAAAAACACTTGCACTATATCTTACATGTATGTATGTATATAATAATAATAATAATAATAATAATAATAATAATAATAATAATAATAATAATAATGTTTAGAATATAATAACAATAATAATATTATTATTAATTATTAATATAAATAAACCAAAATCCTATTGAGCAATCTGGACCTTTCAATGAAAATTTACAAGGTGATCCGACGATTTAGATTTAATTAAATAATCACACTTACCATTTTAAGTATTAAATTTAAATTTAACCCCAAATTAAATATTATTAAATATATTAATTAAAACAAAATATTGAAAAATTACACAACTTATATATAGTTATATAAAATGAATTATTGAGTCGTACTCCGTACTTCTTAAACTTTGCAACAATAAAATAGCAATATGCTTTATAAATATATATATATATATATATATATATATATATATATATATATATATATATATATATATATATATATATATATATATATATATATATATATATATATATATAGATTATAGATATATAGATCTATATCTATACTATATATAATTACTATATATAATATATATGCATTTGTTAAAAACTAAAGCACCAAATTTCAAATTTTTTGGTTCCCCGTCAAACGTGGGCTAAAAAATCAAAAAGTTTCACTAGTAAATTGAAACGGTTTGTTTATGGTGTGGCGGTTGTCTTTGTGATTTGAAGCGGGTATTGTTTTTAACCGCTTCAAATGAACTAAGGTTTTGTTGGTGAAAAAACACTTTTTGGTCTACATAGAGACATAATACACTTTTGATCGCGATTTTCTGCTTCATCGTCTTCGGCTTCGTTCTACTTCTGCCACCACCGTATCCCCAAATATACACCGGTAAATCTAGGTTAAAGTTTGTTATTGTAAACCCATTGCACTTTGGTAATTTTATAACGGTATAATTTTGCCGCAGCTCATATCCAAACGGTTGCATTAATTGCTAGGTTTTCCAATCTTGACCGGCTTTTGAACTATTGTCATGTAACTCCGATTCATCCATTATTGGTGGTAGTTTGTTAAATATTGTAAATTAATTTTATTTTTCTATGTAAAATTTTTCTTTTAGTGTATGCCGGATTGAAACATATATTGATATATTTGTACATAATTTTTTAGGTAAATATATAATTTATATATAAATTTTAACCATACCGGCATACACCACTAATGTGCATCAGTCTGTTGTTCTGTACAACAGTTTAATGCATAATTAGTGGTGTATGGCTAAAGGTTGGTGGTGTACAAATCACCACCCATATGTTATTGATTGTTGTGAGTACATACAAAAGGGAATGTTCTTTATGAAACAACGCTTTTTTTGGTCCCCACCCTCGGCTCGTTATATATGCCAAAATTAATAGATCTTGAATTCAATACTGATCTTGATGATATTTATGTAAAGATGTGGTCCCGTAGTTGTTGATTCTCCAATCCTGAACCTGTGAGAACACTCTAAGATATGCCAGCAAAGACCCTATTCAATACTTGAGAAAGTGCATCCATCACTGTCTTATGTATTATTTATCCATGTGTTCTCCTGGTCTGTAGCTGGTTCTAATAAAGGGAAATATATATGTATGACAATTCGATCAGTTTCTTATTTGCACGTGTGTAATGTTTGCTATCCGTTTTGCGTAGTGTGTGTTAGAGCATCTCCAATGATAAAGTCATTCTAAAAACTTTATACAAAAGCTTTTGCTCCAATGTAAAAAGCTTTCCAATAGCTTTTTTAAACCACAATGAAGGGTTAAATGTATAAATATTTGAGCTAAAAAGCTTTACCTCCAAAGGTTGATAAATCTCAACCTTATAATCAAAAAAGCTTTTGCTCCAATGATCAAAAGCTTTATCAACCACCTTTTTGCACAAAAAAGCTTTACATAAACCCTTCGAGTTGCTCTTACATATTATCTACCAATAATATAAAGAGAAAGCATAAAATACTGTGGACAACTCAAACATTTACATATCAGCACAAAATAGTCTCAAACTGTTGACCTTTTCCTTCCCTATCTGCAACCAGCATGTTCATGACTTCTTTTTTCCTACAAGGTCATCCCCATTTGCGTGCCCACCTTTCCATCCTTACTCTCCTCCTTCCTAACTTCTCTATTTTTAGATAAAAAATCAGCTATTAATTTTCCATACATTCATTCTAGAATTTCTCTATTTCTCATTTATGCAAGTTAATTTTAGAATTTCAAGTTCTTTCTCTAAACAGGGACTCAACATTCGTAATGAAGACTGTTGTATACAGGCGCCGACTTCAAATTTGTAAGTTTAAATTCTGCCTCACCTTATCTTAGTTGATTTTCACTTTTGCTGGGTTTCTCTTCTCTGACGTTTTTAGAGATTATTCAGTAAAATGTTGTGTGTGGATGTTTATATTGTCTTTGTATCATTCAGGTTCTTCATGGACACCAATTTCAATTCCTGAATAAATAGCTCTTAGTAGAATATCTACCCAGTAATTATTAGCAGGTATGTTTCCATATAAAATGTTGTTACCTAAGAGCATGTGTTGGGATTCATTGTGGGAGTTTTTGGTTGGTTGAAGCTTTCGTTTATTTGGATTTCATCTTTTCACATCAAGTGTTTGATGTTTTGCCACTCAGAAATTTACTACAAATTAGTGGACTTGTTTTGTCTGACCTGTATAATACTTGTGATTAGTGCACATGAGTAACTGGATCTAATGATGGTGTTTATTAAGCTTCATTTCTTTTTAAAAGCATCAATGTACATGTTGAAAGTTATGTGGAGTTTACCATATGCGGTGAATATTACTTTGATTGAGGCGCGTCTGTTTGTGCTGCAGGAAAGTTTTGAATGTGTAGATTATGTGTACGAAGGACTTTGAGTGTTCTGTTAATGCCATGAAAGTTTTGAACCCCACTCATGGTAGAATAGCACGAGCTTTTTAAGTTTATAAAACATTATCTCAAACCGTAAGGTTCGTCGTCTAATTGTATTGTAGGGCTAAATTGCTAAAAACACAAGAAAATGGACATCAGCAACGGTGGGCTGTGCTATGCACAGCCTCAAAGGCTCCCTATACTCTTAATAAAATTATAATGTCCGTAGTTAATTGCTCATTTATCATTTTAATTGTTAGCCAGTGTTTAGCGTACGTGTTAATATCATTTATATTGCACATGTTCTTTATAGGACATCAAATATAAACGACATGGCCGAGAAAGCATAAAATACTGTGGACAACTCAAACATTTACATATCAGCACAAAATAGTCTCAAACTGTTGACCTTTTCCTTCCCTATCTGCAACCAGCATGTTCATGACTTCTTTTTTTCCTACAAGGTCATCCCCATTTGCGTGCCCACCTTTCCATCCTTACTCTCCTCCTTCCTAACTTCTCTATTTTTAGATAAAAAATCAGCTATTAATTTTCCATACATTCATTCTAGAATTTCTCTATTTCTCATTTATGCAAGTTAATTTTAGAATTTCAAGTTCTTTCTCTAAACAGGGACTCAACATTCGTAATGAAGACTGTTGTATACAGGCGCCGACTTCAAATTTGTAAGTTTAAATTCTGCCTCACCTTATCTTAGTTGATTTTCACTTTTGCTGGGTTTCTCTTCTCTGACGTTTTTAGAGATTATTCAGTAAAATGTTGTGTGTGGATGTTTATATTGTCTTTGTATCATTCAGGTTCTTCATGGACACCAATTTCAATTCCTGAATAAATAGCTCTTAGTAGAATATCTACCCAGTAATTATTAGCAGGTATGTTTCCATATAAAATGTTGTTACCTAAGAGCATGTGTTGGGATTCATTGTGGGAGTTTTTGGTTGGTTGAAGCTTTCGTTTATTTGGATTTCATCTTTTCACATCAAGTGTTTGATGTTTTGCCACTCAGAAATTTACTACAAATTAGTGGACTTGTTTTGTCTGACCTGTATAATACTTGTGATTAGTGCACATGAGTAACTGGATCTAATGATGGTGTTTATTAAGCTTCGTTTCTTTTTAAAAGCATCAATGTACATGTTGAAAGTTATGTGGAGTTTACCATATGCGGTGAATATTACTTTGATTGAGGCGCGTCTGTTTGTGCTGCAGGAAAGTTTTGAATGTGTAGATTATGTGTACGAAGGACTTTGAGTGTTCTGTTAATGCCATGAAAGTTTTGAACCTCACTCATGGTAGAATAGCACGAGCTTTTTAAGTTTATAAAACATTATCTCAAACCGTAAGGTTCGTCGTCTAATTGTATTGTAGGGCTAAATTGCTAAAAACACAAGAAAATGGACATCAGCAACGGTGTGTGCTATGCACAGCCTCAAAGGCTCCATATACTCTTAATAAATTATAATGTCCGTAGTTAATTGCTCATTTATCATTTTAATTGTTAGCCAGTGTTTAGCGTACGTGTTAATATCATTTATATTGCACATGTTCTTTATAGGACATCAAATATAAACGACATGGCTGAAAAAGGTAGACTAGGGAAGGCAAAGGAAAATGACTACACTCCCGATCCAGACCGTCACATTGAGTTCAACGCCCAAGGAGAACCTACTGGAGACAATAGGAACTCGGAAGGGCGGACACGGGCGGTGTCCAGTGTGGTGGGGATCAAAAAAGGCCCTTGGAACTCGGAAGGGTCAAAAGAGGAAAGCAATTGTTAAGATAGAGACTGACGTCGGTAATCTGGACGATGAACACATACACATTTCTACAACTCGTGGATCACCATACCGGCCTGATGACGATGATGAAGTAATTGCCTTCTCTTTGCAAATATATAAATTTGTTAACTTAAGATATGTATATTTGTTAACTGTGATCATTGTGAATTTGTGATCATTATGATCATTTTAATAGTGAACGCTTAACGTAGCCCATGACTTCCTTGAGGTCATGGGTTCGAATCCTGCCATGGGTATTATTTAAAATAAAGGTACCTACCACCAATGAAGCGCATGGCTCACAATGTTAATGCTTAGTCGGTGCGAGTTTCGGCTTGGACGTTGTGGTATATGTGATGGAGGTGTTTTACCTGGGGATGTTTGACCTTGATGGAGGTATTTGTATACGTCTATGCGTAGATCCATTTGGTATTATATTGTACTTCGTAATGTTTTATCAGCATAATTGTTCTATCATTTTGTTAGGTTGGTCCCGTTATGTCACAACACGACTTTGTGTATTATATTCTAATTCTATCCTATAAATTTTTTTGTCTTTATTTAGGTACTTGTATCTTTGCAGACCGAAGCTGCGCTTTCCCTGCAACTGCGCGTTCCTTAATCCTCATCTAATCCAGGAAACAGTTTCCGACTCCGTTGTCATGAAGCACGTCACTGATGTGTTCACTGCTCACAGTGATAAGCGTTTTTTCCTTGCTCCCTATTTCACAAGGTATGTATTATATCTATATATATTTTCTACTTACGTTGCCTTAATTATTATTTAAATCTGAAATGTTGAAACTTTTAGGTAGTAAACATTGGGTGCTTATCATTCTCGACAATGTCGAGCATCGCAGATACATATTGGATTCGATGAAGATGACAAAGACTTTGACGTCATATAAATTCGCGGAGCATGTTCATGGGTAAGTATATATGTTTACTTGAATGACAATGCTAATTAGACTATTGTGTCAAGATCGACCTGGATCTTAACCAAAATTACAACTTAAACACACTAGCTTTGAATGATTAACAAGAAGTGGCGGAAACACACTTGTTAACAAGGAAGATAATTACTTGTATCCAGTGAACAATAATATGAACAACAAGCTGCTCCCTTTGCACTCCCTCTGCTAACAACCTATTTGACTCTTCCTTAGTCATTCCCTTTGGAGCATGACTACCAGACCCACTAGCTCCAGTGAACATATATTGATCATCCTTCTCTTGATCATCATCACTGTTTGAGCTTGAGCTAGAAGATGAGACAACCCGAGCTCTCCCTGCCTTTACCAATCTTGAGTAAGCTAGGTTCACATGAGTACACCAATTTTCTGTGAGAATGAAGGAACCGCTAGGAATGCACCACGTGTCACTACATTCTCTTTCCTCCGCGTTTTTAAAAATTTAATATCTCTCAAACGCTATGTACAAAAATCACAAAGGCTTCTTTCAAGTTACTTCCCTTTAAGAAATCAATTATTCCATAAAAATCCTCTGCTCCTTGTGTTTCGAGCAGATAAGCTAACAAATTGTCAGTGGTTTTTGATCGGATTTTAACTTGAAATTGATATCTCCAGCAGTACTTGAAATTGATAGCTCCAGCAGTACGAACACACTTAGAATAATTTTCATTCTCCATCACTGTTCATTCTTACCCAACAAATTGTTTCTTATAACTTGTAGTTAACTTCACACTACTGAATTTTCAGGAGAGAAGGCGAGAATTGGCAATGGAAGATAGTGTTGGTAAGCATATAATTAATATACTGTGAAAAACATGATATATGCAAATTGATCATAAATTATGTGTTAAACTAACTTTGTGCTTCAAATCAGTGTCCTCAACAACGAGACAGTTGGGAATATGGGTATTACTTAATGATGCATATGCAACAATTCTTTATGAGTATGCAACCATATTTCCCACAAAATGTAAGTCCATAGTACGTAATAATCTCTGTAATGCATTAACCTCGATCTCTTTTTTATGTTTTAATTTGAATCTATTATAGGCTTGGAGCGACTTGTCACCTTATTCACCAAATGATTTGGACAAGTTGGTAATTGAGGGCACAATTGAATTTGCAAAGAGGTATAGTACATTCTTGACGATCAGAACAAATAAATAAACACATTTTAAGCATTATATTTAGGTTATTTTTATAGTTGTACATTATATTTAGGTTATATTTAGCATGTTTTATATGTTTAGGTTAGATTTTGTTTTAAATTATTTGTCATTTGGTTATTGAATTCTGCTGGTTTTGGCATAAATGTAGTCTACTATTTTGCATAGGAAATCAAGCAATTCAACAACGGAATATATAACCGAATAACCCCCATATCCGCTCCAAATTCTAAGCGAAAGCACCGCTCCAAAAATATTTTTTTTTTAATATTTCAATTAAAAAACCGCCACAAATGTAATGATGAAAACCGCCATAAGAAATTTATTATTGTTATTTTTTTTAAATTACCATTTTTTTTAATATTTCAATTAAAAAACCGTCACGAAAACTAAGTAATGACGACGCTCCAATTACACAATTTTTTTATTTCTTTTCACTAGAACCGCTCCATATGTATCTCTATTTACCGCCTCAATAGAAATCACTAAACCGCTTCAAATATCTATTATTCCCGCCAATTTTGTTACTTTTTAACCGCTTCATATGTTCTTTTACCCGCTCCTAGTGGTACAATTTATAGCGGTCGTTTGACCGCTTTAAACAAGTTTCCACTTTTCGTGGCGCCGGCATCAGAGGCGGGCTGTTCACCGCTTCAGATGGCCTTTTTCACCGCCATATATACCCGTTTTTGTACTAGTGTTAGTAGGGTTTAGGGTTTATTAGGGTTTAGGGTTTAGTATGATTTAGGGTTTAGAGTTTTATAAAGCGTTTAGGGTTTAGAGTTTGGGGTTTAGGGGTTAGGTTTTAGGGTTTAGGGTTTTGGGGGGTTAGGGTTTAGGGTTTGGGTTTTGGGGTTTCGAGGAGAAACCCCAAAACCCAAACCCTAATCCCTAAACCCTAACCCCTAAACCCTAAACCATAAACGCAACACTCTAACACATGTGTTAGTAACATATGAAACCCACCAAAAAAATGAAAAAAAAAAAAATTCGTCGGAAGTATGCCTTGAGGGACGGCAAATCGAAGAGGATAAAACGCTGAAAATTATGGTGCAAGTTTCATGATTTTTAGATTTGTCGTTTGTGAGATAATTGATGTGTGGGGTAAATGGGTTTTGTAGTATGGAACATTCTATTTATATATGTGGCATAATATTATTGGTTTCCTTAGTCTCACACAAATTTTTAGTCTCATTTGAACCTCACCCTTTGCCTAGAATATAAAACCAACAAAACTATTGATATAATGGTTCGAAAACTATCAAAGAAAGAAACGATTCTTCTAATAAAACTATGTTAATTGTTAATTTAGAATCATTGGTTATCAAATTTCTTACTAAACTTTGAAATCAGGTTATAATGCATCTACATTTTTATTAGAAGGCAAATACACACTCATACCACAAAATATATATATATATATATATATATATATATATATATATATATATATATATATATATATATATATTAATTAATCTACGAATATATTCATTTAGTTCATTTCAAGACTTGAACTTCTAACCTCATAATTAAATCAATACCATGATACCTCTACTCCAAACACTTTTAAGTAAATACCAAATAGACGTTTTTGTACATGAAATAGTGAAGTCTCTATCCACCCCAAATTGAGCCACATCATACCAAAATCTTGCAAGACACTTTCTCATCCATAAACCATGTAAAACCAGATAAGATGATAAGCCCCCCATATCAAACCAAAACCAAACATCCATCTAATTCCATCACATACTCACCAACCAACAATCCCACCTTCACTCTCCACCACCACAAACCACCATGTCATCTCCGGCTTTAATCACCCCCACCACCCCCACCACCTCCACACCTAAACCCCTCCTTCCCAATATCCGTTGCAAACACTCCACACCAATATCCCCATCCACCACCACCACTACCAACACCACTCACCGCCGCAACTTCTTATCACTAACCGCCGTAATCGCCTTATCGTCCCCACTACTCGTTATCTCGGATGTTGCATTGGCAGCATCCGATGAAGAGTACACGAAAGAGACACAAGAAGTGATCAAAAAGGTTAGGGACACAATTAACATGGACAAAGCTGATCCTAGTATTGCAACTGCAGTTGCTGAATTAAGAGAAACATCGAATTCTTGGGTAGCTAAGTACCGGAGAGAAAAAGCCTTACTGGGACGCTTGTCATTCAGAGACATGTATTCAGCACTTAATGCTGTTTCTGGTCATTATATTAGTTTTGGTCCCACTTCTCCGATTCCGGCTAAACGAAAGACTAGAATACTAGAAGAAATGGACTCTGTGGAAAAGGCCTTGTTGAGGGGACGATAGATAACGATTCCAACATCAACTTATTGTAATTTTATTATTATTAAGCGGTACCTTTTTGTATACTTTTATCATATGATTGATTGTTATGTATATGTTATCATGAGGTTTGTGATACATTTTAACACAATGAGGTTTGTGTTTTTCTGAATGCAAAATAATTTTTTAGATAATTGAAGCATTTTAATGATGACATTTCATCTAGCAGTATCCAAAGCAATCCATCAATTAAGTGGTTGTGGGTTCTCGTCTCGACGGAAACAATACAAGTGTGCGAAAGTATTACCGTTTACAAAAAAAAAAGACGAAAAAAGGTAATTTCATAGATATATGCCCATTGGCATATTTAGTTTCACATGGGCTAAATAATGTGGTCTGTTTGGAATGAAAAAATATATATAAAAACGTGACAGGAAGAATGTTATCAAAAGCATAATGATGGATAAAATGTGGGAATTACAAGTCATATATGATTGAGAAAGAATAATTGGGCATGATCCTTGTCTAGTTTCTTCTGATGTTTTTCATGCTTATGGTATTGCATCTCATGTACAATGTTTATTTCCAACTCATCTATCTTATCTTATCTGCATTATTGATTAATTGAGTAACGTTAGTAAACACGGAACCATTAGAGCTAAGGCATATATAGAACAAGCACAACCCAATTCATGGTAAGTAGTTTGATTTGTGATCTCCAAATTCCATCCTTGAACTGATAATCACATTGTATTTAAGAGAATGAATTGAAGACCCTGCCTCTAAAATCTCAACTGCAATTTCCAGAACAAGCAACTCAACTTTATTATAATGCTTGGCTTCCATGTTTTCAAGAATGTAGAATATTAATCGAGTTCTGTTATTCTAAAAAATAAATGTTTTTGTTGGGAAACCATATCGTACTAATGAAAAAAAAAAAAAAAAAACTACTTGTCTCAAGGGTATTGTATGAGAAAAAGGCCTATACAACAGAAACATTACTAAGTTTGATGCGGTTTGGTGATTACATTACGACCAGTTCATTATTAAAATTGGGTGTCTTTTTTGCTATAAGAGAAAGGAAAATTTAGTTATAGGGAAGAACCGGTAGTTAGTTCAAGATTTGAGATCAACGATGTAGCTGATCAGTTATGGCTGCTGATTCATCCCATCTTAAGTGCAAGTACATTATGCATATATGGAGTGCTACAATTTCTTGAGGTTGTGATGTTTGTTGTCTTACTATATTCAAGAAAACAAGAGCAATAAGCAAAAATGTTCATTGTTATTATTCATTAACATTATAACGTAGGTAATGGTTCGTGCACCACAATTTTTCTTCCATATATATACTCCTATATGTGGATTAAGATATTGTACTATATATATCATCTTAAAGCAGAATGTTTGATAGTACATAAATCATCACCGCTATAGATTACAGTAGTTGTCAAGAATCAGGTTGGTCTTGATGGGTCAGATACGTAGGAATTTGAGTAGTTAAATAACTCAAGGTGATCACCTGAACAAAAATGTTTTCACTTTCCAGCCATTTCGAACAACTAGCATATTCATGCGTGTTTCTTCATCTATATACGAATTTAGCTCAGTTTAGATTCACAGATCACATCACGAGAAGATCGATAATCCCTAATTATATCGGCTCAATGGCTAGTGTAATTAAGGATTGAATGACCTCCTTAGATGGTTAGGACTAGGGGTGTTATTCGGACGGATTGTTCGGATTTCGGTATTCGGATCGGATTAATCGGATTTTGGACAATCTCAAGTTCATCCTTAATCCAATCCAAATAAGAAACGGATTAATCGGATATGGATTAAATGGTTCGGATTAATTTTCGGATTAAACGGTTTCATCCGAATAAACTCAAGTTGAACGTGTGATATCGAGTAAGACTAAATTTACATTTAATAAAAAAAGTATATAAACAAACATAAGATAAGATGAAACGATATATCATATTATAACATCCAAATTCCAATTCCAGCTTCTAATATACAATTTGATCCAAAACATATTCCTAGTTCCAAAATTAAATACACCTCCAATTAATCTAATCCAAAAAAGGAGTCCCAAAACAACCAAAAAGTATTAAATCTTCTTTTCTTAAGTTCATAGCATCCAAAATATCAGACCTCCGTTCTTCAAAAACTGAAAAAATAGTAACAATTTATGTGTTTATTTCGTACACAAAGTACTAAAGTACAATATGTAATACCAATTAAAAAGGAAAGTTTATACCTGCTACTTGCAAATTTATCACCAATTTTGACTAGTAGTACCAATATCTTCCAATTCTACATAAGTATCTAATATATTATATTTGTGATTAATTTTTAATTTCTTATATGGTAACATTAATATCTAATATATTATTAAAAAATATTATTTAATTATTTGATTCTTATTCGGATTATACGGATATATCCAAACAGTTTAATTTTGATCCTTAATCCTATCCGTGTATCCATTTAAGTAATCCATAATCCGTTTAAGCAATCCGTAATCCAAATAATCATGTCCATTTAACTTAAATCGGATTGGATCGGATGAATTATTCGGATTCCGGATAAAAGTGACACCCCTATGATTTGGGTGTGGTTTGCAGTGAAGGATAAGGTTAGGATTTGGTCAACATCTCTGGACATTTATTAACAGGGTGCGATGATTAGAGATAAAAAATGAGGTGTACAAGTTATAAGATAATATCCTATTATTGATAACTTACATTAATTAAGGTAGCTAATTAGCGCAATCAGTGTTAATTGATAGGGTAATGTCTGATGTTCTGTGTAAACTGACGTGAAACGATTTTTATGGAATTAACAGATTATTTAACACGTACTAAAAAAAAAAAAAAAAAAAAAAAAAAAAAAAAAAAAGTCCGTAAACCTTTATTTTTATTTTTATTTTATTTGCTTTAAGAAAGACAATCCTACTAGCTGATAGTGGGTAAGGTTCTGAGGGGAAGTCTTCAAATGGGAAGAAGAATAGGCATGCTGAATTCACTGCATTTTAAGATAAATTGTCGCTCAGATTCACTGCATTTTATCAACGAAACACTGCATTCTAACAAACCACCGCAATTTACACCTACGAAATTTTACTGCATTTTAGCGACACTGCATTTTAAACCTACAAATTTGTTCCTAAAATGCAGTAATTTGGCCAACTCCTCCTTCTCCTCATTTGAGGCCTTCTCCTCTGATCCTTCACCACTGAGGATATGTGTGACACCCGCCAAATTAGGACTAGTAATTAGTACCTAATCAAGTTTTAATACATGTAATTAGTTCTGTGTTAGGCTAATTTGTGTATCAAATATATATATTGTTGAATATATACAAGTATGCGATTTGATTAAATCGTACAAGTTTCAAATCGAATGTATTTCGGTTCAATTAATATGGTCGTTGGTGAACAATTTTATTAAATAATACCATATTATTTAATGACACAATTATATCCAAAGTATTATTTTTATAATATCTCGTATTCATTCCGTATCGTATAAACAAAACCTACGCGGTTAAAATATTAAGTGCGCAAACAAAGCAAAACAAGTAAAGTTATAATTTATAACGCAATTATTAAGTAATTGGAAAAATACTTCAACAAAATATTGAGTAATTATTCATATTGTAAAACGCGTATTTGAACGTCTAAAATAATTAATTAACGTTTAAACGAATCGGAAAACGAATACCGCACGGAGCGCGATTGCAGGAGATTAAAAATTGGTGAAGCCCACCCCGTGGACCCCACCAAAACCGGCCCCCTTCCCTTACCCCCACCACTTCACCATCTTTTTCTCATTTTCCCATTTTCTTTCTATTTCTTCTCTCATTTTTCTCTCAAAAAGAACTATCACCACCATCACTCAAAATCGACAAATAACACCTCCAAACGCCATCAAATCATCAAGATTTTTGTAGAAAAGGAACCACCTCGCGACGATCTACACTTTCATCTTTTCAGAATTTCAGTTCGACACCGCGTAAGTTTCCGACAAAAACCCGAAACTCTCCGATTTCACTCATTTTTACATGTTTGTTGTTTATATATGTTTAAAATATCCGAATATGGGTTGGGTAAAAGGATCGGACCATGTGGTCGCCGGAAAACTCGTTTTTGGCTCGAAAATCCGTTAACCGCTCGAAGTGACGCAACGACGACTGCAGTATAGCGTCACTTCGTGCGTCACTTAAGTGACGCATTGAGTGTCGCTAAAAGCCCTAATTTTGCGTCACTTGCCTAAGTGCCGCATAAAACCCCTTTTTCCCGACACTTGCCCAAGTGTCGCAAATTCAATACCCGTCACTATAAACCGACACTTATAGCGTCACTTGTTTAAGTGACGCCTATAATTGAGAACAGATTTCATCCGTCACTAACTTTAGTGACTCATGACCTTTATACCGACACTTACAACCGACACTTCCTTAAGTGCCGCACTATATGCGTCACTTGCACAAGTGACGCCATTAGATCAGAATCCGTCATTTCATGCGACACTTCGTAAGTGTCGCCTAAACCCTCGAGTGTCTCTATAAGTGACGCTAAAAATAGAATGTTTACAACTCATTTTTACTAAGTGTCGAGACCAAAATTTTATCACATGATTTCACCAAAATTCAATTCCAGATGCGTTTTTCACCAAAGCAATTTAATAGAAATAAATTTTTCGAGCTGACCTGGAATCTCGACCCCAGCCAGGGGCCAGCCCCTTGGACCCCGCCAGGGGTTGCCACCCCTGGAACCCCGCTAACCAGGGGCGCTGCCCCCGGACCCCCGTCACCTAAAAGTTTGTAAACACTTTTTAAGTACAACACTTCAAAATCAAAATAATAAAGTTGAAAATTATTATTACAAACGATCACCAACGGGCCGTACACGCTTTCTAAACTCAAGTTAATCAACCAAATGGGGATAATTTGGACATTATAGTTGAACGAACAACTACAAAGGTAGTCTTTTAAGATACCTATTCAATTAATAACCATCGCGCGTATTGGACGCCCTCAGGTTACAAGTCTTCGGACATCAATTCACAGCTAATCAATTCAAGTTAATTCGATAAACACTCAAGGCTCAGGTGAGTCTCATGGCCCCTATTTTACTGCTTTTCAATCAGGGGTGTGATATTATTGCTCGTTTTGTTTTACAAGTTGAACGCAAGTACAAATCAAATCAAATACTACATGAGATTCAAGCTAATCAATTTAAAGCCCTCCATAGCATAGTCTGGTAATACGTAGTAGCGTGAATGTTAGTATATGATATCATATAGGATTGACAATCCTCGTCCGGGTTAGCACGCACTAACTGGTCAAACGGACGTATTAGCATTTGGGAAGACGAGTGTAGATTAGGCACTCGTAGGAGGCAACCTCAGTTGGGTTTCCTTAATTGGACCTGACAACTCAAGTTAAGCTCAGACTATATGCTCATGGCTGTATAACTTTTATTTTGCTTAATTGCATTTTAAATTCAATTATAAATCTTGCAGTTCATACAATTATGTGTTGACATACAAACCTGTGAGCTCACCAGCGTTTCGCTGACCCATTTTAGCATGTATCACAGGTAACCAACAGTAGGTTGGACTGCTCAATCAGGATCAATTAGCTCGAGTCAGCATGCAAACAATCAGAGATTTAGCTGCATTATTATATTTTGTATAGATTAATTATGTACGTAAATCTCTCAATTTCAACCGAGCTAATGTAACTATATTTTTGATGTAAACTTTGATTTTATCAATACAAGTTGTAAAACGACGCATATAGGGTCGTTCATTATATCTTATGTGTTATGATTATTGATTAGTCGCGCCCCGACCCGAACCGCTTCCGCAACATAATTTGGGGGTGCGACATATTGGTATCAGAGCCTAAGGTTATAGTGAACTAGGTTGCATTTAGTGGGCCTAGACTATGACCGTTATGCAGTATTTCCTTATTAGGCATGACTGGTTCAGGAATTACAGCATACGACTTTAATTTAACATAGCCTGATCAACTATGTACAATTAAGGAAAGATGATGTAAGGTCTGAACAATTATGTTAAACTGGAATACACTAGTTGACTCTGACCTCGAGAGAACCGGAACTCAAACACATATGTGCTAGACACCCAATAGGCTATTATGTGATACTAAGTATACATAGATAGACCTCGTTACAATCTTAGGCTATATTATATATGTATTATATGAATATAGGCCTCATTCTTTCTAACGCTTTGTCTCAGAATGGCAAACACACCACCCAACTCCAACTCGTCGCGCTCTTATCCGTACGAATCACAAACCTCAAGGGTAGCTAGGAGGGACACCAGGTTGCCTCGAGCTAGCCCATATTCCACTCACCTTACTCCACCAGTTTTAGCCGCTAGGCTACACCATCACGAGCAACGACTTAACGCTATGGATATCGAACTCCAAGAAACTCGCGAAAACTGGAGACTCACAGCTATGGAACGAATCGAGCAAGTCTCTGAAGATCACGAGCACTCTGTGAACACCATGAACACTCTTCAAAATCAAGTGGAAGGAACAGTCGAAACCATGGAGGTTGTCCACAACCAAGTGATTGGCAACCGAAATGAAATCTCTGCTCTACAATCAAGGCTACATCAGTGCGAGACACGTCTAAGGGAAACCGAGGACGCCCTCCGAACTGCCAACAGACTTGCAGAGTCTGTGAACTATCTCACTGCACTGCTGCCAAAACTCAATCTACGTCAGAATTAGCTTATGCTGAAATCTGTACTATATTATGCTTTCGTAGGACCTATGTAATTTCGACCGGATGTAACAATTCCCGGTACTTTTGTAAAACATCTAATCCTGTAACTTTTAGAACTCGTAATTGGGAATTGTCTATCATCTTTTGAACTCGTAATATCAATTGACAATTCCCCTCGAATATTCTATATTATTGATTTTACATTGTGATGTCGTATGTTACCGCTTTTACATATATGCATCTATTGTAATTTTCATTCTGGTACGATTTCTTATGTACCTATTGTTTCTTTCTTTCTTGAAGAATCATGCCGCCCAAGAAGAAAAGTTACAGTGATGCGGAAATCAATGCTATCGTTTCTCGAGCTGTGGCCGATGCCTTGGCTGCTCGGGACTCGCCTCGAAACTCCCGAAATACTGGTGAAGCTCCCAGTAATACCCCTGTCATCAAGCCTTGTTCTTACAAGGACTTTCTCAGCTGCAAACCACTATACTTCAAGGGCACGGAAGGTGCCATTGGGCTGATCCGTTGGATAGAACGGATGGAATCTGTTTTCAACCTCTACAACTGTGCGGAGGATAACAAAGTCAAGTTCGTTGCATACACCTTTCAGGAAGGTGCTCTTACGTGGTGGAACACCCACGCCAACTCTGTGGGCATCGAAATAGCAAACCAACTCCCTTGGGCTGAATTGAAGAAGAAGCTAACGGAGAAGTACTATCCCGAAGAAGCCCTACACCGTCTGGAGGAAGAGTTTTGGCACTTGGCGGTACAGGGTACCGATATTGAGGGTTATACCACCAAGTTCCAACAGTTCGCCTTACTATGCCCGGGATTGGTTGAACCGGAGGCAAAAGGCAATAAAAGGTACATCCGCGGCCTTCCTGAGAGCATTCAGGGGAATGTCGCCTCGGCCAAACCAACCACCACGAAAGTGCTATCCGGCTAGCACATGAACTAATGGCACTAGTTGTCAACCGTAAGACATCCAACAACTCTTCCAACAACAACAAACGCAAATCATCTGAACCCCCAACAACCAAAACAAAAAGCCCAATACCATCCAAGTGTACAACACCAATTCTGAACCCAAACGCGCCTACACTGGGGACAGACCATACTGTTCCAAATGCAACTACCACCACCATGGTCCATGCAAGTCTCCCTGCAACAACTGCAGGAAGTACGGGCATTCCTCTAAGGATTGCAAAGCTCCCAAACCCAACAACAACACCCAACAACCCAAATCCTGTTATGGATGTGGAGAGACTGGACACTTCAGATATGCGTGTCCTAAACGGAAGAACAACAACAACAACGCAAAAAGAAGGGATTTTGTTCTCAATGCTGGAGATGCCCGTCAGGACCCAAATGTGGTCACGGGTATGGTCCTCCTCAACAACTTAACTGCTTCTGTTCTATTTGATACTGGTGCTGATAGAAGCTTTATTTCCGATGAGTTTTGTCCGCTACTTGACATCACCCCCGTTGCCTTAGATGTTAAGTACACCGTAGAACTTGCAAATGGTAAACTCATAGAAACCGATAGTGTGGTACCTAATTGCACTTTAAACTTAGCTGACGAAACCTTTTCAATCGATCTTATGCCTGTCGAAATTGGAAGCTTTGACGTTATCATTGGTATGGACTGGTTATCCAAACATCGCGCCGAAATCGTCTGCTATGACAAAATTATCCGCATTCCTCTCGCCGCCGGTAGAACTTTGATCATACAGGGGGAGACCGGTGGGACGAGACTGAATATCATCTCTTGCTTGAAAACCCAGAAATTTCTGAGAAAGGGTTACCCAGCAATCCTCGCGCACATCATGGAGAAAAAGTCGGAGGAGAAGCGATTTGAGGATGTGCCGATCGTTCGAGACTTTCCAGAAGTCTTTCCCGAAGAACTGCCTGGTCTACCACCACCAAGACAGGTTGAGTTCTCAATCGATCTCGTGCCAGGTGCTGCACCTGTGGCCCGAGCACCATACCGTTTAGCCCCATCCGAACTTCAGGAGTTGTCCAACCAATTACAGGAACTCCTGGAAAGAGGATTCATCAGACCGAGTTCTTCACCTTGGGGAGCTCCGGTCTTGTTTGTCAGAAAGAAGGATGGTTCATTCCGAATGTGTATCGACTATCGAGAGTTGAACAAGTTAACCATCAAGAACCGATATCCACTTCCACGAATCGATGACCTGTTCGACCAACTTCAGGGATCGAGTTTTTATTCAAAGATCGATCTGCGGTCAGGTTATCATCAACTACGTGTTCGTGACACCGACATTCCAAAAACTGCTTTCAGAACAAGTTACGGGCATTACGAATTCCAAGTGATGCCATTCGGCCTAACCAATGCACCGGCTGTATTCATGGACCTTATGAATCGGGTGTGCAAACCTTATCTCGACAAGTTTGTCATTGTCTTCATCGATGACATCCTCATATATTCGCGAAACGAGCAAGAGCACGCGCAACATCTCAAAACCATTCTAGAACTACTTAGACACGAGGAGCTTTACGCCAAATTTTCCAAGTGTGAGTTCTGGATACAAACCGTTCAATTCCTTGGACACGTCATTGATAGTCAGGAAATTCATGTAGATCCTTCAAAAATCGAGGCTATCAAAAATTGGCAATCGCCGACAACTCCAACAGAAATACGGCAGTTTTTAGGACTGGCCGGCTACTATCGACGATTCATCGAGAACTTCTCAAAAATAGCCCTACCACTCACTACACTGACTCAAAAAGACAAAAAGTTCGACTGGACTGAAAAACAAGAGTCAGCATTTCAACTTCTGAAACAAAAGCTTTGCAGTGCTCCGATCTTATCATTACCCGAAGGCACCGATGACTTCGTGGTATACTGCGATGCTTCTCATCAAGGTCTCGGTTGCGTGCTGATGCAACAAGACAAGGTCATTGCTTACGCCTCGCGACAACTCAAAATTCACGAAAAGAACTACACTACTCACAACCTCGAATTTGGAGCTGTCGTGTTCGCCCTCAAAATCTGGAGACATTATCTCTATGGCACTAAGTGCACAATTTTTACCTACCACAAGAGTCTCCAACACATATTCGATCAAAAGGATCTCAACATGAGGCAACGTCGCTGGGTCGAGTTGCTTACCGATTATGATTGTGAAATCAAATATCATCCGGGCAAGGCAAATGTTGTTGCCGATGCTCTCAGCCGAAAGGAACGATCAAAGCCACTTCGAGTCCGAGCCCTCAGTATGACTATTCATAACGATCTAAACATTTAGATCCTCACCGCTCAACTTGAAGCCCTCAAAATCGAAAACATCAAAAACGAAGCCTTGCGAGGCATGGATAAACAATTCGAAATCAAACCTAACAGAATTAGGTATTTCTCAAACCGAATCTGGTTGCCTAGTTTCGGAAACCTGCGAGACTTGGTGATGGATGAAGCTCACAAGTCCAAATATTCTATTCATCCGGGATCCGATAAAATGTACCACGGCATCAAGGAATTCTATTGGTGGCCGAACATGAAAGCCGAAATCGCCACATACGTCAACAAGTGCCTTACTTGCTCGAAAGTGAAAGCCGAGTACCAAAAGCCTTCTGGCTTACTTCAACAACCCGACATTCCTGAGTGGAAATGGAAACAAATCGCCATGGATTTCATAACCAAACTACCAATGTCATCGAGCGGTTGTGATACCATTTGGGTGATCGTCGACCGTCTCACCAAGTCTGCTCACTTCCTAGCGATCAAAGAAACCGACAAAATGGAACGCCTTACCCGAATTTATCTAAAAGAAATCGTAACCCGACACGGTGTTCCAATATCAATTATCTCCGATAGGGATAGTCGTTTCACATCTCGCTTTTGGCAATCACTTCAAAAATCACTGGGTACCCGTCTTGACATGAGTACCGCATACCATCCTCAAACCGACGGCCAAAGTGAACGAACAATTCAAACACTTGAGGATATGCTACGAGCCTGCGTAGTTGACTTCGGTGTAAACTGGGAACAACACCTACCATTGTGCGAGTTTTCGTACAACAACAGCTACCATACCAGTATTGAGGCTGCACCATTCAAGGCACTGTACGGTCGTAAGTGCCGCTCACCTATCTGTTGGACCGAAGTTGGGGATAGCCAACTCACGGGTCCGGAAATCATTCACGAAACAACCGAGAAAATAGTCGAAATTCAAAACAAACTCAAAGCCGCACGCGATCGTCAGAAAAGTTATGCTGACGTGAGACGCAAATCACTCGAGTTCCAAGTTGGGGATCGAGTACTACTCAAAGTTTCACCTTGGAAAGGTGTCATTCGTTTCGGCAAACGCGGTAAACTAAACCCAAGATACATTAGACCTTTTGAGATCCTCGAAAGGATAGGTCCAGTGGCATATCGATTGCAGCTGCCGTCCGAACTCAGCAGCGTGCATCCCACTTTTCACATTTCAAATTTGAAAAAGTGTCTGTCTGATGAGACACTTATCATCCCACTCGATGAGATTCGAGTCGATAACAAGATTCACTTCGTTGAGGAACCCGCTGAAATCATGGACCGTGAGGTCAAACAACTCAAGCAAAGTCGTATTCCCATCGTAAAGGTCAGGTGGAATTCGCGGCGTGGTCCGGAATTCACCTGGGAACGGGAGGACGAGATGCGACTCAAGTATCCTCAGTTATTCACTGACTCCACATCAAACCCGACTACAAACTAAATTTCGGGACGAATTTCTTCTAACAGGGGGAAGGTGTGACACCCGCCAAATTAGGAATAGTAATTAGTACCTAATCAAGTTTTAATACATGTAATTAGTTCTGTGTTAGGCTAATTTGTGTATCAAATATATATATTGTTGAATATATACAAGTATGCGATTTGATTAAATCGTACAAGTTTCAAATCGAATGTATTTCGGTTCAATTAATACGGTCGTTGGTGAACAATTTTATTAAATAATACCATATTATTTAATGACACAATTATATCCAAAGTATTATTTTTATAATATCTCGTATTCATTCCGTATCGTATAAACAAAACCTACACTGTTAAAATATTAAGTGCGCAAACAAAGCAAAACAAGTAAAGTTATAATTTATAACGCAATTATTAAGTAATTGGAAAAATACTTCAACAAAATATTGAGTAATTATTCATATTGTAAAACGCGTATTTGAACGTCTAAAATAATTAATTAACGTTAAAACGAATCGGAAAACGAATACCGCACGGAGCGCGATTGCAGGAGATTAAAAATTGGTGAAGCCCACCCCGTGGACCCCACCAAAACCGGCCCCCTCCCCTTAGCCCCACCACTTCACCATCTTTTTCTCATTTTCCCATTTTCTTTCTCTTTCTTCTCTCATTTTTCTCTCAAAAAGAACTATCACCACCATCACTCAAAATCGACAAATAACACCTCCAAACGCCATCAAATCATCAAGATTTTTGTAGAAAAGGAACCACCTCGCGACGATCTACACATTCATCTTTTCGGAATTTCATTCCGACAAAAACTCGAAACTCTCCGATTTCACTCATTTTTACATGTTTGTTGTTTATATATGTTTAAAATGTCCGAATATGGGTTGGGTAAAAGGATCGGACCATGTGGTCGCCGGAAAACTCGTTTTTGGCTCGAAAATCCGTTAACAGCTCGAAGTGACGCAACGACGACTGCAGTATAGCGTCACTTCGTGCGTCACTTAAGTGACGCATTGAGTGTCGCTAAAAGCCCTAATTTTGCGTCACTTGCCTAAGTGCCGCATAAAACCCCTTTTTCCCGACACTTGCCTAAGTGTCGCAAATTCAATACCCGTCACTATAAAACGAAACTTATAGCATCACTTGCTTAAGTGACGCCTATAATTGAGAACAGATTTCATCCGTCACTAACTTTAGTGACTCATGACCTTTATACCGACACTTACAACCGACACTTCCTTAAGTGCCGCACTATATACGTCACTTGCACAAGTGACGCCATTAGATCAGAATCCGTCATTTCATGCGACACTTCCTAAGTGTCACCTAAACCCTCGAGTGTCGCTATAAGTGACGCTAAAAACAGAATGTTTACAACTCATTTTTACTAAGTGTCGAGACCAAAATTTTATCACCTGATTTCACCAAAATTCAAGTCCAGATGCGTTTTTCAACAAAGCAATTTAATAGAAATAAATTTTTTTCGAGCTGACTTGGCATCTCGACCCCAGCCAGGGGCTAGCCCCTTGGACCTCGCCAGGGGTTGCCACCCCTGGAACCCTGCTAACCAGGGGCGCTGCCCCCGGACCCCCGTCACCTAAAAGTTTGTAAACACTTTTTAAGTACAACACTTCAAAATCAAAATAATAAAGTTGAAAATTATTATTACAAAAGATCACCAACGGGCCGTACACGCTTTCTAAACTCAAGTTAATCAACCAAATGGGGATAATTTGGACATTATAGTTGAACGAACAACTACAAAGGTAGTCTTTTAAGATACCTATTCAATTAATAACCATCGCGCGTATTGGACGCCCTCAGGTTACAAGTCTTCGGACATCAATTCACAGCTAATCAATTCAAGTTAATTCGATAAACACTCAAGGCTCAGGTGAGTCTCATGGCCCCTATTTTACTGCTTTTCAATCAGGGGTGTGATATTATTGCTCGTTTTGTTTTACAAGTTGAACGCAAGTACAAATCAAATCAAATACTACATGAGTTTCAAGCTAATCAATCTAAAGCCCTCCATAGCATAGTCTGGTAATACGTAGTAACGTGAATGTTAGTATATGATATCATATAGGATTGACAATCCTC
Source organism: Helichrysum umbraculigerum (assembly GCA_949592205.1). NCBI lineage: Eukaryota > Viridiplantae > Streptophyta > Magnoliopsida > Asterales > Asteraceae > Helichrysum > Helichrysum umbraculigerum. The sequence continues at coordinate 101,293,226 of CATIUR010000004.1, read as the reverse complement.
GTTCGGGTTAGCACGCACTAACTGGTCAAACGGACGTATTAGCATTTGGGAAGACGAGTGTAGATTAGGCACTCGTAGGAGGCAACCTCAGTTGGGTTTCCTTAATTGGACCTGACAACTCAAGTTAAGCTCAGACTATATGCTCATGGCTGTATAACTTTTATTTTGCTTAATTGAATTTTAAATTCAATTATAAATCTTGCGGTTCATACAACTATGTGTTGACATACAAACCTGTGAGCTCACCAGCGTTTCGCTGACCCATTTTAGCATGTATCACAGGTAACCAGCAGTAGGTTGGACTGCTCAATCAGGATCAATTAGCTCGAGTCAGCATGCAAACAATCAGAGATTTAGCTGCATTATTATATTTTGTATAGATTAATTATGTACGTAAATCTCTCAATTTCAACCGAGCTAATGTAATTATATTTTTGATGTAAACTTTGATTTTATCAATACAAGTTGTAAAACGACGCATATAGAGTCGTTCATTATATCTTATGTGCTATGAGTATTGATTAGTCGCGCCCCGACCCTGTAACACCCCCAAATTTAATGATTTGCGGAAGCATACTTGGGTGTTACTAATCAATATACAAAGCACAAGATATACAGTAAACGACCTCTAAATGAGACGTTGTAAAACGATTTCATAGAAATATATGTTTGAAAACTTAATGTTTTCGTATACAAAAATAGTTCCCTAGAGTCCACGCGTATGGCGGGAGATTCTATTACATAATCAACATGTACAAAAGATAATGCTGAGAATCTCCGTTAATGCAGTTTAGTTGAAATCATGCGACTCTGGCTATGTCCTGAAGAAATCCTACTCCATATGAGTACCTGAGAATACATGCTAAAAGGGTCAACACGAATGTTGGTGAATCTCACAGGTTTGTAAGTAATATCAGTTTTGAACACAAGATTTCATCAATAGTGCCCGCAGGCGTAAATCAAGTATTTGCAAATCCAGCAAATGTAAAGTAATAAAGTTATACCGTTGCCATGAGGCTCATAATCGAAGCTTAACCCGTAAGTAATCAGTTGCTCCCGTGACATGCTCGTAATTGAGCAAGCATAAGTAACGAAATAATAGTCGCCCGTTTATACATAACGGTTCGTGGTAGCGCTACTACCCCGGGCGGGGAGGGTCATTTCCCTAATGGATCCATTAACTAGTGTTCGCGCTTAAGTCCATAACTAACGATATATGATGGAGAGACTCCTGTAAGTAGTAAACAACTCATGCAATTCCGTTTGGTATAGTAAGCAGTTTTAGTACTTGTGTTCAAGAAAAACAGTAGCATGTATCTCACCCCGTATGTAAAACAGTAAAAGTGGGGCTGTAAGACTCACCTGAGTCTTTGCAAGTACGTTTATATCAATAAACGAGTAAGTAATATCAACCGTAGGTTCTCCGAACCCGTAACCTTCAAATGCCTAAACACATAAGGTTATGTAAGTAGTTGTCTCGCAAGACGTTTCGTTTAGTTGTACCCAACTAGTATGCCCAATGTTTGTCCGTATGTTTGTAATCGTTTGTTGTTAGAAAACATGTTTGGCCCGTTGGTGACGGTGGGTAATAGTCAAAGTATTATCATTGTTTTTGAAGTGTTATACTTATAAATATATTCCAAAGTGTTTTAGGAGTCGTATCGTATAAGTGTTTGAGGTTGTACAAGTTTAACACTTGGTGTAAAAATAATTTGACAACTCTCTGTTTTTGGCGACACTTGGCTAGTGTCGCTATAGGCGACACTAGTTAGGCGACACTTGATGAGTTTCGCTAGATTTCCGATTTTTATAATTTGGCGACACTTGATTAGTGTCGCTATAGGCGACACTTACGAATTTTTGGCGTCACTAAGGGAGTGTCGCTAAGATAAATCTGGTTAAGTAGTTCAGCGACACTTGGGTAGTGTCGCTATAGGGGCGACACTTAGACATAGCGACACTTAGCTAGTGTCGCTAGTACTGTTTTTGGCACACTAGCGACACTTCCAACTGTTCGACGGAAAATGGACCGAAAACGAGTTTTCCGGCTACCGTTCGATCTAATACTTTTACCCAACCCATAATTGGACATTTTAAGCATATATAAACCGTAGAAACGTAAAAATGAGTAAAAACGGAGTGTTTCAGGTTTTGTCGGAAATTTACGAAATGCCAAAATGAAAATCTGGAAAGATAGCGTTGTAGATCGTGGAGTGATGAACGTTTTTCTCTAAATGGTCTTGAAGATTCGAGCTCGTTTTGTGGTGTTATTTAGTGGATTTGTGATGATGGTGGTGGATGGAGATTTTGAAAGAGAATGGAAGGAAGAGAGAAAGAGAAAGTGTGAAGGTGGGTGGAAGTGAGAGGGAAAGGAAAGGAGGTGGAGGTTTATCCTCCACTTTCAGTTCACGTTCCGCGCTCCGTGCGGTGTTCATTTTCTCCGTCATTTAAGCGTTAAATATTTATTTTACGCGTTAATTATCCCTTTTAAATTGCGAATCTTTGTTTAATAATTTAATTGAATTATTTGTCAAATCTTTAAATAATTCGTCTATTTTTGTCTTTAAATCGTGCGTCAACTATTTTATTCATGTCGACGTTTATTTGAACAAAATGTTTCACCAACGTCCGTAATTAATTGAATCGATTTATATTCGATTTAAAACTCGTGCGATTTAGCCAAATCGCGTATTCGTATATATTCATCAATATATATATAAAGATACATTAATTAACCTAATCCAAGGACTAATTACATGTATTACAGAAAATCAAGTACTAATTACTAGTCCTAATTTGGCAGATGTTACATTCTCCCCTTGTTAAAGAAATTTCGTCCCGAAATTAGCTCGATTGCACGGTCGGTGCGTCGTCTGGGAAGAGATGTGGGTATTTCTGTCGCATTTGGTCTTCCCGTTCCCAGGTGAATTCAGGACCACGTATAGAATTCCACCTGACTTTTACGATGGGGATACGACACTGTTTTAGCTGTTTGACCTCACGGTCCATGATTTCAGCGGGTTCCTCAACGAAATGAAGTTTGTCATCGATGCGAATCTCGTCAAGTGGTATGATAAGTGCCTCGTCAGACAGACATTTCTTTAAGTTAGAAATGTGAAAGGTAGGGTGCACGCTGCTGAGTTCAGAGGGCAGCTGCAGTCGATATGCCACTGGACCTATCCTCTCGAGGATCTCAAAAGGCCCAATGTACCTGGGATTTAACTTCCCGCGTTTGCCGAATCGGATTACACCTTTCCAAGGCGATACTTTCAAAAGTACTCGGTCCCCAACCTGGAACTCGAGGGGTTTGCGTCTCACGTCAGCATAACTTTTCTGACGATCACGTGCGGCTTTGAGTCGGTTTTGGATTTCAACAATTTTCTCGGTGGTTTCGTGTATAAGTTCAGGACCAGTGAGTTGACTATCTCCCACTTCAGTCCAACAGATCGGTGATCGACACTTACAACCGTACAGTGCCTCAAAAGGTGCAGCCTTAATGCTGGCGTGATAACTGTTATTGTAGGAAAACTCACACAACAGTAGGTGTCTTTCCCAGTTGGTACCGAAATCAACTACGCAGGCTCGTAGCATATCTTCCAGTGTCTGAATTGTTCGTTCGCTCTGGCCATCGGTCTGAGGGTGGTACGCGGTGCTCATATCGAGACGGGTACCCAGTGATTTTTGGAGTGACTGCCAGAAGCGAGATGTGAAACGAGCATCCCTGTCAGAGATAATTGAGATAGGGATACCATGTTGGCAAACGATTTCTTTGATGTAGATTTGTGTAAGGCGTTCCATTTTATCGGTTTCCTTGATTGCCAAGAAACGAGCTGATTTGGTGAGACGATCGACGATCACCCAAATGGTATCGCAACCGCTCGACGATTTAGGGAGTTTGGTTATGAAATCCATGGCAATCTGTTCCTATTTCCATTCAGGAATGTCGGGTTGTTGGAGTAAGCCGGAAGGTTTCTGGTATTCGGCTTTGACTTTCGAACAAGTAAGACACTTGCTGACGTACGTGGCGATTTCAGCTTTCATGTTTGGCCACCAATAAAACTCTTTGATTCCATGATACATTTTATCGGACCCCGGGTAGATAGAATATTTGGACTTGTGAGCTTCATCCATCACCAAGTCCCGAAGGTTCCCGAAACTAGGCAACCAGATTCGGCTAGAGAAGCACCTAACTCCGTTGGGTCTGATTTCGAATTGTTTATCCATGCCTCGCAAGGCCTCGTTTTTGACATTATCCGGTTTGAGAGCTTCGAGTTGAGCGGTGAGAATATGAATATTTAAATCGTTGTGAATGGTCATACTGAGGGCTCGGACTCGAAGTGGTTTTGTACGTTCTTTCCGACTGAGGGCATCGGCAACAACATTCGCCGTGCCCGGATGGTACTTGATTTCGCAATCATAATCGGTAAGCAACTCGACCCATCGACGTTGCCTCATGTTGAGATCCTTTTGATCGAATATGTGTTGAAGACTTTTGTGGTCGGTGAATACAGTACTTCGGGTACCATAAAGGTAATGTCTCCAGATTTTGAGGGCGAATACCACGGCCCCTAACTCGAGGTCGTGAGTTGTGTAGTTCTTCTTGTGAACTTTAAGTTGTCGGGAGGCGTAAGCAATGACCTTGTCTCATTGCATTTGCACGCAACCGAAACCATGGTGAGAAGCATCGCAGTATACCACGAAGTCATCGGTGCCTTCGGGTAGGGATAGAATAGGCGCACTGCAAAGCTTGAGTTTCAACAGCTGAAAGGCTGGCTCTTGTTTATCGGTCCAGTCGAACTTTTTATCTTTTTGAGTCATTTTCGTGAGTGGTATGGCTATTTTTGAGAAGTTTTCAATGAATCGGCGATAATACCCCGCCAAACCCAAGAATTGGCGTACTTCGGTAGGAGTGGTTGGCGCCTGCCAGTTCTTGATGGCCTCGATTTTTGATGGGTCTACCTGAATTCCCTGACTATCAATCACGTGTCCAAGGAATTGAACTGTTTTTATCCAGAACTCACACTTAGAGAATTTAGCGTAAAGCTCCTCGTGTCTAAGTAGTTCTAGGATGGTTCTAAGATGTTGTGCGTGTTCTTGTTCGTTTCGTGAGTATATGAGAATGTCATCGATGAAGACAATGACAAACTTGTCAAGATAAGGTTTACACACCCGATTCATAAGGTCCATGAATACAGCCGGTGCGTTGGTTAGACCAAAGGGCATCACTTGGAATTCGTAGTGCCCGTAACGGTTTTTGGGATGTCGGCATCACGAACACGCAATTGATGGTAACCTGATCGAAGATCAATCTTTGAATAACAGCTTGATCCTTGAAGTTGATCGAACAGATCATCGATTCGAGGGAGTGGATATCGGTTCTTGACGGTTAGTTTGTTCAACTCTCGGTAGTCAATGCACATTCGAAATGAACCATCTTTCTTTTTGACAAATAAGACCGGAGCTCCCCAAGGCGAAGAACTCGGTCTGATGAATCCTCTATCCAGGAGTTCCTGTAACTGAGTAGACAACTCCTGAAGTTCGGATGGGGCTAGGCGGTACGGTGCTCGGGCCACCGGTGCGGCACCCGACATGAGATCAATCGAGAACTCGACCTGTCTAGGTGGAGGTAAACCAGGTAGTTCTTCTGGAAAGACTTCGGGAAAGTCTCTAACGATTGGCACATCTTCAAGTCGCTTCTCCTTCGACTTTTTCTCCGTGATGTGTGCGAGAATGGCTGGGTAACCTTTTCTCAGAAATTTTCGGGTTTTTAAACAGGAGATTATGTTTAGTCTCGACCCACCGGTCTCCCCTTGTATGATCAAGGTTCTACCGACGGCGAGAGGGATGCGGACGATCTTATCATAAAAAACAATTTCGGCCCGATGCTTGGACAACCAGTCCATACCCACGATGACGTCGAAACTTCCTAGTTCAACATGCATAGGATCAATTGAGAAGATTTCGTCGGCTAGGTTTAAAGTGCAATTAGGTATCACACTATCGGTTTCTATGAGTTTACCATTTGCAAGTTCTACGGTGTACTTAACATCTAAGGCCACGGGGGTGATGTCAAGTAGTGGGCAAAACTCATCAGTAATATAGCTCCTATCGGCACCAGTATCAAATAGAATAGAAGCAGATAAGTTGTTGAGGAAGAACATACCCGAGACCACATTCGGGTCTTGACGGGCGTCCCCTGAGTTGATCACGAAGGCTCTGCTCCGAGTGTTGTTGTTGCGGTTGTTGTTGTTGTTGTTGTTGTTGTTGTTGTTGTTGTTGTTGTTGTTGTTGGTGGTGGTGGTGTTGTTCTTCAGCTTGGGGCAGTTGTTCTTAAAATGCCCAGAGTTTCCGCACCCAAAGCAGGTCTTTGGTGCATTGGTGTTGGGGGTAGGAATGATGGCTCGGCAATCCTTGGCTAGGTGCCCGAACCTTTTGCAGTTGGTGCAAGGGCAGGAACCGTCATGATGACGATTGCATTTAGGACAGTAGGGTTTGTTCCCGATGTACCCTTTCTTTTATGTAGTCCCTGATGAATAAGCCTTAACAGACTCAGGCTTTTTGTTGGTGATTTGGTTGGATGAGTTGGGGTTTCCTTTCCATTTGCCTTTGTTGTTTGCAGATGGGGTTGAGGTTGTGCCACGGCGGACAGAGTTTGCCGTCAGTTCATGGGCCATACGAATGGCGCTCTTGAAAGTACCCGGTTTGGATGATGTCACCAGGTCGTGTAGTCTGTCGGGAAGTCCATCGACATATTTTTCGATCCTCTTGTACTCAGGATCGACCATAGATGGGCACAGAAGTGCCAGTTGGTGGAAACGGTTGGTGTACCCGGTGATATCATCACCTTGCATCTTGTGGTTCCAAAATTCCAACTCCAGTTGTTTTAGTTCATCCCTGGGGCAGTACTCACCCCTCAACATCTCCTTCAGATCCTCCCACGGGAGCTTGTAAGCATTCGCAATACTCACAGTCTGTAACACCCTCAAATTCCGGTTTGTGGAAGCGGTCGGGTCGGGTGTTACCAAATTAAATATCACAGCATAAGATACATAATGAACGACTCTAAATGAGACGTTTGGAAATAATTATACATTTACCAAATAGAACGTTTACAACGTTATAAGTTTAATAGAAATTTCAAATACATAATTTGAAAATACAAAAGTAAATGCAGAGTAGTCCCAATTGTTTGAAAATATGCGACTCGAGCTAGCAAAATCTTGTAGCATTCCTATTCCTGCTGGGCACCTGAGAACACATGCTAAAACAGGTCAGCTATAAAGCTGGTGAGTTCATAGGATAGTTAGTTGTAACATTGAGTATAAAACCTTATATGTTTTGAAAGTAGTTCAAAATCTATGATTTTGATATGTATTAAATTGAAGTTGTAACACTAATGTGTATACGTCTAGTCGAGGTATTTCATACCTAAACGATTTGAGTCGTGTACCTAAGTACATATATATGTATGGCAATCCATGCCTTGATACCTAACAGGTAGTAGTTGTGTCTATAAACATGAGGCAATACATGCCTATAACTATTGAGTAATTGTATAACCACGTCATATGATAACAATTAATTGTAGTCCCGCAGAACTATGTTTGAATATGTATACCGTGTTGCATCCAGCAACAATTGATTGTAGACCCGCAGATCTATGATTTAAATTGTTTTGCGTGTCCATTTACCCAGTTAGTGTAAGCTAACCCGGACATATTAAATCGAGCTAACGACCTCGCGTGGAAACTCCACCGACCAGTTAACTTATTGTGAATCCCGAGTATAACTCGCTGATCCATTGATTGTGTGTGTGTGTGGATCACGGCGCATAAGCCCGTGCCATATCATTTGTATCGCTTTACCGTGATATCGTACTTGTGCCCACTGCAATACCGTGGCATCGTTTTGTGCACACTTTACCGTGGCATCGTCATGATAGCTAGTCATGAGTGAAAATATGAGGGTGCCATTCTGGCGTTGTTCTCGCAAATAATGTTTGAGTCAGCAGTACCACGACTGCCCGACTGATGTAATCGAAATTGTAAAATAGTATATATGTGTTAATCAACACATGCAGTCGTACATCGTACAACGCATGAAGGTATGCTATCGTTTACTTCTAGCCTAAAGCCTAGCAAGTAATTTGAGATCGTTGGTTGGCATGGTAACTGTGTCCAGTTTCAATCCTGAAATCCAAAGGCGTACGTACAGTCTTAGTTCCTACAAGGCAACTAGTCCTGTATAAGTATTAATGCTATCCAGCTCAGGTAGAACTAACATGTTCTAATGTGATTGATGGTATCGTCCCGTGACAACAGGTCAATGTAAACTAATGACCTAACTAAGTCTTGTATGGAGATTATTGGTCGACAATTTAATAGTGTACAACGGTAACCCAAACTAGGTTAGTCAGTGATATTGTCCCATAACAATATTAAGGGTGTAATTCCTAAGTATTACACATTCGTATTACATGCAGTAATATAAGTAAGTGTGAATTATAAAAGATTGTCATTATAATTCGAAAACGGTTATTGAGCATGTGTTTCACCCCGAAAAGAGTAAAACAATTGAAAGAATGGGGCTATGAAACTCACCTGAGAAGCTAGCGTCCTAGTGTAACGAGTCGTGCCAAGTATAATTTCCTAGTGTCCTAAACACGAGAGATTTCGTATGTTTGTAAGTGCGGTTCGTTATTGATAATTCGTAATAATAATTCGTATTATTATTAGGTTTGAACTTTCGTATACTTTATAAAGTATATTTGTTTTGAGTATAAGTCGTATCATATTTAAATTGTCATTTGAAAACGTTTTCCGACACTTAGAAAGAATTGGCTGTTTTCTGTTTTCTGCGACATAACATGCGACACAAAAATGTGTCATGCGACACAAGGGTTGTGTCGCATGGAGTGCGACACAAGAGCTCTGCGACACAGTGGTTGTGTCGCAAAGTTTGCGATGCTGATTCAACAGCGACATAAGGGTTGTGTCGTATAAGGTTTACGACACAAGATGCGACATAGAATACGACACTAGATACGACACAAATGGATTTATGCGACACAACATGCGACACAACATGCGACACAAGCGTTGTATCGCATAGATGAACACCAGCCCAGAAAGTTTCGGATGTCGCGTTTTTCCGGCCAAAATCGCAAATCAAACGCATTTTTAAGCTGTAAAATCATGTTTTCTTTGTTGTTTAGGTTATAACTAAGTTGTGTAAACATTATTACACCAAAACATTACTCCAAATTGAATAAATCTAAGATTTTAGGAATTTCTTACAAATGCGAATCGAGGCCAAATGAGGAAGAAAACGAGGGTGTCGCATTTGTTAATGTTGTTCCTCTTTTGATGGTGATTCCGAAAATGTTGGTGATGGTGGTGGTGACGGTGGCCGACGGCGGCCGGCGGTGGTGGAGGGTGGGTGGTGATGAGAGAAAATGGAGAGAGTTTTTGGGGGTGGTGTGTGTTTTATGAAATGAAAATGAAAGGAAATGGGAGGTGGAGGTGGGTTTCATCCCCATCCAGCTCCCGAGTCGTGGACTGTGGTCTCCAACCGCAGTACAAAATATCCGTGTTTTATTTTACCCGATGTAGTTTAAAAATTACATTTTAAATTCTAAAAATTAATTTTTAATTTCCTTCGAAACGTTTTATAGAAATATATCATTTGAAACTTAAGATTTAATAATTTGCTTTCGCGCGGTCACGAATAATTAGAATGCGTTTTAAATTAAAAACGACTTATATTTTTGAAATGTTTAATATTTTTGTCCAGATGTTAAATGTTAAATCTTTATGATTAAACATTATTTACAAAAATTTGATTACTTGGTTACAATTGTATATAATAATGCAATTACTTAAAATTAAAGTTTGACGCGGAATTTGACTTTTTGACCAGGTGTTACACAGTCTGGGCATAGGTGTTCCACCAGGTGAGAGCGGTGTCAGTGAAAGTACTAACGGAGAACTTAACCTTGTCTCCCTCCGCACAGTTGCAGATAAGAAACACAGATTCGACTTTCTCGATCCAGCGTACTAGACCGATAGCTCCCTCAGTACCTGCAATGTTCAGAGGTTTGCAGTTTTGGAAGTCCTTATATGAGCAGGGTTTGGGTTGTGGTCCATTGTTAGCTGTATCTTCGCTACCAGGAGTTGATGTTCGGGTAGCTAGGGCTTGGGCCACACTACGGGCAATCAGACCCGCAATTTCGGCTTCACGGAGGATGATTTGCCGGCGAGGAGGCATGATGCTGAACAAGAAAAGAACAAGGAAAAGAAATAAGGTAATTGCATAAAATTTATGATATATCACAAGTGTATATGATGAGATACACTATAACAGTACGAAGTGACAATCACATTTCATTTAGATAAACACGTTGGATACAAGGTACGGGTTTTCCCAAAAGATTACAGGGTAATAGTAGTACAAAAGTGCCGGGAATTGTTACATCCGGTTGAATTACATAGGTCCTAAGAAAGTAGTTAGCTGGTTACAAGTTACAGACTGATCTAATCTTGATGCAGATTAATCTGTTCCATCAGCGCGACAAGGCAGTCCACGATTTCTGCTAGTCTGTTGGTTTGCCTGGCGTTGTCTTCAACCAAGGCCAGTCGTTGTACCAGTGCTCGAGAGTACACCTCAGTCTCCTGTGAACGCTGTTCACATTCCTCTAGTCGGTTTCTTACGAGTTCATCCGCACCTAATTCAGCGGTCATTGAATCCTGAATTATGCTTACAGAGAGGCTGGTATCTTCTTGTTCTCGCTGGAGTTGTGATATGCGGTCAAGAGCTTGACGAAGCAGGTAGGTCATTCGGTGTTGTTCCCGCTCGAGATTCTCGAGCCTTTGCTCCTGACGGCGAAGTTGGGTAGCTAACACTGGCACCGTGAGATGTGCCGAGTTCCGAGAGTTATGAACAGGATAGGGGCTGGTTCGAGGTGACCTAGTGGTTCTCCTGGCTATTCGCGGGTTTCGAGATCCTTGCGGATGAGAGCGTGACGAATTGGGTGGTGTGTTTGCCATTCCTGCGGCAGAGTATAAGTAAGACGAGGCTAATATATGGGTAAGTATATAATATCCAGCCTAGTGTCTAGTACGTATCAAGTAATGGTCCGGTTCTCTCGTGGTCAGAGTCAACTAACGTATTCCTGTTCAACATAACCATTTCAGACCTCACATCATCTTTCCTTAATTGTACATAGTTGATCAGGCTATGTTAAATTAAAGTCGTATGCTGTAATTCCTGAACCAATCATGCCTAGTAAGGAAAATACTGCCTAATGGTCATAGTCTAGGCCCACTAAATGCAACCTAGTTCACTATAACCTTAGGCTCTGATACCAATCTGTAACACCCCCAAATTTAATGATTTGCGGAAGCATACTTGGGTGTTACTAATCAATATACAAAGCACAAGATATACAGTAAACGACCTCTAAATGAGACGTTGTAAAACGATTTCATAGAAATATATGTTTGAAAACTTAATGTTTTCGTATACAAAAATAGTTCCCTAGATACCACGCGTATGGCGGGAGATTCTATTACATAATCAACATGTACAAAAGATAATGCTGAGAATCTCCGTTAATGCAGTTTAGTTGAAATCATGCGACTCTGGCTATGTCCTGAAGAAATCCTACTCCATATGAGTACCTGAGAATACATGCTAAAAGGGTCAATACGAATGTTGGTGAATCTCACAGGTTTGTAAGTAATATCAGTTTTGAACACAAGATTTCATCAATAGTGCCCGCAGGCGTAAATCAAGTATTTGCAAATCCAGCAAATGTAAAGTAATTAAGTTATACCGTTGCCATGAGGCTCATAATCGAAGCTTAACCCGTAAGTAATCAGTTGCTCCCGTGACATGCTCGTAATTGAGCAAGCATAAGTAACGAAATAATAGTTGCCCGTTTATACATAACGGTTCGTGGTAGCGCTACTACCCCGGGCGGGGAGGGTCATTTCCCTAATGGATCCATTAACAAGTGTTCACGCTTATGTCCATAACTAACGATATATGATGGAGAGACTTCTGTAAGTAGTAAACAACTCATGCAATTCCGTTTGGTATAGTAAGCAGTTTTAGTATTTGTGTTCAAGAAAAACAGTAGCATGTATCTCACCCCGTATGTAAAACAGTAAAAGTGGGGCTGTAAGACTCACCTGAGTCTTTGCAAGTACGTTTATATCAATAAACGAGTAAGTAATATCAACCGTAGGTTCTCCGAACCCGTAACCTTCAAATGCCTAAACACATAAGGTTATGTAAGTAGTTGTCTCGCAAGACGTTTCGTTTAGTTGTACCCAACTAGTATGCCCAATGTTTGTCCGTATGTTTGTAATCGTTTGTTGTTAGAAAACATGTTTGGCCCGTTGGTGACGGTGGGTAATAGTCAAAGTATTATCATTGTTTTTGAAGTGTTATACTTATAAATATATTCCAAAGTGTTTTAGGAGTCGTATCGTATAAGTGTTTGAGGTTGTACAAGTTTAACACTTGGTGTAAAAATAATTTGACAACTCTCTGTTTTTGGCGACACTTGGCTAGTGTCGCTATAGGCGACACTTGATGAGTTTCGCTAGATTTCCGATTTTTATAATTTGGCGACACTTGATTAGTGTCGCTATAGGCGACACTTACGAATTTTTGGCGTCACTAAGGGAGTGTCGCTAAGATAAATCTGGTTAAGTAGTTCAGCGACACTTGGGTAGTGTCGCTATAGGGGCGACACTTAGACATAGCGACACTTAGCTAGTGTCGCTAGTACTGTTTTTGGCACACTAGCGACACTTCCAACTGTTCGACGGAAAATGGACCGAAAACGAGTTTTCCGGCTACCGTTCGATCTAATACTTTTACCCAACCCATAATTGGACATTTTAAGCATATATAAACCGTAGAAACGTAAAAATGAGTAAAAACGGAGTGTTTCGGGTTTTGTCGGAAACTTACGAAATGCCGAAATGAAAATCCGGAAAGATAGCGTTGTAGATCGTGGAGTGGTGAACGTTTTTCTCTAAATGGTCTTGAAGATTCGAGCTCATTTTGTGGTGTTATTTAGTGGATTTGTGATGATGGTGGTGGATGGAGATTTTGAAAGAGAATGGAAGGAAGAGAGAAAGAGAAAGTGAGAAGGTGGGTGGAAGTGAGAGGGAAAGGAAAGGAGGTGGAGGTTTATCCTCCACTTTCAGTTCACGTTCCGCGCTCCGTGCGGTGTTCGTTTTCTCCGTCATTTAAGCGTTAAATATTTATTTTACGCGTTAATTATCCCTTTTAAATTGCGAATCTTTGTTTAGTAATTTAATTGAATTATTTGTCAAATCTTTAAATAATTCGTCTATTTTTGTCTTTAAATCGCGCGTCAACTATTTTATTCGTGTCGACGTTTATTTGAACAAAATGTTTCACCAACGTCCGTAATTAATTGAATCGATTTACATTCGATTTAAAACGCGTGCGATTTAGCCAAATCGCGTATTCGTATATATTCATCAATATATATATAAAGATACATTAATTAACCTAATCCAAGGACTAATTACATGTATTACAGAAAATCAGGTACTAATTACTAGTCCTAATTTGGCAGGTGTTACATTCTCCCCTTGTTAAAGAAATTTCGTCCCGAAATTAGCTCGATTGCACGGTCGGTGCTTCGTCTGGGAAGAGATGTGGGTATTTCTGTCGCATTTGGTCTTCCCGTTCCCAGGTGAATTCAGGACCACGTCTAGAATTCCACCTGACTTTTACGATGGGGATACGACACTGTTTTAGCTGTTTGACCTCACGGTCCATGATTTCAGCGGGTTCCTCAACGAAATGAAGTTTGTCATCGATGCGAATCTCGTCAAGTGGTATGTATCACACCTCCAATTTCATGCTTTGCGGAAGCGACTGTTTTGGGGCATGACTAATCAAATATCAAAACACCAAAGTACAAGCAAACGACTCTAAATGAGACGTTCTAGAAAATATATTACATTACATAAGTTTTCAAAAGTAGTACAAAGTTTAAGTCATAAGTTTGAAACATAGTAGTGAGTTCGCAAAATGATTTCAGAAGATTTTAATACATAATCATTATACAAAATATAATGCAAGAAAATCTTCATGTCTAAATGGATGCATGCGACTCGTGATAGCTAGCTTATCCTGTAGGCCATTCCTACAGTTGATGAGTACCTGAGAATACAACACTAAAAGGTCAGCTATAAAGCTGGTGAATCTCACAGGTTTTAATATAAACATTGATGTGATCAATATGATTATCCGACGATAATAAAAAGTTATAAATGAATAGGGATTTAAGCAATTTACTCACACAATGATTTTTAAACCAACGCAGGTTCCCTAAACAATAACGAAATCAACTAGGATAAAACCAACGCAGGTTTTGGAACATTGAACAAACGAACGCAGGTTTTTGAACAATATGAAATTTGACAATGATGAAACCAACGCAGGTTTCGTAACATTGAACAAACCATCGCAGGTCTTCGAACAATGTGCAATTAAACAATGATGAAACCAACGCAGGTTTCGCAACATAGAACAAACCAACGCAGGTTTCCGAACAATGTGAAATTTAACAATGCTAATCAGGACCAAAGAATGGTAGCCAAACAATGTAACTAATATAGTTAACCGAACTAAATAATCATTTAATTCCATGAGTTAATAATTAAATTAACTAATCAAATAACATATGATCACGAAAACATGTAAGCATTGTATCTCACCCCAATATTTAAAACAGTAAAAATGGGGCTGTGAGACTCACCTGAGTCAATCCGAGCAATGAATATATTCGACGTGGAATAGACAATCTTTGAAATCCCTTAGAGTCCTAAACACGTGAGATTCTAATGAGTAAATGGATTGTCCAATGTATTATTTAATGTTTATGTTTGAGTTTACAAAATTTGGTACGAGTCTGAAAACAGTAATCTGCCATTTTCGGCCCCTAAACGACCCCGGATGGCCTAAAACTGACAAGGCTAAGGTACTTAAACTTGACCATTTGGTTGTTTTCGAATGACCGTGTGAATTTGAGCTCAATCCGCTATAATAAAATTTTCATCGAGAAGCTACCCTGTTTTAACTTGTTAAATCGTCGACGTTTTCGAAAATTTATTTGTTCTGTTTTAGCTAGAATTCACAGGACTAGTTTATTGATCCGTTGGATCATGAAATATATAGGGGGAATCCGCCGGATTCACTTGAATCCGCCGGATTGGTGACATTTGTGGGGAATACGCCGTATTCCCTTGAATACGCCGTATTCCGGAAAAATAGAGGGAATACGCCGGATTCCCAAGAATCCGACCGTATTCATGACAAACCACGGGAATACGACCGTATTCCATTGAATACGCCGTGTTCATGTTTTCTGGGCAGGAATCCGCCGGATTCACCCGAATCCGCCGGATTCACGTAACTGGTTCGACTCTGTACGTGCAGAAAACATACACAACCATTTCTAAATCCTATTTCCGCTTACAACAACTTAATACAAAGCTAATACATGCTATATAAAGTATTATAAACAGAAAATTAACGAAATTTGATGAAAGTTCTTACTTAGAAAAATTGGAACCGTGAATGGAGATGACGAGTACTACGATGATGATGATGATCCGATTATGAAGCAAAGATGATGATTATGATGTTGTGGTGTTGTTATTGTTGTTGTTTTGATGATAGAAATCGAGAGAGAGTTGAGAGCCGAGAGAGATAGAGAATGAGTCGAGTGTGCGGGTGTGTGTATCAAATAATTGAGGTCGGGTAATAATACCGGCCTCAATTATTGAGGTAGGTGGTGTTTTCTGACCCGTGTTCGCATACCCGATCGTTATGTAGTATAATGTTTTAAAATGATAATTTTCTAAAAATAGATTCGTATAAGCTTTTAATTGAAATATTTTATAAAACTGTTTTCTCGGATGTTTAAAATTGTAACTTTGTTTTACCTAAAATGTACGGATAGTTTTCTGTATCTAAACTGTATTTAAATTTCAAACGGATTATGTAATTATTATCCTTAATAATAATACTTGATTTAAAAATGTTTTTCGCTCACTTTCATTTTGAGTTTCTACGTTTTGTTAAATTTGGTATTCGCGATTATTTAAATAATCGTTTCGGTTTATATATATACATATATATATATATAATACTTGAATGCTTAAGTGTTAACAAGTATGTAATACGTGATTTAAAAGTTTAAATTGGCCCCTAATTTTGGCCCTTTTTGACCGGGTGTCACAGTATGATAAGTGCCTCGTCAGACAGATATTTCTTTAAGTTAGAAATGTGAAAGGTAGGGTGCACGCTGCTGAGTTCAGAGGGCAGCTGCAGTCGATATGCCACTGGGCCTATCCTCTCGAGGATCTCAAAAGGCCCAATGTACCTGGGATTTAACTTCCCGCGTTTGCCGAATCGGATTACACCTTTCCAAGGCGATACTTACAAAAGTACTCGGTCCTCAACCTGGAACTCGAGGGGTTTGCGTCTCACGTCAGCGTAACTTTTCTGACGATCACGTGCGGCTTTGAGTCGGTTTTGGATTTCAACAATTTTCTCGGTGGTTTCGTGTATAAGTTCAGGACCAGTGAGTTGACTATCTCCCACTTCAGTCCAACAGATCGGTGATCGGCACTTACAACCGTACAGTGCCTCAAAAGGTGCAGCCTTAATGCTGGCGTGATAACTGTTATTGTAGGAAAACTCACACAACAGTAGGTGTCTTTCCCAGTTGGTACCGAAATCAACTACGCAGGCTCGTAGCATATCTTTCAGTGTCTGAATAGTTCGTTCGCTCTGGCCATCGGTCTGAGGGTGGTACGCGGTGCTCATATCGAGACGGGTACCCAGTGATTTTTGGAGTGACTGCCAGAAGCGAGATGTGAAACGAGCATCCCTGTCAGAGATAATTGAGATAGGGATACCATGTTGGCAAACGATTTCTTTGATGTAGATTTGTGTAAGGCGTTCCATTTTATCGGTTTCCTTGATTGCCAAGAAACGAGCTGAATTGGTGAGACGATCGACGATCACCCAAATGGTATCGCAACCGCTCGACGATTTAGGGAGTTTGGTTATGAAATCCATGGCAATCTGTTCCTATTTCCATTCAGGAATGTCGGGTTGTTGGAGTAAGCCGGAAGGTTTCTGGTATTCGGCTTTGACTTTCGAACAAGTAAGACACTTGCTGACGTACGTGGCGATTTCAGCTTTCATGTTCGGCCACCAATAAAACTCTTTGATTCCGTGATACATTTTATCGGACCCCGGGTGGATAGAATATTTGGACTTGTGAGCTTCATCCATCACCAAGTCCCGAAGGTTCCCGAAACTAGGCAACCAGATTCGGCTAGAGAAGCACCTAACTCCGTTGGGTCTGATTTCGAATTGTTTATCCATGCCTCGCAAGGCCTCGTTTTTGACATTATCCGGTTTGAGAGCTTCGAGTTGAGCGGTGAGAATCTGAATATTTAAATCGTTGTGAATGGTCATACTGAGGGCTCGGACTCGAAGTGGTTTTGTACGTTCTTTCCGACTGAGGGCATCGGCAACAACATTCGCCTTGCCCGGATGGTACTTGATTTCGCAATCATAATCGGTAAGCAACTCGACCCATCGACGTTGCCTCATGTTGAGATCCTTTTGATCGAATATGTGTTGAAGACTTTTGTGGTCGGTGAATACAGTACTTCGGGTACCATAAAGGTAATGTCTCCAGATTTTGAGGGCGAATACCACGGCCCCTAACTCGAGGTCGTGAGTTGTGTAGTTCTTCTCATGAACTTTAAGTTGTCGGGAGGTGTAAGCAATGACCTTGTCTCGTTGCATTAGCACGCAACCGAAACCTTGGTGAGAAGCATCGCAGTATACCACGAAGTCATCGGTGCCTTCGGGTAGGGATAGAATAGGGGCACTGCAAAGCTTGAGTTTCAACAGCTGAAAGGTTGACTCTTTTTTATCGGTCCAGTCGAACTTTTTATCTTTTTGAGTCATTGTCGTGAGTGGTATGGCTATTTTTGAGAAGTTTTCAATGAATCGGCGATAATACCCCGCCAATCCCAAGAATTGGTGTACTTCGGTAGGAGTGGTTGGCGCCTGCCAGTTCTTGATGGCCTCGATTTTTGATGGGTCTACATGAATTCCCTGACTATCAATCACGTGTCCAAGGAATTGAACTGTTTTTATCCAGAACTCACACTTAGAGAATTTAGCGTAAAGCTCCTCGTGTCTAAGTAGTTCTAGGATGGTTCTGAGATGTTGTGCGTGTTCTTGTTCGTTTCGTGAGTATATGAGGATGTCATCGATGAAGACAATGACAAACTTGTCAAGATAAGGTTTACACACCCGATTCATAAGATCCATGAATACAGCCGGTGCGTTGGTTAGACCAAAGGGCATCACTTGGAATTCGTAGTGCCCGTAACGGGTTCTGAATGAGGTTTTTGGGATGTCGGCATCACGAACACGCAATTGATGATAACCTGATCGAAGATCAATCTTTGAATAACAGCTTGATCCTTGAAGTTGATCGAACAGATCATCGATTCGAGGGAGTGGATATCGGTTCTTGACGGTTAGTTTGTTCAACTCTCGGTAGTCAATGCACATTCGAAATGAACCGTCTTTCTTTTTGACAAATAAGACCGGAGCTCCCCAAGGCGAAGAACTCGGTCTGATGAATCCTCTATCCAGGAGTTCCTGTAACTGAGTAGACAACTCCTGAAGTTCGGATGGGGCTAGGCGGTACGGTGCTCGGGCCACCGGTGCGGCACCCGGCACGAGATCAATCGAGAACTCGACCTGTCTAGGTGGAGGTAAACCAGGTAGTTCTTCTGGAAAGACTTCGGGAAAGTCTCTAACGATTGGCACATCTTCAAGTCGCTTCTCCTTCGACTTTTTCTCCGTGATGTGTGCGAGAATGGCTGGGTAACCTTTTCTCAGAATTTTTCGGATATTTAAACAGGAGATTATGTTTAGTCTCGACCCACCGGTCTCCCCTTGTATGATCAAGGTTCTACCTACGGCGAGAGGGATGCGGACGATCTTATCATAACAAACAATTTCGGCCCGATGCTTGGACAACCAGTCCATACCCACGATGACGTCGAAACTTCCTAGTTCAACAGGCATAAGATCAATTGAGAAGATTTCGTCGGCTAGGTTTAAAGTGCAATTAGGTATCGCACTATCGGTTTCTATGAGTTTACCATTTGCAAGTTCTACGGTGTACTTAACATCTAAGGCCACGGGGGTGATGTCAAGTAGTGGGCAAAACTCATCAGAAATATAGCTCCTATCGGCACCAGTATCAAATAGAATAGAAGCAGATAAGTTGTTGAGGAAGAACATACCCGAGACCACATTCGGGTCTTGACGGGCGTCCCCTGAGTTGATCACGAAGGCTCTGCTCCGAGTCCAGTTTCACCAGTTTTGCCAGTTTTTCTGAGAATTTCAGTCCAGTCCCAGTCCAGTTTCAGTTATTTCCAGTCTTTTTTTTCATGGTCGATAATTTTGTCAATAGTTACAATTTGAACTTTTATTTATTTTTTTATCGAGATGAAAATGAAAATTCTTAACAAGAAACTTTCGACGAGTAATATAACTTCATATTTCATGGTGCAAAATAATAAAGCCAATAGAAAAAATTAATAAATGTAAAGTATGATTAAATTAAAATGTATATAATTGAAATTGTTGATGTAAAAATAAATAAAAGTTTACAAATAAAGAAATAAAAATGTATCAAATACAATTTGACCTTTATTAAATTTAATAAGCAAAGAAAAAAAGTTTAAAAACCATAAATAAACATAAATAGCATATAATACATTTCAGTCTTTTTGCCAGTTTTAAACCAGTTTCAGTCTTTAACCAGTTTAAACTGATTTCAGTCCAGTTTTTAACCAGTCTTCTGACTGAAAAGTAGGACTGAAGTAGGACTGGCAGGCAGTCCTAGGACCAGTCCAGTCCTTTTTCCGGTCCAGTTTTTCTATGACCGGTCCCAGTCCGGTTCAGGATTTGTTTCAGTCTTAGACTGTTTTTCTCATCTCTATGTTGAAGGGTGTTTTTGAAAAATGATTTTTTTTTTTCGATTTTTACCGAAACTGAACCGAATTCAAATTCGGTTTTCGGTTTAGACATACGAATTCGTTTTTCGGTTCAGTTTTGCTCCCAAAAATTTCAAAACCGAATAAACCGAACATATTAAATCAAGGAAACCGAAAACCGAACCGATGAACACCCATGGGTGAGAGTTATCCCAACATACTGCTGGGCCAAAGGCGTGTCTGAAAACTATTTGATTGATATCTTAATGTTTTTTAGCCTTTTTATTTAATTCGTATAATTTTGTTCTTGATAAAGTTTGAAAGGAAGCTCTGGTGATGTACTTTAAAACAATGTCAAAGTGACCGGGTAAAACGTAAATGTTTCTAACATGCGCAGACGTACTGTGTTAGACAAATCTGTTCACACAAGTACAACATTCTTTTGGTTTACATTTATACGTATTTTGATGCATAAGTAGCTCATTTTGTTTTTACTAATATGGTAAATGGTAATAATGGTACTGTT
Organism: Helichrysum umbraculigerum; assembly: GCA_949592205.1. Lineage (NCBI taxonomy): Eukaryota > Viridiplantae > Streptophyta > Magnoliopsida > Asterales > Asteraceae > Helichrysum > Helichrysum umbraculigerum. The sequence goes on along the minus strand of CATIUR010000004.1, from coordinate 101,272,601 downwards.
ATAAAGGTTTAGTGTCTATTAAGATTATCCAACTACTTACGAATTACGATTAACTACTGTGTTAACCAATTAATTAAAATCACTTCCATTCCATTGTGTATGATAAACTATCGGTTATCGTTATTCTATGTCTCTTAATTACCTCTTGTAACTAGCATACTGTTGATTAGGGATGGCAAAAGGATCCGAATCCGATGGGGATCCCCGAACCCCGAACTTTTCGGATCGGATTGGGGACGACATTTCGGATTTTGGGGCACCAAATGGGGATTCTTATCGGGTTCGGATTGGGGAACGGGTACTATCATCCCCGCTCCGCCCCACCCCGAACTATATACTTATAATATATATATATATATATATATATATATATATATATATATATATATATTGTAGAATAACCTCTAGGATAGAATAAATAAAACAAATTGTAGGCCATTGGATCTGGTTTTGATCTGTTGACCGGTTATTAATTAAAAAGTGGTTTTTAATTATTGAAAAATGAATATATGGGTAAACTTGTCTTTTGCATCGATCTGTACATTTACTATCATTTAAGTTGCATTTTCCCCCCATTATTTTAACTTGACGATGCACAACATGATTTCAGTTTTCAACAACTATGTACAGTTAGATTGAATTTAACAAACCAAAATATAAAAAGATTATGCATACAGATTTCTGGATAAGACCATGAGTTTTTTATTGATCACGTTTCACAAAACTAACCTTTGCAAATAAAATGTTATAACAAGTGGATTAGACTTGTAAACATAGAATCAAATCAAAAACTCCAAAAACAATTTTAAAGAACCCCAAGAACATGACAAAAAAATGCAGTAGTTCATATACAAATGGAAGCAAGTGATGCACAATACACCAACACTTACATCATGGATCTTTGAAAGTTGATGCACAAAAGACATCGAAGGTTTCTAGTCACAAAAAATAACGACATTCATTCTGATCGAGTCCCGAAGAAGATGTCGAAACATGGGGAAACCAGCAACATAATTTATTGTACTAAACAAAAGTTATTATGCAGCCCGAAAACACACTCGATGCACAGAGGGAAAAACTGATGCACGCCACAAATACTTGATGTACACCGGAAAACAAACTCCGATGGACCACAAATACTTGATGCACACCGGAAAAAATGATGCACGCCACAAATGCTTGATGCACACCCGGGGAAAAAGAGAAGCACACCACAAATGCTTGATGCACACCGGAAACCAAACTCCGACGACCACAATGACCATACCTGATGTGCATCTGGTATACTTGATGAACATCACACAACCTTAAAACAAAAACCAGATTCACAACAATCAACAACCAAGTTCAGGTCGTCAAAACTTAATCGAGATCGAGAGCCGGAAAAGACAATGCGTAACTGTAAAAACTATGTGGGTGTTGATGATGTCAACAAAAGATCACGGGGACATACGGAAGCTAAGGGTTCACCCGTGACTAATGGATGTTGGTCGATGGTTGTGGTCTAATAGTTGGTGATTGTGTTGTAGTGATTTAGTCTAGTCAGAAGCCAACGAGAGATGAACAGCGTGAGGGAGTTGTTCTCAAAAAGTCAGAAGAGCATGACGGATGGAGAAGAAAAAAAAAAGATATTGGGAGTTTTATTAGGGATATTAAAGATTGGAACAAAATATCTAAAATACCCTTTGACTCATATTAAAACCTAAAAGCATTTTAATTTTTTAATTTTATTCTATTTATTCTATAATAAGGTTTATTCTATTTGATCCAAACCCTATATATATATATATTTCATTTATATTTACTATTATTCTCACTAGTCACCACCTAGACGATTAGTATTATTATGAACTCGAAATCACTCTTGTTGTATTGATTTGGTCTTGTGATTTAGTCGGAATATTTTAAGACCATTTTGTAATGATTTTGGTAATTTTGAACAGTAAACCTATTACTATATGTTATCTTGATTATTGTGTTCATTTGTTTTTAAAAAGAAAAAAAAAAGATACTAGTGAAAATAGCTAGATAATATTGTAAAGAAAATCAGCAAAAACTTCGGGTTTAGAGTATTATCAATGTGGAAACAGTGTTAAAGAATCAATGTCTCCGATCCCCGTTAGGATTTGGGGGAACTTATATCCCCAATGGGGTGCCCCGATAAAATCCCCGTTAGAGTCTGGGGAGGGTACGGGGATATTTTTGATTAATGGGTTTGGGGATGGGGTTATCACTCCCCGCCTCGAACCCGCCCCATTGCCATTCCTACTGTTGATACGTTTACGACTTTGATGAGTAATGATGATGTGGTGACGTGACAACGTATTTTTCTGTCATACCAACCAAAAAAATACCGCATATATGATGAAATAGTCATCAAATACGGAGTACATATTTTTTTGAGAAAATTTCTGTGGAGGTCAGTCAACGGTTGGGTTTTCACGTGATGGTCTGTGTCAGACGTTTTATCATTGGCAGTGGACACCAATGTCGCAAAATTAGCCAGCGGCCTGCGACATATTAAATGGCCAATTAAACGACGCCACGTGTATTCGAAATCACGCGGTCAACGCAATATATCGCAGGTCAAACAAATTTGTCGCAGGGTTACTTTTTAAAAGGAATATGTAGCTGTATTTTATATATATGTCGCAGTATCCAAACAAAATCACGCAGGATTTTCAAAAACATAATTGTAGCTGTATTTGTTTCCAATTCACGCAGTATCATATCAATATGTCGCGGGGTCCCCTCTAATACTTCGAAAGCCCGCGTCAATTTTGGAAAGCGACTGCGATCTTGTTCCTTTCATCATCGGAGAAAAGTTTTCCTCTCGCCGGCGTTGTAAATTCCGACCATTCCATTCCTCTCGCCGAAGTTCTTTTTGTCGCCGGTGTTAGGGTTTTTCGGCCGTCAGGGTTTTTCTTCATCAACGTTTTGTGGGTGGGAATTAGGGTTTATAAATCCGTGACCGATTTAGTGTTTTTCGATTGTTAGGGTTTATAAATCGGGTTGTTCGGTGGGGTTATTGTGAGGGTTTCGGGGTGGTGGTGACTGCGGTGGTTCCGTGGTGGGGTTAGGCATTGACGGTGGTTGTGAGGGTTCCGGGGTGGTGGTGACTACGGTGCTTCCGTGGTAGGGTTAGGCATTGACGGTGGTTGTGAGGGTTTCGGGTGGTGGTGGCTGCCATTACAGACCCATTTCAGCAAATAGAGGCACTTTCCAAAAACTTGAACGGAATCAGGCTTGGGTACGTACACGAACTCATTCTTCTAGTTTTATTATGGTTTTAGCAATATATCGCATAGCATAGATAAGCAGACAAAGACAACTGATTGTAGTTTTATTGTAGGGGCAGTTTGGTGGACTTTATGTGCGTTTTTTGTTGAATGATCTCACAATGGTGGACCTGGATTTCGATATAAGTGTGGTATGTAACGGTTTACTGATTGTAGCAATATAAATTGTGAAAGTCAAATGCATCATAATCTTTAAAGTATAGTAAATGTTGTCTTTTTTTAGTAGCTTGCACTACACAATGCCTAGGGAAGTAAGGATTTTTTTTTATGTATGTCAATATTCTTTTTGTCATTCCCAGAAGTACATAAACCATTCAAAAACAGATCCTCATGATAGTTCATGAATATATAGATCGTAACTCGTAAGTTTACCTTTCTAAATGGATGGATACATACATAAATTAAACCAATGTCACAAATTTATTTAAAACAGAAAATTCCCATACTAAAAAGAGAGCATGTATATTAGCTGACAATGGGTCATATAGGTCTTCTGATTTTTTTCTCATCATCATCATATCCTCCTCACAAAAAACGCCTCCTGATTTGTTCAAGCTTATCTATGGCACCATTAGGTGCATGTAATTTTCGGTTTTGTTGCTTGCCATGTAGCTGATCATCCAAAACTGATTCTATGACCCCTATATAAACGAATAACCAAAAGCAAAATGTGTTCATCCAGACATTAAAAACCAATTATCCGCTAGTTTATTTGACGTGTTTTATTGTAGAGCACTAGAACCCAACCCATTAAACCCGTTTGAAAAAAATCACTTGCATGACCCGAATCCGTTTTAATCCATATTATGATCATTATTAATTGTGATAGAACTTGAAGATATGAAGATGGAAACATTGTTTAATTAAAATGTCGAGCCAAACTTCTTCTTTTTCTGTCGGTGTTTTTTTCTATATAAAATATGCATTGAACTTGAAAACTCATAGCTTTGAAGTATTTGCAAGATGTTGGTAAATAACATATTGGCGAAGAAATCTTCAAAGGAGTCAAATTGTATTTCATTTTATATACTATCCGTATAAAGTTAAATACAAATCGCATAATGATACCCGACCCTTTTCTTTCTACTAATTATGATTTTTGATGAATGTAGAGGTATTCGGCGGGTGTTACTCTTTGTAGTAGGTTCGCTATGTTGAATCGTATTAGAGAGAGGTTACAGAATACTCCGAGAGAGGCGATATTCAAGCGTACATGTTTCGGACATTGGTTTGATTATGAGGAAAATAACGGAGACGGTCAGGTGGTGCATTTGATCTTGCAGGCACAGTTGCCTCTAGAGGATGGACATCGGGAAAACGTTGATCCCCTCAAATATGATGTGGGTGGTCCTATTTTAGAATTTGGGCCGAAGGAGTTTTGTTTGATTACTGGACTTAGGTTAGGCACAATTGATGGGAAGGCATACAAATCAGTTGAACTCCCGTTTCAACAACGTGTTTTTCGAGCCGTTACCGGAAAGGTTTGCATAGATGATGTGAGAGATGCTTTTGACACCGAAAAATCATTTGCCAAACTATCAGACGAAGATCAAGTACGCGTGTGTTTGGTTTTGATGGTGGTGTACATATTTATAGGTCTTGGTGGTGATAAAAATTCATTGGTGGATCCTATTGTCTTGTATTTAGCCGAGTCTTTCGAAGAATGGGACCTATTTCCATGGGGTAGCTACATTTGGAAGAGCACTTTCAAGGCTCTTAAAGACGTTATACCAAAAAAGAGAAAGGATCATTTAAAAATGAGGAGTGAAAATAAAAGACCAACTTACTCGTTAATGGGATTTCCTCACGCTTTTAAGGTAAGATAACTAAATAATTTTGATACTTTTATTCTATCTATATAGTTTATACATCTTTATTGTTGTTTGTTTTGCTTTGTAGGTTTGGATTTTCGAGACTTTCCCTGTTGCTCGCGACTTTTGGAAAGTGGATCTCTGTAAGAATCCGAGGGGCGTTGCATGGTCGAAGAAGAGCGGGTTTAGCCAAAAATATTATGATTACTTTTATGCACCGTTTCATGAGAAGTTAGTGCCTAGTAAAATGCGTGCAACGACTGATGCTGAGTCCCGCATGCCTAGGTGGATTGCAAGCATTCCTTATTTTGAGTCAAATGGTAACTTGCCTCGTCCACCTCCTCCCGGTTCACGTCCTCGACCTCCGCCTGTGTCATGTGATGTACCTCCACCTGGGGCACCACCATTCATAAGTACTACTCGTAAGGACGGGTTCCCTACTAAAGATGGTATACATATGGAGAAACCAGCCAACGGTGGCACAAGCATTTCGGAACATCAATTTTGGGAGTTACAGTCAATGCTAAAGAATGCAATTGATCGTATTAAAGTCTTGGAGCAAAAGGTAACTGTAATACACACACACAACAATATATTTGTATATATATATATATATATATATATATATATATATATATATATCATGCATTTAAAAGACCGACCGTGAACCCGAATAACAGTTTCGGTACTTTATTTAGAAATGCCGAGGTGCGTTTCTATTATGATAAATATGGTTTGTTGAAGACTATGACTTGTAGCATTTGTTTTGGGTAATGCAAACCCCTTTTCTTCTGCTGTAAATCTGATGTGTGATGAACCATGGTGTAATGACCAATCTGACTTGTATAGAGCAGAAAGTAATAATACGATGATGATGTTTAAACTAAACAGAGAGTATATTATAGAATACACATATACACGAATGGGTTACTTGTTTCTGCTCTGATACCACTGATGCGAATTTACAGGGCTTCGCAGACCCTTTGTAACCTGCTTGTAATCTGAACGAACCATCCTTCTGATAAGCAATCTGATGTTATCGAATGAACACAGAAAAACAGTTGTACACAATGATAATAACCGTAATATAATATGGAGAGTAATATACACGAATGGTTACTTTGTTTTGATTACAGACATACATATATATAGGTTGCAGAACGGTTTGTATGAACCGTTGCAACTGATCATAAACGACACATCTATTGGAGTAGGGTTACATCGGTTTATCTATAACCGATTCTGCAGTAATAATATTTACCAACTGCACCCCTTTATTTATTAAAACTTACAACTAGTACTTATACTATTAATACTTTGTTATTTAAGGTCCAACATGACTTTAAATAATCGTATTTCCTTAATAGGTGGACTGTGCTAATGATGAGACCGGCACGCAACCGAGCATTGGCAACTATCTCGGGGACTTGTTTGTCGATTTGGTAATTGATGGTTTTTTCATGTTACATTAAAAATTTTATACTATATGTATTGTAACTTAATACACCTTTATATGCCACAGGACCGGAATGGTGGGAGTATGCGTGGTGTACCGGACCTGAATGCTATGTTTGACCCCAATAACGACCTAAACTTTTATTTCGTAGATGAGCAGAAGGTGCCTATCGAGCCATTGTATCCAGGGGAGACGCAAGCCTCACAAAATACTCATGCATCACCAAATAACTTGGAGGACACGGATCAATGTCAGGAGGTATGAATTGTAGTTTTAAGCTTATATATATCTCTATACATATAAAAAACAATGCTTATGTAAATAATCAGTCGTTTACAAGCCATATTCTGCTTATGTGTATCATATGAAATTACAGTCTTCTGTTTCGTGTTTAGTGTAGTGATTCGTTTATGACACCATATTCTGTGTGCGGTGTATGAGATGACGAAATTATATCTTTTTATTAAGGATTATGTGGTAAGGTTTATATCACCAAATAACTTGGAGGACACGGATCAATGTCAGGAGGTATGAATTGTAGTTTTAAGCTTATATATATCTCTATACATATAAAAAACAATGCTTATGTAAATAATCAGTCGTTTACAAGCCATATTCTGCTTATGTGTATCATATGAAATTACAGTCTTTTGTTTCGTGTTTAGTGTAGTGATTCGTTTATGACACCATATTCTGTGTGCGGTGTATGAGATGACGAAATTATATCTTTTTATTAAGGATTATGTGGTAAGGTTTATGAGATACACTATTTAATAATTTAATTATGATATAGGATCAGGAGCCTCCTCAAAAGAGGGCGAGAAAACCGGGACCGAAGTTATGTTCACCATGGATGGGCCTACCTGAAACGACACCGGTTGGGGTCGAGCAAAAGAAGCACGATCCAATGACACCTGTCAATCTTATAATGGTGGACGACGAAGACAGTGTTGAAAACAAACTCGAGGTACAATTGAAGTACTATTTACACTTTTGCGAATTATTTTGTATCAAAGTTCTAATATATGACGGTTGTGTTGTAGGATGATAAACCCCCGCAAAAGAAGTTTATAGAACGAGATGTTTCAGCCGTGAAGTTTTCAATGCGGCTACTCGAAGATAAGCCTCGCTGTTGGGTCGAGGTAGAACATGTTTCTGACTGATGCTCGATTATATCAGATTAAATGCAATATTGCACAATTATGCATTATATAGCTTGTATAAAAATCCTCGTCGCTGTTTTGTTTTGGTTATTAAATTCTACCTAGCCTGTTTAAAGTTACATATTAAGGTTAAAGTCGTCCACTTCTTTAGGATCTGAAAAATGATATTGTGTTAAAGTGATGTAGGCTTCTAGCTATATTGATAATTTGCGGTTTTGCTAACACTGAACACAGAATACAGAATTTTGTATTTAGTATAAGAAAACCATATTCTGTTGTAGGCAATGAACACAGGAAAACAGAAATCTGTTAAGTGTAGTGATAATTTGCGGTTTTCATTACAATGAACACAGGAGACCAATAAACTGACGTTCCGCCACTCACTCTATTTGATGGTCTTATAGGATTATGTGCCGCTGCATGGAGACGATCCCATTCCTGCAATGAGCGATGAATTTATGGACTGGGTAAAGTCGGATGATGCAAGCGTTAATTTTGTGGCATTTGATCGTGGAGTTACAGTTGTAAAAGAATTCGGGTACACACTGATAAAGAAAGCAGGAAATTTTGGACCTGAGGTGAATACGGCGCGTGGTTGGTTAAGTGATGAGGTAAGACATGTTTATAGTACGTCTAAACACAACTAAATACCTATGCAATTGTACTTATCTTTTTTGTTTTATGAACAGCATATTGTACTTTGGATAAAATAACTAAAGCTATTTAGACAAGAAGATGCAGATTGGGATGCGGTTGACCCTGTATTTTTTACTACGTTCTCATTCAGTTTACCATGTGCAGGGTATGCCCTAGGCAAATGGAAAAATGTTAGACGGGTTAGTAGTATTAACTTTTTTAATGCACATCAACTTATATTATTATGGGGTGTCATTGAGCAATGTTGTCTGTCTCCTGCTTGTTTATCGAGTCAAATGATTCAGGAGTACGTGTGTGATATAAATGATTCAGGAGTAATGTCAAATTGGTAATCTAGTTATATTATTATCTACATTCGTGTAGTAGCTTATTGGTAAACTTTTTCCCAGGTATTCATTCCGGCAAATGAGGAAAACTGCCATTTCTGCCTCCTTGTTTTTGACATTGAGACCGGCGTTTTTACGTATTATGATAGTATGATAAACCAGGATGATAGGACTAAGGAAGTTATTAGAGGGGTTCATTGGACAGGTGTGGAAAAGGACCTCAAGGAAAAGATGCCTTTATATCTAGATCTATTGGGTGTGTTCGATCACAAGCGTATAGATAGGTCTACTTATAAGATCACATTTACCACTCATCCGAAAGATAAGACTGCCCAGCAGGATCCAGGATCCGGGGATTGTGGGGTTTTTGTATGTATGTATTTATATCGCCTTGCTAATGGCTTACCAGTGACATTGCATAGAGATGCTCGACATACCGGCTTGTGGTATCGCGAGAGTTTGGCTACTCTTTTTTATGACTATCGGGTATGATTTATGTTTGACGGTCACTTTATGTTTGAACTTGTTCTACAAGGAATGAACAGGTTTTTACAGGTTTTTAGCTACAGAAAAAGTGGGATGGATATATTTTATTAAGTGCAAGTGATATATTTTATGTTTTGGTGCGTTTCTATTATGTAGTTGTCTTTTGTTTATGTTTTTGTTGTTTTCTTGTTTAGTTGTTTTTGGTTATGTTTCTTGTACTTTTTTGTAGGTTGGCATTTTTTAGTAATGGAAAATATATAAACACGTGAACATTTACTTACCAAAGGGAAAAGATATAAACAAGTGAAAGAACTTAAGATATAAACAACAGCATTACATTAAAACGTACACGAGAGTTAAACATTACACAAGTGAAAGAACTTAAGAACCACACATTACATTAACACGACAGCATTACAACAACAGCATTACATTAAGACGTACACGAGAGTTAAACATTACACAAGTGAAAGAACTTAAGAACCATGATGTCACGCAAAAAGTCATGTTTTTAAGTACGATATTCCACACTTTTTGGACACATCTTTAGTGAAAACATTCCAAAACAATCATTATTTACTAAAATTCACTAAAGTGTTCCAAATATAGGCGTTGCTACAAAAACCACTAAAAACGTCCAAATAACGAGCAAAACAGAGCGAATAAACAACAACCAATTCTCATACCCTCATTTACCTTATGATAAGCACATTATAACCTTATGATATGTTTCAATAGGTAAAAACGAGACGGGAGAATCAAGAATCATGCAAATTGGGTGAAGAACGGAAGAGATACGGCTTCTACAGATCGTTAAAAGTCATTCCAAACATGCTTGAGCTACACTCATCCAATTTCTGTTAAATTGGTACCATTAGAAGCGTAATGGAATTACGAAACCGTGAGCGCAAGAATCGCGTCAAACGGACATATAACGAAGGAGATACGGGCGTTTTAAGCAACGAAGGAAAGCCGAAACACCCCGTATACGGCCTTGGCAAGCCATATACGGCCCCACATGACCGTATACGGCCTTTTAAGGCCATATACGGCCCTTCTAACCCCATATGCTGTTTTGGAAAGGCTTGGGTCCATCCGGTCATCCCCCTTCATGCTTGGTTCGCTTGTACGATGCGCTTTGATGTTTATACGTATTTCTCCTTTGGCTCCAAGCATTATTTCTTTGGCTCCAAGAATGGCTTCAAGTTTGGCTCCAAGTTTGGCTCCACGGCTCATTGCTTTGGCTCCAAGTTGATCTTTGCCTATAAATAGAGCCCATCACCTCCACATTTCACACACCATTCTCATTTCTCATATTTCACTTTCTCTCTCACACATTCTCTCTCTAGCACTACTCTTAGGAGTTAGAGGAGAATTATTCTTGTAGTTAGTTCCTCTCTCTAGTTTATCTCTCTAGCACTACTCTTAGGAGTTAGAGGAGAACTAGAGAGAGATTAGTTATGTAGTTAATTAGTAGAAGCTAGCATTGTAATACTTGGATATTCGTATCGGTATTATCTATCCTTTCTATTATTAATTTGTCATATTGTTCTTGTTTGATGTATGTGATTTATTAATATTAGAAATGTTTATTGTTATGCATTGTGAGTAGTGTGCTTGTATGTTTGTCATGATTTAAATAGTAGTGATTATGTTACTTCAAATATATGATATTGGGATAACAACATGAAACAACGGAGGTAACGTTATACGGCTTTCATTTGTATAGCGCCGGAAACATCACTAATGTGTGGAGTACGGAATGCGGAAGCTATGAAAGTCGTGGGCACAATCCGTTGTGGAATAATGTTCCCGATCATTATATAACTGGGAGTTGTTATACTTTGTTATCTGTCTAAGCTTATCCTGAATATAGATCTAGTGTCTCATCACCCTTTCCAGACTTTCACGTGACTGTTGCCCTTAGGATAGGACTTTGCAAACCCTAATACTACGTAGATACAGTTATCTCCAGTTACAGTAGGAAGCTATGAACTTTCTGTAAAACGGCACAGTACTTCGTATAGCGTCAAATACGTGGAAGCTAAGGAAATGCCGTAGGACTGTTTCATCGTGGAATACCTAGAAGTGACCCTTCTAGAACTCGGGTCTAGGAATTAAAGTTGTGGAAATGCTCGTTGCCCTGTACACCGTTATTACACCTAAGATCTGGAAAGCTGTGGAGATGCTTAAATGCTCGGTACACCGTTAGTACATCTAGGATCATGAACACTGTGGAAATGCCTAATTGCCCTGTACACCGTGAGTATTCCTAGGGATGAACGCCTGAATGTAAAGGAGGGTCTATGTTTATGACGGTAGAATATATGCTTTAATGAATGAATACAAAGTTCTGTCAAGAGAGCTTAATGCTCCATAAACATTGTTTAACTCTACAATATCGATAGTTTAGAATAACAACAGTTAACAACCAGTACACAGTTAGATAATAACAAATAGAATTAGGGGTTAAGAAAGGTCAGTAAATACAATTGCGGCCTGTTGCCTTATGCCTGCTCCCTAGATAAATCAAGGGTGACTTTGTCTTATTCAAGCAAAAGTTCAGGGGGTTTGAAAACAGTCTGATCTGATCAGGGTTCATGATAGCCTAGGTACTCAGTGACATACGTATTTAGATCCAGAACTAAATAAGTAGGGTCCTAGTGTTTACAACTAAGTTTATCTGTCTGTTAACTGACTGTGTTGTAACATCCTCCGTACCGGTCTGGTAATTTCTATTATTTTAATCGCACCAGACCGGTACGGAGGATGTTACATGTGTCCCCAATAAACATCATCCTAACTGTATGCTATCCTAAATCATGGTGAACCACGTCTTTGTTATGTTTAAGTGTTACATATGTGCTAGCTTCCTTTTACTTTTATGTTTTATTAGTTTTAGTAGTTTTAATTAGATAAAAAATCAAATCAAATACCTATCCAACTATCTAAACCCTAGCTTGATCACTAAGTTATCTGAACGAGCTCTGTTTCAATTCTGCCGTCGTGAGGAACGACCCTGGATCATCCTTACCATATACTAGTATCAGGTATTCGTACCAAGTACCAGTAGATAGTACGGAGGATTAGGCTCCCCCGACATAATATAAATTTAAAACTACCACCTGACGCCGCGCCCAGCGGAAAGGTCCGCAACGACGGGAAGAGATTCCTGATCCGACCGTTGGACGCGCGTCAAACCACACATTACATTAACACGAAATAAAAGCTGAACATTGCGTAAGTTAAATGGTTTAACAAATACGCATTACATTTCTTTTAAATCAACAGCGTCGTCTTCAAAAGCGAATGAGTTCGTAGAATGCATCGGGACACGACATGTATTTTTTTTATGATCGTGACCACCGCATCGTGAACAACCATTCCACGTCGGAACCTCTCCCTTTGAAGGTATGCGAGCAGTTGCGTTTTTCTTTGGTCGACCTGAATTGCGTTTACCCATTACTGGCGGTAGAACTCTTTGAAGGTCGGTTGGAATGACCCAATCAGATACATCTCCTACAAATTTAACTGGCTCCGCATACGTTGCCTTATAAGTCGACAGCGTGAACCAACGTTCTGCTTGGTAAGCACAATCAGTAATATTTAATAACTTCAAAACAGCTATCACATGATTGCAAGTTAAACCCGACTGAAACCATTTCATACACGAACACTCTTTTGTCTGCAAAGTTACTAAAAAGTGCCTCTTTTGATCTCTTACCTCGAAGCGTACCGCGTCAATCCCAAACACCTTGCACCTCTTAGATTTCAACACTCTCTTACCAACTTTTTTCTCCGCCCAAGGGGTAAGTTGATAGGTAAGCTGTTCTGTAAATCGATGAAAATATCAAATCTATATTCTTGTGTATAATTAGCCCAAAAATAAATTGTAAAGTGACATTTTAAGATGACATACCTGCTAATAAGTTTCGTTCATAGTACCACTCTTGTACCTTCGCTCGAAAAAACTCAAATAGCATCGTAATGGGCAATTTTCTTGCCGGCGCTGTTAGTGCATTCATCGACTCTACACTGTTTGAGGTTGAATAATTATATCGAGCTACAGGACAATGAGCCCTAGACCATCTTTCAGCATTAGCTTTCAAAAGGCCTTCGTGTGCTTTTGGTTTAATGCCCTGAAGAAGATTCATGTATTGATCAAAGTCGTCAACTCGGTGAGCTTTACATATCTTCCAATACAACCCATTGGTTTTGCTGTTCTTTAAGCCGAGGTTCATTTCTAGATGCCAACAACATATCAAATGAATGGCGCGTGGCATAACACACCTTACTGCCAATGCGATTGAAGCATGCCTATCAGAAATGACTGCCAGATTTGGAATATCACCTATGCATTCCCTCAACTTGGTAAAAAACCAACTCCAAGCAGGCCTCGCCTCACCGGGAGAGAGCCCGTAAGCAAGTGGTACAATCTTATTATCCCCATCCATTGCTACCGCTACCAGATTAGATCCAATGTACTTCCCCTTTAAGTGTGCCCCATCAACAATTATCAAAGGTCTCAAATGATTGACAAAACTTCGAACCTGCGAAGATACATTAAACCATGAATAAGTGACTTATTTAATAATACTATCATATGGAAATCATTGTGCAAAGTCAGTAAAAGTACATAACTTACCACAGCATCGATAGCGACAAAACACATCTCGAAATGTCCGTAGTCATCTGTCTTGATATCGGTAAAACTTCCAGGATTTGAGAGCTTCAAATTGTGTAAATAACAAGGCAACTTGTTAAACGACTCTTCATGAGTACCCATCAACTTCTCCAAAGCGTTAGCCTTGCCTCTCCAAGCTTGTAGATATGTAATATCAACATGGAAATTTGCACCAATATCATGAACTATATCTTTCGGCTTGTAAAGTCGGTTGGGATCTCTTAACTGTTCCATAAGAATATCACCGAGCACTTCTTTGGTTGCATTTCGATGCTTGGGCTTTACTTGTGTTTTTGAACATGTGTGGTGGTCGTGTACAGTGGTAACGTGAAATCCAGGGCCATCAATCGCCCCGTGGGTCAGTATTTTCCATGGACACCCTTCGTTCACACATATAACATCGTACCTCTTCTGGTCCGATTTTCTAACTTTGTACTCATATCCATCGTCCATGGATTTGAGAGAAATTGTCTTCTTGCAATCTTTTTTGTCTAAAAACCATTGACCTTCCCAAATGATTGTTTTGCTGCTACTTTTGGGCTTTTTTTGTTTGATATCGGAACTAGATGTTGGTTTTGGGGTGGGCATATGACAAAAAGTATTTTTCTGCCAATCTTGCGGTAATACATATTTGAATTTAATGTTGTCTTCGTCACCATCCGACCATTGTTCATTTTCCTCCCCACTTTTTCCTCCCAAATCTTCTTCAATCTGTTCTTTCGACTCCGCATTATCTTCCATACCGTCTCCTCCGTCAAAGGCCCATTTTTGGGTGGTCCCGGCATCATAGGTATCTGGTACGCAGGTGTAATGTTGTACATCAGGGTTGTCCTGAAAAACTTGTTTACTATACTTTTGGGTTTCATTATCATGGTTTTCAAAGAAGTTGTGAAAAATTGGAGCATTTACTTGTGAATTGAAAGGTGCGCTTTGATACTGAGGAGGTGATGAAAATAAAGGGGCATTTAAATATTGTTTCCACGTTTGTTTTTCCTGCGGGTTTGTGTATTGCTCATCAATATGATAAGGATGGTGATATTGAGCCGATTGATGAAATTGAGCTGAGTTGTGATATTGTGAAGGGTGATCATGCAAATGTGGATGTAGGCTAGAATGTTGAGAAATTGGAAGATAAGTTGTAGGAATGTGTACACGAGCATTTTGATGGCTTGTAGAAGACTGATGAACTAACAACTCGAGTGGTTTGCCGTCCACATTTGTAGCAGCTTCTATAAAAAAATTGACTTCTTCATCATCAGTAATTTCCATCAGATCATCGTTAAGTGATAGTTTGTAACACAAACTATATCCCGCATCAATATCTAAATCAAACTTGTTCCTCACTTTTGTCAACAAGTTGAGGTAACTTATATCAGTTGGCAAATAAATACCACGTCTGGTAGTAGACGACACAAGAACAACCTTAACCTTTTCATTTTGTGACGACATGATATATTTGGAGAGGGTTTCTACTTTTGCATAAAGCTATATGATCAATATATAGGTGGATGATCAATACGTAGGCAACAAGCAAATTCAACTATCCAGCGTGAATTGGTACAACGTACAAGCGGAAATTAGTACAACTGACAAGACAATTCAACTATCCAGCGTGAATTGGTACAACGTACATGCGGAAATTAGTACAAATGACAAGACAATTCAAATATCCAGCGTGAATTGGTACAACGTACATGCGGAAATTAGTACAACTGACAAGACAATTCAACTATCCAGCGTGAATTGGCAACGTACAAGCGGAAATTTGTACAACTGAAAAGACAATTCAAATATCCAGCGTGAATTGGTACAACGTACAAGCGGAAATTAGTACAACTGACAAGACAAGTCAACTATCCAGCGTGAATTCGTACAACGTACAAGCGAAAATTAGTACAACTGACAAGACAATTCAACTATCCAGCGTGAATTGGTACAACATATAAGAGGAAATTAGTACAACTGACAAGACAATTCAAATATCCAGCGTGAATTGGTACAACGTACAAGTGGAAATTAGTACAACTGACAAGACAATTCAACTATCCAGCGTGAATTGGTACAACGTACAAGCGGAAATTAGTACAACTGACAAGACAATTCAACTATCCAGCGTGAATTCGTACAACGTACAAGCGGAAATTAGTACATATTTTCCCTTATAAGTTAAACCATCTCGTTCGTTCATTACAGCATCAAGCCATCAAGTAAACCGTTATCGATGTCTTCATCATCTTCTGTTTCTCTCAATTCGAATCGCAGGGGTGAAATTCCAACCCATTGTAACTGCAATCCTCCACTCCTGTTGAAGCAACGAACGTCATGGACCCAAACTAACCCTGCACGTCGTTTCTTAACTTGTCCGAATTCAATGGTGAGTTGTCTAAGAAAACATTAACCCACTGATTGTTTTAATGGTAACTTATATCATTTATATTTTTGTGTAGTGTGCTTCGAAAAGGTGTAAGGCGTATTGGTTCATTGATGATGAGCTAACAAATGAATGGTACAAACTAAACTTGTTTGAACTGTACCATTACTTGAATGGAGATCAAAGGGAGATGTTTACAGAAAGCATTAAGAACAAAGAAAGGTTAGCAAATTTGAATGATGAATATGAAGTCTACAAGTCAAGAAAGGAAGAAGAAATCATGCTGATGCACATGGAGATGAATACGGTGAAGGCAAATTGTGGTTTGCTGAAGAAATGTATAATTTGTTTGTTGTTTCTTGTTGTTCTGTTAGTAGTTTGCAAATAGTAATAAAGACTTTTGTAGTTGTAGTATTGTAGTGCAGTCATTGTGGCAGCAAAATGATTGTAGTTGGATCAAGTTAATGCAAGTGACATTTGTGCCAAAATTGAATCTCTGAAATTTTAAGTTAATATAAGCGACATTTGAATCTGCTTCAAATACAACATATAATTAACTAAATAAGACTTCATATATAACATATAAACTCTTATCTCAAATGCACTGGAAAACATATAAAAAGCTCTTCATTACATTAATAAATAATTTCTTCATTACAATAATTAAACAGTTATTTATTACATAATTAAGACCATAGATTACATTCATCAAATCACCAATTAAAAACACACTAAACGACGATTAAAAAGCTACATGACAGAAAAACGAAAGATAGTGGTGATTTGCATTACGGAGAGTAGGAATAATTGGGGAAATGTCTTAAGTAATGAGTGTTGCTGTCATCACTATCATAGTCACTCTGATGAACGTCAAGTTCTTCATTCATCTCTATAAGGTATAACTCAATTCTTTTACCAGAAATCTGAGCCTCCTTTTTTACCTCTAACCAAGTTTCAGCCCACAGCAGAAAACGAGCACCATCAAATTCGAGTTTGTCTTGTGCACAGTACAATACTTCATCATGCCTAGTATTTATTTTTTCCTTTAAAAACGCAAACAACATTTTCAAATCATAATCAGTGACATCAATATCGAATGTTTCTTTCATACCATTATCGTATGCCTTATAGTCGAATCTAAGAACGCCACCGTGAAACACATCAATTGTAACGACCGTCGGTTCCATATCGGTTGGAAAATATGATATTATTAAAGTATTTATGTTGAGAAATATAAAATAAAGTGACCAACAAATGGGAGTTAGTATTGTGCATTTATAGTTAACAATCCAGCATGAATTCGTACTACGCGTGACATTTGCATTCAACTATCCAGCGTAAATTAGTACGACTGACAAGACAATTCAACTACCCAGCGTGAATTCGTACTACGTGTGACAGGATAATTCAACTATCCTGCGTGAATTAGTACGAGTGACAAGACAACTCAACTATCCAACGTGAATTCGTACTACGCGTGACAGGACAATTCAACTATCCAGCGTGAATTAGTACGAGTGACAAGACAACTCAACTATCCAGCGTGAATTTGTACTACGCGTGACAGGACAATTCAACTATCCAGCGTGAATTAGTTCAAGTGATAAGACAACTCAACTATCCAACGTGAATTCGTACTACGCGTGACAGGACAATTCAACTATCCAGCGTGAATTAGTACGAGTGACAAGACAACTCAACTATCCAGCGTGAATTCGTACTACGCGTGACAGGACAATTCAACTATCCAGCGTGAATTAGTTCGAGTGACAAGACAACTCAACTATCATGTAACAAATTAGTACAAGTGCTGTGATATTCAAATGTATATATATAAACTTGAAGAATAACTTATGTCATTAGGAAGAATTTGCACTGCAAATAACAATATGTATCAACACTTCTTTAGATCTCCACATGAGCCTAAATTCATTGCAAAGAAATACCGTAAGTCAATTTTAATTTTAATTGTATTGTTGAACAACATTTTCGTTATTGCACAATATGTATCAACACATATTAATGCAGGTGATGATCCTCTCTTGTTTACAATAAAGCTTCACCATTATGGAGCGTTTTCAACCCCACCTAATAGGAGTCAAAGATGGTGTGGTCACTTACGTTGATTGTTTGCATTTTTCCACATTTTGTATTGACCAATTGGATCGCATACATTCAGAACTAGGTTATGACAACATTTCTCCAAGATTTTACTATTTTAAGAATCCTAATCTAGACTTAGATTATAGACTACATGCATTGCAAGACGAAGTTAATGGTACAGTAGAAATGTTGATGCACATCGGAGGAACGACGAGAGAGATAGAAGTTTACGTCTCACGCATTGAAGTCACTCCAACTAACGCAGATTCAACCATGAACATGAATTTGGTACCAAATGAAAATGAACCTTCAAGTTCAAGAAGAAGGTTGTTTGATTAGGTCATTTGTAATGTATACGTGATATTAACTAGTAGGTCGCTATCATTATGTACCTGCAACAACAAGGATTAGTTGTATTTTCTGCTTTCAATATTATGTATTTGTTGTCATCATGCCTAATATCAAGCATTACTTATACCTTCATATCTTTATAATACCATTTTCAGCATGAATAATGAAGCAAATGAGAATGGCCCTGCAAATTAGTTGTATTTTACAACATTTATCATCAACATACATATATAGTTTAACCACATCGTGTGGAATAAATAGTGCTAGTAATAAAGTCTAGGTAGCTCTCTTCAAAGACCTTGGTATGGCATTGTAGATGAATCGGCTGACAATGTGCCAACTTTTCAATAAAATGACAAGCATAAATCCCACAACTTGAACTATCACTTTGTTGTGGCGCATCGATCCAATCATAGTCCATGTTGACAACTAAGTTATTCACTCGTGAAACTCCTGCTTTTTCCCAGTAATCTAGGTTGTCTAAAAATTGAGGAATAACAAGTTGAAGTTTATCGTGGATCTCTTGTAGAAACCTCGTCCTCGGAGTTGGTACTAATGGGTCATGTTGAAACCAGCTATCATAAATTGTCACAACCCAAGAAGTCATATCCAACTCTGCAACCATCCAATGCAGATTAGGTTGATTCAATGGGAAAAGCACCTACAAAACATAGTTAGTTTGATCAAAATCTAAATGTTTACTATATGTAATTTTATAGATTTATATAACTTACCCGATCAAGAGTCCACCAAGGAGGACAAGGTCCCTCAGTGCCGTTTGCCAAGTCATATATCCTTTGACAATCTTCCAATATTTTATGAAAAAGGACGGGAAGGATGCCACACCGTTGATCCTTTCGTGGTGATAAAGCCACCATATTGCACCAGATGTCAATATGCTGCAACACATCTTAGATTAAATAACTACATATAACATATATATATATATATATATATATATATATATATATATATATATATATATATATATATATATATATATATATATTTTATATTTTATATTTTAACTTTTAAAAATGTTATATTATACCTCGTCTTCTAGCTAACCCTTATCACATCGATTGAGAAGTAGACCCCAAAAATTTTTATCCAAGTCGTACGGGAAATCATTGATACGAAAATAACCCCCTGAAGCAGATTCATAGAACTCGAGTGCCGTGGCCTCAAAAACTCTTTCCTGAACTATCATTGCAGGTGGTGGAGTAACCTTATGCCCACTAGTATCGACATCCTCATCCATCACTGCCTAATTAGATGCATAATTTTAAAACACTTGTTACATAATAATTATGGTAAATATTGTGCGAAGATAGTATTTACCGGTTGTTTTTTAGTTGCGATTTCACAAAGTTTGTCAAGTTGAGTCCACTCTTCTACGGTATATTCTGCAAATTCATCACCAACCATAGGATCACCATGCATCTCTTCATCCGGATACGCTTTCTTCCACAACACCTATTATATATAACAATAGCAAAAAGGAATCAATCTTTAATTATCTTATAAATATTAGACGCAGACTAGTTACATGACATACATCAACTAGTTGCTCGATGTTGCCAAATCGTGTCTCTTCCTGCCCACCCTCCTTAAGATTGAATCGCATTTGAAATTTAGCCAATAATGAATCTAGATCTTCATTGGGGCCCTTGAGGAATCGCATGGTATCTTGATACCAAGGTCTTTCCTTTTCAAGACCGGTAGCCTGAATATCTTTCGGTCTGTACTTGGCCTAAAATTACAACTATTGTGATTAGAATAACAAGTTTAAACAAGTACATCAAATCAATATAGATTTAAGTGCAATTTAATCAAGATATACCTGTGTAGACATCTTATCGAACTCTACACACGCCAACCACCCAAAATCTTTGTCTTGATTCCAAGCAATACCTCTAGGCACTCGAAAAACTCCATCCTTCTTAGCAAGCACTCTAGAGTACGGTAGCACTTCAAAGATCCATATCTATTAAATGACCATTATACAAAATTTATAGTAAGTACTATATGAATAGTTTAAGTATATAATAACGATCAACTGAATAATAGTGCAAACGAAATTTACCTTGAAAGCAAACATGAAACCTTCAAGTCGATACTTGGGATCCTTTTTTGGAATCTTAGGATAATATGATACATTGCTATCCAGCCGACTTTCACATAGTGACTCAAACGTATGACGCCAAATATAGGAGCCCCATGGAAAATTTATTCCACGCACCCAAATCCTCAACCAATCTAAGTAACTCGTCTTCAACAACAAAATCGTCACACCCATTAAGGAATCCCACATGCAAAAGTTCCAATAAACAGATTCGTGCAATATCTGAATCCGTGTAGCCAGAAAGGTGATGTGTAAAAATATAATGGATATCTTCCACACACACGTATCTTTTCCTTCGTCTCAAATTAAAACCCTCCCCGTATCGTCCTGCAGCCTTCCCGAATAACCGCTTTCCAAACGGACCCCCACCACATCCCGGTATTCGCGGTAAAACTCCAAACTTCATCCCTATAATTAAACAAAACTGCTCTGGCCCAAAATGTAGTTTTGTACCCGCAACTTCAAAAACCAACTCCTCTTTAACCTTATCGACTTCAACCAAGTTCGAAAGCATAAAGTGTAACAAGCACGGTTCTGGTTTACCATCCCCCGCGTAAAACCAATTTCCAAAACATGATTTGGCTACTATCGAAAAGCTATTTTTCTTATCCATCAACTTCTCATTTATTTCAAGGATAATATCAAAAGTCGACAATCGTCTCACATCAGCATAATAGTACTTACCCTACAAAGGATCGATAATATTACTAACTTATAATGTGTAATATAATCATATTCATTCGAGTACAAAGTTAAAAGTTGTGTCAAAAGAACTTACTATATTCATTGTAGATGCCATTGGAATAGTCACCTCACAGTGATCTTACAACAGATATTCACGAACATAACATGAACAATATCACTTCATATACCTAATTCAAACAAAAACGATACAGTTAAAAGACATTACACTTCATTCAAGTAATGTTTATGGTTTGTAAGTGGATTGAACTTGTAGGTCATTTTCATGCTAAAAACCAAGTTTATAACTAACATAAGTATGTGTTCTAATTACATTGTAAATTCGAGTGATTTGGCCAAAAGATGAAAAACCACTTTTGGTGATCTTTAACGGGCTGCAGCTTTTTTTTATTTTGTTATGGAAATAACTGAAAGTATATGGTTAAAGTGTGGTCGAATGTCTTTAAAATGATATAACTTATGCTAAAAATGGGTGTGTCTAAGTGGTCAAAAAGTTGGGCGGAAAACAGCATGTAGGGGCTGATTTCAACTATTCAATCATCCAGAAATGGTTTTGGCCAGTTTTCAAAGGTTTATAATTGGACGTTTATTGCGTTGTACAAAAAGATAAAAATTCTACATTAAGGTGTGGTTTGTAACCTTCTTAACGGTCTATTATATGTATGTTATGGAAAGGCTTAGAGGGTCGGAAAATGGCATCTAAAACAGAGGTTTGGTGGTGTGGTGCTGATATAAAAAATGTACAACTAATAACTAGCGAGCTGTTTACAAAACGGGTGTAACATGTATAGTAGCTACCACGTGAATCCTATAATTCATGAAGCATATATCCGTCTTTTATATAGTTTTTTAGAAAATGCAAAATACCCCTACAAAGAAAAACAAATACAAAGCAGTTCCTATATAAAAACTATTATGTTTAGAAACCCTAACTTTGAATTATAACATCTAACCACAAGTACATGATGACAACCGTAAAATTGAAATAGAAAACCGTAAAATTGAAGGGAGGAAAAACAATGCTCACCGAAGACAGAAGTTTTTAAACACTAAACATCATGACAATCGTATTATTTGTGTTACCTGTGATGAAAATCGCCCACAAGAGGTATATAGAAACGGTTGAGCAAGTTCCAATAATATATAAGTACAAATGGTCCTATGTTACAAAAGCATTTTTTGCGATTGCGATTGAGTCGCCGGAAATCTCTACATCCCGGAATTGCAGAGAAAAAAAAGGAAGGAGATACTAGTTCCCGCTGAAAATCGCAAAAAGTAAGGCTTTAATTTGAAATTGAGGTCAAACCCGCGACATAATAAACATATGACCTACTACATTTGCCAAAAAGCCACCTACATTTGGAAAAAAACAAGCTACATATCAGTTTTCTCAAATACTGCGTGATTTCATTCCATACGGCGACATATATAAATATACAGCTACATATGTAATTAAAAAAATAAACCTGCGACAAATTATGTTGACCCGCGACAAATTTCGTTGACTGCGTGATATCAGGCACACGTGGCGTCGTTTAATTGGCTACAAACATGAGTTTTCTCAAATACTGCGTGATTTCATTCCATACGGCGACATATATAAATATACAGCTACATATGTAATTTAAAAAATAAACCTGCGACAAATTATGTTGACCCGCGACAAATTTCGTTGACTGCGTGATATCAGGCACACGTGGCGTCGTTTAATTGGCTACAAACATGTCGCAGCCCGCTGGTAATATCCTGCGTCAATGGTGTCCACTGTCACAGATAAAATGTCTGACACGGACCATCACGTGAAAACGGGCGCGTTGACTGACCTCCACAGAAATTTTCTCTATTTTTTTGTAGTAGTTGAAAGTTATATTACACGAAATATAAGTTTCTTATGTGATTATTGTAGGTATTTGGTGGTTGTTAGACCATTCCTAATGGTGGTTAAACCACTTCCAAACATGTTCTGCCACATCAGCTTTCCACCAACTGATTCAAAATTGATTCGTCCCTGCCAACAGTTTAACCACTTCCAAACCACTTTATTTTCATTTTAATTATTTAACACAAAACAAATTAAAATAAAACACACTTCAATAAATTTAAAAATAAACATTACATAAAATTAAATAAAAAATTACATAAAATTAAATAAAACATTACAATAAAATAAAAAATACATTTCCTAAGGAAAAATAATACAATACTTTTTTCAAATTAAACATTTTAAAAACTCAACGCGCACGGTAATTTGGTGGTAGTTGCGAAACGTGTTCGATTAAAAGCATTATGTAATTCATGGTGTTTTTCTCGATCGCGTAATTCCTTATCTATATGCAATTGTGTTTCAACTCTTTCTTGCCATGTACGCTGTGGTGCATTCGTCGGATCGGACATATAGTCTTCTTCTAGGTCGCACATGTTTCGGCCGTTGTCCTCGGTAGAATATAAATGAAAAATACATTTACAAAAATTTTCCAAGGCATCGTATGACGTTTGTTGGCCCATATGTAGATATTCATCAAACATATCGGCGGAACATTCGTACGCCAATTGGCGTACGGCGGAAGTGACCTTTTGAACAACGTTAAAACCGGGTAATCCGGTTGCATCATAACACGTATGAAAGTGTGAAAAATACGTCGGTAGTGGTTGTTGGGAATGAAAATTTATATCTTGACAAATACGGAGAAATAAATGCCGACTCATTCGGAAACGTCGGCGAAAGTAGTTGGCCGGGAATGTTGGGTTCTCGGCAAAGTAGTCGAGAAACAAACGTTGGCCCATTGCTTGACGATCTCTTTGAATAAATCGTCGTGGTGCCCTTGGAATAGGAATTTCTGCCTCGTCGTCCGAATCGGAAAGTTGAGCTAGAATTTCAAGTGCGACGGCCGGAGTGAAGCCGGCATTAAGCGCCGTCAAATCTTCAAGATCGGAATCGGAAGATGAATCCATTTTTGTATGGAATAGTAGAGTGTTTTAATAAATAAAAGTGGGTGATTTTTGTGTGGAAATAAAGTGTGTATATATATATATATATATATATATATATATATGAAAGTGAGAGATTTTGTGAAGAAATAGAGTGTGTGAAGGGTGTATATATATATATATATATATATATATATATATATATATATGAAAGTGGTAGTTGTTGGTGTGTACAATTTTGAAATTTTAAAACTTCTTTTTTTTTTTCCCGTTGCCCAGCATGCTCCTCTCCAACGTCAAGATTTCAATTTTTTTTTTTGTTTTTATTTTTCAGCGGCCGAACATAAAAAAAAAAAAGAAAAAAGCTTCGTGGGTCCCACAGTTGATGAAGTGATTTGAATCAGCTAGCTCGTTCAAACCGGTTATGCCTTTAACCGGTTTGTGAAGTGGTTACCGTTGGCATTGGTGATGCTAACCGGTTGCAAACCGATTATGCTAACCGGTTAGCATTGGCACCCGTCTTAGTATCATGTAGCTAACCGTTCGGCTCTTTATACGCCATATATGATTCATTTTTATCCCGTGATGTTAAAAAATAGTTCATGAAGTGTGACAACTATATTATAACAGTTAGTTATTCCTTTTTTCAGATATTTAGACCTATGCCATTGGATTTGTGCGGCTGGTAAGCGAGGAGCCCCGACGAACTGACGCCGTTGGTACGGTCTCGTCGGTTGGCATTCTTTGGCTGGGCGACTAAAGGAGACGGAACATGTGGGGCCCATTTGCTCTTTTTTTTCTTTTATCCGTTAAACTTAAAAAAAAAATGTAACCCAACGGCTATATATCCGTTTTTTCTTTAAAAAATATTTTTTAAAACATTAATCATACCCCAATTTACACTATAAATATACACAAAACTTTCACTATTTTTTACACACAACCACTGCAATATTATACACAATTCACACACAATTAACACACAAAAATGTCACAACATCCCAACAATTCCTCCCAATATCATTTTCAAACAATTTAAACACCAACATCCGTGCCATGGACCGATAACGAAGTCAACGTCTTGATCGAAGAGTGGGAGAACTCTTCCCAAAACAATCCGATTGGAACTTCACGAAGGCAACAAAATTTTTAGAAAACAGTACGACAAAACTACAACTTCAGAGTTGAGATGAAACGTACTACAAATCAACTAATCGCCAAATGAAACAAAATAAAAAATAGTTTATCTAATGTTCATTTTCGCAAGCATAATGTGTTTTTTTCATTATCGTAATGTTTTTTTTTAATTATTGTAATGTTTTTTTATTCCGTTAGTGTAATGTTTTATTTATTAATGTAATGGTTTTTAATTTTTAATGAAATAGTTTTTATTTAGTTTGTGTTTAATTAATTAAATTAATAGTTAGTGGGTCCCAAAAATGTAAAGGAAGAAAGGATTGTTGGCAGTACTTTGTCAATCTTTCATCAGTTTTGGATGTGCTGACGTGACGCTGAGCTGAGACAAATGAAGAAAGGATTGTTGGGAGTGATCTTAGACTTGTAATATTTCAACTATAAAGTTGAATACTAAGGCTCCTATTGACATCTAATTTTAACAATGGATTCCTTATTTATTTTTTCCTCTGTACAAGTCAAAGTCTATTTTAATTATGCACGTAATTTTAAAGTTCTCTATCAACTATACTTTTCATCAACAAAATAAAATATTCATTCACTAAGTCCATTTTGATTGGTGGTCTCAAGGAAGTTGACACTTATTTGAGATAATCCAAAATAGTAATGTGAACACTTATAGCATGATGGATGGACTATCTATTTTTGTTATTTTGTATTTTTCTTGGCAACGAGCAAACATGAATTTTTCATGTGGTTTACACACATTCTCACCATTAATCCCCGTACTTTGTTTGTTGCATGGACAGTTCAAAGTTTGTTGCACGCTCAGTCCATCCTCTATCTAAAATGACTAAAATACCCTCCTCTTGTCGAGCAGATTAGATCTGTTAAGCGTGCATCACCAAGGGTATTTTAGTAATTTTAGGTAGAGGAGGGACTGAGCGTGTAACAACTTTTAAAATTTTAAATCGTGAATGCAACAAACAAAATACATAAACTAATGGTTAAAATGTGTGTAAACGAGAAGAATCATTATTCAATTTACTTTTTTGCAATTGAGTGAACTGTATTTAACTTTGAATGTATTCTTTAACTTGCTACAACATTTAATAAACGTGTACGAAATGTTGATTTTACGGGTGCAAGCAAATATTATTATTATTATTATTATTATTATTATTATTATTATTATTATTAATCCCTCCGTCACACAGTTTTAGGATTCTCCATTAACTATAGTTTTCACCAATCGAACAACATATCTGCCAACTAAAGTCCCTTTTGATCGGTAGTTTCAA
Organism: Helichrysum umbraculigerum; assembly: GCA_949592205.1. Taxonomy (NCBI): domain Eukaryota; kingdom Viridiplantae; phylum Streptophyta; class Magnoliopsida; order Asterales; family Asteraceae; genus Helichrysum; species Helichrysum umbraculigerum. Next base: position 101,245,704 of record CATIUR010000004.1, on the reverse strand, counting down.
GAAAGTGGACATTTATCTTGAACAACTCAAAATAGTAATGTGACCGGACACTTATAAGGGACGCAGGAAGTAACATTTTGTGAAAAATTAAAAATAAATAAATAAAGAAGAAGAAGTAAAAATAAAAAATATGTGTGTTGTGTGTTAGTTTCTAAATCAATTTTCATACTTTTCATGTACGAAGTATATTAGCCTTGGAATCTTCTGGGAGACTTTTATGAAAAAAAGTTAAGTACGCATGTTATGAGTTCACTATCTATATACTTCGATTTGATGTGACCTTTTTTATACCATGCCAAGGGGCTTCTTGTTACAAACTCTTTTTATTTCATTTTTTCCAAAAAACACTACATAATTGAGAGATTTTTAAAAAGATTTTTGAAATGCAATCAAAAGCCAACCGACTTTATATATCCAGGTTATGTTTTTACTAATAAGTTGCGAGTTTAAACTCTAAAAGTAAAATATTACAAGTAATATATTCGTAAATAAATGTATATATTTTTTTATAGTTATGTGTGAGAGTAGTCTTTCTAAAAAAAGTCTAAGAATTGTACTCGTAATTAAAATGTGATTATTAAGATAAGGAGCATAAACATTATGATTGGTTACATTTTTACCATTGATTTTGATAAATACATCATGTGCAGGAAGTACTGATTCTCTACACACAAAATAATATACAATTATGGTGAATCTATCAAAATAACGGTGAAAATATCACCACCTAAACGTTATAGATGTGCATATATTTTTAGAATAATAAATTACTAATAAGACAATTTTGTCTTAAAATAAAATAATGTAGAATGTTTGACTAGTTCCCCATAACAAACACTCTCTTGGCCCTAAATTAACAAAACTCTCAACAAATAAGACGTGATTCTCATAAATAAAATAACATAGAATAAAATAAAATAAAAATCCAAAACAAACAAATAAAAAAGATAAAAGATAAAAAAAATGTTTTTATTTTTGGTGAATATTCATATCTAGTATTGACACCTCTTATTTTAAGTCTGCAAACGGTCTCTGTTAAATACACGCACCCAATTCCATTTCTCTTTAGCTGCTTCTTCTTCTTCTACACATCTTTTCCTCCATCAATTCCCGCCTTAATTCCGGCCTGTCATTTTCATTTTTTAGGGCTTTTGATTAGCTTTTAATTCTCGCCTTATTTCTACGTATTTCCCTTTTTATTCCCTTTTCTTGGAGTAAAAGTTGGGGCTCTTAATAATATCTCGCCGGAGTCCGTAGTTTCCGGCGACATTCAGTCACCGACATATAATCTTATTTTCTCTATTTTGACAATATTTTTATTTATTTTATTTAAGTCAATTAAAGCCTAATTAAATATAAGGTAAAATATATATATATATATATATTTCATTAAATTATTTTAAAGTCTTACCATTTTCCCCCTCCTTAAATTACACATTATTAATCCAATCCAATCAAATAAATACATTTTCTCTCTCTAAATCAATTTTATTTTCTCTAGAGAAATGGTTTCCTCATCAGTTAAAAAATCATCAAACCTTGAATGCTTTCTGGAATCCACTACCCCTGTTGTTCCTTCTCGATTCCTCTCAAAGGTATGTTTCTCTTTGTTTAATCAATTTCGTTAATTAAATGCAGAATTATATAATTTTTGATTAATTTAATCTAAATTGTTTGTTTGTTTATGTTTTTTCTAGAGTGAGATAATGAACTTAAACAGATTATGGCATCCATGGGAAAAAGAGAATGTGGAATACTTTACATTAAGTGATGTTTGGAATTGTTTTGATGAATGGAGTTCTTACGGCGCCGGAGTTCCGATCACCGTCGACGACGACGATGACGAAACTATTATTCAGTATTATGTTCCTTATCTGTCTGCCATTCAAATCTTTACTAGCAATTCTTCCTTCAACTATTTAAGGTACTATTGTATTTAATATTTAATTTAATTTAATTCAATTCAATTATCTGTTTTAACTTCCAAGGGTACAAATGGCATTTCATTAAATTCATCCCTTGCTATTACTTATTAGCTGGTGTTTGGCTAGTACTAAATTTTATCGACTTACTATAAAATTTGAAAAAAATATATGTAATTAGCTCGCTTTTTTCGGCTTACGAGATTATTGAATTGAGCTAAAATAAGTAATTAGATGAAGTTGATAATCGTTTAAGCCGCTAGAAATGAGCTTATTAGCTTAATTAGGCTCTGGTCGGGACGTCGCTTTTAGGAGCTTAAGCTTTTAGTTTTGACAAAAAGGTTATGTGGAATAATGTCAATAAGCTAACAAATAGTTGATTAAAACACCCAGACCATAGTTTTCATATTGTTTGTGAAATGTCCAAAACAGCCATAACAACCTAAAGTAGATGAGAAAAAGTTAAATCTAATGTTTTGAATATGTAAAAATAAAGTATGTGTAATTTTGACCAGGTAGACTTTTGATGATATTAGGTAGATTTGGTACTTTTGTTTAACTGTATTACTATGTGATTGTGTACGGCTCCCTAGTACATACAATTCAATAACAGGTGAATTATGAATTTTAATTTGACAGGGAAGAAACGGATTCTGAAACGAGGGATTCATTTAGTGATACGTTTAGTGACGAGAGTGAGTGTGAGAAGGTTTCAAGGTGGGACGGATGTTCATCGGATGAAGGTGTGTTTGATCAAGAGACACCATTTCACTTGAACGATCGATTGGGTCACCTTTACTTTCAATACTTTGATAGATCAACTCCTTACGGACGAGTTCCTCTTGTGGATAAGGTAATAAATTATACATTCATATTAAGTTTTAAATAATGTACGCCTTATTTTCACTGATTACCTACTAATACTAGTTCTTTTTTATAAGAACGTAACTTCTCATCCTTCAATTGACCTTTTTTAGGCTATTTTATCTGTAAAACATTGATCTTTTTAGTACTTGTTCAAGAAGCGTCACTAACAAAAGACGCAACCTTATTATTTAAGCCTACAAACCACTTGTGTGTGGGTAACGACCTCCACGAGCATTGATTGTGTGGGGAAATTAGTGTTCTTACGTTTTCGACATGTATTTCTTGATTGTTATGGTCTCATATGAACACTGCATCATGTAAGTGTACCTTCACATTCAAATTTCGGTACTTTCGAAAACGAAACTGTTGATTTTGCATCTAAGGTACAAAGTAACTTTGTTTTCACCGGTATTTGATCATGCTATCCTCATCTTATTAGGCCAAGATTTTTCTGATATTTCATATTTGGGTACATTTTTAGAAATAGATAATATTTATGAAATACAAGAATCTATGTATAAGTGGTTATATTATCTATTTTGGGAAGGTATATTGTTATGATATATGACATAAGTTGATATAATAAGAACAGAGAAACTGTATAAAATTCAAAACCAGATCTTTATTATGTCATGCTATTACGTTATCAAAAATAATAAAGTTTGATCAATATTTTATTTCTGTTTTTAGGTTTTTTTTTTAATATCTAATTTGTTATTTTAAGCAAATTGACTATTTTGCCCTCTTATACAAATATGCCCATGCTGTCTAGCGCACACGTTTCTGTTTTGACATGGTCAGTTGTTGGTTACTTGTAGTGTTTGATGAGGTTTCCGCGTGAATTATGCTGACGTGGCTGATTTTATCAAACACCACTTATAATATTCCTAAAATGTCATTTTACCTCCTTACTCCTTGTCTAATTTACCATTTTATCTTATCTTTGTGTTTTCTTTTCTATATAGGTATGCACATTGTCTAAAAAGTACCCAGGACTGATGTCGTTAAGAAGTGTCGATCTTTCACCAGCTACTTGGATGGCAGTTGCTTGGTATGTCTCTTGTACGTTGCAAAATATAACATTATATTATTTAACGTTGGCGAATAGTCAATAATGTAGAAGCGTTTGTTATCTTTGGCTTAAACATGTTTTAGGTATCCAATATATCACATTCCAATGGGAAGGACGATAAAAGACTTGTCTACATGTTTCTTGACGTACCATACCCTCTCATCATCATTTCAAGGTACACAATGTTTAATTGTAACGTTTACTTTTTCATCATTTATTTTAAATGGAGCTTAATTACCCAATACTTTATTGGTATAGATATGGATGTTGAAGATGACGAAAATGGATTCTCAAAGACAAAGAGAAAAGAAGGAGAAGGAATCCGTCTTCCACCATTCGGTTTAGCCACTTACAAGATGCAAGGGGACGTTTGGGTCTCGGGTAGGAATACAAAGGATCAAGAGAAGCTTGTTTCACTTGTCAGTGTTGCCGATTCTTGGTTGAGACAGTTAGGTGTTCAACACCATGATTTCAACTACTTTATGGGCAATCGCCGTGGTTGAGAACTAACTACATTTGACATGATGTAAAGAATGGAAACATGGTATAACCCATCAGTTAGTGTGGTTTGGTTTCAACCCATTTGGGATAGAAGAAGTTATATTTTTAGATGGTACATGGTTTTGGCACAAAATGTTGACTTCCTCTTTTCTAGTTTTGGTCTTGCTTATTAGGTCAAACTTACCCATTTTTTTTTTTTTTCGTTTTTTGGTTTACACAAGACATGTTTTAGTATTTTAAAAAGTGTTTTTTGAACAGAAGGTGGATTGTGTACATTGAGGAATCTAATGAATGGGATAGAAAAAGCTTGTTAGATTTAACTTTTTGTGTTATATTAAACACGATAATAAATAATTAGATAATAATATAATATATTAATTTATCAATTTATTTGTTTATTTCATTTCAATACAATAATAGTTAACATTTTAGTGTTTGGATGAATTTAGTTGCTTGAGCTTATTCGCTTATTATGAGAGGAGTTTTATAAGTTCTAAATAAACTCTACTTATCTAGCTTATTTGCTTATAAGCAACAAACTAATAAGCTTCAATGTAAGACCACCCAAACACCCACTAAATATAAAGGTGGAGAATCGTGAAATGTCTCAAATGAGAGAAAAAAGGGGCAAACTAAATTTGTTGTATTTTAGGACAAATTTGCTTGTGATTTACATCGAAATTTACTCCATCTTATCAACAACTGCATATTTACAACAGTGTATTTTAAAAACACTGTACTTGGCACCAATGACTTTTGACTGCATTTTAACAACGCTACATTTTACCTCGACAAAATTAATATAAAATGTAGCAAATCCGGACTACATCTTCATCCCCTCATTGAAGTCGTACCCTCAAAACTTTACCCATAATATAAATAGTCGAAACAACATGCAGAAATAATTTTTTGTCAAATAATCAAGTTTGAACGAGTTAAAGTCGATTTCAAAACTAGTTTGAATGTCGTTTAATAGAGCTTAAGCTCAAACCGGAGCTCCATACATTGAATTTAAATAGTCTTACCGTCTTACGAGCATCAACGAGCCAACTATTGTTTACATAATAATATGTATATATGCATATCGATATAATTATATGTACATATATTTAATTATAATTTATAATAATAATAATTTATAAAATTATATGTACATATATATAAAAAATTACAAGTTCGTTACATAAGCCCGAATAGTTCATTACAAATTTACGTGTATTTTCAAAATGTATAGTTAATTTGGAACATTTGAATATAGGGTTTGATGCGCGCAAATGTATTAAATTAAACTATAGTTTGACATTCATTGTATGTAGTGAACTACTCGGGTTTTCATCCCATGTAAAGAACTTGTAATTTCTTTACATTGTATGCAATTTTTGGTACTTTTTCCACGTATCAACTATATATGCTGCCACGTGGTGTGTCTTACAACCGATGATTTGACCAAAATACGTACAATGTAAATAAATTACAATTTCGTTACATACAATATATGTAAATTCGAATAGTTCGATGCATACTATGAATGTTAGACTATAGTTTCGTATATTTGAGCGTATTTAACCCATTAAATTATACATTGTTGTAAGTGCCCTCGCATTTGCGTGGGAATGATTTTAAAAATTATCGAGATAGTGGTAGTTAACGTAGCAATTGATGTACATTATTCTAATCAAGTTATTAATATTTAATGGTGTAAATATAGTCCATGTAAATAAAATTGAGTTAAGTGCGTACAAATGTATTAAATTATAATCTCGCACAAATGTATTAAACTATAATATGACATTAATTATATGTAGCGAACAATTCGGGCTTATGTAACGAACTTGTAATTTGTTTGCATTGTACGTATTGGTCAAATTAACGGTTGTAAGGGAAGCCACGTGGCAACTTATATAGTCGTCAAGTGAAAAAAGCACCGTAAATTACATACAATGTAAGAAAATTACAAGTTCGTTACATACAATGGAAGCACGAGTAGTTCGCTACGTACAATGAATGTCAGACTATAGTTTAATACATTTGCGCACATTTAACCGAATAAAATAAGTTTTTCCAATAACTCAAATTGTATCTCTCTCTTTTTTTTTTTTTACATTGTAAGAAAAAACTTGTAGAGAAAAAGAAAAAGAAAACGCATACATTATACTTTAATATCAATTTGCATAGTAAACATACATTTTATCTTCAAATTTTAAATAAAATATATCATGATTATATCATAGAACTAACGAAATTGAAGTTCTCGTGATATTTTGAATGATATTTCTATCTTTTCACTCTAATTTTATATTCTCACCTTAAATGCTTATATCCTAACTTCGTCCCTAATTTAACCCCTTGCATCGTGAGGGGCATACCAATCCTAGTTATATATCAACTGCTACATGAGGTTGTGTTTCTTAGAGCACGGGGTGTGAGAAACGGTGTTCTGAACAATGTTCTGGAGAATGTTGAAAGTGAGGATTCTGTGGTGTGGTGAAAAGTGAGAACACCTAACGAAAAAAAAGTCCGGATACGGACGCTGAGCTCAGAACACCGTGAGAACGCCGGCGAGAACACTGTCATGGTGTGCAAGAACACTGAGATACAATGTTCTCGAATGGGAAAATTGATGGGAACGGCAGCACACCGAGTGCTCTTAAAGAACTTCAAAAGGGTCAGTACATGTATGCATTAATTAATAAAATTAAGTACACAAATATAGCTCTGAGGTAAGGAGTTTTCCCAATGATGGAGAGGTCTCGGGTTCGAGCCTCTCCAGAGGGTTTCTTCTTAGGTGAGGCAAAAAGGTGGGGTCAGTAGTGGTGGCACGATGATACTCCATTACTGATCCGAATGAGTTATTTGCCGTTCCAAAAAAAAAAAAAAAAATTGCTTGTAACGGGTCAATACATGAATGCATAATTTTTTTGGTGTGGTTAAAGTTTATTATCTAGAAAGAATTGACTTTTGTACGAGCATGTAATCAACAAAACTATCTACAGATGTACACCATTTAAAATATAGTGATTTACCAAATATGTCAAGTATTTAATATTTATATTTATAATTATTTATTCTATACTTTGTCTTTGCTAGCTTTGTGTTATATTAATTATTCAACCACAAACCTCTTTTTGTCTTGTTCATCTTTAAAACACAAATGATAAAATCCAAAATAAATAGAATTTTATTCTCCTTAATATGAAATTGATTTTTTTTATATAAATTATTATATATATATATATATATATATATATATATATATATATATATATATATATATATATATATATGATACACACTAAAAATTTGATAGCGTGTACCACAAAAAGTTAGTTGTGTATCACATATTATTTGTAAAAAATATATCTTGTATTAAAAAGCATAAAATTATTTATAATTTTGATATAGTTTCATTATCAAAAAAATTAGTTAATATAAAAATTATAATTAAAAATACTCGTTCATACCGTAACAAGCATTCCTATTTAACTTTATCAAAATACAACTCTTTGTAGATTTGCGGGATAGAGGGTTGCTTTTGGATTCAGTTTTGTGCCCATATTGTAACGAGATTGAGGAAAGTTTAGAACATTGTTTGCTTGATTGTCAGAAATGCAAACATATATGGATGAAAGAATTCGGTTGGTGGGAGTTATCCAGACCCCATAACTGGTCTCTTGATGAAATAATTGATGGTAAAATGGCTCATTTAAGAGACAAATGGTTGGAAAAAGCATTTCATGGGGTGTGTCTTGTATCTCTTTGGACGATATGGCGATGGAGAGAAAATGTGATCTATGCAATTGAGGAAGAACAAAGTAAGGTTTTAGAAGAAGATAGCATTCAAAATACCTTCCTATTATGGCTTTCGAATAAATGTCGGGATGAAAGTTTGTCTTGAAAAACGTGAATCTCAAATCCAAAAGATCTAAAGATGGCAACACAAGAGGAATAGGCTCATCTCATTTTAGGCGTTTGGCACTCTAACTTGGAGCTCAACTAGATATTTTGATGTACTAATATGTTGTACTAATTTTGTTTGGTTAATAAAGCTTTGCCTTCCTAAAAAAAATACAATTAGTCTAATATACATAAATTTTCAAGATTCAAGCATGAAAAATAACAACTCATATTATTGTCATTTACTGTATAATAACCAATAGTTCGATCGACCTATTCCGTTGAGGTTGCCTAGCCATAAGAATGGCATGACCGATCAACATCGTATTCATGTACATGATGTTTGGTTATTACTTACTATGATTATGATTAATGAGTGTTAATAATTTCAGCTTCTAGTTGAAATGGTTAATTCGATGATTGGACAAATAATCGTACTCCCACCGTCCTACCACAAGTGTCCACATTACTATTTTGAATTGTCTCAAATAAGTGTCAATTCTATTGTTTCAACCAATGGAAAGAAACTTTAGTGGGTAGATATGTTATATGATTGGTGATAAATGTAGTTAGTGGAGAATCCTAAAACCGTGTCCAAAGTCAAAGTGATCACTTTAACTGGGATGGAAGGAGTGATAATTAATTCGTTATATACAATGAATGTCAGACTATGATTCGTTACATACAATGTAAATCTGAATAATTCGCTAGAAACTTCGAATGTCATACTATAGTTTCATACATTTACGCACACCTAACCCTATATAACCACTTTTTATGTTCATCAACTACTCCGTATTAGGGCTCTCGGCTCGACTCATTTAGGGTAAGCTCGATAGCTCGACGAGCTTTCACGATATAGGTTCGAGCTCCGCTCAAAAATGTTTTAGCATGGCTCGAGCTCGGCTCGAAAAGCTCGAAATTTTATATAAAAATAATTTTTAATATTCAAACTTATTTTATATTTATTAAAAATTAAAGATCAATAACAAAAATCATTTCAAGTACATAAAAAATTAAAATAAATCATGAAAACATGTCAAAAACTATGTAAAATAGTCTTACAATTTCAAAGTATAATAATAATATCATTTACATATTAAAAATTCCATATATATGTATATACAAATATAGATATTAAATAAATGCTCGATAACAGCTCAAGCCGAGCTCTTAAAAGCTCGAGCTCGGCTCGATAGATATTTCGAGCTTGATTTTTAAGCTCGAGCTCGGGCTCGAACTCGATAAAAGCTCGACTCGATCAAGCTCAAGCTCGAGCTGAGCTCAAGTTGCTCGATAGAAGCTCGACTCGTTTGCAGCCCTACTCCATATTAATTAATCTGAGTATAATTTATCTAAATTATTGTATTATGGAAATAATTTTAATTTACAGGAAACCGGTATTCCCATGTCACATTTTCATCGTTGCTAATATATTCATTTTTTTCCTTTATGTTTGCAGTTTAAAAAAAGTTATAATATAATTTCTGTCGCTATATAATCTATCTATACTAATAAAAGGGGGTTTGGCTGATGTCATGAAGCTGATGTGTCAAGTTATGAGGTAGTTGTTCATGCTGATGTGTCAACATGTGGTTAAACCGCTGATGTCATCAATATGTAATAACTATAAATTAAAAATGTAAGGTTAATAAATATTGAATAATAACCCATTTAATTTGCTTTAATTTAGTTTTGAGTTTCTAAACACTCAAATGCTTTTGGCTACCCATTTTATTGAAAACATGAAAATTACTTTGCACACTTTTCTTACATTGCTATGCACCGCCCCTTTTCTTGGTACTAGCTTCCTTTTCATGTTTCCCATAATTTCAAAAGTGAAATTTTAAACCATCAGCTCTTCAGATCTAATCATCTATCCTTCTCCTTCATCATGGATTTTCTCCTCACTTTTATTTTGTTTTTCACGAACTTGAGACCTTGAGTTTTGGTTACACCATTTATATGCAGGTTGTAGACTCGGGTTTTGGTTAATGCTATTTGTACGTTTCGAATTTCATTTTGCTCAATTTTGTTAGGGGTTTTAATCAAGGAAAATACTGTACAGGGATTGATTCGTGAAAACGGAGGCCTTTATTTTAAACCGTCGCCCTCTTCTTTATCAAGTTTCATGAATTTGAAATTTCATCCTGAAAGAATCAAAACACATATCCTTCTCCTTCTTTTCATCTTCTCCAAGGTTTAGGTTCTTCAAGCTTGATTATGACAAGGTTCATCTTGGTTATGTGAAAGTTCTTCCAGGTAATTTAATCACTCCTTTCTAATCACAGCAGCCAAGGAACATCATGTGGACTCTAATTAGCCATCTCAATGAAATTTTGGTTAGTTTATTTAATTAATGTGAAATTGCATACATGCTGTTGATGTTGGAAGGTTACATGTAAAAGTGGGGTTGACACAACAATTATGTTTCTTTAACGAACACCGACATGATGCACACTACGTGTTTGATGAAATGTCTATATGAAAAAGGTATAAAATGCTGTAAAAAATATTTTGGTTTTTTATGTTTATAAGATTATTAAATGAATAATTTGAATTTGTAATATTCAATTTATATTTTGCTTGGCTTTTAACCCATTTGATTTGCAGGTCTAAACTGGAAATTTGATGCTTCTCAACCTGCTGCTACAAATAAGAAACTGAAGATATATTTATGTAAGCATCATGATTTGAAATGTTTGATTGGTGACTTGCTGACCCTTGATACATTATTTGGTTTCTTTTACATTAGTACTAATGTGGTTTCTTTATCATGATTTCAATTGATATTCGTTTTCCTTCATTTCAATATCCAATGTTTTTCATATAAGTTGATTTTAAATGAGTGTTAGACAATTTGATGGCACTTTGCAGGGGTTGAATATATGTCTTTTCTCCATAATTTGCATCTTTGTAAAAAGAAAAGCTGGTAATGAGGATATATTATCAAAAAGTAGTCTTTCATTTATTATTGGTTTTTTCTTCTTGGTTGGATTTGTTAAACATGAGTCGTTCTGGTAAATGGTGGTTTAACTGAACACCATGATTGAAACAAATAGTAATACCTTTTTTTTTTTTTGACAAACTATGGTTTTTGATTTTCATATAGTATATTCGACATTCTATATTGACTTGACATTTAAGTTCTTTGGATTGGGTCATTGTCTTAGATGTTGATTTACCTACAGAACAATGTTTCATATCCTTGATGAGCAAGTGTCTCCCCATATTTTGTCAGACAAATCTTATATAGTGGTTTGGATCAAGCTTGATCCTTCAGGTTTATGTTTTCATATTTAAAGAAGAGATGCTATTGTTATACAAAAGCTTGATTTGTAATACTAACATGTCTGATGGTAAATGATTATTGGCTTATGTAGGAAGTGGGTTCCTTATTGGAAAAGCTAATTTCTTACACACATTGGAGATCGACCTGTTTTGTTCGAAACCTACATGTGCACTTGATGGACGCTCTATTGTTCAATTTCCAATTATGTAATGTTCTAGAAAAAGTCTCATGAAATTTCATAGCATGAGTGTTTTGAGTGTCAAGCAAACTCATCACCAGGCCAGGGCACAGAAATTCCACATTTTAGTATAAAAATTACAGATTTGCCTTAGCAAATGGTGATCGAACACTCATGCTTTTTATTTTGTTATACGCACTACACCAAATGTTAGTACTTTCTTTGATTTATTTTGTACTATGAGCATAAAGGATACTTCCTTTTTTTGTATTTTTGTGTGTTTGTCTGTTAATCATGTTTTTACATGTATTGTTATCAGTTGGATGCTTATGAGGCTATGCTTAAACTTCTCATAACAGGTGTTGCTACTACTCACTATTGATTAACAGGTATTATCAGCTTCATGGCTGCTGTTATATTTATGGATATTTGTTAATGATATGTACGTAGATATTTTATAACTAATTTTGTTTTTTGTTTAGTTTTACAATTAGAAATCAAAGATGAGAAGCTATAGATTCTAAACTACTTAGTCTGTCTTTTTTTCTTCTTCATCACATTCTTATTAATCTGTCTTTTTGTTTCTTATTTGGTTTCATTAATTTGAATTTACAAAGCACTGTTTATGATGGCATTTTGAAACAGAAAAGAAGAGGATTATTCAAGTTTCATTTCTTATAATGGTGTTGTGCGAGTCTTCTACGTATAGTTATATCTCTATCGGTGTTTTTTGCAGGTGCAACATGTGTTATTGCATAATGCTTGAAGTTTTTGTACCGAGATCATGCACTGATGATGAAGTTGATATAATAACAGTTGTGAAGGACTCGGATTTTAGTTTTTCCAGGTGTGTGACATAATGAATTATAGTTCTTGCCATCAAAGGCACACACGAATGGTGTTGGATCTCCTCTTTTAGAAGGGACTGGTGTCAAAATGGGTGGGTCGTTTAGGCTAGCTAGGGACAAAATGGTAGTTTCTTTTGGTAATGTTACATGGGTCTTGATAGAAAGGCTTAAGAATTGAGTAGCACGTTCAATTGAGTCTGGGAAGTTTACTAGGTTGGTAAGTTGTAATTCAATCAGTTTATAATTTGCATCACTAATCTGGTTTTTTTTTCTTTCTTTCTTTCTATCATTGCTTAGGTTTCACTAATCATACATGCTTTTGATTTACTATGATTATGGTGAACCTTTGAAGGTTGAAGAGGAGAGATTACATCCATCTTATATTTAGAAATACAAGGTACTTGTGATACAATTAGAGAATGGAAAGTTTTAAGTTGTTTTTTTTTTTTTTTTTGGTCTTAAATTGCATAATTTGTTATCTGTTTTTGGTTATTTCAGTACTTTCATTACTACAACTTTTATAGAGCAAACTTAGCTAATTAAATGATTTACTCTCTTTTTTTCCATATTTTTTCTCTTCTGTTTATGATGATTTTGTTTTTCTAGAGGGCAATGAAGCTGTTGGAGAATCCCCAGCTAAAGTGCTTTTAAAAGAGTTCATAATTTCATTTTTGTTGAAAATTAGTTTAGTGTTTGGTTCTTAGAATAATGTATACTTTTTCTTTCGTTCGTATTTGATATTACACTCCCATGTATTTCTGTTTAGTTTGTGTTTATGTATCTGTAAAACTTGATATATTTGCTACTACAGTTGTTTATGCCCTCATTCCTTTAAAATGTAACATCTTTTCCATTTATTTCTTTGTAAATATCCTGCACCAAAGAAACAGAGATATAAAGAAACATGTCAAATCCTAAAAACATGTATATGTATAAGATTGAAATAAGACGAATAATATTTAATAATTTAAGTTTTATAGGTTCGTGAATCTAGCTTATTGGGGGTTAAAATTCATGATCAGTTTGTTACCAATAATATCGATGCAAGAGAGATTTTTTTATTGCCAAACATATATAGAGATATTTCACTTTCATGTGTAGTAAATGTCATAATGCTTTCACTTATTATGTCTGTTTACTAAGTTGTGAACAATTTGATAATAGGCTATACATTCTTTTATATTAAATACTGTAAAGATTAAAGACTGAGCACAAATCGTTTGTAATATATATTTAAGTGAGCATTTCCAAGTTAATAATCGAGATGTAAAGTGTTTTCAATAAATAACGGGTAAGGACGTAAGGTTAAGAAGAGAATACCTTATATAAGGGGAATTAGGAGAAGTAATATTTTACTCTATCTCAGGAAAAAATTATAAGAGTTAAAATGTGGTGAGATTTATGGGTAAAAACGCAGTGTTATCAAAATGCACTATTGTTAAAATGTAGTAGTTGTAGTAAATTACAAAAAAATTGTCCGAAAATGCTTTAAAAATATGTCTTCTTCTCCTTCTCAAATGATACATTTCCCTCGGGATCTTCACCATAAATTATTATTAATTACTCCATTCTGGAGATCTTAAATAAGTAATTAAGTTACTTAATAAAAATTACCACTTATAGTCATTCTACATAGATTTTATATGCAAGCGTATATATAAAATAGGCTACAAAACAGGATTATAAAAATCAAATAGAACCATGAAAGACTTCCATTAAAAAATGGTACAAATACGTAATAATACCCAATTTAATACGTAAACTTAATTTGTACACGTATTTGATATACAAAATATATACCAATTCTTGTTTGTTTAACAAACCCGTGTTATCACGGGTCTTAAAACTAGTTTACAAAAGTTATATAAGACATACAGTATACACGTTAGTTATTTGACCATAACGAGGTAAGAAGTGCGCGAGGGGTTATTAAAAGCTATTTTATATTTGCTATTGCAGTATTACATAATTTGTTTTATTTTATTTATTGAATTTACTTAATGGCATAGAACTTTTCTTATTAACTATTTGTATAAAACTACAAGCTACTATTGATTCGATAAGTTTGATTTGGAGAGTAAGGTTCAAATGAGTACATCAATTTTGAGTGAGAATGAGGGAACCAACAGATTTATGCCAAGTGTCACTTTATTCTCTCTCCTCCACACTTTATTCTCTCTCCTCCACATTTTTAAAAATTAAATATCTCACAAACGGTAAGTCGAAAAATCATGAAAATTGCAACATAAAATTCAGCGTTTTCTCCTCTTCGATTTGCCGTCCCTCAAGGCATATTTTTGACAACTTTTTTTTTCCTCATTTTTTGGTGGGTTTCACAAATTAGTAACACATGTGTTAGTGATTAGTTGTACATTTAATTTGTGGTTAAGGTTAGGGTTTAGGGTTAGGTTTAGGGTTTAGTAGGGTTTATGGTTTAGGGTTTATAAGGGTTTAGGGTTTAGAAGGGGTTCAAGGTTTAGGGTTTAGAAAGATTTAGGGTTTAGCGTTTTGTAAAGCGTTTAGGGTTTAGTGTAACACCCCCAAATTTGATGAATTGCGGAAGCACGATTTGGGTGTTACTAATCAATAACAAAGCACAAAGATATATAGTAAACGACTCTATATGCGTCGTTTTAACAAAATATATTAATATTGAAATGTTTACAACATTTATAGCTTTACATAGCTCGAGTTTAAATGAAAGGAGATTTCAGTACATAAGTACTTGTACAAAATATACTAATGCAAGAAAATCTCAATCGTCTGTATGCTGACTCGAGCTAGAAGTCCTGAAGCAGAAACAACCTACTGCTTGGTACCTGCGATACATGCTAAAATGGGTCAGCTAAAGCTGGTGAGCTCACAGGTTTGAAATCAGATAATACAGTATGAACCGCAAGATTTAATAATGATTGAATTGCATCCAGCAATTGATAATGTATATGTATACAGCCATGAGCACATAGTTGAGCTTAACTCGAGGGCCGGGTCCCCTATAGAGAATTCCGGGCGAGGTGCCTCCACGAATACCTAATCAACATTCGTCTTCCCAAATATTAGTACGTCCGTTTACCCGGTTAGTGCTTGCTAACCCGAACGAGGAGGGTCAATCCTATATGGTACCATATACTAATATTCACGCTACAACGTATTAACAACTATGCTGACGGAGGACTTTAAATGATTAGTTGTGAAAAACTCATGTAGTATATGAAATGTTTGTACTTGCGTTCACATGTTAAAAATGAGCAATATATCACACCCCTGAGTAAAACAGTAAAAAGATGGGCCATGAGACTCACCTGAGTCTGTATGCGTTTAAACAAACGTAAGTTGATTAGCCGAATATGAAGTCCAAAGACTTGTAACCTGAGGGTGTCCACGACACACGATGGTTATAAACATGATTGGGTATCTCAAAAGATCACCCTTGTAGTTGTTACACAACTATATATATGTCCAGAATACTACGATTTGGTTGATTTGTTAAGTGTTTGAAAACTTGTACGGCCCGTTGGTGACGGATTTGTAATAATAATCTCAACTATTATTATTTTGATTTCGTGGCGTTTTACTTGAAAAATGAGTTTTGATGGTGTTTTAGAAGCCGTTACGGAATCTAAGTACGGGGGTCCGGGGGCAGCGCCCCTGGTAGCGGGGTCCAAGGGGCGGCAGCCCCTGGCGGGGTCCAAGGGGCAGAGCCCCTGGCTGGGGTCGAGCTGCCTGGTCAGCTTGGAAATTTTTTTATTTCTACTATATTGCTTTGACGAAAAACGCATATGGGATCTGAATTCGGGTAAAATCGAGTGATAAATTTCGAGTCTCGACACTTAGTAAAAATCTGAGTTTTCTGTGTTTTGCGACACAATATGCGACACAAAAGTTGATATGCGACACAAGGGTTGTGTCGCATAGGAATGCGACACAATGTCTATGCGACACAAGGGTTGTGTCGCATAGATGTGAGATGCTGATTCAACAGCGACATAGTGATTGTGTCGTATGAAAGTACGACATAGAATACGACATAATGGTTGTGTCGCAAAACTTACGACACTAATTCTTTGGTACGACATAACATGCGAAATACGACATAACGTGCGACACAACAGGTAAAATACGACACAACATGCGACACAAGGCTTGTGTCGCATGGAAGAACATCAGCCCAGAAAGTCCGGCTGTCAAGAATTTTCCGGCCAAAAACCCATTTCAAACCCGTTTTTAAGCTATGAAATCGTGTTCTATACTTAGCAAGGGACATATACAAGTTATAATAACAACTACAAGTGAAAAATACTAAGAATCGAGAGATTTCGGGATTTTGTCGGAAACTTACAAATTGCCGAAATGGAAATCCGGAAAGATAGAAATGTAGATCGTTGCGAGGTGGTCGTGAATCTCTAAAAATATTGATGATCCGAGTGCGTTTGTTTGTGTTATTTTGTGATTTAGGTGAATGGTGGTGGTTTGGTTGTTTTGTAGAAAAGAGAGAAAAGAAAGAGTAGAGAGAGAGAAGATAGATGGTGAAATGAAATGAAAGAGGGAAAATGGAGGTTAAGTCCCCCATTTTCAGTCTCCGTCTCTGCTCCGTGTGGTGTTCGTTTTTCTCCGTCATTTAACGTTTTAATAAATATTTTGCGTATTAGTCATCCATTTTAAAATACAAATTTTTGTTTAATAATTTAATTAAATTGTTTTACCAATTATCTAATAATTTAAAGATTTAAAATGTGACTTAAATAATTTGCGTATTTTGATGTTAATTAAGTAGTTTTCAATTGTGTAAAATGGGACAACTTTGGGAATAAAATGTAGACAGTAGTTTGGACCCAGTAATGTTTTCAGATAATGTTTTATACTTAAATATAAATTGTGTCACCAACGTCCGTATTAAATTGAACCGAATTACATTCGATTTAAATTGCGTACGATTTAATCAAATCGCATTTTCGTATATATTTAACAATATATATAATTCGATACATTAATTAGCCTAACACAGAACTAATTACATGTATTAACATATGATTAGGCACTAATTACTAGTCCTAATTTGGCGGGTGTTACATTCTCCCCCTGTTAGAAGAATTTCGTCCCGAAATTTAGCTTGAGGTCGCGTTTGCCAAATCGGATTACGCCTTTTCAAGGCGATACTTTCAAGAGTACTCGATCCCCAACTTGGAACTCAAGTGGTTTGCGTCTCACGTCAGCATAACTTTTCTGACGATCACGTGCGGCTTTGAGTTGGTTTTGGATTTCCACAATTTTCTCAGTGGTGGCGTGTATGAGTTCAGGACCAGTGAGTTGACTGTCTCCCACTTCAGTCCAACAGATCGGTGATCGGCACTTACGACCGTACAGTGCCTCAAAAGGTGCAGCTTTAATGCTGGCGTGATAGCTGTTATTGTACGATAATTCGCACAACGGTAGATGTCTTTCCCAGTTTGTACCAAAATCAACTACGCAGGCGCGTAGCATATCTTCCAGTGTCTGAATGGTTCGTTCACTTTGGCCATCGGTTTGAGGATGGTACGCGGTGCTCATATCGAGACGAGTACCCAATGCTTTTTGAAGTGACTGCCAAAAGTGAGAAGTGAAGCGGGCATCTCTGTCAGAGATGATCGAGATTGGATTGCCGTGTTGAGAAACGATTTCTTTGATGTAGATTTGTGCAAGGCGCTCCATTTTATCGTTTTCCTTGATTGCCAGGAAATGAGCAGATTTGGTGAGACGATCGACGATCACCCAAATGGTATCGCAACCGCTCGATGACTTGGGTAGTTTGGTTATGAAATCCATGGCAATTTGTTCCCATTTCCATTCAGGGATTTCAGGTTGTTGGAGTAAACCAGGAGGTTTCTGATGTTCGGTTTTGACTATAAGTGGCGATTTTGGCTTTCATGTTTGGCCACCAATAAAATTCCTTGATGCCGTGGTACATCTTATCGGATCCTGGATGGATAGAATATTTGGACTTGTGAGCCTCATCCATCACCAAGTCTCGTAGATCTCCAAAATTAGGCAACCAGATTCGGTTTGAGAAATACCTGATCCCGTTAGATCTGATTTCGAATTGTTTGTCAATACCCCGTAAGGCTTCATTTTTGATGTTTTCAGGTTTCAGGGCTTCGATCTGAGCGGTATGAATCTGAATGGTAAGATCGTTGTGAATGGTCATACTGAGGGCTCGGACTCGAAGTGGTTTTGGTCGTTCCTTTCGACTGAGGGCATCGGCTACAACGTTAGCCTTCCCTGGATGGTACTTGATCTCGCAATCGTAATCGGTAAGCAACTCGACTCATCGACGTTGCCTCATATTGAGATCCTTCTGATCGAATATATGTTGGAGACTTTTATGATCGGTAAAGATTGTGCACTTAGTGCCGTAGAGATAATGTCTCCAGATTTTGAGAGCAAAAACAACAGCTCCAAGTTCGAGATCATGAGTGGTGTAGTTCTTTTCGTGAATTTTCAGCTGTCGTGAAGCATAGGCAATGACTTTTTCTCGTTGCATCAGCACACAACCGAGACCTTGGTGGGAAGCATCGCAGTATACTACGAAGTCATCGGTGCCTTCGGGTAGGGATAGAATGGGTGCACTGCAAAGCTTTTGTTTTAGAAGTTGGAACGCTGACTCTTGTTTATCGGTCCAATCGAACCTCTTGTCCTTCTGAGTCAGTACCGTGAGTGGTTGAGCTATTTTGGAGAAATTTTCGATAAATCGCCGATAGTACCCAGCAAGACCCAAGAATTGACGTACTTCAGTTGCAGAGGTGGGTACTTGCCAGTCTTTGATAGCCTCGATTTTTGATGGGTCAACGTGAATTCCCTGACTGTCGATCACGTGACCAAGGAATTGAACGGTTTGAATCCAGAACTCACACTTAGAGAATTTGGCATAAAGCTCCTCGTGTCTAAGTAGTTCTAGAATTGTTTTGAGATGTTGCGCGTGTTCTTGCTCGTTGCGCGAGTAAATGAGTATGTCATCGATAAAGACAATGACAAACTTGTCGAGGTAAGGTTTGCACACCCGATTCATAAGGTCCATAAATACAGCCGGTGCGTTGGTTAGACCAAAGGGCATCACTTGGAACTCGTAGTGCCCGTAACGAGTTCTGAAAGCAGTTTTTGGAATATCGGTGTCGCGAACCCGTAACTGATGATAGCCTGATCGCAGGTCGATTTTTGAGTAGAAACTTGAACCCTGAAGTTGGTCGAATAGATCATCAATGCGAGGAAGTGGGTATCGATTTTTGACGGTCAATTTGTTCAACTCTCGATAGTCGATGCACATTCGAAATGAACCGTCCTTCTTTTTAACAAATAAGACCGGAGCTCCCCAGGGTGAAGAACTCGGTCTAATGAATCCTCTATCCAGGAGTTCCTGTAACTGGGCGGACAACTCCTGAAGTTCGGATGGGGCTAAACGGTACGGTGCGCGGGCCACGGGTGCGGCACCCGGCACGAGGTCAATTGAGAACTCAACCTGTCTAGGTGGAGGTAAACCAGGTAGTTCTTCCAGAAAGACTTCGGGAAAGTCTCTAACAATTGGCACATCTTCAAGTCGCTTCTCCTCCGACTTCTTCTCTGTGATGTGTGCGAGTATGGCAGGGTAACCCTTCCTCAGAAATTTTTGGGTTTTTAAGCAAGATATGATATTGAGTCTCGTCCCACCGGTCTCCCCCTGTATGATCAAGGTTCCACCGGCAGCGAGTGGAATGCGGATGATCTTATCGTAACAAACGATTTCAGCTCGGTGTTTGGACAACCAGTCCATTACAATGATGATGTCGAAACTCCCGATTTCAATGGGTACAAGATCAATTTGAAAGGTTTCGTCAGCTAGGTTTAAAGTGCAATTAGGTATCACACTATTGGTTTCTATAAGTTTCCCGTTTGCTAGCTCTACAGTGTACTTAACATCTAAGGTAACAGGAGTGATGTCAAGTAATGGGTAAAAGTCATCGGAGATAAAGCTTCTATCAGTACCAGTATCAAATAGAACAGAAGCAGTTAAGTTGTTGAGGAGGAACATACCCGAGACCACATTCGGGTCTTGGCGGGCGTCCCCAGATTTGATGACAAAGGCTCTGCTTCGGGTGTTGTTGTTATTGCTGTTGCGGTTGTTGTTGTTGTTGTTGTTGTTATTCTTCAGCTTTGGGCATGTGTCCCTGAAGTGCCCGGGTTTCCCACACTCAAAGCAGACTTTGGGTGGTCTGGTGTTGTTGGAATTGTTGTTGGCAGGTGAATTGCAATCTTTGGTGAGGTGGCCGTACCTCTTGCAATTGTTGCAAAAGGGACCACAGGAACCTTCGTGGTGGCGGCTGCACTTGGAACAATAGGGTTTGCTCCCAGTATAGCCCCGTGTGATGTCTGTGGTGGTGTTGTAGGCTTTGATGGTGTCGGGTTTCTTGTTTTGTTGGTTTGAGTGGTTGTTGTGGTAGTCAGACCACTTTCTTTTGTTGTTGTGGGAGGATGAAGTGAGTGGTTCAGAATCTTGGCTCATTGACATCAGGTCTTGGGCCAGTAGAATTGCACCGTCAATGGTGGTTTGGTTTGAAGAGGCAACATGCCCCCGAACAGGCTCAGGAAGACCAAGGATGTACTTCCTGATTTTATCAGGTTCTGTGCTTACCATGGCTGGGCGGAGGGCAGCGAGTTGTTGGAATCTGGTGGTATAACCATCGATGTCACCACCCTGAACCTTTAGGTTCCAGAACTCCTCGTCCAGCTTTTGGAGTTTGGCGATAGAACAGTATTTGGCAGTGAGTTTTGCTTTCAAGTCCTCCCAAGAGAGTTGGTAGGCAATGTCAGCACCCACTGATTGGGTATATGAGTTCCCCCAAGAGTGGGCATCATCTTCGAGAGAGCAGGTGGCGAAGTTTACTTTGTCGTTCTCCGCGCATTTGCTGACACAGAAAACAGTTTCCATCTTTTCGAACCATCTGATCAGTCCGATGGCTCCTTCCGAACCCTTGAAGCTTGAGGGTTTACAGCTCTGAAAGTCCTTGTAAGAACAAGGTTTAGTAGCGGGAGTTTCAGCGGCATCGCTGTTCCTTGCGGAATTCTGTGGAGTATTCCGAGCCAAGGCTTCAGTCACAGCCTGGGTTATGAGTGATGTAAGCTGAGCATCGGTGTAAGGTCTTGACTTTGGCGGCATGATTCTTCAATAAAAGAAATGAAGATACATGAGATTTTGTAGGAAAGTTGTATTTGTTATAGATGTACATGTATAAAAGCAGTAATACATGACATCAACATGAAAAAATGACAATTAATATGAGTTGAAACATCAAGGGATATTTGATGGATGATACGAGTTCAAAGGTTACATCCTACAGAGTTATTACAAAAGGTGTCGGGAATTGTTACATCCGACTAATTTATAGAGTAGTGCTTAGATTGTCATTAGATTACGAGACAGATTACAAGACAAAGACTACACTAGTCTTAACGTAGATTAATCTGCTCCATCATTTCAATGAGTCGATCCACAGTATTGGCAAGTCTGCTGGCCTGTCGGGCATTGTCTTCAGCCAAGGCCAGACGTTGAACCAAACTGCCAATGTATTCATCTGATACCCGTGCGCGTTGTTCACACTCATCTAGTCTGTGTTTCAAAAGAGCGGTTTCCACGCTTATCTCCACCACTTTGTTGAAAAGAACTTCTACATTATTAACGGTGGTTTCATGATCCTCGGTGACTTGTTCGATGCGTTCAAGAGATGTAAGTCGCCAGTTTTCGTTTGTTTCCTGCAACACGACATCCATGGTGCGAAGTCGCTGCTCGTGTTGGTTCACCCTAGCGGCTAAGGCTGGCAAGGTGAAGTGAGTGGGGTACGGGCCAGCTCGAGGCAACCTGTTGTTCCTCCTTGCTACCCTTGGGTTCTGCGACCCGGATTGAGAGCGAGATGAATTGGGTGGGATGTTTGCCATTTCTGAGATAAAGCGTTAGTAAGAGTGAGGCCTATATCCATATAGTTCCTATATAATATAGCCTATTGAGTGTCTAGCACAAACATGTTTAAGTTTCGGTCCTCTCGAGGTCAGAGTCTTCTATTGTACCCTGTTCAGCCATAACTACTTTCAGATCTTACATCATCTTTGCTTAATTGTACATAGTTGATCAGGCTATGTTAAATTAAACTCGTATGATGTAATCACTGAACCAGTTATACCTAATAAGGAATACTGCCTAATGGTCATAGTCTAGGCCCACTAAATGCAACCTAGTTCACTATAACCTTAGGCTCTGATACCAATCTGTAACACCCCCAAATTTGATGAATTGCGGAAGCACGATTTGGGTGTTACTAATCAATAACAAAGCACAAAGATATATAGTAAACGACTCTATATGCGTCGTTTTAACAAAATATATTAATATTGAAATGTTTACAACATTTATAGCTTTACATAGCTCGAGTTTAAATGAAAGGAGATTTCAGTACATAAGTACTTGTACAAAATATACTAATGCAAGAAAATCTCAATCGTCTGTATGCTGACTCGAGCTAGAAGTCCTGAAGCAGAAACAACCTACTGCTTGGTACCTGCGATACATGCTAAAATGGGTCAGCTAAAGCTGGTGAGCTCACAGGTTTGAAATCAGATAATACAGTATGAACCGCAAGATTTAATAATGATTGAATTGCATCCAGCAATTGATAATGTATATGTATACAGCCATGAGCACATAGTTGAGCTTAACTCGAGGGCCGGGTCCCCTATAGAGAATTCCGGGCGAGGTGCCTCCACGAATACCTAATCAACATTCGTCTTCCCAAATATTAGTACGTCCGTTTACCCGGTTAGTGCTTGCTAACCCGAACGAGGAGGGTCAATCCTATATGGTACCATATACTAATATTCACGCTACAACGTATTAACAACTATGCTGACGGAGGACTTTAAATGATTAGTTGTGAAAAACTCATGTAGTATATGAAATGTTTGTACTTGCGTTCACATGTTAAAAATGAGCAATATATCACACCCCTGAGTAAAACAGTAAAAAGAGGGGCCATGAGACTCACCTGAGTCTGTATGCGTTTAAACAAACGTAAGTTGATTAGCCGAATATGAAGTCCAAAGACTTGTAACCTGAGGGTGTCCACGACACGCGATGGTTATAAACATGATTGGGTATCTCAAAAGATCACCCTTGTAGTTGTTACACAACTATATATATGTCCAAATTACTACGATTTGATTGATTTGTTAAGTGTTTGAAAACTTGTACGGCCCGTTGGTGACGGATTTGTAATAATAATCTCAACTATTATTATTTTGATTTCGTGGCGTTTTACTTGAAAAATGAGTTTTGATGGTGTTTTAGAAGCCGTTACGGAATCTAAGTACGGGGGTCCGGGGGCAGCGCCCCTGGTAGCGGGGTCCAAGGGGCGGCAGCCCCTGGCGGGGTCCAAGGGGCAGAGCCCCTGGCTGGGGTCGAGCTGCCTGGTCAGCTTGGAAATTTTTTTATATCTACTATATTGCTTTGACGAAAAACGCATCTGGGATCTGAATTCGGGTAAAATCGAGTGATAAATTTCGAGTCTCGACACTTAGTAAAAATCTGAGTTTTCTGTGTTTTGCGACACAATATGCGACACAAAAGTTGATATGCGACACAAGGGTTGTGTCGCATAGGAATGCGACACAATGTCTATGCGACACAAGGGTTGTGTCGCATAGATGCGAGGTGCTGATTCAACAGCGACATAGTGATTGTGTCGTATGAAAGTACGACATAGAATACGACATAATGGTTGTGTCGCAAAACTTACGACACTAATTCTTTGGTACGACATAACATGCGAAATACGACATAACGTGCGACACAACAGGTAAAATACGACATAACATGCGACACAAGGCTTGTGTCGCATGGAAGAACATCAGCCCAGAAAGTTCGGCTGTCAAGAATTTTCCGGCCAAAAACCCATTTCAAACCCGTTTTTAAGCTATGAAATCGTGTTCTATACTTAGCAAGGGACATATACAAGTTATAATAACAACTACAAGTGAAAAATACTAAGAATCGAGAGATTTCGGGATTTTGTCGGAAACTTACAAATTGCCGAAATGGAAATCCGGAAAGATAGAAATGTAGATCGTTGCGAGGTGGTCGTGAATCTCTAAAAATATTGATGATCCGAGTGCGTTTGTTTGTGTTATTTTGTGATTTAGGTGAATGGTGGTGGTTTGGTTGTTTTGTAGAAAAGAGAGAAAAGAAAGAGTAGAGAGAGAGAAGATAGATGGTGAAATGAAATGAAAGAGGGAAAATGGAGGTTAAGTCCCCCATTTTCAGTCTCCGTCTCTGCTCCGTGTGGTGTTCGTTTTTCTCCGTCATTTAACGTTTTAATAAATATTTTACGTATTAGTCATCCATTTTAAAATACAAATTTTTGTTTAATAATTTAATTAAATTGTTTTACCAATTATCTAATAACTTAAAGATTTAAAATGTGACTTAAATAATTTGCGTATTTTGATGTTAATTAAGTAGTTTTCAATTGTGTAAAATGGGACAACTTTGGGAATAAAATGTAGACAGTAGTTTGGACCCAGTAATGTTTTCAGATAATGTTTTATACTTAAATATAAATTGTGTCACCAACGTCCGTATTAAATTGAACCGAATTACATTCGATTTAAATTGCGTACGATTTAATCAAATCGCATTTTCGTATATATTTAACAATATATATAATTCGATACATTAATTAGCCTAACACAGAACTAATTACATGTATTAACATATGATTAGGCACTAATTACTAGTCCTAATTTGGCGGGTGTTACATTTAGGGTTTGGGGTTTAGGGGTTAGGGTTTAGGGTTTGAGGTTTGGGGTTTCGGGGAGAAACCCCAAACTTCAAACCCTAAACCCTAACCCCTAACCCCTAAACCCCAAACCCTAAACCCTAAACGCAACACTTTAATACATGTGTTAGTAAATGTGAAACCCACCAAAAAAATGAAAAAAAAAACTTTTCGAAAGTATGTCTTGAGGGACGGCAAATCGAAGAGGGGAAAACGACGAATTTAATGGTGCAATTTTCATAATTTTTCGATTTATCGTTTGTGAGATAATTGATGTTGGGGGTAAATGGGTTTTGTACATGTGGAACATTCTCTTTATACACATGGCTTGATATCATTGGTTCCCTCATTCTCACACAAATTCCTATTCTAATTTGAACCCTACCCTTGATTTGGATTTTCAATATCTTAACAAATTACAAATAATTGAATCATTAATGTGAATTTAAATTATAATTGTACGATTTGGTGAATGTGTTTTTCTTGTTCATGATATTAAGAGTACTTGTTCAAATTATTAACATTTTTTTTTCTTGAGAATCCAAAAATTGAAAAGAATTAAGATATATGAGCATTCTTTTTTATGGTGAAAGTGGGGAACATGCAATTACTAAGTTACTTATTGAAATCTCATGATAAATTGTTTGGCTACTTTTGTGGATAGATATTGAGGTATAATAATATATACTTCCTTCGTTCTAATCAATTGTTTACTTTTGGTTCGATAAGAAACCGTGGGGACATAATAAAAGTTTATTGGTCAGCAGTGCAATTATTATACATACTTCAAATTTTGTGTATATTTGTGGCGGACAATTCAATTGGGGCGGAGGGAGTATAAGTTTGTGAGTTCGTAAAGACAAAAATGAAGAAAGAAACTTTCTAAATGCAGTTCAAGTGTTGTGCACGTTGGATTGGTTTTGGAATTGAGAAGTATATTGAGTCGTGATTCCATTGCTCATAGTCTCATACTAACTCACATGTTTGCTTTCAACCAATTCACAACACATTGAATCTGATTTACTTTGATAATTAAATAATAACGTCATTTTGATTTTTGTTTATAATATGTTTAGAGTCCAACGTCGTATTAAATGTGAATCTACATTATATGTTTGATAAGTGATATATTGTTTGATTTTATGTCACATACCATCATTATATCTGTGTGATGATATAACATAATTCCATTTACGTGAATGTCCTACAACTTCAAAATTGTCAGCATAATCATTTTACAAGAAGTTCAACAAGTATATCATATTTATTTTCTAACACTATTATTAATATACTACTCCCTCCGTCCCAAAATTTTCCAGTTTTAATTTTTTGAAGTGTTTTTTTTTCAACTTTGAGCTTAAAGATTTTTGTTTGTGTTATATAATACTTTATGAAAATTATTTCAATGAAAATACATTTAAACTAAATCCATTAATATGTTTTGCATCAAATATTATATAACACCAACAAAAATATTTGAGGTCAAAGTTGAAATAGAAAGACTTCAAAAAGTCAAAACTGAACAATTATTTAGGGACGGAGGTAGTAGTTAATAGTCAAATGATATTTTAATCGTCGTTGATGGAAGGGCAATGAGTCTATGACTCAAGTTCGCTTTATATGGCATTAATATTATTTTTATTTAATATTATTTTTTTGTACAAAGATTTATGTTTTTATTTAATATTATTTTTATTTAATATTATTTTTTTGTACAAAGATTTGTCCAAAAGAAGATGTTAGATGTTGACAAGAATACTCATATAACAAAGTTTAATTGAAGTCAATACACCTTTGAGTTTTATTAATAGATAACGAGGTTTTGACTTGCCCTCGCAATCTTAATAATGTCATGTAATTTATATTTCCTAACTCGCTATAAAATTTGAAAGTTCGCTAACTACATTAGTAATAAAAAGGGTTTGTTACCTAACTCATTACAAAAATGAAAGTTCATTGTCGATATGTAACTTTAACCGAATAGTACATGCTTTCAAATTTTGTTTAAACTTTTTCTATCTTTTTGTCAACTGTAACTGCCTACACATATGCATTTGTAAAACTCTAGAGGAAACACTTATAACTAGGCCCGGCAATGGATGAATATGGATTGGATTTGGATCCCATCCATTAATGATCCAACTAAAATGGATCATGATCCAATCCACAATCTAACGAAACGGATTTTGATCCGATCCATATCCAGCTAATTAAATGGATCATTATCCATCCTGATCGATCCATTAAGAAAACTATGTTTCACAATATAACATAATTGAAACATCAAGCACACCTACAGATATACCATTATACGTAATTAAGCCAAATTAACTTTGCATCGGTTCAGGTTAGTTGTTCCAAAATTCATGACTATATACAAACTTTAAATAATATTTGAATTTAAGAAATTCGATCAATTAATTGGTCAAGATACTAAAACACCAATTGAGAAATCAACGGTACATATATACATTCATATTCATATACATGTATTCAACACAATTAACAGAAACATTAAAATAAAAATGGAAAATAACACATATCAATAAGATTCACAATACATATATATGATAGTTTCAAAATTGAACCTTTTGTAGCAAAACAGGAAGATGAGCAGGTCAGATTGCAATATTATACTCCGCTTAATCGACACTTGGATGCAGCGTGCTACGTCATCGGATACTTAACAAGAAGTTAACGAGGATGAATGACCGAAGGTTAAAGGCAGTAGCAATGGAGTTCCTCTAGGCTCTTACGCAACTGAAAGTAAGCTACAAGACAAACGCACTGCGTTCCATAATAATCTAATTTCGAAAAACAAATTGTTTGATTTTTTTATAAATGGATCGATCCAAGTGTTGATTCATTATAATTGGATCGGTTTATTGGATCGCTAATTGGACTGATGGATCAATTTTTTTGATCCGATAAGTCATATAATTGAATCGGATCGGATTTGGATTAAAATCGATCAATTTCCAGGCCTAGTTATAACCTCTTAGATTAGTAACACGCACGAAATCTAAGTGCTTAAAAGTAATCCGGTATGCAATTATGCAAAAGCTAATTCAAAAAATGTTTAAAATAGAAATTATTAATGTATTATAGTAGCTTTCAGTGCACATTACAAACAGTAGAATTATCAAAAATCATAATTAATGATTGGAATGTGAAACCAAGAAGCTATGCTCTATATGCACAACCAAAAGTCCAAAACCATCCACTTTGCGAATCATCCTCACAACGCGTCATGCTTTATTTTCAATTTAAAAAACAAATTAACACCACTTATTATCAAAATATAAGATAAATGTACTACATGGCCTAATCGGTGTTTCGTGACCATCTCGAGATGTTTACCCAACGAAATTCGAGCATGAGTTTTTTATGATACATTCAAAACACCATACTATCATGTAATCTTGAAGTGAGCAGTATATGTTGCAAGTAAATAATTTGTTAGATTCATATGTAGGTGTGAAATCTTGTAAATAGACTAACAAAATAAGCCAAGTGGTTAACAAGACCACAGGCTATTTGTAGAGTTGGACCACACCATGTGTGGGTTTGGAGAGCTAATGATGGTCCTATGCAACATCTCCATTAATTCACATCCCACTTTAAAGTTTAAACCCATGTTTACTTTGACACTTGTTTTCTCAGTTTAGGTTTGTAACACCCCCAAATTTAACAGTTTGCGGAAGCATACTTGGGTGTTACTAATCAATATACAAAGCACAAGATATACAGCAAACGACCTCTAAATGAGACGTTTTGTAAAATAATTACATTTCATAATTAAATCGTTTGAAAACATATAGTTTTCTTTACAAAAATAAGTAAGCCTAGAGTCCGCGTATGTGGCGGGAGATTCTATTACATAACCATAGTTACAAAAGATAATGCCAAAGAATCTCCGTTAAATGCAATTTGGAAATCATGCGACTCTAGCTAGTAATCCTGGAGTGATCCTACTCCGTAAGTGTACCTGAGAATACATGCTAAAAAGGGTCAACCAAAAAGGTTGGTGAATCTCACAGGTTTATCAGTAAATAATCAGTTTGAACACAAGATTTCATCAGTAGTGCCCGTAGGCGTATATCAAGTATTTGCAAATCTCGCAAAAGTAAAGTAATCAAGTTATACCGTTGCCATGAGGCTCATAATCGAAGCTTAACCCGTAAATAATCAGTTGCTCCCGTGACATGCTCGAAATTGAGCAAGCATAAGTAAACGAAATAATAGTCGCCCGTTTATACATAACGGTTCGTGGTAGCGCTACTACCCCGGGCGGGGAGGGTCATTTCCCTAATGGATCCATTAACTACTGTTCGCGCTTAAGTACATAACTAACGATATATGATGGAGAGACTTCAGTAAATAGTAAGTAACTCATGCAATTCCGTTTGGTATAGTAAACAGTTT
Organism: Helichrysum umbraculigerum; assembly: GCA_949592205.1. Lineage (NCBI taxonomy): Eukaryota > Viridiplantae > Streptophyta > Magnoliopsida > Asterales > Asteraceae > Helichrysum > Helichrysum umbraculigerum. The sequence continues at coordinate 101,215,878 of CATIUR010000004.1, read as the reverse complement.
AGTACTTGTGTTCAAGAAAATCAGTAGCATGCATCTCCCCCAATAAGTTAAAACAGTAAAAGTGGGGCCGTAAGACTCACCTGAGTCTTTGCAAGTGCGTTTATATCAATGAACGAGTAAGTAATATCAACAGCTGGTTCTCCGAACCCGTAACCTTTAAATGCCTAAACATATAAAGTTAAGTAAGTAGATGTCTCGCAAGACCATCTAGGCTAGTTGTCTACACAACTCGTTATGTCCAAGTGTTTGTTTAGTAATCCGTTTGTAGTTTGAAAACAAGTATGGCCCGTTGGTGACGGTTCGTAATAATGATTCAAAGTGTTATCATTATTTGTATCGTTGAATCAGGTTTCGTTATTTGTAAGTGTTCAACACTTAGTGTGAAAAGTATTTACAACATTTAATGACGGGGGTCCGGGGGCAGCGCCCCTGGTAGCGGGGTCCAAGGGGCGGCAGCCCCTGGCGGGGTCCAAGGGGCAGAGCCCCTGGCTGGGGTCGAGCTGCCAGGTCAGCTTGGAAAAATTTTATTTCTACTATATTGCTTTGACGAAAAACGCATCTGGATCCGAATTTGGGTAAAATCAGGTGTTAAAATCTTGATTCCGACACTTAGTAAAAATATGAGTTTTCAAAGTTCTGTTTTGTGCGACGTCGGGTGCGACGTCGGGTGCGACGTCGGGTGCGACGTCGGGTGCGACGTCGGGTGCGACGTCGCAGATCCTGACTGCGACGTTGAGCATGGCGTCGCTATATGCGACGTCGCAACTTAATGCGACGTTGTGACTGACGTCGCACAATGCGACGTTACGAGGGGTTGTGCGACGTTGAGGTTGACGTCGCATGGATCTGGGTCCAAATGCGACGTCGCGGTCTGTTGGCCGGAAAATGTGCCGAAAACGAGTTTTCCGGTTTCCGTTCGGTCCAAATCTTTTACCCAACCCATTTTTGGACATATCAAGACATTATAAATCATAAACAAGTAAAAATGATCAAAAACGAGAGATGTCGGGATTTTGTCGGAAACTTACAAGGTGTCGGATCAAAAATCCGAAAAGATAGGATGATAGATCGTGATGCGGTGGTCGTTTTCTTCCAAAGGGATAATGAGATCCAAGGTCGTTTGGTACGTTTATTTGGTGATTTTGTGAGGTTTTTGGTGATGAAACTTTGAGAGAAAGAGAGAGAGAGAAAGAGAATAATGAAAGAAAAGGTGGGGGGGAAATGGGAGGTTATCTCCCATTTTCGCTCCGCGTTCTCGTTCCGTGTGGTGTTCGTTTGCTCCGTCGTTTAAACGTTAAATAATCATTTTATATATTAATTGGTACGTTTTAAAATACAATTTATTACGCGATATTCTATTTAAATATTTTACAGTTTAATTTATATTTTAGTTATAAAATGTACGTTAATTTATTTAGTTGCGCGTTTTAACCTTTTAAATTGTGTAAGGTTTGTTTGTACGATACGAATGAATACGAAATATTATTATAATAATATTTTTGACATCAAAGCGTTATTTAATAAAATTGGTCACCAACGTCCGTATTAAATTGAATCGAAATACATTCGATTTAAACTGCGTACGATTTAACCAAATCGCATTTTTGTATATATTCAACAATATATATAATTCGATACATAAATTAGCCTAACACAGAACTAATTACATGTATTAACGAAGAATTAGGCACTAATTCTAGTCCTAATTTGCCGGTTGTTACAAGGTTAACCCATGTGACCACATTCACCACCAAAACAAAAAGCCTATATACACTATCAATTTATCTTATCTTTTGGGAAAATTGCATCACTATATAAAGGCTAATTGAAAATGACAATGAAAAAGGTTTATATAGAACTTTCACATTTGTCAAGATCGAGCTTAATCAACCTAATTGTTTTTAGTATTGTTTAAACTAGAGGTGTCAATTTTAGACTCATTGGTTATTTATGGGTCAACTTGCTTAATATTTATGAGGGGATTGGTTTGTTGGGTCTCCCCCCATTTTTTTGGATAAGTCTAAATGATTATTTAATATAACCTCTAATTGTATAAAAATTAACCAACGGGTTTAGCGGGTATTTTTTTTTTTCCACCTCATTTCATTTTTTTTTTATTTTTCACTCAAATAAAAAAAAAGTTTGATGGAAACCCGATGGGTCGACCCGACTCGAGACCCATTTGACCTGAACCCGTTTAGACCCATCCTCTTAAATGACCTATCTAGACCCATCCGTTCATTTTGCCACTTATAGTTTAAACTATATATCGTCATGTGAAGATGTAAACACCGTACACCGAAGACTCAACCGTCACAGATTCACAATTGTCAAGTACTTGATTATTGGACATACTCTAAAACACACATTGACGTTACAAGCACGATGCAACGATAATCGTTTTACAAGCTACTCACATGCAGACCATATACAAAGCCCGGTCTGGCCCGGAAGTCCTAAAAAGGCTTAAAATTATTCGTAAAAGTCCGGTCCGGCTAAGGACAGGATGTGCTAAGCCCAAAGTCTGAATGTTCGGGCTTTTTTAAAATAAAGCACAAAAGCTCAGACTTTTTTGAGATAAAGCCCGTTCTTTTGCAAGAAAAAAGTCTTATTCCATTCTAAAATACATGTTTTTAATAAATATATATATTTAGGGTGAGCTTCCTGAGAGAAGGAGTATAAATGAGAAAAGCCAATAAGGAGATGACAAGTGTCCTCCTCCATTTCTCTATATTTTTTCTCCATTTCTCCAATTTTTTTTCTATCTCCGATTTATTCTACATTTTTTTTGTTAAAATTATTATTTTATATATAAAAAAGTAATTTAAAAAACATTGTTAAATTTTTATTTTTTTTAACTTGTAAAAACTTATAGAACACTTTTATCAAATAATAATAATAATAAATAAATAAAGTTTGTTAACATTTTTTTTAAAAAATTATCACTTTTAATAATTAAAATAAAAAATAGTTTTAACATTTGTTAAAACTTTTTTTACTATTTAGTTTTTTATATTTTTGTATATCATTTTCATATTTGTGATGTACCGGATATTATATATTACGATGCAGATGAATATTAACCACAAGTTACAATAAAAGTAAATTATTATTGTGTTCACCAACATTATAAACTATGATATATTGATTTTCTCTGAATATGATGCATCAAATGTTTAAATATCATGCATCGAGTGTTTAAATATCATGCCTCGACATCGTTATTAAATTTAAAAGTGGTGCATCATAGTTATAAAATATGGTGCATCATTGTTATAAAATATGACGCTCTGACTTTTGGATATACGATAAACATCATTAGTGTAAAAATCTTAGTGCAACATAGTTATAAAATATGGTGCATCACAATTTTAATTTTACGATGCATTAGCGTTATTATTTTGTTATTTCAGAATTTATTTTATTTAAAGTATAATTATGGTGTATCAAATAAATATTTTTTTGTAATACTTCGTATAAAATTGAATTTAAATGTAACAACGTGAAAAAGGTTGAACACGCAAAAAATAAAATAAATGATAAACAAGTCGTGCAAAAGGTTAAATGAAAATGTTGAAAAAACGGAATAAAAAATCCTCGATAATAAGAACTAAAAAAAACGCTAAAAAATATTAAAAATTTGCAAAAAATAAATAAATAATAATAATAACAAAACACGATTTTTTTTTTTTTATAAAAAAAGTGGAGAAATGAGGAGTGTGGATAAATGAATAAAAAATGTGAAAAAATGAAGGAGGACATTTGTCCCCTCCTTATTCGCTTCTCTCCTAAGTTCCCTTCCTCGCAAGAACCACTTCTTTATATTAAAGTTTTTACTTATATAATATGTATATATAACATGCATCTTATTTTTATAAGAACCATCTTTTGTATATTATGTAACATATAACTTTTAAATCTACAAAGTTAATTTTGAGTTCATCATGTACGTATATGGGTATGTATTCATTCTATCGATATATACTTAAATAACTACGATAATACTGTGTATACTTTATATTTATATTTGTATTTATAAAATACAACAATAACTTCATCTTTACCCCATAGATATAAAAATTATTAGTTGTATAGTACTAAATAAATGACAGACAAAATCAAAATAAAAAAAGTCCTATCCGCGCTTTTAAAGCTCGGGCTAAGCCCGTTTAGTCCATTCGGATCTTAGTAGGTCTAGTTTTTTTTTTTTTTTTTTGTCAATGCTCGAGCTTCCAGCCCGGGCTTTTTTAGGCCCGGTCTAAACCCGGCTTAGCCCGAACTTTGTGCACCTCTAGTCTAGTACATGAACTACTCTAGTCTAGTTTATCTTGAACTACGACATTATTACTCGTCCGAGATTTGCGATCTGAGGAACAAATATGGGTGTGTGATGATATCCTAATTATCATTTCTCATATGCAATGATTAGTACATTTGCAATTTCAAAAAGTCTCGCCCTTTTAATTTGGTTGTTGGGTGATACAGAGACAACGGGTTTATTATCTCCAGGTTTTTGGACATAGCACTTAATTATATATATCAGATCGGATGGGAAACTTGGCCAATCATATGTTTTTCTTAATTTCCAAAAAATATATAAAAACAGGACGAGGTTTAAAGGAAAAGGACCTTTTAGAAATTCTATAAATGTTTTTCGGATGATGCAAAATTGGATGATAAGATTCATTGTTCATATCTTAACTTTTATTATCGTAGAAAAGAAAAATATACAGAATACATTTTTGTATAGTAATACAAAAAATAGTAAGATTCAAATGAGTATACAAATTTTTTGTGAGAATGAAAAACCAATAGAAATGTGTCACATGTCACTAAACTCTATCCCTCACGCTTTTAAAAATTAAATATCTTCCAAACGGTAAGTTGAAAAATCACAAAAATTGCACCATAAAAATTAGCGTTTTATTCTCTTCGATTAGAGATGTGACGAGGTATATTTTCGACGAATTTTTTTTTTCCGTTTTTCGGTGGGTTTTGAAAACTATTAACACGTGTTACCAGCGTGTAACATATGTGATACCAGCTAGTAACATATGTGTTACCAATTTTGTACAATTTGTAAAATAAAAAAAAAATCGTCGAAAGTATACTTAATGAGATGGCAAATCGAAGAGAAAAAATGATGATTTTTATGGTGTAATTTTTATAATTTTTTGACTTACCATTTGTGAGATATTTGATTGTAACACCTCAAAAATATAAAGGTTTTATTTTAGAACACGAGGGTATATTTATTTGTAAAGTGGAGTGTTTTAAATAATACGATATAATAGAATACGCAAATGGTTTCCCAGTTCCAGACAATAGAGTTTAAAAGGGATAAATTAAATAGCCGACCTATATGTTTTAATATGTTATTACGTATCATTTTTAAAACATTCCAGAGATATTGAGAAAGAGAGCGAGGGAGAGCTAGAGAAACCACAGGGATGATTTCTACTTCCAAATCCAAACTTTCAATCTTCAATTCTTGATTCTATTTGTTTGATTCTTTCTTTCTAATCCTCAAGAACACCATGTAAGTGAGTTTTCTCTATGATTTAACCTAGGGTTTGATTTTTATATGGGTTTCAAAGGGTTAATGGTTTAAATACGAAATTAGGGTTTTAATTTGATGAAACTAGTGTTAATTAGTGTTTTTATGATTGATTAATGATGTATAAGCATATATGTGTTCATGATTAACAAGAATTCAAGTTAAAAGTGAGTAATTTGAAGTATATAGCTAAAGATCAAAGTGGGGTTTTGGTGGGGTTTCATGGAACTAGTGATTATGATATGAAATTGTGTTTAATATGTTTAATTGAAGTTAGTAAAGCTTAATAATGAATAATTTAGTGTTAAAGTGAGTAAAAGATTAAGAAATTAGTGATATGTTCATAAGAGTTATGTTAAATATTTATAGAAATAGAGTTAAATTATGAACTAGTGATAATGAAGTATGATTATGATAATAGAACATGAAATTAATAGAAAAGTGATGATTGTTAGTGTCTAATTGTTGTTATGATGATATGTATGATTATGTAGGTGTTAAGAGACGTGGAGGCTTATGATGATCAATATGGTGAAATCGTCTAAGAGATTGTGGTGAGTGATACGGGGGTTAAACAGGTGATGTGATTGTGTAGTACCGGATAGCTTGCGGGCTAGAGGTTTACACAATCAAAGAACAAGTTATTTGTTATGTTTATTTATTTATGTTTATTGCTTAAGTTAGTTGTCGTGTTAAATTTCTTAATTGTGCTTAATTATTATGTGTTTAATTGTTACTTGGTAAGAAAAGTAGTGATTTCTCATTAGTTTGATGTTAGCCAAGTAATGAGTAAGTTACTAGCTTAAAGGTAAAGGAAAGAATTGGTGAAGAATAGTATATGATTCGATTGTGTTGGATCCGGATTGCTTCCGAGCAAGAGGCTACACAATCAGGTGGAAGATATATTGTTGACATATGTGAATTAAATAGTGATGGTGTAGTGAACAGTGTATGAATTAGTTGTATGTGTTTCCGGATAGCTTCCGAGCTAGAGGATCATACAATCACGTGAAGGGTGTTTGTTATATGTTTTGTTTCTTATGTGTGTGGTTAAGACTGTGTTAAAAGATGTGTTGATTAGTGAATTGATTGTTGTTGGTTAATGATTATGTGTAAAGGATTAGTGGTGATCAGAGAGTTAACTGCGGTTAACACAGTGTAAAGTGTTCAGTGTTCAGAGCTCAGTGATTATGTGTTCATGTATTTGTGTTGTTATATGCTAAGTGTTATGTGTATTGCTTGTTTGATTGCCTGTGTACTCACTAAGCAGTTGTGCTTACCCGTTTCAGTGTTTATGTTGTAGGTTGATGTTTTGATAGAGACATGTGGATAGAAGGGTTATGAGAAACTAGTGACATGGATATGGAGCATGCTTATGGTTAGAATATGTTTCTTTCTTTTGAATTGTTGTTTAGATGCTCAATTGTGTAAATCGCCCAAACAAAGAGTTTTTGAATTAAATATGTTGGTCAATGTGTAGTAGTTGACTTTGAAAGTCAAACCGAGTTATGATGTCTAGTGTATGTGGTTGTTAAGAGTATGAAGTTATATGATTGGTTTGGTTTGGGTCAAAGTGGTGAGAAGTGATTTAGTGTCGAATATGATTGGTTGGTCAAATGTGAAGTTGACATATAGTCAACAGAGTTATAATAGTCAAACATATGTGGTATTGGGTAGAGTTGTGGTTGTATATGGTAGATTTGGTAAAAGTGTCCAAATGGACATCAAAACGGGTCAAAAGGGTTAAATCGGGTTAGAATGTAGTTATGTGGGTTTGGACAAGTGTGTTAGACTTGTTTTGGTAGGTTGATAATGTGTGCAAAAAGTTAGAGTCAAAGTGTTTATGGTTTGTGATTTGGGTTGTAGTCAAAAAGTGGTTAAAATGGTCAAAAAGTGGTTATACGTTCGTTTTCTCGTAAAACGTGTATTTTGGAAAAGTGCAAAGATAGAAAGTTTCATTTTAGCATTATGGAGGTGCCTGCAAATTTTCAGGGTCTAAGTGTTTACGAGTAAAAAGTTATGTGCGTCGGAAATTCGTATTTTGGTATTAGTTTGTGCAGCTCTGATTCCTGGGGAATGGGAGTTACTCCTGGGGAATCTGAAATTAAGTGTTTACCGCAGCCCTGATTCCTGGGAATGAGAGTCATTCCTGGGGAATCCGAATCCAAGTGTTAACAGCATGTCTGATTCCTGAGGAATGGGAGTCATTCCTGGGGAATCTCTTGTAAATTCACATTTTTGTTATTTGAGTCATTATTTGATTAAGAGAACGATATAACGAGTCTATAATGTCATATTTTAGATGTGGGACCTAATAGAGTGTGTTTTCAGTGTTAGGCAAAAAAAAATGGTTATGTTTTCGGGGCATTTCATTGATTTTTAAAAACGTGAGGGAAAATGAGTTTTATGACACGTGACGCATTCTTATTGATTCCTACATTCTCACCAATTATTTTATTTTCATTTTCATTTGAACCTCTGATATGTGCTAAAAAGTCATGTTTTCAGGCACATATTTCCCGCACATTTGGCCTAATTCTTGGTGAAAACACTTGAATTAAACGTTTATTTACTTAATTTCATAAAAGTTGGTCAAATTATAGACATTGTTGTAAAAAGTGCTAAAAACGTCCAAAAGGCACGCAAATCGAGGCAGATTATTCTAAACACTGATTCTTATAGACTTTTAACCATATTATGATACAAGTCCTTAAATAGTCTCATATGATGTATCAGGTTATTCCAAGACTGTAGAATCAAGAATCGTGCAGATCGGTTAAAGAACGAGGAAGATAGAGCTTTCTGAACGCAAACCGAGGGAATTTCGCACACGCCAACTCTAGAGACATCCAAAATTGGCACTTTTGGCATCATTAGAAGCGTAACGGAATTACGAGATCACAGGCGAAAGAATCAAGTCAAACGGACGAGAAACGAAGAAGATACGGCCTTCCGAAGCAACGAGAAAAGTCAGATAAATCACACGGCCTACCACACGGCCACCCCCTAGCCGTACATGGCCTAGAGGAGGCCGTACACGGCCCTCAACTAGCCGTACACGGCCTGGTTGAGGCCGTACACGGCCTGTTTTGCTCTCACACGGCCTCTTCCTTGCTTCGTTTGCTTGTACGTGTGCTTGTGGACTTGTACTCTTGGATCCAAGGCTTGCCTATAAATAGTGGCTTCATTCACCTCATTTCACACACCAATTCTTCATAAGAATTCTCACTTTCTCTCTCTCACACTCTTTCTTTCTCTTTCTAGTTTAGCTTTCTCTCTCTAGCACTACTCTTAGGAGTTAGAGGAGAAATAGATTAGGGTTTTAGTTCGTTAGTTCTTGGTTAATATTTAACCTAGACTAACGGAGGGGCTACTTTTGTAATAGTGTAGGGAATATTCTGAGGGGCTTATTTGTAATATTGTCGAAGATATTGCGGAGGTTCCGTTCGTGTATTCTTCTAACATTATTCTGTCTACGCATAATCTACGGTTATTTCTTTCCTTTTCTATTATGATGATTATTATTATGATAGATTTAGGATTGTTTGCCATGCGTAGTGAGTAGTTCTCTTATGTGCTTGTTGTGATGTAGTTAGCTTGTTAATATTTGGGGTGATGTTACTTTAAATACGCAATTGGGATAATATCGTTATGAAACAACGGAAGTAACGTTATGCGGCTTTCATTTGTATAGCGCCGGAATCATCACGAATGTGTGTAGTACCGAACGTGGAAGCTATGAAAGTCGTGGGCACAATCTGTTGTGGAATAATGTTCCCAATTGCTACAAAATGAAAACCGGTGTATTGTTAACTTTGTATTTATGAATTTCTAATCCAAAATCGCCTTTCTTCCAATAAACGTGGTTAGAACCTGTATGACAAGGAGTCGCGAACCTTGATCAACCGGCAACTACCTATCTATGTTTTCAAATACAAACATGGTCTGAATTGTGTAGCTGTGGAAATACTGTCAACCCTATCGTATAGTACACCGTGAATCAATCAGGGATTTATTGGGATTTGTTTAAATAAGTGAGGGTTGGGTTTATATCATAGATGGTCAAACTTTAATACAAACTTAGTTAACCTAGTCCAGAGTGACCATAAAGTATGTGGCACCGGAAAGACCATAAATCGGCACAGTACTTCGTATAACGTTTAAATACGTGGGAAAAGCTAAGGAACTGCCGTCGGTTGAAGACTGTGTCACATCCTGGTTGAACCACACAGCTCTGGACTAAACAAAGACCATTAATACAAAGTTGGCAGTCACCAAACCATGTCTTAATCTTAAATGCCTTGCCTAGCCTTAGTATCTCCGTGGTGTTAAGAACGGCCAGAACTTATAGTGGGTCTGTTACTCTATCTCATGCGCCCAGGAATACTATTCCAAAAAGGGTCACTATTCCAGTATATGGAAAGTGTTGAAGAGTTGAGCAGCTTCCTCTGATCAGAATCACCATAGCCTAGCATTCCAGTGACATACTGTCTGAGAAATCAGACAGTAGGGTGCTAGTGTTTACATCACGAATATTTAGGCAAAAGCAAGACATAAATCTTTAAAAGACGTTATCATATACAAACCCTAGACATCACCCCATAACTCAAGCTAACAAAGTCATAACAAGCACTATTCTCCATTAGTGATTCCCTATCTAGCTTTTATTTACTGCTTTGTTTATTTCCTGCTTTTTATTATTTTAGTTGAAACGGACCTAAAACCAAATCAAAACTCTTTTCAAAAACCCATCACTAATTTGAATAAGTTTGTCTGGACAACTCCGCTTCACAATACGATTGATCTCAAGAACGACCCTGAGTTATACTTACCTCTGTAAGTAGAATTTAGGTCCCCAGCTTTTATAAATTTAAAACTTCACCCAGTTGCGCCCGTTGCGATAACGACCGTTTCGGGGCGTAACAAGTTTTTGGCGCCGCTACCGGGGAATCAATTGTAAGACCCAGAGGCATCCTGACGAACCTTTCTTTTTAGTGATACCTTTATTTTTCGTACTTTACTTTTTACTTTCTTTGTTCCAGCCAAAAATAACTTCCCACAACACACAACGATATCAGACCAGATCGTCCGAATCTGAACCTCTCATTTTCGTACATGATCCTGAGTCTATTATCCGTACTATCCGAAAACAAAAGCACTTCCATCTTCCCGAAATGGCCGCTCGTGTCACTCTTGCTGACAACACCAAGCCATCCATTGAAGGACGAGGAGGACCAATCACCTATCCGGAGATAGAGGGAGCTTCCTTCGAGCTGAAGCATCACATCGTACAACTCATCAAGGACAACTGTCAATTCCACGGACTACCACGTGAAGATCCTAACGCTCACATTGACAAGTTCATCCACATATCAAACTCCTACAAGCAGAATGGGGTCGAGCAGAACATAGTTCGCCTATACTTGTTCCCCTATTCTCTCGCTTTACATGCACTCTCTTGGTTTGAGGGACTTGAGACCGGCTCAATCACCTCATGGACGGATATGGGTAACAAATTCCTTGCCAGATACTTTCCTCCGTCCAAACAAACCAAACTCAAGAATGATATCGCGCACTTTGAACAAGCTCACGATGAATCAATCTACTCAACATGGGAGCGATTCAAGAGTTTGATAAGGAAATGTCCGAATCACCAGATGACGAAAACCGACAAGTTATGCACCTTCTACAACGGTCTCGATCCAAATCACCGCATTACTCTTGACGCAGCTGCTCAAGGTAACTTTATGAAGATGACCGATGATGAAGCATGGAGCTTGATCGAAGACATGACGATGCATCACCACGATTGGAAAGCTGATGGGCAATCCTCATCAACACCTCTCTCGGCTCATAACTCTATCCAAGCTGAAGCTATCAAATCTCTGACGGAACAGATCGAAACCCTAACGAAGCAGATTGGAGAGCTAAAGAAGCAGCCGCAGCGAGTTCATCAAGTTCAGGCTTGCCAGAACTGTACCAACCATCCCACTGAAGAATATGAGGTTGAGTACGAAGACCCGACTGACGGTTCTGTCTATTATGCCCAGTTTCCATCTAGACGTCCAAATCCACCTAGCTTCGCAAGAACATCTCCACCTAGAAACCGAGGAACCCAGTATCCTCCATGGAATAACCAACCACCTTACCCACAGAGATTTCAGCCACGCTATCCGACATATCCACAACAACCCCAACTTCCTTATAACCAACCTCTGTCATTAACTGCACCCGAAGATGTCCAGCCTACTGAGCCTGCAAAGACTACCGTACCCATCACCAGTGCTGACGACAATCTTAACAAGTTCATCCAGGGACAAACTGCTTTCAACCAGAAGACTATGGCCAAACAAGACCAGACGGACCTATTCCTCAGAAATCAACTCTCGGTCCTAAAAAGCCTTGAGAATCAGATTGGTCAGTTAGCCCAACGTCTCGATACCCGACCACAAGGATCTCTACCCAGTAACACCGTTCAGAATCCTCACGTCGAAGAAGCAAAAACCCTGAGCTCACCTCCTACTAATTCCACTCCAGTAAAGGAACATACTCCTGTCCCGCCGACAGTTGAGACCAGATCCGTACCCACTCCGACTAGAGAGGTGCGAGTTCCTTTCCCGAACCGTCTATGCAAAAAGTACAATGCCAAGTCATTCAAGCTTGACGGAAAATTCATGAACACCGTGTCTAGAATCCCTTCCGGCACTAAGTATATCCGACGAATACTGGCTACTAAAGACAAGGTTCCTGAAACCCCCAAAATCTCTCTAAATGCTGAATGCTCAGCCGTCATCCAGAATACCCTACCAGAAAAACTAGGAGACACAGGTCGATTCACCTTGCCCTATTCTATCTATCACTCAGGCATGATACGTTCCTTGGCCGATCTTGGAGCTAGCATCAATCTCATGCCCTATTCACTTTACACCAGACTAGAGATAGGACCTCTCCAGCCCACTAAGATGAGTGTCCAGCTTGCCGACCAATCCATTCGATATCCAAAGGGCATAGCTGAAAACGTCATGGTTAAAGTTGATAAGTTTTGGTTTCCCACCAACTTCGTAGTGATGGATATTCAGGAAGACATCAATATCACTATGTTACGCCCGCAACGGTCATTCGCGAAGTGGGCACAACAGTGGGGGTGTTTTAAATTTATAGAGCTGGGGAAATCCTAAGCTAATACTACTTTCAGCCTTAATTAGGTTACTAGGGTAGTAAGCGGTATGTTGACTCAGGTGTCGTTCTTACACTATAACGGGCATGGGATCTTAGGTGTTCTAATTATCTTCTGTAATCTAGCTAGGGTTTAAAATAAGATTTGATTTGGTTTGGTTTTATAACTAATCTACGGAAAATAAATGCAGAAAAGGAAAAGATGTTTGTACGGAGGCTCAGAGAATAGTGGATACGGGAGTGTTTACTATGATGCCGGTATATGCTTTGAATTAGTAGTTATGAGTATTAAAGCCACTAGTTATGATGATTAATCCATTGAGTAACCAGGAACTTAAATTAACACGAAGTATTATACCTACGGCAGTTCCTTAGTTTTTCCCACGTATTTAAACGTTATACGAAGTACTGTGCCGTTTTATGGTTTTTCCTTAGCATTGATTCAAATTACCAGTTTGCTCATTGGATACCCTATATTATTAATGAAGTATAATTACGATCCTATCAAATATCTAACGTAAAGGTCTCTACAATCAGATAAATAATATGTCACGTGGATAGTAATTATATAGTGTCAGATACATCGGAAGTTCTCCCAAATGTACTGATCAATTCAATCAACAGTTATTCTCTAATCCTATTCCCCAATCTCTGACAAATGTGTGTCGGTATCATGGCACGAATTGTTGAATAAACAATAATGTGAACAGGAGTTACCCTACGGAATAGGTTGGATTAACTTGTCTAACGGTCAATTGAATTGTTCATCATTAATCATATAAATCACCATAACTATTACATGCACATCATTCTACTGTATAAACATCAACTTATATCTGAAAACCCTAATCATGCAGTTACATATAGTAATCAGAGGTTTAGTTCTAGCATGCAGCATTTCTAAGGCAACAATCAAACAAGAACATGCAATAGAAAGGCACACAGATAACTATTCCTATTTCATACCATTTCACATAACCAGATGATCGGATCATAAATATACCGAAAAGTCTCTCAAAGATATTTAATATATGAGCTTGAATCTAACCTATCTCTAATTCTATGCTCCGTATCTCTTATGATGTAGTTTCAATCTAGAGAATACAGCCATGTCGAGTTCAAATGTTTCATCATACATAGAATAGGTAGAGTACGTACCACTAATAACTGGCCAGGTTTTAGCAAGAAGTTACTAACCACAGCATAAGTTGGATAGGTAAATAATTGAGATTCAATTCATAAATTCAAATACAGTTTAATATTCACACAGACAGAGTAACAGCATGTTTACAATTGGGATCATTATTTCCACAACGGATTGTGCCCACGACTTTCATAGCTTCCACGTTCCGTACTACACACATTCGTGATGATTCCGGCGCTATACAAATGAAAGCCGTATAACGTTACCTCCGTTGTTTCATAATGGTGTCATCCCAATTGCATATTAAATCATAACTACTTAAGCATAACCATTATCATAGCAAACACAGATTTGTCTAGCCTAGCATGGCATCTCTAGTAAGCAATACAACGTAAACATAATATAAGCAAATCATAATTACGAAATAAAGAAAAGAGATATAAATATAACATGAATAAGTATTACAGACAAATCCTCGTGACCCAAAGTCTCGGCCTAACTCCGTACAGACGCTACAACTACCGCTACGCTAACTAGCTACCCTTTCTATTTCTCCTCTGACTCCTAAGAGTAGTGCTAGAGAGAGAAAGTAGAGAGAGAGAGAGAGTGTGTGAGAGAGAAAGTGAAAATTCTATGAAGAATTGGTGTGTGGAATGAGGTGAATGAGGCCACTATTTATAGGCAAGCCATGGATCCAAGAGTACAAGTCCACAAGCACACGTACAAGCCAACGAAGCAAAAACGAGGCCGTGTGAGACCAAAACAGGCCGTGTACGGCCCTGTAGAGGCCGTGTACGGCTCTAAACAGGCCATGTACGGCTCTATGGAGGCCGTGTACGGCCCTGTGGTGGCCGTGTGCTAGGCCGTGTGATTTTTCTGACTTTTCTCACAACTTCGGATGGCCGTATCTTCTTCGTTTCGGGTCCGTTTGACTTGATTCTTTCGCCTACGGCTTTGTAATTCCGTTACGCTTCTAATGATGCCAATTTGGTAGAAATTGGATGTGTGGGGCCCGGGCATGTCCAGAATTGAATACGTTTTGTAGCTTTCGACTGCGCTGTAACTTGCACAACTTTTTCATCCTTGATCCGTTTTGAGCAATCCTTATATCCACGTTCTCATAATCTCCATAGCTACAAAATAAGGTAAATGTGAGGTCTTGGTATGGAGTTTACAGTAGATTTAGGGTTTGGCTAAATTTGGTGCCTATTTCAGTGTATTTTCAGCCCTTTTCGTATAGTTTTGGAAAGTCCGTCAAGTTTTCACCTTTATAACAAAATATGATAAATAATGATGTTTTAAGAATGTTTTTGTTATAAAAGGCCTAAATATGGGGTCAATAATGTAGGTAAAAACGTGACTTTTTACGCTACATCAAATATCCCACACTTAGAGTTTTGCTTGTGCTCAAGCAATTCCGCCTATCAACTATACCCAGAAACTTTTTCTGAAAAAATGTTTTTACGGGAGTCATAAATATAAGTAAAAATACGAAAATAATCAAATAATCCCTCAGGTGTAACATAGGAGATATGCACACGACGTATCCAACTTTTCAGAATGATCATCTTAGGCATGCTTTCAATTCTCGTGATCTTGGAATATACATGACTGGGCGATTCCTCACCAGGTGGTCACTCAATTCACACAAGTGTATCGGGTTTCCTAATAATCTATATCAAACGAAATCGCTCATAATACCAGTCATGCAGCATTCATCGTCATAGGCTTGATCGAGAATCGAATCTCCACCACTTAGACAGGAACGACACTAATTATCCCAGGACATTTGATTGGGTTGTATTTTGGGGGTAAAAAGGGAAATATTTTGAAAAAGGAAAGGTTGGTAGGGTGTGGAAGGAAGGACTGATCTTGACTCTAGAAACTCTTAAGGTCGTGAGAAACCTTTATTTGACTGAATCCTATAGAAAGGGGAATCCACCGAGAATTTCTTCTTTTTTGGATGATTCTTGAACTTCCTCGGATCTTTTATTCTTTCTTTTTGTATTTTCTTGAGGCATTTTCTTTTTCTATTTTCTTTTTCTTTTGCTTTTTTAGATGCCTCATCCTCTTTCTGCTTTTGCAGTTTCTTCAAGATAATTTTCACGGCTCCATGAATGATTCTTTTGGGAGCTTCGGGTGATTTCTTTTGATATTCTTCTTTTGAAGTTTGCCACTAGGAATTTATGACTTGAGGGAGCAATTGCTCGAGTGGGTAAGGACATCCAAATAGCTGTTTCTCACTTCCTCGGAAATTTCTTTTATCAAGACGTTTTGGTGGTGAGTGGAAATGTGGTCTTTTTAGGGTTTTGAAAGAAACGAAAACGCTTAGGCTCAACAGGGTTTTCTAGGGGATCTTCAACACTAAAAGTGTCGGAAAAGGGTTGGCTTGAAAAGATATGAGAAAGGGGGTTATTCCTAAAAATGTCCAGGTCATCTAATTGCACCTATGCCACGTATGGCACCTGTCAATATGGTCTCGAAACGCATGTCAGGAGCAAGTTCTAATTCAGAATGCATGCACCGGTCACACACAAGAAACGAAAAGTGAAGCATTAGAAATGAATGCTATTAGGCTCAAGATACCTCACCGCAAGTTTATAGGGTTGTATGTGCCCAGCCATGTGATGCCCCTCTTAGACTTTCATTAAGAAAAAGTTGGAATCTGACCTGATTCTACCTCTTTCTGCTTAACCTTTGAGTTTATTTGAAAATTTTGTAGCCTTACATATATTGTTGACTCAAAATGGTTTTGAAAGTTTAGGGTAAAGTGATGACATATTGGGTTCATGCGAGAACTAGTTGAAAAATTTGAGGACATTTTTGAAAAAATTTAAGCTTATTATACGAAGTAGGGTATATTGCTATCCCACACTTAAAAATAAACATTGTCCTCAATGTTTTTGCCACTAAGTAGGGAGAATCCAACACTTAGGGTTTTAATGATTTTATTGAACAATTTTTAGTTTCAAGTATTTTCTAAGAATGAGGTTGTTAATCCCACACTTAGAGTTTGAAATGGGGGTCATGGCAAAATATTTAAAATGAAAATACTGAAAAGGAACTTCCCTATAAATAGTGGTTACTGGAGTTGGACCAGGTTCGTGCAGAAGTGGTGCAAATGATTTCAGAAGTTTAGGCTCAGCCATTCCATACGAAGCTAGTTCTGCAGTAATCACAACCTCATCAGAGTATCACGTCTCAGTAGTCAAAACATAAGTACAGAGTAATAACATGAAAAAAAAAATAAAAAAATAAAGATAAAGTAAAGATAAAGTAAACTAATAATAATCATCTAGCAAGTCATCGCTATCTGGATCAAACTCATCCTCTGCAGTCCTGTCATAGACTGGTACACTAGCTGGGCTCGAAACATCAAGCATGGCATAAAGCTGCTCACGAAGAACTGGATCCATAGATGCAGAGGTCCCAGAGGCAGCAGGCTCAGCAGCAGGAGCAATAGGGTGTCTAGTAGATGGTCTAGCAGCAGGTCCAACAAAAGATCCAGCAGCAGGGAAGAAAGACCAGGGTGGTCGAGATGGTCCTGGGTCTGGTCCCAACCTGAAAGTTGGTCCCTCAGGTCTCGGCAATCCGGCTACCTCACATAGTGCTGAAAGGATCTGATGATGTGCAGTGAAGGTCTGGAACAAGGCCCAAGTAGCAGCGGGATCATACAGGGTAATGCCATACTCAAGAGTAGGTGGCTGTCTGATCGCTGGTGTAGTCTGTGGTGGCACAGGCTGGGCTGCAGGTGATGTGGCCTCCTCCTCATGCTCTAGCTTAACATCTACAAGTCCCTCCTCAGGGATAGCAGGTAAAGCTCTCCTGTGTCTGGGGTGTCTCCTCTGTCTAGGTCTGTGTCGTCTCCTCTATCTAGGTTGCCTCTCAGCAACATGATCCTTAGTCTCGATCCGAGCGTCTATCCTGAAATAAACATAAAACAGGTAATGCTAATAGAAAGTGGACAAATGCAGAAAGAACGGATGGAATGCCATCTGATCTTTTTGCACTTGTGTAAATGAAACTTATCTCAGATAAAGCTATTTGATTGTCTGATAAGTCGCAAGCCTGCATATATTAGATCAGTGATAACAATACTAGATTAAAAATAAACTAAGAAATAAAAAGGACAAGAAATTTAAGATAAGCATGGGGTGCCTCCCAAGAGCGCTTTGTTTAAAGAGTCTTTTAGCTCGACTCTTGTACCTTTCTGGCTGACTCATGGTGGTTCGAAGATAAAGACATCCTCACGAATGGGGAAGTCTTCGATGTAATACTTTAACCGATGACCATTTACCTTAAAATTACCTTCTGGTGATTCGAGTTCGACTGCACCATAAGGGAATACCTTTGAGATTATGAATGGTCCGGTCCACCTGATCTTGAATTTTCCAGAGAACTTTTTGAAGCGCGAATTGAAGAGAAGCACTTTATCTCCTGGTTTGAACCTTGAGAGTTTAAGCTTGGAATCATGAATTCTCTTGGTTATGTCCTTGTAGTTCAGGGAGCTTTCATATGCTTGATTTCTTAATTCGGCCAATTCATTTAGTTGCATTCTCCGATGGGAACCTGTTATAGAAGTGTCCAGATTGCAGTTCTTCAGCGCCCAGTATGCTTTGTATTCTAATTCCACTGGTAGGTGACATGCCTTGACATAAACCAGACGATATGGTGTGGTTCCTAAAGGTGTTTTGTAAGCAGTTCTGAACGCCCACAACGCATCGTCCAATTTGTCAGCCTACTTATCCTCATGATTTCCGACTGTTCGCTCCAAGATTTTCTTTAAAGCTCTGTTCGTGATCTCAGCTTGTCCATTTGTCTGTGGATGATAGGCGGTGGACATCTTGTGAGTGACGCCATACTGCTGCATAACCTTCATGAATTGAATGTTGCAGAAGTGAGTGCCACGATCACTTATGATAGCTCTTGGAGTTCCGAATCGACAGAATAGTTGTTTGAGAAACTTTGTCACTACTCTGGCATCATTTGTCGGGAAAGCTTGTGCTTCGGCCCACCTGGAGACATAATCGACAACAACTAGGATGTACTCTTTTCCATTAGACTTAGGGAAAGGTCCCATAAAATCTAACCCCCAGATATCAAAGATCTCACAAGCCTGGATATTAGTGAGTGGCATTTCGTTCCTTACTGACACATTGCCTTGTCTTTGGCAAATGTCGCAGCGTTTCACCAGGTCATAAGTATCTCGATAGATGGTTGGCCAGTAAAAGCCAGAATCATACACCTTTCGTGCTGTTAAGTTAACTGCGTGATGTCCTCCAGTAGGTCCATGGTGGCTTTGTCGAAGGATTTGTTCTGCTTCCTTCCCATCGACGCATCTTCTAATGATCTGATCGGGGCAAACCTTAAAGAGGAAAGGATCATCCCAATAGTAATTCTTTATGTCGCGGAAGAATCTTCGTCTCTGAGATGTCGGCATTCCTTTGGGTATTATATTTCCTACCAGGAAATTAGCATGATCAGCATACCAAGGATCTTTGGATGTAGATCCTTGATGGGATTTGCTGATGTGCATGAGTTGTTCTTCAGAAAACCGGTCTTGAATATCCTTTTCATTAAGCTGCTGTAGTGTAGGATTTTCTAATCGGCTTAGATGATCTGCTGCAACGTTTTCTGCTCCTTTCTTATCTCTGATGTCGATATCGAATTCTTGTAGGAGTAGAATCCATCTTAACAGTCTAGGCTTTGCATATTGCTTTTTGAAAAGATACTTCAAGGCTGAATGATCTGTATAGACAATAGTTTTGGACAGCATAAGATAGGAACGAAATTTATCGAAAGCAAATACTACCGCAAGAAGCTCCTTTTCTGTGGTTGTGTAATTCTCTTGAGCGTCCGTGAGCGTTTTCCTGGCATAGTATATTGGTTGAAAGTGTTTATCCTTCCTCTGTCCCAATACTGCTCCAACCACGAAATCACTGGCGTCGCACATGATCTCAAATGGAAGGCTCCAATCTGGTGCAGTCATTATCGGTGCATGTACAAGCTGATCTTTCAAATAGTTGAAAGCTTGGAGACATTAATCTGTAAAGGCAAACGGAGTATCTTTTTCGAGAAGATGAGTCATAGGTCGAGAGATCTTGGAGAAATCCTTGATGAAGCGACGGTAGAATCCGGCGTGACCTAGAAAACTTCGGATGGCTTTAACAGAAGTAGGTAGAGGAAGTTTTGAAATAGTTTCAACTTTAGCTTTGTCAACTTCAATTCCGGCCTTTGATATGCGGTGCCCTAAGACTATTCCTTCTTTTACCATGAAATGGCATTTTTCCCAATTCAGAACGAGGCTTGATTCTTCACATCGGGCAAGCATCCTATCCAAGTTGGAAAGACAAGTAGAGAAGGAATCTCCAAAGACTGAGAAGTCGTCCATGAATACCTCCATGCATTGTTCGATCATGTCATGAAAAATTGCCACCATGCATCGCTGAAATGTAGCAGGTGCATTACATAAGCCAAATGGCATACGTCGGTAAGCAAAAGTTCCATATGGACATGTGAATGTTGTCTTTTCTTGGTCCTTAGGATCGAGAGGAATCTGAAAATATCCGGAGAATCCATCAAGAAAACAGTAGAATTCATTTTCTGATAACTTTTCCAGCATCTGATCAATGAACGGTAGAGGGAAGTGATCTTTGCAAGTGGCTTCATTTAGTTTTCAGTAGTCAATACACACCCTCCAACCGGTGACGGCTCGTGTTGGAATTAATTCATTGTTTTCGTTAGCGATAACCATCATTCCTCCTTTCTTTGGGACAACTTGAACTGGGCTGACCCAAGGGGAATCTGAAATAGGGTAAATCAGGCCAGCGTCCAAGAGTTTGATAACTTCCTTCTTAACCACTTCTTGAATCTTCGGGTTGACTCTCCTCTGCCTTTGAATTGATGGTCTGAAGTCGTTTTCCATTAAGATCTTGTGAGTGCAATAGTTTGGACTGATACCTTGAATGTCAGAAATCTTCCAAGCAATTGCTTTCTTATGTGACTTCAAAACTTGAATAAGTTTTGCCTTCTCTTCCGGTTTCAGATCTTTTGATATGATAACGGGTAGGTGTGAAGGTCCTTCGAGAAAAGCGTATTCAAGGTGTGAGGGTATTTTCTTCAGCTCCAATTCGGGTGGTTCTTCTATGGAAGGTTTCATCCTTGCAATTTCATCTCTTTTAAGTTCGTCGAACTTCGTTTGAAATTCTGAATCTTCTGCAGGGATCTCTGGACTGTCGGTTGATGCTATTTCAACCCATTCTGGCTTATCGGAGAGCTCATCTTTTCTTAGCTCGTATTTTGTTTTTGAAGAGTTAGAGATTGCATTGTCTTCAGTGATTATGGTATCGTTGTTCTCCATGAATGCAAATCTCTGGAATTGAGCAGAAGAAGATGTGCTGATAGTGATCTCTGGATTTGATCTTTCAGATTTTAGATAAGGTGGTTTAAGTATTGACTCCATCTCTTCGAGAGTCTTCAGAATTTGGTTTTTTGTGAGAGATGAATCAGGCACTTCCGGAGTAGGGTTTCTTCTTAAGAGAGTGACAGGTGTGCCAGATCCAAGCGGGACAGCTGTGATAGAACTGTTAAGCTGATTGCTGGATTTCTTTAAAGGAAATAGCACTTCCTTAGATGCGGTTGGTGGATCCGAGATAGCTGAGCATAGACCTCCATCTTCCTGGCAAAGTCTTCTGGTAGTGATGACCGTGTTTGGAAGAGAGTTATTGCTGCTTACTGCGAGGATCTCTTCCAGGTGTTCTTCAATTATTTCCTGCATAAAATCTACAAGACCAAGGTCTTCTCCCACAGGCTGTTTCATTAGTTTGTCAACATTGAAGGTGACCTCCTCAGTTCCAACTCGAAGTTTTAAAGATTTTTCATTTACGTGAATGACGGCCTTGGCAGTGTTTAAGAAAGGTCTGCCAAGGATGAGTGGAACTTCGGTGTCTTCCTCAATGTCCATGACAACAAAATCCACAGGAAAGACGAATTTATCAACACGTACCATAATATCTTTAGCAATTCCATGAGGGAGTTTAACTGATCTATCGGCTAATTGGATGGTCATATGAGTTGGTAAAAGTTCGCTTAATCCTAATTTCCTATAGAGGGAATACGGCATAAGGTTTACACTAGCTCCTAAGTCGGCTAAGGCGTTACTTATTTGAACATCCTGTAAATAACAAGGTATAGTGAAACGGCCAGTATGTAACACCCCCAAATTTAATGATTTGCGGAAGCATACTTGGGTGTTACTAATCAATATACAAAGCACAAGATATACAGTAAACGACCTCTAAATGAGACGTTGTAAAACGATTTCATATAAAGTAAGTTTTTGAAAACTTAATGTTTTCATATACAAAATGTAGTCCCCTAGAGTCCGCGCGTGTAGCGGGAGATTCTATTACATAATCAACATGTACAAAAGATAATGCTGAGAATCTCCGTTAATGCAGTTTGGTGTAATCATGCGACTCTAGCTATGTCTGGAGAAATTCTACTCCGTATGGGTACCTGAGAATACATGCTAAAAGGGTCAACACGAATGTTGGTGAATCTCACAGGTTTGTAAATAATATCAGTTTTTGAACACAAGATTTCATCAGTAATGCCCGTAGGCGTAAATCAAGTATTTGCAAATCTAGCAAATGTAAAGTAAATAAGTTATACCGTTGCCATGAGGCTCATAATCGAAGCTTAACCCGTAAATAATCAGTTGCTCCCGTGACATGCTCATAATTGAGCAAGCATAAGAGACGAATAATAGTCACCCGTTTCTACGTATAAATCAGTACGTGGCAGCGCTACTGCCCCGGGCAGGGAGGTTCATTTCCCTAATGGATCCATTAACTAGTGTTCGCGCTTAAGTACATAACTAACGATATATGATGGAGAGACTTCTGTAAATAGTAAATAACTCGTGCAATTCCGTTTGGTGTAGTAAGCAGTTTTTGTACTTGTGTTCAAGGAAAAATCAGTAGCATGTATCTCCCCCAATAAGAAAAACAGTAAAAGTGGGGCCGTAAGACTCACCTGAGTCTAGCAAGTCAGTATGTGAAATCGAGTAAGTAAGGCGGATGAAATCCCGTATGTGGTTCTCCGAACCCGTAACCTTTAAATGCCTAAACATGTAAAGTTAAGTAAGTAGATGTCCCGCAAGACCATCTATGCTAGTTGTCTACACAACTCGTTATGTCCAATGTTGGTTCGTTATCGTTTGTTCTTAGAAAATATGGTTGGCCCGTTGGTGACGGTTTGTAATAATAATCCATAAGTGTTATTATTATTCGTCTCGTTTTACGTTTAGTAAAAGTATGTACTTTTGTATGTTAATTATCGTCGTAAAAAGTGTAGTTGTCGTTACGCGAATGTCGAATCGTTGAGTAGAGACTTAGTTCGCAGACCAGGTCAGTTCAGCTCGTTCGGCTCGGTTCGACTCGCAAGTTCGGTTCGATTCGTAACTCGGCTCGGTTCGTAGCTCGGTTCAATTCGCAGCTCGGTTCGATTCGCCGCTCGGTTCGATTCGCGGCCCGGTTCGATTCGCTGCTCAGTTCGGTTCGCTGCTCGGCTCGATTCGCTTCTCGGCTCGGTTCGCTGCTCGGCTCGGTTCGCAGGAAGAACACACCCCAGCTCGCGAAACGGTCTGATCGACGGATTTAGGTCCAAAAACATGTTTTCGGGTTTCCATTTGGTCCGATTCTTTTACCCAACCCTTATATGAACATAATAAGCCTATAGAAACCATAAACTAGTAAAAATGATAAAAAACGAGAGATGTCGGGATTTGTCGGAAACTTACAAAGTGTCGGATTAAAAATCCGAAAAGATAGGAATGTAGATCATGTGATGGTGAACGTTTTCTTCCAAAGGGATGAGATGATCCGGCGATGTTTCGTGGTGTTATTTTGCGAATTTGTGAGGTGGTTGTTTGATGGTGGTTGAGAGAAAAAGAAAAGAAGAAAGAGAAAGAAGAAATGAAAGAAAAGGAAATAATGAGAAAGAAAGGAAGAGGAGGTGGGGTGTTGGTGAAAGCCTCACCTCACCCAGTCTCCGTTCCGTGTGGTGTTTGTTTTCTCCGTCATTTAAGCGTTAAATATTTATTTTACGCGTTTAATTATATCTTTTAAAATTACAAACTTTTGTTAAATAATTTACTTGTATTATTTCTTTAAATCCTTAATAGTTTGAAATATGATATAGTTTAAATAAATTTAAGTACTTTTGTTTTTAAATCATGTAAACTTTAATCAAGTGATACGAGATAGTTACTAATCATTAGAAAATAGAATTTTGGGCATAATCGCGTTATTTAGTATATAAACATTTGTTCACCAACATCCGTATTAATCGAATAGAATTTCATTCTATTTAAATTGCGTACGATTTAAGTCAAATCGCAAAGTTGTATATATTTACCAATATATAATCCGATACATAAATTAGCCTAACACAGAACTAATTACATGTATTAACAAAGAATTAGGCACTAATTCTAATCCTAATTTGCCGGGTGAAACATTCTCCCCCTGTTAAAAGAATTTCGTCCCGAAATTTAAGTCGAAGTCGCGTTCGGGGTAGAATCAGTGAATAAGTGGGGATACTTGAGTCGCATTTGGTCTTCCCGTTCCCAAGTGAATTCCGGACCACGTCTAGAATTCCACCTGAATTTGACAATGGGAATACGACTTTGTTTCAGTGGTTTGACCTCACGGTCCATAATTTCGGCGGGTTCCTCAACGAAATGAAGTTTGTCATCGATGCGAATCTCGTCAAGTGGTATAATAAGTGTCTCGTCAGACAGACATTTCTTTAAGTTAGAAATGTGAAAGGTAGGGTGCACGCTGCTGAGTTCAGAGGGCAGCTGCAGTCGATATGCCACTGGACCTATCCTCTCGAGGATCTCGAAAGGCCCAATGTACCTGGGGTTTAATTTTCCGCGTTTGCCGAATCGGATTACGCCTTTCCAAGGCGATACTTTTAAGAGTACTCGATCCCCAACTTGGAACTCGAGTGGCTTGCGTCTCACGTCAGCATAGCTTTTCTAACGATCACGCGCGGCTTTGAGTCGGTTTTGGATTTCGACTATTTTCTCTGTGGTTTCATGTATGAGTTCAGGACCAGTGAGTTGACTATCTCCCACTTCAGTCCAACAGATCTGTGATCGGCACTTACGACCGTACAGTCCTCAAAAGGTACAGCTTTAATGCTGGCGTGATAGCTGTTGTTGTACGAGAACTCGCACAACGGTAGATGTCTTTCCCAATTTGTACCGGAATCAACTACGCAGGCTCGTAGCATGTCTTCCAGTGTCTGAATAGTTCGTTCGCTCTGGCCATCGGTCTGAGGATGGTACGCGGTACTCATATCGAGACGGGTACCCAGTGATTTTTGGAGTGATTGCCAGAAGCGAGATGTGAAATGAGCATCCCTGTCAGAGATAATAGAGATAGGGACACCATGTTGGCAAACGATTTCCTTGATGTAAATTTGTGTAAGGCGTTCCATTTTATCGGTTTCTCTGATTGCCAAGAAATGAGCTGATTTGGTGAGCCGATCGACGATCACCCAAATGGTATCGCAACCGCTCACCGATTTAGGTAGTTTGGTTATGAAATCCATGGTAATTTTCTCCCATTTCCATTGAGGAATTTCAGGTTGTTGGAGCAATCCCGAAGGTCTTTGGTGTTCGGCCTTGACCTTGGAACAATTTAAGCATTTGCTGACGTACAAAGCAATGTCAGCTTTCATGTTTGGCCACCAGTAAAACTCCTTGATGCCGTGATATATTTTGTCAGATCCAGGGTGGATAGAATATTTGGACTTGTGAGCTTCATCCATCACCAAGTCTCGTAGGTTTCCGAATTTAGGCAACCAGATTCGGTTTGAGAATACTTAACTCCGTTAGGTTTGGTTTCGAATTGCCTATCCATGCCTCGCAGGGCTTCGCTTTTGAAGTTATCGGGTTTCAGGGCTTCAAGTTGGGCAACGTGGATTTGGGTGGTGAGATCGTTATGAATGGTAATACTGAGTGCTCGGACTTGAAGTGGTTTTGTTCGTTCTTTACGGCTGAGAGCATCAGCAATCACGTTTGCTTTGCCCGGATGATATTTGATCTCACAGTCGTAATCGGTGAGTAATTCAACCCATCTACGTTGCCTCATGTTAAGATCTTTCTGGTTGAAAATGTGTTGGAGACTTTTGTGGTCGGTGAATACAGTGTTGCGGGTACCATAAAGATAATGTCTCCAGATTTTTAAGGCGAATACCACGGCCCCTAGCTCGAGGTCGTGAGTTGTGTAGTTTTTCTCGTGAACTTTAAGTTGTCGGGAGGCGTAAGCAATGACATTATCTCGTTGCATCAGCACGCAACCGAGACCCTGGTGAGAAGCATCGCAGTATACCATGAAGTCATCGGTGCCTTCGGGTAGAGATAGAATGGGTGCACTGCAAAGCTTGAATTTCAACAGCTGAAATGCCGACTCTTGTTTATCGGTCCAATCGAATTTCTTTTCCTTCTGAGTCAGCACCGTGAGGGGTTTGGCAATTTTTGAAAAGTTTTCGATGAAACGGCGATAGTAACCGGCCAATCCCAAGAATTGGCGTACCTCGGTTGGAGTGGTTGGCGCTTTCCAGTTCTTGATTGCCTCGATTTTTGACGGGTCTACATGAATTCCCTGACTGTCGATAACGTGTCCAAGGAATTGAACGGTGTTTATCCAGAACTCACACTTAGAAAATTTGGCGTAGAGCTCCTCGTGTCTAAGTAGTTCTAGGATAGTTCTGAGATGTTGTGCGTGTTCCTGTTCGTTGCGCGAATAGATAAGGATGTCATCGATAAAAACAATGACAAACTTGTCGAGGTAAGGTTTGCACACCCGATTCATAAGGTCCATGAATACAGCCAGTGCGTTGGTTAGACCAAAGGGCATCACTTGGAATTCGTAGTGCCCGTAACGGGTTCTGAATGCGGTTTTTGGGATGTCAGTATCGCGAACACGCAATTGATGATAACCTGATCGAAGATCAATCTTTGAATAACAGCTTGATCCTTGAAGTTGATCGAACAGATCATCGATTCGAGGAAGTGGGTATCGGTTCTTGACGGTTAGCTTGTTCAACTCTCGGTAGTCGATACACATTCTGAATGAACCGTCTTTCTTTTTGACAAACAAGACCGGAGCTCCCCAAGGTGAAGAACTCGGTCTGATGAATCCTCTATCCAGGAGTTCCTGTAACTGAGCGGACAACTCCTGAAGTTCAGATGGAGCAAGGCGGTATGGTGCTCGGGCCACCGGTGCGGCACCCGACACGAGATCAATCGAGAACTCAACCTGTCTATTAGGAGGTAGACCAGGTAAATCTTCTGGAAAGACTTCGGGAAAGTCTCTAACGATTGGCACATCTTCAAGTCGCTTCTCCTCCGACTTTTTCTCCATGATGTACGCGAGAATTGCTGGGTAACCTTTTCTCAGAAATTTTTGGGTTTTTAAACAGGAGATTAAGTTTAGTCTCGACCCACCGGTCTCCCCCTGTATGATCAAGGTACTACCGGCGGCGAGCGGAATTCGGACGATTTTATCATGGCAAACAATTTCGGCCCGATGCTTGGACAACCAGTCCATACCCACGATGACATCGAAACTTCCTAGTTCAATAGGCATTAGATCGATTGAGAAGGTTTCGTTTGCGAGGTTTAAAGTGCAATTAGGTATCACACTATTGGTTTCTATGAGTTTACCATTTGCGAGTTCTACGGTGTACTTAACATCTAAGGCCGAAGGGGTGATATTAAGTAGTGGGCAAAACTCATCAGATATGAAACTTCTATCAGCACCGGTATCAAATAATACTGAAGCAGTAAAATCGTTGAGAAGGAACGTACCCGTTACAACATTCGGGACTTCCCTAGCTTCCCCAGCTTTGATGACAAATGCTCTGCTACGAGCAGGGTTGTTGTTCCGTTTGTTGTTGTTGCTGTTGTTTTTCTGCTTAGGGCAATTATTCTGAAAGTGTCCAGGACTTCCGCACCCATAGCAAGTCTTCGGGGCACTGGTGTTTCGACAATCCTTGGCCAGATGCCCAAAACGTTTGCAGTTTGTGCAAGGGCAGGAACCGTAGTGGTGACGATTGCATTTGGGGCAGTAGGGCTTGCTTCCAATGTACCCTTTCTTTTCTGAAGAGCCGGATGAATAAGCCTTAACAGGCTCAGGTCTTCGGTTGGTGATTTGGTTGGATGAGTTGGGGTTTCCTTCCCACTTTCGTTTGTTGTTTGTAGGTGGGGCTGAGGTGGTGTTACGGCGGACAGCGTTTGCCGTAAGTTCATGGGCCATACGGATGGCGTTCAGGATAGTACCTGGTTTGGATGAAGTCACCAGGTCCTGGAGTTTCTCGGGCAGTCCATCAACGTATTTCTCGATCCTCTTGTACTCAGGATCGACCATGGTTGGGCACAGAAGTGCCAGTTGGTGGAAACGGTTGGTGTAACCGGTGATATCATCACCTTGCATCTTGTGGTTCCAGAATTCCAACTCCAATTGTTTCAATTCATCCCTGGGGTAATACTCGCCCCTCAACATCTCTTTCAACTCCTCCCACGGGAGTTTGTAAGCATTAGCAACACCCACAGTCTGGGCATAGGTGTTCCACCAGGTGAGTACGGTGTCAGTAAAAGTACTAACGGAGAACTTAACCTTGTCCCCCTCCGCACAGTTGCAGATAAGAAATACAGATTCGACTTTCTCGATCCAGCGTATTAGACCGATAGCTCCCTCAATACCTGCAAAGTTCAGAGGTTTGCAGTTTTGGAAATCCTTATATGAGCAGGGCTTGGGTTGTGGTCCGTTGTTAGCGGTATCTTCACTACCAGGAGTTGATGTTCGGGTAGCTAGGGCTTGGGCCACACTACGGGCAATCAGACCCGCAATTTCGGCCTCACTGAGGGTGATTTGTCGACGAGGAGGCATGCTGCTGATCAAGAAAAGCACAAGAAAAGTGGAATAAGATATTTGCAGGAAATTTATGATATATCACAAGTGTATATAATGAGATACACGATAACAGTACAAGGTGATAATCACATTCCATTTAGATAAACAATTTGGATACAAAGTACGGGTTTTCCAAAAGATTACAGAGTAGTAGTAGTACAAAAGTACCGGGAATTGTTACATCCGGTTGAATTACATAGATTCTAATTAAGTAGTTAACTGGTTACAAATTACAGACTGATCTAATCTTGATGCAGATTAATCTGCTCCATCAGCGCGACAAGGCGGTCCACGGTTTCTGCTAGTCTGTTGGCTTGCCTGGCGTTGTCTTCAACCAAGGCCAGTCGTTGTACTAGTGTTCAAGAGTGATCCTCAGTCTCCTATGAACGCTGTTCACATTCCTCTAGTCGGTTTCTTACAAGTTCATCCGCGCCTAATTCAGCGGTCATTGAATCCTGAATTATGCTTATAGAGAGGATGGTATCCTCTTGTTCTCGCTGAAGTTGTGATATGCGGTCAAGAGCTTGGTGAAGCAGGTAGGTCATTCGGTGTTGTTCCCGTTCGAGATTTTCGAGCCTTTGTTCCTGATGGCGGAGTTGGGTAGTCAACACTGGCACCGGGAGATGTGCCGAGCTCTGAAAGTTATGAACAGGATAGGGGCTGGTTCGAGGTGACCTTGTGTTCCTCCTGGCTACTCGTGGGTTTCGTGACCCATGTGAGTGAGTGTGTGACGGATTAGGTGGTGTGTTTGCCATTCCTGTGGCAGAGTGTAAGTAAGACGAGGCTAATATATATAAGTATATAATATCCAGCCTAGTGTCTAGCACGTATCAACTAATGGTCCGGTTTTCCCGTGGTCAGAGTCAACTAACGCATTCCTGTTCAACATAACCATTTCAGGCCTTACATCATCTTTCCTTAATTGTACATAGTTGATCAGGCTATGTTAAATTAAAGTCGTATGATGTAATTCCTGAACCAATCATGCCTAGTAAGGGAATGCTGCCTAATGGTCATAGTCTAGGCCCACTAAATGCAACCTAGTTCACTATAACCTTAGGCTCTGATACCAATCTGTAACACCCCCAAATTTAATGATTTGCGGAAGCATACTTGGGTGTTACTAATCAATATACAAAGCACAAGATATACAGTAAACGACCTCTAAATGAGACGTTGTAATACGATTTCATATAAAGTAAATTTTTGAAAACTTAATGTTTTCATATACAAAATGTAGTCCCCTAGAGTCCGCGCGTGTAGCGGAAGATTCTATTACATAATCAACATGTACAAAAGATAATGCTGAGAATCTCCGTTAATGCAGTTTGGTGTAATCATGCGACTCTAGCTATGTCTGGAGAAATTCTACTCCGTATGGGTACCTGAGAATACATGCTAAAAGGGTCAACACGAATGTTGGTGAATCTCACAGGTTTGTAAATAATATCAGTTTTTGAACACAAGATTTCATCAGTAGTGCCCGTAGACGTAAATCAAGTATTTGCAAATCTAGCAAATGTAAAGTAAATAAGTTATACCGTTGCCATGAGGCTCATAATCGAAGCTTAACCCGTAAATAATCAGTTGCTCCCGTGACATGCTCATAATTGAGCAAGCATAAGAGACGAATAATAGTCACCCGTTTCTACGTGTAAATCAGTACGTGGCAGCGCTACTGCCCCGGGCGGGGAGGGTCATTTCCCTAATGGATCCATTAACTAGTGTTCGCGCAGTACATAACTAACGATATATGATGGAGAGACTTCTGTAAATAGTAAATAACTCATGCAATTCCGTTTGGTATAGTAAGCAGTTTTTGTCCTTGTGTTCAAGGAAAAATCAGTAGCATGTATCTCCCCCAATAAGAAAAACAGTAAAAGTGGGGCCGTAAGACTCACCTGAGTCTAGCAAGTCAGTATGTGAAATCGAGTAAGTAAGGCGGATGAAATCCCGTATGTGGTTCTCCGAACCCGTAACCTTTAAATGCCTAAACATGTAAAGTTAAGTAAGTAGATGTCCCGCAAGACCATCTATGCTAGTTGTCTACACAACTCGTTATGTCCAATGTTGGTTCGTTATCGTTTGTTCTTAGAAAATATGGTTGGCCCGTTGGTGACGGTTTGTAATAATAATCCATAAGTGTTATTATTATTCGTCTCGTTTTACGTTTAGTAAAAGTATGTACTTTTGTATGTTAATTATCGTCGTAAAAAGTGTAGTTGTCGTTACGCGAATGTCGAATCGTTGAGTAGAGACTTAGTTCGCAGACCAGGTCAGTTCAGCTCGTTCGGCTCGGTTCGACTCGCAAGTTCGGTTCGATTCGTAACTCGGCTCGGTTCGTAGCTCGGTTCAATTCGCAGCTCGGTTCGATTCGCCGCTCGGTTCGATTCGCGGCCCGGTTCGATTCGCTGCTCAGTTCGGTTCGCTGCTCGGCTCGATTCGCTTCTCGGCTCGGTTCGCTGCTCGGCTCGGTTCGCAGGAAGAACACACCCCAGCTCGCGAAACGGTCTGATCGACGGATTTCGGTCCAAAAACATGTTTTTGGGTTTCCGTTTGGTCTGATTCTTTTACCCAACCCTTATATGAACATAATAAGCCTATAGAAACCATAAACTAGTAAAAATGATCAAAAACGAGAGATGTCGGGATTTGTCAGAAACTTACAAAGTGTCGGATTGAAAATCCGAAAAGATAGGAATGTAGATCGTGTGATGGTGAACGTTTTCTTCCAAATGGATGAGATGATCCGGCGATGTTTCGTGGTGTTATTTTGCGAATTTGTGAGGTGGTTGTTTGATGGTGGTTGAGAGAAAAAGAAAAGAAGAAAGAGAAAGAAGAAATGAAAGAAAAGGAAATAATGAGAAAGAAAGGAAGAGGAGGTGGGGTGTTGGTGAAAGCCTCACCTCACCCAGTCTCCGTTCCGTGTGGTGTTCGTTTTCTCCGTCATTTAAGCGTTAAATATTTATTTTACGCGTTTAATTATATCTTTTAAAATTACAAACTTTTGTTAAATAATTTACTTGTATTATTTCTTTAAATCCTTAATAGTTTGAAATATGATATAGTTTAAATAAATTTAAGTACTTTTGTTTTTAAATCATGTAAACTTTAATCAAGTGATACGAGATAGTTACTAATCATTAGAAAATAGCATTTTGGGCATAATCGCGTTATTTAGTATATAAACATTTGTTCACCAACATCCGTATTAATCGAATAGAATTTCATTCTATTTAAATTGCGTACGATTTAAGTCAAATCGCAAAGTTGTATATATTTACCAATATATAATTCGATACATAAATTAGCCTAACACAGAACTAATTACATGTATTAACAAAGAATTAGGCACTAATTCTAGTCCTAATTTGCCGGGTGCTACACAGTATCTCCTAGCTTTGGGGGTAGTCCTTGTTGCATGATCAAAGAGCACTCTGCATCTAAAGGCAAGTTAACTATTTGTCTAAGTTTTTATTTATTTGATAAGAGTTCTTTAAAGAATTTGGCACAACTAGGCATCTCAACTAAAACATCTAAAAGTTTGACATTTAAGTGTAAGCTTTTAAACATCTCTAGATATTTTCCAAACTGAGCTTCTTGTTTCTCTTTCTTATGCCTACCAGGGAAAGGTATACGTGAAGGAATAACTTCTGGGGCTTTAGAAGGTGCTGTCTCAGGAGAAGTGACAGGAGTCTTAACTGGCACTGAGTCAGTGAGATGTGAAGAAATAGAAGGTTCGTTTGTCGGAATATCTATCGATTTCTCATTCTTAGTCTCTTTTCCTCCTCTAGTGACAACAAGGATATCATCATAATCATAAGACGAATGATGAATAGCTTTGCTAATCGCTTCTTCTCTTTGCTTCTCATCAACTTTTAAAAACAACCTTTTTACATTATCCTCCATGTTTTTAACTAAATCGTTTGAAATTCTAAGCAAACTATCAATTTGGTTTTGAAAATCAACAATTTGTTTATTAATATTATTTTGATTAACCATGAAGTTATTGAAAATTTCGGTGTTTAGACAAGAAGTCAAATGAGAGGAAGTAGAGGGTGAAGAAAGAACTAACGATTGAGAAGAAGGTCTACCGGTTGGCCTCTGAATGAAAGATTTTGAATGATGGGTTTGAGTAGAGGTTTCTACAGTAGTGGCAAGAATGTCTTCTTTGAACCTTTGGCGTGAGAATAGCTTTTGAGGTTTCTTCTCGTGTTTGGGTTCAGAAGGTTCTTGCATGTCCTTGACAAATTTAGTGATTGATTCAATTTGAGCTTTTAAAGTGTTCAAGGCATTAGAAGTACTCCTTTCCTCCAAAGTTGATTCATCTTGCTCCAAGTCATGTTGATGCATCGTCATCGTCTCGATCAACCTCCACGCTTCGTCTGAAGTATGTAGCATGAAATTTCCGGATGAAGCAGCATCGAGGGTTTGTTGATGATGAGGATTCAAACTATTGTAGAATGTACAGACCAGATTCGTTTCAGCAAACTGATGATTCGGACATCTTCCGAGCAAATTCTTAAAGCGTTCCCAAGCAGAGCTTAATGACTCATTATCTTTTTGGAGAAAGTTAGTTATATCATTCTTAAGTTTGGTTTGTAGGGACGGAGGGAAATATTTAGCCATGAATTTGGTAGCCATCTCCTCCCATGTATGAATCGAATTGGGTTCGAGTTCATAAAACCATATTTGTGCTCGAGAAGCTAAAGAATAGGGAAACAGGTGAAGTCGGGTAACTTCATTACTGGATCCCGTTTGTTCGAAGGAGTCAGAAAGGTTGATGAATTTATTAAGATGAGAGTTTGGATTTTCAACCGAAAGACCATGAAATTGACACTGAGATTTAATCATTTTGATGAAGTGTGGCTTAATTTCAAGGTTTTCGTCAGCAGATGATACGATTGGTCCTCCTCGTTCCTCTAGCAGTGGCTTGATTGATGAGGCGAGAGTGATACGATTCGTCATAACTTGTTGGTGGAAAGTAGAGTTTTGGAAAGGATGGGTTTTAACTAATCTAAGAACGGAAAAGGAAATCTAACCTAAAGACAGGAAAAGGAACTTACGGATGATATTGATCTTCCAAAAGGATCGCTAAATAACTAAGATAACTAAAATACCTAATATCGGTAGTTGTAGTCCCCGGCAGCGGCTCCAAAAACGTGTTACGCCCGCAACGGTCGTTCGCGAAGCGGGCACAACAGTGAGGGTGTTTTAAATTTATAGAGCTGGGGAAATCCTAAGCTAATACTACTTTCAGCCCTAATTAGGTTACTAGGGTAGTAAGCGGTATGTTGACTCAGGTGTCGTTCTTACACTACAACGGGCATGGGATCTTAGGTGTTCTAATTATCTTTTGTAATCTAGCTAGGGTTTAAAATAAGATTTGATTTGGTTTGGTTTTATAACTAATCTACGGAAAATAAATGCAGAAAAGGAAAAGATGTTTGTACGGAGGCTCAGAGAACAGTGGATACGAGAGTGTTTACTATGATGCCGGTATATGCTTTGAATTAGTAGTTATGAGTATTAAAGCCACTAGTTATGATGATTAATCCATTGAGTAACCAGGAACTTAAATTAACACGAAGTATTATACCTACGGCAGTTCCTTAGTTTTTCCCACGTATTTAAACGTTATACGAAGTACTGTGCCGTTTTATGGTTTTTCCTTAGCATTGATTCAAATTACCAGTTTGCTCATTGGATACCCTATATTATTAATGAAGTATAATTACGATCCTATCAAATATCTAACGTAAAGGTCTCTACAATCAGATAAATAATATGTCACGTGGATAGTAATTATATAGTGTCAGATACATCGGAAGTTCTCCCAAATGTACTGATCAATTCAATCAACAGTTATTCTCTAATCCTATTCCCCAATCTCTGACAAATGTGTGTCGGTATCATGGCACGAATTGTTGAATAAACAATAATGTGAACAGGAGTTACCCTACGGAATAGGTTGGATTAACTTGTCTAACGGTCAATTGAATTGTTCATCATTAATCATATAAATCACCATAACTATTACATGCACATCATTCTACTGTATAAACATCAACTTATATCTGAAAACCCTAATCATGCAGTTACATATAGTAATCAGAGGTTTAGTTCTAGCATGCAGCATTTCTAAGGCAACAATCAAACAAGAACATGCAATAGAAAGGCACACAGATAACTATTCCTATTTCATACCATTTCACATAACCAGATGATCGGATCATAAATATACCGAAAAGTCTCTCAAAGATATTTAATATATGAGCTTGAATCTAACCTATCTCTAATCCTATGCTCCGTATCTCTTATGATGTAGTTTCAATCTAGAGAATACAGCCATGTCGAGTTCAAATGCTTCATCATACATAGAATAGGTAGAGTACGTACCACTAATAACTGGCCAGGTTTTAGCAGGAAGTTACTAACCACAGCATAAGTTGGATAGGTAAATAATTGAGATTCAATTCATAAATTCAAATACAGTTTAATATTCACACAGACAGAGTAACAGCATGTTTACAATTGGGATCATTATTTCCACAACGAATTGTGCCCACGACTTTCATAGCTTCCACGTTCCGTACTACACACATTCGTGATGATTCCGGCGCTATACAAATGAAAGCCGTATAACGTTACCTCCGTTGTTTCATAATGGTGTCATCCCAATTGCATATTAAATCATAACTACTTAAGCATAACCATTATCATAGCAAACACAGATTTGTCTAGCCTAGCATGGCATCTCTAGTAAGCAATACAACGTAAACATAATATAAGCAAATCATAATTACGAAATAAAGAAAAGAGATATAAATATAACCTGAATAAGTATTACAGACAAATCCTCGTGACCCAAAGTCTCGGCCTAACTCCGTACAGACGCTACAACTACCGCTACGCTAACTAGCTACCCTTTCTATTTCTCCTCTGACTCCTAAGAGTAGTGCTAGAGAGAGAAAGTAGAGAGAGAGAGAGAGTGTGTGAGAGAGAAAGTGAAAATTCTATGAAGAATTGGTGTGTGGAATGAGGTGAATGAGGCCACTATTTATAGGCAAGCCATGGATCCAAGAGTACAAGTCCACAAGCACACGACAAGCCAACGAAGCAAAAACGAGGCCGTGTGAGACCAAAACAGGCCATGTACGGCCCTGTAAAGGCTGTGTACTGCTCTAAACAGGCCGTGTACGGCTCTATGGAGGCCGTGTACGTCCCTGTGGTGGCCGTGTGCTAGGCCGTGTGATTTTTCTGACTTTTCTCGCAACTTCGGAAGGCCGTATCTTCTTCGTTTCGCGTCCATTTGACCTGATTCTTTCGCCTACG
Source organism: Helichrysum umbraculigerum (assembly GCA_949592205.1). Taxonomy (NCBI): domain Eukaryota; kingdom Viridiplantae; phylum Streptophyta; class Magnoliopsida; order Asterales; family Asteraceae; genus Helichrysum; species Helichrysum umbraculigerum. The sequence continues at coordinate 101,179,676 of CATIUR010000004.1, read as the reverse complement.
GCTTCGTAATTCCGTTACGCTTCTAATGATGCTAATTTGGTAGAAATTGGATGTGTGGGGCCCGGGCATGTCCAGAATACGTTTTGTAGCTTTCAGCTGCGCTGTAACTTGCACAACTTTTTCATCCTTGATCCGTTTTGAGCAATCCTTATATCCACGTTCTCGTAATATCCATAGCTACAAAATAAGGTAAATGTGAGGTCTTGGTATGGAGTTTACAGTAGATTTAGGGTTTGGCTAAATTTGGTGCCTATTTCAGTGTATTTTCAGCCCTTTTCGTATAGTTTTGGAAAGTCCGTCAAGTTTTCACCTTTATAACAAAATATGATAAATAATGATGTTTTAAGAATGTTTTTGTTATAAAAGGCCTAAATATGGGGTCAATAATGTAGGTAAAAATGTGACTTTTTACGCTACGTCACCCTATTATCCTAGGAAGGCCATTCATGAATACTGCACGTGCTGTTATTGATATTTATTCTCAGGTCATAAGTCTGAGAGCACATGGACAAACTATATCTTTCAAGATTGATCAAGAGGAGTGCTCACTAGCAGAACAGGCAGAGATTTACGCAATAACAATGGGCAAAGTTATTTCAGATGATGACACTTCTGACTCGGAGCCAGAACCATACAGACCAGATGATCACACCTGTCTCATCTTGGCAACAGAGGAGTCAGAATCAGAAGAGGAAGAGATGGAGGAATCAGAACCCGAGGAGGAAGAGGTAGAAGAAGAGGAAATGGATGAATCAGAGGAAGAAACAGCACCAGAATCAGAACCAAAGGAAATGGAAGAATCAGAGGAAGAATAGGAAGAAGATTCAGAGCCCGAAGAAGAAGAGGAGGATGTATACCAATCTACACCACTGCATCAGCACTTACCAGAATCACACTTTCCGACAGCTAAGATCATGAAGATTGAAGATTCTATCTCTCTATCAGATATTGATTATGATGCAGGATTTGGTATTACTATGGAGAAACTCATGGCATCTGTCATGGATCCTTCCCAGCCTCTTGTCTCACCACGACTCAACGCTCTGCTGAACATTGAGAAGACCACTACTTTTTTAAAGCAACACCCAGAGCTTAGAGACAAACTCCTAAAGAAAATATTGGCATATAAAGAATCCATGCTACCGGATCTTTATTCAGACTTACCTTCCCGAAGGATTCAAGCCTTCGATGCTTCTGCACCTCGAACTCTGTTCGAATGGGGAGATACTTCTGAATCTAGCCATGATTCTGAGGAGAGAGACATAGAGATGGATTCTTCTCAGCCGATATCTCAGATCACCAATGATATCCAGTTACCTTCTGATGTTGTTGAGTTCCCAGACTCTCAAAATATGGATACTCCATCAGCAGAGGATGATCAGGATAACACTGTATACATCGATGTACCAATTGATATCTGCTCTATCCAACTTCCGAAACCTCCAGCTATCCCCATGGTTTCTAATCACGAAGAAATGATTAGTGCTATCGAGGCATTCAAGAATGACCTCCCCTCAACGATGAGCATCATCATGAGTTTTACCAATGTGTACACACCACGCCAAAGGGACCTGATAGAAGAAATCAAGGCCGAGTATGACGTTTATCAAGCCAGCAGCAGCCGAGACCCACTGCTATTTCAAAACTGCCTGCATGCCTTCACCGAAGATCTCACCACTCAACTCCTACACCAAACTGCCGAACCTACATTTGAGGATTAGAGTTCTTCGAGGACCAAAGGGCCATGTACCGAAAGATACATGATGTGCTGATCAGATCTGCATTCCCATTCTCTTTCCAGCAACATGAACACTTGAGCTCATATCGGAGAAATTTGTACCAAGCTACTGGGAATCCTGATGCAGATGCTGATGTCCGGCTAAGGAATGACCTTCGAAAATTGATAAATCTAATGGCTGAGAACGATCATATAGACAACACTTCTTCCAACAGGTTCTATATTGATTGTACCATTGAGTACCATGCTTATAAGATCATCCATGATCTCGAGTTTGAGATTTTTGATGAAAGAACGCGTACCATCCCTTCTTTCATACCCGAAGGCTCAATGGTTAACATCGCGACCTTCCTCTCAGACCGAATCAAGGAGATCTTCTGTGAAGTCCATCCAGATGAGTATCGCCAGATTTTTCACTACGGATTACGAGAGGTGTACGATATTGTCAACAACATCTTTCGTAACTCTACCCTCTCATTCTCCGCCCATCAGGCCAATCTCATCCAGCGCATTCACGAGTCTATCAGGGAAATCAGAGGAAACGCTAGCCGAGCTGATCACGAAAACATCCATCAGATGTTCCTCAGATTTATAGACTCATTGAAGCAAGACCATCCAGAAAGTGAGCTGGTGGAAGCTAGTGAAGCAGGATTCTTTGTGATTGATCCCCATGGAGTTATCTCTAAAACCGTAAAAGACATCACTTTGGATCTTCTGCATATGCAGAAAGTCACTGAAGACCACCTTGACAGCTTCCCTGACTTTGCATCACACACTCCGAACATCATCAGGGTCATTGCTCACAAATTTCTGTGAATCTACCCACGTAACACTTGGATGCCACGCACTTCCGGCCCAAGTGGTTCCAGTTCTCATTAATCTCAGGAAGGCAAAGTCGAGCTCTCGACTGTAACAGCAGTGCTTCTCGGGAGGCAACCCGTGCAATAAAAAGAGAAGATTGAGTGTCAATAAGTGAAGCAGAATCTCCGACTATCCTTCACACTTGGTTATGCCTAAAATAATTTTCAAAATAATTTCTCAAAAACAACTCATTTTGCAAAACAATCGTCTCAGCAGGAAGTAAAAATAAATAATTCACTGTTTCGAGCATTTGAGGTACTTGCATACTACTTATATGCATTATGCTCGAACTCGTTTAAAAACAGTGTTTTATAAATGATTTGTCATAGAAACATTCCCTTCAAAATCTGAGACGGTGATTTCACTACCATTTGCAAAATATATGAGTTTGTTAAAAGGCATATCCAACGTGTTCACACCTACGAGATCATTTCACAAAGAGAAGAGTTTGAATAATTGAAGTTTTGACGTGTGTAAGAAAACCCTAGCAAGAGTCTCGAGGATAAAAAGAAAATGCAGAAATGGATCCTGGCAGCTTCTCATTTCAGCTATTTCCTTATCATACACATCCGAGCATCTCGCTATTCGGGGAGTTTCCTTATCCTTTCTTCACTTTTCAATAAATAAATAATCTGTTTTATTTAGTGTGTTATCTATGCCCTATCCTAAACTTATCACTAAGTGTGGGATTCTAACCCAAAAACAACACTTGAGAAACATTTTCTATATGTTCAAAACTCTAAGTGTGGGATTTTACTTGTAAAATCCCTACTCAAGAGAACATTAGGGACAATGTTCCTCTAAGTGTGGGATAGCAGGTATAGATACCTTTGATTGATTTTACGCCTTTTTGTCCAAATAGTAAACTCAGAAAATGTTCCTCAAATTTCAAATTTTTTTCAAAAATAATAAAAAGTATGAGTTTTTAACTCTGCTATTTTTGAATTCTAAAGTTTCTAAAGAGGAATCATTCCCGTATATGAGTATGCTATTTTGGAAACTAAGGAAAATAAGGTAGGAATCTCTCAAACAAAAATGATAATCTAAGAGGGGCATCGCATGACTAGGCACATATAACCCAAAAACTTGCAGTGAGGTATCTTGAGCCCTATAGCATTCATTTTTAATGCTTCACTTTTCGTTTGTTGTGTGTGCCGATGTATGCATCTCTGAATTAGAACTTGCTCCTGACATACGTTTCGAGACCATATTAGTGAGTACCGTACGCGGTATAGGTGCAATTAAATGATCTTGACATTCCCTAGGATTTAACCCCCTTTTCTCATATCTTTTCAAGCCCAAAACCCTTCCGATGCTCATTTTTAGCATCAATAATCCGCTTAGTAAACCCTGTTGAGCCTAAACCTTTTCATTTCATAAAATCCTAATCCTAAAACCCACTTTACCCAAAATTCCCAAAAAGCTTACCGCAGAATTTCTAAGGTTATGGAAAATGCCTTTTAAAATATCCTTTTCACTTGATTCAACATTCCGATCCTCTCTCACAAAGTCATCAAAGTTATATATGAAGGAGAGAGAAACATGGTGTGAAAAATTGACACCAGAAGACTGTCACGAATGAAGAAGTTAAGTTAGAAAGGATTTCTAAGGGAGTCAAAAAAAAAAAAAAAAAAAAAAAAATGAAAGAATAACCCCTTGGAAATTCTGTGGCAGAGAAATTCTCAAGAAGAAAAAGAAGAAAAATAGTTAGTCTAAGAATAAAGCTAAGTGATTTCAGTAGTATCACTCTCCAGAAAAATCTGATAGAAGCAAAATAGCTATCTAGTTCCTTTTCCGTATTTGCGCTATTCTAAATAAAGTTTTTCATGATCGTTAGAATTCTAAGGTACAGCTAAACCCTTACACCCAAAACAAACCAATATCCATACCCTTTCACCCTCACCAAACATTACAACCCTCATGAATGTCTTGGGATAATTAGCACCGTCCTCACTTAAGTGGTGGAGATCCGATTCTCGATCAAGCCTATGACGATGAGTGCTGCATGACTGGCTTTTGAGCGATTTCATTTGTTCTAGAATGTTAGGAAACCTGATACACTTTGAGTGAATTGAGTGACCACCTTGTGAGTAATCGCCCAGTCATGTATACTCTAAGATCACGAGAGTTGGAAGTATGCCTAAGAAAGTCATTCCTTGTTTCTGGGACGATTATCTTATTTCTCCTTATTTTCTATTATGGTTTACTGATATGCGGGGTGATTGTTTTTAAGAATTTTTAGAATTTGCCAAATCTACTTAAAACCGTTTTCATAAAAACTGAGTTTTGCTTGAGGACAAGCAATGTCTAAGTGTGGGATATTTGATATGTGCTAAAAACTCATGTTTTCAGGCACATATTTCCCACACATTTGGCCTAATTCTTGGTGAAAACACTTGAATTAAATGTTTATTTACTTAATTTCACAAAAGTTGGTCAAATTATAGACATTGTTGTAAAAAGTGCTAAAAACGTCCAAAAGGCACGCAAATCGAGGCAGATTATTTTAAACACTAATTCTTACAGACTTTTAACCATATTATGATACAAGTCCTTAAATAGTCTCATATGATGTATCAGGTTATTCCAAGACTGTAGAATCAAGAATCGTGCAGATCGGGTAAAGAACGAGGAAGATAGAGCTTTCTGAGCGCAAACCGAGGGCATTCCGCACACGCCAACTCTAGAGACATCCAAAATTGGCACTTTTGGCATCATTATAATCGTAACGGAATTACGAGATCACAGGCGAAAGAATCAAGTCAAACGGACGAGAAACGAAGAAGATACGGCTTTCCGAAGCAACGAGAAAAGTCAGATAAATCACACGGCCTACCACACGGCCAACCCCTAGCCGTACACGGCCTAGAAGAGGACGTACACGGCCCTCAACTAGCCGTACACGGCCTGGTTGAGGCCGTACACGGCCTGTTTTGCTCTCACACGGCCTCTTCCTTGCTTCGTTTGCTTGTACGTGTGCTTGTGGACTTGTACTCTTGGATCCAAGGCTTGCCTATAAATAGTGGCTTCATTCACCTCATTCCACACACCAATTCTTCATAAGAATTCTCACTTTCTCTCTCACACACTCTTTCTTTCTCTTTCTAGTTTAGCTTTCTCTCTCTAGCACTACTCTTAGGAGTTAGAGGAGAAATAGATTAGGGTTTTAGTTCGTTAGTTCTTGGTTAATATTTAACCTAGACTAACGGAGGGGCTACTTTTGTAATAGTGTAGGGAATATTCTGAGGGGCTTATTTGTAATATTGTCGAAGATATTGCGGAGGTTCCGTTCGTGTATTCTTCTAACATTATTCTGTCTACGCATAATCTACGGTTATTTTTTTCATTTTCTATTATGATGATTATTATTATGATAGATTTAGGATTGTTTGCCATGCGTAGTGAGTAGTTCTCTTATGTGCTTGTTGTGATGTAGTTAGCTTGTTAATATTTGGGGTGATGTTACTTTAAATACGCAATTGGGATAATATCGTTATGAAACAACGGAAGTAACGTTATGCGGCTTTCATTTGTATAGCGCCGGAATCATCACGAATGTGTGTAGTACCGAACGTGGAAGCTATGAAAGTCGTGGGCACAATCTGTTGTGGAATAATGTTCCCAATTGCTACAAAATGAAAACCGGTGTATTGTTAACTTTGTATTTATGAATTTCTAATCCAAAATCGCCTTTCTTCCAATAAACGTGGTTAGAACCTGTATGACAAGGAGTCGCGAACCTTGATCAACCGGCAACTACCTATCTATGTTTTCAAATACAAACATGGTCTGAATTGTGTAGCTGTGGAAATACTGTCAACCCTATCGTATAGTACACCGTGAATCAATCAGGGATTTATTGGGATTTGTTTAAATAAGTGAGGGTTGGGTTTATATCATAGATGGTCAAACTTTAATACAAACTTAGTTAACCTAGTCCAGAGTGACCATAAAGTATGTGGCACCGGAAAGACCATAAATCGGCACAGTACTTCGTATAACGTTTAAATACGTGGGAAAAGCTAAGGAACTGCCGTCGGTTGAAGACTGTGTCACATCCTGGTTGAACCACACAGCTCTGGACTAAACAAAGACCATTAATACAAAGTTGGCAGTCACCAAACCATGTCTTAATCTTAAATGCCTTGCCTAGCCTTAGTATCTCCGTGGTGTTAAGAACGGCCAGAACTTATAGTGGGTCTGTTACTCTATCTCATGCGCCCAGGAATACTATTCCAAAAAGGGTCACTATTCCAGTATATGGAAAGTGTTGAAGAGTTGAGCAGCTTCCTCTGATCAGAATCACCATAGCCTAGCATTCCAGTGACATACTGTCTGAGAAATCAGACAGTAGGGTGCTAGTGTTTACATCACGAATATTTAGGCAAAAGAAAGACATAAATCTTTAAAAGACGTTATCATATACAAACCCTAGACATCACCCCATAACTCAAGCTAACAAAGTCATAACAAGCACTATTCTCCATTAGTGATTCCCTATCTAGCTTTTATTTACTGCTTTGTTTATTTCCTGCTTTTTATTAGTTTAGTTGAAACGGACCTAAAACCAAATCAAAACTCTTTTCAAAAACCCATCACTAATTTGAATAAGTTTGTCTGGACAACTCCGCTTCACAATACGATTGATCTCAAGAACGACCCTGAGTTATACTTACCTCTGTAAGTAGAATTTAGGTCCCCAGCTTTTATAAATTTAAAACTTCACCCAGTTGTGCCCGTTGCGATAACGACCGTTTCGGGCGTAACAAGTTTTTGGCGCCGCTACCGGGGAATCAATTGTAAGACCCAGAGGCATCCTGACGAACCTTTCTTTTTAGTGATACCTTTATTTTTCGTACTTTACTTTTTACTTTCTTTGTTCCAGCCAAAAATAACTTCCCACAACACACAACGATATCAGACCAGATCGTCCGAATCTGAACCTCTCATTTTCGTACATGATCCTGAGTCTATTATCCGTACTATCCGAAAACAAAAGCACTTCCATCTTCCCGAAATGGCCGCTCGTGTCACTCTTGCTGACAACACCAAGCCATCCATTGAAGGACGAGGAGGACCAATCACCTATCCGGAGATAGAGGGAGCTTCCTTCGAGCTGAAGCATCACATCGTACAACTCATCAAGGACAACTGTCAATTCCACGGACTACCACGTTAAGATCCTAACGCTCACATTGACAAGTTCATCCACATATCAAACTCCTACAAGCAGAATGGGGTCGAGCAGAACATAGTTCGCCTATACTTGTTCCCCTATTCTCTCGCTTTACATGCACTCTCTTGGTTTGAGGGACTTGAGACCGGCTCAATCACCTCATGGACGGATATGGGTAACAAATTCCTTGCCAGATACTTTCCTCCGTCCAAACAAACCAAACTCAAGAATGATATCGCGCACTTTGAACAAGCTCACGATGAATCAATCTACTCAACATGGGAGCGATTCAAGAGTTTGATAAGGAAATGTCCGAATCACCAGATGACGAAAACCGACAAGTTATGCACCTTCTACAACGGTCTCGATCCAAATCACCGCATTACTCTTGACGCAGCTGCTCAAGGTAACTTTATGAAGATGACCGATGATGAAGCATGGAGCTTGATCGAAGACATGACGATGCATCACCACGATTGGAAAGCTGATGGGCAATCCTCATCAACACCTCTCTCGGCTCATAACTCTATCCAAGCTGAAGCTATCAAATCTCTGACGGAACAGATCGAAACCCTAACGAAGCAGATTGGAGAGCTAAAGAAGCAGCCGCAGCGAGTTCATCAAGTTCAGGCTTGCCAGAACTGTACCAACCATCCCACTGAAGAATATGAGGTTGAGTACGAAGACCCGACTGACGGTTCTGTCTATTATGCCCAGTTTCCATCTAGACCTCCAAATCCACCTAGCTTCGCAAGAACATCTCCACCTAGAAACCGAGGAACCCAGTATCCTCCATGGAATAACCAACCACCTTACCCACAGAGATTTCAGCCACGCTATCCGACATATCCACAACAACCCCAACTTCCTTATAACCAACCTCTGTCATTAACTGCACCCGAAGATGTCCAGCCTACTGAGCCTGCAAAGACTACCGTACCCATCACCAGTGCTGACGACAATCTTAACAAGTTCATCCAGGGACAAACTGCTTTCAACCAGAAGACTACGGCCAGACAAGACCAGACGGACCTATTCCTCAGAAATCAACTCTCGGTCCTAAAAAGCCTTGAGAATCAGATTGGTCAGTTAGCCCAACGTCTCGATACCCGACCACAAGGATCTCTACCCAGTAACACCGTTAAGAATCCTCACGTCGAAGAAGCAAAAACCCTGAGCTCACCTCCTACTAATTCCACTCCAGTAAAGGAACATACTCCTGTCCCGCCGACAGTTGAGACCAGATCCGTACCCACTCCGACTAGAGAGGTGCGAGTTCCTTTCCCGAACCGTCTATGCAGAAAGTACAATGCCAAGTCATTCAAGCTTGACGGAAAAGTCATGGACACCGTGTCTAGAATCCCTTCCGGCACTAAGTATATCTGACGAATACTGGCTACTAAAGACAAGGTTCCTGAAACCCCCAAAATCTCTCTAAATGCTGAATGCTCAGCCGTCATCCAGAATACCCTACCGGAAAAACTAGGAGACACAGGTCGATTCACCTTGCCCTGTTCTATCTATCACTCAGGCATGATACATTCCTTGGCCGATCTTGGAGCTAGCATCAATCTCATGCCCTATTTACTTTACACCAGACTAGAGATAGGACCTCTCCAGCCTACTAAGATGAGTGTCCAGCTTGCCGACCAATCCATTCGATATCCAAAGGGCATAGCTGAAAACGTCATGGTTAAAGTTGATAAGTTTTGGTTTCCCACCGACTTCGTAGTGATGGATATTCAGGAAGACATCAATATCCCTATGTTACGCCGGCAACGGTCGTTCGCGAAGCGGGCACAACAGTGGGGGTGTTTTAAATTTATAGAGATGGGGAAATCCTAAGCTAATACTACTTTCAGCCCTAATTAGGTTACTAGGGTATTAAGCGGTATGTTGACTCAGGTGTCGTTCTTACACTACAACGGGCATGGGATCTTAGGTGTTCTAATTATATTTTGTAATCTAGCTAGGGTTTAAAATAAGATTTGATTTGGTTTGGTTTTATAACTAATCTACGGAAAATAAATGCAGAAAAGGAAAAGATGTTTGTACGGAGGCTCAGAGAACAGTGGATACGAGAGTGTTTACTATGATGCCGGTATATGCTTTGAATTAGTAGTTATGAGTATTAAAGCCACTAGTTATGATGATTAATCCATTGAGTAACCAGGAACTTAAATTAACACGAAGTATTATACCTATGGCAGTTCCTTAGTTTTTCCCACGTATTTAAACGTTATACGAAGTACTGTGCCGTTTTATGGTTTTTTCTTAGCATTGATTCAAATTACCAGTTTGCTCATTGGATACCCTATATTATTAATGAAGTATAATTACGATCCTATCAAATATCTAACGTAAAGGTCTCTACAATCAGATAAATAATATGTCACGTGGATAGTAATTATATAGTGTAAGATACACCGGAAGTTCTCCCAAATGTACTGATCAATTCAATCAACATTTATTCTCTAATCCTATTCCCCAATCTCTGACAAATGTGTGTCGGTATCATGGCACGAATTGTTGAATAAACAATAATGTGAACAGGAGTTACCCTACGGAATAAGTTGGATTAACTTGTCTAACGGTCAATTGAATTGTTCATCATTAATCATATAAATCACCATAACTATTACATGCACATCATTCTACTGTATAAACATCAACTTATATCTGAAAACCCTAATCATGCAGTTACATATAGTAATCAGAGGTTTAGTTCTAGCATGCAGCATTCCTAAGGCAACAATCAAACAAGAACATGCAATAGAAAGGCACACATATAACTATTCCTATTTCATACCATTTCACATAACCAGATGATCGGATCATAAATATCCCGAAAGGTCTCTCAAAGATATTTAACATATGAGCTTGAATCTAACCTATCTCTAATCCTATGCTCCGTATCTCTTATGATGTAGATATGTGATTTGGGAAGATGGGAAAGCCCAAATGAGTCAGGTGTAAAAGAAAAAAACAGAGAATATTTTGATCATTTTACTTGATTTAACGGAATAAATTAACTAAAGTTAGTGAAAAGGACAAAAAATACGAAAATGGTCAACCACAGGGACGAAAAAATAGAAAAAAAATGTTTAGGGACAATACCAAAGAAACTGGACAATTACAGGGACAAAAATGCAATTTACTCTCTTCTATATTAATATTATATCTAGGCCTGTAAACGAACCGAACGAACACGAACGGAGTCTGTTCGTGTTCGTTCATTAAGGTTTTGACGAACAAATGAACGAACACAAACGGATAAGCGAACAGATTTCGTTGTTCATGTTCGTTCACAAAGAAAATTAGTTTGTTCACGAACGTACACGAACGCCCACGAACAAACGCATAATTTAATGTATTTCTTCGTTAATACCTTAAATATACCTCAATACACACACACACACTGTAACATCCTCAAAGTGGACCTAGTCGTTTTAATATTATTTCCTGGTTTAAATTATTATTTAATGTGTTTGGATATAATATTGTTGAATTACTTGAAAATAATTGGAATAGGAGTTAAATATTCCATTGTGACAGATAAAATATTAATTGTTGTAAATTAATAAAGTTGTCGGTGAAATAAAATGTTTGGACTGGCAAATGGTTTTCGGGTTCCAGACAATTGGTTTGAAAGGGGACTAATTTTAAGTGAATACGGAGTCGGCAAAAAGCTGGGCCGACTATTTATTCACTTTCCTTTTTAGGAAAGTTACTTCCTTTCCTTTCTTTGAAAATATGAAACCGAAACCTAGAATTCTAAACCAAACTTTGAATCAATTTATGTGGTGTTCTTAAATTCGAATTCATCATCATCACTATCAGAGTATCATCATCATGTTGTTCATCATCAGATTGTAAGTGTTTTTGATTATATATGAACTTGAATTGAGTGAATCAATAGAGTTTGAGTTATAATTGTAAAATTGATGATTGAAGTGATGATATATGAGGATACATGATGTTATACGTTGTTAGTTGTTGTATATAAATGAGTTGTGACCTGAGTTGTGATAATTGTGGCTTTAGAATTCGGATTCTGGGTTGAAGAAGAAGCGCAGGTCGCTGGTCTGGGTGATGAAGCCGGCGGCTTCCTTGTCTAGCCGGCGGGTAGTGTGGCAAATAAGGGGATCCAGCGGATCATGATCCGGATCCGGCGAATTCGGGTTTATGGTAAGAACCCGGCGTGTACAAATCCAACCTGGCGGCTTCTTTGGACTTTAAAACGTAGTTTTGTTCTGTTACCACATTTGGTAATATACCCGGCGGCTAGGTGGCATGAGCCGGCGGGTGGTGACCTGTAGCCGGCGGGTCCTAGACCCCAGCCGGCGGATTAGTTAACCCTTCCAGCACTTCACTTTTAATTGATTGATTTCAATGTTAATTGTTGCCACATGTTGTGACATTGATAAATCAACCTTAATACATAATAATAGTTATGTTATGATTAATAATACATGATAAGGAACTTGTAATTGTAATAACAATAGTGTTAAGTTCCTAGTGTGAAGAATTGATGTATGTTGTATTGTTACATGCTTCTAAGTTGACAAACTATTATGATATGAAGTCATTACTATGTAAGGTGTTCATTTACATAAGTATTACCTGTTGATAACAAGTTACTAACTTGTGTTAATCTGTGATGTTTTCAGATTCATGGAAGACTCAGTGATATTAGACGACTGAGGTGTCGGTGAGTGGATCTATAAACCTCAGTATGATTTAGTTGTAACAGGTTTGGACATAAGTATTATCCGTTGATAACAAGTTACTAACTTGTGTTAATCTGTGATGTTTTCAGATACATGGAAGACTCAGTGATATTAGACTACTGAGTGGACGACTGAGGTGTCGGTGAGTGGATCTATAAACCTCAGTATGATTTAGTTGTAACAGGTTTGGTTACAACGGGTAAACGTATTATTATTGATTCAGTTGCCATGATTATTTTGGTTTAATAATAATACTGTTGTTAGACTGTTTAGTCTGATATATTCCATGATGAGAATATGAATATGTGATCACGTGATGAATTGCCTTTGTGCATTGTTGTATTGCCTTTGGGCATTGTTGATTCAGGGGCCAGCATGGGGCTGGGCTTGGGTTGCTATTAGTTGGATAACACAGGGTCTTAGTACAAGTATTATTGTCGTAGACTGTGTTGTTTGGGTTAATAGCCCCAAGTAGTCGGTTAAACCACTGTATTGGCTAGCAGTTGGTTTTAAAGTGTTCTTTGAGAAGGTGATACCTCAAGAACCACCGGCCCTCTTTGACGCCAGTTGATTGATTGTGATAAGTTGTAAACAGGTGTGTTGTGTGCATATGGTTATTTGTTGTGCACAAGGTTGTTATGCTAAGTTGACTATTGTTTGTTGATTAACTCACTTAGCGTTATGCTAACCCCACCACCCCACTTCTTGCAGGTTATTGTGTTGATACAATGGGAGGGCAAGAAGATTATTGACTGGATGGAATGTTTGACCAGGCGTAAACTCTAATATTGGTTTGATAACCAAAAAGTTAGGTTTTGAATTATATAACACCTAGTTGAATATATTGTGTTTTGACAGATTATGAGTTAAATTATATTTATAATATGTAATGTAAATTGATAAAACTCATTTGACCTACGCTTCCGATGTAATACATAATAAATTATTATATCATGAAATGAGGGGTGTTACACACACACACACACACACACACACACACACACACACACACACACACACACACACACACACATATATATATATATATATATATATATATATATATATATATATATATATAATTTGAAACTTTGTGATGCATATTCAATATCACAAAACGATCACAATATTAACATAAAATCTTTTGTTTGGTTCGATCGTTGGAAAGAGCAGCACATCTGGAACTTGTGAAAGTGTGTTTGGAATGGAGGGAAATGTGAGGCAAATATCTAGATGTTCAATATTATTAAATGAAAATATAATAATATTAATAATATCCTCTTTGATATTTAGCTTAATCAATATAAGATATCCAAATATGTATTAATTTAATTAATTAAATAATTAGTTAGTAAACGAACATTTAATCGAACGTTCACGAACTTGTTATCGAACGTTCACGAACATGATTGAACGAACGAGACATGTGTTCATGTTCGTTCATATAATTAAACGAACGTAAAAATTTGTTCATGTTCGTTCATATAACGAAACGAGCGAACATAAACGAACTTCCCGCCGAACGGTTCGCGAATAGTTCGTCGAACGTTCAATTCGCTTACAGGCCTAATTATAGCCATCTATCTATTTTTATTATAATATGATATGATGCTACACAAATGACTTGGCCCACTCAAATTTCTAACTGTAATTCATCATACATTCATACGTGGCCCACTAAGTTTAAAAGCATTTTATAGTTAAATCTGATCAGATTAGTTCTGTTAGAGGGTTTATTGTTTCATTATCTATTAAATTTTACACTTTTTACTATTGTATACGACGTACTTTCATTTGTTCTATTGTATGTAGTGAACTTGTAAATATTGTATATTGTATGTATTATTTCCTTTTTTAGTAAGGCCAAAAAAGGAAACTAACCTATTTGGGCCTTACCCAAAAAGGAAATAATACATACAATAGAGCATATTTACAAATTCAAGACATACAATATAAGTTTTTAAAGTTCGACTCATACAATAGATGGTCCGGAGTAATACCTGCATATTGGGCTTATTTAAGCTTATATGGCTTATTGACCGGAGTAAAATTGATATCCTTTTTAATCAAATTATCACTATAAGGTTAATAGGTTATAGCTAATCCAACACTATTTCAGCTTATAAATACTTGCCAAAAGTTGCTTATATTAAAAGGGAAATGCTATTGACAGCCCTTAGGGCTGTTAATAAGAACCCTTGAACTTATTTATTAAACTCAAACTTTCCTTTATTATCAAAAATCATAATAAATACATCATATATAAAAGGAAAGTCTCAATGAATTAAATACAAAACTTCAGTGTATTAATTATAATTTTGATTACATAAGGAAACTTTGACTTCAATAAATGCACTTATTGACAGCCCTTAGGGCTGTCAATAGCATTTCCCTGTATTAAATAACATTAGCAGCAAAAATAAGGTAAACCAAATACCCCCCTAATGTCCTAAACAAAAAGCTTTATGTACGGTCATTAGATACATTAAGTTGAAAGACCTTTTTGATATTCTTTAGTAAAATATATTTTTACCCACCCATAATTCCATAAATGAGCATTTATGAGCTACGCCACAAGCCCACAAGTGATTAGCCAACTTTGTCGTTTGTATGGCCCAAACTGTAGCCCATTAGGCGTTTTTCTTTAATCCATACCCAATCAAATCAAATATGAATAAGCTACTTTAAAAAAGAACAAACTTTAATTAACTCGAATTATTATTTCTCCGCTTTTGTTCTGACTAATTGATTGTAACGAGGTATTGTATGCCCTCGTGTTGATGAATATAATATTATTAAGCTATATTCGTATGCTATATATAATTGTTAAAGAAATGTAATGATAATAATAGATTTTTATTACCAACTTTCGCATCGAGAAATAATTATATTTTAGATCATGTTCGATGCGTTTTAAAAAATTATAACCACTCTTTTGTTGACATGATATAATCAACAATAATTTTTAAGATATTTTCTTATATAAATCCATTTAAGTTGTAAATATTTAAGTTTTATTGAAATAGTAGTTTCGATTACATATATAATTTGATTAACTAATTGAATTTGTAGTTAAACAAATGGTTAATAAAAAAAAATTGCAAATCGAATTTTAGAGTTTTTAATGAAACTATATTGAAATAAAGATTTACAAAATTAGAATTCATTATTATATAAATTAATAAAAGGTAGAGTAATTTTAGACTATACTAAAAATAATTATAAAGTAAGGAGAAAAAGTGATTCTTTCTTGAATTTAGTTATTAATTCTTTTTTTTTTTTAAAAGAGCTGCAACATGGATTTGAATGTAGGTCAATGAAAGATACTACTTCCTTCGTCTCAATTTTAGTGTTCATTTTTTTTTATTTTATTTCTCAAAGTAATTGTTCACTTCCAATTTTAACAAATCGGAGAGCAGCTAAACGAAGAAAAATAAAGTTTTATTGGTTAGCACGGTAATCAGTGCACTTTTTTTAAATTGTGTACATATTGAAAGGTCATTTAATTGGAATGGAGGAAGAAGCATCCTTTTTGAGATGTCTCAAAGTAATTGTTGACTTTCAATTTCAATCAATCAGAAACAGCTAATCGGAGAAAAATAAAATGTTATCGAAAGGTTATAACGCATAAACAAAATAAAAAAACAATAATGGCAGCTGCTAACCACGAACCAACACCATTTTATACAAATGAGGTCAAATCTAAATATGCTGATGTTATTAAAGCGAAAATATGAAAAAAAGTAATAAACAATATAACTTAGTTAATTAACAATAGAAACAAAGTAATGATAACAACAAAAACAAAGTATTAATATAAAAAAATAAGCAATATAAAAACAAAAATAAACAACAAATAAATAAGGTTCAACAAAAACAAATTATTAATATAAAAAAATAAGCAATATAAAAACGAAAATAAACAACAAATAAATAAGGTTTGATAAATTAATAAATAATAATAACAATAGAAACAAAGTAATAATTACAACAAAAATAAACTAATAATATACAAAAATAAGCAATATAAAAACAAAAATAAATAAATAAATAAGGTTAAAAATAAATTAATAATGTACAAAAATAAGGAGTATAAAAACAAAACAAAAAAAACAAACAAATAAATAAGGTTTGATAAATAAATAAATAATAATATAAAAAGCATATATAATAATAACAATTAAAAAGAAGTAAAACAAATATGCTAACCATGTGGCTCGAACCCCTGACCATAAGAAAAAAAACACACAGAGAAGAACACCAAGCTAATAATACACATGTTAATATCTTTTGCATGTTAAATATATATAAAATAAGATAATCCTTGTATGACAAAAAAGTTACTCTTGATAACAACTACTCGTTTGATATTAGGTAGTAATTCATGTAGCCACTGTTTGTTAGAAAAGTTTAAATATCAAACAATGACCAGCCTAAATCTTACAATCATAGATGATAGAACAATTGATGTCGTTCATAAATTTGGTCGATCGAGTTGAATTTGGCAACTTAGACATGCCGTTAATCATCATCTAAGCCTAGAGTTAGCTGCAAGCACAAAAATAAACACACACCTATAGATAAGAGAATGAGTCATATATCCCGTTTGTGAGGTGTCGTGACCCCTATATACTTGGATCACTCTACGTGGTACCATGAGCCTTTCAACGGATGATACTGTCAATTATTGGAGAGAGTGTCCATCCTATCTTAGGATTTGGACTCTTAAGTGGACTTCAATCTGGAACTAAATACATCAACGCTCATCACATCACAATAAAAGTAAACAATTCAACGAATTTATTCAAGTTCGCCAACTATCTCTTTTGATAAATCTAGTTAGTCAATGGATCTAATTGTTGGAAATAGTGTCCAAGGTCATAACTAATTGGTAAGACTATTATAAAGGTAGAGTCCTTTTTGGGTTGCCCTCGATGAACAGTAAGAGAAACAATAAGAGAGATAATTTTAATTGAAATTAATATCATAGTTAATTAATTAGTTTGTTAATTTATCATAGTTGATAAATTAATTAGAAGCTAAAAGTAATTATGTGACACCCGGTCAAAAATGACCCAAAATATGGTCAAAATTTAAACTTTTATTTCAAGTATTATATACTCAAACTACTGAAGTGCACAATTATTATATATATAAATATATATAATAACGTTAAACGATTATTTAATAATCGTGTATATGCGAATCTGACAGAACGCAGAAACTTAAAATGGAAGTTGGTGAAACTATTATTAAATGATATGGAAGTATTTAATAACGTCAATTATTACTTTATATTATGTTTATAATATAACGAACACGTACGTTTTGCTTAAAACGTAACCGAACGCGACGAAAACGCACGAAACGCGCCCGACTGACGAAATAAACTAAAGTTATATTTTTATAACTTATTATTAAGTATTTTGATAAAATACTTCAAGTAAAAATAACGCGATTACACGCGTATTATCATAATAAAAACGTTACACAATTCGAATAAACACACGATTCGACCGGTGACCAAACGAAAACTCGAATATTATTTTAGTAACTTAATTACACTACTTTGAGTAAAACTTTTACTAAAAATATCGTGCTTTAAACCGAGAACAAAACGTATCCTATAAAACGTTATACGATTAAACGAACGATGAAACGACCGGGGAAACGAACACCGCACGGAGCGTAAACTCGGGGAACAAAAATTGGGGACAACCACCATCAATTGGGGCCATCCCCAATCAGTTTCAAGCATGGAAACAAGATCCACAATTTGTGGATCTTGTTGTTGAACTTCCTTGACCATAAGCAACTAACACACCCATTTTCCATTTCAATTCATTTTCTTTCCAATTTCTTTCCCATCTCTCTCTACCCCTCTTCCCATCCTCCCCTACGAAATTCCAGCTGCCACCATCATCACAATCATCAACCATCATCATTCTTTGAGGAGAAACACAAGAAACGGAGCTAGGAACACAAACCGAGCACTTTCCACTCATTTTCGGCTTAGATCATCTAATTCCTTGTAAGAACCATCAAACTATTGCTAGATTTACTTTGTTTTCATAGACTACATGTTATGTTGTTCATTCAACCATTTAATGTCCAAAACTTTAACCGAAACATGTTTTTAAACTCGAAATCATGAGATATACTTGCTGTCCTGAAAAATAACCCACTTCAACGAATTATATAAAAATGATTTCAATATAAAAATGAACGAATCTTAAGCCTAAATGTAGTTCGTGATGTTATATTTACAACGACACCAATTTTGTAACATTTCGACTTCGTTTGCTATTTTAAAATAATATTTCCGTTAAGGTGCGCGTTACTGTTCCGGCGGACAGGAACATCCGCCTCCTTCTCGAGACCATATCTTGAGTTCTAAGATGAATCAACACATGAATCTTATACCGAAATCTCCGTATGGATGTACTCTACAAAAAGTTCTTCTTTGACCATCTCCAGAAATTCACGTATTTTTGTGTAGAGCTCAATCTTTGGGCTGTAGCTGTTCTTGGACCTAATCCGACCACTGTTCATTTCCATTTTTGTTAAAAATAGTAAACGAATATATAAAAGTATCATAAAGTGCATAAATGAACTAGACATATATGAGGACATGTGTGATTTTTGGTTAGGCTTGAATGGGACTAGAAATGGGTGAAATCGCGAGTCGAAACCGAGTAAAAATCTGGAACTATTAAACTTAGGGACTATTTTGGTCATTTTACAAAACCAACACTTCGGGTCAACCATAAAACGTAACGACAATTTTCTAAAGTTTATTTAACATATTTAAGACTTTCCTAAAAGTTTCGGGTCAAACCGAACACGTTTGTCCTAGTCAACAAAAATGAACACTTAAACAAAAACGGGAGATCTCAGACCTGCGACAATACCATTGTCGCATAAGTCTTTTCTGCCTACGACAATATCATTGACGCATGAACAGTACTACGACAATATCATTGACGCATGAACAGTACTACGACAATATCATTGTCGCATGAACAGTACTCCGAAAGGCAATTGTCGCATGATTACATATCATTGCACAAAACAGAAACTTTAAAATACTTTTTACACTAAGTATTGGATACATACAACAACTATACCTTATACGACACTACACTTAAATGAAAACTACTATACTTTGAGAAGTATACGATATAACTTAAATACGAGATTACACTCGAAACCACTATGAGATTACACTCATACATGCACGAGATTACACTCGAAATTACATGTGAGATTACACTCACACTTAAATGGGATTACACCCACACTACAACGAGCTTACACTCGAACTACTACGAGCTTACACTCGAATAACACTTTCACGTCGCGGTACCATAAACAGACTTACAAATATACTTTACAAGTATACGATACAATGAAATACATAATAATAATACTTGAATTATTATTACACACCGTCACCAACGGGCCATATTTACCCAACGACAGACTACAAATACGAACAACTACACATAACAGACTAATGGACATTAACTAGTTGAGTGGACAACTAGCATGGATAATCTTAATGATATCCACTTACTTACTTAACCTTACCCGTTTAGGACGCTAGAGGTTACTGGTTCAGAGAACCTCATTGCTTGATTTACTGCTTGATACTACTAGACTCAGGTGAGTCTCACGGCCCCTTTTTACTGTTTTACTATTTTGGGGGAGATGCATTACTTGTTTTACTCGAACACATGTACTTACTTACTTGATTTCTTACTGATTTACTGGTATATCGATTGCATGGGTTTTACTTAATCCAATGAAGTCCCTTTAATCATAGTTGCAAGTTATCGACTTAAGCGCGAGTTTTAGTAAATTGATCCATTTGGGACTGACAATCCCCGCCCAGGGTAGCACGTACTACCACGAACATACAGGTATAAATGGGCATTTCTTACTCGTTTCATATGAATGTTTTTGGACTAGCATTCACGAGGGCAAATTACTAGGTACTTGATTGTACCCTTACTTACTGTTAAGCTTCAACTATGGTGCTCATGGCAATGTATATAGAAACTATTGTATACGTGCAATCATTACTTACTTTTACTACTTGATGTGTTCAAAACTGTTACTTACTATAAACCTGTGAGATTCACCAACCTTTTGGTTGACCTTTTTAGTGATGCATTCTCAGGTACGCAGCTTGAGTAGGGATGCCCAGCAGGATCTACTTATATGCTAAGCTAGTACGAGTCGCATGCATACACACTTATGAAGATTTTACTGGCATTATCTTTTGTACTATGATTATGTAACTAAAATCTTTAGAATAAATTTGCGAACTCATTAATGATGTATCTTTGTGACTTATTACTTTTGAAAAACCTTATGTAATATACTGTATTGCAATGTATTTTCTAAAACGTCTCATTTAGATTCGTTTACTATATATCTTGTGCTTTGGTTATTGATTAGTCACGTCCCGACCCGATTCGCTTCCGCAACCCGAATTAGGGGGTGTGACAAATTAACAAAAACTATAAAGAATATTTAGTTAGCTTATTAATTGGATATTAATTAGAAACTAAAAGGAATATTCTGGAAGCGAGTTCCAACCGGCGGTTGGAAGTTTCAACCAGCGGTTGGAGGTTAGGGTTTGTAAGGCGGTGTAGACGTGTCATAACTTGGGCAGGAATCATGTCCAACCGGCGGTAGGAAGCTCCAACCGGCGGTTGGAGGACGAATTCAGTTGTCCCACATCGGCCAAGGGATAAAACCCTGGGCTACCTCTCCCCTTATAAATAGAGGCATAATCCAAGGTTTCCAATCCATCCCAGATCCGAATTTAATTCGGTTCTTTCTCTCTTTCTCATTCCTAATCCTTGTAAGAGTCTTTACGACTTAGAGTCGGGACCCTAGGATTTGGAGTTTCTCTTAGTTCACGGGTGTGAAACATTAGAGGTGTTCTATTTTGGGCACTTGCCATCCAAAGCATGTAAGGTCGAGTAAGGAATCTGCGTGAAGGTTCTGCAAGGTGGTCTGCGCGTGAGAAATTGGTTTTCTCAAAGGTTAGTAATTTTCTCGTTTATCTATTTATTTTGTTATTGTTAATAGCTTTATTAAGTCAAGGTCCTTTAGGGTTTAGTTTCCTAAGTTGCTCTAGATTAATTGTTATTTTCCGCTACGTATATTAATCTAGTTAGGGAATAGAAAACCCAACAGTGGTATCAGAGCGTAGGCTTAATAAGGTTAGCAATTCAAAATGTAGATAAATTATATTATTTGGAAATAAAACTGTCTTTTATTTTGTCCAAATAACTAAATTAAATATATATGTATAATAGATTTATATATATATACAATTAATTTATTTACTAATCAGACCTTAGTATTTTAATGGTTTAAAATATATGCTCAATTTTAAAATGTTTTAAAATAGATACCTGAACCTTAAATGTTTAAGAGAGACCTTATATATAATATGATTTATATATATGTATCAATTAAGTCTAAATACATCGTCAGTCAATTGACAAATCGGCTCACCCATAGAGAACAAACTATAAGAGAGGTATAAGGCGGGTCGCTTAGCTTCCCTAAAGAAGTAGGTTTTTAATAAGTTTCGCACTGACCTGCTTCTCCGCTTCTTTGTGCGTTCAATGGAGCTACCGAGGACTTTTGATAGGATGATGTCAAGATTAAAAGTAGGCTTAAAATAGTAAAACAAAATTCCGTTTTAGCTATAGAAAAATGTGAAAAGTATGCTAACCCATGAAAACCGCACCTCTCTCGTATGGACTTTTAATGGAGCGTGTGTGGTTAACCGGCACATTAATGTGAGGACATATTGAGAGGTGATGTGGGACTCGCGATTCTCGAGCGTACTCGAGCCGGGCATCACGCGGGGTTTGCATGGTTAGTTCACCATCTAGTTCATGATCCTCGGCATCCCAGTCATGAATGGTAGATGAGCATAATCGAGATTAACATGCCATTGATAGGTATCAATGAATCTCAAAGATCTAGGAGTTTCATAGAAATTAAATAGACAAAAGTATTTTGTTATATGATTACGGTGACCCTTTTTATAAAACTGAAAATATAGATCCTAGCGTTAATTAGAAATTGGGTAATTAATTAAGGAATAGTCAGACTAACTAAAATAGTTTTATCTCAAAATATCTGTTGAAAATGGTAATTATCCTCTCATTCCCAATTCCGCAAATAACCTAAACTTCTCACTATTCTCAGTTCTTGGGAGGGAAAGACTTACCAGTTCAAAATGTATGGACGGGTGATGTAACCCTAGGTTCACTCTAAGGAAAAAGGAGTATGTTCTCGATGAGCTGTGAAACCGTAGGTACGAGAACAAGGAGTATGTTCTCGAAAAGAATAAGGAGTATATTCTCAATATAAGTAAATTCCCACTAATGATAATGATTCAACCCAAGAGAAGATTGAAGCTCACCGGAAAAGTATGATGTTTAATACTGAGTTTTGGTCAACATAATACTGTCCGGTCAGCCAGCTATCTACAAACAGTTTGTAATCTCATGTCAAATGGTTTTGAATGAGAAAGAGACCTCTATAATGGAACTCCCAAAAGTAGCTGACCCAGGGATCAATAAGATTGATGTGCCATCTAGCTCAACAGTTCCTGTGTTGTGAATTGGTCATGATGTAAAAGAAAGGAAGAGATCTGGAATAGCTATGAATGGAAAGTCCAATCGTGGGGCTAAGAGAAAGATTGATTCTGAAATTGCACCAGCAATGATCCAAAGGAATCAGTGTGTTATACTGCAACACAAAGGAGCACTAGAAGCGTTGCTGCTCAAAATATATGAAGGACCTTAAAGACAGTAAGGTTGAAAAGGATTCAGGTATATAAATAATCAAACTCCACACTACGACTTCTAATTCGTAGGTCTTGAATACAGGATGTGGTACTCACATTTGCACTATATTGCAAGGACTAAAGGAAAGTAAAAGTCTGAGGCATGGAGAACTCAACTTAGTCATGAGAGACAAGAGTGTCATGCCCATTGGAAAGTTTGAGCTCATGCTATAATCTGGGGTTAGGATACATTTAAATAATTGCTATTATTCGTCAGAAATGACAAGTAACATAGATTCATTTCATGCTTGGTTGAAGAAAATTATCAGTTTTCATTTGAAATGAAATTGGTGATAAAGCGTCTACTTGCAAAAGCATATATGATAATGTTGAATATGTCAGCAAAGGAATTTAAATGATGGTTCGTCTAAATAGCTTGATAAATTCAAATTGTGGCAGTATCGTCTAAGGCACGTAAACAAGAAAGAATATCGCCCAAACTCCAAAAGTATGGAGTGTTGGAATCATTTGACCTTAAATCGAATGATGTATGCAAATCTTGTTTATTGAGCATGAATACTAAATCACTATTCACATGTTATATGAAAGAAGTGATGGATTGTTCGACTTGGTATACATAGATGTATGTCGACCATTCCGATGCGCCATAAAAGATGGAAATATCTACCATGTTGCTGATTACTTCAGTAGACATAGATATATTTATCTGATTAAACATAAGTCAGACACTTTTGAAAGTTCTAAAGGTTTTAGGATGAAATAGAGAACCAAATGGGCAGAAAGATAAAGGTACTCCGATCCAATGGGGGAGGAGAAGACCTCAGTATCAAGTTTTAGATCATCTTAGACACTGTGGAATAGTTTCACAAATTGACTCCTCATAAAACACCATAGCTAAATGGAGTAGCTGAGAGGAGAAGCAGAATCCTGTTAGACAAGGTTCAGTTAATGATGAGTCAGGCAACACTTCTAATAAGCTTATGGGGTTAGGCATTATAAAAGGTTGCACATATCTTAAATATAGTACGCCAAGAAAGTTTCAAAGATGACTTATGAGATATGGAAGAGAAAAGTTTTTTTTTTCTTGGGCACATCCAGATCTGGGGTTGTGAAGTTATCGTTGGACGAGAAACTTAGCACAGACTAGAAGCTAGATCTAAAAAGTATCTTTTCATCGGTTATCCACAGAAGTCGTTTAGATATTTGTTGCTCAAAAAGGTAGTGTTTTCTTGAGAAAGAAATAATATCTAAAGAGGACAGTGGGAGTACAATTGATCTTGAAAAGATTCAAGGATCGACCGATGACGAACCTATAGTAAACACTGATACTCCACAAGAGGTGGTGACACCTGTTGAGCTTGATGACATATCATTTCCCTCTTGCAGTTGTAGAGTTAGCAAACCTCCTTGGTTCTATTATAGTTTCCATAAAGAAGAACATGATAAGATTAGTGATAGTACACTAATTGAATTAGATGAGTCTACTAACTACAAGGAAGCGATGGCAGGCCCTAAGGCTGCTAAGTGGAAAGAAGCTGTGAAAGGTAAGATTCAATCTATGTCTGACAACCAAATTTGGAATTTGGTTGGCACTACACTCAGTCTCAAGACTGTGAGTTGTAGGTGTATCTTCAAGAGGAAGATAGACATAGATGGGAAGTACACACTTATAAAGCTAGGATAGTAGCGAAGGGCTATACTCAAACCTTCGGGATTGATTATGAGGAAACCTTCTCACCAATAGCTGAAATAAAGTCAATTAGGATATTGCTTACAATAGCTGCATTTCATGGTTATGAAATTTGGCAGATGAATATCAAAACCACTTTCCTTAATAGGAAACTGACAGAGTATGTGTTCAAGGCACAACCAGAAGGTTTTGAAAGAGCAAAATATCCTAATAGAGTGTGTAAGCTTAAGAAAGCCATTTATAGACTTAAACAGGCTTCTTGTAGCTGGAATCTCCGCTTCCATGAGAAAGTCAAACAGTTTAGATTTTCTAGAATCAAAGATGAGTCCAGCATATGTGTCAAAGTCAGTGGGAGGATTGTAGTCTTCCTGTATTATATGTGAATGATATAATACTCATAGGAAATGTAATCCCAATATTACAAAGTGTAAAGAGTTGATTGGGAGAATATTTCGCTGTAAAAGATTTGGAAGATACAATATATTCTTGGTACAAATATTTACAGAGATATGTTGAAAATATCTCAAAAGACTTAACCAGGACTTGTATGAAATTTTGAAAAGTTTTAAAATGGAGAATTCTAAGAAAGGCAATCTACCCTTACATCATGGCATAAAGATTACTAAAAGATTAGTGTTCAAAGACTGCACAAGATTGGACTAAATGAGTCGAGTCCCATAGGTTTCGGCTATAGGATCGATCATACATGCCATGAAGTATACAAGACCCGATGTCTTGTTTGCTTGGAGCATAGTGAGTCGACATCAGCAGAATCCTGGTAAAGGTCATAAAACAACTGTAAAGAATATTCTTAAGTATTTGAGATATACTAAAGACAGGTTCTTAGATTATGGTAGAGAAGAGAAACTTAGGGTGACAATTTATATTGATGTAAGTTTACAAACAGATAGAGATGATAGTCGTTTACAGTCTGGTTGGGTACTCTTATTGAATAGGGGAACGATAAGTATGAAAACTTCAAAGCAAGATACAATAACAGATAGGAATCTGAGTGTATTGAAACTTGCGAGACTTCAAAGGAAGTCATCTGGATGAGGAATTTCATTGGTGATCTTGGAGGTGTTCCAATAGTACGAATCGCATTGAAATATTATGTGACAATGGAAAGTCCAAAGCACATCGAAAGAATACACCATATTGTTCAAAAGAAGATACAAAATGGACAAGTGATTGTGAAGGACACACGATCAGTAAACATGCTAGGAGCATATGTTTACGAGATAAAGTTTTAGTTGTTAGTTTGATTTTGAAACATTACAAACAATGATGGGAACTAGAATAGACTTGGTGATAAATAATGGAGATTTATTTATTGGAAGGAGTTCTACCAATTACTATCGTTTATCATTGTGTTTCGGTTTAGCATGTTTAGACACCACTTCCAGAGTAATAAGTTCTTACTCAAACCTCCTCAGTCGATCACACTAAAGGAAGTATGTGGTGAATTTAAGATTGTCATGGAATGTTAGTAGATTGTCTATGGAGATTAGACATTGCATGGAGATTGCTGCAACACTCATGGGTACTTAATGGGGATTTAAGTATAGGAGAAACCTGCACTCATGGAAGTTACTTCATGGATTGAAATCACGAGTAACTCTGAGATGATAATATCTTATATTCTTAAAATGGAGATACATGAGTTTCTAGTTTTCAAGTCTGTTATACTTTAGTTTATTCAAACGCTGTGCGTAAATGCCAGTTATAAAGGATACGCTAGGTATGACATGATGAGTTGACTAGTGCTATGTATGCGAAATTTATTTGTTCCTTTTGCCTAAGAGGAAAAGCGATATCCATGGGCCCTCTGATGATTAAAAGTTGACTCATAAAGTGCTTGGCCAAGCCAGGACTAAATTGATATGTACAATTCGATAGTCCCATATAGTCAAAATTGATTGGAAATCAGGAAACATAATCTTGAATTTGGAGATTGATTAAATCCATGTCCCAGTTTCATACGATATCTGAAACAAAGAAATATATGATCACTTATCTAAAGGACTGTCACTGGATATGATCAGAGTTCGGCAGATGCATTGGATGGCACTCTCTACTTAGGATAGAGACGGACCAATAGTAGTTGATGACTTGTCCAAGTGGGAGACTGTTGGAAATAGTGTTCAAGGTCATAACTAATGGGTAAGACTATTCTAAAGGTAGAGTCCTTTTTGGGTTGCTCTCGATGAACAGTAAGAGAAACAATAAGAGAGATAATATTAATTGGAATTAATATCATAGTTAATTAATTAGTTTGTTAATTTATCATAGTTGATAAATTAATTAGAAGCTAAAAGTAATTAACAGAAACTATAAAGAATAGTTAGTTAGTTTATTAATTGGATATTAATTAGAAACTAAAAGGAATATTCTGGAAGCGAGTTCCAATAAGCGGTTGGAAGCTCCAACCGGCGGTTCGAGGACGAATTCAGTTGTCCCACATCGGCCAAGGGATAAAACCCTGGGCTCCCTCTCCCCTTATAAACAGAGGCCTAATCCAAGGTTTCCAATCCATCTCAGATCCGAATTTAATTCGGTTATTTCTCTCTTTCTCATTCCTATTCCTTGTAAGAGTCTTTACGACTTAGAGTCGGGACCCTAGGATTTGGAGTTTCACTTAGTTCACGGGTGTGAAACATTAGAGGTGTTCTATTTTGGGCACTTGCCATCCAAAACATGGAAGGTCGAGTAAGGAATCTGCGTGAAGGTTCTGCAAGGTGGTCTGTGCGTGAGAAATTGGTTTTCTCAAAGGTTAGTAATTTTCTCGTTTATCTATTTATTTTGTTATTGTTAATAGCTTTATTAAGTCAAGGTCCTTTAGGGTTTAGTTTCCTAAGTTGCTCTAGATTAATTGTTATTTTCCGCTGTGTATGTTAATCTAGTTAGGGAATAGAAAACCCAACACTAATAGGTATCAAATTTGGGATATTTCTGAATGGTCATATTTTCAAAACTATAGGGCTACAACCCATCAAATTTGACTTGTATGACCCGAAAACGAATCTAAACAATGTTGTGCAGACTTTACGGGTTTTACACGAAATTAACAAGCAAACCGGCAACCAACCGGCCAACTAGTTTACTACAATAATATATGAGTTATATGAGCCGTGTGTCAAGGTTATATAATTACTACCCACCTATTTGTTTATCAAATAAGACCGGGGTTAAAGTCAGTTACTTTCTACCCACCAATTTGACTGGATTTGAATGGCCACCTCACCTGGCTTCTACCTTAGAGGACTCCCAATGGTCACCGTAGGTTAAAACCGACGGAATAGACACGGATGGCACCAGCCCGTCGGTTTGGTCCGTCGGTTTTTTCTGTCGAAAATCCGACGGTTCGTCGCTTTTTTTTCACGTGTCTATGAATAAAGGTAAATTGGTAAATGTGGGACCCAAAAATTAAAATGACGATGTCACTGACGGCAGCGGTCCGTCAGTTTCAGTCGATTTTGGGAAAAAGTGACGTGACGCTGATGTGACGTGTCGGTTTCGGTCACCGGGTATGGTCTTATATTCACACATTTGATAATATTTTCTGTTTCCTTAAATGCTTTATTCTTTCTTTTTTTTTCCTTGTGAAATGGGATAAAAAAAAAAAAACAGAAAGAAGGAAAGAAAGAGAGCTCTGAAATAGGCGGGATTATAGAAACATGTGTGGTCATTAACAGAACACAAATTTCTTCCAGAAACTCAAGCTTGTACTCGTCAGGGGTTGCGATTGGTTTCCCGCATACCTCATAATCAGATGCCACATAATTATCCCTTCTTCTTTCCCAAAACCCTGGCCCCACCATTCTCCCCTACAGGACCTCATTACCATCTTCTTCTTCTTCTTCTTCTTCTCATCATCATCATCATCATCACCCTCAACGAATCTCCATTTCTTCTTCTTTAAGAGGTACCCACATGTTGTAATGTGCTGTTTCCCTAATTTGCTAGATGGGTCTTGTTTCTTTTTGTGTTTTGCCCCATACCCACATGCATTTTCAGGAACACTCAATCAAGATTTCATTTTTATGCTTTGAAGATTATTATTATAATCATCATTATCATTATATGTTTTGTCTTATGCTTCATACTTTTGACAAACTTTATAATAGGCATCATTAATTACCCTTAACAGGGAAGAGGATTATGTAAAAGGTATAACTACCCTTTGATTGCGCCATTTAAATCTTTATTCTATGCAATTGTTCTATCAAATAATTGACTTTTTTGAAATACTTGTTTTCTTTCATATAAGAAAGCAGATACTGATTTTTGGTATGATCACGAGGAGTTGAATTTTGAGGGTAAAGCATGGGTTTTTACAATCAATTTTCTTATAGATTTTAAGGACCCACATTGCATTTTGTATTCAACGGGTTAAAAAAACTGATCAACCCCATTTCTCTATATTTTATTTTTTTCAATAATGAGATTAAGGCGTAGGAAATGCATACCTTCTTGTTCTTCCCATCAAAGAGTATGCCTTTTTCTTTTACAATCGAACCTTTTTCATTTATCGAAAATATTTTGTTTTTTTGAATATATTTCTTATATTACTATGGTGTTGAAGGTGTAGAATTGATTACATTAGACACTTCACCTCAATACCGACATTATGTTTTTTCAATTCTTACAGTATTCGTTACAATTTGGTTAATCCGCCTTACATGTCTCGATTTTATACTTTTTCTATAATTCATTGATTTCTGAAACATATCATATGTATAATATTTTATTAATGCATTATATATGCAGAATTCAGATGATTGATTTGCACCGTTCAAATGAGTTGGTGTGGTTCTTCATAAAATGTTTTTGCTTCCAAGTATGCACTCAAATTTTGAGTTTTCGTTTTTATGTTATCAATAGCAATAATATGACTTTTTTTTTAAATCTTTCGAATAGTTCATGCCTAATCAATTGGTGCATTTATTATTTTTATCTGTAAACCAGGTTGATGAAGATGATTATCCTTGGAGACACAACAAGAGTAACATTTTGGAATGGTTACATAAGTCTATTACCAAAAACTCAGAATTAGCTCAATGTATTAGTGAGTAAATCTTGGTTTACAACCACCATTTCCTTGTTTTCTCTCGCTCTAGGTGTATGCTTGTTGTCCCATAATACTGATTTGCCTTTCGCCCCGTATTATTTAAGGAGGCTTGTTTTGTAATCTTGAGTATTTGTTCTATTTAGCTACTGCTATGGTTGGTCCAAAAACATGGATTGGAGGAATCTTTAACAAGCGTTCTGGTAGTAACAAATCCGTTGACTTTAAGTTCACTTCCGCTCAGGTGCGTTGCAGAGTAAATATTGTATCACTTGAAACTTGAATCAATTTGAATATTCACAAAATCAATGACAAAAATATCCAAATACACACATTGGGAGAAACTGAAATAACAGGTCGATACTAGGCATTTTTGGAAAAAATATTTAAGTGGATTAACTTGGAAACTTGAATGGTAATGTTCTAATCTATCTGTATTCATCATAATGCAGGAAGTTAGGTATCAGAAGCTTCAAGATCGTGCAAACGTACCATATGACGAGACTTGTGTTGATCATCAGGTGCATTTCTTTACTTCCAGTCATCTTTTTTGATCAACCTAATTAATTGATAAGATTAAGTTGTCAAGTTGTCATATCGTTATGTTTGTTCTCTTGACATATGCACGTTGTCCCAGCTTTTTAGCCTGATTTCGGTTTTAGTTCTTGTTTGATGGAGTTATCTGCTTTATTGACAGAAAGTCCTTTTAGAATTGTGGAATATAGCATATCCAGATGTTACCCTTGATGGATTGATTTCTGAGCAGTGGAAAGAAATGGGGTGGCAAGGAGCTAATCCATCCACCGACTTTAGGTACACAGTGATCACTCTAGCTATGGTGGTGCGTATATTATATTTTATAACATGATCATTCATTGAATCTTCTTTTCTTGTAGGGGTGGTGGTTTTCTTTCACTAGAGAATTTGGTATTCTTTGCGAAAACATTTCCGGTATGCTATCTTTAGATGCTAGAACATCATCTCCTATCTAAAATAAAAATTCCTTCCAACATTGAGATATATTCATGAAAACCGTGTAATTTACTAATTGACTATCGAAATGCAGAGTGCTTTTCGTAGGTTACTACTGAAACAACGTGGAAAAAGGGCTACATGGGAGTACCCTTTTGCTATCGCTGGCGTTAATATATCATTTATGTTGACTCAAATGTTGGAGTTATATCAAGGTTTGTAATTTGAATCCATCTTGTATAACATGTATTAATTAGAGTTTTCTTTATTTGCTGCTTATCTGGAATGACACAATAACTGATTGTATGTTAAATACGATTTCTCTTGCTGATGAATTCTATTTTGCAGTTAAGCCTAAGCGTCATCACTGTGTCAATTTTGTCAAAATATTGGGAGGTACTATCTACTCTTAAATCCTTCTGCAGTCAACTATATACACCCAATGAATTTTATAAGGTTCTCACTTTGTTTAATAACAATTGATTGGCAGAGGATGAAGAAGCTTTTGATGTTCTATATTGTATAGCTTTCATGATGATGGATGCTCAATGGCTCGCCACACATGCCTCATATATCGAGTTTAATGTATACTTTATGTCTCTGTGTTTATTTAATGATTTGATTTATTTATTAACTCTTTTGCACTAATCTGTTGCAAATATAACCACTAGGATGTTTTACAAGTTACACGGGCACAGCTGGAGAAAGAACTGGCACTCGAAGACATCCATAAAATACGCGATTTACCCGCCTTCAACCTGCTACACAGTTTTTAACTTGAATCATTGTACAGTTAGAGTTGATGATCATCTTCTCTCAGTTTTCCTGGTTATCTTTCTAGCCAGAACCTTAGCCAAGCCAGTACAATGCCAGAACCTGTCTGGGCGTTCTTAAAAAACGAGGTTAGATTCGGTTGTGTGGCTGCAACTTTGTAATTGAAACTTGATGCCTGAGCTCAATCAATTGTATGCTGCTAATTGTTTAAGGGTTATTGTTAATAGGTTTATAGATTTTAACATGTTAGACTATTGTTCATTCGAATCATTCCTATCATTGTTTACAACTTTTTTAGCTGTTTGTTGCTCCTTATATATGCGTACTTCTTGTATGTTTTGTTCCTTGGTAAAATAAATGATGGAAAAAAGGATGATAATTAAGTATATAAGTACTCGTAACACCGAATAACTCTGATTATCATGAATAGAAGTTATAAGAACAATAACCAAAATCAAGACAAAATCTTGGGACTATTTGACTATAGATGGAAGAACATATATGGTAAATGAGACATGGGCCAGATTTAAGGAACAGGATAGGATTTGTTTTTACACATGCACTTGTAAGCCATGGGACATGTTTCAGCCTCTTCAATGGATGCACATACGAAGCTAACCATGACCAGTCTGCACGGGGAACACGACCCACATGCATGAGAACAGTCCGGTAGCCTTGATCCAGGCACTTGAACTGTATCCACTCTACGTTGCCCTGATACCATCCCTTTAGCTCCATGGTGATCTTGTGTCACTCGTGTTGGATGATGATGCCCATGATCTGTTCACATAATTAATCATATATATTGATTATAATTGCATATAATTTAAATAAAAAAATTTAAAAATTTGGAAGCAACATCATGTGTTCAATACAACCCAATAATGAACATGGAAAAGTTTTGGTGTTCATCATTAGGTTGTGCTGTACAATGCAATGATGCATGATAAGGTTGTACCGTACGTGAATGTTGCAAACCGATATGCCTTGAGGATACGTGAAAAGGAAAAAGCAATAGCAAGGAGAGAAATATGGCATTGCACAACGAACCCTTCATGGTTGTAATAAAATCACTGAAAAAAGAAGCTAAAGATCGATTTCGAAAGAGTTTGTTTGTATGGTGAGATCAAGAAAGAAAAGGTGTGAGCTTGTGGATAAATATATTTGAAAGAAAAAGAAGGTGGTATTGAAGCAAGTCACAAGCAAGTAGGAGTTCTAAAAGGGTCACATGAAAGATGGTGAATCACAGGGCTTGGCCATGGTGCAATCAAATGGTTTATGATTACTTCACACTTTTATGGTGTTATTTTTGTGCCTCAAATTTAGTGAACTAAATTGCTTCTTGTGACACAGTGACCAAAACATTAAATTCTACATTTGGCTTGTTGTTCAAATTGTAAAAAAGTTATATACTGACTGGTCAATTGCTTCAAACTCCATGAATGGATGCATCAAGTATTAGGATTGGACCACAAAAATGATTGTTCAAGTGTGTTTGTATATGTTCAAAAATGGAGGTATGAAAGGGAAGTTACTGATGTCACATTTTTTGGTTGCATGGTACAAGATTTAATGCAGTTAGTACAACACAGCGAATGTGATGACATCCAACTCAAAACACACTGCAGTGAAGTAGAAAGAATAGTGTGGTTTTGCATGAAAAACTCTGTGAGGCTTAAATGCAACTTAACTAATTGAATGCATAGTTCTGAAAGCAACCAACTATGTAATGTCTGTCTACTTCAAGGAGATCATCCATTTGTATTTATCTGAGGCCTGGTACAATAAATTAAGAGGTTTTACATATAAAAGGTACGATTGTAACAAATTTTACGGCTCACATGTTATCAAAAATACCGAATGCACATCATTATTACATACAATAGCAATAATTTAAATTTTGATACACTTAATAGACACACAAGAATGAAGTTGACACAAAATATACCGTCGTGTCATAGTTAAATTTTCTAAAGTGAAAAAAGTACAAATAATATTCGGTAAAAAATAAAGGTTTAATTATCAAAGTTTCACTTTTTTTTCGTTTAACCACTCAAGTTTTTTTCCCATGATTTAATCCTTCAAGTTTGCATTGACTTGGTGGTTTAATCCTTCAAACTAGGGGTGTCACTTTTATCCGAATCCGAATAATCCATCCGATCCAATCCGATTTAGGTTAAATGGACATGATTATTCGGATTACGGATTGCTTAAACGAATTGTGGATTGCTTAAATGGATTAAACGGGTAGGATAACGGATCAAAATCAAAATGTTTGGATATATCCGAATAATCCGAAAAAGGATTAAGTAATTAAATAATATATTTTTGATAATATATTACTACGTAATGTTTACCATATAAGAATTAATTACAAATAAAATCTTTTATTACACTGTATACTACATCGTACTAGTTTTGTACCATCTAGAAGTTTATTTGATTTAGAAACTACGAATCTGTTTTGGATTAAGTTGTATGTTAGAAGTTGAAATTGGAATTTAAATGTTATAATATGATCTATCGTTATGTATTATGTTTGTTTATATAATTGTTTTAAACGTAATATTAGTCTTACTCGATATCACACGTCCAACTTGAGCTTATTCGGATGAATCCGTTTAATCCGAACACCAATCCGAAACCGTTTAATCCGTATCCGATTAATCCGTTTCTTATTTGGATTGGATTAAGGATCAACTTGAAATTGTCAAAAATTCGAATAATCTGAACCGAATAATCCGAAATCCGAATAATCCGTCCAAATAACACCCCTACTTGAAAGGGTTAAACCATTAAATTTTTGAAAGTTTGATGATTAAACTAGAAAAACCTAAAATGGTCAAATCATTATAAAAAATAAACTTTACGGATTAAACCATCAAAATTTTGGAGTATAATCAAACTTTACGTTTAAACCATCAAAATTTTGAAACTTCGAGGGTTAAATCATTAAAAAAAACTTGAGCGGTTAAAACGAAAAAAATGTGAAACTTTAAGGATTAAACAATTATTAACCATATGATCAAAGATATAGTAATGTAATTTTGGGCATCATTAAAATTTGAAAAAGGTAATAAATATTACCGTTACTAATCCCCATTCATTCAACCACATATGATCATCAACTATTTTATGTTTGACCTTTCATTAAAAAAACCCTCGATTTCTTGATCAACAACAGCAGCATATAATCAATTAGTTGTAATTTTGTAATCACGATCACATAATCAAACAATGTGGACCAACAGAGACAATACCAATTTCACACCACGAGGGTTTCCGTTTTACACACCTCACCGGAGTTCTTCAAACATGTATTCTCCTCCGCCGTCTGCCACCACGCGACGCCGGTTGCCGGCGTCGGAAAAGAAATGGAAACCACCACTGTCCAATACTAATCATAATCATAATAATAATAATGTTAATTTCATCTACAAAGTCCCCGCCGGCGATTCCCCTTACGTCAGAGCCAAACATGTTCAGGTATCAAATCAACGTCTAATTCTATTAGTCTGACTTTTTCTATAGAAGGGGTAGTTGACTATAAAAGTCAAAGTTAATTGTGCATGTGATTTCAAAATTGTTAATCAAGATTTATGTAAAGTTGCTATATTTGAGAAATTATGTTTAATGACATCAAATATATATAGGTTTACTCAATTCATGATGCCCCCATTATTGTAGATGTTAGAATCAAAGAACATAGACTGTTTGACTTTTGGGGTCAAACCAATACTAATTTACAGTTGATATAAGGTTGTTTCAACACTTTAAGCCGAAAAAGTTATATAGTTATAGCAGGCTTTTACAACAAAAATGTTGTTAACAAAAACGATCAACAGACATCTAATGTATATTGCAAGAAAATTTGAAGTTGAGAGCTAGTTCATTTGACCTCAATAATTAAAAGTGGAATGAGCAGAGTTATTCGTCTGAAATGTGAGGTTTTGGTTTCTTGGGTCTTGATTGTGTTATGTTTTCTTGCCAGTTGGTAGACAAGAACCCAAGCAAAGCGGTAGCTATGTTTTGGGCTGCAATAAATTTGGGTGATCGAGTTGATAGTGCTTTAAAAGACATGACGGCAGCCATGAAACAATTGGATAGATCAGATGAAGCGATTGAAGCTATCAAATCTTTTCGGCATATGTGCCCACTAGAAGCACAAGAGTCTCTTGACAACATTATGCTTGAATTATACAAGGTACATTACAATCTTACATGTATTTACAAATTACCATTGAAGTCCATTAAGACTTATGTATAAATTGTCGAATAACTATTTAAATACTTTTTCAGAGGTCTGGACGACTAGAGGAGCAGACACGATTGCTTGAATTAAGAGTAAAACATATTGAGGATGCTGCAACACAGAATTTGAACAAAACGAGACTTGCAAGATCACAGGGAAAGAAGATTCAAATCACAATGGGACAAGAGTATTCACGATTATTGGGCAACTTGGCATGGGCTTACTTGCAGCAAGACAAATATAAACTAGCAGAAGAGATATATAGGTATACGTTTAAACTTTTCATGTAATTGCAATTTCTAATAATATTTTCGTTAGTTTTTTGGTGTTAACTTTGAATGTTGATGATGCAGAAAAGCACTTTCGTTGGAGCCAGATAAGAACAAGCAATGTAACCTAGCGATTTGCTTAATGTACACAAACCGGATGACAGAAGCAAAGTTTCTTCTAAATACTGTTAAAGACTCCAACAGAAGCAGAGACACGTACGAATGTTACGCCAAATCTTATGAGCGTGCGATTCAGGTGATGCATGAGCTGGAATCATGCAAGTCTGCTACAACGTTTTCTTCGTTTTTACTTGGTAGAAACAAAGAGTCAGATTCCAGCTACTCGTACAGGAAGGCCTCTACGAACGGAAACTGTGAAAGTACGCAGGCAGACACACCATTTGCTAACAAGAAACCTTATAATAATTTTTCTCCGTTTAAGAGTAGCGGCATCCCTAGGACACCATTTACACAACCTCGTGAAAAGTCTGGTTCGGATGGTGGTTGTTTTAGGAAATTGCAATTTGGGCATTTTGCTGAAAACCAATATGTTGAGGTGAAACTACCTGGTAAAGTGAGTGAAAGGTCGGTAATACCGGAAACAGGAGCACGTAGGAAAAGCTGGGCTGATATGTTAGAAGACGAAGAGTATGGTGACGAAAATGTAGATTGCTGCAACACAATGGCTCAAAGATTGAATCTTTAAAATGAGGCTATCAAACCCAAGTGGGAAATGACAAATTGACAATGGTGGTATTCTTCAGCAAGACAAGTTCGGCAGCAGACTATTTTTTCATTTCGTCTTAAAGATGGGATTAACTTGGAAAAATATGTATAGTTTATATAAGCCGAATCGTTGATTTCCTGTATAGTTGTGTGTTAATATGTCAGTATGTAAGAAAGATTCTCGATTCTTGTTATTCAAAGGTTTCTGATTCAGGTGTTTGATTCTTGATTATGTTTTAGTCCCACCTATAAACATTAGACAGTTAATATCGTTACAGTATAGCAGTATATTGATGAGATATATTAAT
Source organism: Helichrysum umbraculigerum (assembly GCA_949592205.1). Classification (NCBI taxonomy): domain Eukaryota; kingdom Viridiplantae; phylum Streptophyta; class Magnoliopsida; order Asterales; family Asteraceae; genus Helichrysum; species Helichrysum umbraculigerum. The sequence continues at coordinate 101,142,269 of CATIUR010000004.1, read as the reverse complement.
AGTGACTCATAAGAATTCTTTATCATGTCTTATTAAAATTATTACTATTACTATTATTTTATCATTTAATTCTTTTTTTTTTTTATAAAAATAAAGAATTATCAAGAAATCCAAATAGCAAGCTATGATTGGCCATTGAAATGCCAACGTGGCACTCCTTTTCCAATAAACCCCGTTACTAAAACCTTATCGTTCCCAACCAAGACATTTGTGTAGTATCGCAATCAACAACAACAACAACCAGTTGTAAATTACGCTTAAATATCAGTACGCTACCAGGAAAAAAGGGATCTTTTAGCTTATCTTTTTATCCATGGCGCTTCGAGCAGCTTCTCTTCTTCCATCTGCAATCTCTGTTCACAAAGAGGTAAATAATTGGGGCTAACATTGTACTTTAATTCTAAATTTTTGGTTACTTTTGTGATAACTCATGTATCTGTATGTATAATGTGAAACAGGGGAAGCTGAATTCTTGCAGCCTCAAGGAGACTTCATTTGTCTCAAAAAATGTTAAATCTGATTTTAGTCCTTTATTTATCGGAACAAAGGTATTATTTTTATCTGTAATTATTTGTAATTTAAGCTTTTTTTTTTTGTTATATCATACGTGGACATATCAATTTGCAAACAAAATTCATTTTTAGCATGAGATTTTAGGAATTTTGCCCTGACCAAGTTATTTTCTAAATAATATATATGTATATATCTATATCATTTGTTCAAACGAAATGAAAGTGAATTCCTAGTGCTAGTTGAGTTGTACCAAATGCATTAGAAATTGTATATGGTTCATTAGGACTTGTATCCAGTAAACTATACTAGTATTTTAGTATTTAAAAGGTTTTAAAATTTACTAGGTAGTGTGACTAACATTATTTATTACAGTAGTTAAATTCATGCTTTACATAACTAGCATATCTGGCTCTCTCTCTTTGAGAATCAACTCAAAACCATTTGACTGTAGGAGCTTAGAAGGAAGTCATCAGCGGGACCAATTCGTGCACAAACTGCAACGGTGGCTCCATCCGTCAACGAAGCTGTACCAGATGGCAAGAAAACGCTTAGAAAGGGCAATGTGATCATTACAGGAGCCTCATCGGGTCTAGGTTTAGCCACTGCAAAGGCTTTAGCAGACACTGGATCATATCACATAATCATGGCTTGTAGGAACTTCTTAAAAGCTGAAAAGGCTGCTAAATCAGTCGGGATTACTAAAGAAAACTACACCGTTATGCACCTTGATCTTTCATCTCTTGAAAGTGTTCGCCAGTTTGTGGACACATTTAGGCGGTCTGGTCGACCTCTTGATGCACTTGTGTGCAATGCAGCCATCTATTTGCCTACGGCTAAAGAACCTACTTACACCGCTGAAGGATTTGAACTTAGTGTCGGGACTAACCATCTTGGCCACTTTTTACTTTCAAGGTCGTTGCTTGATGACCTTAAGAAATCAGATTACCCGCAAAAACGACTCATCATTGTTGGTTCCATCACAGGTAGTAATTTGAGTTCTTACAAAACTATCCGTCTAATTTTTAAACAACGTGTTTGTTTCTAAATGTGGATAAATTTTAGGAAACACAAACACTTTGGCTGGAAACGTTCCACCGAAGGCTAACCTGGGGGACTTGAGAGGGTTAGCTGGGGGGTTAAACGGGCTAAACAGCTCTGCCATGATTGATGGTGGAGAGTTTGATGGTGCTAAGGCGTATAAAGATAGTAAAGTATGCAATATGCTCACAATGCAAGAGTTTCATAGACGTTATCATGAAGAATCTGGAGTTACATTTTCATCTTTGTACCCTGGTTGTATTGCTACAACAGGATTATTCAGGGAGCACATTCCATTGTTTCGACTTCTATTCCCACCTTTCCAGAAATACATCACGAAAGGGTATGTTTCAGAAGAGGAAGCTGGCAAAAGACTAGCACAGGTTAGTGAACTTACAACTTCTATTACAGGAGGTACAGTTGATCAATGCTGACAATTTTTTGTATTGAATGTCTTAGGTAGTAAGCGATTCAAGCTTAACGAAATCTGGTGTGTACTGGAGTTGGAACAAGAACTCTGCTTCATTTGAAAACCAGCTTTCCCAAGAAGCTAGTGATGCTGAGAAAGCTCGGAAGCTGTGGGAGGTCAGTGAAAAGCTCGTTGGGTTGGCTTAGAATCAATCACATGAAGAAAGTTAAAGTCAGAGATAATCGAATCTCATAGTGTGAATTGTTTGTTGTGTTGTAAGGTACAATACAGCAATGCATTCCTGAATTTTCAACATTTAGTTATGTTTATGGCATGATCAATTCCGAATGTAACAAGGTGCAAATGTAAGATGAAGGTAGAAGTACAAAATTGTAGTGGTTGAAATAAAACACCATATACAATTTTGTTATTATGAGCTAAAAGTTGTCGAACACTGATATATAGCTGGACGCTTACCAAACCCAAGGGGTGGCCAAGTCGGTTACTCGGGTACTTTCACTAAATAGTAAGAGGTCTTAGGTTTGTAACCTTTATGGAGTAATCACTTTGCAGGCCACACCACCTTACCAATTACCCTTAGGGAGCATTACCAGTACTGAGTTTGTGTGGTGGTTCACTTGGATTTCGTGAGTTTGGTCAGCCAGTTTTAGTGAGATACCATAGTTCCCAAAAAGAAAAACAAAAACGTCTTTAGGTAGTTCTAATATGATAGTTTAAATCATTATCTTGGCTAGAATGTTTGTATTGGATCGGATGACCCATTGTTTGGCATCCGTTTTCGGTTATGGAGTACTAAAATTCAGTAATCTTTGCGGAGTTGTAGACTTTTAGTGTCATGACACCAGTTACCTTTAAATGTAACAACATGCATAGTGTTGCATTATAATAATAAGTTATCAAAAAGCTGAAAACAGGGGAGAAGCAGAGTCATGAATATGAAATGATGCAGGAACGGTTAGGTCACAACTTCAAGCTAATCATGCAATCACAACCTTTCATGAGAACAAGTCCCACAAGTAACAAATCTTAATGCTTAAAAAAGCCGGTGCACCATACAATTGGTGAATGCCGAATGTATTGAGTTTCGAAACCACCCATTTAATTCCAACCGCAAATTTAAAAACTTCTCTACAGGACCATTGAAGTATGAGTTCTAGCTATAAGTAACACTCAAGACGTTTAACTATTTTCTCTCTACCAAAGGAAAAAGAATGAGTGAAACTACTAGAAAAGTTGGGAGCATCACAAGATTGCTCGGAGGCACTGAGCAAAATTGGTGCAAAGTAACATCTAGTGGCACAGGGATAGCTGTTATGGCACTTCAAGCCTCTAAACACCTAAATATCACACAGTTGAAGGAAACCCTTCACAAAATCCAAAATGATCATCCAATCCTTAACTCCATGCTACACAAAAACACCTCAACAGGCTCAACTTCTTTCATCATCAACCCTCCAATCCCTCACCTCCATCTTAACATCATTAGCCTATCAAAAACATCTGAACTCCTCAGCACTCTCATGAGCCGTGGTTCCAACACAGCCCTTTCTCCACTACATATAATCCTCGAGCATGAGCTCAACATCAACGAGTGGTCAGGTGTTTCTAGCCGTTCTTTGTGCATGGGAGGGTTTTACTTAATGTATGCTACCTTGTACACGTTGCCTGACCAGAAATGGATCCTGGCGATGCGTTTGCATACAGCTATTTGTGACCGATTAACTGGTGTTTCGCTGCTGAGGGAGTTGAGAGAAGTGATTGGTGAAAGTGGGGGAGAAGGGCATAAAGAAGGGTACCATATGGCGCTTGAGGAACTTATTCCTGTCGAGAATGCTAAGAAGACGATGTGGGAACATGGGAAGGATATGGTAGCATACTCGTTTAACACATTCAGGCTCTCGAAATTGAAGTTTAGAAATGTTAAAGGGCCTTTCAGTTCAGAAGTTGTGAGATTCAAGATGAACACAAAAGAAACCGAACTGCTATTAGCTGTAACTTAAACCTTCTTAGCTTACTTACTCTTATTGTTACATTTCTAAATTTTAATTATCAGAATATATCATTATTGAACTTATAGGGTTGCAAGTCGAGAGGAATCAAGTTTTGTGGAGTACTGGTGGCCGCGATTCTACTTGCGGTTTACTCCTCTAAGCGCCGCTCTAGTAGAAATAACCGCAAAAAATATGGAGTGGTGTTTTTAAACGATTGTCGCTCATATCTTAATCCACCTCTCTCTCCCTATAATCTAGGTAAGTTCCTTTTTATTTTTATAGTTATAGATCCTTTAAATATAATCTTAACAATTCACCAGCACCATAAAGCAACACATAAACAGAACCAATTCAAATTAGAGGATTTTTACCTAAAATTAAGCTAGTACAGTATTTTACATGATTATCAAATGATATTTAAGGTACTATATCATTTCATTTGTACGTCATACAGGATTTTACCAATCGGCCATCAACACGATTCAAGAAGTGAAACGAGGTGAAAACCTATGGGATGTGGCAACAAGAAGCTACACATCATTTGCAAGCTCTAAGAATAACAACAAACATTTCACAGATATCGCAGACTTGAACTTTCTCATGTCCAAGGCCGTTGATAACCCAAGTTTGACACCAAAATCTTCCTTGCGAAGCGCATTGGTAACTGTGTTCGAAGATACTGTCATCGAGAAGTCTAGTGAGTTGAGACATGATCTTTTCCTAGATGACTTTATTGGGTGTGCCTCGATTCATGGAGTAGGCCCATCGATCGCTGTTTTTGATACTATAGTGGATGGACAATTGGATTGTCTTTTTGTTTACCCTTCACCACTTCATTCCAGAGAGCAAATACAAGGACTGATTGCTCATATACAAAGTAGTCTTGTTGAGGCTATTAAAATGGAAGAAATTTAAACCTTGTACAGTAATTTATTACTGATATACAAAGTAACCTTGAGCATATACTGATTGCTCCTATAGTCCTATGGTTATTGCATGATTTGTTACATAATTTGCTATCTTTTAATTTTGATTATTGCTTGTTGGTATATTGTGGTTAAAATTTTTACATAAGGCAACCAAAATAGAACATTGAAACATAGACAGCCACAACTAAGCATATTTACTTAAAGTAAATGCACAGAATGGAGGACAGTTCTGCTGCTTCTGTTTTTTTATATATATTTATTTATGTTAAAATTGATCAAAGTAATCAAAAGAAAATAAAAAAACAAAAAATGTACTAACCCATGGCTGCATATGTGTAGCCATTTGTGCACATAGAGTTGCCTGTAGCACAAGACAAGTTTACTACTGAGTTAACTCCATAATCAGTTTACTAATAAGCATTACCAGAAATTAAAAGTTGTAATAGATCAATGATTCCTGTTAACTGAAAAAAAAATGTTACATAATGATCAATACGGCCGGCCCAAGCAGAACCAGCAGCTACAACAACTAGACTGAGTAGCAGGCCAAACACAACCTCTTCAGGCCTGCAAGGTTCACAATTAAAAAAGCATCCGACCATTTCAACTTTGCACAATTTAGGATTTGAATTATTCAAGTTAGTTATGTAAGTGGCATAAATGGACGTTGGTCCTGATTTTTAAGTGTAGTGGATTCAGAATGTTTCAAAATGTAATTGGCTTTCACAAACGCCATTAATTGAACAAGATTTTCAATGAGCCGATTGACAGAAAGTTATTCGGAAAGTACAAATAAAACCTTAAACAACAAGGGACAAAGACAAGTTCCAGGTAGCATGTAATCGGGCATAGCGATTTTTGCCTTTTTGGCATCACTTTGAATGGTAAAACCAATAGAAAATTACATCTGTAGAAACAGAACTCTAAATTTGAAGCTTCTCATCAACTTTAAAACCCTCAATAAGTTTGATCTTCATGTTATCAATCAGTTCTTGTATCTGTTCTCTTGAATGTAATGGTGCAGGGTAAACACAAGCACAATCCAACTGTCCATCTCGAACAGTATCAAAAAGTGCAATGGACGGACCTACTCCATGAGCCGAGGCACACCCAATATAATCGTCAAGTCCAAATTCTCGTTCAGCATCAGTAGAAATCTCGATGACAGGATCTTCGAAGACGCTTACTAGTGAAGTTCTCAAGGAAGATGAAGGTGTCAAACTAGGGTTTTCTATGGCTTTAGACATGAGGAAGTTCAAGTCAGCCATATCTGTGAAATGTTTGTTGTTGTTCTTTGAGTTTTCAAACGCCATGTAAATCTTAGTTGCTAAGTCCCATAGGGTTTCTTCTCCTTTCACTTCATGGCTAGTGGAGATTGCAGAATGGTAAAATCCTGAAAAATATGAAGATGTGCAGATCATTAAACATCTTTAAGTGATCAATAAAGCTAACTATATATCATCAACTAGATACTGTTTTGTTTTTTTGTTTTTTTTTTTAAATTTTAAAATTTAGCTTTCATTTATGTAATACTCGAATCCAGTAAGTAAAATAAACTTAAATGAATAAAGCTTGAACTTTTTCGTGATGATATAAATATGAAATATCCAACTACTCTTCAAGAACTAATGTCTGCTTGCGTTCTGTTGCTACATGTATGCATATACTTGTCGAAACATAACTCTATGAGAATGAGTATATACCAAATTCATGGGCGGATAGAGATGGTTGGAGATATGAACGGCAATCATTTAGGAAGATGACTCCATACTTCTTCCGATGGTTGTTCTTGTAGGAATACGCAGCAAGTAGAGTCGATGCTGCCAACGCTCCACACAATTTGATCCCTCTTAGTTTGCAACCCTGTTATATTGACAAAGATGTAAACACAGTTATAATGTAACATGAAAACAAAAGAAGATTTATGTATATATGATCGAATAAACGAGTACCAACTGAGAGTTTTAGTATTGAAAGTTATTTAGATAGACATCAATGACTACATATATATGCTTCAAATTTTGCAGTACCAGCATAATTTAAAACTCAGCTAAAAATGTAAATAAAATTGCATTTGAAAAGTGGTAAATACATATTAATTGAACTGTGAAAATGAAATTTAAACAGTTGGCAAAATCTGTAAGTGTTATATTCGTTTAGAGGCGTCCACATTTGTACCTAGTATATCATTTATATTTTGTAGGTATTACATGTATTATATTTCCTCTTCTATGAAAAAAAAAACAGGAACTTTAATTAGATTGCTTAAAAGCTCTTCAGAATTGGTTGGTACTAGTTAATGAAAAGGGCATTGTCCTGCCTGGATCCTAAATGTAATGTTCTGCACATTTAAGAACTGAATTTAGGTTCTAGTTAAACCGAATTTGATTTAGACTGGTTACGTTCAATTTGAAAGCGATCTAGTTCAATGTTGATCCGTCTATCAATAAATTTGAACCCAAACCGCTCGAAACCTGACCCGTTAAACACCTCTAACTTTGGTTCCACTTAAAAAAAAAAAACAAATTCCGCTCTTACAACAGCGCATATCCGCTCTCACATTGTTAGATCCGCCACTTGGTATATATAATATTAATGAGAGACAAACGTTGGGCATATGAATAACAAATTAGATACAACTACTATTTCACTAATACATTGTGTTCTCATAGAAAATAAGAATACTAGTAGGATTAAAGAAAGTTGTTATACTATCAATAGGTTTTTTTTTTCTTTGTGTGTAACTTGTATATTTTGCTAAAAGGACTAAAAAAGTACATCAAGATAAGGATTTATTTAACTTACAGCTAATAGCATATGTGTTTCATGTGTGTTCATCTTTAATCTCACCACCTCTGAATGCCTTGGAGATTTCACATCTTTAAACTTCAAATTCGTAAGCCTAAGCGAGTTAACCGAGTATGCTACCATATCTTTTCCATGTGCCCAAAATGTCTTCTTAGCTTTCCCAATAGGAATAAGTTCCTCAATTCCGACATTACCCTTTTCTTTATACCCTGCATTCTTCTCCCCCATAGCTTCTTTCAACTCTTTGAGCAATGAAACCGCAGTAGTCCGATCACATATCCCCGCATGTAATCTTAAAACCAGCACCCATTTCTGGTCTGGCAATGTGTAGACGTTAGCATACCATAAGTACAACCCTCCCAAGCACAACGTTCGGGTACTAATATTCGACCACTCATTTATATTAAGTTCATGCTCAAGGATTACATGTAAAGGCGAAAGGGACGTGTGGTTTGCGACAGTTTGTAGGAGTTCGGATGTTTTCGATTGGCTAATGACGTTGAGATGGAGATGTGGGATAGGAGGGTTGTTATTGATGAAAGAAAGTGAGCCTGTTGAGGTGTTTTTGTGTAGCATGGAGTTGAGGTTAGGATGGTCATTTTGGAGTTTTTGAAAGGCTTTTTTGAAAAGTGGAATATTTGGTTCTTTTGAGATTTGGAGTGCTAATGCTGTAATTCCAGTCCCACCAGCCACTGCTTTGCACCAATTCTGCTCTGTGCCCCCTAACAATCTTGTATTGCTCTCAACTTTTAATGGAGCATCACCCATTTTTTTTTTTTAATGGACAGAGAAAAGGGGGAACAGATAGTAGGTCAAGCTAGCAAAGTAGTGTGTGATCTAGGAAGTGAAGATTGGATGTTATTACTTATAGGAGCATGTATTGAAGCAAAGTGTTAAAGGCAAGGTAGGTTGGATCTTAAATGATATATTAACTCAACCTTTGAATTACATTGCTATATATGCAATGGATGTGCAGTGGGCCAAAAGTTGCACAATTTGCTTATTTGGTTCTGTTGTTCTTAGGAACCATCTTGTGGTAAATCATTTTCCCATAACAAAACGAGTTTTATGTGTAGTATTTCATGCATGAATAGGTGTACAACAGAACAAATACTTTTCGAGACACAAAGTAAAAATGTGAACAATTAACTGGAGACGGGTGAAGTAATTAGATGGATTAACCCACGGCTTACTTTTGTTGAACTTAATATTGATTTTTAACGGCTTGAATTCTATTAATAACCTTACTAATTAAGAAAATCAACACGAGACGATGACTCTAATTAGGCGAAGTTTGAAAATCAAATTGACATGAAAAAAAACTAGTCGATCTTTTTGCTCCTAGAAACACCAGGTATGGTTGTGGAGCATATAGGGTGATGAATGATAAAATTTGTAGCAAATACTAGAGATGATGGACTTGTACATAAAATATTATTATTCCTAGCTTGTTGTGTAGAATATTAAATTACTAATAGATGTTGACTTTGAATTAAGCTCATGTTTGACTTTGACCATTATATATGCATGGTAATGGTATATGGAAGTCACATGGAATGTCTTACATGTACTTAGCATGCATATTCTTATAGGTTGTAATAAATTCTGAGAACGTGGCAAAACAGGCCATAAAGTCTAATGTTCTGAGTTCTGACTCGTTCTGTAACATCATATATTAATACTAACATAAGCCGTAGATTAATATTTAACCAAGAGCATGGATCCTTACACCACTCCTTTTTATCCATACACCACTTTTATACTTTACAGTGCTGTACAATACAAGACTATAAAGCATATTTGGAGGTGTATGGATAAAAAGTAGTGGTGTAAGGATCACTCCCCTTTAACCAATAAGGCGATAACATTTACGAATAATATAATATTTTGACATAACACAGTCTTTAAATCTAGCCAGCTTACCTTTTGTTATGACTTTTGGATAGCAGCTGATACGTACAATTATCATGTTGGAGCTAGCGACTTCCAATAACTTATCTTTGAACTGGGTTTAAATAGATCCTTAAAAGAATGTTGGCAATTTTAACGATACATTGAGTTAGACTCTTTTTTAACTAATATGGTTCTTCAAGATAGAAGATGTGTGAGTTAGTTTATTAGATGACACCAATGAATTTTTGATACATAATTCTTTGTACAAGTATTAATTATTATGATTATAATACTATACAAGTTAGATACGTCTCAAATTTGTCCACTTTTATATTTATGTTTATCCTAAAATAAGTGTCTATTTTAAGCTTTTAACCAATCAAAATGTTTATAAATGGTTAACATGAAATTTTATTGGTTAACAATGTGATGGTCCCATCTTTCTTAAAGTGTATGCAAAGTGATAGTGGAGTACACTTAATCTTGGACGGAGGGAGTAGCTTTCTAGTTTATCTTGCATTACCTAATGAGAATATTAGGAGAATTACATATAGGGTTAAGTGTTTGAAAATGTATATAACTATGCGTTGACTTCTTTAGTGTGTATGTAACTAAATTGACATCCATTGTATGTACGAAACTATTTATTCTTCTACATTGTATGTATATTAGTGACGTGTTATCAAATATAAAGTGACAAGTGGCATCTTTACAAGTTGACAACTCACCAAAATACACACAATGCAGAAGAATAAATAGTTTCGTACATACAATGGAGGTCAGTTTAGTTACGTACACACTAAAAAAGTCAACGCATAGTTATATACATTTACAAATACTTAACCCTTACATATATATCCCTATAAAACTTAAAAATTACATATATATCCAAAATACAAGTTTTTACTTCATGATGTGCAATGACTTTAAAGCGTGTTTCGGATATATATGTAATTTCCAATTTTTCCAGGGACATATATGAAATTTCCCCTTAAATATTCAAAAGTAAGTAATTACATTGGCGGTCTCTCTAGTCGTCAATCCCTGTCTTCGGATTGGGTATTGTGCGTATACAGTCCCTTGATCTGGGTTTTTGTTTCACCGTCAATCCCTAGCCCTAACGAGTGTTAATTCCGTCCGTTATTCTTCATATGGCGGATCAAACTCATGGAAAAGTCTTACAACGGAAGCATTTGGATGTAGTGATTCAAACTACTATTTGGATGCTTTGGAGATATATATAGAAACGAGGTGACCTTCCACAAGAAAAAACTGAGAAAAGAATTGCGCAGGGATGACGTGAAGCGCTTCACATTCACTTGGATTAAACATAGAAGTAGGAGTAGTAATCTTAATTGGTTTGAATGGTCATGCGATCCATTTTCTGCTAGGTCAAAATCCCTCTAAATGTAATTCTATTTTGACACTAATTCCTTACTAGTGTTTATTTTAATGAAAGTTCATGCTGTTCAAAAAAAAATTCCGTCCGTTATCTCAGGGACTAGCAGTGAAACAACATACTCTTGTGTACGACACACATGACATGAAATAACGGACAAAACTCAACACTCGTTAACTAGGATCAAGGACTGGCCGTAAAACAAAAACCCCAGGTCAAGGAACTAATCCATGCAATAACCAACTCGGAAAATGAAAATGTAACATGAACAACCACAAACACGGGCGATGTAATTAATTACTCAATATTCAACTAGCTAGTATCCAAATATAATTTAGCTTGTAAAATTAATTATCCAACAAAACTAATACATAAAGACGTTTTAATAAAGTAGCATAACGTATATATACTTGTATAGCAGTTTGACAGAGCATACCAATTAAACATATGACTGCAACTCAAAAGTTATTAGATGTTTTGAACTCCAGATCATAAAAATGAGGATAATATATCTGTCTTTTGGAGCCGTACGAGTAGGTCTGTAGTTTAGTACCATTAATTATTAATTAAGAATCATTAATAATCGATCGACCACTTATCGTATTAAAATCTTTATTGCATGAATTATGTTCCTTAAAGCTTAACAAACAAACATACACATATGTATGCTTGTTTATTAGTGTCTTACCTTTGATCTTTGACATGGCTGGCTAGCTAGCTTTTTCACTTAAAAATATACTTCCCCATGCTTCAAACACAACATGATACATTATTTAATAAAAAGTGTTTGTTAGTACATACAGGTTTAAAATAATGCTTTAGTACGTGGACCAATAAAAAACATATGAAGTGCAACTAACTTCTTAATTTTATTAGAGGGTTAGTATCTGGGAATGCATCTAACTTGTGCTCGATGTTTACTGTGTAAACTTTACTTACGTTTGCTATTTTTAATGGATCCAACTTTCAAAAATGGTGCTTTGATGTATTTTGATGATGTGTCACTCGTTTAAAGTGCTACGTAGCATCCGGAGAGTCTGACGCATCATCAAAACGTCACCAAAATAACCAAAACACACTCTTTGAAAGTTTGATGCATTTAAAATATCAAACGTAAGTTGATACACACAATAAATCTCGGATACAAATTAGATGCATTTTCACACGGAACCCCTTCATAATATGCAAGAGATTCTTATTATAATTATTAAATGTATATCTCAATTCTTTAAAATAAGTAAAAATTGTCATTATATTGCGAAGTATAAATAAAATAAAATGGTTTTCGTAACTAATTAGAGTTGAGTTCAAATGAGTACAAAGAATTTAATAAGAATGAAGGAACCAATGAGGAAGCTCCATTTGTAAGGGTACAATAGTCATTTAGTTAAAACCCCCACTTTCCCCCAACGATTTTAAAAATTAAATATCTCAAAAACGGTTAATCGAAAAATCATAAAAATTGCACCAAAAATATCAGCGTTTTTTTCTCTTCGATTAGACATCTCACATGATATACTTTCAACGAATTTTTTTTCTTCATTTTTTGCTGGGTTTCAAAAACTGCATAATATAGTAACACATGTGGTACCAACGACTATCACATGTGATACCAACGACTATCACATGTGGTACCAACGGTATCACATGTGGTACCAACAGTATCACATGTGTTACTAACGATTATCACATGTGATACCAACGATTATCACATGTGATACCAATGACTATCACAAATGATACTATAAGTTAACCAACTTTAAGTTACTATGTGATACAACTAATACAGTGATACTATACTTTGAGTTCTAACATGTTCCCAAATATTAAAAGCAATACTAGTTTTATATTTATGAGTTCATCCACTATGTACGTAGGCACGTAACACCCCTAAATACAGACCCTCAAAATTTTACTTTGTTTTCAACTCTGTATGTGGTGTACTGCTATTTGCTATTACATCTATAATCCAACAATATCAATTCAATTGATCCAATAAAAGGCGTCACCAAACAGTTGAAAGACAAATTACATTTGATTGATTCTTCAAGAAGGACTTCATATGAAGGTTAATAGAAACCTTATTTTAGTTTCTGCCACTTTATATGAATAGTACAATCTATTTGCATGTTAATTTCGGTATTGCGGTTCACGGACAATGGTAACGATACCGCGGAGGTTCACGATCGAGGTCGAATCGAAGATAAAATTGAACGAATGATTACAGTGATATAATTAAACTGAAGACTTCGAAGATAAAGATGGATCGATGATATGCCGACGGCGATGGCGAATTGCGAACGGAAGCCATGAGAAAATCACTCTTGAGTACCTCAGTGAAGAAACATGAAGGAGGCGTAAAGAGAGAAGACTAGAAGATATCTAATGCATAAAATAACGAAAATACCCTTGACCCTTTTGCTTAGTTATGTCCACCCCGTAAAGTTTAAGAGAATTTCTTTTAATCTGGTCCATCAACTTTTTTTATCCAAGGGTTGAGAAACATTCTTCCATTCTCACATTATTTAGGTGTACTTAAATGAACTTTAAACATTAATGTCGATTAACATACAACTGCAAAATTGATATTGTAGAATTGAAGTTTGATCAAATGTGTTAATATATATAAGTTGTAAAATGAAGCTTTAAGTCATTAAGTCATAATTAATATACTCCAAACATAATCCATATACAAGATTTTGTAACATCGCACTTTATCCCGCCAGGTCCACTTTAAGTAGGCAAGGTGTCTAAATGCTTCTTGTTAGAGTCGGCAAACTAAAATGTAGTCGATATATAGGATTAGGATATGTACGTATATTATATTCCTTTACTTTGTAAAGTTCGATAACTAATAACACATAATCACCTAGTGTCACACAATTCAGCATATGTCCAAAAATAAAAGTAAACAAGTTCACAGCATGATAAAACCATTTATAAAACATGAGCAAATTTTTCCCCCAAATTTAGAAAACATGTAATGAAAATGGGGCCACGAAAACTCACCTTGAATAGCAAAGCAACTATCGTCCCCAAATGAATCCACCAAACTCAAATGTCAATCTACAAACGAATAAGTATGGGTTACTATGTCCGTCCATTATATCACAAGTTCTAAGTCTAAATCACCTTTACCTCACTTTCTCTCCACTAGCCACATCTATTTCCACTAAAACAATTCTCATTCACATCAAACGATATCAATACCACTCTATCTTTCATTTCAGATTATACCTCCAGATTTCACCTCACTTTACGGATTTAAAAACTTGACTTAACAAGTAATTTTGACTCTATAAATTTTATCAATGACACTTTTATGTATTTAGAACATTCAATAAATTTTCCAGATTTTTATAAAGTAGATAACTATTTTTAAAAATTCACCAAAACAAACTGCTCTAATTTCCAACACTTTCTGATATCACAAAAGCTATGATTTGTTTAAAATACTTAAAAGTTATAAAGCTTATAATATTTTTACAGATAATAGTTGACACCACAAAGTTATCTCAGTAAAATTTTCAAGACCAAAATCTTACTTTATCCTATGTTTCAAAAATCCACAAGTTACTCAAAATCAGAAACCGAAAACTCAAAATTGACATTCAAACTCATAAAATAATTTTGACTGACTTGCACTTATCGTATAAACACGAAACCAAAACCATTTCAAAGTAGACTTTTGATAGATACTTTTAGACTCAAGATTCATAAAAAAAAAACATTATGAAATGACCAAGTTATACATTACTCAAATCGACTCTCGAATCTGATCAGAATTAGGGTTTACAGATTTAACCTAATTCTTCTCAAAACAAATACCAATCGCATATACAACCGATTATCCTCCTCATAAACATTCAAATAATAAGTTAACACTCATTCCCTCATGATCATACTACTTGGAATACAACGGATCGAACCGAATAAGATGACGGTAACGAAACAATCGAAATCAAACGTTAATGAACGAAATCGGATAGAAATGTACCAACTAACGAATAATCGCACAAGAGGCTTCCTTAGAATCTGTAAATAATGAGATTATATATCCTTAGAAGTCGTTTTTGATATTAGATGAAACGTATATGGGGATTATAGAATCGAAACTTACCAAAGTTTCTGAAAATTCGTCACCCACAGCAGCAGTTTACGAAATAATTTGTATAAAATAATCTGGAGCGTTTCAGAGGCTGAAATCTCTCGGGTCGAAGTAAAACATCGAGATCTACAACTTTCTAGTTTTGACCGAAGGCTGAAAATGAACGTAAATAGGTCATATCGACCTTTGTTCGTGACTGGAATTTTTGGGACGGGATTTTGTATGTTTTTGTGATAGAAAAGTTTTAGGGTTAGGTTTAGGGTTATATTTATAGGTCTAGGGTTCAAGAGGTGTTGGGTTTAGTTGGGTTTGGGCTTTTGGGAGTTGGATCATTTTCGAATTACATTTTTGATGACGGATGTCACACTTTAGATATTATTTCTCATGGCTATTTGACATTAGCTCTTCAAGAGCTTTTAATACATTTACGTAATCAAATACGGTACAAGTGATATTTTTTTCATTGTAGAATTGTACTCGCTAACACTTTTATAATATTGCAACATGAGGTGCATATAGTTAAAGTGAGTTTTAAGGCATTAATTGCTTTTGATGGTAAAAACCTTTCTTTTAGGTTTTAACATAATTCTAACGGATATTTCACCGTAAATATTCTCCTTAAAGTCCTCATTGAGATGAGGTTTATCATTGATTTGACATGGTCATACAAAAGACCTTAATTATTTGTCAAGATATTTCATTTAATTCATGGTTTATTGCACACTGTGTGATTTTGAAACCGATAATCAAGTGGACCGAATTTGTAAGCAGATAAAACATAATTGCAAAATTGACTTAACATAATTCTAACGGATGGACCAATTTTGTTTGAATATTATAAAAATGGTTATACAACGCTCATCTTTATCAATTATAAAGAGGTCATAAACTCAAATATTTGCAAAATTATGAAATCATAATGTACATTACGTTGACTAAATAGAATAATAGATTAATTAATTAATTTTTTTATGGTATTATTAATATACTAATGATCAAAAGTTGTCTGACGTAATGAAACACAATAACGAAATCATGTGTACAGGATCAACTTAAATAGATTAACACAATCGTATGATTTTGAAATGTAAATATAATAGAACTTGAAGTTCAATTTTTTTTTTTTTTTTTTTTTTTTGATGACCATTGTAGATCTTAAGGATCTTATCTCATAAATATATTACAATAACACGAGGTTATTGAGATCATTGTAGATCTTGATTATAATAATAACATAAGGTTTACCTTATTTTTGTATTCTTATAGATCTTAAGGATCGTGATAAAAAGTATATGTGTAACAATAACATGAGGTTATATTATTTGATGATTTTTAAGGAATTATAATAGAAAAATCGATGATAACTTGAGGTTATAATATTTTTCTAATTCTCTTGAGGAGATTAAGGTAGATCATAAAGAACATATAACAATCATAAAATATTATGTTAGTTATCGAACTGATTTGGGAGCGTAATTTGCTTTGCTAATCAAGGTGAGTTTTCGTGGCCCCGTTTTCAATTATATATTTTCAAATTGGGGGAAAAGTATGCTCGTGTTTTATAAATGGTTTTTCATGCTGTGAACTTGTGTATTTTATTTTTGGATATATGCGGAATTGTGTGACACTATGTGATTGAGCTTTTATTGGCTAATGCTTACTTTTGGTGTTTGCATTAGGGTTTATCGGTTAATGCTTACTTTTGGTGTTTGCATTACGGTTTATCGGTTAATGCTTACTTTTGATGTTTGCATTAATGTTTATTGGTTAATGCTTACTTTTGGTGTTTGCATTAAATTTCTTTGTTGGAGTAGCTACTGCCATTTTGTGTTTGCAATGCGGATTTGGGTCATACTCCTTCGTGGGGTGATGACAGTTGTTGCGGTTCAGTTGGGATTATGTTATTACACTATGTACACCTTTTCTATATGCATTATCCTAAATTATTACTATCACAGCAAAATGTTTATTTTCTGGTGTCTGGTTTCAAACCTACGAAACTCACCAACATTCGTGTTGACGTTTTTGAGCATATCTTTTCAAGTTATACTAGTGGACTTAAAGCAGTGGACAAGAGAACTTAGTGGACTTAAAGCAGGTTATACATGTGACATCCGTCACCAAAAATCTATTCTTAGGTTCTTTTCCTATAATCATTTCTTATTTGTATTTCTGTACTTAAGTAATGTGGAAAAAAATAAATTAAGTATTCGTATTTTAAACTATGTGAGAAATTTAATTCTCATATAGTGTTCAAAAACTCGAATCATTGTTCGTACGTGGTTGGATTAAAGGTTAGGATAATATTAACTAATAATAATATAATGATAATAATATTTAAAGCTTAATAATAATAGTAATAAAGAGTGAAATCGGTGGAACCCTTATCCCCATATTTTCTTTTAAAATGTCTCCTAATTGCATTAAAATTTCTTTAACTTAATTTCCAAGAAAAAAAATCTTATACCTATATAATATTACTCTAGGCATAACAAATGACACTATTTAATAAAGGAAAATAAAAGGTGAATCGTCTGTGTGCTTGGATGAGGGTTGTCGGCCGAATATCAAGAAGAAACCAAAACAAAATTTGTGTCTTACATTCGTGTGTTTCTCGATCGTGTTTCGTGTAGGTATTTTTCATAAACCCTAACTAATACTTTCTTATTATTTCTTTGAGATGAGAAGAACATGTAATTGGTCGATTTATATGTTTGGGGATTTAATATGTTGAGTATAATATGTATTGGATACCGAAAGTTATATACCGTTAATCGCAGATTCTGTCTTAGATTTTTCAGTCGTAATCAGAGGTCGATTTGACCTGTTTTCGTTCGTTTTCAGGCTTCGGCCAATACTAAAAAGGTGTAGATCTTGATGTTTTATATAAAATTGCGAGGTTTCGGCCTCTGAAACGCATTGTATTATTTTATAAAAAATATTTTGTAAACTGATGCAGTGTATGACGAATTTTCAGAAAAACTTTTGTAAACTTAGTTCGGTTTGATCAAATTATTTTCTAATCATTAGGGGAGTTGTGAATGTAAGTTAAAGGTTAGATCTTTTCTGTAACAAAAAGGATATTTTTATATATCTAAGTTGAGTTTAATTATTGGACTTAAAAAGAGTAGTATTTCGAGTATATTTCAAGTGTTTTCGATTTAGAGTTTCAAGTGTCTTTCAACTGGTATTGACTATGGACAAAAATTCATGTCAACCATCTATTTTCATTACCAAGTGTTATAGTACGTTTGTGTGATAGTCCCGTACTCGTGGGATCTGATCGGATCGTATGATCAATTGCAAGTGCGGAATCCACACAATTGAATAATAAACGTTAAACGAATCAAACACACAAACGATTCTATAAGCTTTTGTATATATATTCACAATTGATGAATAAAGCTTTACAAACACGAACTCTGTCTCTTCACTCTACCTCACGACCTCTCTCACTCTCTAGGGTTTGATCAACCCTAAAACGAATTCTAACTCCTCTATTTATAGTCAACCTAATGGACCCTGCGACGTTAAGCCCAACGTCGCAGGCCCAGATCCTTGCGACGTCTGACCCGACGTCGCAGGTCCAATTACAATGTCACCATTCTATGTATATTTCATTTACAGACTCGAATACACACTCTAAACACTATACATTCGTAGACTAATTGACTTTGACAATTACAATGGTTTGACCAACTGACTAACACACAAAATGCACCAACAAACTCCCCCTTGTCAGCAGCTTGGTCAAAGAAGTCTTCAATTAGTCTTCATCAACAAACTCCCCCTTTGAGATAGCATGGTCTTCAAAGAAATCTTGGTGTCCAAATTCATGTGACTGACACAAATTTATCATACAATAAGATCTTCAAACTCAGTGACCATCTCTCAATCATCAGCAGCTTCTCCGATAGAATTATCTTCACAAACTTTGAAGAACAACCGACATCCTTTGCATCTTCAATATTTGACTTTAACAAGATATGTGATATTGAAGAAAATAACATAGAAATAAAATCTTTTTGTATTTTTCTTTATAAATGAAAAACAAAGAACGAAGATTAAAATAAATTGGGGATATGATTGTTTTAAGTCTGCTTAGGGATCATATCAGGCCAACATGCAATTATTAGGAAATAATAAGTGTTATTTCGATCATCAGTATATTTGTCCACTTTAAATTTACTTGACATATATAAAGCACCTTTTATAAAAATTAGTTCAAGACGATCATCGGTATTGTTTGTCCACTTAAACATATTACATCCGTATCTGTGAGCTAACCTTTATTGTTAGTATGAATATTAATTTTGAGAAACCTATTATATGATATACTGATAAACTTCAGTAAAACAAACACTGCATATTCACACAAGGTAGAGATTACAAGACCAAGTTTATCTCGGTTTTCTCGTAACATACACTTGATATTTATATTTAGGCATACATCAAACCGACTATGAAGATACTAGTGGCCCCAGATCTGTACTTAGTACAACAGAGGGTCCCTTAGTATGAACATAACAAGTTTGAGACTATTTGCATAACTAATGGATTCAGGTATGTACGTGAGTACAACAATAGTCACCATTAGTTAGGCAAATAATCATATTATCACTATATGCCCATTTTACATTTACATAATTATGACAGTGTATGATAGTACTTCCATTTATCAATTAAGACTTATGTCATACATCATATAACATTTTTCTCAAAGTAATAGACAAATTTTATTATTACTTCTTACTCACTCACAAACCGGTGTGTACCATGCCTACCAATACATCATATAATGAAGCCAATGTTTATAGAAGATGTGTTAAATATACCAGATAAACCTACTGACACATCAAACATAAACCTTAAAATTTCCATTTTTATGCATATCACCCGATGTACTATCATATCCCAAGTTGTTTTACAAACACACAATCCAACATCTTTTCAAGAATTAAGAATCTTGCTGTTCACATTTCTGAATTAAATAATCAGAATTTTTAATATTCAGAATTACTCCCCCTGAACAGCAAATTCTTATATCCAATCCAAAAATACTCCCCTTAAACATTAAACATATTTTTGTATTTTTTTAATTGAATAAATTTCGCAACATTGCATTTCTTTAATACTAAAAAGTATAAAGAATGGCGGTTGCATTAATAATTTAATTTAAAAAAAATTCAAAATCACATATCAAGTCAAATCAAATCCTTTTAACGCTTTTACCACCTCGAAACTTCAATATACTCATCCAAATCACAACTCATCACACAAAACCACCATGACAAAATCTTTCAAAAATGTCCACATCCTTGCAGTCACTAAAAATATTAGCTATTAAAACCTGACTGCACCACCACAAACAATTAAACGTTAGTACTTATGGGACACCCAAGCCTTAATTGACTTGGGTTGTCCATGGTCATCCATAATCATCACATCAATGAGTTTATGATATTTTAAAAACTCAGAAGATTTCATTGATGCGTTGTTTGTGGATTTGGGTTTCCAAACCTTTGTAGGTTCAGATGAGTTGTTTTCAACAATGTTGTGCTGTTGAACATGAGGTTTACTAGGCACAACTTTGTTTACTCTAGCCACGGGTTTTGGAGAAGAGGATGCATATCTTGATATAGGCGAATACGAAGCACGCCTAGAAAACGATTTTGAATGAGAATTCCTAAAGGAGGAAGTTCTTGGCATCCCTCTACCAAACCTATCTAGGGATAATAACCGACAATCCCTAATTATATGTCCTTGTTGTCCACAATGGAAACAAGAACGTCGTTCAATGTACGACCTATTCCAATGATTACCCACAAAAGGTTGAGGTGGAGAATGAACTGTTGGAGGCTTAGAAGATGAGGCATTTACAGGACGTGAACACTTATGTGTACACGTTGATGTAGAAGCCTCAGAAGTTGAACAAGTTGATGTTGAAGGTTGTTCACTTTTAGATTTTACATTTGAATCCTTCATTTGATGTTGAACCCTTTTGGATTCATTTTCAACCTTGTTTTTACCCTTTGTATTTGAAACCTTTACAGTTTCATTGGTAAGTATATGATTTTCTGGCTTTACATTAACTTTTTCAACTTTGATTTCAGCCTCTTCCGGTAGATCCTCTATCTCAACACCCTCCTCTACACTAACTGGAGGTGTACTATCAGACTTAACAAAAGTAGGCAAGGGATACTCTGTCCGTTTAGTTTTCTCCTTTGCCTGCCTTTTGGGATTGGATATAGCTTCTTTAGACTTAGTAGCTGACCATGATGAGTAGTCAGCCACAAGTTCTTCGGTGCCTTCCTTAACAGGCCGAGGATAGTGATTAGTAGGAGGTGGAACTGAGTTATACCCTATTCCAGCCTTACTACTTGTATTTGTCCTCTGCTTGTCAACAATTTCATCGAAGATTTTATGAGAGTTTGAGAAACTTGTTATTCCTTTTTTAAAAGAGTCAGACTCAGACTTTAGCTCAGAAAGTTCTTTATTTAACAACTCAATTTCTGTTAAATAGCTGTTAATGGCATCTTGTTGACTGAAAACTTTAGCTTTATATTTCTCAGTGTCAAACTTATGAGCCTCAACTTCCTTTTCATAAAGTATTTCATTAGCTTTTAGAAACTTATTTGACTCAGTGAGTTTCTCGACCTTTTCTCTCAAGTCTACATAGTCTATTTGAAAACATTTTAAAGAAGCTTCCAATTTAATACAGGATATGCAAGTAAAAGGTTTTTCAGATTCTGTTTCTACCTCATGTATCTTTGCCAAGAGGGCACTGTGTTGAACCTCTCCTTGAAGTGCACTAAAATCAAACACTCCTTGAGAATACACCGTCATAGCCTGTGATGTTGTGTTTTTCTCTGGAGTCGTTGGAGCTGTAGGAGTAGTGAATCCAGATGAAGGATATTTTACTTTCTCACACTCCTTAGCAAAGTGCCCATGAATCTGACAGTTCTTGCATTTCACTTTGCTTTTATTAAAACCAAGACCTGTATCACCATCATCATCCAGGTCTTTTCTACCCGTTCTTTGAAGAAACTTCTTGGTTCTTTGGGTTATCATGGCCATGCTCCATTTGATGTCCATATACTCCAAATCATCAGAATTGATCTGTTCAAAGTCTTCCTCAGTGAGCTGCAAAGTACTAGCCTTCTTGGAAAGAAAATTCTCATAAGAATTGAGGAAAGCTGTAAAGATTTTAGCATGTTCCTCAGTAGACTTTGAAGGAGCGGTATGAGAAGTATAGGAAGTGCCAGTAGAAGTAGATGCAGCTGAGTTGGAAGTTGATCTGGAAGTATCATTTAGACTAGGAATTTGAATATTAGCCTCTGACTTCTTTTCCTTTTGATCGTAACCCGCTATAAGAGCATCCCATAATCCTATAGAAGTTGCTTGATCTTTAAATTTATTAATCACAACTTCTGGCAAGCACTTGGTAATCATCTCATACAAGCTATTGTCTTTATCAAACTCTGCTCGTTCCTTGACTGACATTTGTGCTCTTGACTTAAGCACCCCATCGAGTCTTGGTTGCTCATATCGATCAATGGTGTTAAACCAAGTGAACAGATTTGGATCTTTGTATTCAATGAAATTGCATAACTTAATCTTCCAACTCGCAAAATCACTATAGAACAAAGATGTAGAAGGAGGCACTTTGTTACCAAAAGCCATATCCGAATTTTCCCTCCAAAATCGGATTTTAAAATTTCAAAAAAAAAAAAAATATCCGAGTACAGCGAAACTTTTCCGACACTAAAATGAAGCTATTCTAAGCATAAAAACAAAATTTGAAACTACAAAATTTTCGCGTTTTTCCCGCCAAAATTTCGTCCGAAAACGTCAAAAACTGGCCGGGTAAAATGAAACTTTTTCCAGACTAAAATTGAACAGTTTTAAGCCTATGGAAAAATTTTGAAAACGCAAAAAATTTTCGGACTAAAATTGAACAGTTTTAAGCCTATGGAAAAAAATTTCGGGTAAAATGAAACTTTTTTTTTTTTTTACGAAACTAGAACGAGGTTAATGTCGGAGAAAAATAGCAACGTCGCAGCGGTACGTCGCAGAAGTCCGATGACTCAATTAAGAATCGAAAATGCGACGTAGTGTATAACGTCGCAGTCCAACGTCGCAGAGTCTAGCGACGTCGCAGCCTACGTCGCAATAACCACTTAAGGTCAAAATAACGACGTCGCAGGTAACGTCGCAACTCTACGTCGCAAAGACTAATTAAAGTCAAGATCAGTTACGTCGCAAGCGACGTCGCAGGTGACGTCGCAGATGACGTCGCAGGTGACGTCGCACAGTCGGGCTGCAGCGGCCAAAACCCCAAAAATCGAAAATTTTCGAAACCCTAACGAATTTCGAAAACCGAACGACGAACAAACCCAAAAAACACTTCCATAAATCGATTTCTTCAAGCAAACTAACCCAGAAACGAAGATTAATCAATAAAACCTTCGCGAATCAAACCGAAAACGTTCTAAAGCACGATCCGAAACCGACGAATCCTTTATTCTACGGCTCTGATACCAGTTGATAGTCCCGTACTCGTGGGATCTGATCGGATCGTATGATCAATTGCAAGTGCGGAATCCAAACAATTGAATAATAAACGTTAAACGAATCAAACACACAAACGATTCTATAAGCTTTTGTATATATATTCACAATTGATGAATAAAGCTTTACAAACACGAACTCTGTCTCTTCACTCTGCCTCACGACCTCTCTCACTCTCTAGGGTTTGATCAACCCTAAAACGAATTCTAACTCCTCTATTTATAGTCAACCTAATGGACCCTGCGACGTTAAGCCCAACGTCGCAGGCCCAGATCCTTGCGACGTCTGACCCGACGTCGCAGGCCCAATTACAATGTCACCATTCTATGTATATTTCATTTACAGACTCGAATACACACTCTAAACACTATACATTCGTAGACTAATTGACTTTGACAATTACAATGGTTTGACCAACTGACTGACACACAAAATGCACCAACATTGTGTCAATATGATCTAGTAGTATTACATGTTGTAATGGAGAATTTTAAACTTAATGAACTAAACAATGTTTTGACGATCGATTGTTATGAAACAAGAAGCTAGGATCATGATCATGATAATTATATTTTTATATATTTAATTTTATGAAAGAAGATGAATAGAGAGGGTTCTAGTGGATTTTATATATATATATATATATATATATATATATATATATATATATATATATAATTTTAGTTTGAGTAAAACAAATATATAAATGGAACTTTTATGTTGCATAGGGCTAATGCTTATATGCAAGTCTTTGGAGAAAATGTACGTGTTTCAAAAGGTTACAAACTTAAGACTGTGTATCTTATATGTCTCCATAAAACATTAGTCGATAAATAAGTTTGGATGTCGGTTAAAGTTGTGTCGTCGTTGTTGTTTAAACATGTAATGAAAACTCGACCAATCAATTAGGATATTATACAATAATGATCTTATGTTAATGTACAAGATATTTATTTTAATTTAACGTGTTTGTAGGGCGATTTGGTTAGACGAGATATTTGGTTTATAGATTTACGTACCAGTTTAGTGGACTGATTTGGGAGCGTAATTTGCTTTGCTAATCAAGGTGAGTTTTCGTGGCCCATTTTTCATATACATGTTTTCAAATTGGGGGAAAAGTATGCTCACATGTTTTATCAATTGTTTTTATGCTGTGAAACGTATTCATTTTCATTTTTTGGACATATGCTTGAAATGTGTGACACTATGTGACTTATATGCATTGGTTGTTGGATTTGTTTTGTTAAAATGCTGCACTCCTTCGGGAGTGTATACCTAGTGTATATGCTTTGTATACACTGAAGGACATATTTATTTACAAGGCTGCACTCTTTCGGGAGTGTATACCTAATGTATGCTTAGGTGTACATTGAAGGTCATTTATGGGTAGCTATCGCATACGCAGGATTTGGTTGGGTCATACTCCTTCGTGGGGTGATGACGGTTTGTGGATTGTTCGGTTGGATTACTTCGCTTGTGTGCCATTTCTATATGCATTGTCCTAACTTATTATCATCACAGCAAAATGTTTATTTTTTTCTGGCGTCTGGTTTCAAACCTACGAAACTCACCAACATTCGTGTTGACGTTTTTGAGCATATCTTTTCAGGTTATACTAGTGGACTTAAAGCAGTGGACAAGAGAACTTAGTGGACTTTTAGGGTTGCATTAAGAGTTATTCAAGACTTGTGGTACATCATTAAGCTTGTTTGTGAAGGCATGTTTTGCCTTAACATTGTAGTGTTCGTTTGTATGTAAGCTTTTGAATTCATTGTTGAAATGTATGCACGACATGAACCGTTATTCATGTTATTGGCATCATGACACATTGGATATTGTATTTCATTTAGAATTCTTTATAATGATGTGTTATGATCCTATCGCAGTCTTACCCCGTTTTTTCCGCTTTAGACGGGGTGTGACAGATTGGTATCAAAGCCATTGTTTATAGAGATCTAGGTGGATTGACCTAGACTATAAATAAGGAACCCACATATAGAACATGAGTTAGGAAGTTATATGTGCATACAATTCCATAAAGCTAGTTGTAACTAATGTCGATCATCCATCTTAGTCATTTCAAATGAGATGGACGTTGTAAACGTTTCTTCACCGTCTTAGGATTCTATAACTATCTGATCTCTTTCCTTAAATACGAAGCTTATTGTGATACAAAAACTTGGAAGATAAAAATATGTATGAAAGGATATTTTTACAATTATGGCTGTAGACGTAATTGACAAAGGTATTCTTACATATGTGTGCTTATCCGACCATATTTGCGTATCCAATGTGCTATCTTTGAGACGTTGGGAATAAAATCCTAATTACATTCCTTACCGAATCATGCTTATGTTTGTAAATCTGGTGCATTTATGCCTAGATAAACTTCAAAATATTCCTTCTATTCTAAACTCGTCTGAATTTGAAATTATAGTGAGCATACTAATAGGTCGCATTATTCGTAAATTTTACTCGTGGAGGAGAAACACTCGGTAGTGGTTATATGATTGAAGGTGGTGATTGAAGTAATGGTTGAACTGTAGGAATTTGTGGTATTGAAGGCAAGAACTCCAATGTTGTTGCGATTATTGCACAACAGTGGTGGGCCTTAATATTCAAAAATTGTCATACAAGGTTTGTAACAGCATATTGAATCATGGTAGAGCTAATGACACCAAAGGTGAAAATGGAACTGATAGTCGAGAATTCAAATGATGGAAGTGATGATGGCGCAAAAAAAATAATAAAAATAATAATAATAATCATAATAAATATAATATTAAAATAAATAAAAAGAAAGGCACCGTTAAAGGAGAAATATTCTTTCAAATAACGAATTAAGGAATTCAGAGAACAAGTTTTGATATTTCTTCATGATGAGAGTTAACCTTGCAATCTATATCGAGCAATTTCATGAGTTGGCAGAAATTAGATCTCATCCCGTGGCACTCGAAGCTAATAAAATTGTGAAGTACATCAACAGCTTTGTTCTGAAAATTAGCAGGACGGTAGAAGCGACTGAGCCTTCTACCATCCAAGGCGCAATACTGATGGGTGGATCGTTAATCGATGAAACCAATAAGACAGGGAATGTATAAACAGTACCAAAAATGATAGGGTACTCAAGAAATTCGTAGATACTAACACATGAAGAGAGGGGTATGCTGGTTCACATCTTCTATGAGTAAGGTGTAACCACTATCATTACACATATGTATCATGTTGTATTTATTCAAACTGAAACGAAGAGGCCACTTTACAATTGAATGTCGGATGACGGCTCAAGTGGCACCAATCAACACAATAGAAAACTCGATGGCTTGTTTTAGGTGAGAGACTTTGAAACAATTTTATTAATGGGAACACATAGAGACTAAAAGACGTTACAAAAGGGTATACTCTAGTGCTTGAAAAATACTCTTTTAGCATTGATTTGTTGCCCTTCGGACTCGGGAGTTTTGGCATAGTTTTGAGAATGGATTAGTTAATGAAATTCAGGTGAAAATTGTATGTTTGAGAAAGTATTCCGTATACCACTTAAATGTTGGTGAAATGCTTGAGATTCGCATAGAACAATTCGGAAACGAACAAAGACAACTCATGAGCATAAAGACTAATGATTTGAAACTCCAAAACATTCTATTATTACCGATTTTTCCTCGAGGTTTTCCCGGAAGACTTAGAAGGACTATATCCCTCTTGACTCGTAAAATTTTGTATCGATCTTATTCTTGGAGCAACCCCAGTTGCAAAGGCTCCAAAATCGCTTAATATTATTTGAATGCAAGAGTTATTTAATTCACTTTGAGATGCTCCACGACAAGGGTTTTATTCACCCTAGTCATTCTTCTTTGGGAGCACCTGTCTTATTTGTCAAAAAGAAAGATGGTTCTTTTCATTTGTGCATTGATTATCATGAACTTAACAAATTTACGGTCAAGAATCGCCGTCCTCTTCCAAGGATGGATGATTTGTTTGATCAAATTCAAGGTGTTCAGTGGTTTTCAAAAATCAATTTTCATTCTAGTTATCTGTAACACCCGCCAAATTAGGACTAGTAATTAGTGCCTAATCATATGTTAATACATGTAATTAGTTCCTGGTTAGGCTAATTAATGTATCGAATTATATATATTGTTGAATATATACGAAAATGCGATTTGATGAAATCGTACGCAATTTAAATCGAATGTATTTCGATTCAATTTAATACGGACGTTGGTGATCAACTTTATTAAATAACGCTTTTATGTCAAAAAATATTATTTTGATAATATTTCGTATTCATTCGTATTGTACAAACCAAACTTACACGATTTAAAACATTAAACCGCGCAAACTAAATAAACAAACATATATTTTATAACTACAATATAAATTAAATTGTAAAATATTTAAATAAAACATCGCGTAATAAATTGTATTTTGGACTTATAATTAAAATGTAAATTATTATTTAACGTTAAATGACGGAGCAAACGAACACCACACGGGACGCGGGGCGAAAAACTGGAAAAGTGGGGATAACCCCCACCTCCCATTTTCTTTCTTCATTTTATCTTCTTTCTTCACTCTCTTTCTCTTTACTTTTCTCTCTAAACAAACAAACCACCAATCCACCTAAATCGCAAAATACTACGACCAAACGCAACCGGATCATAAATATTTTTAGAGATTCACGACCACCTCGCGACGATCTACAACGCTACCTTTCCGGATTTTCATTTCGGTAAATTGTAAGTTTCCGACAAAATCCCGAAATCACTCGATTCTTAGTATTTTTCACTTGTGGTTGTTTATATAACATATATATGTCCATTACTAAGTATATAACACGATTTCATAGCTTAAAAACGAGTTTAAAATGGATTTTTGGTCGGAATTAACGTTGACAGCCGGATTTCTGGGCTGGTGTTCATCCATGCGACACAAGCCTTGTGTCGCATGTTGTGTCGTATTTTACCCTTAGTGTCGCACGTTATGTCGTATTTCCCATGTTATGTCGCATAAAATCCCTTGTGTCGTACCTTATGTCGTACCAAAGATTTAGTGTCGCAAATCTTGCGACACAACCACTATGTCGCATACCCCATACGACACAATCACTATGTCGCTGTTGAATCAGCATTTCACATCCATGCGACACAACTCTTGTGTCGTATGGACATTGTGTCGCACTCCTATGCGACACAACCTTTGTGTCGCATAATCCATTTAGTGTCGCATGATTGTGTCGCATAAAACAGCAGGTTTTCAAATCTCAATTTCACTAAGTGTTGGAACTATATAACCTCAAACCCTTATACGATACGACTTATAAAACACTTCGGGACACACTTTTAAGTGCAAAACGCCAATTACAAAATAATAATACTTAAAGTTTATTATTCCAAACCCATCACCAACGGGCCGTACACATTTTCAAACGCTTAACGAATCAACCAAATCGAAGTAATTTGGACATATATAGTTGTGTAACAACTACAAGGGTGATCTTTTGAGATACCCAATCATGATTATAACCATCGCGTGTCGTGGACACCCTCAGGTTACAAGTCGTTGGACTTCATTATTCGCTAATCAACTTACGTTTGTTTAAACGCTCTCAGACTCAGGTGAGTCTCATAGCCCCTCTTTTACTATTTTACTCAGGGGTGTGATATACTGCTCAAACTTTTAACATGTGAACGCAAGTGCCAACTTTTCATATACTACATGAGTTTTTCGAAACTAATCATTTAAAGTCCTCCGTCAGCATAGTTGTTAATACGTTGTAGCGTGAATATTAGTATATGGTACCATATAGGATTGACCCTCCTCGTCCGGGTTAGCAAGCACTAACCGGGTAAACGGACGTACTAATATTTGGGAAGACGAATGTTGATTAGGCATTCGTGGAGGCACCTCGCCCGGAATTCTCTATAGGGGACCCGGCCCTCGAGTTAAGCTCAACTATGTGCTCATGGCTGTATACACGATGATTATCATTTAATTGCTGGATGCAATTCATTATTTAATTGCTGGATGCAATTCATTATTTAATTGCTGGATGCAATTCATTATTTAAATCTTGCGGTTCATACGATATTACTTGATTTCAAACCTGTGAGCTCACCAGCTTTATAGCTGACCTTTTAGCATATATCGCAGGTACCCAGCAGTAGGATGTTTCTGCTTCAGGATTTAGCTCGAGTCAGCATACAGACGATTGAGATTTTCTTGCATTAGTATATTTTGTATAAGTACTTATGTACTGAAATCTCATTATATTTAACTCGAGCTATGTAAAGCTTTAAATGTTGTAAACATTTCAATTATCAATATATTTTGTTAAAACGACGCATATAGAGTCGTTTGCTATTTATCTTTGTGCTTTGTTATTGATTAGTAACACCCAAATCAAGTTTCCGCAAATCATTAAATTTGGGGGTGTTACAGATTGGTATCAGAGCCTAAGGTTATAGTGAACTAGGTTGCATTTAGTGAGCCTAGACTATGACCATTAGGCAGTATTCCTTATTAGGTATGACTGGTTCAGGGATTACAGCATACGAGTTAAATTTAACATAGCCTGATCAACTATGTACAATTAAGCAAAGATGATGTAAGATCTGAAAGTAGTTATGGCTGAACAGGATACAATAGAAGACTCTGACCTCGAGAGAACCGATACTCAAACATGTTTATGCTAGACACTCAATAGGCTATATTATATAGGAGCTATATGAATATAGGCCTCAATCTTACTAACGCTTTGTCTCAGAAATGGCAAACATCCCATCAAATTCATCTCGTTCTCCATCCGGGTCGCAGAACCCAAGGGTAGCAAGGAGGAACAACAGGTTGCCTCGAGCTGGCCCGTATCCCACTCACATCGCCTTACCGGCTTTAACTGCTAGGGTAAATCAACACGAGCAACGACTTCGCACCATGGATGTCGTGTTGCAGGAAACAAATGAAAACTGGCGACTTACGTCTCTTGAACGCATAGAACAGGTCTCCGACGACCTTGAAACCACAAACAACAACATGGATGTCCTTCGCAACCAAATCATAGAAATTAGGGTGGAAAATGCCCTTCTACAACAAAGGATGGAAGAATGTGAGCAACGCTCACGTGAAGCAGAAGAGTATGCGCGCGGAATAACACAACGACTTGCGCTAGCAGAAGACAACGCCCGACAAGCTAGCAGGCTTGCAAACACTGTGGACCGTCTTGTCACGATGATGGAACAAATTAATCTACGTCAAGACTAGTGTAGTCTTTGTCTTGTAATCTATCATGTAATCTAGTAACTATCTACGCGCTACTCTATAATTCAGTCGGATGTAACAATTCCCGACATCTTTTGTAATACATCTGTAGGATGTAACCTTTGAACTCGTATTAGCTATCAAATATTTCTTGTTGTTCAACTCATATTAATTGCCATAATTCTTTTTCATATTGATGTTATGTATTACCACCTTTATACATGTACATCTGAAATAAATACAATTTTCTTACAAAATCTCATGTATCTTCATTTCTTTTATTGAAGAATCATGCCGCCAAAGACACGACCTTACACAGATGCTCAGATCACGTCACTCATAACCCAGGCTGTTACTGAAGCCTTGGCTCGGAAAACCCCACCCAACTCCACAAGAAACAGCGATACCGCTGGAACCTCTGCCGTCAAACCTTGTTCTTACAAGGACTTCCAAAGCTGCAAACCCTCGAGCTTCAAGGGTTCTGAAGGAGCCATCGGACTGATCAGATGGTTCGAGAAAATGGAAACTGTTTTCCGTGTTAGTAAATGCGCGGAGAACGACAAAGTAAACTTCGCCACCTGCTCTCTTGAAGATGATGCCCACTCTTGGTGGAATTCATATACCCAATCAGTGGGTGCTGACATTGCCTACCAACTCACTTGGGAGGAATTGAAGGCAAAACTCACTGCCAAATACTGCTCTATCGCCAAACTCCAAAAGCTAGATGAGGAGTTCTGGAACTTAAAGGTTCAGGGTGGTGATATCGATGGTTATACCACCAGGTTTCAACAACTAGCTGCCCTCCGCCCAGCTATGGTTAGCACTGAACCTGATAAAATCAGGAAGTACACCCTTGGTCTCCCTGATCCTGTTCGGGGACATGTCATCTCTTCAAAACCAACCACCATTGACGGTGCGATCCTATTGGCCCAAGACCTAATGTCCATGAGCCAAGATTCTGAACCACCCACTTCATCCTCCTATAACAACAAACGCAAGTGGTCTGACTACCACAACAACCCCTCCAACCAACAAAACAAGAAACCCGACACCATCAAAGCTTACAACACCACCACTGACATCATCCGGGGCTACACTGGGAGCAAACCTTATTGTTCCAAGTGCAGTCGCCACCATGAAGGTTCCTGTGGTCCCTTTTGCAACAACTGCAAGAGGTACGGCCACCTCACAAAAGATTGCCGCTCTCCTACCAACAACAATTCCAACAACAACACCAGACCACCCAAAGTATGCTTTGAGTGTGGGAAACCTGGGCATTTCAGGGACTCGTGCCCAAAACTGAAGAACAACAACAACAACAACAACCGCAACAACAGCAACAACAACAACACTCGCAGCAGAGCTTTTGTCATCAAATCTGGGGACGCCCGCCAAGACCCGAATGTGGTCTCGGGTATGTTCCTCCTCAACAACTTAACTGCTTCCGTTCTATTTGATACTGGTGCTGATAGAAGCTTTATCTCCGATGATTTTTGCCCATTACTTGACATCACTCCTATTGCCTTAGATGTTAAGTACGCTGTAGAGCTAGCAAATGGAAAACTTGTAGAAACCACTAGTGTGATACCTAATTGCACTTTAAACCTAGCTGACGAAACCTTTTCGATCGACCTTATACCCATTGAAATCGGAAGTTTCGACGTCATTATCGGAATGGACTGGTTGTCCAAGCATCGAGCTGAAATCGTTTGTCATGATAAAATCGTCTGTATCCCACTCGCCGTTGGTGGAACCTTGATCATACAGGGGGAGACCGGTGGGACGGGACTCAATATAATCTCCTGCTTAAAAACCCGAAAATTTCTGAGAAAGGGTTACCCCGCAATACTTGCACACATCACAGAGAAGAAGTCGGAGGAGAAGCGACTTGAGGATGTGCCAATTGTTAGAGACTTTCCCGAAGTCTTTCCGGAAGAATTACCTGGTCTACCTCCGCTTAGACAGGTTGAGTTCCCGATTGATCTCGTGCCGGGTGCCGCACCGGTGGCCCGCGCACCATACCGTTTAGCCCCATCTGAACTTCAGGAGTTGTCCTCTCAGTTACAGGAACTTCTGGATCGAGGATTCATTAGACCGAGTTCTTCACCTTGGGGAGCTCCGGTCTTATTTGTCAAAAAGAAGGACGGTTCATTCCGAATGTGCATCGACTACCGAGAATTGAACAAATTGACCGTCAAAAACCGATACCCACTTCCTCGCATTGATGATCTATTCGACCAACTTCAGGGTTCAAGTTTTTACTCAAAAATCGATCTGCGATCAGGTTATCATCAATTACGAGTTTGCGACACCGATATTCCAAAAACTGCTTTCAGAACTCGTTACGGGCACTACGAATTCCAAGTGATGCCCTTTGGTCTAACCAACGCACCGGCTGTATTCATGGACCTCATGAACCGGGTGTGCAAACCTTACCTCGACAAGTTTGTCATTGTCTTTATCGATGACATACTCATTTACTCGCGCAACGAGCAAGAACATGCGCAACACCTCAAAACCATCCTTGAACTACTTAGACACGAGGAGCTTTATGCTAAATTCTCTAAGTGTGAGTTCTGGATCCAAACTGTTCAATTTCTTGGTCACGTGATCGACAGTCAGGGAATTCACGTTGACCCATCAAAGATCGAGGCTATCAAAGACTGGCAAGCACCCACCTCTGCAACTGAAGTACGACAATTCTTGGGTCTTGCTGGGTATTATCGACGATTTATCGAAAATTTCTCTAATATAGCTCAACCACTTACGGTACTGACTCAGAAGGACAAAAGGTTCGATTGGACCGAAAAACAAGAGTCAGCGTTCCAACTTTTGAAACAAAAGCTTTGCAGTGCTCCAATTCTATCCTTACCCGAAGGCACCGATGACTTCGTGGTATACTGCGATGCTTCTCACCAAGGTCTTGGTTGCGTGCTTATGCAACGAGACAAGGTCATTGCTTATGCCTCACGACAGCTGAAAATTCATGAAAAGAACTACACCACTCACGATCTCGAACTTGGAGCTGTCATTTTTGCTCTAAAAATCTGGAGACATTATCTCTACGGCACTAAGTGCACCATCTTTACCGATCACAAAAGTCTCCAGCATATCTTCGATCAGAAGGATCTCAATATGAGGCAACGTCGATGGGTCGAGTTGCTTACCGATTACGATTGCGAGATCAAGTACCATCCAGGGAAGGCTAATGTTGTAGCCGATGCCCTCAGTCGAAAGGAACGATCAAAACCACTTCGAGTCCGAGCCCTCAGTATGACCATTCATAACGATCTTACCATTCAAATTCATACCGCTCAGATCGAAGCCCTGAAATCTGATAACATCAAAGATGAAGCCTTGCGGGGTATTGACAAACAATTCGAAATCAGACCTAACAGGATTAGGTATTTCTCAAACCGAATCTGGTTGCCTAGTTTTGGGAACTTAAGAGACTTGGTGATGGACGAGGCTCACAAGTCTAAATATTCTATTCATCCGGGATCCGATAAGATGTACCACGGTATCAAGGAATTTTATTGGTGGCCAAACATGAAAGCCGAAATCGCCACTTATGTCAGCAAGTGTCTTACTTGCTCGAAAGTCAAAACCGAACATCAGAAACCATCTGGTTTACTCCAACAACCTGAAATCCTTGAATGGAAATGGGAACAAATCGCCATGGATTTCATAACCAAACTACCCAAGTCGGCGAGCGGTTGCGATACCATTTGGGTGATCGTCGATCGTCTCAACAAATCTGCTCACTTCCTGGCAATCAAAGAAAGCGATAAAATGGAACGCCTTACACAAATCTACATCAAGGAAATCGTTTCTCATCACGGTGTTCCAATCTCGATCATCTCTGACAGGGATGCCCGTTTCACCTCTCACTTTTGGCAATCACTTCAAAAAGCATTGGGTACCCGTCTCGATATGAGTACCGCGTACCATCCTCAAACCGATGGCCAAAGTGAACGAACCATTCAAACACTGGAAGACATGCTACGAGCCTGCGTAGTTGATTTCGGTACAAACTGGGAAAGACATCTACCGTTGTGCGAATTTTCGTACAATAACAGTTATCACGCCAGCATTAAGGCTGCACCTTTTGAGGCACTGTACGGTCGTAAGTGCCGATCACCGATCTGTTGGACTGAGGTGGGAGATAGTCAACTCACTGGTCCTGAACTCATACACGCCACCACTGAGAAAATTGTGGAAATCCAAAACAGACTCAAAGCCGCACGTGATCGTCAGAAAAGTTATGCTGACGTGAGACGCAAACCACTCGAGTTCCAAGTTGGGGATCGAGTTCTCTTAAAAGTATCGCCTTGGAAAGGCGTCATCCGTTTTGGCAAACGCGGGAAGTTGAATCCCAGATACATAGGGCCTTTTGAAATCCTCGAACGGATTGGCCCCGTTGCTTATCGATTGCAGCTGCCATCCGAACTCAGCAGCGTGCACCCTACTTTTCATATTTCAAATTTGAAGAAGTGTCTGTCTGATGAGACACTTATTATTCCATTAGATGAAATTCGTGTTGACAATAAACTTCATTTCGTTGAGGAACCCGCTGAAATTATGGACCGTGAGGTCAAACAACTGAAACAAAGTCGTATTCCCATCGTCAAGGTCAGATGGAATTCGAGGCGTGGTCCGGAATTCACCTGGGAACGGGAAGACCAAATGCGACTCAAATATCCTCAACTATTCACTGATTCCACATCAAACACGACTTCGAGCTAAATTTCGGGACGAAATTCTTCTAACAGGGGGAGAATGTAACACCCGCCAAATTAGGACTAGTAATTAGTGCCTAATCATATGTTAATACATGTAATTAGTTCCTGGTTAGGCTAATTAATGTATCGAATTATATATATTGTTGAATATATACGAAAATGCGATTTGATGAAATCGTACGCAATTTAAATCGAATGTATTTCGATTCAATTTAATACGGACGTTGGTGATCAACTTTATTAAATAACGCTTTTATGTCAAAAAATATTATTTTGATAATATTTCGTATTCATTCGTATTGTACAAACCAAACTTACACGATTTAAAACATTAAACCGCGCAAACTAAATAAACAAACATATATTTTATAACTACAATATAAATTAAATTGTAAAATATTTAAATAAAACATCGCGTAATAAATTGTATTTTGGACTTATAATTAAAATATAAATTATTATTTAACGTTAAATGACGGAGCAAACGAACACCACACGGGACGCGGGGCGAAAAACTGGAAAAGTGGGGATAACCCCCACCTCCCATTTTCTTTCTTCATTTTATCTTCTTTCTTCACTCTCTTTCTCTTTATTTTTCTCTCTAAACAAACAAACCACCAATCCACCTAAATCGCAAAATACTACGACCAAACGCAACCGGATCATAAATATTTTTAGAGATTCACGACCACCTCGCGACGATCTACAACGCTACCTTTCCGGATTTTCATTTCGGTAAATTGTAAGTTTCCGACAAAATCCCGAAATCACTCGATTCTTAGTATTTTTCACTTGTGGTTGTTTATATAACATATATATGTCCATTACTAAGTATATAACACGATTTCATAGCTTAAAAACGAGTTTAAAACGGATTTTTGGTCGGAATTAACGTTGACAGCCGGATTTCTGGGCTGGTGTTCATCCATGCGACACAAGCCTTGTGTCGCATGTTGTGTCGTATTTTACCCTTAGTGTCGCACGTTATGTCGTATTTCCCATGTTATGTCGCATAAAATCCCTTGTGTCGTACCCTATGTCGTACCAAAGATTTAGTGTCGCAAATCTTGCGACACAACCACTATGTCGCATACCCCATACGACACAATCACTATGTCGCTGTTGAATCAGCATTTCACATCCATGCGACACAACTCTTGTGTCGTATGGACATTGTGTCGCACTCCTATGCGACACAACCTTTGTGTCGCATAATCCATTTAGTGTCGCATGATTGTGTCGCATAAAACAGCAGGTTTTCAAATCTCAATTTCACTAAGTGTTGGAACTATATAACCTCAAACCCTTATACGATACGACTTATAAAACACTTCGGGACACACTTTTAAGTGCAAAACGCCAATTACAAAATAATAATACTTAAAGTTTATTATTCCAAACCCATCACCAACGGGCCGTACACATTTTCAAACGCTTAACGAATCAACCAAATCGAAGTAATTTGGACATATATAGTTGTGTAACAACTACAAGGGTGATCTTTTGAGATACCCAATCATGATTATAACCATCGAGTGTCGTGGACACCCTCAGGTTACAAGTCGTTGGACTTCATTATTCGCTAATCAACTTACGTTTGTTTAAACGCTCTCAGACTCAGGTGAGTCTCATAGCCCCTCTTTTACTATTTTACTCAGGGGTGTGATATACTGCTCAAACTTTTAACATGTGAACGCAAGTGCCAACTTTTCATATACTACATGAGTTTTTCGAAACTAATCATTTAAAGTCCTCCGTCAGCATAGTTGTTAATACGTTGTAGCGTGAATATTAGTATATGGTACCATATAGGATTGACCCTCCTCGTCCGGGTTAGCAAGCACTAACCGGGTAAACGGACGTACTAATATTTGGGAAGACGAATGTTGATTAGGCATTCGTGGAGGCACCTCGCCCGGAATTCTCTATAGGGGACCCGACCCTCGAGTTAAGCTCAACTATGTGCTCATGGCTGTATACACGATGATTATCATTTAATTGCTGGATGCAATTCATTATTTAATTGCTGGATGCAATTCATTATTTAATTGCTGGATGCAATTCATTATTTAAATCTTGCGGTTCATACGATATTACTTGATTTCAAACCTGTGAGCTCACCAGCTTTATAACTGACCTTTTAGCATATATCGCAGGTACCCAGCAGTAGGATGTTTCTGCTTCAGGATTTAGCTCGAGTCAGCATACAGACGATTGAGATTTTCTTGCATTAGTATATTTTGTATAAGTACTTATGTACTGAAATCTCATTATATTTAACTCGAGCTATGTAAAGCTTTAAATGTTGTAAACATTTCAATTATCAATATATTTTGTTAAAACGACGCATATAGAGTCGTTTGTTATTTATCTTTGTGCTTTGTTATTGATTAGTAACACCCAAATCAAGCTTCCGCAAATCATTAAATTTGGGGGTGTTACATTATCATCAATTGATGGTACATGAATCAGATATACCTAAGATTGCGTTTAGTACTCGTTACGAACAGTTCAAATTTCTCGTTATGTCTCTCGATCTTACTAATGCGACTATAGCATTTCTATATTTAACTAACGTGTATGTAAGCCGTATCTCGGCGAATTTATCATACTTTTCAATTGCAACGTTCTAATTTACTCTAAAACTAAGACGGATCATGATGTTCCCTTAAGACTACTCCTGGAGTTTCTTTTGAAAGAAAATGTCTATGCAATATATTCAGAGTTCGAAATTTGACTACAAGAGATTTGTTTTGCTTGGGCACGTTGTGAACAAGGAAGTTATTCTGGTGAATTTTAGCAAAATAGAAGCTGTAAAGGGATGGAAGGTCCCACAGCTATCGTGAAGGTTCGTAAAGCATTTGGGATTTACAGGTTATTATCGACATTTTATAGAGAGTTTTCCAAGGATCGCTCTACTACTCATATATATATATATATATATATATATATATATATATATATAAGAAGTTTGTTTGGGGTTAAGAACTTAGAAAAATCTTTTCAAACATTGAAGGATGCCTTGTGTAATGCATCAATCTGGACTCTTCCCGACGGATCAGAGGATTTCGATGTGTATTGGGATGCATCAAAACTGAGGTCTAGGTTGT
The DNA here is from genome assembly GCA_949592205.1 of Helichrysum umbraculigerum. NCBI lineage: Eukaryota > Viridiplantae > Streptophyta > Magnoliopsida > Asterales > Asteraceae > Helichrysum > Helichrysum umbraculigerum. Next base: position 101,103,480 of record CATIUR010000004.1, on the reverse strand, counting down.
GTGTTAATTAAATGGGGAAGGTAATCTTATTCGTTTCTCAACAACTCAAGACACATAAGCATTACTATACTACCTACGAATTGGAACTTGGAGTGGTGGTGTTCGTACATATGTATTGAGCCACTAATTGTATGGAGCGAAGAACGTTATTTATACTGATCATAAGAGGTTTTAACACATCTATGTTTCAAAAGAAGTTGAACATGAGGCAAATGAGGAAGCTCAAATTATATAGTGTTTACGATTGTGAAATTCGATACCATCCGGGGAAGACAGATGTTGAGGTGGATGTTTTAGGTAGGAATGAAAGAGTAAGCCAAGGGAGTGCGAATCATAACCATGACAATTCACTCTGGCATTAAGGGGATGAGATGTTACATCTTATGACAAAATTATGGATTCCTTTGCTATGTTGTCTATGGACACTAGTAATGGGCTAAATATATAAGACAAATTATTTCATACATAGCGAGTTGGTAAAAAGTATTATGATCTCATGGATTTGTATTGGTGACTGGGAATGAAGAAAGGAAATACAGCACCAAGGTTTGTTGGATCGTTCAAGATTATCGAGCGTGTTGGTCCAATGGCTTGTCGGTTGAAGTTACCACAAGAGTTAAGTGGAATTCATGTTGTGTTTCATGTGTCAAATTTGAGGAAGTGTTTAGCTGATGAAACTTTACAAGTGTCGTTGGAAGAAATTCAGATAGATCCTAAATTTCAATTTGTGGAAGAGCCGGTAGAAATTATGGATCTTAAGGTCAAGAAACTAAAACGTAGCAAGATTTCAATTGTCAAGGTTTGTTGGAATTCTAAGAGAGGTCCCAAGTTTACTTGGGAGCGTGAAGATCAAATGAAGCAGAAATATCCGCATCTCTTTAGTGGTCATGTTAGCAGTACTAGCTCTGGTTGAATTTCGGGACGAAATTCCTTCAACTAGGGGATACTGTGACATCCGTCACCAAAAATCTATTCTTAGGTTCTTTTCCTATAATCATTTCTTATTTGTATTTCTGTACTTAAGTAATGTGAAAAAAAATAAATTAAGTATTCGTATTTTAAACTATGTGAGAAATTTAATTCTCATATAGTGTTCAAAAACTCGAATCATTGTTCGTACGTGGTTGGATTAAAGGTTAGGATAATATTAACTAATAATAATATAATGATAATAATATTTAAAGCTTAATAATAGTAATAAAGAGTGAAATCGGTGGAACCTTTATCCCCATATTTTCTTTTAAAATGTCTCCTAATTGCATTAAAATTTCCCTAACTTAATTTCCAAGAAAAAAATCTTATACCTATATAATATTACTCTAGGCATAACAAATGACACTATTTAATAAAGGAAAAAAAAAAAGGTGAATCGTCTATGTGCTTGGATGAGGGTTGTCGGCCGAATATCAAGAAGAAACCAAAACAAAATTTGTGTCTTACATTCGTGTGTTTCTCGATCGTGTTTCGTGTAGGTATTTTTCATAAACCCTAACCAATACTTTCTTATTATTTCTTTGAGATGAGAAGAACATGTAGTTGGTCGATTTATATGTTTGGGGATTTAATATGTTGAGTATAATATGTATTGGATACCGAAAGTTATATACCGTTAATCGCAGATTCTGTCTTAGATTTTTCAGTCGTAATCAGAGGTCGATTTGACCTGTTTTCGTTCATTTTCAGGCTTCGGCCAAAACTAAAAAGTTGTAGATCTTGATGTTTTATATAAACTCGCGAGGTTTCGGCCTCTGAAATGCATTGTATTATTTTATAAAAAATATTTTGTAAACTGATGCAGTGTATGACGAATTTTCAGAAAAACTTTTGTAAACTTAGTTCGGTTTGATCAAATTATTTTCTAATCATTAGGGGAGTTGTGAATGTAAGTTAAAGGTTAGATCTTTTCTGTAACAAAAAGGATATTTTTATATATCTAAGTTGAGTTTAATTATTGGACTTAAAAAGAGTAGTATTTCGAGTATATTTCAAGTGTTTTCGATTTAGAGTTTCAAGTGTCTTTCAACTGGTATTGACTATGGACAAAAATTCATGTCAACCATCTATTTTCATTACCAAGTGTTATAGTACGTTTGTGTCAATATGATCTAGTAGTATTACATGTTGTAATGGAGAATTTTAAACTTAATGAACTAAACAATGTTTTGACGATCGATTGTTATGAAACAAGAAGCTAGGATCATGATCATGACAATTATATTTTTATATATTTAATTTTATGAAAGAAGATGAATAGAGAGGGTTCTAGTGGATTTTATTTATATATATATATATATATATATATATATATATATATATATATATATATATATATATATATATATAATAATTTTAGTTTGAGTAAAACAAATATATAAATGGAACTTTTATGTTGCATAGGGCTAATGCTTATATGCAAGTCTTTGGAGAAAATGTACGTGTTTCAAAAGGTTACAAACTTAAGACTGTGTATCTTATATGTCTCCATAAAACATTAGTCGATAAATAAGTTTGGATGTCGGTTAAAGTTGTGTCGTCGTTGTTGTTTAAACATGTAATGAAAACTCGACCAATCAATTAGGATATTATACAATAATGATCTTATGTTAATGTACAAGATATTTATTTTAATTTAACGTGTTTGTAGGGCGATTTGGTTAGACGAGATATTTGGTTTATAGATTTACGTACCAGTTTAGTGGACTGATTTGGGAGCGTAATTTGCTTTGCTAATCAAAGTGAGTTTTCGTGGCCCCTTTTTCATATACATGTTTTCAAATTTGGGGAAAAGTATGCTCACATGTTTTATCAATTGTTTTTATGCTTTGAAACGTATTCATTTTCATTTTTTGGACATATGCTTGAAATGTGTGACACTATGTGTAACACCTGCATAATTAGGGTAATTAATTATGCCTAATTATTTGTAACTAGTTGTTATTAGTATGTAATAGGACTAATTACGGACTCTATTTGTATATATATAAGGTAATTTATATATATATATGTGTGTACTTACGCGATTTGGATGAATCGTACGAATTAACCGGACGGAGTCCGACACAGTTTACTTGGACGTTGGTGACAAGAATTTACCTAAATAATGAGAACGTATTTTATTATATAAAATACACGGTGAACGAACATTAATTATATTGTTATTATCGCGACGACATTTTAATTAATTTAACAAAAATGTATCAAACGCGGACCAAACAATTTAAATATCTCGACAAATATTTTTATTATTAATTTCAAGGTATTTTTATTTAAATACTCCAGTTACATTTTTAAAAATATAACTGTTTGGTTAAATACTAAAAACAAACGATTAATCGATTAGGACACGAGGCAAATACTGTAATTTGGGAAGCGTTTTCCCTCCTTTCTTTTCTTTGATCAGCCAAAACCCAACCCCGACCCCATTCCCTCTTTCATTTATCACCAACAAAAACATACACACCAACTCAAAAACTCTCTCAACCCAATCCACACCAAATTTTCGGATCTACAAATCAACCCACGAAATTCATATATTCGGAATCACCATCACGAGTGGAGCAAGGATATCAAAGCCGTTTTCATCATTTCATCCTCGATTTAGCTCGATTTGCAAAAGTAAGAAATTCCTAAAAACTTAGATCTATTCATATTGGTGTATTATTTGGATGTAATATTGTGTACACAACATAGCTATAACCTAAACAAAGAAGAAAACACAATTTTACAGCTAAAAAATGGGTTAGATTTGCGTTTTTGGTCTAAAAATCTCGATATCCGAAAGTTTCTGGGCTGGTGTTCATCAATGCGACACAAGCCTTGTGTCGCATACTATGTCGCATAAAGCCTGTTATATCGCACCTTGTGTCGTACCAAACCTTTAGTGTCGTAACCTTTGCGACACAATATTGTGTCGCACTCTATGTCGCATATTATGTCGTATTTTTATACGACACAACCCTTACGTCGCTATTGAATTAGCATCGCAAGCTTTTGCGACACAACCACTGTGTCGCAGAGCTCTTGTGTCGCATCCTTCATGCGACACAACCCTTGTGTCGCATGACAAACTTTTGTGTCGCATTTTGTGTCGCATTTTGTGTCGCAAAACACAACAGTTTTACAAATAAATCCCAAGTTAAGTGTTAAACATTTGGGACTTCAAACGATTATATTATATAACATCTACGGGACATTGAAACATGTTTTCAAGCATAACACTCCAAACGAATGGTCACCAACGGGCCAAACATATTTTCCAACGAACAAACAATTACAAACATACGGACAAACACTGGATATACTAGTTGTGTACAACTAAACGAAACGTCTCGCGAGACACATACTTACATAACTTCATATGATTAGGCATTTGAAGGTTACGGGTTCGGAGAACCTACTTGCTATAATTACTACTTGCTAATTGCTACGGCTTATTTCAGGACTCAGGTGAGTCTTACGGCCCCACTTTTTACTGTTTTATCTTATTGGGGGAGAAACATGCTACTACTTTTTCTTGAACACAAGTACTAAACTGTTTACTATACCAAATGGAATTGCATGAGTTGTTTACTATTTACAGAAGTCTCTCCATCATATATCGTTAGTTATGGACTTAAGCGCGAACACTAGTTAATGGATCCATTAGGGAAATGACCCTCCCCGCCCGGGGCAGTAGCGCTGCCACGTACTGATTTTCACGTAGAAACTGGTGACTAATTATTCGTTACGGATGCTTGCTCATTTACGAGCATGTCACGGGAGCAAACTTATTACTTACGGGTTAAGCTTCGATTATGAGCCTCATGGCAACGGTATAACTTACTTACTTACATTTGCGGGATTGCAAATACTTGTTTTACGATTGCTGGATTGCAATTACTGATTTTACGCTTGCGGGCACTACTGATGAAATCTCGTGTTCAAAACTGATACTACTTACAAACCTGTGAGATTCACCAACATTCGTGTTGACCTTTTTAGCATGTTTTCTCAGGTACCCGGACGGAGTAGGATTACTCCAGGACTTTAGCTAGAGTCGCATGATTTCAACACAACTGCATTAACGGAGATTCTTAGCATTATCTTTTGTATATTTTGATTATGTAATAGAATCTTCCGCTATACGCGTGGGCTCTAGGAAACTACATTTTTGTATACGAAAACATTAAGCTTTCAAACATTATATCTATGGGAATGTAACTAATCTACAAACGTTGCATATAGATGTCGTTTGCTTTATCTTGCGCTGTGATATTTGATTAGTAGCACCCCAAAACCGGCTTCCGCTAAACAGTGAATTTCGGGGGTGTTACACTATGTGACTTATATGCATTGGTTTTGGATTTGTTTTGTTAAAAGGATGCACTCCTTCGGGAGTGTATACCTAGTGTATATGCTTTGTATACACTGAAGGACATATTTATTTACAAGGCTGCACTCTTTCGGGAGTGTATACCTAATGTATGCTTAGGTGTACATTGAAGGTCATTTATGGGTAGCTATCGCATACGCAGGATTTGGTTGGGTCATACTCCTTCGTGGGGTGATGACGGTTTGTGGATTGTTCGGTTGGATTACTTCGCTTGTGTGCCATTTCTATATGCATTGTCCTAACTTATTATCATCACAGCAAAATGTTTATTTTTTTCTGGTGTCTGGTTTCAAACCTACAAAACTCACCAACATTCGTGTTGACGTTTTTGAGCATATCTTTTCAGGTTATACTAGTGGACTTAAAGCAGTGGACAAGAGAACTTAGTGGACTTTTAGGGTTGCATTAAGAGTTATTCAAGACTTGTGGTACATCATTAAGCTTGTTTGTGAAGGCATGTTTTGCCTTAACATTGTAGTGTTCGTTTGTATGTAAGCTTTTGAATTCATTGTTGAAATGTATGCACGACATGAACCGTTATTTATGTTATTGGCATCATGACATATTGGATATTGTATTTCATTTAGAATTCTTTATAATGATGTGTTATGATCCTATCACAGTCTTACCCCGTTGTTTCCGCTTTAGACGAGGTGTGACAGTGTGCACATACATGGTCAACAATGCAGTCAACGAATAAGTCAACACAATGTATACACTTGGAGCCTATTTTGCCGAATTTGATTTGGGCGTTGTATAGAGCAGAAAGGTAATTTTTAGTCTTTCTAGATAGTTTAGAGGTCGAAAATGACATTTATTGTTTTTTGGGGGTTTATGGTACGGATCACCAACGTACTCTTCTTTTTGTCCCAAAATCACCAACGAACCGGTTTTATGTCACCAACTTACTTGTTAGTTTATGTGTTGAGGTCACCAACATACTTTTACATATGGGTTGAGGTCGTCAACATACTTGTTAGTTCTGTGTTGAGATCGCCAACAAAATTTTCAAACAAATTTTATTTTTTTAAAGTACGTTGGTGACCTTAATAATAAAACTGGTTCGTTGATGATTGCAGGATAAAAAGGAAAATACGTTGGTGATCTCTACCATAAACCCTTTTTTGGGATTATAACTTTGAACTTTTAGGTCATGTTTCCTTTTATTTCGTGATTACCTTTTTGTTGGAGAACTTTAGGACTCCTTAAATACGTTTTTTAGGAGGGTTTTTGTCATTAAGTTTTACTAGACTTTAAATTGATATTGATATATATAAGAGAGAATTTTTCGCATTGAAAGTTGAAGTTTAGATCTTAATTGTTCTTCGTTATTGTTTGGATATTGTTTATCGATCATATCCTCGATCAATATTTTAGGTGTACGTAATGGTAAAATTTATTCATGTTGCAAATTAAAAATAATATAACCGATCGTATATGCATACATACTTTTTTAAATACTATATAAGTATATATAACGTCTGTAATTCACCAACTACATATATGTCTCCCAATTTTAAAGCCAATGAACGAAGATGATCATATAGATTATAGACACAGTATATATATATATATACTCTTCACAGAATATAATGGATATGTTTTGCAATCTTTATATTCTACTTAATATTGATTTAATTTATTAAAATAATGACATATAACATGTTATACGATGATCATTCACGAAGGTAAAAGGGGTATAATAACAGCTATACCTTGTGTATCTTTTGCATTCTTCGTCCATATCTCTGTATTGATCAGTAATTCTTCGTTCTTAGACGTTCGACACTATAATGATTAAAGAGAGTTGCAAGTATATTGAGATTATTAACACTATTACATTGTATGATAGCGAGTCGTTAAAGCAAAATTAGCTACAACTATATGTCCATTCACTCATGTTTTCAAGTGAACGAAATTCAAGTACAAATAGATTATTTTGAAACTTGAGGTCTAAAAGGAGTAGCATATATAACACAACTTCTCTTTTCAATTATCATTGTAATTGATTCTCGTGAATGAAGTATTGTAAATCAAGTCTGCCGCCGTTGTTGCATTTCACAGCACTTACAACCTCTCGAAAAACATCAACGCTGCATGGAACCACCAGCCTATCTTTTTGTTCGAACCCAAATTCTTCAGCCATTTTCTCTAATAAAACTTGAAAAAGTGGGTGAGAAAGATAGGATGTTTGAACCACAAACCGCTGTCTCTCCTCTCCAACATATAATGCAATACATCCTCTTGGTGTACTTGTGCATGATCGATAAACTTGTTTGTTGTTATCAAGATCAGTGCTTATCAAACACTCGTAACGCAAATCATGATCACTAGCACAACCCCTAACCTTAATCTTCTTGGTTAGTCTTTTCATGAACCCGATTTTCTTGCCCAACATTTTGTAGAATGAAGAATGTGTTTACTTGTTTCGTGAGAAAAATAAAAAAAAGGGTGATGGTATATATGTAATGTGAAAGGGGAAGATATGCTTATATAAATGAAAAAAGCTTACCTTTTGAGACATCATAAATAATTGTAAGGCTATATTCTATGTGCCAAGTTATTGTCATTATGTGCTTTATGCATATTATATATTTGACTGGTTGCATGGGAAATAGCTCTTTATTTTAACCAAAAACAAATGCAAATAGCTAGGTAATTATAGATATACCAAAGATATGATATTCTGTCCTGCAGATTCGATGCATAATTCAGAAATAATTAATTACATTTGTGCATGATTCAACTGGTTAAGTAACATTATTAGCTTTGGATGAGATATTTGAGTTAAGAAACATGTACACCAAATATATTCTTTGACCATGACCTCCCATCTTAATTCAAAGTATCCAGCCAGTAACAAAACTGACTGTAGTGGACTAGTTGATGTTGTGAATCAATATCAATATATTCGATGTGACAATCAAATTGATCAAGTGTCGTAAAACAAAAATTCCTAACCTCTATTAGAACGAAAACACCCTGAAAACTTCTACTTATCAATCATTTTCTAAACTGAGTAATGCTAAATAGGCCTACTTACATAGACCTAAAAGTAGGCCTAATTTTCTGATTGGTTGAACTTTTTCTCTCTCCGAATCTCATCCAATCAATTTTTCAAACCCACCAATCAAATCTTTAGGTCTATTATTAGTCCCACAAATTTAGGCCTATCAATCATTTTCCAAACCAGTATGGATAACTCTAATATCCAAAATCAATTAAATTGAAAATCTACATCCACACTAGGGGTAAATGAGACAAGACAACTCGTGAGTTACTCAAGATCGACTAGAAAAATACTCGAAATCGACTCGGAACAAGTCGAGTCAAGCTCGAACTTGAGCTACTCGAGTAGAGTGTCGAGTCGAGCTCGAGTAGTAAAATACTCGGCTCGATAGGCTCGCGAGCCTAAACGAGCTTGCAATATATTACATATTTACCCTCCATTTATATGTATATTACAATTTTACCGTAATATTTAATAAACTTCGAGTCGAGTCGAGCTTGAAAGCATCGAGTCAAGTCGAGTCAAGTTTGAAAGTATCGAGCTCAAAAATATAATAACTGATAATCGAATCGAGTCGAGCCAAACTCGAAAGTATCGATACATTAGTCGAGTCGAGCTCGAGCTTAAAAAAACAAGTTCGATCAAGCTCGAGTCGAGTTTTGAGCTTCGAGTTTTCAAATCGAGTCGAGCTTGAGCTTGGGACTGTGTCGGCTTGACTCGACTCGATTACACCCCTAATCCACATTCTATATATATAGATCTATATACTCTATATTTTCTAATTGAACATGAGCAACCAAAGAGTTTTTGATCTACCAGTAACTATTAACTATTAAGTAACATATCAACTAAGGCTGTTCATTAGGTCGGGTTTGGGTTGTCTTAATTTTTTTGAATTCGGTTGTCTGGGCTTGAGATTTTCTATGCAAGTTCAAAGACTAATCGATCAGAACTCCAATCTGAGTAGTCATTCGAAAGTTGTGATCCGACGTTCACCATACCCGACCAACTTCCAATTCTAGCGTGTGAAATTAATCGTTGTTTTTTCCGCTATGCTTTTTTATATTTTATTTCAGACGGTTAGAAGCAGTTGAATTAGCCTTTCTTTTAAAAAATAAATCTTTAATTCATACACTAGAAATACAACACTTTACACATCATTTTAAAAAACATCAACACACTTTTTCTCATCCTGAAATACTACTCTTCAAACTCAAAAACTCACTATAAGGCCGCGCTACTTAGTGATGATCCGAATTTACGTCCACTGGGTAAGGCAAGGCGTTCAAAGAGTGCAAAAACGTCCCCGATCCTGCTGCTTCGTCTACTTTAAATGACGACTCTCATCAAACTTTGAAGTCGTCACTCAAACAAAAAAAGAGTTTATACGAGATGCGAGGCATAGAGGTTGGTCTTAGAATATTGAAGATGTATGCAGATGGCTTGTCAGAAGATGACACATATGTTCCCTATAGAAAAGGAAAGGATTCTAGCAAAGTTCGAGTGGAACAATGGGGATTGGGACACGCTTAATTTTATGGGTTTATTGTTTCGTTATGTTGTTAACTTTGGACTTTTTGCTATTGTATGCTCTCAACTTTCAAACCTTCTATTGTATGCTCTGAACTTTCTAAAACCTTCTATTGTATGCTCTCAACTTTCAAATATTCTATTGTATGCTCTCAACATTCTAAAAACATTCTATTGTATGCTCTCAACATTCTAAAATCTTCTATTGTATGCTCTTAACTTTCAAACTTTATATTGTATGTGCTAAACATTTTAAAACCTTCTATTGTATGATCTCGGTGACTTGAAAATGAGAATTGGCTGATGTTAGGGGTGTTCAATATTTGGTTTGAAACCGTTTAATACAAAAATCAAACCGAATTAAAACAGAAAAAAAATCGAACCGAATTCAAATTTGATTTTCGGTTCGGTTTAGAAAGGTTCGGTTTCAGTTAGGTTTGGTGACTTGAAACCGAACCTAACCGAAAACCGAACCTAACCAAAACCGAGTTCGAATTTGGTTCGGTTTCGGTTAAAAACGAAAAATAAAAGGTTTTGAATTCGTTTTTTGAATTCGAATTCGGTTATTATTTATTTGAATTCGGTTTTTGGTTAAACCAAATTCAAAAATTCAAAATCGAAAACCGAACCAAAACCGAATTCAAAAACCAAAACCTAACCGAAACCGAATTCAAAAACCAAAACCTAACTGAAACCGAACCTTTCTAAACCGAAACCGAACCGAAAATCGAATTTGAATTCGGTTCGATTTTTTTCTGTTTTAATTCGGTTTGATTTTTGGATTAAACGGTTTCAAACCAAATATTGAACAACCCTAACATCAGCCAATTCCCTTTTTCAAGTCACCAAGAGCATACAATAGAAGGTTTTAAAATGTTGGGTAAATATATTTTGTCGGCATCGTACCCCCCTGTTTGTTCCGAGTTAAGCAACCTACCCCTAAAACTCCCAATGTATGCAACAAACCGGTTATTTATGTGCTACAATCTTTGCAAACTATGTTTTTACCTGTTACAATCTACAAAATGATGACGTGGCAACCACATCATGTGGCCTAAAAAATGACACGTAAGCCGGTTCTCCCGGTAACCGGTTACCATATTGCCGATATCGATACAACATTAACCAGTTTACTGCAGACAATGTGAGTTTTAATGGTAGGTTGCTTAACTCGGAACAAACAGGGGGGGTACGTTGCCGACAAAATATATTTACCCTAAAATGTTTAGCACATACAATAGAAGGTTTGAAAGTTAAAAGCATACAATAGAAGATTTTAGAATGTTGAGAGCATACAATAGAATGTTTTTAGAATGTTGAGAGCATACAATAGAGTATTTGAAAGTTCAGAGCATACAATAGAAGGTTTTAGAAAGTTCAGAGCATACAATAGAATGTTTGAAAGTTGAGAGCATACAATAGCAAAAAGTCCAAAGTTAACAGCATAACGAAACAATAAACCCTAATTTTATTGTCTTTTACTTATGTACTAGATCATAACCCGCAAAATTTGCGGGCTACTTCATGATTTTAATACAAAATTTATATAATAATTTTATTTTAGTGAATAAATTTGAGTCGATATATATTTGCGGATGACATTGTAGAAATGTTTTGTATTTAATTTTTGCGGATAACTTTTAAGTCGACACCAAGTAAATCTACCTTGCTTTTATTGTTAATGTCTTGCCCAATTTACAATACCACTTTCCAAGTGAACCATATATTACATCTATCCTTCAATCCATCACTCAAAACAGCACTATCAATATTTAGCACAAATCGCCTGCCAGTGGAAGGTTTTCTGCGTAGATTGAGATTTAAACCAAAACCAAATGGTTCCATCAGAATTATGATTTTGGCCAAATATGGTTAATAAATAAGCACAATCGGCATATGGCAACTCACATAAATAGAGACAGCCCATTCAAGCCTACCTGGTACATCACTTGGGTTAACGAAAGCTTTCCCCTTTTTTTTTTCAAGTAAAGATCATGATAAAACACTTAAAAATAAGACACTTCCCATTAAAAATAGAAAACCATGTTGCTAGGTTTCTCTTCCTGTTCACTTCTTGAAACATGACATGCTACTCTCGCCATTGCTTTCGTAACAAAAGGACCAACCAAGACAAACCCACTGAGAACCACACTAAGAAAATATCTTGTACTAACTGAGGTCATCGTTGGTCAGTGTAAGACAAAGTATTATAACCACGGATCAATACCTTCTAACAATTAACTTTAAGTTTCATAGCAAGCTTATATATGGTTTAAATACAATACAAACAATTAATAATCAATAAACAGATAGATAATTAACAATTAGCTTTAATATATACATAGCCAATATTCAGAAAGAGTTAGTTAAAATGTACATGCGTTTATGGATATTTTGGTGCAGATATTAAAGCAACTGCATGCTTCCGCTCGACCCTTTTGAGATGCTAAATCAACCCAACTATAAGTAGATGGATCGAAAAGCACTGGTGCCATCTGGAACAAAGTAGTGCTAATATCTAATCTGAAACAGGAAAAAGAGTTTTTAAGTAATTATTGATCTACCTACTATATATGCTCAGTTTTAAGCAGATAGACGAATTAAATTTAGGATATGAGATGCACATGAAAGAACCCCATCTAACAATATTGATGTTAAATCATTGCCGACATTAAGTGGCTCCGGACAAGTCTTTGATGGCCATAATGCAGGATAACCAATCCCACCTGCAAAAAAGGCTCCTTGATTATCAATTTTTAATGTACTTGTATTATGCTTAATATGTATCACGGGACTTTCTTTGAAAAAGAAAAAAGATGAGGAGATATATATATATGTATACAAATCCTCCTAAAAAACTTAGGTACCCATCAACCCATTATTAAACACATGGATCAAAATTGTCACCTATAAATTAAGTTAAACCATATAAGATATATTAAAAAGTTATAATCAGCATGAAGCTTAGGAAAAGTTTGAAAAAATTTCTGAAGAGACTCCCACCACCAGCCCATTCGCCAATGGTCTCCGTAATGGAAAAACTTACCAAGCTCATGTTATGGTCGGCAAAAAGTGCTTTGACTTATTTTTGGTAATCTCTCTGCTTACGATTCTGCTAATACACGGAGTTGTCATAATGTCCATGGGCTCACCAAGAGCTGGAGATGGAGTGACTACCTCAACAGGAACAACATCCTCTGCACTGCAATAACAAACATTCATTAAAACATTAAAAATTAAAAAATTGGTCTGGATTAAAGGAGGCCAATATCAATAATAATCACACTTTTTAAGATCTTCTAAGTCAAACCATTCGAAAAGTAGGGAGACCTGAGGCATAAGAGCTCAAGAATTAAAAGGTACAGAATTCAAAAACATATAAAAGAAATCAAGAAAAACTTGAATATCTGTATAGCATGAAGCAGTTTATAATTTCTTTTAACCTATATGTGCTCCCCACTAACGAAATCGTTCCAAATCCCATACTCCAATCCAGCCCTCGGGTAGTTCAACCTTACCGTAGCTGCATCAAAGGGAATAAGATAACTTGTTTGGCTTGTGTTATCCTCTTTGTGCTTCAACATGCCACAACATAGCATGACGTACCTGACACATAATAGTTTGATCACCATCGTCCAGATAATCTAATTTTTTTTAAATGAAGTGCCTAAATCACAAAGATTATGCGTAATTCAGCAGGCCACAACAAATTTATATGTGAATCAAAGATAATCCAAGATTACGTATGCAATATGAATTAACAACATTAACTAATGAGGAAAAATTAATGGGTCAGTAACAGGTCAAGAGAGATAAGGGGTATTTTCATCTTCACCTTTGGATCGGTTGCGTACCATAGTTTTCAATCACTTGATTAAATCCTTATGAGGCTATAAGTCAAACCACATTTCTTGCTCCCTTGCGTCTGCAATATATAAAGAGGTAAACATTATAGCATGAAGCATTTAATTATACAATAGAATACATCTTAGATGCTTCACAGAAAAATTTAGAATCATCACCTTCAGCTAATTAGAACATAATATTGAACGACATATTACAAATTCGATAACACATGTTTTTTTGAGAAACTGAGATGTTTCAGTGTATTAACCTACAAAATAATCCAGAAAAATTATTCATGACATTGTAGTGAATTGGAGATCTTGACGCTCCTTTTCCAGGCTAGATATTCTACTCCTAAATGTTTTAGAAACATAAACGTTCAACCATCAAATAGCATAACAATAAGACAACTAAGATAAGTTCAGTGCGAAACACTCTACTTCACAGTGAATGTAAAACAAAATACGATGGTTTTAACCAAAGAAGTTACACATGAAAGATAAGATTTTACTTTATTCCCGAGTAATCAAACAATATTATAGTTATTTGGTCAACTAATATTCTTAATAACAAAATGTAATACTAAAATATCTCTAACAAAATAGTACTTTAAAGTCATAAGCTCAGACCGTACTTCTGTGAGGACATTTCAGCTTCTAAATTCTCCAATTGTCTCTCCAGTTTCAGCTCGTTAGACCTCGGTCCGAGTGCCTACGAAAGAAAATTGGGTGTATAAGTGGCCACCTTTAACGAAATGACATAGACAGGCCAGAGAAATAAACGGCATTATCTTTTACTGAGTTAATATATCTATACATAAAAACCTATTCAAGTAAAAAGCTTGATATGATCAAATCCTAGAACAGTACATCTATTTTTTTATTTTTTATTTTGGTTAAGAGTCCAAAAGAGCATGATAAATCGAAAAGTATAGACGTATCAGTGTCAAGTAATTCACTTATAAATGGGTTGAGTCGGGTCATGTTTTATCTCTAATGGGACATTAAAAAATTAGCTCAAAAAGCCATGGATCGAATGGTCAAACTTCACCCAAAGTGTTTTTTCTAGGCCTAAAACCTCCCAAACCATTTCAGAAAATGACTATTTTTGTCATTTCTTTATATCATATTGCACAAGTGTTCATGGTGAACCTAACCCTACCCATTCCAACTGTTACCAAAGCAATTACACATTTTGACTGGTTGCCCAACCTGGCTCGACCACCTATTTTGCCACAACTATAAAGTATGTTGATAAGATAGCATGGGTGTATAGTACCTTCTCTTCTAGTGATTTCTTCCTACAAGCTCTCTGTATCAGCCTTTAATTGGTTGACAACTCCTCCCTACAAGGGAAAGAGAAGAAAAATAGAAAAGAATAGATATTAATGGACTTTTTTAAGATAAAGTAATACTTAAAATTGACAAGAATTGTAAAAACAATTTCACAGCTAAATTTAACACCTGTTGGTTATAGGTATCGGTGACTGTTGAGTTCTCCGTAGCTAAAGACTCTGCGAGAACTCGAGAAGCCTCCAAAGCTCGTTGCAAAGAGAACTTTTCTTGTGTCAGGTCTTCAACTTTTTCCCTTTGACCCATTCGACCCGTTTTTGTACCTGTTAGATAAAGGAACATAACCGGGACTGACTCATTCATAAGTGAAGTGGTAAAAAAACACCTCGATATGTACCATAATCATATAAAAGAAAGATTTTATATTACCGCCGTATGTTGGGCCATTTGCTGGTTGATGATAGTGACATAAGTTGTTAGGAAATGATGTGCCAAAAGATGTCTCAGGAGAAGACTTATTAACCGAAACCTGAATGGTAACAGGTTTTGCATAAATAAAATCCATTAAATGATCTTCACTGCCATTTTTAAGGGGATCTTCCAGCTTCGTACTACTAAAATGATTGGAATAGCTTCACCTTTTTCGGGATCCACCCCATACGATGCATCGTGGTCCAACTTTCCATCAGTTGAATATGCATGCCCAAAACTTGCATAAGGCTTATTGAGACTGCGTATAGGATCCATCAAGATGGAAAAGCCTGTTTGGCAGCAGGTACTACAGCCTTAAACTCCTCATATTTTGTCAAAGGTAATTGATAAACAACTTGTTGTGTTGCCTAATTAGACAACAATAGTATCTCAGACAACAATATCTGCAAAAGAGAACAGGTAAAATCATATAATTTAGCTAAGAGAAAACAGGTCAAATGGGTTAGAAGTGACCTGAAATGTATCTTAGACTATCATCGTGATAATATAATTTTGGTAAACATAACTAACATTTATCAGAAAATGAAGAGTTTGATGGTCAAACCAACCCGACCATGTGTGTTTCAACCTGTACTAAAAATGACATGGTTCAATCCAAACCTACTTTGATCCGTTACCCAATCCAACCCAACCTGCACTATTCTGCATCAGGCAACTGTAGCCTCTCTTTTTTTTCTTCATTCTATAAGCATCTTATTTATATGTGTCGTGGCTAGAAATAACTCTCCTTTTATTATGCTACTCATTTAAATATAATTTTAAGACTTCTCTATCTGGTTTGCTATACACAGACTTAAGCTAAAAGCAACCCGCTACATCTGTCATCTGACCCGTTAACATGTAAAGGGGTTGTAAGTTTATAATAGGCTTAACTAATAATAACTACACGTCAAATATATCACCTGAGAAACCCCACAAACTAATAAACATGAGGAAAATGGGTGGAAAAAATTTACTAATACTTCGAATATAATGACTTTTCGAATTTCTAATCTTTTAGGTATAATTATGTATCAGTACTTTATAACCAAATCATTCTTTGTAAATAAAGAACACTAAGCTGAATAGATAAGTGACACTTAGTTTTGATTAATTATAATTATCATTGCTCTAACCATGAACATGATATGAATTGTGATAGCCAGAACATGCACTGCTATAGTCACAAAAAGCAAATAACAATTTAAACAATTTAAACAACAGCAGAATAAAAAGGCTCATCACACAAGCAAATAACAATTTAAACAAATCTCATTAGCAAATCTCTCTACTGTTCAAATAGAAGAAAAACAATTTAAACAATAAATAAGGTTTTCAAAATTGAACTCCTTTATGAGCAATTGAGCAATTGAGCAATATTCGTTATAAGTTCATTAAAATAGAGAGATTATAGTAAACAAAAAATCGCAATACCTGATAATGATGATGAACAACCGAGTATTGATGGTGAACAACGTGATGAAGATGTTGTTTATTTATGAAATTAATTAAATCAGAAGAAGCAATACAATCATTTGCAAAATCAATCAAATAAACCCTAAGTTTAAAAGTCATTTGCAAAATCAATCAAATAAACCCTAAGTTCAAAACTTAAAAAAAACTTACGAATGGAGAGGAAGGCTGACAATTTGCTTAATCGAGATGAAGGAGATGAACGCGGATGATTTTCAGAATTTTAATCAGTTGATGATAATGAGGGCTAGCTATTGATCAATGGACAAAATGGAGTTGGAGGCTGCGTATTTTTATTATCTAAAATAAAATCGTATTTTTATCACCGGTATAATCTCCCGTTCGTTGCTCAAATGAAGCGAATGATGTTTGTTTGTTTGTTCCGAGATTTCTTGCGGATATGAAGAACCGTAAAGGTTTGTTAGTATTTTTATTTATATATTTATTTAACCGTAAAGGAATGTTTGTTAGTATTTTTATTTATATTTTATTTTTATTTTGAAAAAGTAAATAGATTAGTACTAAATTTGAAATTTAAAATCTGAATTCTGAATTTAAAATTTAAAATTCAAATAATTTACTCCCACTAATTTAGCAAAAAAACTGGATTAGTTAGGGGTACAATGGTAATTTAAGATAATCAAATCTGAGATATTACGTAAACATTGTTGTTAATCTAAATCAACGGTTAAGATCAATTTATGAACATCATTTAAAGGGTAGGATTAAATCATTTGAAATTATTTAAAAAATGTATACACATTTAAACTCATCCAATTAATATTATAAGAGATTTTAGGACTTTTAAATTATGAATGTACTTTCTAATTTCCTAGATTAATTTGTTATTTGTTTGTTTTTACTCTATAAAATTAATTGTGCTTGTATATTAAAAATAAAAGAAATATAAATTGAAGAACACCGAAAACTCTGTGTTCTTTGATGCACCAAATTTCAGCCTAGATGTTCAATTTATTGTTCAGGTGAATACTGAGATGAACGTTGAATACTTAACACAAATACAACTGAATACTCCAGTTGGACCCATACGTACTAGATAATAGACTTTTTATATGTAAGGTTATATATACGGAAACCAAATTGATGTTGATGGCTTAACTCTTAGCATAGATATCATTTGATTTGATTTTTCTGTTCAGTGTCTAGAATTAATGTTGGATATTTTTCAATATTTTATCAACCCTTCCTCTAGTGGGGAATATATATATATATAAATTTTTCTAATCGACACATTTATAAAAGTCAGCACCAATTATATAGGAAGATCTTAAACAAAATACAGTATATATGTAAAATAAATTAACAAAGGAAAAATTACTAAGTTGACTTTGGAGACTCGAACATATGATTGGAACTCGATCACAAGTATAGTTGTTGCATGGTTGTTTTGAACTCCAGATCATGAAAGCGTGGTCGAGGATATATCGATCGATCTGTCATCTTTTGGATTCATGCAAGTAGTTCTGTACTAATAACCGACCACTCCTCATATCAAAATCTTGATCGCATGAATTATGTTCCTTAAAGCTTAACAAAGAAACAAACATACACGTATGTATGGTCACTTACTACTGTCTTACCTTTGATCTTAATTGGCATATATGGCTGGCTAGCTTTTGTTTTTACTTGATATATGTACTTCCCCATGCTTTAAATAATACTCCCTCCGTCCCAAATCTATTGTCCCCTTGTTGACTTTGGAGTCTTTCTATTCCGACTTTGACCTTCAATATTTTTGTTTGTGTTATATAATATTTGATACAAAATATATGAATTGATTGGATTTTGAATGTATTTTCATTGGTATAATTTGCATCAAGTATTATATAACACAAACAAAAATATTGAAGGTCAAAGTTGGAAGAGAAAGACTCCAAAGTCAACAAGGAGACAATAGATTTGGGACGGAGGGAGTATATGATACATTATTTAATGCAACATTGAAGGTTTAAAATATGCTTATTTTAGTGGACCAATAAAAAACATATCAAACTAGTTAAACTTATTGATATGATTTTTTTTTAAAAGAGTAAATTTCATAAATGGTCCTGTAGTTTACATTGATTTACGAAAACAGTCCATGTACTCTTTTTTCAACGTTTTCAGTCCAATAACTTTGGATTTTCTCGCAAATGGTCCCTTAACTTTGAATTTTTGCTCGCAAATGGTCCCTTCGTCTAACTTTGGTTTTGCTCGCAAATGGTCCCTTAAGGGACCATTTGCGAGCAAAACCAAAGTTATTGGATCGAAAACGTTGAAAAAAGACTACATGCTGTTTTCGTAAATCAATGTAAATCACATGGACCATTTATGAAATTTACTCATTTTATAATAATTAAACGGTAAACTAGTTTTAGAAGTGGATTTCATTATAGTGGAATGATTATTAATATCTGATCTTGAAAAAGAATATTATAAGCAAAAAAGCATTGAATAATACTCCATCCGTCCCAATTTTATTGTCACCAGACAAAAAGACACGCAGTTTAAGAAAATATAACTATCTCTCTCTTACTTTTTGATAAAATGACAGTTTTACCCTCTACTTTTTACCTATTTTTTTGTCTTATATATATACACTAGGGGTAAAAAAGAACTTTATTTCCTTAAACTTTCTATTTATGGAAGTGGACAATTAATTTGGTACACCCCAAAATGGAAATAATGGACAATAGAAATGGGACGGAGGGAGTAGCTTGAAACTTTTTTTTGACTTCATTTAATTTCCTACAAACAAAATCCATGTGCAAGATTTTTGTAACACTGCACTTTAGCCCGCCAGGTCCACTTTAAGGGTGTGTTTGGGTGATTAGCTTATGAGAGCTTATAGTAGCTTAAGCTTATTTTTTTCACAAGCTTAAACTACAAACTTTGTTTGGAACACAAAAATGTAGGAGCTTATTGGGAGCTTATTGAAAAAACAAGCTCTAGAATGATAAGCTACTTGAAGTAGCTTATTGAAAATTCTAGAGCTTATTAGTATTGAATTTACATAAATACCCTTTATTTAAATGTTGGATTTATTATTTTGTGTCTTTTAATGTCATTTTACATCTATAAGCTTCAGCTCTAGCTACTTCACCAAACACTTACAAAAATAATTATAAGCTCCAGCTTCCTTCCAGCTCTTTATATAAGCTCCAGCTATCAGCTCCAGCTACAAGCTTCCAGCTACTTTTACCAAACACACCCTTAAAGTCGACAAACTATATGTTTATTAGAGCATCCACATTGATTAAAAGCTTTACAAAGCTTTTTTGTGAAATTCATGACATATTGGTAGAAAAGCTTAAAAAAAAGCTTTGTGTCCAATGAAGAAAAAGCTTTTCTTTTCAAAATCTACACACACAAAAAATCAAAAAAGCTTTTACTCAAAGACTTGAGATTTCTCAAGCTTTACAATAATAAAGTCTTTGTTCCAATGACAAAAAGCTTTTCAAAAAGCTTTTTTATACAAAAAAGCTTTGAAAAAAGCTATTGTTGGAGGTGCTCTTAGTATTTGGCTTTAAACATCAAATAAAATATACAGTGATACCTTTTCTTTCACTTATAAAATGAAATTATCCTTTTTTTATTCTTCTTTTTAATCATTTTTAACTGAAAGTTTAATTTTATAAGGATTTCATAACTTAAAAAGGTAAAGATTTAGAGTGTGTTTTGATAAGAACGAGCTAGAACTGGGACTGGAGATTGAGATTTTGGCTAGAGCTTGGGGCTGAGGCTTCTATTCAAGCTACTTCAAGAAGCTTAGTATTTAAGGGCTTTCAGGTGCATATTTTTTTAAAAAGTTTCATGTTGTATCTGTTAACAAACAAAGCTTATAAGCTGATTTAAATTGGAAGCTCCAACCTCTAAAAACCCTCAAAAGTCTTGTACCAAACACACCCAGGTCTATATATACTGAGATACAAAATGACGGATGACATTCTATATATCCAAAATCAATTAATTTGAAAATCTACATCGACATTCTATATATATAGATCTATATACTCTATATTTATTAATTGAACATGAGCGACCAAAGAGTTTTAGTCTACCAGTAACTATAAACTATTAAGTTATATATCAACTAAAAGCTTGTGAGTATAAATTAGGAGTGGGCTGTTCATCAGGTCGGGTCTTGTCGCACCCCCAAATTCAGGTTGCGGAAGCGATTCGGGTCGGAGCGCGACTAATTACGGTAACCACAGCACAAAGATATATAGGAACGACCACTATATGCGTCGTTTGAACTTGTATTGATAAAAGCAAAAGTTTACATCAAAATATAGTTTACATTAGCTCGGTTGAAATTGAGAGATTTAATTACATAATTACTTTATACAAAATATAATAACGCATCTAAATCTCTGATTGTATGAATGATGACTCGAGCTAATGATTCCTGCTTGGGCAGTCCAACCTACTGCTGTGTACCTGTGATACATGCTAAAATGGGTCAGTGAAACGCTGGTGAGCTCACAGGTTTGTATGTCAACACAGAATTGTATGAACTGCAAGATTTATAATTGAATTTAAAATGCAATTAAGAAAAATAAAAGTTATACAGCCATGAGTACATAGTCTGAGCTTAACTTGAGTGTCAGGTCCAATTAAGGAAACCCAACTGAGGTGCCTCCTACGAGTGCCTAATCTACACTCGTCTTCCCAAATGCTAATACGTCCGTTTGACCAGTTAGTGCGTGCTAACCCGGAGGAGGATTGTCAATCCTATATGATATCATATACTAACATTCACGCTACAGATGTATTACAAGACTATGCTATGGAGGGCTTTAGTGATTAGTTGAAAACAACTCATGTAGTATTTGATTGTTTTGTACTTGCGTTCAACATGTAAATAAAACGTGCAATGTAATCACACCCCTGATTGTAAAACAGTAAAATAGGGGCCATGAAACTCACCTGAGCCTTGAGTGTTTATCGAAATAACTTGAATTGATTAGCTTGCGAATTGATGTCCAAAGACTTGTAACCTGAGGGTGTCCATGACACGCGATGGTTATTAATATGTGTAGGTAGTTACAAAGACTACCTTTGTAGTTGTTTGTCCAAATTACCCCGATTTGGTTGATTTGACTTGTCCAAATTACTACGATTTGGTTCATTGACTTGAGTTTTTGAAAGCGTGTACGGCCCGTTGGTGATTTATTTGTAATAATAATCTCACATTATTATTTTGATTTTCGAAGTGTTATACTTTAAAAGTATTTACAAACTTTAGGTGGCGGGGGTCCGGGGGCAGCGCCCCTGGTTAGCGGGGTTCCAGGGGTGGCAACCCCTAGCGGGGTCCAAGGGGCTGGCCCCTGGTTGGGGTCGAGATGCCAAGTCAGCTCAAAATTTTTTTATTTATACCGAATTGCTTTGGTGAAAAACGCATCTGAAACTTGAATTTGGGTGAAATCAAGTTATAAAATTTAGGTCTCGACACTTAGTAAAAAAAATGAGTTGTAAACCTTCTGTTATCTGCGACACTTGAAGCGACATTTAATAGTTTTCGGCGACACTCAATCAGTGTCGCATAAAAATGTGAATTCTGTAATAATTGCGACACTTAGTGAAGTGTCGCAGAAGGTGGCGACACTTGGTTGCGGCACTGGAGGTAAGTGTCGCATGGATTGTAAATTGATTATAGGTGACACTTAGACAAGTGTCACTAGTGTACTGTTACAAAAATAGGCGTCACTTCGATGAAGTGTCGCTTGGGGAGTGTCGGGTAATGAATTTGCGACACTTAGACAAGTGTCGCGAAAAGAGCGTTTTCATGCGGCACTTAGGCAAGTGACGCAAGTTTAGGGCTTTTACGCGAAACTTAATGCGACACTTAAGGAAGTGTCGCAAAACTGCTGCGACGCATGCGACACTTGAATCTGATGGCCGGATTTTAAGTCGTAAACGAGTTTTCCGGCCACTTTTCAGTCCAAAACTTTTACCCAACCCATATTTGGACATTATGAACTTATATAAACAACAAACATGTAAAAATGAGTGAAATCGGAGAGTTTCGGGTTTTTGTCGGAAACTTACGCGGTGACGAATCAAAATTCTGAAAAGATGGAGTTGTAGATCGTGACGAGGTGGTTCTTTTTCTCCAAATGAGCTTAATGATTTGATGGCGTTTGATGATGCTTTTTAATGAATTTGAGTGATGGTGGTGGTGATGAATTAGAGAGAAAAGAAAGAAGAAAAGATGATGATGATGGTAAAATGGAGGGAAAAAGGGTGGGATCTCTTTTTCCTTGGCTGATTTCGTGGGGCCCACCCATGTGGGTGTGTCCCAAATTTAGTCCCCCGTGTTTGCGCTCCGTGCGGTGTTCGTTTTCCCGATTCATTTAATCGTTAAATAATTATTTTATACGTTTGAATATACATTTTAAAATACAAATAATTACTTAATATTTTTGTTGAAGCATTTAGCCAAATACTTAATAATTGAGTTATATAATATAACTTGACTTGTTTCGCTTTGTTTGTGCATTTAGTATTCTAATCGCGTAGTCATTTTTCGTATGATACGATTCGTGTATGAAATATTATAAAAATAATATTTTGGAATATAATAACGTTATTAAGTAATGTTATATTATTTAATAAAATTGTTCACCAACGTCCGTAATTAATTGAACCGAATTACATTCGATTTGAAACTTGTATGATTTAATCAAATCGAATACTTGTATATATTCAACAATATATATTAATTGATACATTAATTAGCCTAACACAGAACTAATTACATGTATTACACTTGATTAGGCCCTAATTAATAGTTCTAATTTGACGGGTGTTACAGGTCCTGGGTTGTCTTAATTTTTTTGAATTCGGTTGTCTGGGTTTGAGATTTTCTATGCAAGTTCAAAGACTAATCGATCAGAACTCCAATCTGAGTAGTCATTCAAAAGCTGTGATCCGACGTTCACCATACCCGACCAACTTTCAATCCTAGCCTGTGAAATTAATCGCTGTATTTGCCGCCATGCTTTTATATACTATATTTCAGACGATTAGAAGTAGTTGAATTAGCCTTTCTTTTAATAAATAAATCTTTAATTCATACACTAGATTTACAACACTTTACACATCATTTTAAAAAACATCCACACACTTTTTCTCATCCTGAAATACTACTCTTCAAACTCAAAAACTCACTATAAGGCCGCGCTACTTAGTGATGATCTGAATTTACGTCCACCTGGTAAGGCAAGGCATTTAAAGAGCGCAAAAACATCCCCGATCCTGCCGCTTCGTCTGCTTTTTTGACGACTCACTCACATCAAACTTTGAAGTTGTCACTCATATAAAAAAGAGTTTCTACGAGACGCGAGACATAGAGGTTGGTCTTAAAATATTGAAGATGTATGCAGACAGCTTGTCGGAAGATGACACATATGTTCCCTATAGAAAAGGAAAGGATTCTAGCAAAGTTCGAGTGGAACAATCGGATTCGGGACACGCTTAATTTTATTGTCTTTTAATTATGTATTTTAGGACTTTTTAAATTATAAATGTACTTTCTAATTTCGTAGTTTAATTTGTTATTTGTTTGTAAATCCGACTTTTGAGTTCATATAACTTTGAAACAACATTTTTATAGTTTAATATATTGCTTTTTGATCAATTATAAGCATGTTGTTATTCAAAAATTAGGAGTAGGTTATAATATTATATATATCGAATAAGCAGTTGAAACTTAAATGGCTTAAAATGGTGAGTAATTAAATGATCCATAAACTTATAGGGCTAAACTGTGACTTCTAATATTATTAAGGGGGTGATAATGTAAAAAGGAATTATAGTTTATGATACACAAAGGATAAATTCTAGGGATGAGCATGCACACCGAAATACCGAAACCAAATCGGTACTGAACCGGTCCCGTACCGAACCGGTACCGACCGATACAAGTGGTACGGTATTCGGTATTTGATTTGGGGCAAAAAAAAACCGGTACCAACCGGTTCGATACCGGTATGGTACATGCACACCAAAATACCTAAACCGAACCGGAACCGCACCAGTTCCGGACCGAACCGGTACCAACCGATACAAGTGGTACGGTATTCGGTATTTGATTTGGGGCCAAAAAACAAACCGGTACCAACCGGCTCGGTACCGGTATGGTATCAAGCTCACCCCTAATAAATTCTAGTCATCTTCCCTTGTTTAACCCCAATTTCTATTTTCACCATTAAAATACAATTTCAAGCTTTATTTGATATTACTATTTCAATAATTATATTACTACAAAACGTTTCATCTTCCTTATAAAGCTTTGTTTAATTATGTTAAATCATTCTCAAATCAATTTATACTAATCGCCAACTTTTGAGATTTGGGACCCTAGAAAATTGGGGGCCCTGCGCGGTCGCACACCCCACACACCTTCAAATCCGGGCCTGCAAATACAACTACCTTCTATGCTCTTAGACTGCTCCTTACGGCAGCGTCGGTGCCTCCGTCGGTGACAACTGACAGACCGACGCCATAGGCACCGGGCTTCGGTTAGTCGCCGTCGGTTGAGCACGTCGCCAAAGCGACGGGGGAGAAGGAGATCGTCGGCTGTGCGAGTGGGGCCAGGAGCTTTCTTTTTTATTTTTTTCGTTTTCTTTTGTATTTGAAAAAATGTGTATTTTGTGTTTTTTGTTTTATTTTTGCAGGAGGAAAAGGGAGCTGAAGTGCAACGATGAAGATGATGATTAAATGGGGATGGTAGGGTTTTAAAGCTTTGGGCTTTGGGCTTTAAATGGCCCAATTTTTAGCTTTTTTAATGGGGTTTTATAAAAAAAAGGCTTTAAACCATATTGTTTTTTTTTAGTTTTTTTTAGTTATTTGAATGTTTTATTTTCATTAATTTTTTGTTTTATTTTTAATTAAGTTATTTTTTTATTATAATAAAGATGTGTTATTTAAGTTTTTGTATTAAATAAATAGATTAAATAGTGTGTGGGGCCCTGAAAATAAGGGAAGTGATGTTACTATAGGCAGAGAAATGTCAGTTTGTGTCAGTTGGGGAAAAAGCTGACGTGGCGCAGATGTGACAGCAACTGACGCGTCAGTTGGCGTCACCCATTGGGAGGAGTCTTAGTAGCGTGTTTGTTTAAAATTTGCCGTTCAAAAAACCAATAAAATAATTTAAATAAACATAGACAATATGAATACTCCACTTGGACCAATACTAGCTAATAGACTTTTTATTTGTAAGATATATACGGAAACTAAATTGATGTTGATGGCTTAACTCTTAGCATAGATATCATTTGATTTGATTTTTCTGTTCAGTGTCTAGAATTAATGCTGGATATTTTCAATATTTTATCAACCCTTCCTGTAGTGGGGTATATATATATATATATATATATATATATATATATATATATATATATATATTTCTAATCGACACATTTATAAAAGTCAGCACCAATTATAAAGGGAGATCTTAAACAAAATACAGTATAACTATATATGTAAAATAAATTAACAAAGAAAAATTTTACTAAGTTGACTTTGGAGACTCGAACATATGATTGGAACTCGATCACAAGTATAGTTGTTGCATGATTGTTTTGAACTCCAGATCATGAAAGCGTGGTCGAGGAGATATCGATCGATCTGTCGTCTTTTGGATTCGTGCAAGTAGGTCTGTACTAATAACCGACCACTCATATCAAAATCTTGATCGCATGAATTATGTTCCTTAAAGCTTAACAAAGAAACAAACATACACGTATGTATGGTCACTTACTCCTGTCTTACCTTTGATCTTATTTTATAAGGCTGGCTAGCTTTTGTTTTTACTTGATATATGTACTTCCCCATGCTTTAAATAATATATGATATATTATTTAATGTAACATTGAAGGTTTAAAATATGCTTATTTTAGTGGACCAATAAAAAACATATCAAACTAGTTAAACTTATTGATATGATTTTTTTAAATAATAAAACAGTAAACTAGCTTGAAACTTTTTTGACTTCATTTAATTTCCTACAAACAAAATCCATGTACAAGATTTATGTAACACTGCACTTTAGCCCGCCAGGTCCACTTTAAGTGGGTAAGGGTGTCTAAATGCTTCTTGTTAGAGTCGACAACCTATATGTTTTGTATTTGGCTTTAAACATGAAATTAAAATTAAATATACAAAGTTACCTTTTCTTTCACTTATAAAATGATTTTTTTTTTAAATTTTTATGATTGTTTTTAACTGACAGTTTAATTTTGTAGCTATAAGGATTTCATAACTTGAAAAGGTAAAGATTTAGAGTATTTTTGGCAATAACGAGTAGAAGTTGGGGCCGAGACTTCTATTCAAAAACCATTTCAATTTTTTTTTCAAGAAGTCTCATTTTTATGTGTGTTGTCAAACAAAGCTTATAAGCTGAAACTTATTCAAAATAAAAGTTCAATACCATAAAAACCCTCAAAAGCGTTGCGCCAAAAACACCCTATATATGTCTACATATACTGAGATACAAAATGACGGATGACATACAATTTCTCAATTTGTACATGATATTAATGTTGAATATTTTTTACAAAATAACTGAATTTTTCATGGTTGAAAATTTATTCTAGATCTTTTTTGTGTCTAAAGAGACATTTTTAATTTGCTCAAGGTTATATTAAGTGTAAAGTCATCAATAGCTAAATGATGATGGTAAAGTTATTATCAATCATATCATTGATGAAAAGGTTGGTGTTATTCCTTTTGTATTATTCTGTCTCCTGTATTGTAACAAAATCCGTATGAGATCCCCTGTTTGAGAATGTAGTAAACCGTAAGAGGGTCAACAAAGTTAACCAAATTCCCTAATTCGATAAATTCAATGGTATACGGAAGTATAGTACTCTTCATATATATATATATATAGCCAAAGGTTAAGATTAAGATTAAGACTAAGATTAAGATGGTCCATGTGTATTAAAGATCAAATTTACTGTTTCTCTGAATATACATAAAGGAACAAAACAATGAGATGCTACATAATGCATGAGTCGAGATGATCGATAAGAACTTAAAGGAAAAGAATCAAAGACAAAGTAGCTTTTACTAAAACACTTAATATTTATTTAGACTAGTAGTTAATGAATACAATAATAAAAACTCAAACTAAGTGAAATTTACCAAATAGGCAAATACAAATCAATACCCCATGTTGAATAGTCGAACAAACTAAAGTAGGTAGCATCTCCAACAAGAAATTCGTGTATTATTCGTCTTGACACCACTTCATAACCTATCAACGTTATAAGATTTATGAAGACACGTTCAAAAATATTATTATTGTTGTCTTTTTCGGCATAATAATATTAAGTTACTTATTATGAGTAATTTGTAAGATTTATATGTATTCGACCAACCAACTAAAAGATTAATTTTAATCTTTACAATTAAGATTGATTCAATTTCAATGTCACATATACAATTTGTTCAATATATATACGACCCACATAACACATATGTATTTTGTCTTTCCCTGAGACTTAAACTCACAACCTCTTGATTGATGAGTTTTTCATATACTACTACGAAGCGTCCTTTGGAGAAAATTAATACATCGATCTATACGTTACTTTAAACTAAATTCGTGAATAAGCCACTGAATAACCAAGAGATTCTTAATTTAGGGTTTATTGTTTCGTTATGCTGTTAACTTTAGACTTTTTGCTATTGTATGCTCTCAACTTTCAAACCTTCTATTGTATGCTCTGAACTTTCTAAAACCTTCTATTGTATGCTCTCAACATTCTAAAATCTTCTATTGTATGCTCTGAACTTTCTAAAACCTTCTATTGTATGCTCTCAACATTCTAAAATCTTCTATTGTATGCTCTTAACTTTCAAACCTTCTATTGTATGTGCTAAACATTCTAAAACCTTCTATTATATGATTTCGGTGACTTGAAAATGGGAATTGGCTAATGTTAGGGGTGTTCAATATTTGGTTTGAACCCGTTTAATCCAAAAATCAAACCGAATTAAAACAGAAAAAATCGAACCGAATTCAAATTCGATTTTCGGTTCGGTTTCGGTTTAGAAAGGTTCGGTTTAAGTTAGGTTTTGATTTTTGAATTCGGTTTTGGTTCGGTTTTCGTTTTTGAATTTTTGAATTCGATTTAACCAAAAACCAAATTCAAATTAATAATAACCGAATTCGAATTCAAAAACTGAATTCAAAACCTTCTACTTTTCATTTTTAACTGAAACCGAACCGAATTCGAACTCGGTTTTCAGTTAGGTTCGGTTTCTAAATGTGAATTCCGTTTTCGATTTTATTCAAAAAAATTTTGAAAAACCGAACAACCCGAACCGAATAAACATAGGAAATCGAAAATCGAACCGTTTAACACTCTTAGGGCTGATGTGTATCCATCAACATCCTATCTCCAAAGATGAGAGCAAAACGAAACAATAAACCCTTCAAACCTTTCTAAACCGAAACCGAACCGAAAATCAAATTTGAATTCGGTTCGATTTTTTTCTGTTTTAATTTGGTTTGATTATTGGATTAAACGGTTTCAAACTAAATATTGAACACCCCTAACATCAGCCAATTCCCATTTCAAGTCACCGAGATCATACAATAGAAGGTTTTAGAATGTTTAGCATATACAATAGAAGGTTTGAAAGTTAAGAGCATACAATAGAAGATTTGAGAATGTTGAGAGCATACAATAAAATATTTTTAGAATGTTGAGAGCATACAATAGAATATTTGAAAGTTGAGAGCATACAATAGAAGGTTTTAGAAAGTTCAGAGCATACAATATAAGGTTTGAAAGTTAAGAGCATACAATAGCAAAAAGTCCAAAGTTAACAGCATAACGAAACAATAAACCCCTTAATTTATCATTAGAATTTGAACATTCAAATAATGTAACATTGCATCATACACAAAATATAACATACCTAGATATTATTTTTCCAATTTCAAATAAGTTGTTCAACTAAGTGTCCAATATCAAACATGCCATTAGAACAATTTACGGCCTTAACGACATCCTGGAATTCAACTACGCTACATGGTACCACTAACCGGTTCTTTTCATGTTCATCATTGTGAGCCTTCTCTAACAACATCTTGAAAAGTGGGTGACAAAGATAACTCGTCGGGATCACAAACCGTTGTCTCTTTTCTCCAACATAAATGACAAAAAATCCTCTTGGGGTCGTCGGAGTGCACTCATTTACGTCAGATGTCTTTGCCTGGTTTAGCGGTTCACAGTTTGACCGGTCACCTTTGTGCTTAATCTTCATGGCTAGTTTTTTAAAGG
Organism: Helichrysum umbraculigerum; assembly: GCA_949592205.1. NCBI lineage: Eukaryota > Viridiplantae > Streptophyta > Magnoliopsida > Asterales > Asteraceae > Helichrysum > Helichrysum umbraculigerum. The sequence goes on along the minus strand of CATIUR010000004.1, from coordinate 101,073,186 downwards.
AACCAATCTTCTTTGCCAACATGTCTTTTGGGAGACACAGAGGTCTATGTGAAGAATGAATAACGTTTGGAAGGTATTAAAGAGTCGTGTAATTGGCTTTTTATATTCAATCACAACATTTTTAACCCATATTTTGTTTTTTGTGGTTGATTTTTTATATATAATAATAATTTGTCGTATTTAGTTGTTTTTATCTTATGATCAGTAAATTATAACAAAAGAGAATTTTTTAATTTTTTATAGTTATTATATTTATATTGAATGAAATAGTTTTATATGATGGAATCATATTGAATGAGAGATTGATCCCAAATGCATGCACTAAATTTATGGGAAATGATATTTTTACCCTTGTATTTGATAAATCCATTAAAACAATGCATTACCAGTTTTTAAAGTATTTCATACAGATGACTTGTCAAGATGTACGTCTTTCGCATTTCTATTTTTGTTAATCACAAAATTAACGGTTCGCTTCAAAGATCAAATTTCAATCCTTCTTAAGTTCCCATTGTACTCTTACTTTACATCCTCATAGGAAAGTACTAATAGTATACCCGCGCTTTGCGGCGGGACATTATGCATAAAAAAATCGACAAAACATTGGGATTAAAAAATAAGGTTACAATAAAGTTATTGGGAAACAAACTATATATGTGTTGGGAACAAAATGGAAACAATTTACCATCACATATTAATATACGTTACGCATTATGTAAAAATTTTTAGCTCACCCAATATGAAGTGTAAATTATGGGTAGCTTGAACTTTTTATTAGGCTCCACTAATATCTTTTTAGTAAATCTTGCTATTTATCTAAAGAGTATCACGTAAAATTGTCAATGAGAAAAAATATATTCTGGAAGCTACACACCAACTTTTGAATTTTTCTTAAGCATTAACTTTTTTGATCGAAAAACTAAAATTCTAGAATATGTGAATTGATTACATAAAAACAAAATTAAACTTGTAAATAAATGTGAGAAATTTATAGTTCCTCAAAAGAATAAAGTTGAGGGTTCATTTATTATTTTTTAAAAGCTTAAAAACATACAAAATTGGGAGAAAATTGAAATTGAAGGCTTTAAAGGTGAAATTTGTCTCTGAAAAGTCGACAAACCGCCTTCGGCAGTTTGTCAACACGTTTGTCTCGTTCTGACCTTTCCGTACATAATTGGCACATCTCCTATCTCTTTACGGCTTAAAAGTTATGTCATATTTTTATTAGTAATGTTATAATGGATATTTTTGTAATTTCAAGTATGTTCTTCAAATATCAATAGTAATGTTAGGGGTAGATTAGTAAATTCCCTCTTAAAAAAAAATATTACAAATGCATTATATATAAATATAGATATTGATAAGTTTTATTTAATATATATTTAATGTCATATGTTACATAGTTAGTGGTTTAATAAATATAGTATTAATGAGAATTTAAGAATTGTAGGGGTATGTTAGTAATTTCTATGGATTTTAAAAAAACTATTAGTAATTCAAGGGGTAAAGTAGTCATTTATATCTTACAAAAAAACACTCAAATACTTTATATAATAGTATATAGATAATACCTACCAGTCTCAAAAAATATGCATCCTTTAAATGGTTAAATTTGATACTAAATTATAAAAAAAAAAAAAAAAAAAAAAAAAGGGTCCGGTTTCAAAGGGTAACAGATTTATTATGTAGTGAATCTCTCGTGTCTAAATCATCATCATTTCCTCTTAATCCCTACTAAAAAACATTGGTTAAAATATGTAAGACTTTGTCTAATTTACAAAGTATATACTCCGTATATACACATATATATTATTACCGGCCTGCCCCCATTATTCTTTAATTTGGTTCGAGCTCTACTTTTGAGATTGATAATAACTAAAGAAAATTTACCATACAAATAGAAGAACATTAAAATGGGTTAAACCAGGCATCACTTGTGTTAGAATTGAAGGTCATTTTATCCAATTAATTTGAAACTTCCTAGTTCTATTTAAGATCCACACAAACGATACATAGTAATTCGACCTAATCGGCTATTTTGTCAATTGTTGCGTTTTACCAATCAGGAGCGGTTCAAGCTTCAATGAGGCCTAAAGCGAATTATAAAATGAGGCCTACCCGCTTAGATTATTTTTATAATTGTCTTGATATTGTATTTATTTTGTGATTATTCAAAAAATTCGTCAATCTATAAAGTCTTCCTATTGACATGTATTTTTTTAATAGTTTCTCACCGATTTACATTTTGAAAAATATTTTCAGCAAAAGCAACTCTCACGAGTATTGTTAGGGGCGAAATAGAGACTCAAGATTCAACATATTTAAAGGTGGTATATGCAACATTTTGACGTTAATTTCTCAAAATAACATTTAATACTTACAATTTAATTATCTTTAGTTATATGATAATTCTTAGTACTAAATAATGGATAAACTGTATAAGATTTTAACAACGACGAAAACTAAAACATCAGATTAAATTTAGAATGATGAGCTATCTTTAAGACGAATATTGAGTAATGTGATACATATCAGTATTTGCAAAAAGTAACTAAAGAGTACAAATCTTAATACCAAAGACTTAAAAATGGTTAATGTAAATCATAGATGATAGCTCATGTATACTCAATAAAAGACATTAGCGACAGAACATCATCTTTTTGCCAAAAGCACTTGGAACTAAAGATATGAAAATGGGATTAGACGTTTTCTCACTTAAAAGAGGCTTACTACTTGTACGTGCAACTTAAATTATTTGGTGCTCCTAAACATAGAAAGATAGACTTTATTTGTTATCTTATACATCTATCTTTATAACTAAGGGAGGAGACCCTTAATTATTTGTCAAATATATACACATGCCACATCATACAAATCCTATGTGTCATCACCATATAAAAGAAATTGATGATGTGGATTTTCCTACACTTTTTATTCCAAATAAGGTAATATTCAATTAAAAATTATATTATAACTATTTTATTTATTTTTAAGGTAATAATAAAATTAAATTATAACGATTTTAATTTAAAATAAATGTGTCATGTGATAACACTTATAATTTTTTATTTTAGTCCAAACTCGTGACATCCTTTAATCTATTTTTTCCTTCTAATTTTATTTATAAAATCTTTTAGTTTTTTCATCTTACTCTTAACTCTTCTTTCTCTAACTTTCTCTAAGTCTCTCTTTTTAAAAAAATAAATAAATAAACTTTTAGTAAGTTATGAGAACTTGTTTTTAATGTAATTATATATTTCATTAAAGCTTTGTTAATTTGAAATTTTTTATTATCATCTCACAGAATAAGAGAATTCAATTTTCAATATTTAGTAACTAAATACAAACTTTATGGACTAAATCATCTCTTTTTTATGGATCAAGTTCATCATCTCTTTTTTAAAGAGTTTTTTTCTTTATGGATCAAGCTCATCATCTCTTTTTTAAAGAATTTTTTTCTATTTTTTTAGATCACACAAGTTAGTTACAATTCAGTATGCAAATGGTAAGACGTGTACTTCTATTAATTTTATATTACTTTTCAAATATATTATTTGATTGTTGTAGAATGATTTATGTTTTGTACATATATATGCATATTAGTTATTCAATAAAATGTCTAAATTGTTATGGTAATTGTTACAATTTATTTTTTCCAAGACTATTAACATACACATTGTTTATCAGATTGTGACAATGTTAACATATTATAACTACATGAAACGAAAAGGTCACAATGACTAGAAAATTATTTTTAGCTACAAAAATATCAATTTATAACATACATATATTTTTTAACCTTCTCATTTCATTGATATATCGTGGGGAAAAAATGTTATTATTTCATTTTTGAGAGGTTAAAATTTATAAAGTATCACTAATAACGATAAAAAATGTTTCTCTCATAATCTAAAGTTTCCCCCATTTCATATACCGTTTTGACTTACGATTCACATATTACGACATTTTATAATGCTATCCGTGCATCGCACGGGTTTAACACTAGTTATTTATATAATACATGTCACAAAGAATTTCAGGGCATTAATAAATTTAAGGACTTAAAGCCGTAACTTTACTGGTATTACCTTGAGCGACCTTTTTTTACCAATGAGACCTGGTGGATGTTCCCTTAAAACATCCAAAGGGATATTCCAGTTTGCCAGCATTGTGGCCTAAGATTTACTTACGCCAAAAGCCCAAAAACTTTCAAGTTTGCTTTTCAAGCCCAGTTCTGGTCAACCCAGCCCACTTTATGTTAACCTTTGTCCTTAATCTTGAAAATGGGTTTTTATTTGGGCTTGGTATTCCCGTCCGTTGTCATTAACTAATGTGGATGGCCCGCTTTGCTGGGTATATATATGTTACAAAAATACAAAATAGTGAAAAAAAAAAAGGGTACACACAATAACAAAACAGGTCTGGTAAAACAATACGTATGATAATTTAGATTTTTAAAATAAATAAAGCTCCCAATGTTTTAATCATATCATTAGTAATTTTACGCCTATTATTCAAATACTAGCTACTAACCCACGTAATGCGGCGGGAACAAATTTAAATTGGTTAAAAAAAGTGATTAAGTGTTAAGATATTGATTTGAATGATATGTCTTAGATCGAACAAAATAATAATAATATGAAGTAATATGATGAATAACACTTAAAACATTAAAAAAATCATCATTTACAAGCATAAAGTTTTGTATTGTGAATAAGTTTTGTGAGTTGTACATTGTGCATAATTAGTGTTTTAAGTATTTAAGAGAGAGAGGGGATATGTTTTATAAGTAGTAGAGATTAAACATTAAGCTCCAACTTTTTGATCACAAACATTTTTAAATAGTTATACTTCACACATCTCTTTTCTCTATGGATTAGCACTTTAAATTATAACCATTGATTAAGATTAACAATTTTGACAACCTAAATAGTGACATAGGATTGGCTAAAAGACTAAAATGTCCTACAATTATTGAATTCCTAAAATATAAATAAAATCCGGTTCTTAATAAATTAAAAATATTAGTAATTAAAAAGTCAACAATTTGATTCCATATATAACACAAAATAAATTCGTATTAATTGGGTTCTTTAATTTAGGTAGTCCAATTATTAAATGGAGATAATATTTATAGATATCATAAACCATTCCAAAAAAACTCATCTTTTCTACAATCATTCTTTCACTATATACGTCTAATGCCATTTAATTACTGAAATATTTGTATTACTTTGTACAAAGAACAATCAATAAGGATCTCAATAGTTTTTAACCTTGACCTTGCATTTGTTATAGCCAATTGTACGTATTTGCCTCCAATTTGGTCTCTTCACAAAAATAATATACTAGCTACCATCTTATTGTTTAGCATTATCCATGATTGACGGAAAAGTTTTTACCCCGTTGAATCTTATTAGTGATCAAAGAGTACAATTGGAAGGTGAGCGAGAAGGTGTTTTTGGTATGGAAACAAAGCTACATAAACAATCATTCAATAATCGCTTCAATGGAAACCGTACTTATGGATCAACAGGTCTTGAATTTTTGGTCCAAATTATATTCTTTTATATTGAATGCATCTTAAGTATCTCTGGAGGATCACCGATTCGTGTCCTTTAAAACAGAGTAGCAAACCAATCCTTTATTATTACAATTTAACAATAGCATACATATTGTCAATCATTTAATTATAGTTATACTTCTACTATATAAAATGAAGGTTGTTAAATGGAGATGGTGTAGGCATAACACCTATTCAACTTGCTAACATAACACAAGAAACCATCGGGAGGACCCATTGGATTACTACCTTAAGTCACCCTACAAGTCTATTGAGCAAGTTCGATCAATCACTAAGGTAAAATAACTTAGATCCTTCTTTTAATATAACAATCTAAAATAGAGACCGATGTTTCTCAATATATTATTTAAATAGTCAACGTTTCATATGTTTCTATTAGGTCTCCGCTTATGTGATTAAGGCTATAGTGAGTAGAATATTGCTCGAAGAATGTTGGTTTACCTATTTCTATAAAATGTGTAAGAAGAAGGCAGTTAACAGCTGCGAAGCTGCTACTGAAAAAGTCTATGATTGTAGTGAATGTGGCCCTGTCAAAAAATTTGTTGGCAAGTAAGTCATGTAGATTGAAACAATAAGCATTTCACATCAATTTTCATTATACTAACACTCTATTTGACTTCAATTAGGGTTATGACCGTTATCAGGGTACATGATGCGACGTGATCAACATCGCTTATTTTGTTTGACAATCAACTTTTTAAGTTGATGAATAGGAGTATCTCATACCTCAATCGTAAAGTGCAAACCGCATGATTTTTTTTTAGAATGGCAAACTTACAATCTAACTCACGATTATGTACAACCACCACGAATATTTACAACTCGCTGCCTCAAGTGAGGCTTAAACCACCAACCTCTAGGTTGAAGGGTCACTCTCATACCGCTAGGCTAATAGCCCTTTGGTGCAAACCGTACGATATTGTCTTTCAAATTGCATCTCATACTTATTTGGTACATTACATTTAATTGGCTGTTCATTAAATTTATGCTTTTGTTATTTAGATAAATGACCCTCAAACCTTGCCACATGAGCTACAAGGACTTATTAATAAGGAATTGACTTAATTGCGTGGGGCGTCCCTGTGGTTTACCCGAAATAACACTCCACGTCCCTGTGGTTTTTTTTTTGACGTGGAGCATCCCTAAAGTTGCAAAAAGTTGCGTGGAGCGTCCTTCTGTCTAACGATAGTTAGTTTATTCCGTTAAAGGACCTTGAATGTAATAATTTTAATGACATAGGTTATTCATGTAATTTTTATTTTTTAATCACAATAATTATTTAATTTCTTTTTTGTTGAATTTAAGCAAGTTGTTTTTAATAAACTTTTCTAGTTAATTTAATTATTTTAATTTTTTTCTAATATTTATTTTTTGTGACAATTGAGATGATCAACTTGTTTATTCTAGTTTCGATTTCATATATCTTGTGTCCGTTTTCACTTTTTAGTATCGTTTTTTGTTTTAACAAAAACAAATACTCAAACACTCATAGCAGGACTAAATAAATATTAAAAAATAAATAAACAAGTTTATCATTTTGAAAATGGACGTTTATTAATTTTAATAATTATATTCGTTTAAATTAGTTAAATTATATATTCGAAAGACTGGACATGTAAAAATGATACCTTTTCATTATTTCAACCTAAACAATTTTTTACATTCGAATTGTGGAATATGGGTGCCTCGTGTTGTTTTGCATTTAATTAATTATATTCATATAAATATAAAAGTTTCATTTTGAAAGTGGACGTTTATCATATATATCGCTAGGACGTTTATTAAAATCCAGATAGAAGTTTGGTTTTCATCCTAGCCATATATATGATAAACGTCCACTTTCAAAATGAAACTTTTATATTTATATGTATATAATTAATTAAATGCAAAATAACACGAGGCACCCATATCCCACACTTCGAACGTAAAATTAATAAACGTCCACTTTCAAAATGATAAACTTGTTTATTTTTTTTTTAATATTTATTTAGTCTTGCTATAAGTGTTTGAGTATGTGTTTTTGTTAAGACAAAAAACGATACTAAAAAGTGAAAACGGACACAAGATATATGAAATCGAAACTAGAATAAACAAGTTGATCATCTCAATTGTCACAAAATATAAATATTACAAAAAATTAATATAGTTAAATTAACTAGAAAAGTTTATTAAAAACAACTTGCTTAAATTCAACAAAAAAAGAAATTAAATAATTATTGTGATTATAAAATAAAAATTACATGAATAACCTATGCCATCAAAATTATTACATTCAAGGTCCTTTAACGGAATAAACTAACTATCGTTAGACAGAAGGACGTTCCACGTAACTTTTTGCAACTTTAGGGATGCTCCACGTCAAAAAAAAACCACAGGGACGTGGAGTGTTATTTCGGGTAAATCACAGGGACGTCCCACGCAATTATGTCTAAGGAATTAGTTTTCAAGATACAAGTCGGGCTCATAAATGTTCAAAATGGTTACCCTGCTAATAGCATTCATCGTGCTATATATGATTGTGAAATCATAACTTCCTTTGAAGCTAAAGAGTATGATGTAGATGAAGAACCCAACTTTGAGGAAATGCTAACTCCTATATCCAAGGTACATTTTCAAGTTATATATGTTGTCACCAAATGTTCTAAATGGTTTTGTGTACATGTTATTTTATATATTGTTACAATATCTTGGAACTGTAATTGATATACAATATTTATCAGTGATTATTATTTTAAAATCTAACCCGTAACTGACATTGAAAATAACGTGTTATGGATGACTTAGAGAAATGTACGGTTATTGGTTTGTATAAGGTTCGGATTGACGGTTAGACCGACCAACAACTAAAATTATGTACTAGCCCGCAAATTTTGCGGGTTATAATCTAGTTACTAATAAAATAACGGAATATATAAAATAAAAAATGTAGAATACCTATGATGATATAAATATTTTGGTACAAATATTAACCACATTTTCAAAAAGATGAAAGTTCAAAAAAGAATGACAAAAAAGGGAGAATGGAGGAACCAATAGGATTGCTCCATTTCAAATACCTATTTCCACCTTTTTTTTCAAATCTAAATATCTCACAAATCGTATGTCTACAAATTATAAAAATTACATATTCGGAATCAACGTCTTTTTCTCTTTGATTCTAGATCCAACAAGATATACTTTCAACGAAGTTTTTTTTTCCATTTTTTTTGGGTTTTAGAATCTTTTAATGTGAAATCACATGTGATTTAACACTAAAAAATAATCACACCCGCTTATATTTCCGATTAAACTTTAAATTCAAATCATTGATGATGTAAAGAGATTAAGACATGAAAAACTAAGGTGTAATCATATGCGATTGAATATCAAACTATCAATCACAAGTGTTTAAAGAGTAATAAAATACGGATTTTCAAATCATTGACTAAGAATTATACAATCAAGTAAAAATCAAGTTAAAATCATACATAAATTATCATATATCGGTAAATTTCTCATCAAATATCAATTTTTAAATGAAAATCATATGTGATTATATACAAAATCATATGTGATTATGTAACAAATCACTTGTGACTAAGTGTACAAATAATAATCACATGTGATTTTTAATGAAAACTATTGCAATTTTTAATTTTTTATTTATAACTATTAATGTGGGTGAATATTAAGTTATAATCACGTGTTAATTAGCAAATACCATGAATAAATAATCGTGAACAAATTTTATTTTTTTATCATAAATCACATGTGATTATATTGTGAAATCCGGTAAAACAAAGCGAAGAAAAAAAATTCATCGAAAGTATATCTTATGACATCTCTAATCGAAGAGAAAAACGCGCTAGTTTCGAATATGTAATTTTTATAATTTATGGACTTACGGTTTGCGAGATAATTAATCAAGGGGGTAAAAAATAGAAGTGGGTTTTGTAGAGAAATGAAAGAATCCTATTGGTTCTCCCATTCTCTACTTTATTAGCATTCTTAAAAGAACTCAACTCTCTCAAATAAATACTCTCTCCGTCCCAATTTAATTGTCCCCAGACAAAAAACACGCAGTTTAAGAAAAACATCACAATCTCTCTTACTTTTTGGTAAGAAGACAATTTTACCCTTTATTTTTTACCTACCTTTTTGTCTTACATATATAAATTAGGGGCATAAATGAACTTTATCTTATTATTCTTTTCTATTTATGGAAGTGGACAATTAAATTGGGACATCCCAAAAAGGAATACTGGACAATAGAATCGGGACGGAGGGAGTATATATTTATATGTGTTTTTGGATATACGGATTACATTTTAAAAAATTGCAAGAAAATTAATTGAAGAATATACTCCCTCCGTCCCAATTCTATTCTCCCCAGACAAAAAACACGTAGTTTAAGAAAATATAATCATCTCTCTTACTTTTTGGTAAGATGACAGTTTTACCCTCTACTTTTTATCTATTTTTTTTTGTCTTATATATATACACTAAGGGTAAAAAAGAACTTTATCTCCTTATTCTTATCTATTTATGGAAGTGGATAATTAATTTGGTACAACCCAAAATGGAATAGTGGACAATAGATTAGGGACGGAGGGAGTATATGATTACGCTGCCGCTTCATGTCTCACCTTGCATCTGTCAAACTCACTTGAGTACACTATACACATCATTCAAGTACAGAAAGGGAAAATCTAAAGCCACTCCAGAATTACTGGGGGATACCCCCGGCCCACTTCGGCCCCTGTGCAGTCATTTTCCAGTCCAGTTTTATTTAAGATCGGTCCCAGTTCAGTACAAAATCAGTTTCATTTTTAGACTAAATAGGGGGTAGGAATTAGAAAAATATGGGGTATACCTAGAAAGTAAAAAAAAAAGAGCATGATGTGATTGATTAGATGGTTGAGGGAGGGTAAGAAATGGGAAAAAGTGGGCCAATAGGGGTATCTTTAGTAGGACCCGTAAAGAAAACCACCTAACTATTCTAAGTTTCTAAGAATTCACCCATTTTTAAATTATCTCTCAAAATTTACTTTGTCTTTCTCCAAATACTTGAAGATGGTGACTCACAAACATCGTGAGTGGGATCCCGGTCACCTTCGGACTCTGATTCCTTTCCATTTCAAAATTAACAAAGAAACCCCTTTTTTGTGTTGCAATGCATTGGATGCATGATCACTACCTAAAGAAAGTTGGTTATTGATTTTGAGTTCTTTTTTGTTTTAGTAAGTCTTTGTTTAGGCCAAAACTATTTTCTTCCATTTTATTTAGTTTTTTGATGTCGGGCCACTGTGGCCGGTAAAATGGTGGTGACGACTGACGATGGTGATTGAGACAACGGCGGTAGGTGGTAGTGATGACGGTAGCCAAAAAGCGGTGATGATGAAGGTAGCCTGAAAACCGATGGCCATGACAGTGGACGGAAAGTGGTGCCAAGAATAATGGGCGTAAGTTGTTTATGCCAAGCAAAACGGTGTAAACACATAGACAGACTTTTCTTGTTAAATACTGTAACTATATGCCCCTTGTCAACTATTATGCCACCATATTTGACTTTTTCAACCAAAGTGAATTATTAGACCATTCCCAATCCAAAATCCAACTGACTAAAACTGACAGAGCTACGTTAGCGTCACGTCAGCTTTTTTCAGAAAACTGACTGAAACTGACAGACCCCTCCCATCCCTGATCTATCACTTCATATTTCTGGGACCCACTGACCAATTCTTTAATCAATTAAAACAAAACTATTTAAGTAATCTTGAAACAAACGTTGGCTCGTTGCTTCGCGATCTCTTAGAAAGTATCGACGGGGAGCTCTCGGGATCGGAATTACTTCTTCGTCTTCCGATTCGGAGGATATGGCGTTGATAACATTAATCGCCCATTCCGGATCGAAAATGTCGTTGAGCTCCTGCAAATCTTCAAGATCGGAATCGGAAGACATTTTAAATTTTGAAAGTGTATAAAAATGTTGAAAAGATTGTGTGAATTGTATGAAATAGTTGAAAAGATTGTGTGAATTGTTTGGAAAGGAGGTATGTATTTATAGTTGAAAAAGTGATATTTAAAAAAAAAAAAATTTAAAAAAAACCCCAAACGGCTCTATGACCGTTGGGAAAAATTAAAAATTTTTTTTTTTTTGTTTCAACGGCTACCAACGAAAAAAAAAAAAAAAAAAAAAGCAAATGGCCCCACATGTAACCGATGATACACTTCGGAAAACCGAAGGAGCCAACCGACCGACGAAACCGACGAGGGCGTGCCATCCCTGTCGGTTCGTCGGTTTGAAGCTGACGACAACCGAATACCCTCGTTGGGAGCCGTCTTATGCCCCTTGTCAACTATTATGTAACACCCCCAAATTTACGGTTTAGCGGAAGCAAGCTTTAGGGTGCTACTAATCAAGTAATCAAGCACAAAGGATACAGTGAACGACTCTATATGAGACGTTTGATAAATAATACATTACATAAATATTCAAAAATACATAAGTGTCGAATTCGCTAGTAAATTCTACAGAGTCTAATACATGACATCAATTACAAAAGAAATGCTTAAAATCTCCGAGCGGGTAAATGCATGCGACTCGAGCTAGTAAGCAAATCCTGCAGGGCCATCCTACTGGTGCTGTGTACCTGAGAATGCATCACTAAAAGGTCAACCAAAAGGTTGGTGAATCTCATAGGTTTGTAGTGAATAGTTAGTTTGAACACATCAAGTAGTAAAAGTGTCTGTACAGTTTTAACCAGGTAGTAAGTAACGATTACACGAATGCAATCCGGTTGATATACATTGCCTTGAGCATCATAGTTGAAGCTTAAACCGTAAACCAGTAAGGTACATTTAAGTACAAGTAATGTGCCCCCCGTGAGTGCTAATCCAAAGACACTCATAAGTAACGAGTAAGAAACGCCCATTTATACAGTACGGTTCGTGGTAGTGCGTGCTACCCCGGGCGGGGATTGTCAGTCCCATATGGATCCATATACTAAAACTCGCGCTTATCCTATAATTAACAACTATGATTCGGAGGCCTTCAGTGGATTAATCGTAACTCATGCAATTCAGTATATCCGTAAATCTGTAAGTCTGTAAAGTAGTAAATCGGTACATGTGTTCAAGTAAAACAAGTAATGCATCTCACCCCTGAGTGAAAACAGTAAAAATAGGGGCTGTGAGACTCACCTGAGCCTAGTAAGTACGTATGGAAATCAAGCAAGTAACGCGGATGTGAGTCCGTAAGTAAGTCGGTTCTCTGAACCCTGCAACCTTCTGGCGTCCGAAACGCACAAGGTTGTAAGTAAGTAAGTAAATAAGTTGGTGTCTTGAAAGATCACCCATGCTAGTTATCCACTCAACTAGTTAATGTCCAATGTTTGTTTGTTCAGTATTTCGTTTGTAGTTTGAAAACAAGTATGGCCCGTTGGTGACGGTTTTGTAATGATAATCCAAGTATTATTATTATTATATATCTCGTTGTGTCATATCCTTGTAAGGTATACTTGTAAGTCTGTCATTTGTATCGCGATGTGAAAGTGTTTTTCGAAAGTAGGTTCGAGCGAGTGTAAGCTCGTATAAGTGTGAGTGTAATCTCATATGTCTGTAGTGTATACTTTTCAAAGTATAAGTGTTTGTATGTCCCGGTATTATCGTATAAAGTTCGGTTGTCGTATGCGTTCAACATTTAGTGCAAAAAGTATTTACAAGTTCCTGGATGACGGGGGTCCGGGGGCAGCGCCCCTGGTTGCGGGGTCCAAGGGGTGGCAGCCCCTGGCGGGGTCCAAGGGGCAGAGCCCCTGGCTGGGGTCGAGCTGCCAGGTCAGCTTGGAAAATTTTTATTTCTACTATATTGCTTTATCGAAAATGCATTTGAAATCTAATTTCGTTGTAAAATCAAGTGATAAATTTTTGTTCATATTAGTGCTTTTATTATTGAATTCGGGTTCGAAAGACAAAGTGGGCTGCGAACCGAGCTGGGAGAACTCGACTCGCAGGCCAACTCGACTCGCAGGTCAACTCGACTCGCAGGTCAACTCGACTCGCCGGTCAACTCGACTCGCAGGTCAACTCGACTCGCCGGTCAACTCGCGGGCCAGTTCGGTTCGTAGGTGATTCCGATTCGCAGGGTGGCTTCGCGAGTCGAATCTCGACTCGCCTCGTTGGACGAACAGATCTCGACTCGCGAGATGAACTGTCAGCGATTTTTAATGGGTTTTCGATTTTTAAAGCATTTCTAACGGGATTTTCGGGCATAATCTTGTTGAGTGGACTCATAAACATGTAAATAAACACTTTTCAAGTAATTAAAAGAGTTCTAAAGCTTCATACCAAGAAATCAAAAATGGGGAAGATGGAGATGGAGATGATCTTGATGCTTTTCTTGGTGATGATGACGATTCCGGTGGTGGTGTGGTGGTTCGGCGGTGGTGTGGTGGTTCGGTGGTGATGTGGTGGTGGCTCTTGAAGCCGTTTTGTAGAGAGAGAAAGGGGAGAGAAAAGTGTGGTAGAGAGAGGAAGTGATGGTGGCAAATGAAGTGAAATGAAGAAGAAAGAAAGAATAAAAAGGAGAAAGCAAATGGGTCACGGGTCGGTTGGGGCTGGATCCGCGGGTTAGGGTCGACCCGCTTGGGTCTCGGCTCGCGTGGTTGTGTTTCCGAATTTTGTATCACGAGTTGCAGTCGGTTAAACCCCGAAATCGTTTAATCGCTAAATCTTTTTAAGATTAAAAAATATATATATATTAAAGTATATCCGAAATATTTCCAACCGAAGTATTTTATCAAAATACTTTATTTCAAGTTATAAAATTATACGAATATAATTCTTGTTATTAAACGTTCATTGGGGTGCGTTTCGTGCGGTTTCGTCGTGTAGGATATGTTTTTATCAATATGTAATACTTGTAATATATTCTCACAATATATTAATGTAAATAACGTTTGTTTGGATAATTTCCACATTATTTATAAATTTGTCACCAACGTCCACATTAGTTACAGTCGGACTTCGTCCGGTCCATCCGCGTATACATGTGTATATATATATACATAATCATCATATATATATATATAATTGAGTAAGTACTGTACTTAGTCCTATTTCGTACTAAATACACGTAATAAGCACATAGTTAGGCACAACAATGATAGCCTAAAATGCCGGGTGTTACATTCTCCCCCTGTTAGGAGAATTTCATCCCGAAATTTGTTCGAAGTAGTAGTCTGTATGTTCAAGTAATCATCGGCAAGTCATCTAAGAATGGCGGTGAGATATGTCAGTGATGAAATGCCTGTATCATGGGGTCTTCCTCCCCTTGTTAGGATGGTGTCCCATCGACAAGGAGTTTCGATGTATGTCGACCATGTCCGATGGACGGGGTCAGTCGGTAATTAGAGTGTAGCTACAATGTGTACTAGTAGCCTACAGTAATTCGTAAAGTCTACAGTGTTTATAACGTTTGTAATAGTTGTAGGGTCATAGAGTAAACTAACTCTTATTAGTATCGTGTAGGATTTCAGGAGGTAGCGTGGCGACGTACCTATGGTATCGTGACAGTCTGTGGAGGTTCCGGCACCAGTGTTTCCCTTTTTGTTGTTATCCTTCGTAGTCAGTGACGGGCAGTTAGCCTTGAGGTGCCTAGTGTTTCCGCATTCGAAGCAAGCCTTCAATGCTTTAGAGTTGGTGTCCGTTTGGGGAAGTTTGCAGTTCTGGACCTGGTGCCCAGACCTGTTGCATCTGCTACAAGGAGAGATGCATGATCCTTTATGATGGTGTTTGCATGAGTTGCAGTGGGGTAGGTTTCCTTTATAGGTCTTCCCCTTAGATCCAGTAGTGTGAGTTTGAGTTGTTTTTGTCCTTTTTGTTCGGGGCAGAGTAAAGTCTGTGTTGGAGCTTTCTCCCGGATTCCTTTTGAGGGTTGTCAGTTGGGCTTCGGTATCCTTTTCTTTAGGAATACTAGCTTGAGTCATATGTGATGCAGAGTTAGAAACTAACTGGAGTACATTTCCCAGAGTTGGGCATAGGAACCTTAATTGTTCCCAATAGAACTCTAGAGTTCGCAGGCGTAATCCTTGGTCAAAGGCGATATGGCGTAGCTCGGTGATTTCCTCCTGAACAGTAGTTAGCTGATTACGTAATGCATTCAGTGTTTCGTCTGTATGTTGGGAGTTGTTAGTGTTTACGTTGACAATGATCGGAGGGGTAATAGTAGGAGGAGTAGTGACAGTAGGAGGAGTGGTGATAGCGGCAGTTGGGGTATGGTTATCAGTAGCAGAGTTTGAAGTGGAATTTGCTCGTGTTATATGAGTAGCTTCTGCAGCTACGGGTTGAGGTGAAACTTCTCCAATTCCTCCTGGGTGTGCCATTTCTTCCAAAGGTTCCTTGGTCACTGCCTCGGTGTCGCTTTCGAGAGTACGTAGGTACGGAAACATTGACTGCTCCTCCTCAGGTTGGTCGTCATTCGACATGTGGCTGTCAGTGGAGTAGCTCGTCATTTCCTACGGAATGGGTGTTTTGTTAAAACGTTGCTTTAATGATGACATTAGGTATTGTATAATAGCAAGTAAGGTTTTGAAGTACAAAATTTGAATTTCAGCGGAGACAATAAAAGTACAAACGGTTTTCACCGAACAGACAATTTGCGGCGTAAACTTCGGGCGGATGACGCGTAAAGACAATAGTTCTATGGTTCCCAGTCTCAACCAGCGTGAGATGCATGGGAAAATTCGGTTTGTTAAGTTCATAGTGTAATTATGTATTACACCTATCGGCCTATAAGTAGTTTGTTTATCCTAGGTTGTGCCTAAGATCTATAGCAATAAAGGGGACATTGAGCAGTGAGTAGGACTTGTCAATCAAGTAGTATAGAAGTAATTAGGTTGATTAAGGGTGAATCGTATCCGCATCCAGTTTTGGGTCTTGATGGTTGTTTCCCGCGTTGATGATATAAGTTTGTCCCGTGCATAGTTGTTTTGGTTCTTTAGTTTTGGGCAGTCCTTTCTGAAAGGCTCGGTACCGTTTCACCCGTGGCAAGTCTTGGGTGCACTAGTGTGGGAACTAGTTATGACTGTTCTACAATCTTTGGCTAGATGCCGAATAGTTATATTTGGTGCAAGGACACGAACTGCCATGATGAAGACTACCTTCGGAGAAGTAGGGCTTGCTCCCGTTGTACGTCTTCGAGTTGTCAGAACAGGTAGCATAGGCCTTAGTAATCGCAGACTTTCTGTTGGTGTGGTTTTGAAAGTGGAGGTTTCCATCAATTTCCGATCTTGGCAGATATGAGATTGACGATGACGAGTTTGTTTGCGAAGTATCTGATTTCTAGGGTCGGTCAGTATCGAAGTAAGTGGATTACTGTGTAAGGAAACATCGGTCTTTCGAAAGGCATTTGTCAGGTGTTGTTGGCGGTAAAATGGGAAAAATGGCGTAAAATAGTGGTGCACGAAGGTCCGAACGACGTCGTGTTTGGTATCCCACTACTAGCTAGTTGTTGTTTGTCATACGGTGAATATGAGGTGATGGAATTGAAAAGCGAATATCACAACAAGGGTTGGGTAATATGGTTGAACTGATAACTTTTGTTTAGGTATTTCAAACTTGTATATGAATAAATCATGAGAGTTAATTAGGTGTATTGCTCGGCAGCAATGGGTGCTGTAGCGAATTTTCAAATCATAAATTTAGTTAAAAGTAGGCATATGAATGATCAGATCGTGTTTGAAAAGTAGTGAATTGTGGCCGTGTTACTATTTCGAGATGAACAAACGTTCGGTATGAGTAGTGAGTAGTCCCGTCGCGGCAAGTCCTTATTGCCGTAGTGATCAGAATGATCGATTTGTCGTGGGAATAGTGGTGGACTTAGTCATCGTGAGTGTCCCTCACGGCACTATTCCAGTTGAGAATTGAATGATTAAATCGCGAATCGAGTCAAATATTAACCGGTGGGTTTCGTCCAATGGTTGGAAGATGTTTCCAATACATAGGGGTTGTGGTTGACCAATAACCTTGGTGGGCGTCACTACGATGTCGTGTCTTAATGGGAGAGGCATCAGCCTTAATACCGCTAGCGTTGGGTTTTGTTCGTGATGGCACAACTATCCGTCTAGTCGTGTTTAATACATGTGACTTTTATACGTCTTTGATAATGGTACGGTGGAACACATGAAAGATACGGTTATCACAGTTGTGTAGATTTTGGGAAAATGTGTCAAAACATGAAATATCGATAAGTTGTACATAATAGGTCGTAATCCGTGTACATGCAGATTACAAACGTTAGAGTTTACAAAATGCTCCGGGAATTGTTACATCCGGTTGAATATAAGGATCCTAATACAAAATGTGATGGTATCACTATATAGCCATCAGAATAGAGTTTCTAGTACGTTAGATCGCGATTACACATCCGCTGTACATGGGTTTAACAAAATTTGATTCTGGTTGTCATTAGGTCATTCTTAGTTAGGCTTCCTGACCTTCGGACTCATCTTCCGACTCCAGGTTCAGGTCGTGTGGGTGGTAGCGTGCCTCTAGCATGTCCCTGTATCTTTGAGTCGTGGAGCGGTACTTAGTCTCCTCCGTTGACTTCCTGCCTAAACGTTTGATCCACGTTTTGGTCCTACGGGTTAGGTTGGTGGCCACTTTCTTCCAGTAACAGATCTTATCTTTGATTCGTGTAGGGACAGATCGGTTTGAGATTCTCAATCTTTGTTCATAGTCTATGCACTTACGCTTAAGTGCCCAATTTCGGCCGTCTAGTCCCACGGCCTGATCTCGCACTCTTTCATATTCTTCAATGTCGATGCCAGTCATTTCGAAATTCTGATTATCGTTTCCCTCTAATACGATTTCTCCTTCTGGTATGATATCCCCATCGAGATACGTGTACTGAATTTGTTCCTCGTGGACTTGGTCACTATCTGACGTGTAGTCGTCCATTTGGGAGTTTGCAGCTTTGAGTTCTATAGAAATGACAGAGAGAGGATTTTAGTCCTTGGAAGTACGTTGATTTCGGGTGTTAGCTGTGATTTTCATAAAATCATTAGAGTGCGTCACAAAGTGGTGTGACGGTAGTCAAGTCTGTCGTGGTCGGTGCAATCCGATGAAAGAAATCCGTATGTGTCACAAGAGAAAAGTCGGCTGTCACTATAGCGAGTGTGTTAACGAGCGAGACCTATTCATATATATTCAATATATAATAGCCTAGTAGTATAGTCAGTGAGTGAAGCCTATGTATGTATATACTCGTATATCACATAATAGCCTAGTGTATGTCTAGCACAGAACAAGTAAGAGTCTCGGTTCTCTCGTGATCAGAGTCAGCTAGTGCATTCCGGTTCAACATAACCCATTCCAGATCTCACATCATCTTCGTTTAATTGTACATAGTTGATCAGGCTATGTTAAATTAAACTCTTATGATGTAATCACTGAACTAGTTATATCTAATGGGGAATACTGCCTAACGGTCATAGTCTAGGCCCACTAAATGCAACCTAGTTCACTATAACCTTAGGCTCTGATACCAATCTGTAACACCCCCAAATTTACGGTTTAGCGGAAGCAAGCTTTAGGGTGCTACTAATCAAGTAATCAAGCACAAAGGATACAGTGAACGACTCTATATGAGACGTTTGATAAATAATACATTACATAAATATTCAAAAATACATAAGTGTCGAATTCGCTAGTAAATTCTACAGAGTTTAATACATGACATCAATTACAAAAGAAATGCTTAAAATCTCCGAGCGGGTAAATGCATGCGACTCGAGCTAGTAAGCAAATCCTGCAGGGCCATCCTACTGGTGCTGTGTACCTGAGAATGCATCACTAAAAGGTCAACCAAAAGGTTGGTGAATCTCATAGGTTTGTAGTGAATAGTTAGTTTGAACACATCAAGTAGTAAAAGTGTCTGTACAGTTTTAACCAGGTAGTAAGTAACGATTACACGAATGCAATCCGGTTGATATACATTGCCATGAGCATCATAGTTGAAGCTTAACCCGTAAACCAGTAAGGTACATTTAAGTACAAGTAATGTGCCCCCCGTGAGTGCTAATCCAAAGACACTCATAAGTAACGAGTAAGAAACGCCCGTTTATACAGTACGGTTCGTGGTAGTGCGTGCTACCCCGGGCGGGGATTGTCAGTCCCATATGGATCCATATACTAAAACTCGCGCTTATCCTATAATTAACAACTATGATTCGGAGGCCTTCAGTGGATTAATCGTAACTCATGCAATTCAGTATATCCGTAAATCTGTAAGTCTGTAAAGTAGTAAATCGGTACATGTGTTCAAGTAAAACAAGTAATGCATCTCACCCCTGAGTGAAAACAGTAAAAATAGGGGCTGTGAGACTCACCTGAGCCTAGTAAGTACGTATGGAAATCAAGCAAGTAACGCGGATGTGAGTCCGTAAGTAAGTCGGTTCTCTGAACCCTGCAACCTTCTGGCGTCCGAAACGCACAAGGTTGTAAGTAAGTAAGTAAATAAGTTGGTGTCTTGAAAGATCACCCATGCTAGTTATCCACTCAACTAGTTAATGTCCAATGTTTGTTTGTTCAGTATTTCGTTTGTAGTTTGAAAACAAGTATGGCCCGTTGGTGACGGTTTTGTAATGATAATCCAAGTATTATTATTATTATATATCTCGTTGTGTCATATCCTTGTAAGGTATACTTGTAAGTCTGTCATTTGTATCGCGATGTGAAAGTGTTTTTCGAAAGTAGGTTCGAGCGAGTGTAAGCTCGTATAAGTGTGAGTGTAATCTCATATGTCTGTAGTGTATACTTTTCAAAGTATAAGTGTTTGTATGTCCCGGTATTATCGTATAAAGTTCGGTTGTCGTATGCGTTCAACATTTAGTGCAAAAAGTATTTACAAGTTCCTGGATGACGGGGGTCCGGGGGCAGCGCCCCTGGTTGCGGGGTCCAAGGGGTGGCAGCCCCTGGCGGGGTCCAAGGGGCAGAGCCCCTGGCTGGGGTCGAGCTGCCAGGTCAGCTTGGAAAATTTTTATTTCTACTATATTGCTTTATCGAAAATGCATTTGAAATCTAATTTCGTTGTAAAATCAAGTGATAAATTTTTGTTCATATTAGTGCTTTTATTATTGAATTCGGGTTCGAAAGACAAAGTGGGCTGCGAACCGAGCTGGGAGAACTCGACTCGCAGGCCAACTCGACTCGCAGGTCAACTCGACTCGCAGGTCAACTCGACTCGCCGGTCAACTCGACTCGCAGGTCAACTCGACTCGCCGGTCAACTCGCGGGCCAGTTCGGTTCGTAGGTGATTCCGATTCGCAGGGTGGCTTCGCGAGTCGAATCTCGACTCGCCTCGTTGGACGAACAGATCTCGACTCGCGAGATGAACTGTCAGCGATTTTTAATGGGTTTTCGATTTTTAAAGCATTTCTAACGGGATTTTCGGGCATAATCTTGTTGAGTGGACTAATAAACATGTAAATAAACACTTTTCAAGTAATTAAAAGAGTTCTAAAGCTTCATACCAAGAAATCAAAAATGGGGAAGATGGAGATGGAGATGATCTTGATGCTTTTCTTGGTGATGATGACGATTCCGGTGGTGGTGTGGTGGTTCGGCGGTGGTGTGGTGGTTCGGTGGTGATGTGGTGGTGGCTCTTGAAGCCGTTTTGTAGAGAGAGAAAGGGGAGAGAAAAGTGTGGTAGAGAGAGGAAGTGATGGTGGCAAATGAAGTGAAATGAAGAAGAAAGAAAGAATAAAAAGGAGAAAGCAAATGGGTCACGGGTCGGTTGGGGCTGGATCCGCGGGTTAGGGTCGACCCGCTTGGGTCTCGGCTCGCGTGGTTGTGTTTCCGAATTTTGTATCACGAGTTGCAGTCGGTTAAACCCCGAAATCGTTTAATCGCTAAATCTTTTTAAGATTAAAAAAAATATATATATTAAAGTATATCCGAAATATTTCCAACCGAAGTATTTTATCAAAATACTTTATTTCAAGTTATAAAATTATACGAATATAATTCTTGTTATTAAACGTTCATTGGGGTGCGTTTCGTGCGGTTTCGTCGTGTAGGATATGTTTTTATCAATATGTAATACTTGTAATATATTCTCACAATATATTAATGTAAATAACGTTTGTTTGGATAATCTCCACATTATTTATAAATTTGTCACCAACGTCCACATTAGTTACAGTCGGACTTCGTCCGGTCCATCCGTGTATACATGTGTATATATATATATATATATACATAATCATCATATATATATATATATAATTGAGTAAGTACTGTACTTAGTCCTATTTCGTACTAAATACACGTAATAAGCACATAGTTAAGCACAACAATGATAGCCTAAAATGCCGGGTGTTACATATTATGCCACCATATTTGACTTTTTCAACCAAAGTGATATATAAATAACCTTACTTTATTACGGAATTACAATAATGCCATGGAAAGAACCGACAATTTCACTATATGAAACGACAACGTTTCAACCACAAATGTACTATAGTACAATTTATGTATTTCTACATTGTATTTTCCAATGTGTTCTATTCCACACATCAAAAAGTAGAAATGCAAATAGTACAATGACTAGTAGTTACGTATGTATAAATCATACTAAATCACATCACACAGAAACTGGAAAAATAAAAGGGAAAATTGTAAGTTAACGATTGATAACTTGATATCAAGGTTAAACAAGATCTAGTCATCTAGATCTTGATCGTAAATTCGTATGATGTAAACAACAAGAATATTGCCGGTTCTTTATGGAATCATAATTGAGATAGAAATGTAGGTAGAATTGTAAGATCTTAGATATCCCTCTTCCGATTCTACTCTTTATCGTTGTCTACTTTTAAGTTTTGAGCTACTAATTGGGTTTAAAATTAAATGGCTCGAATTACACTTCAAAGTCCAAACTGTTAAAAAACTAAGTTTGTTTAGATCTTTTGATGTGAGAACGTAGGAAACTGTGAAAATGAATGTTTTCGTTAATCTCACTAGACGTTTAGGTTATGATATGTAATGTATTTTTATTTTGTTTATATATAACACAAGTCTTAAATTAATAATGAAGTTTGCATTATTATTTTGACGTTTGATTCAAAAGAAGTTCAAGATTTGTCGCCTGTTTTGTACCTTATTTGGTATATATCGTAATACATCTCAAGTACATAATGACAATTTCATAGGATTTAAAGATTCCGATTTGATCATATGGATGTCGACCTTGTAAGAAAAATAATGATCGTGTATGTATACGTAGAATCTAAGGTTGCGTTTGGTTTGCGGAATTTAACGAAATTCAATGGAATTGGAATCTCAATTCCATTCCACAAAGAGTGTTTGTTTCACAAATGAATTATTTTGTACCTTTACTCAAAGGAATTCACTTTCCTTGAAATTACAATTCCCTTGATGAATTCCGATTCCATAAAAATATTTCGCGAATTAAACGCAGCGTAAAACTTTGAAAAGTTTGGTTGATAGTATATTAAATTTTACTTACAATGACTCAATGAGAGAGTTGGTGTTATTACACATTTATACTTGCATATACAATTATCATCTAATGAACACCGACTGTTTTGTCCTTTCGTAGACAATTTTTTTATTCATTTATTGTTATTTAGTTTTTTTTTTCCTTTTTTCTTTTAATATTTTTTGGTTGGCAATTTTACAACTTATCTCGTAATACAATCGAAAGTTAATAATGATACTATTGCTCCAAAGGTGAAGTAACACGTTAGGTGAGAACTAGTTTATTCTTTGGTAGGAAGGACCGAGAGAGTATTCTTTGCGGTTGTTGATGAGACCTTGAACCGAAGGGAGGAAACCCCTCTCGGCTGTCGATTCCCTATTGGTAACTCCGACTACCGTTTTGATAGACGAGTTATACGCCACAAATGTCAAGCGTCTCTTTCGGTATCAGAGTGTATTTAATGTCCGTCATCAATGCCCAACAACTGGTGGTTGGGCGGCTATTTATAGTGCTTCATACGTCCTTCCTTTACCCATTTCGGTATCTCTCTGTTGTCCGTTGGATATAAGTGTTACCGCCGCCATTTGCAGCATTTATTAGATGTGACAACTCATCAGGCATTTCCCTTCGGTAGGACGAAGACCTATGACTTGATATTTCCTTATAAACCTGATGCTTTAAATGTTCTCTTTTAGATACAAGGTCGTTCGGTATCGGCATACCGATACCGAGGTACGTCATCAGCCCCCCAATCTTTTTTGGCAAAAAATCAGTATTTTATGCCGAAATAGATTCATTAAAAATTATTATTATTATTATTATTATTATTTTATTTTTTTTATTTATTTATTTTTTTTTTTTTAGTCGGCCGAATGTAGGTAAGTCTGCGTAGTCGGCCTTGTCGTTGGTCTTGTGTGCTGACGCGTGTAGAGTAATTATTATGTTGTCATGTCAATCTGTCAGAAGGGCGCGTCGGTTAGTCTGGAGGGCGCGTCGGTACGCATTCCCGTAACGGTTATATTTTCCTATTATAAATATGTGTAAACCGGTCATTTTCACATTATTTCACCCCCTTGGCTCTGCGACCGAAAGGCATTTCTACCACCGAAACCCTTCTGCTCTGCTACCGAAAGCTAAATTCTTCCTTCATTTCAGGTATATTTCTTTTCCACCATTTTATTATTTTAATATTATTTCCTTCTATAAAGGTCTTCCTGCCATGCTCCCCCTTCGGTCATAGTTGTACGATACCCGGCTTTATATGAGTTGTATGTTGCTTTCTGGTTTTATAGCTTTCCCTTTCCTTTCGGTACCTTTTCATTACGTTACCTCTTGCCTCGTAGTCTCCATTTATTTGATTGGCTACCAGCTTCGAGTCCACGAAGACTTTTAACCTTTCGACACCCAATCTTGAGGCCAGGCGAAGCCCTGCTAGTAATGCTTCGTACTCTGCCTCGTTGTTTGACGCATCGAAACTGAAACGTAGTGCATACGTGTGCTCTATTCCCATTGGGTCTGTAAGTATAAGTCCTGCACCAGAGCCGAAGCTATTTGACGCCCCATCGGTGAATAAATTCCACTCGGTTTCCTTTGGTATTTCCCCTGTCGGCATTTCAGCAACGAAATCCGCCAATATCTGGCCTTTTATTACTGTTCGTGACTGGTATTCAATGCCATGTTCGCCCAGCTCGATTGCTCATTTTGCCAATCGGCCTGAAATTTCCGGTTTGTGTAGCACCTGCCGGATTGGCTGATCGGTTATTACGATTACTTGATGTGCCTGGAAGTATCGCCTTAGGCGTCTCGAGGCATGAACCAAAGATAAGGCCAATTTTTCTAAAGGAGGATAATTCGTTTCTGGTCCGTGTGGTGCCCGACTAATGAAATATATAGGAAGTTGTTTACCCTCCCTTTCGGCCATCAATACCGCACTGACTGCTTCATTTGCTGCCGCTAGGTATAGGTATAACGATTCCCCTGTTTTCGGTGCTACAAGCATCGGTAGAGATATGAGGGCGAGCTTTACTTCCTCGAAGGCCTTGTCGGCCTCAACCGTCCATTTGAAGTTTCGTTTGTTCACACCGTTTTTCAATGTTTTGAAGAACGGAAATGATCTTTCGGCTGAACGACACAGATATCTGTTTAATGCCGCCAATTTCCCGTTTAGGCTTTGGACCTCCTTTATCGTCTTCGGTGGACGCAAGTCGACGATAGCTTTTGTTTTATCAGGGTTTGCCCTTATACCTCTTTCCGTGATGATATGTCCCAAGAATTTGCCCTCTTCCACCCCAAAAATACATTTTTTTGGGTTTAGCTTCATGTTAATCATCCGGAGGTTGTCAAAGGTTTCTTGTACATCGGCAAGCATAACCTGTGGTGCCCTGCTTTTTATCACAATATCATCGACATAGGCCTCCAGGTTTCTCCCAATCTGTTCCTTGAAACTTCTGTCGACCAACCGCTGATATGTCGCGCCCGCATTCTTTAGACCGAAAGGCATTTTTCGGTAACAGTAAACCCCTTGATCTGTGTGAAAAGCCGTTTTGTCTTCGTCTTCTTTTGCCATCTGAATCTGGTGATACCCCTTGTATGCATCCAGAAAACATTTATACTTGAAGCCAGATAGGGCTTCGACTTTCCAATCTATTTCCGGTAGGGGGTAGGGATCCTTCGGACAAGCGGCATTGATATCTTTGAAATCGACGCACATTCTCCATGAGCCGTCGTTCTTCTTTACCATTACTGGGTTAGCGATCCAGGTACGATACTTTACTTCCCTCACAATTCCGGCATTTACTAGCTTATCTACTGACTCACACGCCGCTTTGCTTCTTTCTGGTGCCAACGACCTCTTTTTCTGCACTACAGGCCTTATACTTTTGTCTGCATTCAGACGGTGTTCGATAACGTCTCTCGGTACACCCGTCATGTCGGATTCTGTCCATGCGAATACATCTATATTCTTTTTTAACAGAAGCAGTAGCCCCGTTTTTATATGTTCCGGTATTCTGCTACCGATGGATACTGGTTGCTCCGGGTATTGAGGATTAAGAATGAACTTTTCTTCAGTCTCGTCAGGTGTCATATCCTCCGGACCCCCGGAATCCAGTGGCTTTTCTGCCGGGACCTCGCGAGAGCTTTCTTCATATAATTCCCTTTCGGCTTGCAAACTTTCCCGAACTTCTTTTCTATCTGCTCTGACCGTTGCGATGCCATGTGGGGTTGGGAACTTCATGATTGCATGCATGGTGGATGCTACAGCTCGTAAGGCAGATAGGCCTGGACGGCCTAGCAGAATGTTGTAGGATGAGGGCTACTTCACCCATCGGCCATACTCTTTCTCCTGCAAAGCCCACGAGGGGTCCTCCAGTGTTTCGAATCTTTTGTTGAAATTCTGGTTCTAATGCTCGAAAACAATGCGCATACATGATTTCTGATGCGCTACCTCCATCCACGTAGATACGATGTACCATTTGATTTCCGACTTCAGCTTTTATGACCAGTGGGTCGCTAGTCGGAAAATTTCCTGATTGAGTTGGGAAAGTGATTGGTTCGTCCATCCAGTTTTCTGGGCGTTCCTTTCGTTTGGACCTATTCCATTCGGAGTATGTCACCATTATAGACTTCCTGCGCCCCTTCGACCCGCTATCTTTCTGACCTAGTGGTACGATAGCTTTACTTTCTTGTTTCACTACCGTCCCACTCCTAACGTCCTTTATCAGGTGAGTTAACTGTCCTGATTTCAATGCTTCCTCAATTTGTTTTCGAAGTTGAAAACAATCGTTCGTATGATGGCCTCGGTCATTATGGAATTCGCAAAATCTGTCCATATTCCTTCGTTCGGGGGTTCCGGTTAGGGGACCCGGGGGTTTGAAGATCGAACGGGCTTCTTCAGTGGCTAAGATTTCACTAGGCGTTTTTGTGAGCGCCGTGAAGGGCATATTCCTTCGGTGAGACGTGGCCGGTGGCATAGTAGTTTGAGGGACTTTGCGTTGCTCCGGTCTGCTTGAACCGTAAGTCAGGAATGGACGAGGAGTCACGTTACCCTTCCAAGTATTCTGCCCTTTGGGATTCCCCTTTCGGTTGATGGAATCAGGAACCTGCGAGGCCGCTGCCTCCTTTCCTCGTATGAAGGCTTTAGTAACCTCCCACATTTCTTCCGTTGAGTTCGGCACTTTGTTGTTTAATTTCTCGATTAGTTGCTTGTTTGGTATTCCATGCATGAAACCTGAAATCTGCATGAGTTCAGTGGTGCCACCTATCTCGATGCTCTCCGTTTGGAACCGGTCCATGAATTCTTGAAGTGTTTCGTTCTCCCGCTGCTTTATGTCATGTATTTCCACCGCGTGTCGAGTGTACCTTTTTTGGGAGGTGAAGTGTGTGGAGAAAGCTTTCCTTAGCTCTTCAAAACTATCAATCTTTCCGACTGGGAGACTATCAAACCACATTCGAGCTGACCCGGATAATGTCTGCGCGAACATATGGCACCATAGAGGCATGGACCACTGTTCCATTTCAGCGACCCCTGAAAAAAAGGCTCAAGTGGTCATCCGGGTCTGTTGTTCCGTCATAGATCCTTACATGAGAGGGCATTCTCATTCGGGAAGGTCTTCGGCAATTAGCTATTCGGGAGGTGAATCTTCTTGCAACCGATGGTTTGTAAGGAGAATTCAGCTCGTCCTCCGAACTGTCGGTACCTGAGGAAGTATCGCTTGTGGTTGCGGTGTAGCCACTTGACGTAGTAGCGTGATTCCTCTTTGACGACTTAGTTTCGGTTTTCTGTAACCTTTTAGGGCGTTTTCCCTTCGACCTCAGTCGTTTCTTTTTAGGGCGCGTTTTACGCTCTTCCATCCACCGAGATTTCTTGGGTGTATTCCCTGTGTGGCTTGTCATTTCATCTTCCGTCGTATCCGGATCTTCATAGGATAGTTTCCGAGGTGCACCCCTCGGGTCCTTCTTCTCGATGGTATCCATGATTGTTTTCAGCTTCTCGAAATTGTTTTTAACAAATATATGTGTAATCTCATTTGCTGGCGCATCTGTTTCACCCTCGGCATCCTGTCCCGCCGAAGGTGGATCTTCTGGTGTTACAATTGCCATATTGGTTTATTGGGTTAGGTTCAGGTTGTATTCTATCGGTCCCACGGATGGCGCCAAATGTTGCTCCAAAGGTGAAGTAACACGTTAGGTGAGAACTAGTTTATTCTTCGGTAGGAAGGACCGAGAGAGTATTCTTTGCGGTTGTTGATGAGACCTTGAACCGAAGGGAGGAAACCCCTCTCGGCTGGCGATTCCCTATTGGTAACTCCGACTACCGTTTTGATAGACGAGTTATACGCCACAAATGTCAAGCGTCTCTTTCGGTATCAGAGTGTATTTAATGTCCGTCATCAATGCCCAACAACTGGTGGTTGGGCGGCTATTTATAGTGCTTCATACGTCCTTCCTTTACCCATTTCGGTATCTCTCTGTTGTCCGTTGGATATAAGTGTTACCGCCGCCATTTGCAGCATTTATTAGATGTGACAACTCATCAGGCATTTCCCTTCGGTAGGATGAAGACCTATGACTTGATATTTCCTTATAAACCTGATGCTTTAAATGTTCTCTTTTAGATACAAGGTCGTTCGGTATCGGCATACCGATACCGAGGTACGTCATCAGATACATATAGATGACAACTGGTTAGATAATTCTACAATTCCAAAGTCGATAAACTATATATAAATGATGAGTGATTAAATTTTATTAATTTTTATTATTATATCCTATATAAGTAATGATTTAATGGGCTATGTGTAGGGGACCTTCCCATGTTCCACTCAATTCATCAGTGATGTCGAAGGAAGGACAAAATTATGAATGGGAGCTAGCAATCCGGACCGTATTTAAGAGGTTCCTGAGATACAGCATGGAAGAGTTACAATATTCAGAAACGAGGTCCAAGAATGAGAAAGGGGTAGAATTACTGAATGAATACGAATGGTCACCACCTCTCCTAGGACCGAAATGATTATCGCTACCCGATGGGTCTACATCCATCCCTGAATGTCGTCGGGTACTGTTAACTTCCCCAGATAGTTCACAATTTTCATTCTATCGGTACGGGGAAAAAAAGTAGGGTTGCAAAAGTCGGCCGACTAGTCGCGTTTCAAGGGTCCTCCGACTCTACCAGCCCCTAGTCGCTCAAATACGTCAGTCAACGCCGGTCAACGGCGGCCAACGGGCCAGAATCGTTCGGTCTATGGCTTTGATATGTTTCTCCATTGCTTTTTGTTGCTAAATGTGAGATAAAATAGAGGAAAAAGTGGTGGAATGGTGTATAAGATGATGAAAATGTAAGGTAGAAGATGAAGATAAATAGGAGGAGGGAGATCTGATTTTCAGGTCTCGGAAAAGGATAAATGGGAGAGAATTGTACTTTTTAAGATAAAGTTAAGAGAAGTTTACACTTTTAATCCCTTATCTTTAAAAATATATAAGGTTTTTATCCATATTTACACATAGTTTTGAAATTTATTATTTAAAGGTATAAAGAGTCAACAAAAGTCAAATCCGACTAGTCCCCGACTTGGCCGACTAGTCCTTCCGAGGTCCCAACGGACTCGATCCTGACTAGCGACTTTTGCAACCTTGAAAAAAAAGAATGCAAATCGTCAGAATCAAAATTTCAAGGATACTATCATTATAGTTTGGTTATTATTCTTATCATTACGTACTTTACGACTTGATTATTAATTCTATTATTAGCGGGTTTTTATGTCAATAAAGTCTTTGAAAGGGTTTTTTAGAATACGTTTGTAAAAATTGAATTATTCTTTAAAAGCTTTTTCATGAGTTAGTGTGTTGGAAAAAAAGGTTTTGAAATTATTTTTCCTTTGAAGATAAAATAATTTTTTTAATTATTATTTGGTTGTGTTATATATTGACTTATACGGAATATTATGGACCTTATTAAAAAAGTTTTTCGATTTAGATGATTGTAATATTTAATTTAATCATGAATGTAGGCTTAAAGTCCCGTCGCAACGCGCGAATTTAGTCACCTCGTTTACACTAATTGTGGTTACTCTTGTTTTATCTTTATATTAATTTACTAGTTAAACATATTGACAAGAATGTTATATTATCTTTTTCTACAATTCATAATGTTTTTATTTTCGGTGTCCATTTTTAGTTTTGTCATCTTTGTACATTTCTAATAGTTAAATGTCAAGTTTAGGGCACATTTAGTTATGAAAGAATATCTTTATTTTTTATTCTTTCATCTTTCAAAATATTTGTGTAATTTGAACAATAATGAAAATCCAGAAAACGTGTTTAAAAATTAGATGATAGAGTTTTTATTTTACTGAATGAAATGTAGAAAATCATAAATCATGAAATCCATTTTCTTATATAACTTCTTCAAAAAATCCAACTTGAGTATGTCTTCTAATCTTTAAGGGAAGAGTTTTCCATAATAAAAGATGCTCTTTAACTAGTTAACTCCTGGTCCTAGATTTCTTTTTATCATATGAGTCAATTGGTCTATATTTTAAGGGCAAATGGTATATAAATGTATTCAACTTTTCAAAAAATGTTTTTGTATGCATCCAACTTTTAAAAGTATTATTGTATGTATCGAACTTACTAATTATTGATATTGTATGTAGTCATTAATAATAATGACGCTTTGGCCATGTCAGCCTCCACGTAAATGACACGTCAGATTTAATAATGTAGTAAATTTATATAAAATGTATGAAACTTAATTGTCTGCCTCCCTTAAAACACGCTCAAATTTTTTACCAAGGCTTTTTTTTTTTTTTTTTTTCATTTCGGAAGCGTACTTTAATATTCACCAATTGGATTACCTAGTATCATCAAAGATACATTAAATGATACCATATAGATTGCATATTAAATCAAAGTGCAATCTACACAATATCATCCAAATACTTAATCCAATACAACCTTTAAAACATAAAGCCTTAGAGTTAATAATTACAAATGTGATATCAAATAATTAACATGATTATCCAAAACAGAGTATGCGTCCTCAAACATTCCATTTCCATCATCTTGCATACCCACATACCAAAAGATTATCTGCAAGAAGTAATGAGGGGGATTAGCACAAAGCTAAGTGAATAGATCTTTAACTATCAACCTAACTCAGATTCACAATGGTTTACAGCTAAGCATCATAAACAAATAACTTCAAAGAGGGTCGGTGGTCCTTGAGGCACCCTATTGCCGCGGTGGCCCCCAAGGAACACTTACAACCACTGAAGGCCAATTCAGTGATCTAACCGATGGTTTGGTACTAGTACTACTTCCAACATCATTTCAATGAACAACACATGTACAGAGCACTGATGTTATCCAAATAATAGTACCCAGACCCAATCGCAATTGACCTCAGAAAGATTCACATAATCCATAACCGTCATGGCAATATGTAACTTAAACGATACAACAGTAAGTCAAGTTTACCCGTTGTAACCAGATCGTTACAACTGATTTAGACTGAAAGTCCAAGATCCACTCACCCTTAACGAATGTTGTTTCCACTCAAAGTTCTAATATTATTGAGTCTTCGTCGTATTTGAAAACACAACAGATGTATACAAGTCAATATCGTATCTAAATTATTCGCGACTTGCATAAAAGTGCACCATGGCCGTCAAGCATGATAACTCAATTTACAACACCTCAACATATACATAAGTTCATAATTTAATCTATCATGACACCATATACATGTTACTAATCATATAAACATATAACGTATTAATCATAAGGATATGTGAGACTTTAAATTGGTTTGCTGAAAACGGCTAAGGAGCCGCCGGCTGAGTCACCGGACCCGCCGGTTCCACTACACTAGCCGCCGACTGGAATACCCAAGCCGCCGGTTAATACGGGTTTTTCACAAACAGAAATAAAGTGCGTTTTAAAGCCAAAACAAGCCGCCGTTTTGGTCTATGAGCCGCCGGGTGGGTAATGGGACCCGCCGGCTGGGTATATGACCCGCCGGTTCCCTTTGGATTTCAAACAAGCCGCCGGCTCAGGACTTGAACCCGCCGGCTTGTTCATCAAAACTGCAGCAGTAGCTAATTTCCAAAAACCACGAACCAAAACCCCAAAATCTCAATTTCGAACACCAACAACGATTTTCACAAATAAGCAACCTCAAATATAAACATATATCATGTTCTAGCAACAACTAACTTCATCAAACCTCAAATCCATACATTATTACTCATTCAATCTAATTTCTTCAAACCCTAACATATATACACATATATTGAAGTATTTGAACTTACAATCAAGATAGTAACAAGGTAGATGATGATGATGATGATGAGCAACAAACAAAATTCCAAGCTTCACTCGATCAATACTCGTTTTCCTCTTTTGATTTTCTTTAAAAGCATGTGTGTGTGTGTTTGTAGAGAGAGTTAGGTGATCAAGAATGAAAGAGTAAAGTTGCTATATCCCTTTTTGTTCCATTCAATACAGTGTAATATTATACCCGCTCTAAACCTATTGTCTGGAACCTAAAACCAATTTGCGAGACAATACATGTTATTTTTCCGTCAACTAAGGCTAGTTAAAAGAAATAATATTTCATTATCCACAATAAGTTATCTAACCAATTAACTTATTTATTTCAAGTATCACATAATACCAATTAATTCGAAACGCAATTAAATCATCAAATAAAATAAGGAATTTACCGAATTTCTACTAGGCCCAAATCGAGGATGTTACAAATCTTCCCTCCTTAAGAAGATTTCGTCCCCGAAATTTCGCCTTGCCCTAACAAACTAGGGTAACGCGTCCTCATGCTAGACTCGGTCTCCCACGTAAGGTTCGGCCCCAAACTATGATTCCACTTAACCAACACCATGGGAATATCCTTCTTTCGAAGTTTAGTCACCTTACGATCTACTAGCTCTATGGGCTCTTCTACAAGCTTTTTACTTAGGTCCACACGCAAATCCTGCAATGGAAGAACTTGGGATTGGTCCTCCACATTGCACTTTCTTAAATAGCACACATTAAATGTATCATGAATACCTGACATTTCCGGAGGAAGATCTAAGGACACCGTTTGATCATTGACGACTTGACGAATTTTAAACGGTCCAATGAATCTAGGAGCTAGCTTACCACGTTTCCCAAACCTAATAACCCCCTTCTAAGGTGAAACCTTCAAGTAAACCAACTCACCTTCTACAAACGAAACAGGTCTACGACGGGGATCAGCATATTGTTTCTGTCTATCACGGGCAGCTTTTAACCTATCACGGGCTATGGCTACCTTATCGGCTGTAATTTGTACTATGTCAGGACCCGCAAATTGTTTCTCACCCGCCTCTAGCCAACAAGTGGGTGTTCTACACCTACGGCCATACAACATCTCATAGGGTGGCATGCCTACACTAGAATGGAAGGAATTATTATAGGTGAATTCAACCAAAGGTAAGTGAGAATCCCAAGACCCACCAAATTCCAAAACGCACGCCCGCAACATATCTTCTAAGGTCTGAATAGTCCGCTCAGACTGACCATCAGTCTGAGGATGATAAGCCATACTCAAGTTAACTCTAGTACCCAGTTCTCTTTGTAAACTCTGCCAAAAACCCGATACAAACAGAGGATCTCTGTCGGAAACAATGGATAACGGAATCCCAAGTCTAGAAACCACCTCATTAACGTACAATTGCGCCAACTTATTCAATGGTGCTGTCTCACAAGTAGCCAGAAAGTGTGCACTTTTGGTTAATCTGTCCACAATTACCCAAGTCATATCGTTACCCTTAACTGTTCGAGGCAATTTGGTTACGAAATCCATGGTTATATGTTCCCATTTTCACTCGGGAATCTCAAGTTGTTTCAAAGCTCCATATGGTTTCTGATGTTCGGCTTTTACCTGAGAACAAATATGACATGCTTCCACAAACCTAGCTACATCCAATTTCAAAGTAGGCCACCAATACAATGGTTTTAAATCATGGTACATTTTCTTGCTCCCGGGATGAACCGACAATCTAGATTTATGAGCCTCCAACAAAATCACATCTCGAAGTCTACCAAGCAAAGGAACCCAAACTCGGGACTGAAAGGTCTTCAGCCCCCGAGAATCATCAATCAATAAATCATTTCTTCTCAACATAACCTCGGACTTCAAGTTATCATCCATCAACGCCTCCCTTTGAGCCGCTTTTAACTGATCAATCAAATCGGAAGAAACCTCCAAACGCATAAAACAAACCTTTTTTGATTTTCCTTTCCGACTTAACGCATCCGCCACAACATTGGCTTTACCCGGGTGGTAACGGATCTCGCAATCATAGTCTTTAATCAATTCCAGCCATCGTCTTTGTCGCATATTAAGCTCTTTCTGAGTGAACATATACTGAAGACTCTTGTGATCCGTACATATAACACATTTCGTGCCATAAAGGTAGTGCCTCCAGATTTTCAATACAAAAACCACGGCCGCTAGCTCCAAGTCATGGGTAGGGTAATTAATCTCATGAGGTTTCAATTGACGTGAAGCATATGCAATAGCACGGTCTCGTTGCATCAAAACACAACCCAAACCGGCAGAAGAAGCATCACAATAAACAACGAAGTCATCGGACCCCTCAGGCAATGCTAAAATCGGAGCTTGACACAAAAGCTACCTCAAAATTTGAAAAGCTGATTCTTGTTGTTCAGTCCGCAGAAATTTAACATCTTTCCGAGTTAGCCTAGTCAAAGGACCCGCGATTTTAGAAAAATCCTTTATGAACTTCCGGTAATAACCCGCTAATCCCAAAAAACTCTTAATTTCGAAAGGAGACTTAGGTGCTTGCCAATTCATAACAGCCTCAATCTTTGATGGATCCACCTTAACCCCATCTTTACAAATGATGTGTCCCAAAAACTGAACTTCACGAAGCCAAAACTCGCATTTCGAAAACTTAGCATACAATTGTTCCCTTCTCAAGGTATCAAGAACCATACGCAAGTGTAACTCATGATCGGATTCAGACTTAGAATAAACCAAGATGTCATCGATAAATACAATAACAAATTTATCAAGGAAGGGTCGACAAACTCTATTCATTAAATCCATGAAAATCGCCGGAGCATTGGTCAAACCAAAGGGCATAACAAGAAACTCATAATGACCATATCTAGTGCGGAAAGCTGTCTTAGGGATATCCTCCTCACAAACCCGCACTTGGTGATATCCCGATCTTAAATCGATTTTTGAAAAATAAGAAGGCCCTTGCAATTGATCAAACAACTTATCTATTCGGGGCAAAGGGTACTTATTCTTTATGGTTCTCTTATTCAACTCCCTATAGTCAATACACATACGAAAGGTGCCATCCTTCTTTTTAACAAATAACACAGGTGCACCCCAAGGAGAAGAACTAGGCCTTACAAAACCCTTGTCTAACAACTCCTGGATTTGACTCATCATTTCTCGAATTTCCGAAGGAGCTAATCTATAAGGAGCCTTAGCTACGGGAGAAGAACCAGGAATCAAATCAATCTTATACTCCACCTCTCTAATGGGAGGTAGGCCAGGCAACTCATCAGGAAAGACATCCGAGTATTCAGAAACCACTCGAATATCAGAGACCTTTTTCTTTTCTAACTTAGCGTCAACAACATAGGCCAAGTATGATTCACACCCTTTAGCTAGAGATTTTCTAACTTTTAACAAGGAAATCAAAGGTATGCTACCCCTTTCCCGTTCCCCTCGAGCCACGACATGCGACTCATCCGAAATTGGGATTTTTATTATCTTTCTATGACAATCAATGTTGGCTCTATTCCGACTTAACCAATCTATGCCTAAAACCGCATCAAAACCGGGAATAGGCATCAAAAGAAAAGAGACAGGAAAACTATGTCCTTCGATTAAAATAGTAGCTCCAGTCACCGATGTGGTAACCGTAACCATTTTACCATTAGCTACCTCAACCTCAATAGGATTTGTAATAACAGTGGGAGCTAATTTCAATCTATCACAGAAAAGCATAGATACAAAAGAGCAATTGGCTCCCGAATCGAATAAAACATATGCCGGTACAGAATTGATAAGAAAAGTACCGGTTATGACATCCTCCGTTCTGACAGCTTCATCGGCTGTCATCTGGAACGCTCTGCCAGTTGCTGATGGTGGATTCTTTCTTTTCTGGCCAGATGCTGAAGACCCACCGACCGTACCCACTCTTTGTCTACCAGCCACGGTACACTGCCCTGCTTGATGACCTCTTTATGGTAATTCCAGCAAACATTATTAGGAAAAGTGCAATCTTTGAAGTCATGACCAAGCTACCCACACTTAATACATCTACGAGTCTGAGGAGTACATGGTCCAGTGTGCTTGGACTTACGACTTTGGCACCAATTAGTTCTATCCATATTAACACCACTGCCAGAACTTAGTTTCTTACCCTGAGGTGATCCATGCCATTTCTTCTTTCCCGGACTCCCCGAAGAATCACCCTTAGGTTTCAATGCAGATTTTTCTTTAACCTCCAAACCTTGTGCCCGAATATCACCATCCACAGAACGGGCCAACTCAAAAGCTTGGGTAAGGGAACCCGCTAGTCTCACTGTCATCCGATAATCATGGGGCAACGTTCCTACAAAGTGGTCAATCTGGGTACTTTCATCCGGTACCCATTGGTGCACAAACCTTAGTTTTTCGGTAAATTGAGAAATGAGATCATCCATTGTCATCCTATCCGTCAATTGCAAATCCATAAACTCACGTCAAATACGGGTCATATCAAATCCAGAACAATACTTCTTGCAAACCTCATTGTAGAAGTCCGACCATCTAATAGAAGCCCTTTGTTGTGGTGTCAAATGTGAGGTGATAGAATCCCACCAACCCATTGCCGGGCCCTTAAGTAGTTGCACCGCATAAGGAACCTTTACCTCATCTTCACATCTACAAACCTCAAATTTCCTTTCCACATCCCTCAACCAATCCAAAGTAACGGAGGGATTGGTACTACCATGGTAATCGGATGGTCCGCTAGATTTAAAAGTCTTAAATGAACAAAGCTTATATTGATACGGTGGAGGAAATACCGGAAATTGATAACCTGAAGGCCCGGAAGAGAACGGGGCCGATGTTTGATAATTACCATCATGCTGTTGTTGATGATAATGAGGCAAAGATGTGGGAATCTGTGATGTCACTAATGAAGGTGGTACAGTGCTAATAAACGGCGGTAAAGTCTGATGAATTTGCTGAGTTGTTCGAGCTTGTTGATCTATTAGAAACTGTTGTTCAAACGCCTTAAGCCTCACCACTTCCCCTTCTAGATGCAACACGTAATCCTCTTGGCTTAATTCCCCTGCCGAGAAAGAAGTACCAGTCTGACCCTGACTAACACTTTGATTTTTGGGAGAAGTGTCATTCGTTCCAGAAATGTTGTTGTTGTTGTTGGGGATAACGGTCTGGTTCTCATTATCTGCCATTCCCTGTATTAAAACACATCTCACCATTCGTTAATCGTTAGTACCTACATACTAACCAATTCTCCTATTCTAGCTAAATCCCACACCTTGGAATGTTTGACTAACACAAATAGGTTTGGGATTGAACACTTAACCAATGCTCAATTCACCCAAACCTATGCTCTGATACCGATTTAAAACACGCTCAAATTTTTTACCAAGGCTTTTTTTTTTTTTTTTTTCATTTCGGAAGCGTACTTTAATATTCACCAATTGGATTACCTAGTATCATCAAAGATACATTAAATGATACCATATAGATTGCATATTAAATCAAAGTGCAATCTACACAATATCATCCAAATACTTAATCCAATACAACCTTTAAAACATAAAGCCTTAGAGTTAATAATTACAAATGTGATATCAAATAATTAACATGATTATCCAAAACAGAGTATGCGTCCTCAAACATTCCATTTCCATCATCTTGCATACCCACATACCAAAAGATTATCTGCAAGAAGTAATGAGGGGGATTAGCACAAAGCTAAGTGAATAGATCTTTAACTATCAACCTAACTCAGATTCACAATGGTTTACAGCTAAGCATCATAAACAAATAACTTCAAAGAGGATCGATGGTCCTTGAGGCACCCTATTGCCGCGGTGGCCCCCAAGCAACACTTACAACCACTGAAGGCCAATTCAGTGATCTAACCGATGGTTTGGTACTAGTACTACTTCCAACATCATTTCAATGAACAACACATATACAGAGCACTGATGTTATCCAAGTAATAGTACCCAGACCCAATCGCAATTGACCTCTGAAAGATTCACATAATCCATAATCGTCATGGCAATATGTAACTTAAACGATACAACAGTAAGTCAAGTTTACCCGTTGTAACCAGATCGTTACAACTGATTTAGACTGAAAGTCCAAGATCCACTCACCCTTGACGAATGCTGTTTCCACTCAAAGTTCTAATATTATTGAGTCTTCGTCGTATCTGAAAACACAACAGATGTATACAAGTCAATATCGTATCTAAATTATTCGCGACTTGCATAAAAGTGCACCATGGCCGTCAAGCATGATAACTCAATTTACAACACCTCAATATATACACAAGTTCATAATTTAATCTATCATGACACCATATACATGTTACTAATCATATAAACATATAACGTATTAATCATAAGGATATGTAAGACTTTAAATTGGTTTGCTGAAAATGGCTAAGGAGCCGCCGGCTGAGTCACCGGACCCGCCTGTTCCACTACACTAGCCGCCGGCTGGAATACCCAAGCCGCCGGTTAATACGGGTTTTTCACAAACAGAAATAAAGTGCGTTTTAAAGCCAAAACAAGCCGCCGTTTTGGTCTATGAGCCACCGGGTGGGTAATGGGACCCACCGGCTGGGTATATGACCCGCCGGTTCCCTTTGGATTTCAAACAAGCCGCCGGCTCGGGACTTGAACCCGCCGGCTTGTTCATCAAAACAGCAGCAGTAGCTAATTTCCAAAAACCACGAACCAAAACCCCAAAATCTCAATTTCGAACACCAACAACGATTTTCACAAATAAGCAACCTCAAATATAAACATATATCATGTTCTAGCAACAACTAACTTCATCAAACCTCAAATCCATGCATTATTACTCATTCAATCTAATTTCTTCAAACCCTAACATATATACACATATATTGAAGTATTTGAACTTACAATCAAGATAGTAACAAGGTAGATGATGACGATGATGAGCAACAAACAAAATTCCAAGCTTCACTCGATCAATACTCGTTTTCCTCTTTTGATTTTCTTTAAAAGCATGTGTGTGTGTGTTTGTAGAGAGAGTTAGGTGATCAAGAATGAAAGAGTAAAGTTGCTATATCCCTTTTTGTTCCATTCAATATAGTGTAATATTATACCCGCTCTAAACCTATTGTCTGGAACCTAAAACCAATTTGCGAGACAATACATGTTATTTTTCCGTCAACTAAGGCTAGTTAAAAGAAATAATATTTCACTATCCACAATAAGTTATCTAACCAATTAACTTATTTATTTCAAGTATCACATAATACCAATTAATTCGAAACGCAATTAAATCATCAAATAAAATAAGGAATTTACCGAATTTCTACTAGGCCCAAATCGAGGATGTTACATCCCTTACTCATTTCATTTTCAGAAACCTTCATCTACAACAAAATCAAAACCAACATATTTTCATCATCTATAACCCCATCAAAACCAACATGCCTTCGTCATCTTCTCGATTGTCGTTTAACAATTGGCCTCGATTTTGTGATCAAGATGGTGTAAATTAGTTATGGCGAAGTCGTGGGAAAAAATGGTGGCTCCGAAAAAAATGGTGGAGATGCCCGAGATAATAATGTTTTGGATATAGTGAAGAGGTAGATATGATAGGGGTAGGTTGTTAGGGGTGTAAATTGGTTGTGATGTTATCGCCGGAAAAAATGATGTCACTAGAAAAAATGGTGGAGATGGTAGTGATGCCGAAGATGGTAATGTTTTGGAGATGATGGTGAGTTGGAGATGATATAGTTTGGTGATCGGGAGGTGTAAATTGGTTGAGGTGGTGTTGTCAGAAAAAATGGTGTGTCGGAAAAAATGATGGTGACATTGGAAATAATGATGTTTTAGAGATGATGGTGAGGTGGAGATGATAGGATTGGTGGTTAGGAGGTGTATATTGGTTGTGGTGGTACTGACAGAAAAATTGATGTCGCCGGAAAAATGATATCGTCGGAAAAAATGTTGTCGCCGAAAAATTGAAGTTTATAAAGTTGATGAAGATGATGACTTGAAAAGTGTATTGAACTTTAGAGTGATATGGCGCTAACTTTGCATTGCTACGTATGATTATTATGATCGGTCAAACGTCATTAGTGTTAATGACTACATATACAATAGCAGTAATTAGTAAGTTAGATACATACAATAGCATTTATAAAAGTTGGATGTATACAAAAATATTTTTGGAAAAATTGAATATATTTACTAACCATTTGCCCATATTTTAACAATAATAATGATATATAATAACAAATAGTATATATGGTCAAGTAATATTTTATATATTTACTCATATTTATTAAAAAGTAATATCCATGGGGAAGGTTTAAATAAGAACACTACTTATGATCAGAACGGTAGGATCACACATTTTATTTTTAACTTTAAGGTTGATTAAGTTTTTAATAAATTTTTTTTTATCAAAATTATCATAATTTTAAGCTTTTTAATGTGAGACATTTTTTATCAAAAAATATGTGATACACATCATAAAAATTTTATTGTGTATCACACATAAAATTTGTGATACACAGTTTTTTTATATATATCATATTATTTACTCCCTCCGTCCCAAATTGTTTGTCCACCTTTCTATTTATGTTTGTCCCAAAATTGTTGCCCACTTTCAAAATCAACCAATCAAAATACTTAAAAATTGTAAAGTTGAAATTCTATTGGCAGTTAACAGTAATAAATGCACTTTTCTTAAACTGTATGTTTCTTGTTTGGTGACAATCATTTTGGGACGGAGGGAGTATTTTTTAATTGATCTAATATTAAAGAGGATAAAATTTTAATATTTTGACAATCTTTTTTTAAACAAAAAGTGTACATATGCTGAAATTAAAAATGAAAATGATCAATCCTACGATTCATACCATAAAGAATGATTTTACAATAACCCTCCTCTAATACTCATTTATGCATATATCTATTTTTAGTGTTAACTTAACAATTCATTCTAGTAAACTCCTTTTAAATTACATGAAACTCTAAGTTATTACTACATATATAGATATTACTTTCAAATAATACTTTCTTAATTTTTATTTCATTGAAGGTGCTCTTTAGATGTTTTTTTCCCCTCTATACGAAAGGTCTACTTTCAAGTTTTTGTTAGAAAGAAGAAAAAAAGACAAAAAAGCTCGAAAAAGGCCAGGCCTAGAAAAAGCCCAGCCTGAAAAAGCCCGGCCCGAAGCCCATCATGGTCCGAAAGTTCTAAAGAGGCCTGAAATTATTTGAAAAAGCCCGGTCCAACCCGGGCCAGGCCGGGCTGAGCCCAAAGCCCGAAAAGCCCAAAGCTCGAAAGCCCATGCATTTTTAAAATAAAGCCCGGACTTTTTTGAGATAAAGCCCGGGCTTTTTGAAAAAAAAGCCCTTTCATATTTTAAATTACATGTTTCTAATATTTATATTTAAGTTTTTACTTATATTATATGTATATAACATATATTTTGTTCTTACAAAAAATATCTTTGGTATATTATGTAACTTATACATTTTAAATATACAAAGATTTCTATTCATTAATTACGTATACAAGTATATATTTATTTTATCGATGGATACTTAAACAACTACGATAATATCGTATATACATTATATTTGTAAATTATAAAATACAACAATAACTCATTTTTACCCAAATCTATATAAAATTAGTAGTTATATAGTGCTAAATAAATGCAATAATTAACTAGTAATAAACAAAATTAAATTTTGAAAAAGCCCGGGCTAAGCTCGTATAACCCGTTCGGGCCTTAGTAGGGCTATTTTATTTGTCAAGGCGCGGGTTTAGCCTTGCCCGGGTTTTTTTAGACCTGGGCTTTTTTAAGGCCCGGTCTAAGTCCGGTCCGGCTCGGACTTTGTGCACCTCTACCCCTAACAGAAGAGGAAGAATAATATTTTAAAAGTTTTGTGTACCCGAGTTTAAAAGAAAAGAAAGAAAATTTACAAGTTTCTTGTTCACTAGTTTGAAAAAAAAAAAAAAAAATTATAGCTTGTTTAATTTTCGCTCCTTTCATTTTACATTATTGGAGAGAAAAAATAGAATAATTCTTCTCTGATTCTAGGGCTGTGCATTTTATGGGAAGAACCGAAAATACCCGAGGATCGAGGAGGAACCGGACCGTAACCGAAATACCCGAGGATATATGGTACGGTCCATGGTCCATAGTTTTTTAAATATTTGGACTCGGTCCGGTCCTGGACCAAACTCGAGAAAAACGGGAAATGGACCGAACCGAATATCCGTATATACATTCATTAGATATAGCATATAATTTCATATAACTTCCTTATGTATTGTCAAAAAAAAATTGCTCATCTAAATTCCTTGTTACCTACGTGGGACTCGATTGGCTATTTAAATCATGTGTATATATATATGTTTATACACCTTCATGGCTTCATATTATGTTCTCTTATAAATTTTATATCTAAATTATATAATGGTCAACATAACCATCATCAAGGTGGTCTATTAGTTGATATCCTGATACCCGATTATAAGAGGTCTCGGGTTCAAACTTCTATAGCAGTACATCTTGGGGTGGCTATTAAAAGCGTTGGATTGTTTATTTAACCAAGGTAGTTTATTGTTTATTTTCTTTAAACCTTTATACTTGGATTTGTTTATGCACTTACTTCAAAATATATAGCTCCTTTATTTAATTATAATTTTCAAGCTTCAACCCTTAGAGTGCTATTAATCTAAACTGTCTCACAACTGAAAAAAATGAGATATGAAAATGTTTCTGTAGCTTTTTACCCCGTGAACCTCATTCACAAATTACAATCATACACATGATATATGGCTTTAAAAGTAAGACCTAAAAAAGGACCCAAATACATGAATCTAACAAATAATTCCCATGTAAACTGGTGATTAAATATTTCCCACGTCAACGGTTACTAAACAACGGCTAGAGGCAAAATAATAAGAAATCACACATAACCAATCGGGTCGGTCTTTTGGACCGAACCGAGCAGGACCATTTTAAAACCGAACCGAACCAAACCGATGACATATGGTCCGGTCCTAGGTCCAAGAATCTGCTACAAATCGGGTCTCAGGACCGAACCGAACCGAGAAAGTTTGGTCCGGTTCCGGACCATGCACACCCCTATCTGATTCTTTTCTCACCGTAAAAAAAAATTCGAAAATGCAATATTATTTTTCTTCTTTTTCCCTTTTTCTTCTTCCATGGAAAAAAAACAACTCCAAGGCAAAGCTGTAATGACACTATTTTCAACCATGTCCAAAAATCAATTACTCGTACATGCCAACGGATTATGCGTAATTTTCACGTGCACCATCAAAATAGTAACTTTGAGTTGAAATGTTGTAGACTTGTAGTACAAAAGAAGTTGTATCATTTACATTTATCATCATATCCATTCGTTCATAATAAAACGTATAATAAAAGATACATGCATATAGTTTTTGAAATCCTGTTTTGCTCATGAACCAGCCAGTGGTCCAGTTTACCAATTTACTGAATCTTTATTCTATTTGGTGATGAAGCTAAAATCAAATGTTTAAATACTTTTTTTTTTTAATAAAAGAATGAGACAATAATGAGAAAATACTAATGTTATACAAGGACACATAATCTATCTGTCTATATATACTAGGAAGATATTAGCCGTGCTAAAGCACGGCCCGTCTTATAATCACGATAACTGTCTATATATTTATCTTCACGTGTTCTATCATTAATATACCTTCTTGCAATCGCTAAGCTAAAACCATTCGGTATAGGAATAATGTTTTACTCACTATGTCTCAAAATTATTATCTACAGACAAAAAACATACACTTTAAGAACATATAATTATTACACTGTAATTTTATGTACTATGAAAGTTTTACCCATACTTTTTTATGACATACATATAAAATTTGAGTGATTTAGGAAGTTTAGTTAATTATATTATTCTATTTTTGGATA
Organism: Helichrysum umbraculigerum; assembly: GCA_949592205.1. Classification (NCBI taxonomy): domain Eukaryota; kingdom Viridiplantae; phylum Streptophyta; class Magnoliopsida; order Asterales; family Asteraceae; genus Helichrysum; species Helichrysum umbraculigerum. Next base: position 101,028,863 of record CATIUR010000004.1, on the reverse strand, counting down.
TGAACAATTAGTTTGGAACGTCCAAAAGAAAAAGTAGACTATAAATATGGGACGGTGAGGGTATAAAGACATATGTTGCGATAACAAAGAAGAAGAAAAAAATCACTCAAAAAAATTTGTTGTTGCATAGGCTTAAACCTGCAGGTAAGAAGATTGCAACCTCTACCACTCCATCTATATAAAATATCTGCTTATTTTTGCATTATATTTTTATATAAGTTTGAAATTCTTCTTTAAGGCGTAAAATGTGGTCCCTTTGCATAGCAGATAGATATAAGACTAGTGCCAATGGCTTTCTTCGGTTTGAACCAAAGAAGCCTTTCAAAAGTGATAGCATTGGCACGACTTCTTCGGTTTGTTTCATCAGTTTCATACTTCGGTTTACCGAAGAAAGGAGAAGTGGTAATTGTGGGGCCCAACTTATATTTAATGTATTGTTATTTTTTGTTTAGTGTATGTAAATGTAGGTATATTGGTAAATGTGGAGCTCAAAAGTTGAAGTGATGAAAGGAGGGTTAGGAGTGTTTAGTCAATCTTTCATCAGTTGTGAATGTGCTAACTTGGCACAAGTAAAGAAGCAAGTGAAGAAGCTGAAGTTGGGAGTAGTCTAAGAAGATTTTAAAGTAATGAGGTCACTTGCTTAATTGTTTTTCTTTTGTTTCAAATCCTATGCGGCATCAAAACAATTGAATTTAATAATTTCTTTCTTAATTTAATTACAATATTAGTAAATGAATATATTCATTCTAAAATGGACTTTGATTTCTTCACAACCTTCAACCTTTTTAAACAACTTATGTTATATTTGAAATAAAACTATATTATAAAAAAACATGTATTTCAATCAATCTTTTATCTCATAAGATTTGTAACACAATTAATTTAAACCATAACCATTAATTGGAAAATTATATCACAAGCTAATTGTGTTGTAACTCATCTACAACCCTATATCTTATATCTTTTTTTAAATAATAACGATAATGTAGGTGTTTTCACTTTTCAACGGTATATAGTTTTAACAAAAAATACATTGACTTTTCATATGAGCCTTATCTCCTCTTATAACTAAAGTAGGATACTCTAAGTTTACATGTCAGCTCTTAATCCATGTTTAATCTCTTTTTTCCAACGTGTCAAATCAATATTAACTCTTAACCTTCATTATGCCACATCACCAAATTCTAAGCGTCTATAAAACGTTCATGATCATACCATGTTTCCACAATTATTGGCTAGCATTTACTTACAAAAACTATAATATAATGTATCATCCATAATTTTGGTAAAGATTGTTTCCTATACACCATAATTTTCAATTATTTCCTATAACTTACTTACTTCCTCCGATAATCAATTGAGATCATCACCAAAATTAAAAATTTTTGATGCCTGAATTGAGTATTCAAGCCGATATATGTCTCCAAAACAATCCATCAGTTTTTAGGTGAAATCATCATATCGGTTACGTATGTAACAAGATCTTAAACCCGATAGTTTTATTAGCAGATTAGAGATGTAAATAAGTAAGATTGATGTGTTTTTCACCAGCTGACATTCAACATACTTTTAATGAATGATGGTAAGTGTGTGAATTTGATTTTGTTTGATGGTTTTTGATAAAAGGATACCTTAACTTATGACTTTACAATGTGTTCCAAGTGTTCGACGATTTTTACTCAATGATGATGAAATTCAATAGATGTAGATTTTTTTATTTATCATTGTGTTACATACGACAGATAATGTACAGGTGTATTCATACACCTTCGAATCTTCATCAAAATTTGCTGCTCCCCACGAAGGTACAAATACATCTTTTATGTTTTAATTTCGGTTTTGCTTACGTTTGGATCAATCAATTATTTATATGTTCCAATCATGATTATATTGTTTCAATATGGATGGTTGTATTTTTATGTTTGGAATTGCCTTTGGGTCCTATTAGGTCGTGATCATCATTTATGTATTAACGCAACAGCCCGATTTTAAGTTGGTGGCAAAACTAAGTGTTTTGTTTCGGTATGTATGCGTTGTTGGAGGCATGAAACTGTGACACCCCTCAAAAATTTAATACGCTTAGTATTACTTAATTCATAATTAGTTATAATTACGTACAAAACATTCGGAACGAACCCGACAAAAATACGGGTGTTGGTGAACCAAAATATTAAATAATGTGAAATTATTTAATAACATTATTATTTACTAAAAATTATGTCGATAACATTTAACACGTATTTTATATCGTACAAAACAATCCGTACGCGACTAAAACGCGCGATTCGTGCCCGTCAACCAAAACAATCATAAGTTATATTTTTATAACTTCAAACAAAGTATTTTGATACAAAACTTCCATTAAAAATATTGAGTTTCGAACCGATATCGCAAACGTATATATATAACGTATATCGTCCAAATAACGTTTAAACGACCAGGAAAACGAACACCGCACGGAGCTTAAAATTGAGGAACAAAATTTGACACAAACCACACCCTTGTGGGGGCCACTTGGGCCGGTTTTTTCAACCCACAAAATAAGATCCATGATTTATGGATCTTGTTGTTGACCTACTAAACCAAACACACCCTCATGTCTTTTCACTTATTTTCATCTATCTCTCCCTCTTCTCTCTCTCTAACCGGTTCACCACCACCACCATACAACCACCTCCTTCCCACCATAATCTAACACCAAAATTTGAAGAAAAACGAAGGAGGAAGCAAGGAAAAAGGAGGAGAAGCATAAACCGAACACATCTCCACTCTTCTCGTTTCTAGATCACGATTTTACATTGTAAGGACCGCCTCTCTTCTATTAGTTTTACTTGATTTCAACTTATAAACATGTTATGATGTTCTTCTAACCTAGAAATGTCCAAATCCTAAGTTAAAATACTTTTTTCATAGTATAATAAACAAGACAGATTCTGTCCCGACAAAACAGCCCCACGAAAACTACTATATCTCGAGTTCTAGACCGGATAAATACATGAAACCAACGCCAAAATCTTCGTATATTCGTTAGCTACAACTTTCGTGTTGAACACTTCCGCTAGAAACATACCAATTCTTCCAGAAAATCCAAACCATGGAAACAGTTTAAAATTCGGACAAAACAGGACTGTTATATTTCTCGATTTTTAAAAAAATATCAAACGAACTCTGAAAGACTTGGAAAAAATACAGGAAGTACCTAAGATATGTAGGAACATTGTGAAAATTTTTGGAACATTTTGATAAGGTTTGCTTAGTCAAAAAAATTTCCAAAAATCAGTCTGACTTTTAATCCGAACTTTGACTTTCAGATTTGACCTTTGACTTTCGAATTTTTGTGTGGAAATTCGGATTTTGACTCTAAAAGTCAACTTTTGGAGTTGACTTTCGTTAACTTTTGGAGGAATAGTGTTTCGAACCTCAAACTTTCGGATATAAATGCACGAACACTTTCGGGTACATATATATACACTTTCGGACATACGTACACTAATACATTCGGACACTAATACCTTCAGACACGTACTTTCGGATATATAGATATGCGTACTTTCGGACATTTATATATATATATACTTTCGGAAAAATAAACGTAAACTTATTCATACTCTCGCATACACTTTTATAAGTATACAAAATAATTAAACACTTAATAATAATACTTTGAAATTATTATTACGAAAAACTCATCAACGTGCCGTATACATTTTTAAAACACAAACAAACAACTAAACCGTTTGGACATATCTAGTTGAGTGAACACTAGCATGGATGGTCAACTAGGATATCCACTTACTTATACTTATAATCTCATACGTTTAGGACGTTAGGAGATTACCAACCAGAAGTACATTTGCATTAAACACGCTAGCGCCCACATGTGAGTTCACAGCCCCTACTTTTACTGTTTTACTGCTTTTGAGCAGGGGTGGAAAACATAGTCACTGCTTTACTTATTGCAATAGCTAACTTGATTACTGTTAGATTTCCTACTCTCAACTATCGATTGTTTATGATTGTATTCATGATTTAATTGATAGCTAGAGTACTTTTGAACTAAACTTATACATTTATGAATGATTTCATACGTACAAACTATTTATAAAACGCTTCAGGCTTTTATACAAACTGTCTTTTATGAAACAACATTTTCATAAACTGTTTGAAAAGTTCATACTTCTTGGGCACACATGAAAAGTCCCTACATCTTGGGTACATGAAAAGTCCCTACTTCTTGGACAAGGTTCCACCCTATGTCTTGGGTGATGGCTCTACTTCTTGAGCTGGTTGGGTCCTACTTCTTGGATGCCAGTCCTACTTCTTGGACAACCTGAAAAGTCCCTACGTCTTTGGCTGTGATTGAACCCTACGTCTTGGGTGACAGCTCTACTTCTTGAGCAGATTGGGCCCTACTTCTTGGGTGCCAGCCCTATTTCTTGGGCACTTGTTTTAGGTCCTACCTCTTGTACAAATGATTTAATTCCCTACTTCTTGGGTAAACGAATAGGATTTGTCTTTCCTACAACTAATAGGATACTATTTTCCTACATTCATTTCAAACTATACTTTCGGGTAACATCTCAACAACTACGTTTTGGATAATGATTCAACTTAATTATAACTTGGGTGACATCCCAATTAAACTTACATTTGGACAACATTCCACAAAACATTATTTAACCGTTATGGCAACAACACTTTATAAACAACTGTGGTTTATCAAACGATATTTGCAAACATAAAACCTGTGAATTCACTCAACATTGTTGTTGACTTTTTACTATGTTTTTAAGGGAATTAGCCGCACATGTAAGACCGCCTGCACATATGGAAACTAGGCCACCCGTGAAGCTTTTAGAATGCCATCTTTTGGAACCAATGAATTTCTTTTATATAACTGAGTTGTTTTAGTCATATTTACGAAATCCACTTTTGTAAAACTTAACTACTTTTCTACTGCTACGATTTGACGAATCGTAAACTTTTGTAATTAACATTTATGGCATCTTAATATATATGTTATGCGATATCCATAAGCTCTGATATGCATGAATGTCCATTGCTTACGTCGGCGCCCCCACTCGATCTAATGCTTCCGCTAATCGTCTTATAAACTTTAATCACGAATTTGGGGATGTGGCAGAAACAATCAATCTCTAAGATAATAGATCATGGCATATGTAAGATGTGAGTAAACACAACAATTATATTTCTTAATTAGGTGGTCTCATGGAGCCAATCAGGCAATCATAGTCATATATTTTATTAATCATTTGCAATTCATGACAATAATCAAGTTTAGCAAAATCAAAAAATTTATTTGCCAATCTTTAAAATGTGGATACATATATGGGTCATGGGGTTTCTTTTATCAAAGTTGCCTGAAGCAAAAGAGTACATACACGAGTTATACGCAATTCCTATTTTGTAGAATAAAGTTCATGGTCAATGTTATAATAGCTAGGTAACTAATATGCTGAGGAAAAAAAATTCAACGGAGTTTATTGAGCTTACTTTGACTTGGTAGCTGCTAGAATAGGTAAAATAATCGGTTGGGAAGAGGAAGAAATCGAATAATTGAGGATGAATATGATTTATAGAATTTTGCAATCGTTTTAGTAAAGGTGGAGCTAGGAAATCCATATGGAGGGGGTGAAAAAGAATTAGTTTTATTTCTTTTATAGTTATGTGGGGACAAAACTTCTAACATTTTATTAAAATCTTCAAATTTTTTCATCTTAACGTAATATAAAATTTTTTGTGAAGGTGACTGCCTACGCTATCCCGTATTTTTTCTGCCCCTGATTTTAGTGTTCATTAGCATGAAGTTGGCCACTATGGGTGGGTCTTCTAGCAGTTGTGTGGTTCAGATCGCACCGTGTATATTTACACTTCCAATAACGTTTACTATAATTATGCGGTATTTAATAGCTGTAAGGAAAAAAAAATATGTCCCACTTTTACTTTGAATTAGCATTTGGTCTATTTCATCAACTTACAATTCTATGATATATATTTGTGGGCATTGCATCTAAGATGTACCCACCTGTTGACCTGGATTGTTCTTTAGCTTGGTGTTATTGCTTATTTTCTTAGACAGGGTGTCATTTGGCTTGCTATTAGTAAAAAAAACTCACAACAAGTGACTATATACACATTTTTTTATTTTGGGTTTCTTATCCAAATTGTTTAATCTTTTGCGTATAGATGTTATTATTTGGGTATGGTAGTGATTTGAAATTGAAACTTAATGTATAATATTTTTACAATTTCAGGTGTTAATTAAATATCTAGAATGAAAAATTTTAACCTCCAAAACAGAGAAGTTAATCACCTTAAAAGTTAATAAAACTCAATGAATTATTAATCAAAATACATTGTACTAACAGTAAGATTACATTTGAGTCAAAATCTATGTTTTAGATCTGCTTGATCATGTATGAATTACACGGGTCAAAATACATCTTCATAACAGAACACATAAATATCACTTTAAAAGTTTAAACATTAACTATAAAATTATATAGTCCATCCTTTACGTTCACTAGCTGCTTCAAACATATCGAATATGTACAAGTATACCAATTACCTGCATAACCTTGCATATTACAATCAAAAAACAATCAAAAGCCGTGCATCGTACGGGTCTAACACTAGTATATTAATATGTAATGTATATCCGGTCATTTACAAAGAAGTTAGCAACATTTGTGATTTCCATAATTTGGCTTATACTCTTTACCATTATTACTGTGTTTAAAACCAAAAATTTGGTGTTTCCTATATATGTTTGGGTTATGTTACTAGATTAAGGTTCAAATGAGTACACCAACTTTGAGTGAGAATGAGTGAACCAACATATTTCTGCCATGTGTCACTTTATTCTCTCTCCTCCACATTTTTAAGCACGAGGAGTTATATGCCAAATTCTCTAAGTGTGAGTTCTGGATGCAAACTGTTCAATTCCTTGGACACGTGATTGACAGCCAAGGAATTCATGTCGATCTATCAAAAATCGAGGCTATCAAGTGCTGGCAAGCACCAACAACGCCGACCGAAGTACGCCATTTATTAGGACTTGCGGGGTACTATTGGCGCTTCATTGAAAACTTCTCGAAAATAGCCCAACCACTCACCACACTGACTCAGAAAGACAAGAAGTTCGATTGGACTGATAAACAAGAGTCAGCATTTCAACTACTCAAACAAAAGCTTTGCAGTGCACCTATTCTATCATTACCCGAAGGCAACGATGACTTCGTGGTATACTGCGATGCTTCTCACCAAGGTCTCGGTTGTGTGTTGATGCAACGAGACAAGGTCAGTGCTTACGCCTCCCGACAGCTCATAATCCACGAAAAGAACTACACCACTTATGATCTCGAACTTGGAGCTGTCATCTTTGCACTCAAAATCTGGAGACATTATCTCTATGGCACTAAGTGCATCATCTTTACCGATCACAAAAGTCTCCAACTTGATGTGACGCAAAAAGTCATGTTTTTAAGTACGATATTCCACACTTTTTGGGCACATCTTTAGTGAAAACATTCCAAAACAATCATTATTTATTAAAATTCACTAAAGTGCTCCAAATATAGACGTTGCTGAAAAAATCACTAAAAACGTCCAAATAACGAGCAAAACAGAGCGAATAAACAACAACCAATTCTCACACCCTCATTTACCTTATGATAAACATATTCTAACCTTATGGTATGATGTAATAGGTAAAAACGAGATGGGAGAATCAAGAATCATGCAAATTGGATAAAGAACGGAAGAGATACGGCTTCTACAGATCGTTAAAAGTCATTCCGGATATGCCTGAGATATACACATCCAATTTCTGTGAAATTAACACCATTAGAAGCGTAACAGAATTACGAGATCGTGGGCGAAAACATCAGGTCAAACGGACGTGTAACGAAGGAGATACGGGCGCTTTAAGCAACGAACGAAATCAGACGGAGACCGTATACGGCCCTGGACACCGTATACGACCCTACCAAGACCGTATACGGCCCTTGCAAGACCGTATACAGCCCCTGCAAGGCCGTATACGGCCCTCCCTACCCCAATTGGTGCTCGTTTGTGCTTCGTTTGCTTGTACGTTGGTGCTTCGCGACTTGTACGGCTGATTTGGGACTTTGCCTATAAATAGGAGTCACCTCCTCCACATTTTCACACACCATTCTTCATTCTACTCATTTCCTCACTCTCACTTTCTCTCTCACACACACTCTCTCTCTCTACTCTCTCTCTCTAGAATTAGGGTTAGCATCAGTTAGTTCTCAGTTAATATTTAACTGGGACTAACGGAGTGACTACTTTTGTAATAGCGTAGGGAATAGTTCAGGGGCTTATTTGTAATATTGTTGAAGATATTGCAGAGGTTCTGCTTGTACTCTCTCTCTAACGTTTATTCAATCTACGCTTTATTAACGGTTATCTCTTTCCTTATCTGTTATAATGATGATTGCTATTGTTATTATGCTAGATTTAGAATCTGTTATTATGCGTAGTGAGTAGTTATATTGTGTGTTTGTTGTGATGTAGTTAGTCGTTAATTGGGATGATGTCATTATGAAACAACGGAAGTAACGTTATACGGCTTTCATTTGTATAGCGCCGGAAACATCACTAATGTGTGGAGTACGGAACGTGGAAGCTATGAAAGTCGTGGGCACAATCCGTTGTGGAATAATGTTCCCAACTATTATATTTTATAAATGAAAACTCGGTGCTTTGATTACGCGTTCCATCTATGATTTTAAACCGCATATTCAACTAACGCCTTTCCACCAATAAACGTGGTTAAAACCTTTTGATAAGACGTCATATCGGGGGTAATTAATTATCTGTGTTTTGGTTTTAAAGCTGTGGAAATACTTTATACGTATTGTACACCGTGAATAAACTCCGGATTAAATATCTGTGTTTAAATAACATGGTCTAGTTTTGAAGCCGTGGAAATGCTGTTTTAAACAAGTATTGTACACTGTGAATAAACTAGGGATTTATTGGTTAAATATAAGTGAGGGCTGGTTTAAATCATAAATGGGGATTCTCTAATCTAAAATACAAACTTAGTTTATGAATCCAGAAAGGAAGATGAGGAATCATCGAGTATTCCAAATTTGTCTATTACCCCTGGATTCTACAAAACCATTGATGGAAAGTAATCAAACACCAACCAAGTCTTAAACCTAAATGTTTTATTCAATTGAGTATCACTGTGGTGTTAAGAACGGTCGGACCGTTAGTGGGTCTGTTACTCTATGCATGCGCCCAGGAATCTTCGTGTTCCAGAAAGGGTCACTGTTCCGTAACAGGGTAGTGTTGAGAGTTGAGCAGCCTCCTCCGATCAGAATCACGATAGCCTAGTTACTCAGTGACATACTGATTGAACAATTAATCAGTAGGGTGCTAGTGCTTACACCACAAATACTTAAGACAAATAAAATACAAATCTTTAGAAAGACGTTTTCATAACTTAAACTAAAACATCATCCCAATGCAAGGCTAATGAAGTCACAACAAACACCCCCTCTATCCTGACTGCTATCCCTTATTTTATTTTATTGCGTAGTTTAATTAGTAGTATAATTTAGAAAACAAACAAAAACAAACCTCCAACTGCTTTTAAAACAACCTTCACTAGCTATATTCGGACATCTTGATTTCTCTGTTTCACAATACCGTTGGTTTTAAAGAACGACCCTAGGTCATACTTGCTGCTATACACCTTTAGCACTGGTAAACTTAGGCCCCAGCATTTACAAATTTAAAACTCCACTGACACGTCGCCAGTAGTCGGTGCAACGACAGGTTAATTCCTAACCGACCGCTGGTGGCGCGTCAAGTTTTTGGCGCCGCTGCCGGGGAATCAACTGTAAGACTCAGAGACGTCATGATGAACTTTCTTTCTAGTGAACCTTTAGGATGGTTCTCTCTTCTTAAACCACTAAAAATTCTTTCAGCCCTTCCTTTCCCGTATCCTGAAGATGACATCCTACCCATCCGGCAAGAAAAGCGATCATCTTCCCACAATCCTACAACCACCGCACGCATCACTCTCGCTGATAGCAACAAACCCTCGATAGAAGTTCGAGGTGGACCCATACGCTACCCGGAGACTAAAGGAGCATCATTTGTGACACTCCTCCAAATTAGGTATATAATTATACTTAATTACATGGATTTCTTACGCTAATTCCCTGCAATTGTTTTAAACTAAACCTATGATGTGATGACAGTCTAGCGAGCCCAATACGATAATACAAAAAGTATTACATTATACGTAGTATTTATAAATTACGTACGAACGTATCGGAACTACGCCGACAAAAATAATTAACCAGATTTGGTTATATGAAATAATTAATAATTCCATTATTAATTACGAGAAATTGTATATCTATAACATATAGATAAAATGGTTCAATTATACGTTTAACATAAAACGTATTATATAACGAACAGAAACAATTCTAAAACGTATCTAAAAGGTTAAAATCTGGAAAACGTTATTTTCCTAGTACGTTTTCAAGTATTTAGAACATTACTTCGAAATATGAATTCGAAACTCGACTGAAATTTGGCGCTCATTTGGACGTGCGCAGTAAACTGTACAAAAATGTACAACTACTAAAAATAATGATAATCTCATTATTCTGAAAATATATTACGAACCAGTAGAGCATCTACAAAATTAAAATACAAAATGTTAAATTTTATATTGCTATAGTTATACCCGTACACGAAATTAACGGGCTAAAAACTACCAAAATTGCTCAAACTAAAATATCTGGGGAACAAATTGAAACTCGCTCCATACGTCCGTTTGAAAAACTCGACCAACAATCTTTCTCTTATACACTTCTGTGATCTCCAATAATTCACATTCACCCAACTCAATTTCATCTGTGTGTGTGCGTGGGAACTGGAAGCAGAAAGAAGCAGCAGCAACACCATCTTCATCTTCAAACCTTCAACTTCAAACACACAAACAATCAAACACAAAATCAAACTCATAAACAAAATGATCACATAATCATTCTCATCATCATCGATCGTCATAATCATCATCATCAACATCAGAAATCATCATCATCTTCATCTTAACATCATTGTGAGGAAATTCTCCATTTTTCTTCATTTCTATAATTTTCTTAAATTATTATGATTGTTGATGATTGTTGTTGTAAACTTGTTAAAACATGTTATAATAAGTTTATATAACATATTGTGATGTTTGATCATGTTAAAATCGGTTATATATAAAAACCCGTACGTATTTGTCATAACAGAGAACGAACCAGAACCTGCAAAACCTTTGAATCCGGCGGATTCAAGCGAATCCGGCGGATTCCCAGCCGAAGCTCAGATGAATCCGGCGTATTCACGGGAATACGGCGGATTCCCATTACTAAACCAGTCGAATACGGCGTATTCCTTCGATTACGGCGTATTCCTCCGTTTTTACTCTTAAACCAGTTTCTAAACAAGTCGAATACGGCGTATTCCGTTGAATACGGCGTATTCCCACCTTTGACCCGCACACAAACTTTCGGCAGAAACGGTGAACGAGTAAAAGACACGCTTGATCCGGCGGATCATCGGGGATCCGGTGGATCCTCCTAAACTCGAATGAATACGGCGTATTCACCAGAATACGGCGTATTCCCCTATTTTCGAATGAATACGGCGTATTCACCAGAATACGGCGTATTCCCCTTATTGACCCGAATCCGGCGTATTCACCAGAATACGGCGGATTCCCCACTGATGACTTTTGCATTTTTAAATAATGTACAAACTAATAAACGGTATACTACTTATGTATCGGTTATACGTTAATGGTACAAAATGTTACGACAAGGGACTTAGAACTAGACAGACATATTATTGAGACATTTTGAATACGGACAAGTAGAACACAACAAAACTTAATACGATAACGAATAATATATATATACTAACGGACAATGTATATATACAACTAGACGTATAAAAATGGAACGATTTAAATTATCTAGTACAAACTATACGACAAACGTAAACGACAACCAAGTTTTATTCGCGACAATTAACAACGACGACAACTAATATATATATTAGAATATATATATATTCAACTAATATATATATACGAGAATATATGTATTCACCTATATAAGTATATGTATATATGCTTACACCTTTCGGACAATTCAACAAACGAACAATACTTGGATAATATTATATATTTCCAAACAACAATTATCAACGAAATACACAAACTTCAGAAATTGATAATTTCTTGAAACAAACGAACTATTAACGTAAGTAAACATAGTACTTATAGTTAATACATTGTTGTGTATAGGTTGACTACGTTTGGGTTTCGTTATCTTATCTCGCTAGCATTCACATCCGAGCACTCACTGTGAGTTCACAAACCCCTTTTAAATGTTTTAATGTTTTAAAACTTCGGGGTGGAAAACATAGAAATCGTATGTATAATTGCATGCGACAACTGTTTGAATACTTGATGTATTTACTTAAACTATTGATGAAATGAGATTTCATGTTGTGACTGATTAAATACTGTACGTATTTGCTTAAACTGTTATTGAAGGGGTACTTCATACTTGAACTATTTGTGAAAGGGTATTTCACACAACTATTTGAACTATGTTTTTATGAAATGTTTTTCATAACTATTTTGGGAATTTAGGCAACGAATCTTGGTACAGATCTAGGCTGAACGATGTAGTGCATAAAAGACCTTATAGCTACAGACTATAACCATTAGCTAGGTGACTCTAGCCACTGAGTATACGGATAGTACTATCGCCGTGACGACCCTCCTACGGATTTGGGAGCGTATACTTAATTGTCCAGCATGGCAAACAACAACAGATTAGGGTTGTGGTTTGGTTATAGGGTTAGATCGGGTTACCTTACTCGACAGGTTTAGCTCACCTTTCGAGGGATCACCGTCTAAATATTCCCACTAAACTATTGATTAGGAAAGGATTTCCTACGTACACTGAATTTGGAAATGTTAATCTTTATTTGGGTTAACTTGTGTTTCCTACTGATAACGGATTTAGGAAATGTTATTTGATTAATAACTTGTGTTTCCTATTACAACTACAACTGACTTAAGAAATGTTATTTGTTAATAACTTGTGTTTCCTACTTGACAAACAACGCTTATTTGGAAATGTTATTCTTAAATGATTAACTTGTGTTTCCTACATAACAAACAAACTTGTGAATTCACTCAACAATTTTGTTGACGTTTTACTCTATGTTTTCAGGGAATTAGCAGCGTAAGTAAGATCTGCATGCATTATCAGGACGGACTACCCTGGACTTGTTAGGATGCCACTACTTTTGGGACACGTGGATTTCCTCTGTATAACTGCAACTACTGCAGTCATACCTATGAAATCTACTTTTGATATTATGTATTTTATGAAATACTGATTTCAACCACTACTATTACTGTTACTACTTTTCAAGTGGTAATCTTTTGTAAAACTTTAACTAATGGCATCTTAATCTATTTCGTTCTGCGATAATCATATGCTCTGAGTATGTATGTAAATGTTGGTTGTTTTACTGCTCGCACCCCGCCACTTCACTAAGCTTCCGCAAACCACTCTATGTAATTGTAATTACCGTTTGGCGGGGTGTGACAGACTTGGTATCAGAGCCATTGGTTATAGCGAACTAGAAGTCTTTAGGTGACTGAAAACCTTAGAGACCTAGACTATAGCCTTGGCTAGAACATTTGTGCATTCATGCATACATACTTTGCATACAACTAACATACGACTGACACGCTGCACCCAATTTCTTTTGTCACAGTATGTCTAGTCAATCACTTTACCATGTCTATGCTTCGGATGAAGAGCCGACCGAGGCTACTTTTGAGGGTCCCGCGATCACAGTAGAGGATGAGTCATCAGTTCATGTGAGAGCCATGTCTGTTGACACTAGTGATGCTTACTTAGTACCACCTCCGACCGCACCTGAGGTCACTCCTACCTCTACACCAGCTATCGCGAGTACCTCTCGTGTGCCTGTACCTAGGATGACAGCTAGGATCTGTGTTCGGGATTTTCCCAGGGGACCACTCGCGCCGCGCGATAAGTCGCCAGTGACTGAGCCTGAGGTTCCAGTTGTCGAGCCGCCACAGAAGAGGCTCCGACCTTCCCATCTGGACTGGATGCCTCGAGTATTGAGTGAGTGGAGATCACTAGAGGGTATTCCCTCGACCTTTGAGTTTGGAGAGTCCTCCCACTCACCACCATCTGCATATCTCACTGGTGAGCCTCTGGAGCTCACTGTGCCTACCCTTGTGGCTGTGGTTCACACTATGTTTAGGATATCATCTAGCAGGAGCAGAGATGTGATGGAGTTACTGAGCGATGCCTCCCGTACTGATATGGATATGGCTATGCTCCATCAGAGGATGGATTTTGTGGAGACTCACCGTCAGACAGACTGGCAGAGTCTAGCATCCACCCGTGCACGCGTTGCAGCTTTAGAGAGGCGTGCTAGGGTGTCAGAGATCGTAGCTAGTGTTTGTGTGATGACTGCAGCAGTGATGGTTGCGGTTAGGATGTATTTACCATGGTTCCGTTAGGTATGTGTATGGCAGTTTGTGCCTGCATCATATTAGACTATTACTTTTTGGGGATCACATATGTATGTATTAGTTATGGACTAGCTGTATGTTAGATGGAACTTTGTTAGTAGAATGGGTATATGTATAGGAAACCCATCCTCTTTTGTATAACGCTAACCATCGATGGATATATTAGAAATCCCATCTCATTTTGTACTAAACTCGTGTAACAGCGCTATGATCTTTAATATATAATGTATGCTTGGTTTACATCTCGTGTTCATTATGCTTGTTATCAACAATATTATTTCCTCTTACAACTGTCGATTGGTGATTTAAAACTATACGTTATCGATAACTTTGTGATCAATTCTTGTAAACCCTGAAACATATTACAGCTTGATGATTGATTATTCTTGAGAACCTCTGAAATTAACGGTGCTAAACGACAATGAAAAGAAATATGTATCGGACATTATATAATGACGCCTGGCCAACGTGATTATATTATGCTGGATACATGTGGGTGTTTCAAAGTTGTATGGCACGTGTTGTAAAACTCTATTCATTCATCTCTTCATGTCATTCATTTCTATCAAATGTGAATCTTTGATCTATTCACATTCAACATCTCAACATTAACACTCTGCATTTTATTCATCGCAGAGCTGAATCATGCCTCCCAAACGACGAGCTACTAGAAACAGTCAAAAGACGACTACGCCTCCACCACCACCTACTGAAACCACCGAACAAATGATCGCACGAAGAATAGCTGAAGGTATTGCTGAATATGAGGCAAGCCGAAATCGCGAACCCGTAGTTAACAACAGTGGATCTACCCCTGTTAATACTGAGACAACCGTGAATGCTCGCAAAGGGTGTTCATACAAAACATTTCAAGCTTGTAAGCCGATTTCTTTCCGTGGCACCGAGGGTGCAATTGGTATGATTCATTGGATAGAGAAAACTGAATCAGTATTGGACATTAGTGACTGTGCACCTGACTGTATGGTGAAATATGCTACTTGCACTTTGGCTGACAAAGCGCTTACTTGGTGGAACAGTCAGATCCAATCACTTGGTCGACCAGCTGCTTATTCAATGTCATGGGAAACATTTAAGAATTTGATGTTGGAGGAATTCTGCCCTCGCAGTGAGATGCAGAAAATAGAAACAGAGTTGTGGAACATCACCATGATTGGTGCTGATATTGCTGGGTACACCACTAAGTTTCAGGAACTTGCACGTCTAGTGCCACATATGGTGACACCCGAGCATAAGCGTATTGAGCGCTACATATTTGGTCTAGTACCACAAATCCGCAGTCTAGTGACATCATCTAAACCAGACACTTTCAGGAGTGCTGTTACTCTAGCACAAAGTTTGACCGATGAGGCAGTCAGGATGGGAAATCTGACTAAGAAACTGTGTCGGGAAAAAGTGAGCCGAACAGTACTGATGGTAGTAGTTCTGGTGGTGCAAAGCGAAAGTGGAACGGTAGTGGTGCTGATCTTCAGGGTCAGCAGAACAAGAAATCTTCTGGAAATGCGAAAGCATATGTTGCCACTACCACCGAATCGAAACCATATCTGGGTAACAAACCCAAATGTGATAAGTGCAACCGACACCACGAAGGTGGGTGTGGGTATTGTGGAAACTGTAGGGCATGGGGACATAGAACCCGAGACTGCAAAACTAACCCTCCCCCACGGGCAAACACTGAGCGTCAAAACCAGGGATGTTTTGAATGTGGTGAGCAAGGGCACTACCGCAACCGATGCCCTAAGCTTAACAACAACAATCAAAACCGCAATAACAACAACAACCGCGG
The DNA here is from genome assembly GCA_949592205.1 of Helichrysum umbraculigerum. Lineage (NCBI taxonomy): Eukaryota > Viridiplantae > Streptophyta > Magnoliopsida > Asterales > Asteraceae > Helichrysum > Helichrysum umbraculigerum. The sequence continues at coordinate 101,012,403 of CATIUR010000004.1, read as the reverse complement.
TAACAACAATAACCGAGCCAACAACATCAACAATCAACCGGCTCAAGGAAGGGCATTTGTGATTGGAGCACAAGAGGCACGCCAGGACCCTAACACCGTCACTGGTACGTTTCTTGTAAACAATCATTATGCCTCTGTGTTAATTGATTCGGGTGCTGATTTAAGTTTTGTGTCTACTGAGTTTAGACCACTATTAGAACTTGAATCCCGTAAGTTAGACAACAAGTATACCATAGAATTAGCCGATGGTGAGTTGATCGAATCAGGAGAAATAGTACCGGGATGTACCTTGGAGTTAGAAGGTCATCTCTTCGAAATAGACTTACTACCGGTTAAGTTGGGAAGTTTTGACGTTGTAGTCGGTATGGATTGGTTATCTAAGAACCGCGCTGAGATCATATGTCATGATAAACTGGTACGATTACCCCGGTCAACAGGAGAAACACTTGTGGTTCAAGGTGAGAAACGAAAAAGTACCACAAAAATGATTTCGTGCTTGAAGGCCAGTAAGTATCTCCGAAAGGGGTACCAAGCATTTTTGGCACACATTGTAGAAAAGAAAACTGAGGAGCGACGTATAGACGATGTGCCCATTGTACGCGACTATCCAGGAGTATTTCCTGATGAGTTGCCGGGATTGCCACCCCCACGACTAGTTGAGTTTCACATTGACCTGGTGCCAGGAGCCGCACCTATCGCACGAGCACCTTATCGTCTAGCTCCCTCGGAAATGCAAGAGCTGTCTACGCAACTGCAAGAACTTCTAGACTTGGGATTCATCCGACCGAGCTTTTCCCCTTGGGGAGCTCCGGTTTTGTTTGTTAAGAAAAAGGATGGATCTATGCGGATGTGCATCGATTATCGGGAACTGAACAAGGTAACTATCAAGAACCGATACCCGTTACCACGCATTGACGATCTGTTTGATCAACTGCAAGGATCGAGTCATTATTCAAAAATTGACCTGCGATCTGGTTACCACCAACTCAAGGTACGAGAAGAGGATGTACCGAAAACTGCGTTTAGGACTCGTTACGGTCACTACGAGTTTTTAGTCATGCCTTTTGGGCTGACCAACGCACCAGCAGTATTCATGGATTTGATGAACAGAGTATGCAAACCCTATTTGGATAAATTCGTCATTGTGTTTATTGACGACATCTTGGTATACTCACGATCGAAAGAGGATCACGAGCAACATCTGAAGCTTGTTCTCGAACTACTACAAAAAGAGAAGCTTTATGCAAAGTTCTCTAAGTGCGAATTTTGGATACGAGAGGTTCAATTCCTTGGTCATGTGATAAATGACAAGGGAATTCATGTAGACCCATCCAAAATTGAGGCAATCAACAACTGGGAAGCATCGAAAACCCCAACGGAAGTACGACAATTTCTTGGTCTAGCTGGCTATTACAGGCGATTCATCGCAAACTTTTCAAAGATAGCTCAGCCACATACCACATTAACTCAAAAAGACAAGAAATTTGAGTGGAATGAGAAACAAGAGAAGGCATTCCAAATATTGAAACAGAAACTGAGCAGCGCACCCATACTATCCCTACCTGAAGGAGTAGACAACTTTGTTGTTTACTGTGATGCTTCGCATCAGGGATTGGGTTGCGTACTGATGCAAAATGAAAAGGTCATTGCTTATGCATCACGACAACTAAAAGTGCATGAGAAAAACTATACGACTCATGATTTGGAATTGGGAGCCGTTGTTTTTGCACTAAAGATCTGGAGACACTACCTATACGGTACAAAGTGTACGATCTTCACCGATCATAAAAGCCTACAACATATATTCGACCAGAAAGAACTTAACATGAGACAACGACGTTGGGTCGAATTACTTAACGATTACGACTGTGAAATAAAGTATCACCCGGGTAAAGCTAACGTAGTAGCAGATGCCCTGAGTCGTAAGGAACGAATCAAACCTCGAAGAGTTCGAGCCTTGGGATTGACAATCCACTCGAATCTCATTACTCAAATTCGCGAAGCACAAGAACTTGCTTTCACCTCCGAACGCCTTAAGGATGAATCCTTGAAAGGGATGGAAAAACAACTCGAGAAAAAGGACAACGAAGTGTTGTACTTTATGAATCGAATTTGGGTACCATGCGTAGATGAGTTACGCAAGCTGATTTTGGACGAGGCACACAAGTCCAATTACTCAATACATCCTGGTGCAGACAAGATGTACCATGACTTGAAAGGTTTCTACTGGTGGCCTGGAATGAAACGTGACATTGCCACCTACGTAAGCAAATGTTTGACTTGTTCTAAAGTCAAAGTTGAATACCAAAAGCCGTCTGGACTTTTGCAACAACCTGAAATGCCCAAGTGGAAATGGGAGCAAATAACAATGGACTTCATTACGAAGTTACCTAGAACGGCATCTGGAGCAAATGCCATATGGGTGATTGTCGATCGACTGACGAAATCAGCCCACTTTCTCGCTATTAAGGAAACGGATGGAATGGAGAAACTAGCAAAAATTTATATTAAAGAGATTGTTTCTCGGCATGGTGTGCCACTATCCATCATATCTGATAGAGATGCGCGATTCACTTCCCGCTTTTGGCAAACATTACAACAGGCAATGGGTACTCGACTTGATAAGAGTACTGCCTATCACCCGCAGACTGACGGCCAAAGTGAGCGAACTATACAGACGCTCGAAGACTTGTTGCGAGCATGTGTGATAGACTTTGGAGGTAACTGGGATACCCACCTACCTCTAGCTGAATTTTCTTACAACAATAGTTATCACACGAGTATACAGATGGCACCATTTGAGGCGTTATATGGACGCAAGTGCCGATCACCACTCTGTTGGGCAGAGTTGGACGACAGACAACTATCTGGACCCGAACTTGTCCAGGAAACCACTGATAAAATAACTCAAGTATTGAATCGACTGAAAGCGGCACGAGATCGACAAAAGAGTTACGCTGATAACCGCCGTAAACCTCTTGAGTTTCAAGTAGGAGACAAGGTCCTACTCAAAGTATCGCCCTGGAAGGGGGTAGCACGATTTGGTAAACGAGGAAAGCTGAACCCAAGATACATCGGACCGTTTGAAATCCTTGCTAGGGTTGGTCCTGTCGCTTATAAGCTCAAACTACCACAAGAGCTTAGTAGCATACACGATACTTTCCACGTTAGCAACCTCCAAAAGTGTCTTTCTGACGAAACACTTATCCTTCCTCCTGACGAAGTCTTCATTGACTCAAAACTTAACTTTGTGGAGGAACCTGTTGAAGTTATGGATTCTAAAACTCAGAAACTTCGACACAAACGAATCAAACTGGTTAAAGTTCGTTGGAACTCGAAACATGGCCCGGAGTATACCTGGGAACGAGAGGATGAAATACGAAAGAAATACCCCAATCTATTTGAGAGCGTGACCGAGACTCACGGCTCAACTTAAATCTCGGGACGAGATTTCACTAACGGGGGGAGAATGTGACACTCCTCCAAATTAGGTATATAATTATACTTAATTACATGCATTTCTTACGCTAATTCCCTGCAATTGTTTTAAACTAAACCTATGATGTGATGACAGTCTAGCGAGCCCAATACGATAATACAAAAAGTATTACATTATACGTAGTATTTATAAATTACGTACGAACGTATCGGAACTACGCCGACAAAAATAATTAACCAGATTTGGTTATATGAAATAATTAATAATTCCATTATTAATTACGAGAAATTGTATATCTATAACATATAGATAAAATGGTTCAATTATACGTTTAACATAAAACGTATTATATAACGAACAGAAACAATTCTAAAACGTATCTAAAAGGTTAAAATCTGGAAAACGTTATTTTCCTAGTACGTTTTCAAGTATTTAGAACATTACTTCGAAATATGAATTCGAAACTCGACTGAAATTTGGCGCTCATTTGGACGTGCGCAGTAAACTGTACAAAAATGTACAACTACTAAAAATAATGATAATCTCATTATTCTGAAAATATATTACGAACCAGTAGAGCATCTACAAAATTAAAATATAAAATGTTAAATTTTATATTGCTATAGTTATACCCGTACACGAAATTAACGGGCTAAAAACTACCAAAATTGCTCAAACTAAAATATCTGGGGAACAAATTGAAACTCGCTCCATACGTCCGTTTGAAAAACTCGACCAACAATCTTTCTCTTATACACTTCTGTGATCTCCAATAATTCACATTCACCCAACTCAATTTCATCTGTGTGTGTGCGTGGGAACTGGAAGCAGAAAGAAGCAGCAGCAACACCATCTTCATCTTCAAACCTTCAACTTCAAACACACAAACAATCAAACACAAAATCAAACTCATAAACAAAATGATCACATAATCATTCTCATCATCATCGATCGTCATAATCATCATCATCAACATCAGAAATAATCATCATCTTCATCTTAACATCATTGTGAGGAAATTCTCCATTTTTCTTCATTTCTATAATTTTCTTAAATTATTATGATTGTTGATGATTGTTGTTGTAAACTTGTTAAAACATGTTATAATAAGTTTATATAACATATTGTGATGTTTGATCATGTTAAAATCGGTTATATATAAAAACCCGTACGTATTTGTCATAACAGAGAACGAACCAGAACCTGCAAAACCTTTGAATCCGGCGGATTCAAGCGAATCCGGCGGATTCCCAGCCGAAGCTCAGATGAATCCGGCGTATTCACGGGAATACGGCGGATTCCCATTACTAAACCAGTCGAATACGGCGTATTCCTTCGATTACGGCGTATTCCTCCGTTTTTACTCTTAAACCAGTTTCTAAACAAGTCGAATACGGCGTATTCCGTTGAATACGGCGTATTCCCACCTTTGACCCGCACACAAACTTTCGGCAGAAACGGTGAACGAGTAAAAGACACGCTTGATCCGGCGGATCATCGGGGATCCGGTGGATCCTCCTAAACTCGAATGAATACGGCGTATTCACCAGAATACGGCGTATTCCCCTATTTTCGAATGAATACGGCGTATTCACCAGAATACGGCGTATTCCCCTTATTGGCCCGAATCCGGCGTATTCACCAGAATACGGCGGATTCCCCACTGATGACTTTTGCATTTTTAAATAATGTACAAACTAATAAACGGTATACTACTTATGTATCGGTTATACGTTAATGGTACAAAATGTTACGACAAGGGACTTAGAACTAGACAGACATATTATTGAGACATTTTGAATACGGACAAGTAGAACACAACAAAACTTAATACGATAACGAATAATATATATATACTAACGGATAATGTATATATACAACTAGACGTATAAAAATGGAACGATTTAAATTATCTAGTACAAACTATACGACAAACGTAAACGACAACCAAGTTTTATTCGCGACAATTAACAATGACGACAACTAATATATATATTAGAATATATATATATTCAACTAATATATATATACGAGAATATATGTATTCACCTATATAAGTATATGTATATATGCTTACACCTTTCGGACAATTCAACAAACGAACAATACTTGGATAATATTATATATTTCCAAACAACAATTATCAACGAAATACACAAACTTCAGAAATTGATAATTTCTTGAAACAAACGAACTATTAACGTAAGTAAACATAGTACTTATAGTTAATACATTGTTGTGTATAGGTTGACTACGTTTGGGTTTCGTTATCTTATCTCGCTAGCATTCACATCCGAGCACTCACTGTGAGTTCACAAACCCCTTTTAAATGTTTTAATGTTTTAAAACTTCGGGGTGGAAAACATAGAAATCGTATGTATAATTGCATGCGACAACTGTTTGAATACTTGATGTATTTACTTAAACTATTGATGAAATGAGATTTCATGTTGTGACTGATTAAATACTGTACGTATTTGCTTAAACTGTTATTGAAGGGGTACTTCATACTTGAACTATTTGTGAAAGGGTATTTCACACAACTATTTGAACTATGTTTTTATGAAATGTTTTTCATAACTATTTTGGGAATTTAGGCAACGAATCTTGGTACAGATCTAGGCTGAACGATGTAGTGCATAAAAGACCTTATAGCTACAGACTATAACCATTAGCTAGGTGACTCTAGCCACTGAGTATACGGATAGTACTATCGCCGTGACGACCCTCCTACGGATTTGGGAGCGTATACTTAATTGTCCAGCATGGCAAACAACAACAGATTAGGGTTGTGGTTTGGTTATAGGGTTAGATCGGGTTACCTTACTCGACAGGTTTAGCTCACCTTTCGAGGGATCACCGTCTAAATATTCCCACTAAACTATTGATTAGGAAAGGATTTCCTACGTACACTGAATTTGGAAATGTTAATCTTTATTTAGGTTAACTTGTGTTTCCTACTGATAACGGATTTAGGAAATGTTATTTGATTAATAACTTGTGTTTCCTATTACAACTACAACTGACTTAAGAAATGTTATTTGTTAATAACTTGTGTTTCTACTTGACAAACAACGCTTATTTGGAAATGTTATTCTTAAATGATTAACTTCTGTTTCCTACATAACAAACAAACTTGTGAATTCACTCAACAATTTTGTTGACGTTTTACTCTATGTTTTCAGGGAATTAGCAGCGTAAGTAAGATCTGCATGCATTATCAGGACGGACTACCCTGGACTTGTTAGGATGCCACTACTTTTGGGACACGTGGATTTCCTCTGTATAACTGCAACTACTGCAGTCATACCTATGAAATCTACTTTTGATATTATGTATTTTATGAAATACTGATTTCAACCACTACTATTACTGTTACTACTTTTCAAGTGGTAATCTTTTGTAAAACTTTAACTAATGGCATCTTAATCTATTTCGTTCTGCGATAATCATATGCTCTGAGTATGTATGTAAATGTTGGTTGTTTTACTGCTCGCACCCCCGCCACTTCACTAAGCTTCCGCAAACCACTCTATGTAATTGTAATTACCGTTTGGCGGGGTGTGACATCATTCAAACTCAAGCACGATGTAGTGCAGCTAATCCTGAATCGCTGCCAATTCAACGGACTACCGAACGATGACCCCTACTCCCACCTCAATAAATTTTTCACCCTATCCGACTCTTTCAAGCAAAATGGGGTTGAGCAAGATACAATCCGCTTATATCTGTTCCCCTACTCTCTTTCTCATCACGCACAGACTTGGTTCGAGGAACTAGAAACCAACTCTATCTCCTCATGGGCAGAAATGGAAGATAAGTTCTTAACAAAGTACTTTCCCCCATCCAAACGAATTAAGTTAAAGAAAGACATCTTTAACTTCCAACAGTTTCACGATGAATCAATCTACAGTGCATGGGAAAGATTTAAGAGGTTTCTTAGAAGATGTCCTAACCACCAAATCGAACGATCAACTCAGTTGTGCACGTTTTACAATGGTCTCGCACCGCACCACAAGCCAATGCTCGATGCCGCTGCTCGAGGAAACTTCACGCGTTGCACAGATAACGAAGCCTGGAATCTGATTGAGAGCATGACCATGAATCACAACGATTGGAACACTGATGAGCATTCCTCATCATCGGCACAGCTTGCCCTTCCCAATCCTGCGCAAACTGAGGCGATCAAATCTCTGACGGAACACATCGGAACGCTAACTGAGGAAATAGGAAAGCTGAAGAAACCTCCTCAACAGGTCTACCATATTCAGTCCTGTCGGAGCTGTAACAATCCACAAGCTACAAACCCTGTTGATGGCACAGCCTACTATGACCAGTTCCGAACTCACCCACGTCCACCTGATTATACTCAAGCCTCTCCTCCTCGAGCCAATCAATACCTACCAATTCCACCACCCAACCAATTCCAATACCCAACCTACCCACAACAACCTCAACTCAGTTATAACCAACCACCGTTACTTCCTGGTGCCAGACCTGAGATGGCCCAATCTTCTGAACCCACTAGGCCAATTACTAGTCTAGACGACACCCTCATACAAATCATCCAAACGATTACGGCTAGACAAGACCAGGTTGATCTCTTCCTAAGAGATCAACTAACTTTACTAAACACTCTTGTAACCCAAGTAGGTCGACTAGCAGAACGTATCGACACTATACCACAGGGTAGTCTACCTAGTAACACCTTTCATAACCTATATACTGAGGAAGCCAACCACGTAACCAACCAAGACTCCAAGGTGGCACCGAGCCAACCTTCAGTTCTTTCTCCGGTGAAAGAACAATCTCCTGTCACAAAGACAGTTGAGAAAAAGTCTTATCCGAACCTTAAAAAGGAAAGCTTGCCATTTCCAGGACGTCTGAAGCAACAACCTAATGAAATCAAAGCTTTCAAGTATGCTAAATATGTTAGGAGACTTTCTCAAACAAAGACAAGGTACCCGAAGTACCTAATGTCCCGCTAACTGCTGAATGTTCAGCTATCCTTCAAAATCGTCTGCCGGAAAAACTAGGAGATACCGGACGTTTTACCCTTCCTTGCTCTATCAACCAATCTGGTGATATTCGCTCTTTGGCCGATCTAGGAGCAAGTATCAACCTAATGCCACATTCATTATTCAAAAGATTAGAATTAGGAGACCTTAAACCCACTAAAATGAGTGTCCAGCTAGCTGACCAATCCATTAGATACCCTAAGGGAATAGTTGCGAACATCATGGTTAAAGTCGACAAGTTCTTTTTCCCAACTGACTTTGTGGTAGTGGATATTCAGGAAGATATAAACATCCCAATAATCCTAGGTAGACCTTTTATGAACACAGCCAGAGCAGTTATCGATGTGCACTCTCAGACGATCAGCTTACGCGCTCACGGAGAAAGCATCACATTCAAAACCGATAAGAACGACTGTGTTCCGATGGAGAATGCTGAGCTATATACGGTCTCTATTAGCCAAGACACATCAGATGACGAGATCTCTGAACCAGGAGCTAAGCAGGAAGAAGAGATGAAAGAAGAAAATGAGCCTCTTGCCAAAGAAGATATTTATCCTCTTGATTCTCCAGAATTGCCTGATCCACAAGCCTTATCTCAAGAAGTCATCTGCATCCCAATCGTCTCTACTCATGAGCAAATGATTTCTGTGATAGACAAATATGATGGTGACCCTCACATCATAATAGCAGCTATTAGAAATTCTACCAATGATTACTCTATGCATCAAAGATGGCTAATAGCGGTTATTGAGGCAGCATCCACTATCTATCTCACTAGCAAGGGAACCCAAGATCCGCTCTACCTTAAGCATTGCATCAGAGTATTCGCAGATGCACTCAAATCTCAGCTCAAGAAAGAAAGGAACAACGCGAATGAACTACTCTTCTACATTAAACAGAGACAAATATACCGCCAGGTGTATGATGTTCTCATGGGCTCTGCGTTTCCTTATTCATCAAAACAGAGGGAGAAGTTAGGTGCTATCAAAAGAAATATTGAAGATGCTACTGACTTCATGGTGATGAGGAATCTACAGGCATTCCTTGAATTATTAGCTGAGAAAGATCATATGAGTACCAAAGAAAGCAATCGATTTATCATCAAGTCTACTTTAGAACATCATATTAAATTGATAATCGAGGAGCTTAGGTACATCACTAGGGACGAAAGCAGGCGTAATCACCCCCTCTTTGTTAAAAATATGTCTCTACTCGATATTGTCACTTTTATGACAACTCGATTACACGAGATATTGAATGCAGAAGAAGCCGAGAAAGCAGAGTATATCCTCCAGGCTGGATATCGCGAGATATTCAACAAACTGATTCATATTTTCAAAAACTCTGGCTTTCCTTTCACCCTTCATCAGCACCAGCTAATCAAAAGCTTGTGCAAATCTACAACTGTATTCGAAGGAGATCCTCATAGTGAAGAATTTGAAGATCTGAAGTTGAAGTTACTGGAATTTATGGACTCCCTCAGACTTAGGTATCCGAGTAGGGAAGTGATCAAGACAAGAAACACAACGCAGATTGATCCCAATGGGCCAATCACTAAAGCAGTTGATTACATCACGCAAGGATTACTAAGTCTTTCTAGAGCAGCCTCAGAACAACTTCAAAACTTCAAAGTGGATACCATGGAACCGCTAGATCTAATCTCAACCATGGCCTGCCACTTCCAAAGGATCTATCCTCCGCGATACTCTTTCCCACAACCCAGGGCTCATAATGGTACCATCACTCACCCTGGGAGCTCCTTCCCGTACACCTAAACTCAAAGGAGTAAAGTCGAGCTCTCGACTCTAACAACATCGCTTCTCGGGAGGCAACCCGTGGAATAAGACGTGTAGAGAGAAACGTGTCAATAAGTGAAGAAGATCTCCGACTATCCTTCACACTTGGTCGTACCTAAATGATTTATAAAAACCTTCTGATATTACAACTCATTTGCAAATAAACCACTCGACTCAGGAAACAGGAAATCACTTTGAAAAACTGATAATTCATGTGTTTCGAGCATTTGAGGTACTTGCATACTACTTTCATGCATTATGCTCGAACTCGTTTAAAAACACATGTTTTATAAAAATGATTTGTAGTAGAAAACATCTTTTCAAATTCTGAGACAGTGATCTCTCTTTTCATTTGCAAAAATATTGAGTTTGTAAAAAGGGTACGACCAACGTGTTCACACTTACGAGATTAATTCACAAGAGAATGATGAATGAATGAAACCAATGGCAAGACGCTTGAAGCCGAGTCGATCTTCATGGATGCAGAAAAGGATCTTGACAACATCTCTTTTCAACAAATTCAGACTTTCTGCTTCATTGCAGCTCGCTATCTGGGGAGTGTCTTAACCCTTTACTCTCTTTTGATTATAATTCTGTATATTATTTGCTTTGTTAAGTTTGTTATGTAATCTATACTCTATCCTAAGCTTATCACTAAGTGTGGGATTCCAGCCCAAAACAAACACTTGAGAAACATTTTCTTACATGTTCAAACTCTAAGTGTGGGATTTTACTTCCAGTAAATCTCAACTCAAGAGAACATTAGGGACAATGTTCCTCTAAGTGTGGGATAGGAGGTATAGAATATCTTGGTTAGTTTTTATGATTTTTAATGTCCGAAGTAGCAAATTCAGAAAATGTTCCTCAAATTTTTTAAAATTTTTCAAAAAATTAAAAAGTATGAGCCTAATCACCTTATTAACTCTGCTAATTTTGAGTCATAATATCTTTTGAGATGAGCTATTTTCAAATATGAGTAATATATTTCGGAATCTAGGGAAAATAAGGTAGAAATTTCTTAAGCAAGAAATGATAATCTAATAGGAAGCATGACAAAGCACATACAACCCTATTTGCAGTGAGGTATCTTGAGCCTAAAAGCATTCATCTTTAATGCTTCACTATTCATTTCTTGTGTGTGCCGATGCATGTATCTCTGAATTAGAACTTGCTCTTGACATACGCTTCGAGACCACATTGGTGTGTACCGTACGCGGTATAGGTGCAATTAGATGACCTTGACATTCCCTAGGATTTAACCCCTTTTTACATATCTTTTCAAGCCCAAAACCCTTCCGATACTCATTTTTAGTATCGATGATCCACCTAGTAAAACCTGTTGAGCCTAAACCTTTCATTTCATAAAACCCTCATCTTTAAACCCTACTTCCCAAAAATATCCCCAAACTTATCTTAGAATTTCTGAGGTTGTGAAAAACATCTTTTAGGACATCCGCTTCGATTATGCTCCCAAGTCTTCCTCTTTCGTGTTCTCCAAAAGATATATATCTCTAAAAGGTGCGAAAAATTGGCACCGCAAAAGGACTCGAAGTTCAAGATCAAAGATCATAGTTCTGAAAAGGATTTTTGAAAGAATCAAAAGAAAATATCCTTGGAAATTCTCTGGCAAAGAAGTTCTGAAGAAGAAAAAGAAAATAGAAAAATAGAAAATGCAGAAAAAGAAATAGAAAAAGAAGAAAAAGAAGAAAAGAAAAGAAAAATAAGTTCCGCAAGAATAAAGCTACAAAGTCCTTCGAAGTATCATCCTCACGATAAAAATCCAATAGAAGACGAATAGCTATCTCCTTTCCGTTCTAAAATAAAGTTTTTCAAGATCTCAGTTGTTTTAAGATAAGCAACCCTTACAACCCAAATCTACCACTTTCCATACCCTTCAACCTTCACCAAACACTACAACCCTCATGAATGTCTTGGGATAATTAGCACCGTCCTCACCTAAGTGGTGGAGATCCGATTCTCGATCAAGCCTATGACGATGAGTGCTGCATGACTGGCTATTTGAGCGATTTCATTTGTTCTAGATTGATAGGATACACTTTGAGTGAATTGAGTGACCACCTTTAGTGAGATCGCCTAGTCATGTGTACTCCAAGATCATGAGATTTGGAAGTATGCCTAAGAGAATCTTTTCTTGTTTATGAAAGGATCATCTTATCTTTCCCTATATTCTGACATTATCTTACTTACATCTAGGAGTGGTAACTCTTAAAACATGTTGTGACTCGCTCTAAAATGTTTTAAAATGTTTTCAAAAACTGAGTGTTGCTTGAGGACAAGCAACGTCTAAGTGTGGGATAACTTGATGTGACGTAAAAAGTCATGTTTTTAAGTACGATATTCCACACTTTTTGGGCACATCTTTATTGAAAACATTCCAAAACAATCATTATTTACTAAAATTCACTAAAGTGCTCCAAATATAGGCGTTGCTGAAAAAATCACTAAAAACGTCCGAATAACGAGCAAAACAGAGCGAATACACAACAACCAATTCTCACACCCTCATTTACCTTATGATAAACATATTCTAACCTTATGGTATGATGTAATAGGTAAAAACGAGACGGGAGAATCAAGAATCATGCAAATTGGATAAAGAACGGAAGAGATACGGCTTCTACAGATCGTTAAAGTCATTCCGGATATGCCTGAGATATACACATCCAATTTCTGTGAAATTAACACAATTAGAAGCGTAACAGAATTACGAGATCGTGGGCGAAAGAATCAGGTCAAACAGACGTGTAACGAAGGAGATACGGGCGCTTTAAGCAACGAACGAAATCAGACAGAGACCGTATACGGCCCTGGACACCGTATACGGCCCTACCAAGACCGTATATGGCCCTTGCAAGACCGTATACAGCCCCTGCAAGGCCGTATACGGCCCTCCCTACCCCAATTGGTGCTCGTTTGTGCTTCGTTTGCTTGTACGTTGGTGCTTCGCGACTTGTACGGCTGATTTGGGACTTTGCCTATAAATAGGAGTCACCTCCTCCACATTTTCACACACCATTCTTCATTCCACTCATTTCCTCACTCTCACTTTCTCTCTCACACACTCTCTCTCTCTACTCTCTCTCTCTTCTTTTTCTCTCTCTAGAATTAGGGTTAGCATCAGTTAGTTCTCAGTTAATATTTAACTGGGACTAACGGAGTGACTACTTTTGTAATAGCGTAGGGAATAGTTCAGGGGCTTATTTGTAATATTGTTGAAGATATTGCGGAGGTTCTGCTTGTACTCTCTCTCTAACGTTTATTCAATCTACGCTTTATTAACGGTTATCTCTTTCCTTATCTGTTATAATGATGATTGCTATTGTTATTATGCTAGATTTAGAATCTGTTATTATGCGTAGTGAGTAGTTATATTGTGTGTTTGTTGTGATGTAGTTAGTCGTTAATTGGGATGATGTCATTATGAAACAACGGAAGTAACGTTATACGGCTTTCATTTGTATAGCGCCGGAAACATCACTAATGTGTGGAGTACGGAACGTGGAAGCTATGAAAGTCGTGGGCACAATCCGTTGTGGAATAATGTTCCCAACTATTATATTTTATAAATGAAAACTCGGTGCTTTGATTACGCGTTCCATCTATGATTTTAAACCGCATATTCAACTAACGTCTTTCCACCAATAAACGTGGTTAAAACCTTTTGATAAGACGTCATATCGGGGGTAATTAATTATCTGTGTTTTGGTTTTAAAGCTGTGGAAATACTTTATACGTATTGTACACCGTGAATAAACTCCGGATTAAATATCTGTGTTTAAATAACATGGTCTAGTTTTGAAGCCGTGGAAATGCTGTTTTAAACAAGTATTGTACACTGTGAATAAACTAGGGATTTATTGGTTAAATATAAGTGAGGGCTGGTTTAAATCATAAATGGGGATTCTCTAATCTAAAATACAAACTTAGTTTATGAATCCAGAAAGGAAGATGAGGAATCATCGAGTATTCCAAATTTGTCTATTACCCCTGGATTCTACAAAACCATTGATGGAAAGTAATCAAACACCAACCAAGTCTTAAACCTAAATGTTTTATTCAATTGAGTATCACTGTGGTGTTAAGAACGGTCGGACCGTTAGTGGGTCTGTTACTCTATGCATGCGCCCAGGAATCTTCGTGTTCCAGAAAGGGTCACTGTTCCGTAACAGGGTAGTGTTGAGAGTTGAGCAGCCTCCTCCGATCAGAATCACGATAGCCTAGTTACTCAGTGACATACTGATTGAGCAATTAATCAGTAGGGTGCTAGTGCTTACACCACAAATACTTAAGACAAATAAAATACAAATCTTTAGAAAGACGTTTTCATAACTTAAACTAAAACATCATCCCAATGCAAGGCTAATGAAGTCACAACAAACACCCCCTCTATCCTGACTGCTATCCCTTATTTTATTTTATTGCGTAGTTTAATTAGTAGTATAATTTAGAAAACAAACAAAAACAAACCTCCAACTGCTTTTAAAACAACCTTCACTAGCTAGATTCGGACATCTTGATTTCTCTGTTTCACAATACCGTTGGTTTTAAAGAACGACCCTAGGTCATACTTGCTGCTATACACCTTTAGCACTGGTAAACTTAGGCCCCAGCATTTACAAATTTAAAGCTCCACTGACACGTCGCCAGTAGTCGGTGCAACGACAGGTTAATTCCTAACCGACCGCTAGTGGCGCGTCACAACACATATTCGATCAAAAGGATCTCAACATGAGGAAACGTCGCTGGGTCGAGTTACTTACCGATTACGATTGTGAGATCCAATATCATCCGGGCAAAGCAAATGTTGTTGCCGATGCCCTCAGCCGAAAAGAACACGCTAAACCACTTCGAGTCCGAGCACTCAGTATGACTATACACAACGATCCGATTATTCAGATTCTCACCGCTCAACTCGAAGCACTTAAACCTGATAACATCAAAAATGAGGCCTTGTGGAACATGGATAAACAATTCGAAACCAAACCTAACGTGGTTAAATACTTCTCAAACTGAATTTAGTTGCCCTGTCTTGGGAACCTACGAGACTTGGTGATGGATGAGGCTCACAAGTCCAAATACTCTATACATCCTGGATCTGACAAGATGTATCATGGCATCTGTAACACCCCCAAATTTATCAGTTTGCGGAAGCGATGTTTTGGGTGTTACTAATCAATAATCACAAGCACAAAGGATACAGTGAACGACTCTAAATGAGACGTTCGAAAAGTTATTACATTAATACATAAGTAGTTTCAAAATACAAGCTCGAGTTCAAGTAAATTCTTAGAGATTCTAATACATAACAACTAGTACAAAAGTAATGTGTAAAAATCTCCAAGCTTGTAAATGCATGCGACTCGAGCTAAGAAAGCTTATCCTGCTGGGCATCCCTACTGATGCTGTGTACCTGAGAAGCATTACTAAAACGGTCAACCAAAAGGTTGGTGAATCTCACAGGTTTGTAAGTAAGTAAACAGTTTGAACACACAAGTAGTATTTGTAAATCATAGCCAGCCAGTAAGTAACGATCACAGGTTATGCTCATCGTTAACTTAAGTTTTAATAAGTGGTGGTCGCAGGACATGCAGACCGTTTGATACAATTGCCATGAGCCACCATAGTTGAAGCTTAACGTACAGTAAATATAGGTACCCCCTCATGAATGTAATCCAAAACATTCATACGGAACGAGTAAGAAACGCCCGTTTCTACAGGAACGGTTCGTGGTAGTGCTTGCTACCCCGGGCGGGGATTGTCAGTCCCATATGGATCCATATACTAAAACTCGCGCTTATCACATAACTAACAACTATGGTTCAGGAGGATTTCATTGGATTAGTCGTAAACTCATGCAGTTGGCGTATTCGTAATCTCATACAGTAAGTAAATCGTGGCAGCAAGTAAGTTTTGTGTGTTCATGTAAAACAGTAATGCATCTCACCCCTGAGTAAAAACAGTAAAGTAGGGGCTGTAAGACTCACCTGAGTCTGGCAGACAATGCAGTAAGTAAGCAAGTAGTATCCCGAACTAGCAACCCTTAGCGTCCTAATACGCATAAGGTTTAGTAAGTAAATGGAATACTTGTAAAGTATCCATGCTAGTTGTTCCCAAACTAGTTAATGTCCATTAGTTTGTTTGTATGTTTGCATTCGTTTGTAAATCGTAGTTTGTATAAAAGTTGTACTGTCCGTTTGTTGTCGGTGTATAATAATAATTCCATCCATTATTATTATGTATTCATAGTAGTTATACAGTTGTAAAGTATACTCGTATGATCGTTTGTTTGTATTACAACATGTATCGTTTACGTAAGTTCCAATGGGCTTAAACCCCAAAGGGTACGAGTGAAACCTCGTAAGTATTCGAGTGTATGTTCGTATCAGTTAACGTGTAATCCAGCACGTAACTAGTGAGTGAACTTGTAAGTTCGTATCGGATGTAATCCCGTGTAATGTACAAGTGTAAGTTCGTTGGAGTGTAATCTCCTAAGTATTTCCAAGTGTATTTCTCGTACGCGTGTGTGAGTGAAATCTCACGTTTAGTTTAGTATAGTCTTGTACATATCCAAGTATCGTTGTATACTTTCAAAAGTATAGTATTTTCAGGTATAAGTAACGCCGAGTAAAGTACGTTTACGTTTTAAGTATATTCTATACTTGTATAAAATGTAAGTGCCAAACAGCCTGTTTTAGCGTCACTTGTATGCGTCACTTATGTGTGGTATGAGGCACTTAAGTAGTGTCGGTATTCAGTGTCTGTGTAACAATGTATGCGGCACTTAAGTAGTGTCGGTATTCGGATAGCGCGTCACTAAGTAAGTGACGTTAGTAAGTATTGTTTTTCATTAGTGCGTCACTATGATAGTGACGGTATAAAGTGTCGTGTACAAATAGTGCGTCACAAATAAAGTGACGGTATTCAGTAAGTAAATCAGTTTGTGAGGCGACACTAGGCAAGTGTCGGTATACATATTTATGCTTCACTTATGAAGTGACGGTATGAGAGTTGAGTGACGTCATCGGTAGTAACTAGGTGTTATTCGTTTCTACTGAAAGTTATAAGTTTCTACTGATAATAGCGACACTAGTGAAGTGCCGCAGTGTTTCTGCTGATGATAGCGGCACTTATGAAGTGTCGCCTTGTTTCGACCGAAGGTTATATGTTTGAGTCACTAAGGCGAAGTGTCGTATGTTACTACTGAAAGTTATATGATAGCGACACTTATGAAGTGTCGTACCGTTTCTGCCGAATCTTATATGGTAGCGTCACTATGGAGTGTCGTGTTGTTTCTGCCGAAGGTGTTATGATTGCGTCACTAGTGGAGTGACGGTATAGTGTTTTAGCGGCACTAATGAAGTGTCGCGTATGGACGATTCGTGACCTATGCGTCACTCATACGTAGTGACGCATAACTGGCGTGAGCCATGCGACACTAGCGTCTGGCCAGTTTTTGATTCGTGTCGAAAACGTATTTAGCGAGTTCCGTTCAAGTTGAAACTTTTACACAAGTTTTAGTATGTTATGTAGAGTTCATAAAAATTGTTGGATGTCGTTTTTAATGTTTGTAGTGTCGTTTTATTTAAAATGACCAAAACCGACATTTTCGTAAAAGTGTTCAAAAACGAGTTTAAGTTACATATTTGGACATTACTAAGTTAGGGGAACAATAATCTAGCAAAATAAAAGAAATCGGAAAAGTTTCGGGTCGCCGGAAAACTTACAAAGTTGTCGAAACGAAAATCCGAAAAGATGAGTTTGTAGCCCTCGTTCTCGTGATCGCTTTTCTCCAAACCGAGCCTAGCTTCCGGTGAGTTTTAAGGGTAGTTTTTAGGTGTTTTTGGGTGGTGATTTAGAGAGAGAGAGAAAAACCGTGAGAGAGAGAGAGGAGAGGGAAAGTTGGTGAATGGTTTGATGTTTGTGTGTTTGAGTGATCAAGAAGGTGAGGGGGGTTTGTCCCCTTGACCTTGGCCGGCCATGGTGGGGCCACATGGTGTGGTCTCACCAATTTTTCGTTCCCTCGCGTTTGCGCTCCGTGCGGTGTTCGTTTCCCCGGTCGTTTAAACGTAAAAATAATTTTATACGCGATTAAATATACGTTTGTAAATACGAAATAATATTCGATTATTAAGTTGAAATATTTTATCAAAATACTAGTTTTCAAGTTATAAATCATAACTTAGTTTTGTTTTGTCGGTTGGTCGAGTTTTCGGAGAGTTCGGTGACGTTTTAATTAAAACGTACGTTTTCCGTTATATTATAAACATAATATAAAGTAATAATCAAAGTAATTAAATAATTTCACATTATTTAATAATTGTTTTATTAATGTACGCAAGTTGTACGATTGTTGTTTTATACGATCTATACGAATCGTATACGCGTATATATATATTCCATCCATATATATATAATAAGTAAATAACGTATATAATCCTATTTCATATTATATACAAGTAATAAACACGTAATTAGGAAAATTTTAAATTGGTCCAAATTTTGGGGTTGTTACATTCTCCCCTTGTTAATAAAATTTCGTCCCGAAATTTGTTCGAAGTAGTAATCGGTAGTTCGATACTAGTCAGGTAGCTACAATGTGTACTAGTAGCCTACAGTAGTAGGGTAGGTCCTACAGTGTTTGAAATCAAGTAATCGTTAGGTGGTAACGTACCCTAATTTTTGTTGTCTGGAGGTAGTGGGCATTTGGCCTTGAGATGGCCAGCACTCCCACAGTTGAAGCAGAGTTTCGCCTTGGGGGAGTTAGTATTCTTAGGGTAGGACTTGCATCGACCGATGGGTAAGGTACACGGTCCTTCATGATGCCGAGTGCATTTAGAACAGTAAGGTTTCTTTCCCAAGTAGTTTCCTGCAGAGTTGAAGGGAGAAATCTTCACCCTTTTTGCTGGAGGTGACGTACAGTCAGTGTCGGTATCCTCTTCAGTAGGAGTACTTTGTGAAGTTGGTGGTGAAGTAGGGTTTTCTAAAGCTATCAAACGTAGCTCGTACTCACGCATACGTATGTCATTTTGGAAAGCAATTCGTCGCAGGTCATCAATGTCTTCCCGTGCTTCAGTCAGTTGTTTTCGCAGTGAATCAATAGTTTGGTTAAGGTGGTTGACTGATTCAGTAGTCAAGGTTTCATCAACTGATGCTTTTGCAGCAGTTAGAGCAACAGGAGAAGCAGGTGCTGTTGCTGATTCAACGAAAGGTTCGGTATCACACTCGAGTTCGAGGAGGTAAGGAAACATTATTGGTTCCTCACTGAGCAGTTCATCATCCAAGGTAGGGTTGTTGACGGAGTGATTCGTCATTTCCTACGAAATAATTATTCTATTTAGGAATTGTTACTAGTAAGTGAAGTTCTATTAAATTATCTGTTTAAAGTAACGGATAGTAGACGAGTTCCCGGTCTCAACCAGTGTGAGATAATTGGGAAAGGAGTTTGGTTACTGTATCTAAAGTGTATAGCAAATTGTGTTGTCGAGATTCAAGTAGTCTAAGTGTAATACAGGTTATATGTTCGGAATTCGTATGGTCGGTCGTTTCCTAATCCTATTGGGTACTTAGGATTAAAAGAAACACAGAATAATAGACAGTTACACATAATCATTAAACTAGAGATTTATGGAAGACAGTCTCGGGAAATCAAAGAATGAGCATACCCGGGTTGAGTAAATCACAGAGTCTCGGATTTGGGTCATCCTCCCTAGCGTTAATCACATAAGCTCTACCCCTCGTATTGTTGGTCCGGAGTTTAAGCTTAGGGCAATCCTTCCTGAAGTGCCCGGTACCGTTGCACTCATAGCAGGTTTTGGGTGCAGTAGTATCAGTACCAGTGGGGTTGGTTCGGCAGTCTTGGGCCAGGTGCCCGAATTTCTTGCATTTAGTGCAGGGACAGGAGCCATTATGATGGCGACCACATTTGGAGCAGTAAGGCTTGCTCCCCTTGTAAGCCTTTGAGTAATTGGCATTGACAGTTGCAGGCTTTTTGTCAGAGGTAGGGTTGGATGAGTGGGGACTTACTTCCCATTTACGTTTGTTACTCGCAGACGGGGTTGAAGTCGAGCCACGGCGGACAGAATTGGCCGTTAACTCATGAGCCATACGAATGGCGCTCTGAATAGTTCCTGGTTTGGATGAAGTAACTAAATCTTGAAGTCGTTCAGGAAGTCCATCAACGTACTTTTCGATCCTTTTGTACTCAGGATCAACCATGGATGGGCACAAAAGTGCCAGCTGGTGAAATCGGTTGGTGTATCCGGTGATGTCATCACCCTGCATCTTGTGATTCCAGAATTCTACTTCCAATTGTTTCAGCTCATCTCTTGGGCAGTACTCGCCCCTCAGCATAATCTTCAGTTCATCCCACTGTAGTTTGTAAGCATCGGCAACGCTCACAGTTTGCGCATAAGTGTTCCACCAGGTAAGGGCGGTGTCAGAAAAGGTACTGGTGGCGAACTTAACTTTATCCTCTTCCTTGCAGTTGCAGATGAGGAATACTGATTCGATTTTCTCGGTCCAACGAATCAGACCGATCGCTCCTTCAGTACCTGCAAAGCTTAAGGGTTTGCAGTTTTGGAAGTCCTTGTAGGTGCAGGTTTTGGGTTGTGGTCCATTGTTAGCGGTATCTTCGCTACCTGGGGCTGAAGTCCGGGTAGCTAGAGCTTGAGCCACACTACGGGCAATTATACCCGCTACTTCGGCTTCAGTAAGAGTGATTTGTCGTCGAGGAGGCATGTTCCTTGAAACAATAAATAAAGAACATGTGAGGGTTTGAATAAGAATTATGACGGTGATAATTTAGTAAGTTCAAAGAAATTTCGTCAAAGGTTGAAATTTGTTCAAAATTTGTGGGTTATAAATAAGTTTATACAGTTTCGAAATTTTTTTTTTTTTTTGAGAATTTTATAAAACATTTTGTAAGAAATTTTGTAACATGTTTGATAGAAATATATTTGTTATAAAATTTGGTGGCAAGAGTTGGTTGTAAAATTTTGAAGTCTGATGGAGACTTGGGTTGAAAATGATTTTATTAGGATACATCTAACGGTACGGTGGGGTACGTTGTAGAATGTTATAAACGTCGAGTTATGTAGGAATAGTAAGTGAAAACAAGGTCTTGATCTTCATATAGAAGGATGTTCGAGTAACTATGGTTGTTGGTCATTATGGTGGGGAGATCTTCGGACGTATGTCGGTAATCGTGAATTCATAAAAGTTAAATAAGGACAGAATGACGAGAATCGAGTCGTCGTTTGTTTGATGTAAGTTGAAAAATGAATTTCGCAGTAGCCGAGAGAGAGTATCGTATCGGGGAAAAGAGGCCTATGTATATATATATATATATATATATATCACATAACCGCCTAGTTCGTGTCTAGCACAATCAAGTAGAAGTCCCGGTTCTCTCGAGGTCAGAGTCAGCTAATGCATTCCGGTTCAACATAACCCCTTTCAGAACTCACATCATCTTCATTTAATTGTACATAGTTGATCAGGCTATGTTAAATTAAACTTGTATGCTGTAATTCCTGAACCAGTTATACCTAATGAGGAATACTGCCTAACGGTCATAGTCTAGGCCCACTAAATGCAACCTAGTTCACTATAACCTTAGGCTCTGATACCAATCTGTAACATCCCCAAATTTATCAGTTTGCGGAAGCGATGTTTTGGGTGTTACTAATCAATAATCACAAGCACAAAGGATACAGTGAACGACTCTAAATGAGACGTTCGAAAAGTTATTACATTAATACATAAGTAGTTTCAAAATACAAGCTCGAGTTCAAGTAAATTCTTAGAGATTCTAATACATAACAACTAGTACAAAAGTAATGTGTAAAAATCTCCAAGCTTGTAAATGCATGCGACTCGAGCTAAGAAAGCTTATCCTGCTGGGCATCCCTACTGATGCTGTGTACATGAGAAGCATTACTAAAACGGTCAACCAAAAGGTTGGTGAATCTCACAGGTTTGTAAGTAAGTAAACAGTTTGAACACACAAGTAGTATTTGTAAATCATAGCCAGCCAGTAAGTAACGATCACAGGTTATGCTCATCGTTAACTTAAGTTTTAATAAGTGGTGGTCGCAGGACATGCAGACCGTTTGATACAATTGCCATGAGCCACCATAGTTGAAGCTTAACGTATAGTAAATATAGGTACCCCCTCATGAATGTAATCCAAAACATTCATACGGAACGAGTAAGAAACGCCCGTTTCTACAGGAACGGTTCGTGGTAGTGCTTGCTACCCCGGGCGGGGATTGTCAGTCCCATATGGATCCATATACTAAAACTCGCGCTTATCACATAACTAACAACTATGGTTCAGGAGGATTTCATTGGATTAGTCGTAAACTCATGCAGTTGGCGTATTCGTAATCTCATACAGTAAGTAAATCGTGGCAGCAAGTAAGTTTTGTGTGTTCATGTAAAACAGTAATGCATCTCACCCCTGAGTAAAAACAGTAAAGTAGGGGCTGTAAGACTCACCTGAGTCTGGCAGACAATGCAGTAAGTAAGCAAGTAGTATCCCGAACTAGCAACCCTTAGCGTCCTAATACGCATAAGGTTTAGTAAGTAAATGGAATACTTGTAAAGTATCCATGCTAGTTGTTCCCAAACTAGTTAATGTCCATTAGTTTGTTTGTATGTTTGCATTCGTTTGTAAATCGTAGTTTGTATAAAAGTTGTACTGTCCGTTTGTTATCGGTGTATAATAATAATTCCATCCATTATTATTATGTATTCATAGTAGTTATACAGTTGTAAAGTATACTCGTATGATCGTTTGTTTGTATTACAACATGTATCGTTTACGTAAGTTCCAATGGGCTTAAACCCCAAAGGGTACGAGTGAAACCTCGTAAGTATTCGAGTGTATGTTCGTATCAGTTAACGTGTAATCCAGCACGTAACTAGTGAGTGAACTTGTAAGTTCGTATCGGATGTAATCCCGTGTAATGTACAAGTGTAAGTTCGTTGGAGTGTAATCTCCTAAGTATTTCCAAGTGTATTTCTCGTACGCGTGTGCGAGTGAAATCTCACGTTTAGTTTAGTATAGTCTTGTACATATCCAAGTATCGTTGTATACTTTCAAAAGTATAGTATTTTCAGGTATAAGTAACGCCGAGTAAAGTACGTTTACGTTTTAAGTATATTCTATACTTGTATAAAATGTAAGTGCCAAACAGCCTGTTTTAGCGTCACTTGTATGCGTCACTTATGTGTGGTATGAGGCACTTAAGTAGTGTCGGTATTCAGTGTCTGTGTAACAATGTATGCGGCACTTAAGTAGTGTCGGTATTCGGATAGCGCGTCACTAAGTAAGTGACGTTAGTAAGTATTGTTTTTCATTAGTGCGTCACTATGATAGTGACGGTATAAAGTGTCGTGTACAAATAGTGCGTCACAAATAAAGTGACGGTATTCAGTAAGTAAATCAGTTTGTGAGGCGACACTAGGCAAGTGTCGGTATACGTATTTATGCGTCACTTATGAAGTGACGGTATGAGAGTTGAGTGACGTCATCGGTAGTAACTAGGTGTTATTCGTTTCTACTGAAAGTTATAAGTTTCTACTGATAATAGCGACACTAGTGAAGTGCCGCAGTGTTTCTGCTGATGATAGCGGCACTTATGAAGTGTCGCCTTGTTTCGACTGAAGGTTATATGTTTGAGTCACTAAGGCGAAGTGTCGTATGTTACTACTGAAAGTTATATGATAGCGACACTTATGAAGTGTCGTACCGTTTCTGCCGAATCTTATATGGTAGTGTCACTATGGAGTGTCGTGTTGTTTCTGCCGAAGGTGTTATGATTGCGTCACTAGTGGAGTGACGGTATAGTGTTTTAGCGGCACTAATGAAGTGTCGCGTATGGACGATTCGTGACCTATGCGTCACTCAGACGTAGTGACGCATAACTGGCGTGAGCCATGCGACACTAGCGTCTGGCCAGTTTTTGATTCGTGTCGAAAACGTATTTAGCGAGTTCCGTTCAAGTTGAAACTTTTACACAAGTTTTAGTATGTTATGTAGAGTTCATAAAAATTGTTGGATGTCGTTTTTAATGTTTGTAGTGTCGTTTTATTTAAAATGACCAAAATCGACATTTTCGTAAAAGTGTTCAAAAACGAGTTTAAGTTACATATTTGGACATTACTAAGTTAGGGGAACAATAATCTAGCAAAATAAAAGAAATCGGAAAAGTTTCGGGTCGCCGGAAAACTTACAAAGTTGTCGAAACGAAAATCCGAAAAGATGAGTTTGTAGCCCTCGTTCTCGTGATCGCTTTTCTCCAAACCGAGCCTAGCTTCCGGTGAGTTTTAAGGGTAGTTTTTAGGTGTTTTTGGGTGGTGATTTAGAGAGAGAGAGAGAGAAACCGTGAGAGAGAGAGAGGAGAGGGAAAGTTGGTGAATGGTTTGATGTTTGTGTGTTTGAGTGATCAAGAAGGTGAGGGGGGTTTGTCCCCTTGACCTTGGCCGGCCATGGTGGGGCCACATGGTGTGGTCTCACCAATTTTTCGTTCCCTCGCGTTTGCGCTCCGTGCGGTGTTCGTTTCCCCGGTCGTTTAAACGTAAAAATAATTTTATACGCGATTAAATATACGTTTGAAAATACGAAATAATATTCGATTATTAAGTTGAAATATTTTATCAAAATACTAGTTTTCAAGTTATAAATCATAACTTAGTTTTGTTTTGTCGGTTGGTCGAGTTTTCGGAGAGTTCGGTGACGTTTTAATTAAAACGTACTTTTCCGTTATATTATAAACATAATATAAAGTAATAATCAAAGTAATTAAATAATTTCACATTATTTAATAGTTGTTTTATTAATGTACGCAAGTTGTACGATTGTTGTTTTATACGATCTGTACGAATCGTATACGCGTATATGTATATATATTCCATCCATATATATATAATAAGTAAATAACGTATATAATCCTATTTCATATTATATACAAGTAATAAACACGTAATTAGGAAAATTTTAAATTGGTCCAAATTTTGGGGTTGTTACAGCATCAAAGAGTTATATTGGTGGCCAAACATGAAAGCAGAATTCGCCACATATGTCAGCAAGTGCCTTACTTGTTCAAAAGTCAAAGCCGAATATCAGAAACCTTCCGAGTTGCTCCAACAATCGAAAAGTCCTCAATGGAAATGGGAGCAGCTCACTATGGATTTCATCACTAAACTCCCGAAAACTCCGAGCGGTTGCGATACCATTTGGGTGATCATCGATCGTCTCACCAAATCTGCTCATTTCCTCGCCATCAAAGAAACTGACAAGATGGAACGCCTCACACGAATCTATCTGAAAGAGATTGTATCCCGACACGGCGTTCCCATCTCGATTATCTCCGACAGAGATAGTCGTTTCACATCTCGCTTTTGGCAATCATTACAAAAATCATTGGGTACTCGTCTGGATATGAGTACTGCATATCATCCTCAAACCGACGGCCAAAGTGAACGAACTATTCAAACACTGGAGGATATGCTACGAGCTTGCGTAGTTGACTTCGGTGCAAACTGGGAACATCATTTACCTTTGTACGAATTCTCGTACAACAACAGCTACCATACCAGTATTGGAGCTGCACCTTTTGAGGCACTGTACGGTCGTAAGTGCCGATCACCTGTCTGTTGGACCGAAGTGGGAGACAGCCAACTCACTGGTCCTGAAATCATACACGAAACCACAGAAAAGATCATTAGTATCCAAAACCGGTTGAAAGCCGCACGTGATCGTCAGAAAAGTTATGCTGACGTGAGACGCAAACATCTCGAGTTCCAGGTTGGGGACCGAGTACTACTCAAAGTTTCACCTTGGAAATGTGTCATTCGCTTCGGCAAACGCGGGAAGTTGAATCCCAGGTACATTGGACCTTTTGAGATCCTTGAAAGGATTGGTCCAGTCGCATATCGATTGCAGCTACCACCCGAGCTTAGTAGCGTACATCCCACATTTCACATCTCTAATCTTAAGAAATGCATGTCTGATGAGACACTTATCATTCCTCTCGACGAAATTCATATCGATGATAAACTTCATTTTGTCGAGAAACCAGTGGAAATCATGGACCGTGAGGTCAAACAGCTTAAGCAAAGTCGTATTCCCATCATTAAACTCCGGTGGAATTCGCGGTGTGGTCCGGAATTCACTTGGGAACGGGAAGACCAAATGCGACTCAAGTATCCACATCTATTCACAGACTCCACTCCATCCACAACTTGAGCTAAATTTCGGGACAAAATTCTCTTAACAAGGGGAGAATGTGACACCCGGCAAATTAGGGCTAATTATTAGTATCTAGTTATCTGTTAATACATGTAATTAGTTCTGTATTAGGCTAATTGTATGTATCATTATATATATATTGTTATATATATACACGTACGCGATTAAATTTAATCGTGCATTTTCATATCGGGCGGATCCCGATACAATAATACGGACGTTGGTGAACCCCATTTTATTAGATAATATGAAATTATTTGATAAGCATATTGAACTCTAAATATTATTTCAATAATATTCCGTAAGTAATTCGTATCGTATAAAACTCACCATACGCGACGAAAACATGCGAAACGCGCACGACAATCGAAAGTAAACCAAAATATATTTTATAAGTTTAAAATATATTACTTTGAATAAGAATCTCATTTAAAATATCGTAATTCTATAATGATTACAAAAACGATTAATTTAAACGTTGCGCGATTTAAATAATCGTAACACGACCACACGAACTATTACCGACACTGTAACCAAACATTTTTAGAAATGTTTTCCAAGTATTATGAACAATACTTCAAGTTAAAAATATCGAAAATCAAACGTCATTTAAAACACGTACGTATAACGTATAAAACATAAACGAACGTTGAACACCACACAGAGCGCAAACTCGGGGAACAAAAATTGGGCAACCCACACCTTGGTGGGCCACCCTTAAATCGGTCAAGATTCACCCCCATTTGGTGGATCTTGTTTGTTGAATACAAGACCAAACACAACCCCCATTTTACTCAATCAACACCAACCCATCTCTCTCTCTAAACCCACTCTCTTCCACCTCTCTCCCTCTCTAAAATTCTGCTCCAAACCGCCACCTCCACCACCATAATCTACCATCAAACCACCTTGGATCACTAAATCGATTGAAGCAAAAACGTTCACGAGGTCACGGGCTACGCTTTCATCTTTTCGGAATCTTCATACGACTCTCGTAAGCTTCCGACACCTTGAAACGACTTTTATTATGTTTATATACTTGTTATCATGCTCATACAACTTGATAATGTCCAAAAATTATAATGAAACACGTTTTTCAAACATATATGTGTTAGGGCAGATTCTGTCCCAGATTTTCAGTCTCACGAAATAATTTCTATAAAATCGTACGGGTAAAAGAAATGTACATATCTTATACCGAATCTTCGTATTTTCGTTGTCTACAGCTTTCATGTTGAGAAGTTTGTCTAGAAATGTACGGATTGTGCTCAGTAATTCCGTTTATACAAGTGTATCCGGATTGGTCGGCACTTTGGACCTCATGGGATTTGCCATTTTTTTTAACCAACCAAACGATCCCTATAATCCTTGGAAAAATTACATAAAACACTAGAGACATTGAGGAACAACTATGATTTTTCTTGAGAAATGATATGGACTTTAACTTGGTGAAATCGAGGACCGAAACTAGTCGAAAAACTGTAAAAACATAATTTGAGGGCTGTTTTGGTCAATTTACAAAACCGACACTTCGGGTCAACCAAAAAACGTAACGACAATTTTCTAAAGCTTATTTAACATATTTAAGACTTCCCTAAAAGTTTCGGGTCAAACCGAGCTCATTTGACCATGTTCACGCAAACGAAAACACATCAGACCATAGTGTCGCTATGGACCAAAATCCGATAGCGACACTAGCTTTGTGTCGCTACCCTACCGAATGTCGCATATAGCGACACTAACCTTTGTGTCGCTACTTTATCGAATGTCGCCTATAGCGACATTAATCCTTGTGTCGCTACCCTATTAGCGACACTGAACCTAGTGTCGCCAAAATCAATTTGACGTCGCATATAGCGACACTGACCCTAGTGTCGCCAAAATTGACCAAGTGTCGCCAACCTAGCGACACTCAATCTAGTGTCACTACTCACAGAAACTTGAAAATACTTGTATACTAAGTATGGGACATTTATAACAACAAGACCTTATACGATGATACTCGTACATGATATACATATACTTTGATAAGTATACAACACAATGAAACATATAATAATAATACTTTCGAATTATTATTACAAACCGTCACCAACGGGCCGTACATGTTTTCAAAACTCAAACCTAATCAACCAAATCAAATCATTGGACATTACTAGTTGAATGAACAACTAGCATAGATGGTCTATTGAGACATCTACTTATATTTATAACCTTGCGCGTTTTGAACGCCCGGTAGGTTACAGTCTTCGGACAACATCACATTGTGCAACATCATACTTGCTTGATAGCAACATATCAGACTCAGGTGAGTCTCATAGCCCCTCATTTTACTGTTTTAAACCTAGGGGTGAGAATACATGCTCTACTTTGTTTTACATGTGAACACGAGTACTAAACCTCGCTATATTCTGCATGAGCTGTTTTCTAATAATTTTAAAGTCCTCAACGATCATAGTTTGGTAATACTTTTGTAGCGTAAATGTTAGTGTATGGTACCATATAGGATTGACAATCCTCGTCCAGGTTAGCAAACACTAACTGGTCAAACGGACGCATTAACATTTGTTCATACGAGTGTAGATTAGGCACTCGCAGGGAGGCACCCTCGATCGGGCACTTGATTGTGATCCCGACACCTCAGTTAAGCTCAGACTATGACCTCATGGCAGACATATACATTATTTGATTGATTTCAAATCATTATACAAAATCTTGTGGTTCATGCACTATACTGTATCATTATACAAACCTGTGAGCTCACCAGCTTTTAGCTGACATTTTTAGTATGTATTCTCAGGTTCTCAGCAGCAGTAGGTCTGCTCACTTTGGATACTTAGCTCGAGTCGCATGCAAACATCAAGAGATTTTCCTGCATTATTATATTTTGTAAAAGTAGTAATGCTATAGAATCTCTCAGATAGGTTATCGAGCTTTTGTAACTTATTAACTATTGTAAACTTTTATTACAATTAATGTATATTTGTAAACAACGCATGTAGATGTCGTTCATTATATCTTATGTGCGGTGATTACCGGATTAGTCGCGCCCCGACCCGAATCGCTTTCGCATCATAATTTGGGGGTGCGACATTTCTCCTCTTCGATTAGCTGTCCCTCAAGGGATACTTTCGACAACTTTTTTTTTCTTCCATTTTTTGGTGGGTTTTACAAATTAGTAACACATGTGTTAGTGATTGGTTATACATTTAATTTGTGGTTAAGGTTAGGGTTTAGGGTTAGGGTTAGGGTTTAGTAGGGTTTAGAGTTTAGTATGATTTAGGGTTAAGAGTTTTGTAAAGCGTTTAGGATTTAGTGTTTGGGGTTTAGGGGTTAGGGTTTGAGGTTTGGGGTTTCGGGGGGAAACCTCAAACCCTAAACCCTAAACCCCAAACCCTTAACCCTAGACGCAACACTAACACATGTGTTACTAATTTGTAAAACTCACCAAAAAATGAAAAAAAAATTTGTCAAAAGTATGCCTTGAGGGACGGCAAATCGAAGAGAATGCTCCACATGTACAAAACCCATTTACCCCCAACATCAATTATCTCACAAACGACAAATCAAAAAATTATGAAAATTGCACTATTAAATTCAGCGTTTTCTCCTCTTCGATTTGCAGTCCCTCAAGGCATACTTTCGACGAGTTTTTTTTTCCATCTTTTTTGGTGGGTTTCACATTTACTAACACATGTGTTAAAGTGTTGCGTTTAGGGTTTAGGGTTCGGGGTTTAGGGGTTAGGGGTTAGGGTTTAGGGTTGGGGGTACCCTAAATCCTAAACCCTTAAGTCTAGGCCTAAGCCCTAACCCTAACCACAAATCAAATGTACAACCAATCACTGACACATGTGTTATTAATTTATAAAACCCACTAAAAAATGAAAAAAAAAAATTGTCAAAAGTATGCCTTCATAGACGATAAATCGAAGATGAGAAAACGCTGAATTTATGGAGCAATTTTTATGATTTTTTGACTTACCGTTTGTGAGATATTTGAGTTTCAATAATGTGGGGGAAATGGGTATTTGATGAAAATGAGTGGTTGAGATTAATTTCCCTTATTCTCACTCAAAATTAATGTACTCATTTGAACTCTACTCAACAACATTAATAAGCTACTTAAAATTAACACATAACTTGTATTTTTCAAACTGTGATGTATCATACCGACTCAATCTTATCCCAAATTATATATAAGAAATACCTTTATGATGTAATCATTAATTAAGTTTCAAATTTTCAATTAAGGCCTTTTATTTTAGTAGATTTTAATATAAGATCTCTAACTTATTAAAAAAGGATTATTTTTAATTAACTATTCACTTACATATAAAAAGAAATTTAATTCATTAAATAAAACATCATCTAAATTGATCTGTAATGTTTCTATTTTCAATTTACCGAGTAGGAATAAAATTACTTAAAAATGTTAACATAGACTTAAAATTATTAATTTTTTTCACTAACTTGGTTTCAAAAACTTTAAATTTTTTAATCCCTACTTATATAAATCCGTTTACATAAAATAATATATCATGAATCCAACTAAATATTAATATACATATTAACGTACACACTTTATTATTAAAAACAAGTACTAAACACGAAATTTCATATTAAAAATCTACGGCCCATGTATATACACGGATTTAAAGTCTAGTTTCTAGTATATATACGGAAGTATTATATTTAAATGACATGAGATAACTATATGTATGTGAGATAATTATAATTATCATGGTATAAAAGAAATATGTTTTTAAAAAATCTTTGGCTTTGTACATACGTAATTTAATTTACGCGTAGCTGCAATTAATGAATAAATATGAAATAATATTTTATTTCCAGTTTCGTAGTTGCCATCCTCTATGGTTTCCTTGAAAGCTCCTGTTCATCTTTTCTCCTTTTATATTGTTTTAAGATTTATTATTTTTAAGCTCATAGTTGCAGTTTTACCATTCTTCGTATATTTTCTCCCAATCACCCGTAGACAAGTAATCGCCTTATATCACAATTAAAGGGTCCCACTTGCTCATAACTTTCAAAGTAAAATATACTCCGTATAGATTCAACTTCTTGATTTCTTCCCCATTTCTAGATCTGATCAGATGCGTTGAATTAACCCAATTCCTTCTTGGGTTCTTTTCATCGTACTTCCAATTGCAAAACCCATCAACCAATTTGAATTTGGTTGAGGAAAGTTGTACCTTTTGGATCATTATTTGTACGTTTACAAGTATGGGTGTCCAAGATAATGGGAGTGGTGATATGGGTTTGTCAAGTATTCCTCTTGGAGCAAAGAATAAATACAAAAGAATGGATTCTGAACTGAATCATTACAGTGAAGATGATGATGATGATTTGGAAGTTGTACCGTACAAGCAGACACAACAGGAAAGAAGTTCAAGTACAAGAAAATATGTTTTTGCTTGTGCTGTTTTTGCATCTCTCAACAATGTCCTCCTTGGCTATGGTACTTGAATCCTTTCATCCTTACTATTATTATTATCTTTTATTTATTATTAAAAAAAAAGTCTAAAACTTTAAATCCAGATTTAGAAATCTGGTGCCGACAGGCAAATGTACAAGTGTTTCAACAGATGTTACAACCATTTGTCTGGGCTTAGTTTAAGGTTAAAACATTGTTTATCTGTTAATGTAGATCGATCCTTTTATTAATCCAAAAATAAAAAAAGATTTGGAATATGATCTCGATCAAAACTGCAAAGATCTATGTGATCTAAAAGTGTTTCAAATGTAAGCTGTTTTATGGCATTGATCTTTTTGCGGTTACAGGACATAAATGCTATAATGGCATAAACTTGCTAAATTTATGGGAATGTTTAATGTGTTGGGATACTTGTTAGGTACAAGTAATTGATGCTTATAGTACACTAGTTAATGCCTATCCATGTGTGCTAATCGTGTAGTACTCTTTTTGGTGTCAATGTGATTATCAACTGTTTGTTAGGAAGTTCTTTTTACGTAAGATTCAGAGTCATCATGTTATTATAAGTGGTACATTATGCATTAAAAGCTGTCCTACGTTGCTAGCTTTCTACTGCAGGAAATTTGAGTGGGAACTTGGCAATCTAGAGTTCCAAACACAGAAAATTTTGCCCAAGTTTTCCCAATAATCTAAGTAATCTTTGATTTATGTTCCGAGTTTACGAAACCCGTTGTGAGTATAGATGATATGTCAATTACTAGAGCTTTCGTCGAAAAAGCTTTTACGTAAAGGCTATAGAAAAAGCTTGCATTGTAGATGCTCGTAGTAAAACTTTGAGAAAATGTGATTCTTCAAGTAAAATTTTTATTTCAATATTGTTTGTTTTGAAGTAAAATGTTTCTTAATTAAATTGATCAAAATTCCAATTCACTATGATTCTTTCATGTGACACAAATCATGTAAGATTAATGCAATATAAACTTACGATAATAGATTTTTTATTTTTATTTTAAAATTTTTTTTTTTCAGATGTTGGTGTTATGAGCGGAGCAATCATATTTATTCAAGAAGATCTAAAAATCACAGAGTTTCAAGAAGAAATTCTTGTAGGAATCTTGAGTGTCATCTCCCTATTGGGTAGTCTAGGTGGTGGTCGTGCTTCTGATGCCCTTGGCCGGAAATGGACAATGGGAATAGCTGCAATTGTGTTTCAGATTGGCGCACTTATAATGACATTAGCACCCACCTTCCAAGTTCTGATGATCGGCCGCCTCCTTGCTGGGATCGGGATTGGGTTTGGTGTCATGATTGCTCCAGTTTACATAGCCGAGATTTCGCCCACCATCTCTCGAGGCTCATTCACTTCCTTCCCTGAAATATTCATAAATCTTGGGATTCTGTTGGGGTATGTCTCGAACTATGCCTTTTCGGGCTTCCCTGCGCACATAAACTGGCGAATTATGCTCGCTGTTGGAATCCTTCCATCGGTGTTTATAGCATTTGCTTTATGCATTATCCCAGAATCCCCTAGATGGCTAGTGATGCAAAACCGGATAGATGAAGCGAGAGCGGTTCTGCTGAAAACGATTGATATAGAAGCGGAGGTTGAGGATAGACTATCAGAGATCCTAAAAGCAGCTGGAACCGGAATCGGAGCTGGTGAGAATCCAGAAGAGAAAGCTGTTTGGAGGGAATTGTTGAATCCATCTCCTTCACTAAGAAGAATGCTAATAACTGGATTCGGAATACAGTGTTTCCAACAAATCACTGGGATTGACGCGACTGTATACTACAGTCCTGAGATTCTGCAAACAGCCGGAATTCAAGAAAAGTCACGACTCTTGGTAGCAACAGTGGCTGTAGGGGTTGCAAAAACTTTATTCATTTTGATTGCTATCTTACTTATTGATAAAGTTGGGAGAAAACCTTTGTTATATGTAAGCACAATCGGGATGACCATTTGCTTATGCGGTTTAGCAATCAGTCTTTCATTGTTCAAAGGAACGACCCTCGGTGTTGCATTGGCGATTCTATCAGTATGTGGAAATGTAGCCTTCTTTTCAATCGGACTTGGGCCTGTTTGTTGGGTTATAACATCGGAGATCTTTCCATTACGGCTTCGAGCTCAAGCATCAGCATTAGGGGCAGTAGGGAATAGGGTATGTAGTGGAGTCGTCGCAATGTCATTCCTGTCGGTTTCTCGTGCAATTTCAATGGCGGGTACGTTTTTCATATTCACAGTCATTTCAGCTACGTCGGTTGGTTTTGTTTACAAGCTGGTACCAGAGACCAAAGGAAAGTCACTGGAGCAGATTGAGTTGTTGTTCCAAAAGGATCGGAATTGGCATGAAGAGGAAGTCGAGCTGTCAGATACTCAACAACTGGTGCAACATAAAAACGAGTCCACACCCGTCTGAGTCAATTTTAGAACAAGGTTTATATGGTAATGTCTTATACTATATTCATAGGAGGTTGTACATCGATTGCCATATCTTTTCCCTGGAGAAGGGTGCAGCATTGAATTAGCGATGGTTCTATTGATGTCATAAGAACACTTGTGAAAGAGATACATACATGTAGAAGAAAGGGTGGTGTTATTTTAAGGATTTTAGATATTTTTGGGTGACATTTGTAATATGATAAACCGATTTGAGTTTAGTTATATGTTCATAAACCGTATGCAATCATAAGTACCGAGGCTGGTTATAAATGTTATAGGTGATTACTTCTCAGAGCAGCAAAATTCTACCTATAACTGAAGCACTTCATATGATTTCGAGGCATATCATTTATAGCAGGGTAAATGGCGCAGATCGGCAACGAACTTTCCTTTTTTTGTCGAGTTAGGGTATGAACCCAATTTATTACACAGGTCGGTAACGAACTTTCAAAAAAAAGTTCGAGTTAGGTAACGAACTTTTCGAGTTACCTAACTCGAAACATAATTTGAAAGTTCGTTACCTAACTCGAAACATAATTCGAAAGTTTGTTACATAACTCGAAACATATATTTAACACGAACTTTCGAATTATGTTTCGAGTTAGGTAACGAACTTTTCGTGTTATATGAAAAAAAGTTCGTTACCTAACTCGAAACATAATTTGAAAGTTCATTACCGACCTTAATAATAAATTGGGTTCATACCCTAACTCGACAAAAAAGGGAAAAGTTCGTTGTCGATCTGCGCCATTAACCCTTTATAGTAATAGATTTTAAAACATTTTTGAAACAAGAAAAATGAGAAACTCATGTACCAAAAAATTATTTCTTTCCATTTTCTAAGACTCCTCCCAACGCAAGCCGTCGGTTTTCGTCAGCTCCAAACTGACGAACCGACAGGGATGGCACGACCCCATCGGTTGCCTCTGTCGGTTTTTCCCTTCGGTTTTCCGAAGTGTTCGTTCGGTCGAGTGGGGCCCAATTTAATGTTTTTTTTTTTTTGTAGCCATTTGAAAGTAAATAAAAAAAATAACAAAAATTTTTAAAAAATAACCGTTAAAAGGGAGCGTCCCATTTTTGTTTTGTTTTTTTTTTTTTTTAACTCTCCACTTTTACCCACTTTCACTTATAAATACACACTACATTATACTCATTTTCACACAACAATTTACACCATTTTCATACATAAATATTCACTCAATTCTACCCACTTTCACACAACAAGCTCACTCTCATTTACAATTCAAAAACTACATTTTACCTCAAAACCTCTCTCACAAAAATGTCCAAAAACAACAAATCAACACCTAAAAATAAAAAGAAAGATCAACAAAATATTGCCAAAGATATGTGGCAAAATTTGTTGAATACCCCGTTACCAAATTCGAGTTCACCAAACACTCAAGCTTCCAGATCTTCATCTCAACCTACCGGGTTTGCCAACTTACCACCTATTGCAAACCCGTTCAACCTTGCTCCCGACGACCCGAGAAATAATTATCAATTCCATGGGTGGTACCAAAACACACAATGGTCTCCACCACAATCACAATTCTCCCACCACACACCATGGTCACAACCACAACCACAAATTTACCAAAACATACAATGGTCACCACAACACCCACACTTTTCTCCAAGCTCATCCAATCCCAATTACCAACAAATGAATTTCACCGTACCACAAACGTTGGAAGAAAGCTCCGACGAGGCGCAACCGGAACCCGAACCCGAATCCGAACCCGAAGCCCCAAACGACAAGAAAAGGGGTAAAAAGGTTCAAAAGGTTAAACGGGTTCAAATACGTTGGACGGACGAGGAGGCAAGGATTTTAGCAGAACGGTGGATACATTGTTCCGAAAATTGTGTCCAAGGAAAAAATCAATCAAATGAGTCTTTTTGGAGTAAAGTTTTTAAAGGTTACAATTTTTGTGTATCACAAAAACGTAACCTTAGTCAACTTTCCGGCAAGTGGAATAAGATTTCACACGACTCAAAAGCATTCCAAGCCCTCTACAAACACTACAAAGAGATTTGCCCACAAAGCGGTACCGACGAAAATGACGTTTTAACTGCTACCCGAAAAGCATTTCGGCAACAAGTTGGGCGTGCGTTCATTTACGAATCATCTTGGAATGTTCTAAAACATTACCCAAAATTCTTTACCGAGCCGGGCGTAATGGCTAACGAAGATTCTTTCCAAGCATTTGTCACCGATCTGGACGCGGATGAATTGCCGACTCAAACGGCTCTTGATGCGAACATGAAACGGTTGTTCCAACACGACTACATCCGCCGTCCTCCGGGGCGAAAGGCGGCAAAAAGTACGGCTTCAAGCTCCGCCGGTTCGTCTTCACGAAGTGTTCATTCTGAAAAAATGGATGCACTTGAAGCAGTCAGGCAAACCGCTCTAGCGCAACAAGAAGCAATCAAAATGATTAAGGAAAACGCGATGAAAAAGGTAGCCTAAAAAGCTTTGAGTTTTTTGTGTAAAAAACTTCCAAAAAAAGCGTCTAAAAAGAAATCAAAATGATAAAAAGCATGAGGAACGAAGTCGTGACACTCTACCAAGACAAATATGGAGGTAACGAATCGGACGAAGACGAGCAAGAAAACGCGAACGAAACTGACGAGTCGAGCTCCGATTAGATTACATTATAATTCTAGTAGTTTTTAAATTATCGTACTTTTTAATTTTTAGGATTTCTCGTAATTTTTATTTTTCTAGGAATTGTAGTTTTTTATTTTTAAGTTTATTGTACTTTTAATTTTTTAGGAATTGTTAGTAATTTTTATTTTTAATGAAATGTGTTTTATTTAATTATTGTGTTTAGTTGATTAATTAATTAGTCAGTGGGTCCCAGAAAAATGAAGTGATGGATCAGGGATGGGAGGGGTCAGTCAGTTTCAGTCAGTTTTCTGAAAAAAGCTGACGTGGCTCAGTCAGTTTGTTTTAGGGTTGGGAGTGGTCTAAGAGACAACATACATGTCTAAAGTTCATGACCAGGGAACTTAGCATTACCAGGATTAATCATATCCAAGAAGAGGCAAGCCATACCTCCAACTTATTTCATACAGTGAGTATGGACTATCACTTCCATAAATTTCCCCTTTGGATATTAGCTTCTCCGCTCTATCGAGTAAAACACAACCAAATGCCTTTGCTTTATACAAGAACTCCACATTCCCAGTCAATCGAAAAAGAGACAAGAACACAAATGCATTGCCACTAATCCCATGACAAAGACAAACTCTTTTCAGCAACCCACGCTTCCACACAACTTCCACTGCATTAATAGCCGCTTTCACAAACTCTTCATCTTTTTTACCTGAACAAAAGACATCTTTCAGGTCGCCGATTGACCAACTAGAGTACATGTGTGTGTGTGTGTGTGTGTGTGTGGGTTTCATTTACCTCAGCCGCTTTCATGGCTGTAAGGGCCAACCCAGGTGCTCCGTGACACCAATGTACAAGATCATCATTACTCTTATCTTCTTCACAGGAGGGATAGTTCCCACTAGGGAGCCTATTATTAATCATGTACTTAAGGGTGCTCTTGATATCCAAAAGTACATCTGGGGGTAGGTTGAAATGCATCACAACATACATGATCCCAGATAAACCATGGGCTGCACCCCAGTATCTAGTACCATACCACTTGTACATCAAAGGGTACTTTGATCTGTCACTCAATTTTCTTCCATTGGTGATGACTGTATTCAATATCATAGCAGGTAAACATAGTTCTATAGTCACAATTGATCAGATACGTGAACCTAATGAGAAATTATGTAAAATATCCTTAACTGTGTGGGATGAAGTAATTATTTCACTTTGAAAGTTCTTGTTCAAGAACAGTCATGCCCATAAGTATCCAGCTCTCCCATATAACAACATTTCATCAGGGTGATCATGATATGATGTACTTGAATCTGTTCTTAAATTGAACAACACAATGATTCACTGGTATATAAAGTTACAAACCTACAAGTCTATAAAATCTATTATAGTTGAGCTTACACAAAGAAAGCGGAATGTTACCTTTTTGAATTGGGTGACATAGTAGTTAATCATTTGCAGGTTTTCGTGATTCTTTGCCACAACAGCACCAAGAGCACAAA
Source organism: Helichrysum umbraculigerum (assembly GCA_949592205.1). Taxonomy (NCBI): domain Eukaryota; kingdom Viridiplantae; phylum Streptophyta; class Magnoliopsida; order Asterales; family Asteraceae; genus Helichrysum; species Helichrysum umbraculigerum. Next base: position 100,973,860 of record CATIUR010000004.1, on the reverse strand, counting down.
CTCCAGCCAGCCCACATAAAAACGTTACATCCCTATCATCCAACATATCATATTACCAAGTTAAACTAATCATATTGTGGCAAAGTTAGAAACTAATCATATTACATCCTACGAGTTCAATTCCGATTTCCAATGGTACCTGGAGTGTGCAGAAGCAAAGTCACAAGCTTTGATAATATGAGAAGCGATGTCAAGATCATTTATGTCTCCAGTCACTTCAAAGGATTTAAATAGCAAGAAAGCAGTGCCCATAGCACCAGAGTAAAGATTAAAGTCTTGTAGTACTGTTTTATGAGACCCCCATGTTTTCGCCACAATCTGTGAGACATTTAAACAAACAGATGGTGGGCACAATACAGAAAACGAACGCAACTAAGTATCTTTAAACTATAAATTCAAAATCTTAAAACACACAAACTGGTATATAGAGATAGAAAATAAGAAACGGAGATAGATGATGATGGTACGGTTTGTTTGAGATGTAAAGCAGCTGTTGTGAATTTTGTGGTGCGAGTTGGGTAAGGCATAGAAAGAAGTTGCAACAGGGAACCTCGATACCCATCTTCTGGACTCGAGCTTTGTTCATCTTGTTGAGTAGTGTTGATGTTCCATATATCAACAAGTCTCGCATGAAATTGTCAAAGTATCGGTTTGTCATTTCCTTTTGTTCCGATGATGATAACTCAGTACTAGAGAAAGATTTATGATTGACGTTTATTGATTGTTGCAGACATCAAAATAATGAAGGATCGATATGACATCTGGCATTGGTAGACGATCTGAGCATACGTGGAATTGCAACGTGGCATTAACTTTATGGGTAGTGAGACCGGTTGCAATGGTAACGTGAACGCCGGTTGTGGAGCTCGAGAACACCCAGAACGCTCGCAACGGGGCGTTCTCGGCGGGGCGTTGTGGGCGTGGTGGTATGGGAGAACGGCAGTAGGACGGCAAGAGTCGTGGGCCCCACGTGATTTTTAATTCCTTTTCCACTTCCAACGGTAATAAAATAAAAAAAGAAAAAAAATAATTAAAACAAAGAGATGTTGGGCAACGGTAGGAAGAAAAAGCAGGGACCAAAAAAAAATTTATTTTTTCAACTCAACTCCTTTTTACACTATATACCACGTACATATATCTAATCTATTTTCACACCAAAAACACACTACAAACTCAAATTCTTTCTACACTTCTCACCCAAAATCATGTCTCAATCTCTAAATTCAAACCAAAATCCCAACTCAAATTTTAACCCAAACCCGGATAACTTATCATACACCAACCTCATGTTATTTGGGACATCAAACGCACCCGGCCCGAATTCGTCTCCCTCAATCCGCCATCCACCACTAATGCCACAATACGGAATGTATCCATACTATCATCAACCACCATTCGAATATCAAAACCCGTACTTCCAACAACAACAACCATTTTTTCAACCTACTCAACAACCCCAACAACAACCCCAACAACCCCAACAACAACCCGAGCAAGAATCCTCCCAACGAGCCGGAAAACAAGTGGCTCAATCTCCAAGCAAAAGATCCCACAAAAAAAGGTGACGGTGGAAAGAAAACGTGCAACAAACGGCAATGGGCGCCTTACGAATTAGCGTGGTTAGCTACTTGTTGGTGCGACACGTCGGAAGACTCGGATCGAGGAAACTCACAAAGAAGAGGCACTTTGTGGGGTACGGTGCAAGAGAAGTTTAATACCAACCGTCATGGATGGGAACACGACGCCGACCAACTTTCCTCCAAGTGGCGTACGATTAATAATAATTGCAAAGACTTCAACGTGATTTACGAATCGCAATACAAGGCTTGGGGAAGCGGGCGAGACGACAACATGGTGTACGACCTGTCCGTTGCCGAATACTACGACACATATAGAAAAAACTGGAACATGAAGGAGGCTTGGTTGGTGGTGAAAGATCACCCAAAATGGAAAGCACCACCGTCAGTTGGTGGAACCGGATTACGCGACGAAGAAGAAGATTTTTTTGATGATTCCGTTGATCTCTCTGCCGACCACAATCCATCACAACCAAATGAGCAATTTGGGCCCGACCCACTTTCAAGGCCCATGTGTGACAACTCTCCAAATTAGGTATTAATTGACATTTAAGCATGTGCATTCTTACGCTAATTTCCTGGTTAAGTTTTAACAAAACTTTTTGTTGTGATGTAAGCCTAGCAAGCCCGTACTTTAAACAAAAAGTAAAATGTAATACGTAAGTAATTATTAATTACGTACAAATATATCAGAACGAACCCGACAAAAATAAATGACAAAAGTTTCGTGATACAAAAATAATTAATAATATAATTATTAATTACGAGTATTTACATATCTATAACATGTAGATATAAAGGTCTAAATATACGTTTAACATAAAACGTAATATAAAACGAACAGAAATAATTCTAAAACGCGCATACGACGTCAAATCATAAAAGTGCAAATTTTCTCGTTCATTTGGAAGAAGTTAGAACATTACTTCAAAATATGAAATCCTAAATTTACTGAAAATTGGCGCTCAATTAACTGCGCGCAGTAAAATGTACAAAATTGTACAACTATTTAAAATAATGATAACTTCATTATTCTGATTATAAAATACGAACCAGTAGAACACCTACATAATAAAAATATAAAAAGTTTACTTTTATATTGCTATAATTATACCCGTACTCGAAATTGAGGTACCAAAATGGGCACCTAACTTCAATAATGCAGGAGACAGTTTCATTTTAACACCATACTCGTTTAAATTATATACTCCCTCCGTTCTCTCTGTGACTTCACAAACACACACACATTCAATAATTCATCACCACCATCAAAATCTTCTTCTTTTCTGTGATCTGGAGAAAACTTAACAAGATCAAGAGCAAGAAACAGAGGCATAACCATCATCATCTTCATCATCCGTCCACCATCATCATCATTTTCATTTTGTAAGAAAAACTACAAAACTTTGATTTATTTACTTTAATTTCGTCATCTAACATGTTTATACATCATAATCTAAACATATAACACACCAAATTGTTGATTCTTGATGTATCTTGAAAATGAGTTTATAAAACCCAAAACTTTAAAACTAAAATCGTTATACTAAAACTTGTTAAAATAACGTAATAACTTGTAAAAACGACATATAACACTTATATAAACATTTGGTATTGATGTATAAAAGATTGGAACCAAAAGATCGAGTTTGTGTTTTGCCCTGTTCGAACAGGCTCTGGAAGTAACATGAATCCGGCGGATTCATGTAGAATCCGGCGGATTCCCCTACAAAACTCGCAAACCCTGTAATCGGTTAAACATTTGTGAACGAGTAAAAGACACGCTCGAATCCGGCGGATTCACCTAAATCCGGCGGATTCCCAAAGCTTCACATGAACGTTTTGTGAACACAAAAGAATCCGGCGGATTCAACTAAATCCGGCGGATTCACTTAATTTTGACCCGACCCGGCGGCTTGACCCGAAGTTCCGGCAACACCTTCTCTATTAACGAGAATCCGGCGGATTCAAATAGAATCCGGCGGATTCACATACTGGGCTGGGCTTCAGGCTGGGCCGGTGGTCTTTTGGGCCAAAGTAATGGGTTAAACCAAAGATTAAATAAATGGGTTATATAAACGAGTTAACGGACCAAACGAGTTACATTATTATTAGTGGGCCAACGAATCGGGCCGAGCCCAACAAACTATAAAACACTTGACTTTTATTTTAAAACACAAAACGTTTCCGTTAACGATATTATTTGTGCAAGACGTATACGAGACTTGATAAATTGTTAAATGACACTATAAACCGAGACAAACTATAAATACGGACATTGGACTTAATTAAACTCGTACGAACAAACGATATATAAGTATATATATATATATATGAACTTTATGAACTATACAATTTGAATACGATTACATTATCGGGATATTCAAGACTTATTAAAACAAACGTAATGATATTAAAAACAAACTACTTTCGTTTTATAAAAACAATCTAAGTTTTAAAACAAATAAAACTTGCAACCTTTTTAAATACGAAACAACGTATTACAATATATATATATATATATATATATATATATATATATATATATATATATTCGAGGACACACGATATATATAGACACAAACGTATACGTTTTCTTAAACAAATGAAAACTTATATATATTTTAGCATACGTAAACAATGTATTTATTAAACATATATACACACGACACTTAAGAATATATATTCACAAATATATATATACGAATAAAACAAAACGACCTTCCGTTAAATAGACAATTACATATTGGTTTATATACTTAACCAAGTATACGACAAAAGAAATAATAACAATATTTCTACACAATGTCACCAACAATTACAACGACTTATATTATTAAGAAATCAACCATTTCTTCAAACAAACAAACTGTTAACATAAGTGATTAAAACAAATCAAACGTACTTATGTTAATATATTTATTTTATATAGGTTAACAAACCTTGGGCAATTATCTGTTTGGCTGCTAGCTTTCATACCGAGCAAACTACTGTGAGTTCACAGCCCCTACTTTACAAATGTTTTATGCTTTTAAACATAGGGGTGTAAACATAGAAACTGCATGCAAACACATGCAGCAAATTCATATAAATGCTTTATTGCTTTATACAACTGTTTGACATGAAATATTATTTCACAACTGTTTTGGGAATTAGACAACAAATCCTAGTACGGACCAGACTTGAGATGTGTGCATGAAAGACCTTATGTCATGCAGACTATAACCATTAGCTAGGTGACTCTAGCCACTGAGTATACGAATAGTACTATTGCCGTGACGACCCTCCTGTGGATGGAGCGTATACTTAACTGTCCTTCAGGCAAGAAACATAAGTTTTGGTTGTGGTTTGGTTATAGGGTTAGGTCGCGTTACTTTAACCTGCGAGGTTTAGCTCACCTTTCAGGGGATTATAGTCTAAGCATTCCCACTTACTATTTAGGATGAACTTATCCTACAACTGTTTTATACCTGTATACTTACTGGTTATATTTATATGATGGTAAACTACCAGACATACATTTTGGGTAACAACCCACATAAAAACTCTATTTTAGGGTAACTATCCCTACAACCTTATAAATTGCAAAACCTGCAAACATTTATTTATTGAATAACAATTCAATAATCTAAACATAAATGGTTTAACATACTTTACATTTATACAAAACATGTGAATTCACTCAACATATTTGTTGACGACTTTCTTTCTATGTTTTACAGGGAATTAGCCATGTAAGTAAGGATCGCATGCATTCAGGATGGACAACCCTGGACTACTTAGGATGCCATATAAATTGGGACAGCTTTTGAGGATTTCCTCTGTATTACTGCAGACATTGCAGTTATACTCATGAAATCTTATCTTAACATAAGTATTGTAAAACTTAAATGTTTTAAACTCTATTACTACTGTAGGACCTACATAGTCGTACTAACTTTGTAACAACTGTTTAAACTGGCATCCTTAATATATTATGTTCTGTATGATCATATGCTCTGATACAATGAATGCACAATTGATACGTCATCACCCCGCTGTTAAACTGTTTAAACAAGATGCTTCCGCTAAATCTTAACTTGCTTCCACTAAACATTAAATAAACACAATTACCGATTTTGGGGGTGTGACACCAAGGGTCGGGACAGGGCCCGAAAAGCGGTTAGAAGTTCCGGTTCTTCCAACGCGGCGACATCATCCCGAGTATCGGCAGGAAGCGACAGGGTGGAGGAGGCGATATAGAGTATGGCCAAGTATAAAGCCGACATGTTACTCGCCAAAAGACAGTCAATTGAGACGATTACCAGCCAGGAACGACTTCGAACTGCTATGCAGGGTGTTCAATTTCTCCAAATCAACACCTCGGACATCCAGGATCCAAGTGACCGCGCAGTAGTTCAGAGAATGAAGAAAAAGTTTCGACAAGAGTTTCGGGAGTACTACGAGGCCGAAGATGAAGATTCGGAGAACGGCGAGTAGTTTAGTTATTAATTGGTTGTAATTTTCTATTTTTAGGACTTAATCGCGTACCTTTAATTATTGTATTTTTATTTTTAGGATTGTGACGTTTTTATTATTAGGATTGTAACGTTTTTATTTTTAGGAATGTAACTTTTTTATTTTTATTAATGAAATGTTTTGTTTTTAATTTTTGAAATGTATTGTTTTTAATTTAATTGTATTTGTGTTATTAAATAAGTGGAAATGATGTGAAAATTAGTGGGGCCAGGAGGGGAAAAAGGGACGTTCTGGTGTTATGACTGCATGGGTTAAAATGATGTTGTGGTGTTATGCTAACGTGGCAGGGGGAAAATGGGCGTTCTGGTGTTATGACTGCAAGTGGTCTGATATATTCACCGGCTTTTTTATAAATCCACCGAACCTGTGTAATATTTATGTGTACTGTACAAGCTTTTTATGCACAATCATGGTGGATCTATTAAAAAATGTAACTTTACTCTCCCCACAAGCAAAATGAAAATGAATTTTCAATATCTTATTTATTACTACTATTATTTTTTTTTAGATTAAAAACTTCATTTTCTAATTCATACATAAACTTGAGTATAAAGTAAAGACTAGAGAAGCACAATAGTTACATACGAGTCTCACAAAGGTTACGTATCGGTGAAAAAACATGAAAACGAAAGTTATGGGCAAGTAGGCAACTCCAAATTTCATTAATTGTAGGTTACACGCTATAACTTTTACATAGTACGTTACTCATCAACAAAAAGAGAGAATGACCATTTACCCAAAATCCATATACAACATATGAAGAATGTTGATTGTTGAGCATGATCTACGAAAAGCTCGGTTTTGTAAGGGGCTTCTAATCCTTCAAATCATTCGTCTCAAGTTGATCAACACTATCATCGTCCTGAAGTTAACAAGTAAATTCTATTATTAATAGTGAAAGAAGAGTAGAAAGTTTTAATAATATACCGAAGTACCGACACTTTCTAATCACAAACAACCGACAAATCAAATACCAATGTATAAGCCCAATTTGATATGTCCTACAATAAATAAATGGGTAAACAGAGGGGGGAAAAAAATTCAAGTTACTTGAGGCTTTCTTGTGACCGTTTCCGATCCTTTCCCTAGCACCACCAAGATGTATGTGGAAGGTTTAAACATGTGACCTCTTATGAGCACATCGGTACATCTTACAATTAAGCCACCTTGGTAATGGTTAAAATGTGCTACATATACAGGTTTAAAATTTTATTCTGAGCAGAAACCACAAGAATTTTGCATCGTCGGTATCACCTTCACATGATTAGCTAAACGTTATAATGGGAAAAACATATAAAGTATGACCAAAAGAATATTCATTCAATAAAGAAACAAAGGAAGAAGAAAAAAACTCATTATGATCAGATCCTGTTTCAAGTCCTTACTCAACCCACGGAACCCACCTAGTTTGCTACTACTTATAAAAAAGGAACTCAAAATATTGACAATTTTGGGCATAGTTTTTTAGATTGAGAATTCTACCCCTTTTTCGCTTTAACTAAAAAGAGGATAGCATTTTAGGCTAAAAGACATTATTATAAGAGTCTGATGATGCAAATATATATATATATATATATATATATATATATATATATAGAAATAATAGAATAAAATCAAAATAAAAAAGAAGAAGAGAAAATTACAAAAATTCCTTATGGTTTACTTTTAATTTCACTCGCAGTCATTTAATTACACATATCATCTTCTTTGGAAACTTGTTACATAAATAGTCCTTTACACTAATGATAGTTAACTCTCCGTTAAAAATGACCATGTATGTTTCTTTTAAATTTTTTGAGTAAAATATATATTATAAAGAGAAAATTGCTCAAATCGTCCATGTGTTTGTCCAAAAAATCACAATCCGTCCCTTATATACGAAAATATCACCAGGCATCCCTATATTATACATTTTCGCTCACTGATAGTCCTTAGCCCTAACGACGTTAAATATTTCAGTTAAAACATGTCATGTGCAAGGCACACTGGAGGTATTTTTGTCCTTTCCTTTTTTATTATTAGAATATGAAGGGTTAGAGGGTTAGACTGTTTTACTTTTAAAATATGAGGGGTGTAAATGTATCTTTGTATAATAATGAGGGGTAATTTTGAAAGAAACACCCAACTTTCAGCTAGTGAAACGCCCAAAAAAATTTTTTTTTTTACATCGAAATTATACATTAATAGGTCCCATTAACTTAATACTATTTGTAGTACTTTGATTTATAACACCACTTGATCAAATATAAAACTTTAAAACAAACATAAGAAAACTGGCTGGGTACCCGCCGGGTAGCGGGGGTACCCGCCAGGTAGCGGAGGTACCCGCCGGGTAGCGGGGGTATCCGTCGGGTACAAATGCAAAATCCCTAGACCAAAATTCCCTGTCCCTTTTTACACTAGAGCTACTCGTTTGGGGGTAGCTTACCCACCGGGTATGAAGCTTACCCGCCGGGTACTCAAGCTGCACAGCAGCACCTGCAGCAGTCTTCAAGTTTAATGCAAAAATACGAAATTCAAATAAGCGTAACTCCTAAACCGTAAGGAGTTAAGTTCTAAAATTTTGCAGGCATCTTCATATTACCAAAATGAAAGTTATTCCTTTTGTACTTTTTCAAAATTCACAAAAACGCGAGAGTTGGACATATAACCCAATTTCGCCCATTTTGGATATTTTTGGATAACAACTCAAAACACATATTACTCATTTAATGAACCTGAGCTTTTGAACACTTTATCAATATACCAAAACACACCTAATGCAATCAATCAAGGTTACATACCCTTGATCGAATTTAACTTACTCACTAGGGTCATTATTGACCTGTTTTGATACTTTTGACCCATTCACTAGTCAACGAAACATACCAAGACTTCTGTCGCACCCCCAAATTCGGGTTGCGGAAGCGAATCGGGTCGGAGCGTGACTAATCAATAATCAAAGCACATAAGATATAATGAACGACATCTACATGCGTCGTTTACAAAATATATTGATATAATTAAAGTTTACAATGTTGTAATAATTACAAAAGCTCAAGTTCTGGTATGAAAGATTTTAAAGCATAACTACTTTTACAAAATATAGTAATGCAAGAAAATCTTCAATTGATTTGCATGAGACTCGAGCTAAGCTAATCCTGGATGGCAGATCTACTGCTGCTGGGTACCTGAGAACACATGCTAAAAGGTCAGCTAAAAGCTGGTGAGCTCACAGGTTTATATAATGATAAAGAGATGTGTGAACCACAAGATTTAACTAATGGTTTGAAATCAATCAAATAATGTATATGTCTGTCATGAGGTCATAGTCTGAGCTTAACTGAGGTGTCAAGATCATAATCAAGTGCCTGATCGAGGGTGCCTTCCCGCGAGTGCCTAATCTACACTCACATGAATAAATGCTAATGCGTCCGTTTGACCAGTTAGTGCTTGCTAACCCTTGACGAGGATTGTCAATCCTATATGGTACCATACACAAACAATTCACGCTACAAAAGTATTAACCAAACTATGATCGATGGAGGGCTTTAAAATGATTAGTAAACAGCTCATGCAGAATATAGCGAGTTTTGTACTCGTGTTCACATGTAAAACAAGGTAAAGCATGTATTCCCACCCCTGGGTTTGAAAACAGTAAAATGAGGGGCTATGAGACTCACCTGAGTCTGAAGTATTGCAATGAAGCAAGTATGATGTGGTACAATGTGGTGTTTCGAAGACTGTAACCTGCCGGGCGTTCAAAACGCGCAAGGTTATTAGTATATGTAGACGTCTCAAGAGACCGTCCATGCTAGTTGTTCATTCAACTAGTAATGTCCAAATGATTTTGGTTTGATTTGTTTGTTTGTGTTTTGAAAACGTGTACGGCCCGTTGGTGACGGTTTGTAATAATAATCTCAACTATTATTATTATACTCATGTTTGTGTATACTTAATAAAGTATATATGTCTTGTGTATAAGTCGTATCGTGTTTGATTTGTTTAGTATAACATATTCCTATACTTAGAAAAATAATTCAACTCTGTTTTTGGCGACACTGGGCTAGTGTCGCTATAGGCGACACTAGTTAGGCGACACTAGGTGAGTGTCGCTGGATTCATGATTTTTAATTGATTAGCGACATTAGATTAGTGTCGCTATAGGCGACACTTCTTCAATTATGGCGACACTATGGTCAGTGTCTCTATATGCGACTTCAAATTGATTTTGGCGACACTAGGCTTAGTGTCGCTATAGGCGACATTGGATAAGGTAGCGACATTCGGTCAGTGTCGCTATCAGCGACATAACTGATTTTTAGCGACACTGGGTTGAGTGTCTGATGTGTAAAATCTAGTTATAAAATTAAACAAAGAAAATACCACTACTTACTATTACACAACTAGGCAAGTATACCCAATCGTGTATAGTATAGCTATGATAAGTCCAAGTTCGTTCCACAGGGATTGTGAATTTAAGAATAAAAACTAAATATGTAATTAACTTAGTACATAAAAGACTTGGGTTTGTTGTGACCGAATTGTCACTTTGCTTAACAACTACTATATTTAACTAAGTGGACTTAGGAAGAGTCAGATTGATTAATTGAACTTTATCAGATATTAAAAACGACACTTACTTGAACTAGCTCACTAATGATTTCGGGTTGTATAATAAAAACCAGGTTATCTAGCAATCAATGCGCATCTTAATTTAGATCAGGTTTAACGTTCGCCATGACCTTCACATAAATCTTAATTAACTAATTAATAATTTAATTTAATGAAAGACGTTCGCCAATATCATCACCTTATACATTTAAGTTTAATTATTTAACTTATACCAAATCTGCGTTCGCTATCATTGGATTAATCATACATAGACATATAATTAAATAATGAAATAACTTGTGACAAACGTTCGCTATAGCCACTAATTAAATCATTAACAAGCTTCAATAATATATAAAACTTAAACACATAATAGTTTCAATTAAGCATTAATTAAATTGCAATAGATAGTTTAATTATGTTGAATATATGAATCTTAATTAGTGCGTCCACTTAACCTACACCTTAATTTCAATTCAATAATATAAGATTTAATCTAGTGAATAACTTCCGTCAACTTCACCTACTTACACATTCATGTTTAAACGATTTTCTTGTTTAATATATGCTTCCGCAATCAATTAACAATTATTCATAGACAAATAATTATAATAAACTATTATATGAAAAAGCTCCCGCTAAATTGATCATATAATAATTTACCAACAAGATAAATCAATTAATATAAACTCGAATACATAAGGTTCACGATTAAACAAAAATAATTTAACATAAATATTAAATGATAACAACCCTAATCATTAGATCACTTCATTCAAGTAAGTGTTAAAGGATTTAGGTACTCATATTCAAGCAATAACAATCAAAAGTAATAATTGAAATCAAAGAAAACATAATTATAATGAAATAAAAGAGTTGATCGAATGATTACAATAATTAAATGATGATCCGTAGTAGCCGAATGATTGAAACAAATGAACGATCTCCAAAAGTATGAAAAACACTCAAAAGTACCTCCAAAATTCGTAACCCTAATTTTTATATATGAAAAAGTTGTTGTTTTTCGTAATCAGAAGGCTGCTATATAATTCTCTGAGAAAAAAATCCATACGGCGTATGGATTTTCCATACGGCGTATGGATTAAAACAAGCCCGGCCCAGCTCTGTCGCTCTTTGGGCCTCCACCGCCTCATTCCATACGGCGTATGGAATGAGATTCCAGCGACTTTTCAAGTTTTCTTCTTTTAATCGTTTGGCTTTACTCGTTTCTTCAATAAATCTTCAATCCAATTTATTTTATTTCACGCAATCCATTTAAATCATCAAACTCAATTATTCGCATAACTTTCTTCATTTCTTGAACATTTTCTTGACCCAACTCATTTATATACCTATTTACAAATATTAACCAAATCAGTATCTATTATCAAATAAATGAAATAAAAATATATAAAAACTATTGACTATTGTTAAAATAAATATAACATTATTTAATATTATCAGTGTCGCTAGGGAGACACTTAATCATATTAGGTGACATTGGGCTAGTGTCGCTATCGGAATTTGCCCTCTAGCGACACTAGCAGCTGATCATGTTTTCAATTTCGGTTCGATGGTCAAACGTGCTCGGTTTGACCCGAGGCTTTCACACAAGTCTTAAAATGGTTCAATAAGTTCAATAAAATTTTAGGTTCGTGTCGGGGTTCACACGAAGTGTCGGTTTTATAAAATTACCAAAACAGCCCTTAGTCTCTATGTTTTCAGATTTTGTCCTGACAAATCTATCGTTTTCTCCAACTTCTAGTCCGAACCAAGTCTAACCAAAAATCACACATGTTCTCCTATATGTCTAGTTTATTTCTGCGCTTTATGAAAATTTTACAAGTTCATTTACTATTTTAAATGAAAATAAACATGAAGAGTGGTCGGTTTTGGTCCGAAACAGACACTAGCTCAAAGATCAGCTTCTACACTAAAATCCGTGTATTTTTGGAAATGGTCAAAGAAGAAATTTTTGTATACGAAGATTTGGTATAAGATTCATGCATTGATTCATCCTAGAACTCAAGTTATAGTCGTTTCCGTGAGACAATTTTTAAGGACAGAAAATTGTTAATATATAAGTGTTTATAAAAACGTGTTTTAGCTTTGTTTTTGGACATTTTAGAGTTGAATGATTAACTAGACATGTTCATAAACATTAAGAAAGAAAATCGAACGAAGGGTTTTGAGGATTCTTACAAGAAAACGATGATCTAACGTCGGTATGAGAGGGATGATGCTTGTTTGAGTTCCTTGGCTCCTTTCTTCTTGTTCTTTTCCTTCAAAGTGGTGAAAGTGATGAATGATGATGATGATGTCGTGAAGTAGAGGAGAGGAAGGAGTGGATGAAGTGTGTGTTTTTAGTGAGAGAGTAGAGAGTTGAAAGGTGGAAGCAAGAATGAGGAAATTAGGGAGGGAAAAGGGCTTTTTGTTAGTCAATTACAAGATCCACAAAACATGGAGCCATCCTCCATGTTTTGGCCGGTTGGGGGTGGGCCCCACTAAGATGTGGGCTTGCCCCATTTCGTTCCCTGTATTCGCGCTTCGTGCGGTGTTCGTTTCCCCGTTCGATTATATTTTAAACGTAACACGTACGATTTATAAATAACAATTAATTCCCGATGTTTTAGAATGAAATAATATTCAATATTACTTGGTAACATTTATAAAAATGTATGGTTATGGTGTCGGTATTGGTTTGCATGCTCGTGTTTCGATTGCTAAATCGTGTAACGTTTAAATTTTACGTTTTTGTTATCGATTTGAAATACGATGTTTTAAATAAATGATTTCTATCAAAAATAATATATTTTCGTTTATAAAATATATTTTGACTGTTATTCGATTGTCGGGCGCGTTTCGCGCATTATCTGTCGTTTTTGAGCATTTTCTACGATACGAATTACTTACATGATATTATCGCAATAATATTTAGAAACAAGTATGTTTATTAAATAATTTCATATTATTTAATAATTCATGTTCACCAACGTCCGTATTAATGAGTCGGAATCCATCCGATGAAATAATTGCACGATTAAATTTAATCGCCTACGTATATATATATATATATATATATATATATATATATATATATATATATTCCAATATATATAATGATACATACAATTAGCCTAATATAGCACTAATTACATGTATTACAAAATGATTAGGACCTAATAACTAGCCCTAATTTGTCGGGTGTCACAACTTCCATTCCACTTTCAATACATAAATACATTAGTTTACAACTGTTTTGACTATAAAAGTCAAATATATATCAAAACCTCATAATGACACAACTTTCACTACTTAATTTCAAAAGTGATAATTCAGGCGGATTACACAAGTAAGATACATAACGATGATTCAAAAGAGAATACTTGCTACTTACACCCAAGCAAGCCCATCCACTCTACTCTTTCTTAATATCTTTGCCTTCTCTATGAGAACTACTACCTACAATGCATAACACATAAAAGAGTAAGCATAAAATGCTTAGTGAATACATAGATGACCAATTAAGCAATTCACTCAAAGACACATCATAAATACTAATTGAAGTTGATACACTTACACACATAACCTTAATCATGCAACTAATGAGCATAGGTAGAGATTAACACCAATTGGATCCGCGGTCCATAAGATACAATTTGTGCTTAGCACATATTTCGTAGTGATCAATATTTCGTAATAACTAAACTCTACTCTATTGCTCAATCACATATTTCACAACGATTCTACACAATGATATCAAATATAATAATACACAATAACAACAATAATAACATGGTTATGTAAAACCTCTTGCTCGTAAGCAATCCGGGATTACATAACCATCACTTAATTGATTCTCTACATACTCACCTTGATGATGAATTAAGTTCTCAATCCAAGTCAATACAAGTCTATTCCAAGCTTTTAGTCACCTATTCAATACCATATAACAATGATATAACACATTTAGCACGAAGAAAATCTTAATTTCTATCGTCAATTCCATTAACTCTCTCCCCCACTTTGATTAGTCTAGGTAATTCATTATCTACTAATCAAAGCTAAACTTTCAAAAATCATAATTATTTCTAACCTTTAATTACTTAGATTCTTTGTTAAATTCTTGTTTACATGACATCTTAATGCTCTATCAACATAGTTAACCACCCTCTAGGTTAATTAATCCAAACTTAGATACTTTTAGTAAAACCTATGAATTTCATCAAGAACACAATTTGTGGATTCACCACTTAAATCAATTTCATGCCCTAATTTCGGATTAAACTCTTTCAATTTCACAAACCCATTATAACTCACTAACCCCTTAAACCTTAGGTTATAATTCATAAAAAACACTTACAAAGGAGTTAGAGATGATGAAGAAGGTAGTGATTGAAAGATTCTTGAACTTGAATTCGGAAGTTAAATAGATAGATTGAGGATGATATATGATCTCCTGCGATTTTGTTTTTCTTCGTGATGTTTCTAGAACGAGTTTGAGAATGGAGTGAGGATTAGTACGTACTAAAACACATATATCCTTTATTAATTTATTTCCTTTTATTTCGTACAGTCTGGAACTGATAAACCATTTACGTTTTCTATTATATTATATTCATTTACTAATAATATTTTATAATAAACATATTTCTACGTACACTAAAATAATACCTCGAAAATTGGGATGCTATGTAACACCCCAATATTCGAGGTATTATTTTAGTGTATCCAGAAATATATTTATTACGAAATACTATCACTTATATAATAAGATATAAAAGAAAACGCAACTAGATTCTTCAGTTCCAGACTGTAATTAATTAAAAGATTTGGGTTTAATATATTAGTATACGTATCTTTCCCTGAGCATTCTAAACAATTCCAGAATTCTCAATTCGTGAGGAACCCAGCCGTGAGATATCATCATCTTCATCAATTCTTCAACTTCACTTCAATCTAAGTTGTAATCTTCAATCAATCTTTCAAATTATCATCTCCATCCCCCACCTTCAATCTCTAGTAAGTGTTTCTTTTCATTTTATAACCTAGAAAGTTAGGGTTTAAGGGTTTTATAGAAATAGTCAACTTAATCCGAAATTAGGGCTTGGATTTGGTTCAACTAATGTTAAATAGTGTTATTCTATCTAATAGTGATCTAAATAATTCATAAAAATGATGAAATTGAATTGGGTGTTCTTGAATAATTATGAAGGTTTTGTAAATCTTCATGTTTGAAATAAACTAACTAAAAGTATGAATTTTAATGTTAAATGGAATAGAGTTCATTGATAGTGAATTAGTGTTAAATAACTTAGTAGAAACAAACCCTTAATTTGATTATCACCATATAATGATGAAAACTCAAGTAATATTCTTGAGTGATTATAAGAATTTTGCTAACTTTTATAAATTTAGGTGTATTGGATAAAGCTACGAATTATGATGCTAGTAGTATGATTGAAATGATTAGTTAGTTAGAACCTAACTAGACTAATCTAAGTGGGGGAGGGAGTTGAAATGATAAGTGTTAAGTTGTGATAACTTTTAGAATCTAAATGAATCATGGTGTTGTTATGTGCTAATTGAAATAGGTGTAAAAGACTCGGAATAGCTCGTATCTGTGATACCCCGCAAATTTGGGTACAATTAAGAACAGTAAATACATGCATTTTACGCTAATTTTCTGACCAAAGTTTAAACAAAACTTTCCTTGTGAAATAAACCTAGCAAGCCCAACACTTTTAAACAAAAAGTATTACGTATTTCGTAATAAACTAAATTACGTACAAACTTATCGGGACGAACTCGACAAATTAAATACAATGAAGTTGGTGATACAAAAATAATTAATAAATCGAAAATTATTAATCACGATTACTATTATAATTATATTATTGAAATAATATAATATATTATACGTTTATTATTTAACGTATAGGACACAGTACAAATGTCCAAAAAGTATCTCAAAATACTTTTGAACAAATTTTATTGGAAACTATTATAGAAAATAGTTGGAACAAAAGTTGTTCGGGAACTTTTAGACGACTATTTAGGACACGTTATACACGAACAGAAACAATTATAAAACGTGCCTAAAAGTCAAAAATAACAAAAGTGTTATTTTTGCCATTTCTGTTTTAGTATTTGGAACATTACCTCAAAATATGAAATTATAATTTAACTGAAATTTGGCACCCAATTGGATGCGCGCAGTAAAATGTACAAATTTGTACAACAGTCTAAAATAATGAGAATCTCATTATTCTAAATTTATATAACGAACCAGGAGGGCATCTACAAAAAAAAAATATAAAATGTTATATTTTATAATGCTATAATTATACCCGTACTCGAAATTGCGGGTCAAGATTTGCCACACACGTCAAATAATTGAGGGGGCAGCTCCTGTGTTCAAACCATTCCCTCCGTATGTTAATTGATATATATGTTTCTTTTTTTTTCCCCTTGATAAACAACAACAACACACAACACCATTATCATAGCATCCATTTTATTTCCTTCTTCTTCTTCATTTAAACAAGATCAGAAGCGACAAGCAGCAATAGCAGTGGTTTAATAACAAAAACATTAACGATAACAATGATCATCATCATCATTTCGTGGTCATCATCATCATGATTCATTGTAAGGAAAAGTTCTATCTTTGAATTTCCATACTAAAATTTCGTTTTACATAGTTATATAACATCAAAATCTATGTATATAACTCACAAATTTGAAGAATTGTTTGAGTGGTCTTGAAAATGGTTTATGAAAAACCATAACTTGAAACCATGAATTAATGTGTAAAATTTGCTGTTAAGTGTTATAATGTTATATATTGATGATATTAAATACCTAAACACTAGAACCATTCGAAATTAAACAAAAACTTATGGTGAATTCGATATAGAACATAGACCACGAACGAAGCCAGAAATCGCATAGGGTTGCGATGCGAATCATAAACAAACGCGACGCGATTCATAAACAAACGCGATGCGATTTATATACAAAAAGGTGACGCGATTTTTTTTAAACAAAAGCGAAGCGATTTATAACTAATCGCGACGCGATTATATGGTGTCACGGGTTATGTATTAAACTGAGCCGATCTGTACTGGGCCGAGATAATTATGGGCTTGCGTAATGGACCAAAGTTAGTGTTTTATAAATGGGCTAAGCTCATTTGGACCGAAAGTTTAACCGTAAACATTATTGGGCCAAAACAAATCAATTGGGCCGTGTGTATGGGCCGAACAAGTTATATTGTTTAAACCAAATGGGTCAAATTTTTGGCCAAGCCCAACAGACTACAAAACATTAAAATATAAAGTATGACCCGAGTTATTAGATGGAACGAGTAACTCTATACGAGAACGAATGTTTATGATAATGTATATATATGTACTTTATAACAAACGACGAAACTATATATATATATATATATATATATATATATATATATATATATATATATATATACAAGTGATAATTTTCAAATCGATGATACATATTTATTTTATAAACGGAAATAAATATGAAAAGAGGTTTTATAACAAATAAAACTTATATACATTTTTATACGTAAACTACGTATCTAAAACTTATACATATATATATAGATATATATATACATACGGCCAATACAATGTGTTGAAATTATAACTACACATTTTCATATATATATATACAAATGAAATATACGTTTAACGAACGTACAAAATATAATATACAACAAGTATATTTATATACATATATATATAGAACAAATATATCTATATGTACAATGGGAACAAAACGACATTTAAATACATGTATACAACTACATACATTCATATACATATACGAAACGAAAAGATGCGACATGAGGAATAATAACAATATTCCGGCAAAATGTCAGCAACTATTGGTATAATTTAAGAAATCAACAATTTCTTTAAAACAAACAAACTATTAACATACTTTGATCAACAATCAAAGTACTTATGTTAAAACAATATTTGTGTATAGGTTAACATACCTTGGGCGACACTTTTCAGCTGCTAGCTTTCACATCTACGCACCTACTACAGTGA